>CM036762.1:25081915-26429415 GCA_020796225.1 Arion vulgaris
GTGAGAGACAAACTGAGAAAAAAACCCACATCATTTTAAATGTCAGGTCAAACAGGCGCCCTAGAGAAAAGGCTGACACTAAGAGCAGATAGAAAAATTCATGACATCTTGTGTGTAAGGGAGTGAATGTTGATGTCAAATTATTTCTAGTTAACTCCCTTGGTGGAATAATAAAAACTACATGTACTTGTTTAATCTAGTTGTCTATCGTTCGGTAGAACGTCGGTCGTTCTCTCTGTCTGTGTGACGATCCGTCTGTCAGCTCCATCGTCCGTCCGTCTGTTCGTCGGTCATTCGATCTTTCTGTCTTTCCACACGCCCGTATGTCTGTTTGTCTTTCTGCTCGTCTGCTTGCCAGCCCGCCTGTCTGTCTGCATGGCTGGGCACCAATTTCTCTATACGTCTGACTACCTGCCCGTCTGTCCCTCAGCCCTAGCTCCCACCTTTACATCCATACATGCATGCATGCGTCTATCTATCCATCTATCCACCAATCTATCCATTCATCCTTCAATCTATACACCTAACCAAAACCCTCCATCTATCCATCCATCCATCCATCTATCCATCCATCCATCCATCCATCCATCCATCCATCCATCCATCCATCCATTTCCCTCCAACCAAATTCTGTCCGTTTATCCATCCATTCATCCATTTGTACACGGAGTTGACAAAGGACAGCCATTCCCCTACCCTAAGGTAGCAGTTAATAGACTAGACAGGTAATTGATAGACGATAGAAGAAAAGTAAAGAGACTGGAAAAGATGCACACCAAATAATGCGCACTATTGTCAGGATATAGTGATTAGAATTTGTTTGGTTTGACATAGCGTGACGACAGAAACTAAGGACAGAAAAACAACAACATAACAACGGAAGAGAAGGAAAGATACGGCTGACGTACACTGTCATGTTCAGTTGATTAATAAACCAAGTATGAATCCAATGACATGTGTCAGAAGTGATACTTGTTTCATGATACTTTTCTCCATTACAAATAACATCCAATTATTAAAACTCCCTATGACACATTTATCCATCCATCATCCATCCATCCATCCATCCATCCATCCATCCATCCATCCATCCATCCATCCATCCATCATCCATCCATCCATCATCCATCCATCCATCCATCTATGCATACACGTTGTCTCCATCTTTCCGTCTGTCTGTCTGTTCCTCGGTCTGTTCACCTATCTACAGAGTGTTCAACTTAAAAGCGGGCCGTGAATGGAGCTAATCTGGCATATATGTGTGGAAATGAGAAGGTTAAGTTATGACGTAGTATAGGTCAAGGTTGTGTGACGGTGTGTAATTGTAGTGCGGGAAGGGCGATGAACAAATGTGACGTAGGACGAGCTAGTCAGAACCAGTTTAAATAGTAAATAAACACAACTCAATTTTTACCAGGCAACTTTCGAATTGTCAATGGGGCTGCAATTATCTTGAACACCCTGTATTTCTCTAACCTGTCTGTCTATTTCTTCACCTGTCTGTCTGTCTGTTTCCCCATCGATCCATTCATTCATCCAACAACTCGTCTATTTGTCTATCTACATATGTTACTAAATCAGTGTGTATGTCTGTGAGGATGTAAAAGATACATTTTGCAGAATAACACTATATTCATTCAGGCGCACATGGGTGTCGTTGGCAATGAGAGAGCAGATAGGCTGGCTGGCTCTGCCACCATATCAGACGGCCAGCCACTGGATAGAGCTGATATTCTAATCGCCCTCATAGAGTGTGGCCGCAAAGAAGATTTTCAGTTAAACCAATCCATGTCAACTGCTAGATTGCAAGAACTGGCATTGAAGATTTGAGTTATCAGAAAAGGAAAGCATAATTGGTATATGAGTAGGCTGTCAGTTATCAGTTATATGAGGACTATCATCATAGCACTCCTGACATGTCCATAGGTGCTCCGATCTCCGCCTGAACAAATCCAGCAGCGTCCAGCGACCCAACACGCCAGTTCGATGTTGATTAATCAATTCTTTGCATATTTAGTATGTCGTTCTTTTCGGCTGCACCAATATTGACACCCATCTCTTTCAATCTGGTCAGCGAGTGGATTCACAGCCCTGAAACTCCTCTGTTCGGAAAGATGAGTACGCTGATTTTGTCAGTCGCTGGACGCTGTTGGAGATATTGCGAAGGAGATCGGAGCACCTATGGACATGTCCGGAGTGCAAAGAAAGTAGTCCAAACTGAACCTGAAAAGATACAAACGAGCAAAAATAATAGACAAGAAAGAAGCTGTTAGAACCATAAAATATAGACACAAAACAAGGCACAAGACAGAGATAAGAAAGGAGGTATACATAATGAGAGAATGCAGAGATAACTCAACAGAGAGATACACACAATTAAGTGAGAACTATATGGCCAAGTCGCTCCAGACCGACATGAGATGAGATGAACAATTAAATTGACAGGTGCAACCAGATACAGAACCTGTTCACTCTATATTTTACGCCATGAGCTGCCCCTAATATCATATTCTTCTTCTTCTTCTATGATCACACTGCTAACGGATAGTTGCACAGTGTCGTGGTTTTCTGTTTTTGTCTTGACTGGTGGCTTGGGTGATTGTTATTTTTGCTATTTGACAGGATTCTGCTATGTCTCTCTCTCTCTCGCGATCCCGGCCTAGACTGATGAACCAACTTTTATCATGAATCTATGCCATCTAACCACCTTTTTTTGTGGTCTTACTCTCGCCTTCTTTCCTGATGTTCTGTTGTAGAAGACTGTATACTGTGGAGTTTGATGCATTCTTATTAAGTGGCTAAACCACTTCATTCTTTATTTCTCAATGTAATTCAAGCAAGGTTCTGTGTCAACTTTCTCTCTTATGCTGATGTTGGTGACTCTGTCTTTTCTGGTGTTGTTGATAACTTTTCGCAGGCAGCGTATTTCACATACAGTTATGTTTTGTGGCTGCGCTTTGCTCACTGTACAAATATAATACAGGTGAATAATACAAATATAATACAGGTGAATAATATAACATCTGGATAGCATGGAAGGGAGGGGGTGTCTCGGTGGCGTAGAGGGTAGGTGCTCGCATCACGTTCCAACAGGTTCGCTCCCTTGTGGAGCCGTCGGTTTTTTTTTTAAAACCAGAGATCCTTATCTCAGTATTGATTAGATCGAGATTTTCAAATGTTATAAATAGTAGCGGTCAGAACTCAATATCATTCACAGTATGGAAAGAGTTAAAGAGAAAAAGAAAGGTTAAACAAATACTGTGCCTGGTCACATGAATAGACATGACATATTATCTATTATCTAATCATGTTGACCAGAAGGATTGAAACTGATAGTGGTTAGGTGTTCGACGCTCGTGCCAAGGTACTAAGTTCGCTCCTCGTGGAGCCATCGGGATATTTTTAGTGATCCCTGATCTCAGTGTAGATGAGATCAAGTTCCTAGTCCTATCGGAGACGGACGGTAAAACGTAGGTCCCATGTTCAAATTGAGCACGTAAAAGAACACTGGCAGTTCAAAATCGAGAAGAGCAGGCTGGAAAGTCGCTGCCCATGCAAAATTCATTAGAAAATATTAAAATAAAATTCCTACAAAAATATCTTCACCATCTTCAAAATTACATCTGACCATCGCTGGTGCTACGGTGTTCGTGCACTGCAGCTGAGATCTTCCTGTGTAATAAAGAGAATGAAACACATATGGTTACTCACCGAAGTGCATTGATGATGGTTCAATAAATCACTCAATCAATCAATCAATTAATCAATCAATCAATGAGTCAAATGTTAACTTTAGATACATTTCATCAGTTCAGAAATGTTGTGTCGATCCACCATAACTTGAAAACCTTCGTTGGTGTCAAAGTGCGGACAAATATACAATATGTAAATTGAGTCTAATAGAGTTTGGGCTACATAACGGATGGCTGCATAGCTTGAGAATGTAGGATAGAGATAACGGTTCCGTCTATCGTTATCGAACGGTCGACAACTCCGACATAATATTAGACAACAACCTGCCATCTAAACCTTATTCTATACATAAACGAACGATACAACAGTTGTCTTTATTCTGTCTCCAGGAATCAAGTTTTGTCTGATCAATTTCCTTCTAACTTTCAACTTTCTTCTACTACTTGTTAACACTCTTTGTGATTTGTATGTGATCTAGCATCAAGAGTCTTCGTACAATGTGCCAGTTATGCCATACAAGTAACCACACATCCGATTTCTCACCATTTTTCTTCCTAGGTCGCCCTTTTCCCATGCCCATACCTCAGTTCCTCTTCACGACATGCGTTTGTAGGACTCAATGTTATATTCTTTTCTCCTTCGAGCCACGGCAACGTGTTCATAGATAATACATAACTTAATATAATACCTCGTCTCATCGTAAACAATGACGGCAAACAGCCTAAGACGTTGTTGTCGCTACCAACCGGTATGTGATGGTAGTCCAACTCTGAATTTACGATTTTTCTTACATTGGTCCTCAAGTGATTAATACTGTAGACCTGTGTCTTTAGCAGTCTCGCTTTTCCTTGCTCTGTTGACATACATCACTGTACAGTTTTCATGATACTCAACCTCATTGTAATGTTGCAATGCTACATGACTGATCTTGCAATGATTCCAAACACGTGATATCATATAGAAGAATTTTAGAAACTTTCAAGTGTTCTTTTACCAAGGTATCGTTGTCTGAATGAGTTGAGCGCGATTTCAACTGCTGAGACCTCGAGTTCAACCACGGTAAGGCTCAATGAGTTTTTACTGTCGAAGGTCATATTGAAAACATCATCAACCTGAATAGTTTCTCGACGACGCACTAGCCAGTGCGTGTCCATAAATTCTCATCAGTTATCCTTCTATCCTACACCGGTCAAAAGCGCTCATCAAGCAGTAACGATAGTGTTTGACGTGTTTTCTTCCTACCAACCGGTCATCGTTTGTCCCCATCAGTTGACCATACATCAACTGTTTATACTTTTTCTTCCTACCAACCGGTCATCGTTTGTCCCACTGCTGACCATACATCAACTGTTTAGTTTTTCTTCCTACCAACCGGTCATCGTTTGTCCCCATCGTTGACCATACATCAACTGTTTAGTTTTTTCTTCCTACCAACCGGTCATCGTTTGTCCCCATCAAGTTGACCATACATCAACTGTTTAGTTTTTTCTTCCTACCAACCGGTCATCGTTTGTCCCCATCAAGTTGACCATACATCAACTGTTATATTTTTTCTTCCTACCAACCGGTCATCGTTTGTTCCTACGTTGACCATACATCAACTGTTTAGTTTCTTCTTCCTACCAACCGGCCATCGTTTGTCCCCATCAAGTTGACCATACATCAACTGTTTAGTTTTTTCTTCCTACCAACCGGTCATCGTTTGTCCCACGTTGACCATACATCAACTGTTTACTTTCTTCTTCTACAACGGTCTCGTTTGCTCCTGTTTCACCTGTTTTAGACTTTTTAAAATAATCTGGCATCCGCAACGTGACTTGACCATTTCACCTAGGTCTTCTACAACAGAGTGTGGCTACTTTGAATTTTGGCTCTCATGAGTACTTTGGTATCTTGAAGTATGTTCTGTCATTAAGAGATAAAATATAAACAAAACATCAATTCTATCTGACTTTCTTGTCGTCTTCACTCCTCTTACTATCTTTCTCACTTAACTGCTCCTACTTACTTCCTTTCTCTCTCATTCTATTACTCTCTCATTGTCATACTCTCTTTTAGTATCTTTCCTTCTCTCACTGTCCTACTCTCTCTCTCTCTATCCTCGCTCCTCTCCCACTTTCTTTCTCTCTTACTATCTATCTATCACCATTTTTTTTTATCTTTCTCTCTCTCTTACTCCATATCTTGCTGTTTCACTCTCAGCACACCCACTCATTCTATCTAATCTCTCTCTCAATCTCTTAACCTTTCACTTTTTTTTACTTCCTTCTTTATCTACATGAATTCCCAACTCTCTCACTCTCACCTCGTCTTATCTGCGTGATGTGATATCATTGTTCATACATCCGTTCATTAACTGCAAAACAAATTATAATTATAGCTTGACTCGCTTCGCTTACTTACGTCCACATTACTTGTGGAATTATTCTCTTCTCTCTTGTTTTGTGGTAGAATATGGATACGTGACTATGTCACGCTATTTACGTGCGGTGTTCACGTTACGTGACATATTGGTAACTATTAATAGCAACAAGGTTCTAAAGTGCATTGAGAATTCTAGAAAATTTGTCTTTGTAAACAGTCTAGTCTTTAAATAATACTAGTTGAAGTATTCGATTAGAAATGTAGTAGTAGTAGTAGGAGTAGTAGTAGTAGCAGTAGTAGTAGGAGTTGTAGTAGTAGCATAGTAGTAGTAGCTGTAGTAGCAGCAGTAGCAGTAGCAGTAGCAGTAGTAGTAGTAGCAGTAGTAGTAGTAGTGTAGTAGCAGCAGTAGTAGTAGTAGTAGCTTTAGTAGATAGCAGTAGTAGTAGTAGCAGTAGTAGTAGTAGCTTGTAGTAGTAGTAGTTGTAGTAGTAGTAGTGATGGGAGATAGGTAGTAGTATGTAGCAGTAGTAGTAGTTCATTAGTAGTGCAGTAGTAGCTTTCATAGTGTAGTAATAGTGTAGTGGTAGTTGTAGTAGTAGTAATAGTGGAATAGTGGTAGTATTAGTTGTAGTAGTACTTGTAATAGTAGTAGTAGATATTTTGTTGTAGTAGTAGTCTAGTGTAGTCAGTAGTTGTAGTAGTAGTAGTTGTAGTAGTAATAGTAGTCAGTAGTAGGAGTGAGTAATAGCTGCTGTAGTAGTAGTTGTGTAGTAATTGTATGTAGTATAGGTAATTTACAGTAGTAGTAGTAGTTGTTTAGTAGTAGTAGTTGTAGTAGTAGTAGTCAGTAGTGTATGCAGTAGTATTGAGTAGTAGTAGAGGAGAGTAGTAGCTGTAGTAGTAGCTGTTGCAGTATTGTATGTAGTAGTTAGTAGTAATAGTTAGTAGTAGTAGTAGTACTAGTAGTAGTTCAGAGTAATGCAGTAGTAGTTGTAGTAGTAGGTAGTAGTAGCAGAGTAGCTGTAGAGTAGCGAGTAGTAGTAGTGCATGTAGTGTACAGTAGTAGTTGAGTAATGTAGTAGTAGTGCAGTAGTAGCTGAGTAGTAGTTGCAGTAGTAGTGAGTAGAGTAGAGTAGGCAGTAGTAGTTGTACTAGTAGTTATAAAATCAGTAATAATGATAGTTATTCTTTTATTAGTAGTGGTAGTAGTGGATGTAGTAGTATTTATAGTAGTTGTTATGGTATCAGTTGTAGTGGTGGTAGTAGTTGTGGTAGAAATAACAACAGCAATATTACTAGCAGAAGTAGTAGTAGAATACTAGCAGGAAGAGAGATATACAAACTAATGTTTTGGGAAGCATGATTAAAATGATTATGTCTCCAACGAGGTCGTGATTGGGGGCACACACTTCCATCACCTTAAGTATTATAAGGTCCCATGTATTTCTACACACCTGCAGACAAAAAACCAGATTGGTCATGTGACAATTCGCGAATTTGTTGTTCATACCGTCTAATATACGTACGAAACTAATAACATTATTTTTACTGTCTAATATTCAGACGAAGTTAATACCACTAGTCGTACTGTTTAGTATGCAGACGAAATTAATACCTATATTCATAGTGCCTAACATGAAGACGAAATTAATACCATTATTTATACTGAGTAACATACAGACGAAATTAATACCGTTATTCCTACTGAGTAATATACAGACGAAATTAATACCATTATTTATACTGTCTAATACACATACGAAATTAATACCATTATTCATACTGTTTATTATACCGACGAAGAAAACACACATAAAAACATGCTTTCTTGTAAGCTATTTATTTTTTAGTCCTGATTTACTTGTCCTCACGGCAAGCTAGACCTCTGAAGGATAACAGAGGCGACCTTACGATTGTAAATCTGGGAGCCAATCGATTTCGCAGGAGCCTTCAGAAATGGAGAGTTGTTGGCCTCGTCCGGCTGTAATACAAATTCATGAATAAAACATCTAGGGGAATAATATACTGCCGGGTTTCATGCATCTGCGGCAGGTTTTTGCAACGGAAGGAGCTAGTGTAGGTTAAGCCAGTATGTTGGTTCATTAACATTTTGAGAATATTTTCCTGTATGTTTTTTTATGGGAAATATATATAGTGAGCGTCTGTAGCTCAAGCGGTAGTAAGCTTGATCACAAACCCAACCGTACCTGGTTCAAACCCCACTGTTGGCAAATTTGGAAGCAAATTGTTTCGTGGATTTTTACAAAAGTAAAATATACATTACGTTCAGAAAGCAATGGCAAACTACTGAGCGTATAAGTGGTGCCTAGAAAATCAACGATTCGTTTACTGTGGTTGATGGCTACGTCATGTCAAGAATATGCTACGATTTTCATTTTATATATATGTAAGATATGATAGAAATAGAGAGAGAGAGAGAGAGAGAGAGAGAGAGAGAGAGAGAGAGAGATAGGGATTGATAGACATATAGATATGAAAGACTTAAACCTTTCCCTCCTGCAATATCGTATTTACCTCTGGACGCATTTATATTGCAATGTAAGCTCAGTTAGCCAGTATACTGGGTGTATGTCATCTTTACAATTTCTGCCAACCATTATAACGGATCGGAAGAGTGAATGGGTTAAGAGATTGGTTTCATTGCACGGACGCCCGTGTGTTGAAGGGGCTGGAAAGGGGAGCAAAGAATAGTAACACCGTGACCTACAAGGCATGTCGTAATAGGCGACTTTGGTAGGGGCCTAGGGAAGCTACCCTAGTAAATAAAAGCGTCGCAGAAATCGGATGTGCTGGCATACTTGTAGGTGCATAACTGGCGCAACGCACAATCGCTCTTAGACCACATAGAAATCACAAATAGTGGCTAACAAGTGGTAGATATGGAGGGTTTGAAGAAGAAGATTGTACCAGATTTCCACAATATTACTCGGTCCTTCACCTTGTAAACGGCTCGAAACGTGACTAGAGTGTTGCACAAAATAAGAAATACGTAGCTCCTGCAACAATCCTAGATATCGTTGGAGACAAAATGCACGCGTTAACAGTGCCCAGCGTGTTTGTAGCGCGTTGGACTACGGGTGACAAGTCCTCTGTATGTGCGGGTTCAACTCCGCGGATTGGCAGAAAAGCCACAGATTCCCAGATTTACGGTGTTCGTGGCACCGAACCGAAGGTTACGATGTCCATGACACCGATCCGAAGAGCTTTCAGCTCAAATGCTTCTGGATTAAAAAACAAAAACCCAGAACGAAACGTTCTAGATTCGAACCTTCGATCTTCAGAAACGCAAGGCAACGGCTTAAAAACGTAGCCACATATATTCTCAGTTAGAAAAGAAAAAGATATCTACAAACTTCGATTACCTCATATCCATTTGGTTCGAATTGGGCAACGATTAACCTCACGCTGGCATAGACCAGCGTGCTGACGACATCGCAAGAAGCCGTGCCTCTGGAAAAACGATCTATACCAGACGACAGTTAAACTGACCCAACCCCCACATCCAGTTCAGTTTCTCTCCTCGACACTTCCACCAGCCACCAGACCTTATCATTTCTCCTGTAACGATGTCTGCTCTATTTCTGTGTGAACTAACAGGAACATAATATTTACGACATTGCATGTATGGTGTGTCCGTTTCTGCCCTATCCTTTCCTCTTGTATCTAATTGATGCTCTTGGCAGCCATTTTGGCGACATAACACGGCAATGTATCTAGATTGTTCTCTCTATCTTATTTATCTTCTCTTATCTTCAAAACGTTGAGACATTCCACTACTTTATTGTCAAATTCAGTTAGACACTTGATTGTCAAATTCAGTTAGACAATATATATATATATATATATATACATTACCTAATATACATACATGGAGGCTTTAATAGTAGACGTTTTTAGAGAAACACGGAAATTACTTCACTGCACTTTACACTTGTTTATGTCTGTGTTTTATGTATGTGTTTTATGTGTGTGTTTTATGTGTGTGATTTATGTGTGTGTTTTATGTATGTGTTTATGTGTGTGTTTTATGTGTATGTTTTATGTGTACTGTTGAATTCTTCTCTCTGTTTGTTTATGTGTGTTATAATCTTTTCTCTCTATGTGTTTATGTGTGTGTGTGTTATATGTGTGTCAGTAGTCTCTTATCTTTATTTGTTTATGTGTGTGTGTGTGTGTGTGTTGTAGTGCGTTAGTAGTCATTTCTCTCTATTTCTCTATGTGTGTGTGTGTTTGTGTGTATTGTATGTGTGTTAGTAATATCTTCTCTCTATAGGTTTATGTATATGGATGTGTCGTATATGTACGTTTTAAATACATTCTCTCTATATTTGTATATGAAGGTGTCGTATATGTACGTTTTTAATACATTATCTCTATATTTGTATATGAAGGTGTCGTATATGTACGTTTTTAATACATTCTCTCTATATTTGTATATGGATGTGTCGTATATGTACGTTTTTAATACATTCTCTCTATATTTGTATATGGATGTATTGTATATGGATGTGTCGTATATGGATGTATTGTATATGGATGTGTTGTATATGGATGTGTTGTATTTGGATGTGTTGTATATGGATGTGTTGTATATGGATGTGTTGTATATGGATGTGTTGTATTTGGATGTGTTGTATATGTACGTTAGTAATACCTTCTCTCTATATTTGTATATGGAAGCGTTGTCTGCATAAGTTAACCCATTCACTCCGCATTTTTTAACTTATGGGGGCACATATATTGCAGTGTATAATAAATTAGCCAGGGTACTGGCTTTACGTCATCTTAGAAAATACTACGAGCCGATATATCGGCTCAGAGGAACGAAGAGGTTAAATCTTCATTTTTGTCTACTTTATGTGCTTTATTATTCTATTTATTTTCTAGCTGTACTTATTTTTGTTGTTTGTCCTGGTAGTTTCTACTTTCTGTTTATTATTACATAAGTACTCTCCGTTTTTTTTGCTTATGATACATGCGATAAGAACCTCTTCTCTGTGTGTCTATGCTTTGTGTGTTAATAAATTTCTATCTTTTTATCTTTAACCATGTAACAACTTAAACGTAGCCCACGTATGTATCAACTTAAACGTAGCCCACGTATGTACCAACTTAAACGTAGCCCACGTATGTACCAACTTAAACGTTGCCCACGTATGTACCAACTTAAGCATGGTCTAGCACGTACCAACTTAAACGTAGAACAGCCATGTACCAACTTAAACGTTGTCTATCACGTGCCAACACCAACGTAACCCATCACGTACCAGCTTAAACATAGTCTATCACGTGCCAACATAAACGTAGACGAGCCATATAGCAATTAAAACATAGTTAGTCCACCAATATAAAACTATTTAATCAACTTAGATGTAGTTAAAACAATCTCTGAGCAGAGACTGAACTATTCTCGCTAGAATCAAATATACTCTTTCCTGCACCCAAGCCACAGCCAACTCTAGATAACTAGGCCAGACAACTGCCTGGGGAAACACCTGACATAGATCAGAGTGGGGGCTGGCATTTATATCTGTTTCGCCCGAGTGGTTATCGGGGCCCAAATCTGGGGTGTAAAGAATGGAACCACTGTTACCCGCCATGCATGTCGTAAGAGGCGACTAAGGAGGTTAGGCTGAAATCGGATGCACATGTCCTAAATGTGTAGAAGTCTATGCATTTAGGGGCCTGCCAAATCAATGTGCAACGTATACACGTTCTTGGTAAAGATCAAACATATCACAAAGAGTGATTGAAATTGGTCATAAAGAACGAACGCGAAGAAGAAGAAGATGATATATGTTTGATAGAACAATGCAAGCTGTTTTGAAATTTTACTCAATTCTGTGAGTCTATGGTTATTTATTGATGAAAAATATTCATAATATTGATATTCCTTATTGTTAAACTTAACTTGTTGCATAATATAACTTCGAGTTAGCATTTTGTGTTGATTTTAAAATGAATTCGTTTATATACAATAATACTGGAATGTGAGGTCACGTGAGTGCGGTTCAATTCTGCGGTTTGCAGAAAAGCCACAGGTTCTCCAGATTTACGGTGTGTATGGCACCGAACCGAAGGGTTACGATGTACATGGCACCGAGCCGAAGAGCTGAAAAGCTCAAGTTCTTCTGGATCGAAAACATACAAAACAGCGAAGGCCCATAAGTGTATAGTTGGCTCTACCCAAGCTCACAACATTGTGACAAAACTGGTGTCGCCGATAGTAAAGTTGATAGCCCACTGTGCTAGGGACCCCCGTACCGGGGAAATTATAGGATTTGATACCAGTTTTTTAGTATGCACATGATGCTGCGTTGAACTGCATGAAACCCTGATCCTTTACTTCCAGGTCTAAATTACAAGTACCTCTAAAATCAGACCAAAGATCGCCTGAACTAAGTGTTACACTTGGGATAAATCCTGCTCACCGGCAACAGAAACCCGACTAGCTCAGACGGAAATCGAAAATTCCTGCTTAATGGGGGCTGGCTTTTGTATATGTTTGATAGAACACTACGTTTTTTTGCAATTTTACTGGTTTTTTTTGCGGGGCCATGGTTATTTATTGATGAAAAATGTTAACAATACTGATATTCCTTAGCTTGAAACTAAAGTTGTAACGTAATACAACCTTGATTTAACATGTTGTGCTGTTTTTAACATGAATTAGTCTATATACAATAACACTGGAGTGCGAGAGTCACGCGATAGTTGTGGACTTCTTTCTCTCTCTCTCTCTCTTCTTTGCCTTTTACCATGGATTGGAGCGAAGGCCCTCAACCAACTCATGCCAAGTCTTCTTATCTCTAGCCATCTCCTGCAGCTCCCTCCAACTCTTCTTTATATTGTTGATCTCCGCCTCCAAATCTCGTCTCCATGTATTTCTCGGCCTCCCTTCTTTCGCTGTCCCTGCGGGTTCCAGGCAAGGACCCTTCTTGTTATATTCCCTCCGGTTTTCGCAAAGTGTGTCATATCCAGCGCCAGCGTCTTTTTTTTTACCTGAGCACACCAGCCGTATGTTATCGGATGTCACGGATAAATATAGCAAGCCTTCACGCAAACACCGATCATATTGGGCTCAATTTCAACGCCAGAATTCATAACGCGCTAATGATAAAAAAGATCAGCACATTGTTTCTTTATACAGTTCATATCTGGTAACTTCGTCAGTGGCTGTCGACAGCAAATATGTGGATTTCATGAAAAACGTAGTATCTGCATCATCATCATCTTCATCATTAAATTATGTGTCGATTTTATTATTATTATTATCAACAATAATATTATTATATGGAAAAACAATATTTATGAAGCACACACGAAAGCCCGTTATAGAAGTTTCTTCTTATCCTGACGTTGTGAAGTAAAACATGATTAGAGAACAGAACAAGACTATTATTATTATCATCATTATCAAAGTAATCAATGCATAATCATCATCATCATCATCATCATCCTTATCATCATCATCATCATCATCTTCATCCACCTCCTCTTCATCCTATTCCTCATCCTCATTATCATCCACCTTCTTCTCACCATCACAATCACCTTCATCACCATTCTCCTCATCAACATCATCCTCACCACCATCCTCATAACTATCATCACCACCACGAAACAAAAATCATCTTCACATTCTTTTTCATCATCCTCGGGACCGCAGACACGACAGTCGTCATCTTGGAGTGTCGATAAAGTTTATATCAACATTACAAAAAAATTGAATTGAGAAAATAATAATGGAAATGCAAGAGAAAAGCGGAAAACATAATCTATATCTCAATGTGACAAAAACAAAAATAATGACAACGGATAAAACAAACATGACAAAGGATATGTTTTTGTTTATCAAGGGAGAGAAAATCAAATAAATGAACGGTATCGAACATCTCGGTTCACTGCTATAACAAGAGATGACAATTTGATGAAGGAAATCAAAAGAAGAACAAACACAGCCCTGCAAAAAGTGAAACAGCTAAAAGCGGTGTGAAATGAAGCAGATTAGAATTATTAAAGCACGCTTATTTCACAGTAGCGACAACGTATGGCTGTGAAACATGGACATTTATTAAAGTAGTAGAAAAACATATGTGTATGTGGTTAAGAGATTAAAAAGCTTGCCTTGCGATTAGAAAGTCGTGGGTTAGAATCCGGACCGCGCCGTTCTGTTCACGAGTGCATTTTTTCCCCAGAGACCCTTATAATTGTTGCCGGAGCTACGGAGTTCGTGCTTTGTGCAATATTCTAGACAGGTGTCATTCCTGCGGAAAGAGACCTAGCCATATGTGGTAAAACCCGGTGCAATGAAGTCAGCAATCCGTTGATTTAAAGACTACTTTAAAATATAAATGTAAGAGTACATTCCTTCATTTACAATGGAGACAGAGAGACGAGAATAAATAGATATCAAACCTCTGAAGATGAAGAATTACATTCAGTGCACTGGTGTTTTGTTTTTCCATATGGCTCGGTCCTTTTTTTTAGCAAACATGGCAACGTATCTACCAAGAGTATTGCTCAAAGCACACGCTCCGTAGTCCCGGCAACAATCATAATGGTCACCTGTAAAACTGCAATCGTCCACACAAAAAACAGCACGGGTTCTGATTTGAATCAACGACCTTCAAAACGCAAGGAAATCGACTTAGCCACAAAGAACCACCACCGAATCATCTAAATCTATCTGGAAAAAAACCCTCAAAAATAAAATAAAACTTGCTGATGCAATGAAAATAATAATAATGCTATGTGCGGAAACCTACAGATCTGAGTTGGTCAGAGCGGATCGGATGAGATCTGGAAAAAATCGTGGGATGTTTCTGTAAAACAGAATAATCGGGCGATTTCTTTTTTCTTTCCAGAAGCACTTGAGCTTTCAGCTCTTCGGCTCGGTGTCATAGACATCGCAACCATTCGGTTTTTGGTGCCACGAAGGCCGTAAATCTGGGAAACCTGTGGCTTTTCTGCCTTCCTGTGGAATTGAACCGCACTCACAGGGGGCTTGCACCCGTCGTCCAATGCGCTACGAACACGCTAGGCAGGCAGGCGGAATAAACGGGCGATAAGGATCGAGACATATATACGACAGTTTTATAGTAACAAGCAGTGGCGGCTCGTCATTAAGCCCTGTGGGCCCGGGCCCCACCAAAAATAATGTGTAACGTGTATTTATTATGTTATAAATTGAAATATAACCTAACCTAAAACCATTATTTTTCCGAACATTTTTGTCTGGCCCCACCAACAAAAATGAACACGATCCGCCACTGGTAGCAAGGACAAAATTAGTTATCAAATATGAAAAGTAATAACACTTTACGTTTTGACCATATGTCTTTATCAAGATAAAACATACAAACACGAAATAATAAATCAATATTAAAACTGTCTATGTGGTGCCGGGGATTTGCAAGCGGAGCTAAGAATAGTAACACTGCGACCTACAACGCATGTCGTAAGAGGCGACTAAGGTAGGGACATAAGGAAGCTACCCTAGCAAATAAAAATCATCGCAGAAATCGGATGTGCTGGCCTACTTGTAGGTGTATAAGTAGTACAACGTACAATGACCCTTATGCTCAGATCACATACATATCCCATAGAGTGGTTTAACAAGTGATCGATATGAAACATTGGAAAATAAAGAAAGAAGAAATATTCAATGATAAATCCGAAGTATAAATGTGAAGTGAAATGAACACATAATACATATCTCAGATTGTTTAACAACGTTGTACCAAATCATATTTTCCATATCTCAGATTGTTTAACAACGTTGTACCAAATCATATTTTCCATATCTCAGATTGTTTAACAACGTTGTACCAAATCATATTTTCCATATCTCAGATTGTTTAACAACGTTGTACCAAATCATATTTTCCATATCTCAGATTGTTTAACAACGTTGTACCAAATCATATTTTCCATATCTCAGATTGTTTAACAACGTTGTACCAAATCATATTTTCCATATCTCAGATCGTTTAACAACGTTGTACCAAATCATATTTTACCTTTGTTATTAAACTTAAGATTTAAGGTATATGTTTTAGAATGTTTAATCTGGGAGGGAGGGAGTGGGGAATTTTTGGCGAAGTGGTTAAGACTTTTGCATGTGTTCTGAAGGTTGAAGGTTCGAATCCGACCGAGTCCATGTGTCGTTTTTGTCACTTGATCACTAAGATTGTTGACTACAGAGTTCGTGCTTTGTGTGTCATTTCTGTCCACAGGGGCGGAGCCATAGGGCGTACCCGGTACAATGAAGTCAATCCTTCACCTTTACACCATTGAGATGTTTAATAAGGGTATATCTGTGGCTAAGTGCTAAATCCATTGAGATGTTTAATAAGGGTATATCTGTGGCTAAGTGCTAAATCCATTGAGATGTTTAATAAGGGTATATCTGTGGCTAAGTGCTAAATCCATTGAGATGTTTAATAAGGGTATATCTGTGGCTAAGTGCTAAATCCATTGAGATGTTTAATAACGGTATATCTGTGGCTAAGTGCTAAATCCATTGAGATGTTTAATAAGGGTATATCTGTGGCTAAATGCTAAATCCATTGAGATGTTTAATAAGGGTATATCTGTGGCTAAGTTCTAAATCCATTGAGATGTTTAATAAGGGTATATCTGTGACTAAGTGCTAAATCTATTGAGATGTTTAATAAGGGTATATCTGTGGCTAAGTGCTAAATCTATTGAGATGTTTAATAAGGGTATATCTGTGGCTAAGTGCTAAATCCATTGAGATGTTTAATAAGGGTATATCTGTGGCTAAATGCTAAATCCATTGAGATGTTTAATAAGGGTATATCTGTGGCTAAGTGCTAAATCCATTGAGATGTTTAATAAGGGTATATCTGTGGCTAAGTTCTAAATCCATTGAGATGTTTAATAAGGGTATATCTGTGGCTAAGTGCTAAATCCATTGAGATGTTTAATAAGGGTATATCTGTGGCTAAGTGCTAAATCTATTGAGATGTTTAATAAGGGTATATCTGTGGCTAAGTGCTAAATCCATTGAGATGTTTAATAAGGGTATATCTGTGGCTAAATGCTAAATCCATTGAGATGTTTAATAAGGGTATATCTGTGGTTAAGTCAAATCTATTGAGATGTTTAATAAGGTATATCTGTGGCTATGCAAATCCATTGAGATGTTTAATAAGGTATATCTGTGGCTATGCTAAATCCATTGAGATGTTTAATAAGGATATCTGTGACTATGCTAAATCCATTGAGATGTTTAATAAGGGTATATCTGTGGCTAAGTGCTAAATCCATTGAGATGTTTAATAAGGGTATATCTGTGGCTAAGTGCTAAATCTATTGAGATGTTTAATAAGGGTATATCTGTGGCTAAATGTTAAATACATTGAGATGTTTAATAAGGGTATATCTGTGGCTATGCTAATCCATTGAGATGTTTAATAAGGTATATCTGTGACTAAGTGCTAAATCTATTGAGATGTTTAATAAGGGTATATCTGTGATAGTGCTAAATCCATTGAGATGTTTAATAAGGGTATATCTGTGGCTAAGTGCTAAATCCATTGAGATGTTTAATAAGGGTATATCTGTGGCTATGCTAAACCATTGAGATGTTTAATAAGGTATATCTGTGGCTAAGTGCTAAATCCATTGAGATGTTTAATAAGGGTATATCTGTGGCTATGCTAATCCATTGAGATGTTTAATAGGTATATCTGAGGCTAAGTGCTAAATCCATTGAGATGTTTAATAAGGGTATATCTGTGGCTAAGTGCTAAATCCATTGAGATGTTTAATAAGGGTATATCTGTGGCTAAGTGCTAAATCCATTGAGATGTTTAATAAGGGTATATCTGTGGCTAATGCAAATCCATTGCCATGTTCCAAAGATCGTGATTCAAATTGAACCACGTCGTTTTATTCACGAGTGCATTTTCCCATGATCTCTAAAATTGTTGCCGTAGAATCGGAGCTCGTGATTTGTGCAATACTCGTGACAAGTGGTGTTCCATTTCCTGCGGACAGAGACTGATCCCTATGGATCAAAACCCGAGACAATCCTTTGTCTTTAGATTCTCTTTATATTTGAGTATTTGATTTCGCATTTGTATGTGTTGTCTTCATAAAGACCTTGATGTAATTTCATCAAGTGGTTTTGCTGGTGTCTGTGCCGTAGAGGTTATGTGCTCGCCTCTCGTTACAAAGGTACTCAGTTCGCATCCTGGTGAAGCCATCGAGATATGTTTCCAGAGACCCCTGATCTCAGTGTGGGTGAGATTGTGTTCCTAGTATTATCGGAGACGGACGACAAAACGTAGGTCCCATATTCAATTTGAGCAAGGAAAAGAACCATTGGCAATTAAAAATCGAGAAGAGCAGGCTGGAAAGACGCTGACAGGGCAACATTCATTTGAGAAGTTTAATACAAAACCCCTAAAAATATCTTCACCATCTTCTAAATTACATCGGGGACCCTTACCGGTGCTACGGAGTTCGTGTACTGCCGCTGAGATCTTCCTGTGTAAGAAAGAGAATGGAGCACATATGGATTTCACAGAAGTGCAATGATGGCATTCCTACAATCAATCAATCAATCAATCAATCAATCAATCAATCAATCAATCAATCATCAATCAATCAATCAATGAACTGATCTAAACGTCGAATGCTGTTACTTGTTATATTTATTATTTTGTTTCATTACTAAAACAAAATGTTGTATAACTATCTTCATCCATATCGTACAAATCAGAATAAATAAATTGAAGTATTTAGCTACAACAAAGAATGAAGAACTGGAGTAGGCAATTATGGAGGGAGACATCCTGGCAAAGAGGAGAAGAGGAAAACGGAGAAGTTAGGCTCAGGATGGGAAAGATGATATGAACGTAAGAGGGACTTATAGCTTCTGAGAAATATATGAATTCCGGAATTACATATCGTTGACAAAGTATCCGGTTGACAAAGTATCCGGTTGACAAAGTATCCGGTTGACAAAGTATCCGGTTGACAAAGTATCCGGTTGACAAAGTTCTTACTAAAGGTTCAAGTCTGTTTGGAGCAAGTCGCCATAATTACCATCAGCCCTAATCACCAACAACCCCATGATCATCATTTTCAATATTAGTGTTATCACTATCATGATAGTCATCATTATCATCATCAGTAACATCATCCTCTTTATCATAATTATCATCATAGCTTTCGTTATCATCATCATCATCATCGTCAACATCATCACTACAATAACCATAATAATCATCATCTAACCCTCATCATAATCTAATCGTAATTATCGTCATCATCATCATAATTATCATCATCACGTAATCATCATCACAACCACCACCATTATGAACACTTTTCCTATCTTTTCATAACACGAAAAATTATGATACTACTACCAAGCAGCAGCCGCCTCCTCATCTTCATCACCAATGTAATAATCATTAATGTGGTTGATGAAGGACACAAATCTCTATATTAGATAACTCACTGGCGTAAACATTTCCCTGTTACCTGCTTTATATATTGTCACATTACCCGTAGCATAAACCACCCTTCCATCCCACCTTCTCATTGCGCGCATAATTTGAGCCACCACCCACTTCTACGTCCTAAACTCGTGCCTGGAATCTACAAGTATTGGACGCCGGGAGCCGATTCAACCTCGCTTGATCAGCGAAAATACCGGACCTGGAGCGTGTGCCCGTGATAGCCAGAAGACCAGATTTCTCCCGTCCTATTGTTTTGTTTCAATAATCGCTTACAGTATACAAATGTGCTCTTTAAGTACGGTATTCTTACGGAGACCTGGTCTTGACCAGAGTTCAAAATTCAGAAATTTTCCAAACATGGAAGGGATTTTTGTTGGTAATTATGGCTGCTTAATGTGAGAATTCAGAAAGTGGGTTGCATTCATTCATTCACATCAAGGAATTGTTAACCGGATTCAGGTATTCACATCAAGTGATAGCAAACGTGTTATTGTATCCACTCATATTCAGTGTGGATATCCGGGTTTAGGTATTGAAATCAAGTGTTAATATAGAGTAACATTCCCACATTATGTGTGGATATTGAAGTACAGGTATTCACATGAAGTGCTGTCAACCAGGTTCATGTATTCACATGAAGTGCTGTCAACTAGGTTCAGGAATTCACATGAAGTGATCTCAACCATATTCAGGTATTCCCGTGAAGTGCTCTAACCCATGTTCAGAAATCAATAAAAAATATGTTGATAACTAGAATCAGCAGTTAACATATCAATAGCTGATAAGTAGAATCAGCTGTTAACATATCAATAGTTGATAACTAGAATCAGCCGTTAACATATCAATAGATGATAACTAGAATCAGCCGTTAACATATCAATAGCTGATAACTAGAATCAACCGTTAACATATCAAAAGCTGATAACTAGAATCAACCTTAAACATATCAAAAGCTGATAACTAGAATCAACCGTTAACATATCAATAGCTGATAATTAGAATCAACCATAACATATCAATAGCTGATAATTAGAATCAACCATAACATATCAATAGTTGATAACTAGAATCAGCGTTGTTTTATGTTGAGGTATGTAATTCAAAGTCCGTGATATGTCGAAGTTTGTAATTGTAAAACCACAACACTGGGCAACAACACAGTAATCGGAAGACGACAAAAGAAGAAGAAGATATAGTCGACAAAAGGTATGTTTTTGATGTATCTAATTCCGAATCGAAAACTTTGAACCAGGTCGATATTTTGTTTAATGATTATTGTTGGAACACTAGATTGGGCACCACCAACCCAAAAGGTAACGGTCTGTCGTGCTAGGATGGGGTAGTTTTCCCATCGCCAACGGCGGCGGGAGAGGGAGGCGGTCTTTGTGGCGCTGAGGTATAGTATTTACCTCAGGTATCAAAAGTTCAGGTTCGCATCCTGTGTGTCATGGAGGACTATTTTTCAGTAATCTCTGATCTCAGTGTAGGTGAGATCGATTTCCTAGTCGTATCGGAGACGGGCGATGAAACGTAGGTCTCATGTTCAAGTTGAGCAGATAAAAGAACATTTTTTCAGTTTAAAATCGACAAGAGCAGGTTGGAAATTCGCTACACTAGCACACGTACTTCTATTGATATTCTCTTGAAAATTCGCTACACTAGCACACGTACTTCTATTGATATTCTCTTGAAAATTCGCTACACTAACACACGTACTTCTATTGATATTCTCTTGAAAATTCGCTACACTAGCACACGTACTTCTATTGATATTCTCTTGAAAATTCGCTACACTAGCACACGTACTTCTATTGATATTCTCTTGAAAATTCGCTACACTAGCACAGACTTCTATTGATATCTCTTGAAAATTCGCTACACTAGCACACGTACTTCTATTGATATTCTCTTGATGTTATACTCGACACAAAACACATCTACAAGTGATTCACATTCTATCTATTTCTTTACTTTTTGTGTCCAGTTCGACATATACATCTTCTACAAGGTATTTCCATTGTTGCATTTCTACATCCTTTCTACTAATTTGTTCCACCTCGTCAGGCAGCAATCTTTTAACTCTCTTTCAACAGTTTTTCTCAAAGTTTAGTTTGGATGGCTAGGCATTCTTTTCTCATCCGCTATCCATCGGAGAGCTGCTCTAGCCAATGATCCTTCTGACATACGACATATATGTCAAATTCATCTCCATCCTGATTCACAGTGCTACCGATATCTCTCTACTCATGGTATTCCATGCTAGTCCACACGCCTTCTCTCTCTCTCTCGTGATCTTTTTACGGCCATTTTTATCATTCTTATTGTGATATATAAACAGCCTAGCACCAAGAACGGGTGTGATACTTTCACAATCTTCCGTACCATTTGAAGCTCTGGTGCTTATCCTTCGGCGATGTGTCCGGTTTCTACCAGCGTTTACTTGGTTCGCTCTCCGTCATCCTTTGGCTGTCCTCAGCCGACCTGCAAGGCAGCAGGTTGCTATTTTCTTTTAGGGTAGCTACCCTTAGACGACCTGCCATACCGGGTTGTTAAGCGTCATCTGCCCATGTTATCGGTCTTTTTTTGGAACTACTTGGTTTGTCCAAACTCCTTCATTTCTCTTTACATTGACTTTATTCAAGTTTCATATGATCTGCATGTTCTCCTCGTTCCATCTAATGTCCATCGGAGTACTGTATTTTCTACCCACATGTACAAGATATCTTCACATATTGTCTCCGATTATTGTTGCTACCGATGTACAACTAATTTTCTGTCGTAGATCCTCATTCATGATATTTTGGGAGCAAAATATTCGCAGTTATCTCAGTAAACACTGAAGTTGGGTGTAATTCCTGCAGACATTTTCCAGAATTCTTTGTTGTATAGCAGATACTCTGAGAGCCGTAATATGGCAGTGGTTAGTGCATTGGCTTCTTACGCGTGCGGTTCGGGTTGAATTCCATCCAGTGGGATTGGAATTTCTAGCAGCACTTTGTTTGAAAAGATTCGACTCAGTTCTGTTACGTTTGTGATTACCACTGACAGCAATCATCGATTATACAAGGCTTCCTTTTGGTATGTCTATTCTACTGTTTTGACAGCCGAACTAGAGTAGTTATTAGTCAACTCGCTTCTTAGTCTAGGGTCTAGTTCAATTCCACAGTGGGCGTGGACTTTTTCCCAACCGTAACGGCTCTCAGGTAAACCAAGCCTCAAGCGGATACCAGGGAAAGCAATGGGAAATAAAGGCGGCCGGCGTAATAATGGCCACATCACCTTTCGCGTGCCAACAGTCAATGAAAAATAACGGCATAGCACCGTCTTACCCTACATGCCACGTGGTATCAAAAGAGTTCCGTTACTACCTTTACTTTTTACTACTTCTATTTTCCCCACAGCCAACTCTAATATTAGGCCGCATAACTGACGTGGAAACCTTCACCTTGTTTCAGTTAGCCAAATTTATATATGTTTGATAGAACATCAGTTTGCAATTTACTCATAATGGTTATGGTTATTATGGTCAAAAATATTAATAATACTGATATTCCTTATTGTTACACTGAACTTGTTGCAGAATATAACCTTGATTTAGCATTTTGTGTTGATTTTAAAATGAATTTGTCTATATATAACAATACTGGAATGCGAGGTCACGTGACCGATTGTGGTCTGATTTCCCATAATGTTTACCCGAGTCCGCCGGCCGTATAAGTTTATAGTTGGCTGTGATTTTACCTACCTAGTTATTTTAATTCCTGTCATTGTTGTATTAATGTTGTCTGATACTGCGGTGCTGTTCAGCGTGTTATCAGTATCCCAGGAATGCTGTCTGACGTGAAGTCAGTGTCGTTTCAGTATTTCTTTACAAAACAAAGTTGCATCACCCACGCTCTTAGTTATCAATTCTACGCCAATGTTACCTAAGTGGTTTGGTTGATTGATATGACCTTCATCATTACACTTCGGTGAGTAACCATCACAGCGATAGTGCACGATTTCCATAGACTGGCCAGGATCTCCAATGTAATTTATAAGATAGTGAAAATATTTTGTAGGAATTTTGTTTATCATTTTTCTAATGAATTTTGCCCGTGCTGCGGCTTTCCATCCTGCTCTTCTTGATGTTGAACTGCCAAGGGTTCTTTTACGTGCTCAACTTGAACAATGACCTGCGTGTTTTCGTCCGTTTCTGATAGGATTTTTTCCCGATCCAGAAGCACTTGAGCTTTTCAGCTCTTCGGCTCGGTGCCATGGACATCGTAACCCTTCGGTTCGGTGCCACGAACACCGTAAATCTGGGGAATCTGTGGCTTTTCCTGCCATCCCGCGGAATTGAACCCGCACACACAGAGGGATAGTCATCCGTAGTCCAACGCGCTACGAACACGCTGGGCAGAAGGGCTCTGATAGGATTAGGAACTTGATCAGGGATCTCTGGAAAAACATCCAGATGCCTCCACGAGGGAGCGAGCCGAGTACCAATGGATTGAGAGTTGAGTACTTAAAATCTACGCCATATAAACCTCTACCTAAGTGGTGTGAAGTCAGTTTTGTGCCTATAGTTCTTAGAAAACAAAGTCGAATCACCCATGAAATTTGTTAACAACGCTATGTTAACGTTACCTAATAATAGCCATCTATCGGAAACGATGATGACAATAGCCTCAGTCATGTGCTGCTGCACCTCTCTGGTGTGTGTGGAGGTGACTGTAAATTCAAATCATCAAACACAATTCCCTACACAGGTGGGGCATACATGATCAAGGTTAGACGTGGGTGTTTTTTGTATGTTTTCGTTGTTCGCTTTCTCTGCGCTTCAACATTACGACGATTCTCATCTATGCAAGTTCCTCTTATGTTATTTGGTGAAATCCATATTGTGTCAGTATATCTTAGAAAACAAAGTTACACCACCCACGCAAATTGTTATCAAAGCTGTGTCAACGTTACCTTAGTGCTGTCAATACTTCGTCAATGTTTTCCTAAGTGATGCTTTTATTGCTTGCAGCATTGGGAAAAAAATACAATAACAGAGAACAACACACAATCCTCGAGAAAACTGATGCTTTGTTCTTCTGGAATGTTGACATAACTTCCGAGCCATAGCCCATGACAGTATGTCAATCCAACTCGACACAGTTCAATGCTATTGATGGCTATTTTATTCCAGGACTTTACGATCAATTCTGGAATCTATCAAATTTTTCTCGCACAACTTGCCCGCTTTGTTTGATTTTCCAAGCATTAATTTTGTTTATAGTAAGAATAACAGAAGAAATAAGTAAAATCGATAACTTACAAGTTATGTTTCTTGATTCCTCGTGCGTTAACATGTTTGATGTTCAGAGAGTATTTATAGACTGTTACAAGAGTTGTGGTAACTTAGTAAACATTGCATTCATTGTTTTCTTTGACAAGTTCTATTCTTGATTTCTTTCGTTCCCTTTCAATATTGTTTACATATTCACTATTGTTTCTTGAATAAACTTTACTATATTCTGTAGCTCCCACAGAGATCCATGCAGTTTTATTTTTAGTGTAGCTACTCTAGCCAGTAACATCCAACGTTTTTGAGCCTGCGTCTTCACTTGGCAACATATGGTTGTGAGCCATGGACCATTGACAAAACGACGGAGAAGAAGATCATAAATGCCTTTGAATGCAAATGTTACAGAAGAGTACTAAGAATATCAGTGGCAGAGAAAAGAACAAATGCTTCCGTTCTGCAACAACTTGATATTAAATTAAAGAGAGTTGGTTACCATCATTTGGAGAGCATAACATCAAGGAAAACTAAATATTTCAGACACATCAAACGACATGAGTGCACGGAGAAGATAATTTTGGAGGGAATCGTGCATGGAAGAAGAATGAGAGGAAGATCTAAAAGACGATGTGTGCAAGTTGTCATTGACAATCTGAGAATAACTGCTGCGGACGCCGGTCAACTTGCACAGAAGAGAGAGTTATCAGTACGGTTGTCATGGGAACCAAGTTTTGGAAGAGACAAGCTACTTGATGATGATGATGACACTAGCCAGTTAGTTTCTTTTTTCTTCTTCTCCCTTAGGGAGGCATATTTCCGCAACCAAGATTTTCCAAGTACTCCGATCCAAAGCCCTTTTTGAGATCTCTCTCTCTCTCCCATTTTCTTGCATTCTGTTTCCAACTCCCGCCTCCAGGTGTTCCTGGGTCTCCTCTTACCTCTATTGCCCTGGGGGTTCCATTGGGGGACCTGTCTCGTGATGCTACCAGGAGGTCTCCTTAGTGTGTGTCCTATCCATCGCCACCTTCTTCTGCTTATCTCTTGTTCCACCTGACGTTGTCCCGCTATATCCCAGAGTTCCCTGTTTGAGATTCTGTCATACCAATGAGATGAAGTATCCTGCGCAGACATCTATTGATGTCCAGTGAGTATGTATCAGTATATTATATGTGGACAGTTTTGAAGCCTGTACTCTTCGGTATTGGATGTTTGTACATATGTACACATGGCTGAATTGTTAGTCTTCAATTTTGTCTATGCTTGGTTGCCAAATCGCCTTATGTATTATTATGACGCTCAGAATGACAACTTATTTTCATCTGCTAATATTTTGATAGTCATTTTTTGTTATTATTTTTGGTGACTTCCTGATTCATTCAACAAATATTTTCTATTCTCTTCCTTTCCATATCTTCTTCTTTTGTCGTCACACTGCTACCAGGTTGTTGCCCAGTGTCATGTCGTCACACTGCTACCGGGTTGTTGCCCAGTGTTGTGTCGTCACACTGCTACCGGGTTGTTGCCCAGTGTTGTGTCGTCACACTGCTACCGGGTTGTTGCCCAGTGTTGTGTCGTCACACTGCTACCGGGTTGTTGCCCAGTGTTGTGTCGTCACACTGCTACCGGGTTGTTGCCCAGTGTCATGTCGTCACACTGCTACCGGGTTGTTGCCCAGTGTCATGTCGTCACACTGCTACCGGGTTGTTGCCCAGTGTCATGTCGTCACACTGCTACCGGGTTGTTGCCCAGTGTTGTGTCGTCACACTGCTACCGGGTTGTTGCCCAGTGTCATGTCGTCACACTGCTACCGGGTTGTTGCCCAGTGTCATGTCGTCACACTGCTACCGGGTTGTTGCCCAGTGTCATGTCGTCACACTGCTACCGGGTTGTTGCCCAGTGTTGTGTCGTCACACTTCTACCGGGTTGTTGCCCAGTGTCATGTCGTCACACTGCTACCGGGTTGTTGCCCAGTGTCATGTCGTCACACTGATACCGGGTTGTTGCCCAGTGTCATGTCGTCACACTGCTACCGGGTTGTTGCCCAGTGTTGTGTCGTCACACTGCTACCGGGTTGTTGCCCAGTGTCATGTCGTCACACTGATACCGGGTTGTTGCCCAGTGTCGTGGTTCCTCTCCATATCGACCATTGGTAAGCCACTCTTTGTGATTTGTATGTGATCCAAGCATAAGAGCGATTTACGTTGTGCCAGTTATGCGCCTACAAGTAGTATAGCACATGCGATTTCTGCAACGCGTTTTATTTACTAGTGTAGCTTCCCTAATTAATAGCCGTCCATCGCAAGCGATGATGACAACAATCTCAGACGTGTACTGTTGCACCTCTCTGGTGTGTGCGGAGGTGAATGTAGAGTCCAATCCTAGAACAGAATCCCCGACCACAGGTGGGGCATACATGATCAAGGTTAGACATGTGCGTGTTGTGTGCTCTGTCTTTTCGCGCTGCTCGTTTCTCTGTGACTCAACAATACGATGATTCTCAGCTATTCGGGTTCCTCTTTTGTTGTTACAGCGCCACATTTGCGATCTTGCGCAAGGGTTCCCAGCACGTATTGTCTATATCGAAGCATTTCAGAGACACTTTAAGAGTGTCTTTAAATCGTTTTTCTGTCCATCAGCTAAACGTCTGCCCCTTCAAGTTTCCCTAAACCTACCTCAGTCACACCTATGACATGCCTTGTAGGTTGCGGTGTTACTATTCTTTGCTTCCATTGTTAGCTCGGCACAACTTCTTCTGATGATAAGAAACTGGTACATCTAGTTGCTCGTCGGCTGTACTTTTGTTGGGAGTATGTCTGCTGTTTAATTTCCTAGCATTCCAAAGTGAGATGCTATCGACTGCAAAACGATCTTGTTCACAAGTAGGGCTTGTAGATCTGAGACGCTATCGACTGCAAGACGATCTTGTTCACAAAGTAGGGGCTTGTAGATCTGAGACGCTATCGACTGCAAGACGATCTTGTTCACAAAGTAGAGGCTTGCAGATCTGAGACGCTATCGACTGCAAGACGATCTTGTTCACAAAGTAGGGGCTTGCAGATCTGAGACTCTATCGACTGCAAGACGATCTTGTTCACAAAGTAGGGGCTTGTAGATCTGAGACGCTATCGACTGCAAGACGATCTTGTTCACAAAGTAGGGGCTTGTAGATTTGAACATTTAATCAACTGAAGTGCTTGAAGTGCTGATCTTGCATCTGTCAAGAATAACACAAGTCATAGATCACGTTAGGTGTTCACACGTTTCTCATTTACAAACTAGTTTCTCTGGTTCTCTGCCTTATACTTATAACTTTGCCTTGCGATATGAAGGTTGTAGGTTCGAATCCTGAACGTGTCACATGTGATTTTTTTGGGAGTCTCTCAGTTGTTGCCGCCTGTGAATATGTCATAAGAGGCGTCTAGGTAGGGGCCTATGGAAGCTACCCTAGTAAATAGAAAAAATCCCAGAAATTGGATGTGCTTTTCTACTTGCGTGAACATAACTGGTACAACATACAATCGCTCTTAGACTCAGATCCCATACACATCACAAAAATGGTTTCAAAGTGATCGATGTGGAGCGCTCGAATAAGAAGAAGAGGGTTGTTGCTGGAGTTACGGAGTTCGTGCTTTGTGTAACACTCATGGCAGGTGACTTGCCATTTATGCCGAAAGCGACGGAGCCATGTGGGAAAACCCGGTGCAATGAAGGCAAGCCTTCCTTTTCGACTTTTTTAGACACCTATTCATCACATGTCACTGTGCTACTCTGAATCCCTGTTCGATTACGCCATTAGGCCGCATCGATATTGGATATTTCTCAGTCCATGGCGTGAGAGTTCTTCCATCGATTTTTGTCCATACCACGTCATCTCTCAGATCTATTACTGTGCTAACTGTTGGTCTCAACCCGTCTTACATCAGTGCTGTTAGTTACTAGCGTTAAATTAGTCGCGTAATTTAACGCGTGCAATAATTTGTATTCTTGAATAAATCTGCTTTTAATGCCTGCATTTAAATGACTAATTCTTCCAAGCAGTCATTTTATTACTCGCTTGATGGTTCGTGCATTAACCGTCTGCATATTGCAGTCCACGAGATAGAATATCTGAAATTGTCACGTTAGTATTCACTATAATCTACTGATCTGAATCATGCACGTAGAAATTTGTTTAATCTATTCTTTCTCACGAGCTGGCGTCATCTTGTTCTTACAGTAACGTTACATCTGTTTTATTGTTCGCTTAATCTGATTTCACAAAGTCTGAGTCTGTTTTCACAAAATAGAAGATATTAAAACTGACCAGTGTTTAGTTTAATTTAGTTGATTCGTCGGATCATCATCACTGCACGTCGAACAATTTAGTCCATAAGTTCTCTGACCTATTCCTTAGTATGTCTCTGAGTGTATGGCGACTAGTGACCCCGGTTCTTTGTTGGTTTAATATTATTCTTTGTCTACCAGCATAGTGTTCTTGTCTAGCTACATCATACTTGACTTGAATTTTGCAGTCTGGTTAGTGTTGTAGATTCACCACTATTACTTGAATCATGTACAGCCTCTCTCCCTTAAGAACTTATAATATCAGATTGTCCATTGCTCTCCCACCGTTTCCACAGCAGCCATACCTGCAACCTCTCATTGCTCGCCTCGCTTTGCAAGCCATACATGCAAGCCATACGCACAGTCATTTCCTTACATACCTGCAAGCCTTGGGACAAAACTAAAAGTGATTCTTGTCAGCCATGACCTCCCAGCAACTCATCCATTGTCTCAAGTCAATACCTGTTCAATCTTCTGCAGCATACTCACTGAGTTTGCCCATGTACCAGAGGGCACGATTGTCTCAGACCAGAAAACATTTCAAACTTCCCCATACTTCATCATTGTCTCAAACCTGGACCTAGTAAATATTTGAAAGGGACATATGTGACTAAAGTATGCACCATCTTCAATGACTTGTCTCAACCTGACCTAGTAAAGTATTTGAAGGAACATATTGAGGCTAAAGTTGCACCATCTTCAATGACTTGTCTCAAACCTGGACCTAGTAAGAGTATTTGAAGGAACATATGTGAGGCTAAAGTATGCACCATCTTCAATGACTTGTCTCAAACCTGGACATAGTAAGAGTATTTGAAGGAAAATATACGAAGATAAAGTATCGCAATGAACACTAAAGACATTTTATAACACTGATCTTTCTCCAGATATTGTGCTAACAGTGCCAAACCTGCACGTTGACATCAAACTACAGAAGAAAATTAGCTAGCAATGAACACTAACAGAGCATTTGACAACATAATCTTTCTCCAGATCTTCGGATTGGATTTTGATTATTGATCACTAAACTAACGTCATTGTACTTCGGGGTAGACCCATCGAGGCTCGGTCCAGTATATGTCGAAGTGTATGTTTACTAATGGTTCTCCTCACTCGCTGGTTAAACATATTGTTAATTCTGCCTCGGTCAGTATATGTCAAGTGTATGTTTACTAATGGTTCTCCTGGCTCGCTGGTTAAACATATTGTTAATTCTGCCCTCGTCCAGTATATGTCGAAGTGTATGTTTACTAATGGTTCTCCTCACTCGCTGGTTAAACATATTGTTAATTCTGCCTCTTAGGAGGCATCGAGCTATACTTGTAAAATGTATAATTCCATGCTGGTTAGATTCAATATCAATGTGAGTGTCTTCATTCAACAGACGGTCGCCGAGTAACCGACGGATGTCTTTCTTATCCATCTTCTACTACTGGACGATCAATGCTGTTGATGCAATCATATGATCCCTCTCATTGCCAGGACACTCGCATGTCCAGGGCAGTAGATTCACATAAGTCTCTGGAGTTTGGAATCCTCGATAGACGACACCCACTCATAACGCAACCTGTCGTTTCAGGACATCGATTAAATCTCAGACAACAACAATGGCCTTAGTAAAAGAGGTGTTTAAGTTTGAGCATATTAAATGATTCTTGGCAACTGAGAATCGATAGAAGTAGTAGGCCTTAAAGACACTACTCGGGAACAAAACTCTCTACAAATATAAAAAAAGCTCCTACACATAATTTTTTACCATCTTACAAATTACACCGTGGATACTCCCGGGAGCTACAGAGTTCGTGCTTCGCGGCTGAGATAATATTGTGTAAGATTAGATCAAAGCACACATAACGTTTTTTTGTGTGTGGTTAAGTGGTTACACCGTTGGCTTGCTTTCAAAATGTGCGTGGATTTGAACCGGGATCGCCCCATTCTGTTAACAAGTGCATTTTTGAAAAAAGTTCTAAGATTGTTGCCGGGACTAGGAAGTTCGTGTTTTGTGCAGTACTCTCAGCGGTTGGCGTCCCATTTCTGCGGAGAGGGGCCGAGCTTTATTGGGTAAAACCCAGTGTAATGAAGTCAGTACTTCGTCTTTAGACCGTTTAGACACATTACTTTTACTGAACTGCAATCATGATGATCCAATCAATCAATCAATCATTTAATCAATCAATCAGTAAAGCGATCAATCAATCAATAAATCAATCAATTAATCAATCAATCAGTAATGCGATCAATCAATCAATCAATCAATCAATCATTCAGATGAAGAAATATCACAGATATTTAAGTTCAGTAGAGAGACATGACAAAACGATCAATCAATCAAAATCAATCAGATGTAAAAAGATCACAGATGATTGTTCAGTAGAGAGACATGATAAAACGACATCAACTCTAAACTTATGACTGCATAACATCCACACACACACACACACTAAGAATACTTGCCATCAATGGAGGCGAGCAGTTGATTCAAATTGAAGCATTTGTTGGTGTGAGTGTAATCGTTTGATTGATAGCTATATCGATTGTCTGCATACATTGTTTCTATGCGTCTTCTTCGTTTTACAATTTGATAACCACTAATCTAATTTCCGGTTCTTTGAGCTCTTCAGAAACCTTGTTAGAACGAATCCTCTCTGTTTTGTTATGTTTCTCCCTCCATGTTTAGTTTTGTAACTTGATTCTGACATTGAAGAAAACAAGAGAGGAATGCGAATAATTGGTAATGTAATAGAAGGTTAGTAATGAATGTGAATAATTGGTAATTTAATCTCAAGTGGACGTCTGTAGCTTAAGCGGTAGTGAGCTCGAACACAACCCAAGTGTACCTGGTTCAAACCCCGCGGCGTGCAAGTTTGGAAGCAAATTAGTTCCCTTGGATTTTTACAAACGGTAAAAGTAGACCTCGCCGTTCAGAAAGCAATGCAAACTACTAACGTATAAGTGGTGCCTAGAAAATAAACGACTCGTTTACTGTTGTCGATGGCTATGTCCTGTTTAAAAAATGCTACGATTTTCATTTCAATCTCAAATAATAGCATGTCCCTTGCGGAATGTCACTTTCATGACAGCCCTCCTGAAAAACTCTCTTTCTCTAGCAATTTCTCCCGCCTTTTCCATCGTCAGGTTCACGATTCCTTTGATGTCATGCTGCCACCTTCGTCTTGGTCGTTCCCTGCCTCGTACTCCAGTAACGATGCCTTCCATTACCGTTCTTTTCAAGTCGATGGGACATTTAACGAGGCCAAAATATTTCATCTTCCTGGACATGATGTTATTTATGAGCCAATACTCCTTGATATTCAGGTCTTGTATGATGTCTTTGTTTTTCTCTTCTCTGTCCAGGATGTTCTAAGAACTTTTCTGTAACACCTTGTTTCAAAAGATTATATTTTAATCTTTAATATTTGTGTTATTAAGTTACTATTACAATTAATTAATTATTGTTATTATTGCAACTGCTACATGACCCCACGAACCTTCACAGTCATTAGTCAGATGCGATCCAATGTAGAAAAGCGTTGAACAGCATTGGTCTCTAGCTTAGATATGATGTGCTTTGGGTCGTACGTTGTACCTCAAAGTCATAAGGCAGGACATCATCATCATGTTCATATCTTATTGCTGAACTTTGCTTTCATCACAGTCCGCCTGACATTTCCTTGATCTCTAACCCCTTCTGCCATCTTCTCCAAATTCCTGTTTAATGTTTCTTAAATGTTCTATTGTCTCAGTCGTCTTGGTCATCCCCTGTTTTGTCTTCCAAGAACCACGCTCTCGACTACTGCTCTCTCAATCTCTAAACCGCAGTGATGTTTAATAGGAGCAACATCTTTCACTTTTCCAGACATGTTGTTTATGAACAAATGTTTTCTAATATTCAAGTCTAATAATAATAATAATAATAATTCCTCTCGTACCGTTATACGTTACATAGGGCCTGCAAGTAATTTCTCCATACCGCTCTATCCCGGCAACTCGCTCAATCTCCTCCATGGAACTGAGACCGATATTTCTTGCCTCTCTCAGCAAAGTTCGCTTCAGGGTCTCCCTAGGTCGACCTCTCTTTCTTGAACCCTTTGCATCCCACTTCAATGCCTGCTTTGATATTCGTTGATCATTTCTCCTCAAGGTGTGCCCAACATATCTCCATCTTCTCTCTCTTATAACAGTTGTCACTAGTGGTTGACCAGACATGTCTCTGATTTCATCACTTCTCCTGAATTAGTTCCATTTTATATTCATTATTTTTCGCAGACAGGATGTGTATATTTTTCTTTTCTCTGCACATGACATTCTAAGAATGTTTTCTGCAACTCATCATCATCATCAGGTGCCGTCTCCCCATTGAAGGTTGGTTGCAATTAATCTCCAGCATCCTCTGTGTTTCGTCTTTGTGTTGGTTGCACTCTGCCAGACTATATCCTGTCCATTTCTTTATGCAACTATTTGTTTCAAAAGATAACTTTCGTTCTTTAAATATTCTTGCTATAGTCCATGACTAACATCGATATCTTGTCCCATGAAAGATGCATGTCCTCAGAAGTTTGAACTTGTTTTTCTTTGCTTGTGTTTTGTCATAGTTCCTTCATAATGAAAGAATCTCTGTGGCGCAGAGGTTAGGTTTACAAGGTACCCGTTTCGCTCCCTTTTGGATAAATCGTCATATTTTTCTAGAGATTTTTGATCTCACTGTAGGTGAGATCTAATTCCTAGTCCTATCGGAGACGGATAATAAAATTAGGTCCAGTGTTCAAATTGTGCATGTAAAAGAACCATTGAGAGTTCATAATTGAAAACCGTTGCCCAGTCACAATTCTTTAGAAATATCCAACTATCAAATTCATACAAAATATTTTCACCATCTTTTAAATTACCCCGAGGACACTCGCCGGTGCTATGGAGTTGGTGCACTGCTGCTGAGATCTTCCTGTGCAAGAAAGAGATCGTAGCACACATGATTATTTGCAGAAGTGCAATGATGATGGGCCTATCGATTAATCAATCAATCAATTATTGATGTTAACTTTGGGTTCATATTTTGCTTTGTCAGTGGACATAGTCTTTATTTTAAAATTAGTATTTATACACATGATGATCTTACCTGTTTCTTTGTAGTATTTAGACACATGATGATCTTACCTGTTTCTTTGTAGTATTAGACACATGGTGATCTTACCTGTTTCTTTGAAGATTAATTGAAGAAGATTATGTCATTACCTGTTTCCCATTTGAAAGTATAATGTGTCATTATATATTAACTCTGCAATATATTTACTGAGCTGTTAACAGATCAAAATGTTTGTAGTTTAGTCATGATCCTCAGACACTTCTCATTATGTGTTCTGCAAAGTCGTTAAATAAATATATGTCTACGGAGAGAGAAAGTGAGAGAGAATGTATGCAATCTTGTCTTGCTCCACTTTGTACATCGTTGTATTCAGCGGTCTATACTTATTTTCCCCCACAGAAAGCTGTCGAGTTGTCTGGTGAACGGCGAGATTTGAAAGCAAACTTGACATTGCTAGTCCTAACATTAGAATCTTACTAGCTAGCATACAAAAGTTGTACTTATATTTTCCCCTCATCCCCCAACTCTCTCACCAAAACACATAAAAACACTCACAGACATATGACCTTGTCCTTTCCGCACGACTCGCAGAAACACACAGTCCAGCTAGTATTTGCCTCCCAGCGTTATCCAGGAAACTGTTCTTAAATCGATATCTCAAACAAACAAGCAAACATGCCGACAAGCATAACAATCTATCGACTATGGAGCACAATCCAGCGAACTACCCCATGTGGCACCTCGACACCGCGCGTCAGATATATTCTCCTAGACGCGGAGGAATACATTGATACATTGCTTCTATCTCTTCACTTGTTAAGGTCTTCTACGGTTCAAACAGGTCGCGTAAGGTTCCTAGATATGAAACTGAAACAGAATTTGCACAAATTTTCATTCTCCCTCTGATAATTTGACTTTTTTTTTCTTTAAGAGTGTAGCTGTCAAGTCCGTCTTTTGATGGTGATTATTTTCGCTGTTATAATCATAATTACCACTACATTCTCCATCCATCATTATCAATGTCACAACAACTAGCAGAAGCGTTAAGTCTTGACATCGCCACGTTAGAGACCAACATCATTGATATGAACAACAACAATCTATGAGTTTTGGTAATTAATAAAAAAACATTCGTCGCATTTCCATAATACTACGGTTGCTACCGTAATGAAAGGGTGACTCGACGGCGTCATTATTAGATGAGGTGCCATCTTCACGTAAATATTGGCTTTAACTGATCTTCAAGGTATAAATATATTGATCAGATAATAACTAGGATCGATGGTAATCAGTTGGATAGGCGTAGTAGAGAACGGTTTTTGATGTGTTTTATTTCCGTTACATTCGATTGTCTAGTCTATTCAATCTAATATAGGTACCTACATTTTCTGAATTAGGGGACAATTTGGAATAGGTCAAAACGGCGTTTAAAGGCAAACGATTGTCTTCATAGCACTGGGTGTTCCCATATCTCTCAGTCCTTCACAGTATATCACCTTCCTAGAGTATTATTCATAGCATGAACTCTGTAGCTCCAGCAGCAATTTTAGAAATATCTGGGAAAAACGCACTCGTGGATCGAACGCTGCGGTCCGGATATGAACCGACAACAGTCTAAGCGCTAGGCAACTGTCTTGACCGCTTCGCTACAGATACCACTACTTAATCGAAATAGTTGCATAAGCTCATGAGTAAGTGCTCTACCACTGAATCAATCAGTTAGAAATTAGTTTTAACTATTTATTCAGTTTCTGACAAATTATGATATGTCCAGCTCTTATTATTTCCTCCCAACTTACAGAGCTGTCACTTCTTGACCGCTTGCTCTTAACCTGTGTTTCTATCACAGTTTTCAGGAAACTGCATATCTATCACCATCATGTCATAGATGGAATCATGTCATAGACAAATTTTCATGTCATAGATGGAATCATGTCATAGATGGAATCATGTCATAGATGGAATCATGTCATAGATGGAATCATGTCATAGATGGATAATGGATCATGTCATAGATGGAATCATGTCATAGATGGAATCATGTCATAGATGGAATCATGTCATAGATGGAATCATGTCATAGATGGAATCATGTCATAGATGGAATCATGTCATAGATGGAATCATGTCATAGATGGAATCATGTCATAGATGGAATCATGTCATAGATGGAATCATGTCATAGACGGAATCATGTCATAGACGGAATCATGTCATAGATGGAATCATGTCATAGACGGAATCATGTCATAGATGGAATCATGTCATAGATGGAATCATGTCATAGATGGAATCATGTCATAGACGGAATCATGTCATAGATGGAATCATGTCATAGATGGAATCATGTCATAGATAAATTGCAAATGAATCATGTCATAGATGAATCATGTCATAGATGGAATCATGTCATAGATGGAATCGTATGGTCGTATAGTGGATTATGCTGATGGATCGTATAGATGGAATCTGTCAAGTGGAATCATGTCATGAGGGAAATCATGTCATAGATGGAATCATGTCATAGATGGAATCATGTCATAGATGGAATCATGTCATAGACGGAATCATGTCATAGACGAATCATGTCATAGATGGAATCATGTCATAGATAGAATCATGTCATAGACGGAATCATGTCATAGATGGATGTATAGATGGAATCTTATAGATGAATCATGTCTATGAATCATGTCATATGATCTATTATAGAAGAATCATGTATAGAGGAATCATGTCATAGATGGAATCTTGTTTAGATGGAATCATGTGATAGATGGAAATATGTCATTTCGATAAAGGCTGTTCATAGATGATCTATGTCATGATGAATCATGTCATAGATGGAATCATGCTAGATGATATGTCATGATGACTCTGTCTAGATGGAATCATGTCATAGATGGAATCATGTCATAGATGGAATCATGTCATAGATGGAATCATGTCATAGATGGAATCATGTCATAGATAGAATCATGTCATAGACGGAATCATGTCATAGATAGAATCATGTCATAGACGGAATCATGTCATAGACGGAATCATGTCATAGACGGAATCATGTCATAGATGGAATCATGTCATAGATGGAATCATGTCATAGATGGAATCATGTCATAGATGGAATCATGTCATAGATGGAATCATGTCATAGATAGAATCATGTCATAGATGGAATCATGTCATAGATGGAATCATGTCATAGATGGAATCATGTCATAGACGGAATCATGTCATAGACGGAATCATGTCATAGATGGAATCATGTCATAGATGGAATCATGTCATAGATGGAGAATGGACTCTTATTTTTCTCTTTCACCATTTACTTCTTTATAGAAGTGTGTGTGGTGGGGGTGGTAGTGATCTTGTGTGTGCTTGTTTTAAGGCACTTTGTAAGTTGATATTCATTTTCGTAAGGCTGTTCTTGATGTTCTTGGTCCATCGTTTGCGTGATGTTCCTCTAGATTTGTACTCGTTATACTTTTTATGTGTGGCTCTCTGTGGCAGAATGGACAAAAGCCGCACATCTCAACATAATTTGTTCTGTAAACTTTCAGAAGGGAAGAGGCACCAATGCAGATCACTGCTCAGATATAAAAATGTCTGCAATGCCTCAGTAAAGAACTTTTCTATCGGTTCCAACAAATGGGGGAAAAAAAAACTAGCTGATGGCCAAGTTATGCAGAGAACATTTACGCAAAGGTGTAACATGTTTGAAAAAAAGACTTAGTGATGAGCTGAAAGCAAGGGAGACAAGCGCAAACTCAGAAGTGGTCACAATAAAACACTTGCCAACAGATCGTCTGAAAAGATGAAAAAGACCATATAATAGATGGTACATACATTTGTCTCAAATGATTCCTATTTTTTGTTGGCTTGCTGCCATTCTACCCATAGTATCCATCACATTTCCACTGTCTTTTAATGTTGTTTTTTTGCTCCTTTTTATTCATTTCATCTGTTGTCTATCCTGGTGCAGTTTTTGTGGTCTAGGATTGTTGCTGGAGCTACGGAGTTTATGCTTTGTGCAATACTCTCGGCAGGTGGCGTGCCATTTCTGAGAAGAAGGACCGAGCCATATGGGGTAAAATCAGATGCAATGAAGTCAATCGTTCGGTTTTAAATCTGTTAAGTCTGGTGACATTCTATAAACATGTTCAATATACAATAACATTAGTGTTCTTCTTTTTCTTCTTTTTATTCGTTTTCGTTTTTTTTCTTTTTCTTCTTCGTTTTCTTCTAATTCTTCATGTTCTTGTTCTGTCTCTGGTTATTCTTCTCTTTCTTCTTCTGCTTCTTCTTTGTCATCTTCTTCTTTGTCATCTTCTTCTTTCTCATCTTTCTTCTTTTATTTTTCTTTTTTTCTTCTTGTTCTTCTGTATTTATTCTTTCTTTTTTTCTTTTGTTCTTCTGCTATTTTTCTTTTCTGTTCTGTTCGTTTTCTTCTGTCTCTGCTTCTTCTTCTTCTTTCTTTCTTGTTCGTCTTCTTTTTTTCTTTTCTTCATCTTATTTTTCTTCTTTCTTCTCTTTTTCCTCTTCTCGTTTTCATTTTTCCTTTTCTTCTTGTTCTTTACTTATTCTACTCCTTCATCTAACAAAATTTTCCTTTTCCTTTGGCTTAATTTACCTTTTTAAATTTCCAAACGTGAAAATTAAGTAACCTTTTAGAACTCGCATTTACAGACTTAGTAGTTTTAAAAGCCCACTGCCCTCTCCGTTGCCTGCTTGTCCTAGCCCTTTCACTAGACCTTGCATGCATATGCTTGAGATTAACGGGGAAATCTTTTCTATTACCCATGTTGATCCAAATACACACAATAAATGTAGCCAAAATGCAATAAGACTGGCTGGACCGAGCATTGACTTTTGTAGATGCATCTCAATGTATAGAACTAAATGAATCAGAAAAAAATGATATAAGATATTCAAGAGACGATGCATAACATTTCATTTTGAAATAGGAAGTCTCGTTCTCAGGTCAATGCTGAGTAGTCATGCATGTTGTGGTTGTCTTGAATAATTCAACAGTCGGGGCTGACCTACACGGAGTCATCTTTGATGGGCAGGCTAACAAGTGTTGTGACAGGCTGTGCTATCTTCAGATAACCTTTGATCGTAGTCTACTTTTCAAACCTTCAGTACAACAGGCAAACAACTTACCACTTCGACATTGAGATTTTTCAAACATCATGTTGAACAAGTGGTACACCGTTGGAAGCGTCGTCTTGCTGCTCTCATCGGTATGGTATCTGCACACAACTTACAGCGACTTATTGCTCTTCTGTCCCATCAACTGGTTATGTCTGTGGTAGATTCGGTCTTGACTTCCTCATGATATCCACCATCACAACCATCATCATTTCCATCATTATAGAAATGCAGCACAAAACGCTTGAAGATCAACAAATGCAAAATGCTTCCAATCCAACTTATTCATATCTCGTAATAGTCTCCAAATAACCAAATCTTGATACGGTCTCACAACTCAAAGACCAAAGTTATTACATTCGGTATTATTCTGTATTTGGCTGAGCTATTGAATAAAAATATGGCATTGATTTTTACAGTAGTTGATAACAATGATTGATAGAGGAGAAGGAGAGGGTTTGGTCGATATTGCCAGGTTGGCGTGTGAATAGAGTAGAATGATATTTATATGGCAGCAATTTCTATCTTGAGAGAATTGGTACGCCAGATTTAGCAGCTTATTTATTTCCCGGTGTTTGCTCAGTCGGCCATACTGTAGCTTTCAGTCATAAATGATCGTAGTCAGTCAGTCATTGTGATGCAGTCTACCTTTAAGTCATTGAGATATAAATATGTAAAGTTTGTTATTGTCAGTCAGTCAATCAGGGAAATTGTTTTACATATATTTTCGCAAGTCAGCCGTAAAATCATCTTCACAGTTAACCATAAAGTCCTACAGTCGAACAGTCATAAATGCATTCTACCATTGTCAAACGTTTTGCAACCCATTACTAAGTTATTTGCATTTGACATTTATTCCTGTAATCTGTTATTAAGTCACTTAGTCTGAAATATATTGACAGTCAATTATAATAATTATTAGTCTGTCCAACAGTCATTAATGCAGTCAAGTATTAAATCAGTCAGTTGGACCATGGTTCATACGTTTGATCAAGCATCCTCAAGTGGCATGTCCCTCATAACAGCCTGCATGAAAAATTCTGTCTTTACGTCTCCTCTAGCGTCATGTTCAAGGTTTCTTTGATGTCCTGCTGCCACATTCATCTTAGTCGTCCCCTGTCGTGTACTCCATGAACCAAGCCTCACATTAACGTTATCTCCAAACCCCTGTGACTTTTAACGTGGCAAAAATATTTCATCTTCCGATAATGATGTTATTTATGATCCAATGCTCTCCGATATGCAGGCCTTGTAGGATGTCTTTGTTCTTTCTCTTCTCTGTCCAGGATATTCTAAGAACTTTTCTGACTAATTTGATCACCAACTCAGTTAAAAGACAAGTCAATCACCAACTCAGTCAAAAGACAAGTCAATCATTAACTCAGTCAAAAGATAAGTCAATCACCAACTCAGTCAAAAGACAAGTCAATCACCAACTCAGTCAAAAGACAAGTCAATCACCAACTCAGTCAAAAGACAAGTCAATCACCAACTCAGTCAAAAGACAAGTCCAATCATTAACTCAGTCAAAAGACAAGTCAATCATTAACTCAGTCAAAAAACAAGTCAATCACCAACTAAGTCAAAAGACAAGTCAATCACCAACTCAGTCAAAAGACAAGTCAATCATTAACTCAGTCAAAAGACAAGTCAATCATTAACTCAGTCAAAAGACAAGTCAATCACCAACTCAGTCAAAGACAAGTCATCATTAACTCAGTCAAAAGACAAGTCAATCATTAACTCAGTCAAAAGACAAGTCAATCACAACTCAGTCAAGACAAGTCAATCACAACTGTCAAGACAAGTCAATCATTAACTCAGTCAAAAGACAAGTCAATCATTAACTCAGTCAAAAGACAAGTCAATCACCAACTCAGTCAAAAGACAAGTCAATCATTAACTCAGTCAAAAGACAAGTCAATCATCAACTCAGTCAAAAGACAAGTCAATCATTAACTCAGTCAAAAGACAAGTCAATCACCAACTCAGTCAAAAGACAAGTCAATCATTAACTCAGTCAAAAGACAAGTCAATCATTAACTCAGTCAAAAGACAAGTCAATCACCAACTCAGTCAAAAGACAAGTCAATCACCAACTCAGTCAAAAGACAAGTCAATCATTAACTCAGTAAAAAGACAAGTCAATCATTAACTCAGTCAAACGACAAGTCAATCACCAACTCAGTCAAAGACAAGTCAATACCAACTCAGTCAAAGACAAGTCAATCATTAACTCAGTCAAAGACAAGTCAATCATTAACTCAGTCAAAGACAAGTCAATCACCAACTCAGTCAAAGACAAGTCAATCACCAACTCAGTCAAAAGACAAGTCAATCATTAACTCAGTCAAAAGACAAGTCAATCATTAACTCAGTCAAAAGACAAGTCAATCACCAACTCAGTCAAAAGACAAGTCAATCACCAACTCAGTCAAAAGACAAGTCAATCACCAACTCAGTCAAAAGACAAGTCAATCATTAACTCAGTCAAAAGACAAGTCAATCACCAACTCAGTCAAAAGACAAGTCAATCACCAACTCAGTCAAAAGGCAAGTCAATCACCAACTCAGTCAAAAGACAAGTCAATCATTAACTCAGTCAAAAGACAAGTCAATCATTAACTCAGTCAAAAGACAAGTCAATCATTAACTCAGTCGTATAATCATTCCTACCTGCATTTCAGAACTTTGTTCACATTTCTGTGAGTACGCTGAGGGATTTTAAAGGAAAGATAAATTAAAAAACCGCATGCCCGAAGCTGTCAACACGCGTGTGCTTGTCATCGGTTTTATTTTCTCTAAAACAGAAACAGTTTTTGACCTTACGGAGAACTGGAACGCAGAACGTTTCCTACAGGAAACTGCCACCCCGTTAAGCCATTCGGTTGCGGTTGCCATCTATCTATTATTCTTACTATCAACCAGTAATTCCTTTATTTTATTAGTTACTTATTTTACAAAGATTAGTTCTAAAATGAAAAAGTCTGAAATGAAAGTGAGCTCGTACGAGTGACAAGGTGGTGTACACAGTTGAACAAGTTGAACTGTACGAGTGACAAGGTGGTGTACACAGTTGAACAAGTTGAACTGTACGAGTGACAAGGTGGTGTACACAGTTGAACAAGTTGAACATCGAACTTTACGTACCTCCAGGTATATTGTTGAATTTGAAGTCAGTCTCGTATTTATCATTGATCCTTGGCCCACGATGGGTAATGGAGTCAGCATTAGACCAGCCGTCTTTACTTCAAGGGATATTCGTACTAAATTGAGACGATCGATCTGAGAGCCGATACTGTCGGAAAATATTTCACCACCACTGTGGAATTGAGACCGGGAAACGAGCATAAAAGCGAGTGCCTAACCAATGCACTATCACGGCTCTCAAATTAGGCTGTATGTCCACCTAATCAGATTAAACCAAGCTCACTCGCCATACTGCATACACTAATTGAAATTACCTACAGGAAACAGTACACTACGTCTGAAGTCTTCCCATAATATCAATAATGATGTCCGCTATTTTGTTGAAACTATTCATTGAGACCTCAATAGTAGCATTTGTGTTTCTGAATGAAAATCGTGGCATATCCTTCACAGGACTTAGCCATCAACCACAGTAAACGAGTCGGAGATTTTTTTTAGGCACCACTTATACGTTCAGTAGTTTGCCATTGCTTTCTGAACGGCGAGGTCTATTTTTATCTTTCGTAAAAATTCAAGAAAACTAATTTGTTTCCAAACTTGCCTTCCGCGGAGTTTGAACTAGGTTCGCTTGGGTTGTGATTGAGCGCACTACTGCTTTAGCTACAGACACTTGTGTTTCTATTTCCCTCTATTTAAGTGCTGTCTAACGCGGTTTCCGGGCGCCATGGCGCCAGTGTGGTACATCCATGGCGTTCTATTTTGTTCCTCTGGCATTAATTCGAATTTTAAGTTTGAAAAAATGTAAATCTGATCAACAGTTTGATTATGTTTTTTCTTTGTTTGTTTTCTGACAGTATCAAACAAAATTAAATATCTTGTCATGAATAAGTTTTCATCTATTATTATTATTTTCTTTTATGTTACTATTAATATTCTGCTTATTCATCTTTCAACTCCCAACGGAGCACAGGTCTTCAACAAACTACTTCCAGCTCTTCCTTTCTCCTGCCATCTCTTCCAATTCTGTCCATGTTTTACCTATCCTTTTAATATTAGTCTCCAACTCTCTTCTCCATGGATATCTAGGCCTTCCATACCCATCTTTCCCTGCGGGTTCCAAAACATTGCCTGTCTTGCAATGAATTCCGTTGTCTTCTTAATGTATCGCCAGCATCTCTTCCTTAGCTTTGTCTTCACTAGTATCTGTTTAGTTCTTTCTCTGAGTTCATTGTTCGTAATCTTATCATACAATCTCAGTCCCTCTATTCTACATAAACATCCATTTATGAAGGTCTGTAGTTTTCTTGTGGTTTCTTTTGTTGTCCTCCATGTTTCCGAGCCATAGAACAGCACTGATTTCACATTGACTATTAATATTACTTTAATATTATTATTAGTATTATTATTGCAATTGTCACATGGCGCCCACGCCTCTACAATTACTACATGCGCCCTAATATATAAAAACATTGTCTAGCACGGCTCTATACTGTAACTGTAATGTCTAGTGTATAAAAACAGTTTCAATCTCTTCGTTTATTTTGTATCCTTTGCTTGATAAAGGCCTTTTGGTCGTAACGTTGCTGTATCTTTTTGTTGTACCTCATACATCTACATCAGCGTTTCCCAAAGTGGGCGCTGAAGCGTTTTAGGGGGACGATACCTCAGGCGAATGTGGGAGGTGTTCAGGCGATTAGGGGTCAGTGAGTTGCTCCTTAAAGAAGGAATTAATAATAAATATTTTAAAATAAATTATTTTCGTGATTTTGCGATTGAATAATCATTTAAAATTTGAATTCTGCATTTTAATTCATCTTATGCCCGTCTTACACGATCCATTTTTCATCAATTTTTATTTTATACATAAAATCATTTGAAAATTGACTACGTATTGCAGAAATATATATTAATTTTCTGTCAAAGAGAAAACAGAGCATGTATATATGTGGGAGTGGGGGGCGTTGGCAAACTGTTATAATGTGGAGGGAGCCTGTTACAAAGTTTATGTTGTGCAAAGTGGGCGGTGGGCAGAAAAGTTTGGGAATCTATGATCTACATCATTACGTTTTTACTTGTTTCGTCTTTGCTATATAATTTTACCGCAGTCTTCCCATTATATCAATAATAATATTGCACTTACACAATGTAAACAGACTGTATGGCTTGTGATTCGCTACTAAAAGAAACGAGAAGTCACAGTTCTTGCTAGAAGAACAGTCGGTTAGAAAGTTATTCGATTAAATATTAACTGCATGACACAATTAGTATGTCGAACATTCACTTACAAAAATATTACTTCAATTAAACATTCACTGAAAAAAGTATTACTTCAATTAAACATTCACTTACAAAAGTATTCAATTAAACATTCACTGAAAAAAGTATTACTTCGATTGAACATTAACTTCATGAAGTATTAGTAGGTTGAACATTTACTTCCTTATGTAGTGCTTCGATTGAACATTCGCTTCATGAAGTAGTGCTTCGATTGACATTCGCTGCACTGAGTAGTGCTTCGATTGAACATTCGCTGCATGAAGTAGTGCTTCGATTGAACATTCGCTTCATGAAGTATTAAATAGGCTAAACATTCACCTCATGTATTCATTCGATCGTTGAACATTCCTATAATAATGTATTAGTTGTTGAACATTCACTTTATGAAGCATTCAGTAGGTTGAACATTCACCTCATGAAGTATTCAGTGTAATGGACATTCACTTCATGTAGTTTTCATTAGTACATTCAACCATTGAGTGTAACCAATAACGATGGCTTTTGTAAACAATTTTTCTTCTATCTATCCATCAAGTCAATGTTATTGGCCTTATTGTCCTCTTATTCGTTTGTTGAAAGCTGAATACTCTCACTGTTCGTGAATAATTGAAAAGCATAGCCGGATAACACAAGCACATTTTTTGTTACTGTATCCACGTAATCTTTATGCTAGATCATCGTTTCATTCAGTTTCGGAATCATGCCTGGAATGAGTGGCCTGGAAACGTGCGAGGACGGGTAAGAATAGGTATGACTAGCGAGCTAATAAAACCATCAGTATGTGCTGCAGTAGTCATCTGTTGAGAGGGTATAAGGGTCAGAATAGAAAGGCAGTAAAACTCCCCACAAGTGCAAGTATTCATTGCCCACACTGTACAAGAACATTTCAAGTCCGCATCGGGCTCACTAGTCATCTACGCACACACAGAGACAAACATAACGCAACTACATTCCCTGGATGAAATTGTGGTCATCATCAGCCATGATGGACGAGCATCATCATCATACGGCGAAGGATTGAATGACTTCATTGCACCGGGTTTCTCCATATGGCCCCGTCCCTCTCGGCAGAAATGGCGCACCACATGCTGATAGTGTTACACAAAACTCTGTAGCTTCATCAACAATACAGGGTTTTCAAGTAAAAAAAAATTGCACACGTGACTCGGTCCGGATTCGAACCGACAACCTTTGTTGAGTGAGACTGTGCAAATATTGGTTTGCCCAACTAGCAGTTTAACCCGATCTATTAACTTAACTAAACATTTCATTCATTGATCCGCTGTTGCAGTCATTGATTAACGCTTTCGGATATTTTGTTTATTCCTCTTCATCATCATCATCTTCTTCCTCTTCAATGATAAAGTCAAGTTTGGAATTTGTCGTTTTAGTCTTCAGTATCATCATGTAGATTTTATTTTATCCATAATACTGAAGAGTGGTTGTAGATTTTCTTCCCATCTTTGACAGGAGCAAGTACTCAACGGTCTTATATATATATATATATATATATATATATATATATGCCCGCCTGCCCAGCGTGTTCATAGCACGTTGGACTGCGGGTGACGAGCGCTCTGTGTGTGCGGGTTCAATTCCGCGGGCTAGCAGAAAAACCACAGGTTCCCCAGATTTACGGTGTTCGTGGGCGGTTATCCTGGAACCGAAGAGCTGAAAGCTAAAGTGCTTCTGGATCGGGAAAATATAGATATGTGTGTGTAATCTGTCAGATATATTCCATCCATTCTTTCCATTACATTCTATTTCTTTATTAATATTACCCATTCTTGTGATTTCAAACATCCAGTCAATATGTGTTCATATTTGGTTATTTCATATTTTTGCATGTTAAAAGTTTGAAACAATTTTTATTCAATTTTTCCAGCTCACTAATCTCAGATTGAGCCAATTCTGTTTTTCTTCTGTACTGCACTTATCTTATTTTTTTTTTTTCAATATTGAGTCTGAAATATTCTTCTGATTCTTGCTTTTTTTTTTTTTAGTTCCACCGTCCATTACCTATAAAATTTCATCGTTGCCTTTTTTTAATTTTTGAAATTATTTTATATAATATGTGATATATTTATTTATTTAGATTTATCTTCTGTTTATCAATACTTTTTTAAATTTACGTATCTGCTTTGCGTTTATTTTGAATAATAATGCTATATCTCTTGTGAATTTTCTGATCATCTTCTTCTTCCAACGTTCCATATCGACCACTTGTTAAACCAGTCTTTGTGATTGGTATGTGATCTGAGCCTAAGAGCGATTGCACGTTGTGTCAGTTATGCGCCTACAAGTAGGCCAGCACATCCAATTTCTGCGATGCTTTTATTTACTAGGTAGCTCTCTAGGTCCTTACCTCAGTCGCCTCTTACGATGCCTAGTAGGTTGCAGTGTTACTATTATTTGCTCCTTTGCGAGCCGTGGCAACGCACGGGCTCTTTCTCTGATCTAAATAATGTCACTTCTAGTTTGATATGTGAAAAGTCTCTTTATGTTCTCAATTTGATTCTAAATTTGTCAATTACTGGTACGTGACGAAACACTTTAATACAAAGTAATGTAGTTTGACAAAGTACAAAAAACAACAAGCCATTATACAGCAATGTCGCGACTAAAAGAACTTTGTGAAGATTTTTGTCTGGAGAGCTAGCTGATTGTGTTCTTAAACACTATCGTCTGTAGGGCTAGACAGTAGGTGCAGTAAGAAACAAAGGTACCTGGTTCGAATCCTCTGTTCGGTAAATTTTGTTTCTTTCGAAAGCCCCTTAATACTTGTTCACCGTCTATCTAACCAATATCCAGAACTACTTTTGTCACAGAATTAATGTGTCATCTCCAGAACTACTTGTCCAGAAATAATGATGTTTATCTCAGAACTACTTTTTCACAGAAATAATTCATGTTTTATCTCATACTACTTTGTCACGAAATAATGTGCATGTTTCTTATCTCATATAACTACTTTTCTCACAGAAATAATGTTAGTTAGTTAGTCTTTCCTCTTGGGCCTGTGGGCGGCGCATAGGGCAGAGGTCATAGCTCTCCATGTCTCGCGGTTCGTTGCTATTTGTTTTAAGTCTTTAATGTTTACTAGGCCCATCGTTGAGCCTTCTCTGGTGATGGTTCTACGCAGTCTCTCTTGGTCTTCCTCGTTTTCTTTTCCCTCTGGTGATAATGAAATAATGTGCATGTTTCTTATCTCTAGAACTACTTTTGTCACAGAAATAATGTATGTTCTTATCTAGAACTTTTCTGAAATAATGCATGTTTTATCTCGTAGAGAAACAATTCTGATTTTCTCTTCATCGAGAAGAGATCATCAAAGCATTACTCAGTCTCTTTTGTTCGAGAAGAGATCATCAAAGCATTACTCCGTCTCTTTTGTTCGAGAAGAGATCATTAAAGCATTACTCAGTCTCTTTTGTTCGAGAAGAGATCATCAAAGCATTACTCAGTCTCTTTTGTTCGAGAAGAGATCATCAAAGCATTACTCAGTCTCTTTTGTTCGAGAAGAGATCATCAAAGCATTACTCAGTCTCTTTTGTTCGAGAAGAGATCATCAAAGCATTACTCAGTCTCTTTTGTTCGAGAAGAGATCATCAAAGCATTACTCAGTCTCTTTTGTTCGAGAAGAGATCATCAAAGCATTACTCAGTCTCTTTTGTACGGTAATGGTATCATTCAATTTGCAAATTTTAACCTTTTCCGAACTCTCGATATCGACCACTTTTTAAACCAGTCTTTGTGATTTGTATGTAATATGAGCCTAAGAGTGATTGCACGTTGTACCAGTTATGCGACTACAAGTAGGCCTGCACATCTGATTTCAGCGACGTTTTTTTTATTTACTAGGGTAGCTTACCTAGGCCCTTACCTCTGTCTTCTCTTACGAGATGTCTTGTAGGTTGCAGTCTTTGCTCCACTTGCGTGCCGCTAACGAGATGTCTTGTAGGTTGCAGTCTTTGCTCCACTTGCGCGCCGCTAACGAGATGTCTTGTAGGTTGCAGTCTTTGCTTCACTTGCGTGCCGCTAACGAGATGTCTTGTAGGTTGCAGTCTTTGCTTCACTTGCGTGCCGCTAACGAGATGTCTTGTAGGTTGCAGTCTTTGCTCCACTTGCGTGCCACTAACGAGATGTCTTGTAGGTTGCAGTCTTTGCTCCACTTGCGTGCCGCTAAAGAGATGTCTTGTAGGTTGCAGTCTTTGCTCCACTTGCGTGCCGCTAACGAGATGTCTTGTAGGTTGCAGTCTTTGCTCCACTTGCGCGCCGCTAACGAGATGTCTTGTAGGTTGCAGTCTTTGCTTCACTTGCGTGCCGCTAACGAGATGTCTTGTAGGTTGCAGTCTTTGCTTCACTTGCGTGCCGCTAACGAGATGTCTTGTAGGTTGCAGTCTTTGCTCCACTTGCGCGCCGCTAACGAGATGTCTTGTAGGTTGCAGTCTTTGCTCCACTTGCGTGCCGCTAAAGAGATGTCTTGTAGGTTGCAGTCTTTGCTCCACTTGCGTGCCGCTAACGAGATGTCTTGTAGGTTGCAGTCTTTGCTCCACCTGCGTGCCGCTAACGAGATGTCTTGTAGGTTGCAGTCTTTGCTTCACTTGCGTGCCGCTAACGAGATGTCTTGTAGGTTGCAGTCTTTGCTCCACTTGCGTGCCGCTAACGAGATGTCTTGTAGGTTGCAGTCTTTGCTTCACTTGCGTGCCGCTAACGAGATGTCTTGTAGGTTGCAGTCTTTGCTTCACTTGCTTAACGAGATGTCTTGTAGGTTGCAGTCTTTGCTTCACTTGCGTGCCGCTAACGAGATGTCTTGTAGGTTGCAGTCTTTGCTCCACTTGCGTGCCGCTAACGAGATGTCTTGTAGGTTGCAGTCTTTGCTTCACTTGCGTGCCGCTAACGAGATGTCTTGTAGGTTGAAGTCTTTGCTCCACTTGCGTGCCGCTAACGAAATGTCTTGTAGGCTGCAGTCTTTGCTTCACTTGCGTGCCGCTAACGAGATGTCTTGTAGGTTGCAGTCTTTGCTTCACTTGCTTAACGAGATGTCTTGTAGGTTGCAGTCTTTGCTTCACTTGCGTGCCGCTAACGAGATGTCTTGTAGGTTGCAGTCTTTGCTCCACTTGCTTAACGAGATGTCTTGTAGGTTGCAGTCTTTGCTTCACTTGCGTGCAGCTAACGAGATGTCTTGTAGGTTGCAGTCTTTGCTCCACTTGCTTAACGAGATGTCTTGTAGGTTGCAGTCTTTGCTTCACTTGCGTGCCGCTAACGAGATGTCTTGTAGGTTGCAGTCTTTGCTCCACTTGCGTGCCGCTAACGAGATGTCTTGTAGGTTGCAGTCTTTGCTCCACTTGCGTGCCGCTAAAGAGATGTCTTGTAGGTTGCAGTCTTTGCTCCACTTGCGTGCCGCTAACGAGATGTCTTGTAGGTTGCAGTCTTTGCTCCACTTGCGTGCCGCTAACGAGATGTCTTGTAGGTTGCAGTCTTTGCTCCACTTGCGTGCCGCTAACGAGATGTCTTGTAGGTTGCAGTCTTTGCTCCACTTGCTTAACGAGATGTCTTGTAGGTTGCAGTCTTTGCTTCACTTGCGTGCCGCTAACGAGATGTCTTGTAGGTTGCAGTCTTTGCTCCACTTGTAACAGATGTCTTGTAGGTTGCAGTCTTCTTCACTTGCGTGCCGCTAACGAGATGTCTTGTAGGTTGCAGTCTTTGCTCCACTTGCGTGCCGCTAACGAGATGTCTTGTGGTTGATCTTTGCTTCACTTGCGTGCCGCTAACGAGATGTCTTGTAGGTTGCAGTCTTTGCTCCACTTGCGTGCCGCTAACGAGATGTCTTGTAGGTTGCAGTCTTTGCTCCACTTGCGTGCCGCTAACGAGATGTCTTGTAGGTTGCAGTCTTTGCTCCACTTGCGCGCCGCTAACGAGATGTCTTGTAGGTTGCAGTCTTTGCTCCATTTTCGTGCCGCTAACGAGATGTCTTGTAGGTTGCAGTCTTTGCTTCACTTGCGTGCCGCTAACGAGATGTCTTGTAGGTTGCAGTCTTTGCTCCACTTGCGCGCCGCTAACGAGATGTCTTGTAGGTTGCAGTCTTTGCTCACTTGCGCGCGCTAACGAGATGTCTTGTAGGTTGCAGTCTTTGCTCCACTTGCGCGCCGCTAACGAGATGTCTTGTAGGTTGCAGTCTTTGCTCCACGTGCGTGCCGCTAACGAGATGTCTTGTAGGTTGCAGTCTTTGCTCCACTTGCGAGCCGCTAACGAGATGTCTTGTAGGTTGCAGTCTTTGCTCCACTTGCGCGCCGCTAACGAGATGTCTTGTAGGTTGCAGTCTTTGCTCCACTTGCGTGCCGCTAACGAGATGTCTTGTAGGTTGCAGTCTTTGCTCCACTTGCGTGCCGCTAACGAGATGTCTTGTAGGTTGCAGTCTTTGCTCCACTTGCGTGCCGCTAACGAGATGTCTTGTAGGTTGCAGTCTTTGCTCCACTTGCGTGCCGCTAACGAGATGTCTTGTAGGTTGCAGTCTTTGCTCCACTTGCGTGCCGCTAACGAGATGTCTTGTAGGTTGCAGTCTTTGCTCCACTTGCGCCCCGGTAACAAACTGGCGAAACTTGTAAATAAATGAAAATAGCGTTTAAATGTCTTTTACTAGGTTGGGTCTCTCTGTGGCTTAGTGGTTAATCCGTTGTCCATGAGTTGAAGATTGTGGGTTTGAATTTGAACCTCGCTGTTTTGTTCATGGGTGCATTTTTTCCCAAAGACCTTTAGAATTGTTGCCAGAACTACGGAGTTCGTGCTTTGTGCAATACTCTCTTCAGGTCACGTGCCATTTCTGCGGAAAGGGACCTAGCCATATGGGGTAAACCCAGATGCAATGAAGTCAATCCTTTAAAACTTCCTTTTTTTTTTTTTACACTAACTCATTTCTCATTGCGACAACACCGCTCTTCAATCTTAAAAGTCTACAATTTTGTGTATGTCATTTTTGTTCAAATTGTTCAATCATACCATGCTACATACAATCAGATATATATGCTAGATTTATTCTTATCTTCTATCCAGTATCAATGTTTACTGAAGATATCAATTGATATTTCCTTTCATAAATGAATATATTTATCAAGATACAGTTTTGAATATATTTATCAGATACTAGATTTGTAGAATATATTTATCAAGGGCATCACTAGATTTGTAGAATATATTTATCAAGGGCATCACTAGATTTGTAGAATATATTTATCAAGGGCATCACTAGATTTGTAGAATATATTTATCAAGGGCATCACTAGATTTGTAGAATATATTTATCAAGGGCATCACTATAGATTTGTGTAGAATATATTTATCAGCATCACTAGATTTGGATATCTATCACTTCAGATTTGTAGAATATATTTATCAAGGAACATCATCACTAGATTTGTAGAATATATTTATCAAGGGCATCACTAGATTTGTAGAATATATATATATAGTGAAAACAAGGCTAATCAGGGCATCTAGATTTGTAGAATATATTTATCAAGGGCATCACTAGATTTGAAAATATCATCGATTTGATATTCGATTCAATACCTTCTGCGACTTTCTCAATGAAATCTCCAAAATATTTGAAGCAAATATAAATCATGAAATGGCAATCGATATTGCAACATAAAACATGAAAGGTGATGTGGGGGGAAAAAAATTGCTTCTAACAGGGTTGCAATGTTGAATTTTCTCAAAGTTTAACTTTTATATCGACACCTATGGTTTGCTAAGCAATAACACATATTCATCGCTATATTGACTATTAGTGTCAAACGTCACTTCCCGTCTTCACACTGAGCAATTAAAAAATAAATTCCCTGAAATAAGGGAACAAAAAAATTACACCAACAAACGATGGCCACGAAAAATGTCAATATAGAAAAAATAGAAAAAATATCCCCAATGAAAAGATCCTAATTGAGGAATAGGTTTTTAAAAATCTGAGATTTCGAAGGGACAGAATTCAATAGGAACGAAACAAAAATGTATAAAAACAAAATTGGAACTCATTTTTTGTTTAGATTTAATAATCTTTTTTTTACTGGAATAAAAATAAAAGTTAAGCTTTTTCTATCTATCTCATTTAATGTTGAACACGTATTGATCTTCTATTACATTTCTTCTTTTCAGTTATATTTGACAGTTATTTTTGTGTCTCTGTCTGATACTCAAACTTCTAGGATTCTTGGCTCGTTCTGAATGTTTTCTTTCATAATTTACATACACGTGTCTTGTTTACTCCTTGAGTTGTGTGATATTTTGAATAATAAAGATTCGAACCCTGGGGAATCCCAGTCATTCGAAGATGGCGTGCGTCATTCCCAGCGCTGAAAGTGGAAGAAATAAGGATACATACACATTTTTCTTCTTCAATGATCAAGTGCCTCTTGGTCTCTTGTCCTTCGACCCAATGCTATGTAGTTGTATCTACATGTGTTTGTAAGTTGTTCTTTTGTTCCGTATAATCTATTCCGTTTATCTGGCCTTGGAGGAAGGAGGATCTTCTTGACATTACCCAGCAATTGTCACTTGAAGATGTGTTGTTGAACGGTTTTATTATGATATGTAAACAGCAGGCGGTCTTGATTGTGTTTTGGATTAAATCTGATTATGTGATTATTAAGTGATAAGTGTTGTGTTCCGAGAGGAAAAATGATGTTCTGATCTCTCCCTGTAAGTGTGGTTGATGTTGTTATTGGGGTTTGGGTTGGTTATATGTCTGCAGACCTCTCTTCCAGTGTCTCAAATGCCCCATCTGTTTGGCCAAATCTATTCATATGGTATTGTAAGTATTTCCATTTCTGTGTGGAAAGTTGTTGTTGAAAGTTAGTCTTTCATCTTCAGACCCTTATTTTTAAATAATATAACTAACACGCTACGCATCATCATCATAATCGTCATCATCATCATCGTCGTCATCATCATCATCATCATCAATCGTCATTCATCATCGTCATCATCATCATCATCATCATCATTCATCGTCATGCATCATCATCTCATCATCTCATCATCATCATCATCATCATCATCATCATCATCATCATCATCATCATCATATCGTCATCATCATCATCGTCACGTCATCATCATCGTCATTATCATCATCATCATCATTCATCATATCATCGTCATCATATCATCATCGTTATCGTCATCATCATCATCATCATCAGTCATCATCATCTCATCATCGTCATCGATCATCGTCATCATCATCATCATCGTCATCATCATCATCGTCATCATCATCATCATGTCATCATCACATCGTCATCATCATCCATCTCATCTCATCATCATCGTACATCATCATCGTCATCATCATCATCATATGTCATCGTCATCATCATCATCATCGTATCATCATCATCATCATCATCATCGTCATCATCATCATCATCATCATCATCATCATCATATCTAATCGTCATCTCATCATATCATCATCATCATCATCATCATCATCCATCATCATCATCCTCATCATCATCATCATCATCATCATCATCATCATCATCAATCATCATCATCATCGTCATCATCATCATCATCATCATCATCATCATCATCTCATCATCATCATCATCATCATCGTCATCATCATCATCATCATCATCATCATCATCGTCATCGTCACTCATCAATCTATCCATCATCATCATGCATCATTCATCATCATCGTCACTCATCATCATCATCATCATCATCATCAGTCATGTCATCATCATCTCATCATCGTCATCATTCATCGTCATCGTCATCATCATCAAATAGCTTGTCCTGTCAGAATCGTCATACTATAACAGTTCTGTCAGAATGTCTCTTACAGGTCATGTCAAGTCTCTCTCAGTCCGTCACGCCCCAAAAACGCTCAGTTACATCCTGAATCCATCTTCTTGGTGGTCTTCCTTTTTATCTCTTTGCCGTATGCCTCCTTCTATAATGGTCTTCTTCAATCCTTTGCGTCTCTTCATATGTCCAAAATTCTTCAATTTTCTCATCCTAATTTGTAACATTTGTCAGTTTTCTTCGATTTTGAGTTAGTTCTGGATAGATCTATTTCTTGTCTTGAGTTTAACAGTAATATGGAACACGCTACTAAAGAATAAAAAAAAAAGGTTTGTGAAGATTACAATTTATTAACGTTAAATACTGTAATATAATACAATATATAACGTTTTCTTAATCTAGAATGGCTTACTACAAGTTTTCTCCCTTGAAAATAAAGGCCGTTGAATCAAAGTGGCGGAAGACGAGACATTTTCTCCCTTTTAATTCTGAGAGCAATAGTCTGCTGTCTTGTACTAAAATGTTTGCTTGCTTAAAACCAAAGGTCAATAATCCACAGTCATGTTCTAAAATATTTGTTTTCTTTGACATAAAAAAAAGTAAATAATCTGTGTTTGACTACTCATTGTCTCCCTTTAAATAAAAGGCCAATAACTTGTAGTCGGTATTTAAGTGTTTGCTCTTTTAAGAAATAGGGTGAGTAATGTACATTCTTCGATTTTTCTTCTGCTGCGATCTTTGGTCATGCGCTTAATTTAATGTGGACCACAAACTGGACACTCATCTACAGGTCTGTCAGGTTTCCCTAAAGCGTAGATTTCAGGTCGAATGCTGTAGTGACATGTTGCTTTTCAGCTCACCTAAGAGAGGACATTCTTGCAGAACATACTCAAGTATCAGTTTTGTCTGCTGACACTTTCAGAGAGAGAGAGCTGTTTGATTTATGTCTATCCTATGTAAGTGTCTGTTAAGTGTGCAGTATCCGGTACGTAGACGAAATATAATGGCCTTGTCTGTTGTACTGAAGTTTTTGATGAATTCGTTTCCATAATCATATCTAATTTTTGTCTTCCAGTCTACTGAAAATGTTCTCTTTATAAGGGTTTTGACCTTCTGAAAAGACATTATAAATCTTAGATTAACTCCTTTGTCCTTAGCCGATATACAGACTAATGATATTATTAAGATGAAGCAAAATGAGTATACAGGCGAAGAATTCAGTATACATTGGAAAATAGATGTGCTCTAGGGTGAAACAGAATGACGGATGGAAATGGTTAAAGAAAAACGAACGTTGTATTAAAAATACTTCCACTGTGACTGATACTGTTGAGAAAAAGTGCGACATTATCACAATTCTATGTCACATTTCTCTTGTGTTTTATACGCAGTGGTGTAGCGATAGTAAGCTTCATCCCAACCCAAGCATACCTGGTTCAAACTCCGTGGCAAGCAGTGTAGTAGCAAATTCGTTTCCGTTTTCTTTTACGAATAATGATTTTACGAAAAATAGACTTCCCCGTTCAGAAAACAGTGACAAAATACTAAACGTATAAGTGGTGCCTTGAAAATCAACGACTCGTTTAATGTGGCTGATGGCTACGTCCTGTAAAGGATATGCCATGACGTTAGATTTTGTTGGTGTGGATGACTTTCAGCGTCTTGACTATACCGCCCGTGTATTGCCGGGGCTCGCAAGGGGAGCAAAGAATAGTAACACTGCGACCTACAAGGCATGTCGTAAGAGGCGACAGAGGTAGGGGCCTAGGAAAGCTACCCAAGTAAATAAAAAGTCTCGCAGAAATCGAATGTGCGCATACTGTACTCGTACTTGTAGGCGCATAACTAGCACAACGTACAATCGCTCTTAGACTCAGATCACATACTAGTCACAAAGATTGAATGAACGAGTGGTCGATATGGAGAGTTTGAGTGAGAAGAAGAAGAAGAAGAAAGTTATATTTCAAATCTTCGTTACCTGTATTCGACAAAGAATTGTAAGAATTATACACAAATGGCATTAAATGTATCTTGTGAATAAATTTCCTTCTATTTAATGTTTTGTTTCGTGAGGTGGCTTATTGAAAAGTTGGTGCTGTCAAAATAGTTTATTATATGACCTGTCGCACTGTACTAGTTAATGAACGTTTCCACAAATTCTCACTTAAGAAACAAAATTATTAAATAATAGCGAAGAAAAGTAATCAATTATTGCTGCTGCTGTTGTTACTGCTGTTGTGCATTTAAGTTGTTAAGCTGTTTGTGTTTTTGCGATAATAATTAACCTGAGGCCTGAACATACCAGCAATTCTTATTTTAATGCCTTGTTCAAGCGGTTCTCAAATTGTTTGAAGTCGTGACACATTTGAAATATTAGATAAAAAATCGTAGGCGCACTATAGACAAAACAGTAATAAATATGATGTAACAAGCAAAGAAATACAGAAATAATTGCAAGTTGCTTTATACCTTTATTCATCATTTAATTTCTACCTATGAGAAGCATGGGCATGATATGTCTTGGCCAAATTTTACCCTGGTGCCCGCTGGATCCGCGTTGCCGACCCATGATCTGGGACTTCCTAGAGGCGCATCTAGGAATGTCACCGGGCTCACTTGTCCGCATGGGCACATCATGAGAACCCTGCGTTATACGGATAAGCGCAGTTGCGGCATTTTGATTGATGTGGGCAGTTTATTTGTTTTTGTGCATGCTGAGTTTGCTGTGTCCTTTTTGATTTGAAAGATTAAGCTCTTCTCCCTGCATAGTTGTATTTTCATGTTGTTATTTGTTATCAGAATGGGTGATGTTTATGAACATTATGTAGTCTGACGGGATCCCTTTGATTTGTCTTTTGTCATTTATCATTTGTCTGTGAAGTTGGTTCGTATTTATTGCTGAACTGTCTGCATGATGTAGAAGGTTGAACCAAAATTATTCAATTCTGTTAGTAAGTCGAAGAGATCAATAAAATAAATCACATTTACATCTAAATTATAATATCATCTTCATTATTTTAATTGTCTTCATCATCGTCATCATCATCATAGTCATCATCATCATCTTCATCATCATTATTATCATCATCATCATCAGCGTAGTCGTCGTCTTCATCACCGTCGATGTTGTCGTTTTTACCATCGTCATCGTCATAATTATCGTTGTTGCCCTCATCGTTATTATCGTCATCATCACTACATCATTGTCATCACAATCATTGTCATTATCACAACCATTACTGTTATTATCATTGTCTTAACCATCATCATCATTGTTAGCATTGTCGACACTGTTGTTGTCATAGTCGCTTATTTGTCTTTCTTGTCATTACTACCATCAGTACCACCATTAGCATCAGCAAATTCCACAACCTTGGCAATTGTTGCGACACCATCACTGCAGAACGTTCGACAGCCACGAATTCAGTCCATTTTGTATAGCTAACAGTTTATCAATGTAAAACAGTTATACTGTCTCATGATATTTTGTATAGCTAACAGTTTATCAATGTAAAACAGTTATACTGTCTCATGATATTTTGTATAGCTAACAGTTTATCAATGTAAAACAGTTATACTGTCTCATGATATTTTGTATAGCTAACAGTTTATCAATGTAAAACAGTTATACTGTCTCATGATATTTTGTATAGCTAACAGTTTATTAATGTAAAACAGTTATACTGTCTCATGATATTTTGTATAGCTAACAGTTTATCAATGTAAAACAGTTATACTATCTCATGATATTTTGTATAGCTAACAGTTTATCAATGTAAAACAGTTATACTGTCTCATGATATTTTGTATAGCTAACAGTTTATCAATGTAAAACAGTTATACTGTCTCATGATATTTGTTACTACCAAAGTTTACTATCTTATTTTTAGCAAATTTATCGATGTCATTCTTCATGATATTTGTGAATCATTTTAAATTAACAGTAGATGTCCATATATGTTACTCAGATCTACTTCCAAGGTAAATTTGTGTTTTTGATCTCTTCATTGTTATTTGTGTCATTTCATCTACACTCAGATGCTGTACTTCAGTGTGTTAGATCTCCTTCCAAGCGTGTATTTCAGTGTGTTTAGATCTCCTTCCAAGCGTGTATTTCAGTGTGTTTAGATCTCCTTCCATTAAGTGTGTATTTTCAGTGTATGTTTAGATCTCCTTCCAAGCGTGTATTCAGTGTGTTTAGATCTCCTTCCAAGCGTGTACTTCAGTGTGCTTAGACCATAGATTCCCAAACTTTTTCGACCCACCGCCCACTTTACAGGACAGAAAAGTTGTAACGCTTCCCCTCCCCATTATAACAGTTTGTCAACCACCTCCCCCTCAGCTCTATTTTTTCACTTGTTTTGATGACATAGAAAAAAATAAAGAATTATATATTTTCCCCTGATCATGAACATGGTCAATTTTCAAATAGTTGTACCCCATTGATGAAAGGGTAGGAATGTAATGACTAGAAAAAAATTGGGATCAGGTGTAAGATGGATAAGCATGAGACAAAATTAATTCTAAATGATACAATAGCAAATCAGTAAGGAAAAAACTCCCTCCAAATGCTTCTCGAACCCACTACCGCCCTCTGGAAGGTCACTATCAGCGCCCACTGGGTGGGGCGGTACACTGACCGTTATTTGAAACCATAGTTAGACTAAACACACGTTCTGGTGGTTGTGAATCGACTGGGGTTTCTCTAGTGTTAATGTAATTAAACAGAAAAAAACAAATTAAATGGTTCGATACAAAAGCAGGTAAGTAACAGACAGCATCCTAGACGATTGATTCTACGATACAATAGATACATAGTAAAAGGTCACTCATACAAAAGCAGGTAAGTAACAGACAGTGCACATCCTAGGGCTAATGACTCTCAGATACAGTGGATACAAAGTAAAAGGTCGCCTACACAAAAGTTGGATTCCAGAATTAACAAAGGCAGTGAATGACACTATTTTTGAAGCCCATAAAAGCGCCCTTTCTATAAATTTGTTATCTTATATATATATGGGAACAATATTCTAATACTTGAGAGTTAATTCTTACTTTTCATGTTTGTTTGCTGACACGCTCTTATATAACCAATAAAAGGTTCGTCTTTGGTTGAAAAGAGCGTGCCTCGGCGTAAAAAAGAGGCTTGAATCCTCTACATAACAAATAAAACAATTTCTAATCCTGACTCTGTGAGACAAAACTGAATTAGAGATAAGAAGTGTTGAAAGCAATATGCCAAATAAAAAAAACAACAAATTAATAATTAACATTAATTTGATATAATTTATCCTAAAAATTTGCAGAATGCACTTACGTTAATTTTGGTTTGAAATTGTGTTGAATTTGCATTGGTGTAAATACAATGTTTTGTCAGCACATGAAATTGCGTATTAAAGAACTGACATCAGTGGATCGAATTTCAATTGGGGATTAAAATGTCCAACTGTACAGTAGCGCCACCTAGGTGCACACGCATCCCTGTGGCGGCAGCTACCGGCAAAGGGGGAACAAATACGACTTCCACTATTGTAAAGGGTGTAAATACACAAAGTGGAACAGCCGTAATCAGAAAGTCAGTGCATACAGTAATTGCCGTTACTCCCAAGAATCAAGATGTTAAACTTGGGCGGAGACTATCATCAGGTGCTATTGCTATTTCTATAATCCCTGATAAGAACGCAACGGTGGACTATAACTCTTCCTTGTGTCTGAATGATATGACAGAGAGAAGAACGGAGACGGGAAGTTTTCGAAAATCAATAGACGATCTAGACTTGTGCAAGAAAAGTCACACAGATGATATCATCGCAACAAATGAAGATAACACTGTTTCATGTACAGTTTCCAAAGATCTTCGGGAATCTGGACAGTCGTCGTTTATGTCCTCATCGCCAGAATCCTCATCTTCATCGTCAACTTCAACGTCTTCCTCGTCAATCACAGAAAAACAAACAAATTTTGGATTACAAAACCAGGGATGTAAGATTCCATGTCCAAGTGAAAACTCTAAACCTTCATGTTTGACAAGTGAACATTCCAGATCCAATGCTTCGTCTGGTGAAAATTCTAAACCTCCATGTTCGACTAGTGAACATGCCAGACCCCCTGCTCCATCTGGTGAACATTCTAAACCTCCATGTTCGTCGTCTAACGAACATTCTAAACCTCCATGTTCGTCGTCTAACGAACATTCTAGGCCTCCTACATCGTCTAATGGATTAAACAGCCAAGTTTTATCAGACGGGAAAAGCAAAGTAAGGGTAAGTAACTCTTCAATCTCGAATTTTTATGCATTGCTGTCTGTCAGAGTTATCCATCATTAGTAACTTGTTCCAAGTTTGTCAGAAAATAGAAGAGGCTTCCTCTTCTTCCTCTGTGTCCAGGTCGTTGGTCAAGCTAAATGATCAGGGCTATCGTCAGGGTGAAATACCGACTATTCATCTTGTCCAAATATGTACTACACACAGATACCAAGCTGCCCTATTTCTTTTGGGGAGTTATGACACACACAATTAGTAGCTACAACAAGCTATAAATAATTAATGTCTGATCAAAAGTCAATCTTATGACATCTTGACCAGGCAAATCCTACTATATCTTGACCACGGTGAATCCTAAGATATCTTGACCAGGCCCAATCTTGCGATATCTTGGCAAATAGCAATCTTACCATTTATAGACCAGTAACAATGTTACGTTATCTTGACAATTACCAATTCTACGATATCTTGACCAGGACAATCCTACGATATCTTGACCAGAACAATCCTACGATATCTTGACCAGGACCAATCCTACGACATCTTGACCAGTACCAATCCTACGACATCTTGACCAGTACCAATCCTACGACATCTTGACAATTACCAATTCTACGATATCTTGACCAGGACCAATCCTACGACATCTTGACCAGTACCAATCTTACGACATCTTGACCAAGACCAATCCTACGACATCTTGACCAGTATCAATCCTACGACATCTTGACCAGTACCAATCCTACGACATCTTGACCAGAACCAATCATACGAGATCTTGACCAGTACCAATCTACGACACTTGACCAGTACCAATCCTTCGACATCTTGACCAGTACCAATCCTACGACATCTTGACCAGTACAAATCCTACGATATCTTGACCAGGACAATTCATGATATCTTGACACAATCAATTTTATGATATCTTGACCAGGACAAGTTCTACGATATCTCGTCCAGAATAACATTCTAATCAAGACAGAACAATAACAATCATAGTATTAAGATCATAGATATTCTCAGTGTCAAGCAAGGTAAAGATTAATAAGAGATATATAATTGGAATATAGCAGCTACAGACGCTGAACATTCACAAGTAAGACTGCAAGAATTAGGGGGAAAAAAGCTACTTAGACTGCAAGCATTAGGGAAAGCTACTATAACTACAAGCATTAGGAAAAAGCTACAAGCCTGCAAGCATTAGGGGAGCTACAAGGCTGCAAGCATTAGGGGAAGCTACTAAGACTGCATCATTAGGGGAAAAGCTACTAAGGCTGCAAGCATTAGAGGAAGCTACTAAGGCTGCAAGAATTAGGGGGAAATCTACTAAGACTGCAAGCATTGGAGGGGGACTACTAAGACAGCAAGCATTAGGGGAAAACTAGTATATATAAATCTAAACACGTATATCCGTAACCAATCCGATTACTTGTAATCATATGTGCCGCTAACCAATCACACCTTCCGTAATCAAGTTCATGTAACCAATCAGATCGTCTCAAGTAACACAAGTTCTTTAACATGTACAGACGACTTTTCCCGATTGTCTTCCTTTCTAAGCAGACAATAGGAAGCTCGATAGTCTGTTAACAACCGGAAGCTATCTCTACCAGGCTTCTCTATCGATTATTTTCTCAGTGAAATCCCTTTAGAATTGCGTTTTCTATCTTTTTCCTATCTCCCCGTGTCGTATCTAAGAACCTGAGACGTGCAATGATTAAACAGTGAGATACGCCTATCTGTCTATCTATCTGTGTATCTGTCTGTCTGTCTGTCTGCCTCTCTCTGTGTCTATCTGTCTCTCTCCGTGTCTCTCTGTTTCTCTCTCTCTCGGTCTTTATGTATCTTTCGCTCTCTCTCTTTCTCTGTCTCTCTCTCTGTACCTCTCTCTCTTCTGTCTTTCTTCGCTCTGTCCGTCTGTTCGTTTGTCCATCTGACCGTCTGCTCGTCTCTCCGTCCGTCCGTTCCATCCTGTCCCGCCCATCCGTCCGCTACCTTATTCGCCCGTCCGCCCGTCGATCTATCATATCCTATACTATTCATCCCATCCTTGTCTGTCTGTTTAGTCTGTCTATGTCTGACTTTGTTTGTTTGCCTGCCTGCCTGTTTGTCTGTCGGTCTGCCGGCCTGTCCGTCAATCTGTCTATCTCTCTCTCTCTCTGTATCTTTCTCTATGTGTGTGTGTCTCTCTCTCTTTTTGCCTCTATCTGTATGTCTTTGTATCTCTCAGATCTCTGTCTTTCTGTCTCTCTGTAGCTCTTCGTATCTTTATATCTCTCTCTTCCTGCCTCTCTCTTTCTGTCTCTCTTTCTGTCCTCTCTGTCTGTGCCTCTATCACTCTTTCTGCCTTTCTCTGTCTCTCTCTTTTTCTGTTTCTGTCTCTCTTTGTGTGTCTCTCTATGTGTCTCTCTCTGTGTCTCTATCTGTATCTCCATTTCTCTCTCTCTTTCTATCGCTGTCTCTCTCTGTGTCTCCCTGTCTCTCTCTCTATGTGTGTATCTCTGTGTCTCTCTGTCTCTCTGTCTTGTGTGTATCTCTGTGTCTCCCTGTCTCTGTCTTGTGTGTATCTCTGTGTCTCCTGTCTCTCTGTCTTGTGTGTATCTCTGTGTCTCTCTGTCTTGTGTGATCTCTGTGCTCTCTGTGTCTCTCTCTTCTGTGTCTCTCTCTCTGTGTCTCTGTATCTTCTGTCCTCTCTCTGTCTTTCTTTCTCTCTGTCTCTCTGTCTGCCTGCCAACATGATCTATTCTTCCTTCTATCAACAATATAAGAACACAATAAGAAGATGATGTCACGTGTGCGAGGATGTCTAGATCTCTTCATATCCTGACGTAGCGCATGCGCAAAGCGACACACGTTTCCTGATACCACACGCATTTTAGAAGATAATTAGATACATCAAAGGTAAAATGAAAAAATGAAGGACAGATAGAGAGAGGGGAGACAGACAGAGAAAGAGACAGAGAGGGGAAAGTGAGAGAGAGAGAGAAAGAGAGAAAGAGAAAGAGAGAGGTGAAGAGAAAGAGAGAGAGAGAGAAAGAGAGAGGTGAACAGAGAGAGAGAGAGAGAGAAGAGAGAGAGGAGAGAGAAGAGAGAGAGAGAAAGAAGAGAAGAAGAGAGAGAGAGAGAGAGAAGAGAGAAAGGTGAAGAGAGAGAGAGAAAGAGAGGTGGGAAAAGAAAGGTGAAGAGAGGAGAAAGAGAGAGAAGAGAGAAGGAAGAGAGAGAAAAGAGAGAGGAAAGAGAGAGGGTGAAGAGAGAGAGAAAGAGAAAGAAGAGAGAGAAAGAGAAGGTGAAGAGAGAGAGAAAAGAGAGAGAGAGAGAGAGAAGAGAGGTGAAAGAGAGAGAGAGAGAGAAGAGAGAGAGAGATGAAAGAGAGAAGAGAAAGAGAAAGAGAAAGAGAAGAGGAAGAGAGAGAAAAGAGAGAGAAGGGAGAGAGAGAGAAAAAGAAAGGTGAGAGAGAGAAAGAGAAAGAGAGAGGAAGAGAGAAAGAGAGAGAGAGAGAGAAAGAGAAAGGTGAAGAGAGAGAGAAAGAGAGAGAGAAGAGAGAGAGAAAGAGAGAGAGAAGAGAGAAGAGAGAGAAGGTGAAGAGAGAGAGAAAGAGAAAGGTGAAGAGAGAAAAGAGAAGAGAGAGGTGAGAGAGAGAGAAAGAGAGAGAGAGTGAAGAGAGAGAGGAGAGAGAGAAAGAGAAAGAGAAGTGAAGAGAGAGAGAAAGAGAGAGTGAAAGAGAGAGAGAAAGAGAAGGAGAGAAAGAGAAAGAGAAAGGTGAAGAGAGAAAGAGAAAGAGAGAGGGAGAGAGAGAGAAAGAGAGAGAGAAAGAGAGAGAGAGAGAGAAAGAGAAAGGTGAAGAGAAAAGAGAAAGAGAGAGGAGAGAGAGAGAAAGAGAGAGAGAAAGAGAAAGGTGAAGAGAGAGAGAGAGAGAGAGAAAGAGAGAAAGAGAAAGAGAGAGAGAAGAAAGAGAGGTGAAGAGAAAGAGAAAGGTGAAGAGAGAGAAAGAGAGAGGAGAGAGAGAAGAGAGAGAGAAAGAGAGAGAGAGAAAGAGAAGAGGTGAAGAGAGAGAAGAGAAAGGGAGAGAGAGAGAGAGAGAGAAGAAGAGAGAAGAGAGAAAGAGAGAGGTGAAGAGAGAGAGAGAGAGAGAAAGAGAAAGGTGAAGAGAGAGAGAGAGAGAGAGAGAGAAAGAGAGAGAGAAGAGAGAGAAGAGAGAGAGAAGAGAGAGAGAGAGAAAGAGAGAGAGAAGAGAGAGAAGAGAGAGAGAGAAAGAGAAAGAGGAGAGGGAGAGAGAGAAAGAGAGAGAGAAGAGAAAGAGAGAGAGAGAAAGAGAGAGAGAAAGAGAGAGAGAGAGAAAGAGAGAGAGAGAGAGAGAAGAGAGAGAAGAGAGAGAGAAAGAGAAAGGTGAAGAGAAAGAGAAAGAGAGAGAGAGGAAGAGAGAGAAAGAAAGAGAGAGAAGAGAGAGAAGAGAGAGAGAAAGAGAGAGAGAGAGAGAGAAAGAGAAAGGTGAAGAGAGAGAGAAAGAGAGAAAGGAAGAGAGAGAAAAGAGAGAAAGGAGAAAGAGAGTGAAGAGAAAGAGAGAGAGAAGAGAGAAGAGAGAAAGAGAGAGAAGAGAGAAAGGAAAGAGAGAAAGGAGAGAGAGAGAGAAAGAGAGAGAGAGAGAAAGAGAAAGGTGAAAAGAGAAAGAGAAAGAGAGAGGAAGAGAGAGAGAAAGAGAGAGAACGAAAGAGAGAGAAAGAGAAAGAGAAAGTGAAATGAAGAGAGAGGAGAGAAAGAAGAAGAGAAAGAGAGAAAGAGAAAAGAGAGGTGAAGAGAGAGAGAGAAAGAGAAAGGTGAAGAGAGAGAGAGAGAGAGAGAGAGAGGTGAAGAGAGAGAGAGTAGATAAAAGAAAGAGAAGAAGAGAGAGGTGAAGAGAAGAGAGAGAGAAGAGAGAGAAGGTAAGAGAGAAAGAGAGTAGAAGAGAGAGAGAGAGAAGAAAGAGAAGGAGAAGAGAGAGAGAGAGAGAGAGAGAGAGAGAGGAAGAGAGAGAGAGAGAGAAAGGTTTAAGAGAGAAGAGAGAAAGAGAGAGAGAGAAAAGAGAGAAAAAGAGAGAGAGGAGAGAGAGAAGAGAAATGGTGAAGAGAGAAGAGAGGAAGAGAGAGAAGAGAATGAAGAGAGAAAAGAGAGAGAGGGAGAATGAGAAGAAGAGAGAAGGTGAGAGAGAGAGAAAGAGAGAAGAGAGAAAGAGAGAGAGAGGAAGATAAGAGAGAGGAGAGAGGGAGAGAAGAGAGAGAGAAAAGAAGAGAGAAAGAGAGAATGGTAGAAGAGAAAGTGAGAGACGTGGTTGTTAGAACTCTTAGGATAACAAAAGAGACGAAAAATTGAATACATTCGAATAGTTGCAAATGAACTAACGCAGTAAGTATAGGAGGTGCAAAGAGGAGCAAAAATAGTAGATCCTGACTAGAAGGCATGTCAGAAAGAGCGATAAGTAGGGAAGAACACGAAAAAGGAAGAAAGAGTGGTCATTGTGACGAGAACCACAAACAAGGAGATACAAACAATTAAAAGAATGAGTTTAACAGTGTCGATAGAGAAGCAGTTAAGAAGAAGAAAGAAGGTAGTAAGAGAAATAGAAAAATATAAGAGAGTGAGAGAAGAGAGAAGAAAGAGAGAGAGAGAGACAGGAGAGAGAGAGAGAGAGTGGTAGATCAAGAGAGAGGTAGAGAACTGTGGTTTGCTTGAGAGAGAGAGAGAGAAGAGAGAGAGAAGAGGAAAGAGAGAGAGAGAGTGGAAGATCATGAGAGAGGTAGAGAACTGTGGTTTTCTGAGAGACAGAGAGAGAGAGACAGAGAGAAAGAGAGAGAGAGTGATAGATAATGAGAGAGGTAGAGAACTGTGGTTTTGCTTCAGAGACAGAGAGAGAGAGAGAGAGAGAGACAGAGAGAAAGAGAGAGAGTGGTAGATCATGAGAGAGGTAGAGAACTGTGGTTTCGCTTGAGAACATCCTTAGGATAACCAAAAAGTGGTGAAAAAATTGAATACATTCGAATTGTTGCATATGAACTGAAGGCGTCCCTAGCCCTGTCAATATAGATGTATGGTCACTAACAAACGAGGCTAGCTAAAAATATCAGTGGTAGATCACTGACACATTAGCTCCGTGACTATTCAAAATTGTATCGCGAAATCAGAACGGAGGAGAACAGCAAAACAGAAAGGAAACGAATAGTGACAGGAACACAACACAAGGGTTAACCAAGAATAGAGAAGAATGACGTTCATTCGCTCGCTGCTGTCATAAACGCCAAGAGCGTTACGGGCTAAAGAAAGAGAGTGTGAGCTTCAAAATATGTGAGATTTATGCAATAACAACAATGTACGAGATATAGACAATATTTCAAAGAAACAAATGGGTCCACCTGGCGTAGAAGTTAGGCGCTCACCTCTCTTTCCAAAAGTACTTGGTTCGCTCTCTCTTCAAGCTATCGGGATATCTTTCCAGAGATCCCTGATCTCAGTGTAGGTGAGATCGTGTTCCTAGTCCTATCGAAGCCTAACGATAAAACCTAGGTACCTTGTTCATTTTGAGCATGCAACAGAACACTTGGCAGTTTAAAATCGAGAAGAGTAGACTGGAAAACCGCTGCCCTCGCAAAATTCATTATAGCGATTAAAATAAATATTCTCACACAATATTTTCAACATCTTCAAAATTACATTGGTGACCCTCGCCCATGTTACAGAGTTCGTGCACTGTCGCTGAGATATTCCTGTATAAGGTTACTTATCGAAGTGCAATGATCATGGTCATATCAATCAATCAATTCATAAAAAGACAATAAAATATATTCCTGCGTTATTTTTATTCCTACTTAATTTCCGTTACCTGAGATTTTTTTTTTAAAATCCAAAAACACTTGAGCTGCAAGCTCTTCGGCTCGGTGTTATGGACATCGTAACCCTTCGGCTCGGTGCCACGAACACCGTAAATCTGGGGAACCTGTAGCTTTTCTGTCAGTCCGCGGAGTTGAACCCGCACTTACAGAGCACTAGTCACCCGTATTCCAACGCGCTACGAACACGCTGGACACGCGTGCGTTACCTGATATAACATATGTTCTTCTTGTTTACTCGTGTATTTTTCTTGACAATATCACAAATCAATATTATTATATTCTCAACTACAACTGTAATGTTGATAATTCTGTCCAATGTAGTTAAGATATTTGATATGCGATTGAGAGCATATCTTTCTTTTTACCTTTTTCTGTTCTCTAATCATGTTTTACCTCACTACGTCAGGATAAGAAGAGATTTCTATAACCGGTTTTTGTGTGCGCTTCATAGACAGTGTCATTGGTTATTCGTTACTAAACAGACGTTATTGCACTTCGGGTAGACCCATAGGTGCTCAGTCTCTCCCAACAGATATCGAAGAGTATGCACCCTGATGGTTTCCCTTGCTCGCTGGTTAAACAGACTCATCACTCTGCCCCTCAGTTATCCAGTTATACAGGGTGTTCAACTTAAAAGTAGCCCCAGTGATAAATATAAATTTGCCAGGTACGCATTGCATCTCGTCTATTTACTATTTAAACCGGTTCTGACTAGCTTGTCCTACGTCACATTTGTTCATCGCCCCCTTCCCGCACTACAATTACACACCATCACACAACCTTGACCTATACTACGTCATAACTGAACCTTGTCATTTCCCTACATATATGCCAGATTAGCTCCATTCATAGGCTGCTTTTAAGTTGAACACCCTGTACTTGTACAACGGGTAACTCCAACGTGCTTAAATCGCTTGATCGATCCAACATATATTTTAGTACCCTCCTCCAACAGGCAGTCGCGTAGAGACCGAAGAGCATCCCCCTTGTCCATCTTCAACTCCCTAACAATCAATGCTGTTGATGCAAGCCTGTCCGCCCTCTCATTACGGTGTATGTCGTCGCCTCTGTTATCACTGAGATCCAAAAAAGCAGATTATCAACAGATAATCCGTTTCAAAGAGGAACGCTCGTCAGATACAGTGGTTACAAAGCAAGCTACCGTCCACGCAAAAGGTGGACCTCAGCGATAACAGAGGCAACGAAAAAAACTGTTTATGAGGCGTACGCAAATGGGCGTTCTATAAAACCCGTTCTTATCCTGACACTGTGAGGCGCAGCATGGTTAGATAAACCGTTCTTATCCTGACACTGTGAGGCGCAGCATGGTTAGATAAAACCCGTTCTTATCCTGACGTTGTGAGGCGCAGTATGGTTAGATAAAACTGTTCTTATCCTGACGCTGTGAGGCGCAGCATGATTAGATAAAACTGTTCTTATCCTGACGCTTTGAGGCACAAGATGGTTAGATAAAAGAAGATAAGAAGAAGACACTGGGCTACAACCCGGTAGTAGTGTGACGACACTGGGCTACAACCCGGTAGTAGTGTGACGACACTGGGCTACAACCCGGTAGTAGTGTGACGACACTGGGCTACAACCCGGTAGTAGTGTGACGACGCTGGGCTACAACCCGGTAGTAGTGTGACGACACTGGGCTACAACCCGGTTGTAGTGTGACGACACTGGGCTACAACCCGGTAGTAGTGTGACGACACTGGGCTACAACCCGGTAGTAGTGTGACGACAACAAAATAGTAAATTACAAGCGCTTTGAAGACGCGTGGTGCCAGGATAATCAAATCCCCAGTCAGAGTGGGATTTTTATAACAGCACACATGATGATAGAACCTTAATTGAGTACTAGAGAAACATTAGGAAGTAAAAGCGACCGTTACCATGTTGATCACACCCCCTCCTCTTCCCTCCCCCACCCAAACTTGTAATGCATATCAAAGACAATTACGGACATAACACAATAATCCCCGTTAGTGTTCATTGTACTAAAACTGTTCTTTACTGTACTATGCTTCCCAATCGACTTGCTATTATTTTTCTCCTGTTCGTCCGCTATAAGCTGTTACGGCTCTTCTGACTCATTTTTGCGTGAAGGTTTACTTTCCTCATTATTGGTATTCCCCACCCTTCTCCAATTGCATAGCTATATTATAGAAATTATAAACAATGTTGACTTTATGTATACATAACATGAGAATATATATACAATTTTCACTGTATTCAAAATCAACGATATGGGGAATACGTTTTGTTAGGACTATCATCATTGTACTTCGGTGAGTAACCATGTTTGCTTCGATCTATTTCTCCCAGGAAGATCTCAGCGGCAGTGCACGAACTCCGTAGCACAAGCGATGGTCCCCAATGTAATTTAGAAGATGGTTAAAATATTTCGTAGGAATATTTTTCCTTGCTTATGAAATTTGCACGGCAGAGGCTTTCCAGCCTGCTATTCTCAAATTTTGAGCTACCAAGTGTTCTATTACGTGCTCAACTTGAACAAGTACCAACGTTTTATCGTCCGTCTCCGATTGGACTGGAAACTCGATCTCACCTACATTGAAATCAAGAATCTCTGGACAAATATTGCTTCTCGGCGGAGCAAAAAGAATACATTGAAACGAGAGGGGAACATTTGACTTTCACGTCACAGAGACCATCGAGTAAGCTTTACTGAGGTTCAATCAGCTCACAATCTGTAGAACGGGTTTTTGGGCAACCCATAGGAGAATGCACACACAATTCTTTCTTCTTTCTTTTCCTCAATCCTCTTTTGTCACACAGCGTCAGGATAAGAAGAGATTTCTAGAACGAACCTTTGTGTGCGCTTCATAAATAGTCTCTGTTATCTCTGAGCTCCACCTTTGCGCGCCGGTCTTTTGCTTTATATCCATTGTATCAAAGCAACTTTGCTCTTTGAGGCGCACTGTCTGTTTGTAATCTGATTACGTGACCGATTATGTTGTTTCTTGATGAAGTTCAGTACTGATATTGTACCCACTTTTCCCTGATGTCTTCATTTCTCAACCAGTCTCTTCTTGTAACCTCTAGCATTCTGCGTCGACAAATAATTTCATAGTGATACTGGTTTCTACTATTTTGCCCCCCAAAAAACCAATCTCAAATAATAATTTCGCAGTAGACATGCTATTAAATTTCAACCTTCACTTTTTGATGATATCATTGGCTGATCAATAATTTCCATTCCCATGATGCCTTACAACGATCATCATGGTCGAATAAATAACTGGTTATTTGATTGTCTGACATTCTTATTGACTTCCGCAACCAAAACGGATATCCTGAGATCGACCATGCATTGTGGGAGATGGAACCGGCTGATTAGGTTTGTATGTTGACTTTACTTATCCAATGTGCGAGTTTCCCGGCATGGATGCTGTGTCTCATAGGACGTGTAGGGACTCCGGAACAAAGCTCAAACATATCGAGTGACTTGCAAATTATGAAAGTACAGTATGAGCAACCAACATTGAGATTGGCACAATTCGAAAATGAGTCAAATAATAGCAAAAAATTATAAACAGTAAAACGTAACATGTGATATCACAAAACAACTACAAAACTTCAGAGGCACTCAATGAACAGATAATAACTGAAACAGATAATAAAGGAAACTAATGAAATAATGCACACAATAACACTTCGTTTGAAAGAATTACAATGTCATAATTATTATTGAATCAAAATAACAACACTTCAAACAGACCGAAATGTGCTCACTGTTTCAAGCAGTGATAAATGGTATTCATGCTGATGGTTCTCATATCACTATGAATAGAAACGAATGGAGACATCAATAATAAACATGTTAGAATTTGACAATGACATAATGTATGCCATCAGTATGCATACTATAGTCCGTTTACAAATGTTTGCCTCATTCAAGTTAAATTTTATCGAAAATTATCTGTTGTATTGATATGAAATTTTGCATGCAGTCTTATATTTACGTTGAGCAAAGGAATATGTCATTGACAGGTCGAAATATAACTTAGATTTTGCATATCGGCGAATTTGTTTGATGTTTTGCGAAAACTGTAGCAAAGCTGTGCTAAAGAACTAATTTTACAGTGATACACTTGATGTAGGTTAACGATATCATCAAAGGCGGATCTCTATTCCTATAGCGATGGGTGCCATGTATTATGGTTGTCGTTGCGCATTGAATATGACGTGTAAAGAACGGAATTGCAAAGGTCCAGGAATTTATTGCTAGTTTAGAATAATAAACACAAGACATTATGAATGGATTGTAAGAATAATGTAATAATCGTAATACGTAAATCAACATTAAGAACGCCGGGACTCGCAAGGGGAGCAAAGAATAGTAAAACTGCCACCCACAAGGTTTGTGAAAAGAGACAACTGAAGTAGGGGCCTAGGGAAGCTACTCTAGTAAATAAAAAGCGATGCAGAAATCGGATGTGCTGGTCTACTTGTAGGCACATAACTTGCACAACATATAATCGCTCTTAAGTTCAGATCACATACAAATCACACGGAGTGTTTAACTGTGGTCGATATGGAGCATTCAAAAAGAAGAAGAAGAAGAAACACATTCAGAAAACAGAAATCATGACAATAGACCAAGAAGAAAACAGAAATCATGACAATAGACCAAGAAGAAGAAAACAGAAATCATGACAATAGACCAAGAAGAAGAAAACAGAAATCATAAAACAAGTGTATTCTTCCGTTTCTATAGCGAATAGTGATCAAGCGCTTAATCCAAGGTGGAACACAAACTAGACAGCCAGCTTCAGTTCTATCAGGTTTATAAAAATATATATATATACCTCTCGTACTGTTTACACGTTACATAAGACCTGCAAGCAATTCCCTCATACGGGTATATCTATGGCAACCTGCTCAATCTCTACACTGGAGTTGAGATCTTCTTGCCTCTCTTAGCAAAGTTCGTTTCATGTCTCCCTAGGGCGTTCTCTCTTTCTTGAACTATTTGGCTCCCATTTCAATGCCTGCTTTGAGATTCTTTGATCATTTCGTCTGTGAGGTTTACCCAAAGCAAAATTTTCCGGTTGACTGATTGGAGTCAGATGTTGCTTCTCAGCTCATCCAGGAGAGGACAATCGATGACTACAAAAAGTCTAAATGCGTAGGATTAACTTCAGTGCACCTGGTTCCCCAAATCGTTCCGTCTCTGTCTGCATAAATAAAATGACAACTGCCCAGATTGTTGCACAAAGCATACTCTCCGTAGCCCTAGAAACAATCTTATGAATCTCATAATAACTACAAGAAATCAACTAACGGATATCTTTACCAAGACAGTAAGCCCAAACCTACTGAATAGCTTCTCCTTCTTCTTTGAACGTTCCATATCAACCACTCTGTGTGATTTGTAAGTGATCTGAGCCTAAGAGCGATTGTACGTTGTGCTAGTTATGCGCCTACAAATAGACCAGCAGATCCGATTTCTGGGACGATTTTTATTTACTAGAGTAGCTTCCCTAGGCCCTACACTAGTCGCCCCTTACGACATGCCCTATAGGTCGCAGCGATACTATTCTTTGCTTCCCTTGAGGGCCCCGGCACCACAGGGCTCTATTTAATAGCAACTGATTTGTTCATCCTCAAACCAATTACTTGAGGTATTCTCCAAAACCAACAATGGAATCCTTCTAAAAATCACCAAATCGAAACCTATCACAGAAAAATCGATGGATATCATCCTCAAATCAACAAATACAAACTAATATACAACTACCAACAAATATAAAACTAACCACAAACTAACAAATATTATCTAACCACAAACTAACAAATATAAAACTAACCACAAACTAACAAATATAAAACTAACCACAAACTAACAAATATAAAACTAACCACAAACTAACAAATAATAAAACTAACCACAAACCATGAAATCGATATCTTCTACAAACCATGAAATCGATATCTTCTACAAACCATGAAATCGATATCTTCTACAAACCATGAAATCGATATCTTCTACAAACCATGAAATCGATATCTTCTACAAACCAAGAAATTGATATCTTCTACAAACCATGAAATCGATATCTTCTACAAACCAAGAAATTGATAATATCAACAAACAAACCAATCATTACCGGTCACAAAAACCAATCAATCGATATATTCGATAAACAAATATCTATTTTCACCAACACTAATTGCGTCGCAATGTTCAGATTCCTATGCCATTATTTGCTTCCAGAAAATACTAAATTAGTAGTACACTGGCTCTTTTTTCCATGGAGGCACGTGACTGTTCCCATGTTTTGTCAACCGCAATTTTTACACAGGTTCTTAAACACTCCCCACCTCATTCCTTAGTCTCGTTGTCGTTATATTTGACATGCGCAGAAATTGACATCAGAAGTTGTTTCAGACGTCTATTGTCTTTGTGATGTGGACATATAATGAGACACGGAGTGTTGGAGAAGATCATTATGGAAAGAAGTATCCAGCAAAGAGGAGAATAGGAAGACTACAGAGATAATTATTTCTGGAGTTAACTAACGACTTGAGGGAGAGAGTGAAATATCATGGGAGAGAGTGAGCGTGAAATATCATGAGAGTGAGAGTGAAATATCATGGAGAGAGAGTGAAAAGAGTAGTGAAATATCATGAGAGAGAATGAGAGTGAAATATCATGGGAGAGAGTGAGAGTGAAATATCATGAGAGAGAGTGAGAGTGAAATATCATGAGAGAGTGAGAGGAAATATCATGGAGAGAGTGAGAGGAAATATCATGAGAGAGAGTGAGAGTGAAATATCATGGGAGAGAGTGAGAGTGAAATATCATGAGAGAGAGAGTGAAATATCATGAGAGAGAGTGAGAGTGAAATATATGAGAGAGAGTGAGCGTGAAATATCATGAGAGAGAGTGAGAGTGAAATATCATGAGAGAGAGTGAAATATCATGAGAGAGAGTGAGAGTGAAATATCATGGGAGAGAGTGAGAGTGAAATATCATGTGAAAGTGATAGTGAAATATATGGGGATGAGTGAAATAGCATGAGAGAGAGTGAGATGAAATATCATGAGAGAGAGAGTGAAATATCATTGAGAGAGAGTGAGAGTGAAATATCATTGGAGAGAGTGAGAGTGAAATATCATTGAAAGGAGTGAAATATCATGGGTGGAGAGTGAAATGATCATTGGAGAGAGTGAGAGTGAAATATCATTGGAGAGAGTGAGAGTGAAATATCATTGGAGAGAGTGAGAGTGAAATATCAGAAGGAGGAATAATTGGAGAGATGAGAATATTGGAAGAGGAAGTGAAATATCATTGGGGAGAGGGGAGTGAAATATCATGGGAGAGAGTGCAGTAAAATATCAGGGAGAGAGTAAGAGAGTGAAATAGCATAGGAGAGATGAAGGGAAATATGGAGAGAAGGAAATGTATTGGAAAGAGAGTGAAATATTATGGAGAAAGTCAGAATATCATGGGAAAGAGAAGGTTTATCATGGAGAAGTGTGAGAGTGATTATCATGAGAAGAGTGTAGAGAGTGTTTATCATGGGAAAGAGTGGAGAGTGAATTTTATCATGGGAAAAGTGTGAGAGTGATCATGGAAAGAGTGAGAGTGTTGTTCAGAGAAGAGTGTGAGAGTGTTATCATAGAGAGTGGAGTGAGATAGAGAAATGAGAGATAGAGTGAGAGAAATTCAGGAGAAGAAAATTGGAGTGAGAAAGATGGTGAGAAGTGGGAGAAAGAGTGGTGAAGGTGAGGAAAGAGAATGAGTGAGAAATAGGAGTGAAAGATTAAGTGAAGAGTGTAAGAGTATTAAGAGAATGAGTGAGAGACATAAAGAAATGATAAAAAAGAAAAACGAAAAGCTTTAAAAAATAGTATCTGGAAAAGAGAAATCATACAATGAGAATTAACCATCAAATGTTTTATCAACAAACACATACAGACAGAGAGACACACTAAACGACTTTGTGAACCATATGCCCGTTATAATATCTTTGTCTTGGATCCGTGGACAGCGATGTCAATGATCTGAGTTCTAATCAAGTTTATGAGTGTTGTAAAGAGAACTCACTCTAATGTTACTTTCAATATTAGCCCAGATCAAGAGTCTGCACTTAGCTAGCTCGTTGATTTAAATATCTTCTTTATTTGATATCGTCTGTTGAGTTGGATGTCGTGGTAGTAACTGATGTGGACTATATAAATGTCAGTTATGTCTAGGTCTGTCTGTTCTATACTGATGTCTGTCTGTTTTAAACATTATTTTAAATGTCTGCTATTTCGTAATGTTAATCCGTTTATTTTTCTCTATGTATATTTTGTACGATTTGGACACTCCCATCTCTCTCTCTCTCTCTCTCTCTCTGTATCTATATATCTATCTATCTATCCATCCATCCATCCATCCATCCATCCATCCATCCATCCATCCATCCATCCATCCATCCATCCATCTATCTCTCTCTTTTTCCATCCTGTATCGTTCTTATCACTTGTATGTATATATGTATTGCTTTCATCGTCTTTACAGACGGTCAATTTGCAAGTATTTTACAGTGACAACTTGTGAAATTTCTCTTGACTCTCTTTGTCTTTCAATTCAGCTCATACCTAAATCGCTTTTCAAAAGATTTTATACTTTTGCGTAATGTTGTTTTTCTCCATAACTCGATCATCGGCTAATCTTTCCCATCTGCTGGGACCAACAGAAAAGCTATTCATTGAGGCCTTGCAGACATCCTTACATCTGAGCAGTGGTCTGCCTTGTTGCCTCTTCCCGATCCGAAAGTTCCCTTAGGATAGCAACAAAAGCACGAGATTATTCTCTGTTCTTGGTCATACTCTGTATTGTGTTCCAGCTGTGATTCATTTTTCACTTCTTTTCTACTGTTCTCCTGGAGGTGGTTTGGGTCCTCCACGCGTTCATTTACCCTCCGATATCCAACTCATGTGCAATTGTCGTGACAGTTAGCCTTGATGGCTAACACGGACAATCATTGAACGACCAAACGACGTGAAACCAAACACATACATAACACAACACATTTCTGATAATTTATTGGCATTGATTGATTGATTGATTGATAAGGCCATCATAACTGCACTTCCGTGAGTAACTATATGTGCTCCGATCTCTTTCTTACACAGGACGATCTCAGCTACAGTGCACGAACTCTGTAGCATCGGCGAGGGCCCCAGTGTAATTTTAAAGATGGTGAAGCTAGTTTTGTAATTTTAATGTTTTCTACTGAATTTTACCATGGCAACGGCTTACATAACATAAGCATTGACATACACAAAATGAATACATATGCTTTAGTACCACAGGTGGCGTACCTGTATTTGCCAACGTTAGTCTAAGAATATATGGGATTTCAGGTTAGGGATTTATTGTCTAAATGTGTATGTTATGTATACCGTTTAAGATGTGAATTTTTCCCCTTCTGGTATATCCTTTTCTTGATAAAGACCTTTTGGTCGAAACGTCGCTGTGTATTGTCATTGTTTGTGTACTTTGTAATTGAGATCAGAATGTGAGTTATTCAATGCTACATAGAACCAATACTGACATACGGATGCGAGTTATGCAGTGCACATAGAAACCCATACTGACATACGGATGCGAGTTATGCAGTGCTACATAGAACCAATACTGACATACAGATGCAGTTATGCAGCTATAGAACCAATACTGACATACGGATGCGAGTCATGGCAATAAATACATAGATCGAAAAAGCTCTGAGGGCAACAGAGATGTGGTTTTACAGAAGAATGATGAGACTGCTAAAATGACTAATGTGAAGGTGCTGAATGAGGTCAAGACACAGTGAAAGCTTATTATCAATATAAGAAAGAGGCAGTCATCATTTCTCGGACACGCGATGAGGAGGGAACGTTTAGAACACATTGTGACAACCGGTAAAATCGAGGGTAGACGAGACAGAGAGAGAACATTTTGGATAGCCTGACTTCATGGCACAGTGGAGCGTCAACATCTGAGATGATAGCAAACACCAGAAACAGCTAGAGATTTGTGGAGATCCATGATCGCCTTCGCCAGCCTGCACGGAACCTGATGATGATGCCTTTGGAAAACTACAGTGCTTTGTTTTACGTGTTTCGCCATTGCTACATAGTTTTACTTCCTATATCGATCGTTTCATTGAAACAAGTCTTCCCTTTATATCGATACACAGTTTTCCTTATATTGAAACAAAGTTTTCCTATATCGATACAGTTTTCCTTAAGAAACAGTCTTCCTTAATATAGATACACAGTCTTCTCCTTATATCGATACACATCCTCTCTTATATCGATACACAGTCTTCCCTTTATCGATACATGTCTCTCCCTTATATAGATACACATTCCTCACTCTTGATATCAAAACACAGTCTTCCCTTATATCGGTACACAGTCGTCTCTTCTTATATAGATACACAGTCCTCACTCTTGATATTGCAAAAGACAGTCTTCCCTTATATCGGTACATAGTCGTCTCTTCTTATATAGATACACAGTCCTCACTCTTGATATCAAAACACAGTCTTCCCTTATATCGTCACAAAATCAACAAAATAAGATTACCAAACAACAAACATAATTACTAAAGCGTTACCGACATTTATACAAACACAATCAGATTATGGGGTTGAGGGGAAACGGTGGAGGGGGTATCTAGTACACAAAGTTCACGTTCGTGTCACGTAACTTGCGTTCTGAATATTCTTTTGAAGAGCGTACACAATTTTTGTATTATTATGTCCTCTTCTGATCATGCGGTTAAACATAGAATCCGTATCTAAATGAGTTGTGGATTTTTCTTCTCTTTAATGCTGGCGCCAATGTTACTTCCGTTAAATATATTTGAACTCCATTGAGATAAACAGTTCAGTGATGAAGGAGACATCGATTTTCTAATCAATTGTGGAGACCGCCCACAGTTCGGCGCCATTTGGGAGAACGTTTAGTTATTTAAATTGCAAAGTCAGCGTCACAGACAAACAATAACGGAATTGAAAGAGGTTATTCTTTTTGTTCGCGTCAGCCACGTCCTCTTAACCTGTTTGAAAGTGTAGAAGTGAGGATAAGAATATTTACATTGAGAAATTATTAGATAAGATATGGGTTAGCTTTTGATAAGCTTGTTGTATAGATGTTGTATTACTTTGTCTACTTTCTATAACTACTTTGTGTTACCAAAGCCAAACATGGACAATGAGCAATGCGTAGTCACAAAAATAACTACATGTGAAATGAGCTGCCTGCGAAAAGTTACCAGCAATACCAGAAAAGACAGTCACCAATATCAGCATTAGAAAGAAAGTTGGCACAGAACCTTGCTTGAATTACATTGAGAAAAAAGAATGAAGTGGTGTGGCTACATAATAAAAAGGCATCCAAACTCCACAGTATACAGAATCTTCTACAACAGAACATCAGAAAAGAAGGCGAGAGAAAGACCACGAAAAAGAAGGTTTGATGACATAGCAGTATCTTGCCAAAGAGCAAAAATAACAATCACTCAAGCCACGAGAACAGCGCAAGATAAAAACAGAAAACCGCGACACTGGGCAACAATCCGGTAGCAGTGTGACGACACTGGGCAACAATCCCGGTAGCAGTGTGACGACACTGGGCAACAATCCGGTAGCAGTGTGACGACACTGGCAACAACGCAGGACGACACTGCACATCGGTAGCAGTGTGACGACAAAAGAAGAAGTACAGATGTTGACAGACATGGATAAATATTGTACTGAACGGATAACAAATGTATATGTATTTCGGAACATCTGACAATAAAGATCAGAACACTAAGATCATTCATATACTCAATGGTTACGTATGAGTGTGAAGCATGGACATTGTAATATATAAATATAAGAATTACATAATAGAGTTCTGTATGCGATGGACAGGGAAGAGAACAAATATATATATATATATATGCAGAAAGAACTAAAAATCAAAGAAAACTGACTGATGCTACCCAAAATAAAAATGAGAAAATTGAAGTATTTTGGACATATAAAAAGACACTAACGATTAGAGAAGACAATTATGGAAGGAGGCATAAAGGTAGATAGGAAAAGAGTAAGACTGTGGATAAGATGATATCAGTATCTGACATGGTCTTAGCATGACGACTGCAGAGGCGAGACATCTGGCATTTTAAGAGAGATAATTCCCGAAAGACTGTTAGAGTGACAAAGTTCTGCTAAGGACAAGCTATTTCATGAAGAGGATAGTACAATAATATTTATGTACATGGATGTAATTTTCTACAAACTGATGTTGTTAGAGAAGCCAATATAAATATCATCAAAATATTGAAGTTTCTACAAACTGATGTTGTTACACAAGATAATATAAATATCATCAAAATATTGAAGTTTCTACAAACTGATGTTGTTACACAAGACAATATAAATATCATCAAAATATTGAAGTTTCTACAAAATGATGTTGTTTACGAAACAATTGTTCTCGATCGTCGTTGTCTTGTAATGTGTCTATATTTCCGTTTATCTTTATTCAGACGGTTCTAATAATTTCTCTGCAGTAGTATTTCCTTTCAAAATATTCCAACTTGTACTTAAGTGCTTGTAAATGGTTCGTGATTCTCATCTATATATCTTACATCAGTGGCAAAAAATGTATGTCCTCAGAACTATTTATTCGCGTTATTATTCCTGTGTTCTGTCATAGACTCTGCGTCTTATTGAATTCTTAATTGAAGTCTCATGTCTTCAACATAGTTATATTGCCTGTGTGGGGTGTTGTTTGTCGAGCGTCTGGACGAATGGATTAGAACGCGGCTCCCATGTGGGAGATCTAGGTTCAATCCACAATATGGTGAAGGAGTTTATTTTTCTGGCCGAGGGCATAACAACAAATCCTAACGTCAACAGTTTCGTGGCAGCTGCCCAAGCTATGCGGCCATTACATTAAACAGGTACTTGTTCTCCCTGTCCTGCACCGCCCTAAAAATGATATTACAAGCAGTATCAATAGTGGTCTTGTTCAGGACCATGATAAAAGAAATGTAAAAATATATGTAATAAAACAAACAAAGTGGGTAAAACACACACAATACTTCACGAGAGACGGGTACTTAGACAACTATTCTACACACAGTTCTTCACGAGAGACGGGTACTTAGACAACTATTCTACACACAGTTCTTCACGAGAGGCGGGTACTTTGACAACGATTCTACACACAATTCTTCACGAGAAACGGGTACTTAGACAACTATTCTAAGATCTATTGCAAGGGCTTCAGTTTAGAGATGGCAAGTTTGATGTTTCTATTTCACTTGTCAGGATGATTTACATTTAATTAAGGATTCAAGAGGGAAAACAATGATACTTATCTGGAATGTGTGATGGAGAGTGGATTGTGAGGTTTACAAATATAGACAAACTTTCATGCATTAGTAGATTTGGGACTTTGTAGATATAGAGAGAATGTTGATGTAGTAGCGGATATGGGGACTTTGTAGATACAGGGTGTTCAACTTAAAAGCAGCCTATGAATGGAGCTAATCTGGCATATATGTATGGAAATGAGAAGGTTCAATTATGACGTAGTATAGGTCAAGGTTGTGTGATGGTGTGTAATTGTAGTGCGGGAAGGGGCGATGAACAAATGTGACGTAGGACGAGCTAGTCAGAACCGATTTAAATAGTAAATAAACACAACGCGATAGGTTATCTGGCAACTTTCGATTTGTCAATGGGGCTGCAATTATCTTGAACACCCTGTTTAATGAAAATGTTGATATAGTTGCGGATATGGGGACTGTGTAGATATAATGAAAATGTTGATCTAGTATAGGATTTGGGACTGAAAATATAAGGGACATGTTGTTATAGTATAGGATTTGGGACTGAAAATATAAGGGACATGTTGCTAGGGTAGAATATATTGATCTAGTCGAGGATTTGGGACGTTTTAAATAAAAGAAAAATGTTGGTGCTGAAGAGGAGATTGTTGGATGTCTAAACATGTTCCGATGGTATTCGGTTCGCTCATCTGTGGAGCAATCCGGATATTTCCCCAAAGATCCGTACTATCAGGGTTGGTGAGATCGAGTTCCTAGTCCTATCGGAGACGGACGATAAATCGACGTCCCATGTTCAAGTTTAGCACTTAAAAGTACACTTTGCAGTTCAAAATCGAGAAGAGCAGGCTGGAAAGCTGCTGCCTGGTGAATATTCACTAGTAAGATTTAAACAATCATTTTATTTTAAATTTCACCGTCTTTAAAAGTACACCAGGGACATCGCAGGTGCATTAGATACAACTTTACAGAGGTGTTCACAAAATTCTTATGTATATTTTTGTTTTCCATGGAACCCATGTTGTAACAAACTGGCTTGGAATGTCAAGGGTGTATAACTCTTTATTTTGCGTTGCCTTCACTCTGTGCAGTTTTCAGAAATTTGTGAATTACTTCCCCTGACAGCCGTTAAATCATTTTCACATGCAATTTTTCTAGTTACAAAAAAAATGCAATTTTAAATAGATGTTAGCCGAAGACAAATTTTTAATAGTTTTCTCACATTGAGCATCAATGCAATATTTTCTACATCAGAATGCAAGAAATTGAAAACTCTAGTTTTTAAATACATTAATTTGTATTGTTCAAAGAAGCAAAAGTTAAAGTTAATTGAAATGAAAATCGTGGCATATCCCAAAGGACGTAACCATCAACCAAAGTAAACGATCCGTCGATTTTCTAGGCACCACTTATACGTTCAGTAGTTTGCCATTTCTTTCTGAACGGTGAGGTCTATTTTTACCTTTTGTAAAAATCCCACGGAAAACGAATTTTGCTTCCAAATTTGCACACCGTTGGGTTTGAACCAGGTACGCTTGGGTCTGTGATCGAGCTCACTACCGCTTGAGCTACAGATGCAATAAAGTTAATTTCATATCTTTTATAGGACTTTGCGATTCAACTCCAGCTTTTTAACGCTGTTTGTGGAGCTTTACGAACGGTAAAATAGACCTCACAGTTCAGAAAGCAATGGCAAACTACTGAACTATAAGTGGTGCCTAGAAAATCGACTGCTCATTTACTGTGATTGATTGCAAAGTCCTGTAAAGTATATGCCACGATTTTCATTTTCACACAACATATGCCAGTAATAGAATTGTATGTTGCTAAACAAATTATGTTGTCACACAACATATGCCAGTTATAGAATTGTATGTTGTTAAATAAATTATGTTGTCACACAACATATGCCAGTAATAGAATTGTATGTTGTTAAATAAATTATGTTGTCCCACAACATATGCCAGTAATAGAATTGTATGTTGTTAAATAAATTATGTTGTCACACAACATATGCCAGTAATAGAATTGTATGTTGCTAAACAAATTATGTTGTCACACAACATATGCCAGTAATAGAATTGTATGTTGTTAAATAAATTATGTTGTCACACAACATATGCCAGTAATAGAATTGTATGTTGTTAAATAAATTATGTTGTCACACAACATATGCCAGTAATAGAATTGTATGTTGTTAAATAAATTATGTTGTCACACAACATATGCCAGTAATAGAATTGTGTGTTGTTAAATAAATTATGTTGTCACACAACATATGCCAGTAATAGAATTGTATGTTGCTAAACAAATTATACGTTCGCTATCGACTCGAACTCAAGATGGTTGTACGATCTCCCTACTCGACCTACCACATATGAGGATAGGAATTGATCATCCTACCTCCTGTACACTAGGGTCTAGAAAGGAGAAGTGACAAACACTTCCTACCATAAGGTCTGAAAACACTATGAGAAATTCTATTAATTTTTGTTATATAAATACAATTGCTATATTCATCTCTGTCCTTAAAGTGAAATATTTATAACAAAAGAGATGAGATGTCTTAGAAGAACTGCAGGAGTTACAAGGAAAGATAACAATTCCTCTCGTACCGTTATACGTTACATAGAGGCTACACGCAATATCTCCAAACCGCTCTATCCTGGGCAACTAGCTCAATCTCCTCCATAGAAATAAGACCGATATTTCTTGCCTCTCTCAGCAAAGTTCGTTTCAGGGTTTCCTTATGTCGTCCTCTCTCTTCGTGAACCCTTTGCATCCCACTTCAATGCCTGCATTGATATTGATTGATCATTTTTCTCAAGATGTGTCCAACATATCTTCATCTTCTCCTTTTTATAACAGTTGTCACTAGTGGTTGACTAGACATTTCTCTAAGATTGTCAACATATCTTCATCTTCTTTAAAATTGTCACTAGTGTTGTAGACATTCTCAAGGTGTATCACATCTCATCTCCCTTCTTAACAGTTGTCACTAGTGTTGATAGATTTCTCTGATTTCACTATAACATTAAAGAACGATAACATTAGGAACGATGAAATCATAAGAAAAACTAAGATTGAAACCAGTTATGAAATTCATTAAAAAGAACGTTTCACTAAATTCATTAAAAAGAACTTTTCACTAAATTCATTAAAAAGAACGTTTCATTAAATTCATTAAAAAGAACGTTTACATTAAATTCATGAAAAAGAACGTTTCATTAAATTCATGAAAAAGAACGTAAAAAAGGAAAGATAACGCGTTTTGGACATCTGAAAGAAATCCCTTGATATCTTCGGTCACGGAAAGTTACACTAACAAAAAGATAACGATTCTAAAGCAAAGAAAAGTTCTGCTTAAATAAACGAGAGACCACATCATCAAGATCAACCTTAGAGAAATGAACATCAGTTTACAAAATGCATTAGATGAAGCAAACACAAGATCCGTAGATATTTCTCCTAACGGGAGTCTTTGTGGCTAAGTGATTAAGCCGTTGACTTGAGTTCCACAGGTAGAAAGTTTGAATCCGGATCTCGTCGTTCTGCTCACAAATATATTTATTTAGTAGAGACCCCTATGATTGTTGCCGTAGCTAAGGAAGTTAATTAAAGCAACCATTTTATACCACAAGGTATATTGGGTAATGCAGTGTTAGACCTGTAATTTTCATTGACCGTCGGTACACGATGGGTGATGTGGTCAACATCACGTTGGCTGCCATTACTTTATAATACCGCCCGTGTGGTACCGGGGCCCGCAATGGAAGCAAAGAATAGTACCACTGTAACCTACAAGGCATGTAGTAAGAGGCGACGGGTGTAGGACCTAGGGAAGCTACCCTAGTAAATCAAATGCATCGTAGAAATCGGATGTCCTGGTTTACTTGTGTAGGCACATAACTGGCACAACTTACAATGATTCTTAGGCTCAGATCACATACAAATCACACAGAGTGGTTCAACAAGTGTTCGATATGAAGCGTTCGAAGAAGAAGAAGAAATTCCTAATGTTTTTCCTGGTTTCCAATTCAGACTGGGTCGATCTGAGAACCGATACGGCCGGAAAAAATATTCCATAAAGCTCACTGGGGGATTGAACCCTAACCACACGCGTAGTGGTTACCGGGACCCAAATTGGGGTGTAAAAATAGAACCACTGTTACCTGCCATGCATGTCGTAAGAGGCGTCTAAGGAGACTGGGCGTGGGGATAGCTACCCCACACCGTAAAAAACACTAGATGGCTACAGAACGGAAAGCGAACCGAGTAAACGCTGGCTGACACCGGACACATCGCCGAAGGATAAGCACCAGAGCTCCAAATGGTGCTGAAGATGTGACGTAAAATACACCAATGCTAAGGCTGCATGAATCAGATTTTCACATGAATAGAATTTATGGGAAAGTCTGGTACATCGGTCTGGGCAGTGATCGCGAGAGAGGCAGAGAGAGAACCCGGATCACTAAGCCTAAGTAGTGAGTCCACTAACAACTACAAAGTTCGTGCTTTGTTAGAGCAAATTTACCAACTCCTGTCTTTTCAGGAGGTCAAAACCCTCATACAGTGAAAATCTGCAGTAGACTGGAAGGCGAACACTGGAGATGATTATGGAAAAGACTCCCTCAAAGGCCTAAGCAGAACAGACCAGGTCATTATATTTCGACTACGCACCGGACACTGCAGACTCAACAAACACTTATACAGACTAGGAATAAGTCAAACAGCTCTCTGCCAGTGTTAGCAGGCGGAACAGACACCGGAGCATATCCTGCAAGACTGTCCTCTCCTGGGTAAGCCGAGAAGCAACATGTGGGCACACCCAGTCGACCTGATACCTAAGCTTTGGCGAAACCTGACAAACCTGAAGCTGACTGCCCAGTTTGTGGTCCACAGTAAATAAAGCGCATGACCAGAGATCGCTGAAGAAGAAGAAGACCCTTAGAGCGCGGCTTCCGTGCGGGAGACCTTGTCTCAATCTACGGTAAGGTAAAGGAGTTTTTTCTGCCGGGGAATAAGGACAAATCATAACTTTAACAGTTTCTCGGCAACTGCACTAGACAAGCGGCACTTAAAGACCACAGGCACCCCCGCTCCGCCCCATGTCATACACTGCATAAAAGTGGTATTACAGACAGTAACGATAGGTTTTAAAAAAATATTTCCCAGCAGACATTTTGTGTGAAGTAAGAAGACAGATGAGAGCCGCTATAGCGTAGTTGTTAGTGAACTCGCTTCGCAAGGCTGGTGGTCTGGGTTCAGCTCCGCAATGCGCGTGGAATTTTTCCTGACCACGAGGCTCTCAGGTCGACCCAGCCTCAACTGGGTACCAGACATGCTCTGGAAAGTAAAGGCGGCCGGCGTGATGCTGACCACATCACCCATCGTGTGCCGACGGTCAATGAAAAATACAGGCCGAACACTGTATTGACCTATATACCCCGAGGTATGAAATGGTTCCTTTACTTTACTTACTTACTTTAAGAAGACAGATAAGAAGAAGAAGAAGTAGAAGAATATGGTTTAATCTTTCCTTCTTCACAATTTATGTCTGAAAATATAATCTCTGACCACCTTCCTCATCACAGTAATACGCAACATATCAAACAAGGCTTATTATATCTACTACGGGTCGTAAATCTGAATAAAGAGTCTTGTCCCTGTCAAATGATATAAAGAAGAGCAGTCGCGGCACCACTCTTGAATACAAAAAAGACACTGATCCAGGCTCGTTAGACGTTAGAACGTGACAATACATCTAGTGAGACTGACGAGTGAACCAATACAACCGAGCGAGATGCTTTCATGAAGAGCTTGATCAAGAACCTATCATTTGACGTGATTCTAATTCAGAGTGTCTGAACTGACACGATCTTACTGAATGCACGCCGTGTTTTTGTGTCAGGAGATTCAATCTGCTCATAGAGTTGATTAAATACGGTAGAATCTCTTTCATTATCTCAGTCTAGCAGGTCTACAACGTGTAGTGGAATACAAATTCACACATAAAATCACGGTAGAAAAGTGGTGAAATAAACTTGATCACATTAAATATCAAAATCGTTATCTCAGTTGTCAGTATTTTTTTTAAAACCACGCCCATCTTTACGACATCTAGTTAACAGAAATAGCAGTTATTCTGTTTTCTTCATAGTTTGAAAATATAAAATTAGAAAAAATATATCTTCTTTTTCTCTTCCATCATTTCCTTTTATATAAGTGGAGGGTGGGGGTTGGGGGGTAGTGATTATGTGTTTGCTTGTTGTAAGGCATTTTGTAAGCTTCTATTTATTTTCTTAAGACTGTTCTTGATACCGTCGCTCCATCTTGTGCGTGTTCTTCCTCTTGCTCTGTTATAATCATCAAATAGCTTGTCCATTAGCAGAACTTTGCCAATCCAACAGTCCTCCGGAATTTCTCTCTCACATAGGCCTGATGTCCTGCCTCTGCAGCCGTCACGTTCAAACCATCAGTTACATCCTGAATCCATCTACTCCGTGGTCTTCATCTTCTTCTCTATGCTGGTATGCCTCCTTCCATGATGGTCTTCTCCAGCCCTTCGTGTCTTTTTATATGTCCAAAATATCTAAGTTTTCTCTTTCGTATTTGTAGCATCAGCCAGTTTTCTTTGATTTTGAGTTTCTTTCTGGATAGATCTATTTGTTCTCTTCTCTGTCCAAGATATACGTAGGACTCTTCTGTAACACTTATATTTAAAAATCACATATGTGTTTTCCACTGCCTTATTAAATGTCCATGTTTCACACCCATACGTTGCCACTGAGAATATACATGCTCTTAGTATTTGAATCTTTATTTTCTTATCAGTTCCGTTCCATTCCTTTTTTAGTTGCTTAATTTTTTTTAAAGCCATCTTTGTTCTACTTTTAATTTGCTTCATCCCATATCCATCTGTTGTTAGTAGTGAACCAAGATATTCAAAACTGTTCACATTTCCATCTGTTGTTAGCAGTGAACCAAGATATTCAAAACTGTTCACATTTTCTACTTTCTCTCCATTGATAAAAATATCATTTGTCATGTTCGTTTTATCTGTTGTCATTATTTTTGTTTTTGCCACATTGAGATATAGATTTTGTTTTAGCTTTTATCTTTCACTTCCCCTAATAATTTCTCAATCTTTTTTTTTATGTTGACAGTAACACTGTATCGTCAGTGTATCGTAGCTCAGGTATTTCTCTTCCTCCGATTATAAAAGGATCGTATTGTTCTTTTCCGCTATCATCTGTAACATTCCTCATTATGTTTCTACATATATGTTAAACAGACAAGGCGACAAAATGCAGCCTTGTCTGACTCCTGCCTTATGTCAAACCAATCTGATGTATCATCACATGTTCTTACAGCCGGCATTTGATCACTATAAAGTTCTCTTATGATCTGTATTAAATGTAATGGAAATCCCATTTCTTCCATTATGTTCCACAACAATTCTTGTACTCGTTTGACATAAATGTGAGAAATGATAAAGACTGAGAGAACGTAAAGGTGTACTATTGTCACAGTATAGAAGAAATAACAGAACTTATAAAAGACTCTTATTTTAATATGCTATATATATCCTATATTAATGTATGGCTCGGAAACATGGACAATGAACAAGCAGTTAGAAGACAGAATTGATGCATTTGAGATGAAGATATATAGAAGAATAGGCAGAGTTTCATGGACAGAAAAACAGACAAATAAACAAATTTTAGGAAAACTAGGCATGAAGAAACAATTATTAAGAGAAATAAAATTCAGACAAGTAAAGTATTTTGGGCACATAAAAAACATGACACCATGATAAAACATTTACTAGAGGGGAAAGTTGAGGGGAAGAGCAAGAGGAAGACCGAGAGATAAGTGGGAGAAAAACTTTAAGAAATGGACAGGTTACAGTCTGGCAGTGTGCAACACAAGGCAAAAGACAGAGGATGCTGGAGATTCATTGCAGCCAACCTTCGATGTGGAGACGGCACCTGATGATGATGATTTTAATATGACGACCATCTGCATTGTATTTCGACAACTATCCATGTGTTCCTCGATCGTATTTTTAACATATGAAAATGTTATGATCAGTTCAGGAACGTTGTAGCACATAAGAGGATCAAAGGTGTAATTTTTCTGATTGTAATCTTTAAGAAATGTTAAATATAAATGTTAAATATAAATGCTGTAACCTACCAGCTAGCCCCATTGTTAAGGCACCCAAAAATTTCACAGGCAGCTAAGAAACAAATGATCAACAGCATTTTTATACCTACTTTGTGTTACAGAGCCAAACATGGACATTGAGCAAAGCGCAGTCACAAAAATAACTACATGTGAAATGCGTTGCCTGAGAAAAGTTACCAACAACACAAGAAAAGACAGAATCACCAACATCAGCATAAGAAAGAAAGTTGGCACAAAACCGTGCTTGAATTATATAAATAAACAAAGAATGAAGTGGTTTGGCCACTTAATAAGAATGCATCCAAACTCCACAGTATACAGAGTCTTCTACAACAGAACATCAGGAAAGAAGGCAAGAGGAAGACCACGGAAAAGATGGTTAGATGGCGTAGCAGCATCCTGTGAAAGAGCAAAGATAACAATCACACAAGCCACCAGAACAGCGCAAGACAAAAACAGAAAACCACGACACTGGGCAACAACCCGGTAGCAGTGTGACGACAAAAGAAGAAGAAGAAGAAATATAATTTGTAAATTTTGTTTGCCCATGCAGTGGGTTTTCAACCTACTATTATCGAATTTTGAACTGCAATTTACTCTACTGCGTACTCTACAGGAGTACGGAATATTGGAGTTTGTCGTTCATCTCCGTTATGACTAGATACTTGGCCTCCTGTGCCTGCAGCTGTATACTGTGAGTTATTTGCCTGAATCTTCTTAAGTATGACACGAACCAATGTTATTGTAAGCATGAAATCAGTACCAAACCTCAACGTTTGTGCTGCAGAGCTGTTTCATTGAAACTGCTTTCCTCTTTGTTATTGTAAGCATGAAATCAGTACCAAACCTCAACGTTTGTGCTGCAGAACTGTTTCATTGAAACTACTTTCCTCTTTGTTATTGTAAGCATAGAAATCAAGTAGAAACCTCAACGATTTGTGCTGCAGAGCTGTTTCATTGAAACTGCTTTGTTTTAAAGAGATGTGTAACAGAAATAGTGATCAAAGAAGATAGTGTGCAGAAGATAGTTCATGAAATAGTTTACTGAATGTTTAGTGTAACATGAAATATAACAAATATTACAGACGATAGTGTGCAGAGAGATGTTCAATGTGATAACTGAGATATGTCTGTTATTGTGAAGATAGTTTTAACGAGAAGATAGTGATAACGAGAAGATAGTGATAACTGAGAAGATAGTATAACAGTGGAAAGAAGATAGTGATAACTAGAAGATAGTGATAACGAAGATAGTGATAACGAGAAGATAGTGATAACTGGAAGATAGTGATAACTGAGAAGATAGTGATAACAGAAGATAATGGTGATAACTGAAAGATAGTGATAACGAGAAGATAGTGATAACTGGAAGATAGTGATAACTGAGAAGATAGTGATAACAGAGAAGATAGTGATAACGTGGAAGATAGTGATAACTGAGAAGATAGTGATAACTGAGAAGATAGTGATAACTGAGAAGATAGTGATAACTGAGAAGATAGTGATAACGTGAAAGATAGTGATAACTGAGAAGATAGTGATAACTGAGAAGATAGTGATAACTGAGAAGATAGTGATAACTGAGAAGATAGTGATAACGTGAAAGATAGTGATAACTGAGAAGATAGTGATAACTGAGAAGATAGTGATAACTGAGAAGATAGTGATAACAGAGAAGATAGTGATAACTGAGAAGATAGTGATAACTGAGAAGATAGTGATAACTGAGAAGATAGTGATAACTGAGAAGATAGTGATAACGTGAAAGATAGTGATAACTGAGAAGATAGTTGATAACTGGAAGATAGTGATAACTGAGAAGATAGTGATAACTGAGAAGATAGTGTTTAACTGAGAAGATAGTGATAACAGAAGATAGTGATAACTGAGAAGATAGTTATAACTGAGAAGATAGTGATAACTGAGAAGATAGTGATAACTGAGAAGATAGTGATAACTGAGAAGATAGTGATAACTGAGAAGATAGTGATAACGTGGAAGATAGTCATAACTGAGAAGATAGTGATAACGTGGAAGATAGTGATAACTGAGAAGATAGTGATAACTGAGAAGATAGTGATAACTGAGAAGATAGTGATAACTGAGAAGATAGTGATAACTGAGAAGATAGTGATAACTGAGAAGATAGTGATAACGGAGAAGATAGTGATAACTAAGAAGATAGTGATAACTGAGAAGATAGTGATAACGGGAAGATAGTTTAACAGAGAATAGTGATAACATAATAGATGTGGTACGCACGAGAAGATGGGTACTGAGAAGCATGCCGATAAGAGGCAGATGTTTTACAGAGAAGATAGTAAACAAAAAGTGATAACAGAAATCAGGATTGCTGGCCAGTGTATGCATAACTGAGAAGATATAATACCTAGAGAGATAGTATAACAACAGATGTGATAACTGAGAAGATAGTGATAACTGAGAAGATAGTTTTAACAGAGAAGATAGTGATAACAGAGAAGATAGTGATAACTGAGAAGATAGTGATAACTGAGAAGATAGTGATAACAGAGAAGATAGTGATAACTGAGAAGATAGTGATAACAGAGAAGATAGTGATAACAGAGAAGATAGTGATAACTGAGAAGATAGTGATAACTGAGAAGATAGTGATAACAGAGAAGATAATGATAACTGAGAAGATAGTGATAACAGAGAAGATAGTGATAACAGAGAAGATAGTGATAACAGAGAAGATAGTGATAACTGAGAAGATAGTGATAACTGAGAAGATAGTGATAACTGAGAAGATAGTGATAACTGAGAAGATAGTGATAACGTGGAAGATAGTGATAACAGAGAAGATAGTGATAACTGAGAAGATAGTGATAACTGAGAAGATAGTGATAACGTGGAAGATAGTGATAACTGAGAAGATCGTGATAACGTGGAAGATAGTGATAACAGAGAAGATAGTGATAACTGAGAAGATCGTGATAACGTGGAAGATAGTGATAACAGAGACTATAGTGGTAACATAATAGCCAGTGTGGTGCTGGGGCCCACAAAGGAAGCAAAGAATAGTACTACTGCGATCTACAGGGCATGCCGTAAGAGGCGACTGATGTATGACCTAGAGAAGCTACCCTAGTAAATAAAAAGTATCGCAGAAATCGGATGTGCTGGCCTACGTGTATGCGCATAACTGGCACAACGTACAATCGCTCTTGGACTCAGATCACATAAAAATCAGACAGAGTGGTTAAAAAGTGATCGATATGGACGTTCGAAGAAGAAATGGTAACACGGAAGTTAGTATTAACGGTGAAAGTAGTGATAATAAGGAAAGTAGTAATACCAGGAAGAGTTGTCATAACAGAAAGATTGTGCATAATTGGAAGATTGAGGATAACAGAAAGATTGTGGATAACAGGAAGATTGAGGATAACAGGGAAAAATAAGAAAACAAAAAGAAAGCGATATGACTTAACAAACTAACAGAAGAGAACAATGCAATCAAATTCCATCGTCTATTCTACGTTAAACATCTGCTTACATGATGTGCCCTGTCCAGAAATATTTTATGATATGAGTCATGCTGCACTTACAAATTCATCTCTCGTCAGAAACCGTCACTTCAGACTTGGTGATTAGCTCTCTTGTAAACTGTCTTGGCCACCTTTTCCACATGTTCTAAGAAGATTACCTCAGTGTTCTCCCTTGATTTGCTGTTGCTCTTAAAACTAAGGAGATTTGCCAAGGCGGTCTAAGACTTGTTCACGACAAGAATTACTAATGTTTGCCTGGAATTCTGCGGTTGCCGTTTCTGTATCAAGGATTTCGTGATGGATATGATTTGTAGGATCAATGTTTTTTGGCAGGATGACTAATAATACATGAGACGTCTAGTATTTATGCTACAAATTGTCAAAACAGCATCTTCTCCTTTGTCTTGGAAAGCTCCACATCAACCACTTGTTAACCACTCTGTGTGATTTGTATGTGATCTGAGCATAATAGCGATTGTACGTTGTGTCAGTTATGCACCTAAAAGTAAGCCAGCACATCCGATTTCTGCGATGCTTTTTATTTGCTAGGTAGCTTCGCTAGGCCCTCATCGGTCGCCTCTTACGACATGCCTTTAAATCGCAGTAGTACTATTCTTTTCTTCCTTTGCGTGCCTCGGTACCGCAAGGGTGGACATGTCTTCTAAAAGTTTAAATAAAATATGGAGCTAACAGTTATATAATTAAAAAATGTAATTACGAATATTCAATTCCAATGTTGTATCAATCCTAACATATGCCAGCGAGACATAGAACATTACTAAAGATGTAGAAAATAAGTTTATTGCATTTGAAAATAGGTGTCCGCCAAAAAATAATGGATATAAAATCTAACCAAATTAGGAGAGCTGATAACATTACGGAAATGTCTTGACAATTACTAGTAACATCTGCTATAAGAAGGAGATGATGGTGATACGTTGGGCATATTCTGATAAAAAACATGATACAAAAATCACAAAGAACTCATTGATTTGTGAGGCAAAGTGTTTAAGTATGAAAGGACGCTCTAGGAAAACCCTGCAACGAAGTTCACTGAGAGAGGTAAGCAAAATCGGTCTCAGTTTCATGGAGGAGTTTGAGCTAGTTGCCCAGGATAGAGCGGTGTGGAGAAATTGCTTTTAAGTCATATGTAACATATAACAGTACGAGAGAAGTATAATAATTAAAAATAAATAGTATTTATAGCACGGTCTGGAGTAACCAGTCTCAGGTTTCAAACATTTATAGCCAGATCTGATTGATAAAATTAGAGATGTTGCACATGTGTTGTTTACTCTGTTAGATCGATAGTAATCTCACTCAATTCATATAACCAATCAAACACTGCAATTTACATCCGATATGATTCAATACATGATTCGATACATCATACATGATTCGATACATCATACATGATTCGATACATCATACATGATTCGATACATCATACATGATTCGATACATCATACATGATTCAAGTAATAGTGGTGAGTCTACAACATACTAGCCAGACTGCAAGAATTCCAAGTAAAGTGTGGTGTAGCTAGACAAGAACACTATGCTGGTAGACAAGAAGAATAGTAAACCAACAAAGAACCGAGGTCGTTAGTCGCAACACACTGAGAGACACACTGAGAGGGGAGATCGGAGCACGTATAGACTAATTTGTTCGACGTGCAGTGATCATGATACGACGACTAAACTAAACTCCCCACACACACTTCCACAAACACACACACTCAAACACATACATACACTCCCAAAAACAGATACACTCAAACACACACATACATACATACAGACCAACACTCATAAGTGTATATATATATATATATTTACGTGTGTACAAAACATCCTATGACTGAAATCCAGTTCCCCTAGAAATATCTATCTTCCCATTATTTCCTTACATCAGATTCTCAAAACATTTTTACACTTATCTTGTCACGACTCCTCATTCATCATTTCATTTCTTTCTTCTTCGACTATTCTTTGTCTTAATTTCATTTTTTTTCACACAATAATTTTCATATCCATCTTGTTCATAATATAATTTTTTTTCACTGTAATTTGAGTTTCCGGTTTTATTACCAATTATAGAATTTCTTGTTATTTTACTTTTTCATTATTTTGTATGCCCATTTCTTTAAGGGGGATATTTATTCTTTCAGCAAATTTGGTCTCATCTGATGATGAAATATTTGAAATATTTTGCACCGATGTGAAGAAACCAGTTTTGATGAAATTGAAAATGATCGCAGACGTAGGATCAAAGACGGCGGGAGCTGTTCTGATTTCACACGTGTTGCTCACAAACAGGAAGTTAACAAGAGGGATGACTCATTATTTCCGTTTCATCAAATACCGGAGATTTATCGGACCTTGGAGCTCTTCATTTTGTTTGTCTGAATTGTGATAGCCGGCGTTTTCCAGAGGGAACGGATTTGGAAAGCCTGGTCAGTTTGAGATGGTTAGTGTGACCATCATTTATTTCAGACGATCTAGTGACGACTACAGACCGAGTTTATTATATAACTCTAAAGGTAATCCGAGACCGGTTTATTATAGTAACTCAAAGAGTGACGACTCGAGACCAGTTTATTATAGTAACCAAAAGTGACGTCTACGAGACCGAGTTTATAAGTAACTCAAGTGACGTCTACGAGACCGAGTTTATTATAGTAACTCTAAAAGTGACGACTCGAGACAGTTTATTATAACTCTAAAGAGTGACGCTACGAGACGAGTTTATTAAGTCTCTAAGGACTCTACGGACGAGTTTATTATAATAACTCTAAAGTGACGACTCCGATTTATTATAGAACTCTAAGATGAGTCTACGAGACCGAGTTTATTATTAACTCTAAGGTGACGACTACGAGACCGAGTTTACTATAGTAACTCTAAGGTACGCTACGAGACCGAGTTTATTATAGTAACTCTAAAGAGTGACGACTACGAGACCGAGTTTATTATAGTAACTCTAAAGAGTGACGTCTACGAGACCGAGTTTATTATAATAACTCTAAAGAGTGACGTCTACGAGACCGAGTTTATTATAGTAACTCTAAAGAGTGACGTCTACGAGACCGAGTTTATTATAATAACTCTAAAGAGTGACGACTACGAGACCGAGTTTATTATAGTAACTCTAAAGAGTGACGTCTACGAGACCGAGTTTATTATAATAACTCTAAAGAGTGACGACTACGAGACCGAGTTTATTATAGTAACTCTAAAGAGTAACGTCTACGAGACCGAGTTTATTATAGTAACTCTAAAGAGTGACGTCTACGAGACCGAGTTTATTATAATAACTCTAAAGAGTGACGTCTACGAGACCGAGTTTATTATAATAACTCTAAAGAGTGACGACTACGAGACCGAGTTTATTATAGTAACTCTAAAGAGTGACGTCTACGAGACCGAGTTTATTATAGTAACTCTAAAGAGTGACGTCTACGAGACCGAGTTTATTATAGTAACTCTAAAGAGTGACGTCTACGAGACCGAGTTTATTATAGTAACTCTAAAGAGTGACGACTACGAGTATATGTTACGCCAGTGACGACTAAGACCGGATATAATATGTTAACGCCAAATGACGACTACGAGACCGATATAATATGTTAACACCAAATGTGACGACTACGAGACCGGATATAATATGTTAACGCCAAATGTGACGACTACGAGACCGGATATAATATGTTAACGCCAAGTGGGACGACTACGAGACCGGATATAATATATAAACTCTACGTGACGACTGCAAGAAGGCGCACATGATGATTTCAGCCACAAAAAATGTTTTGCTGAGTTTCATAATTTCCGCCACTTATCACATGATAAAACTAAAAGTTATTTGTTTGATTCTTACGGTATATGTTATTGAACTAAATTCACAGCACTCAGGGCTGACCACTAGGTGCTCGGTCTCAGATTTTGTAGTGTATACATACTAATGGTTTCAGTAGCTCACTGGTTAAACACACACATCTCTCTGCAACTCAGGCATACATTTACGGGATTAGAAACTTTTTAATCTGAACCACAAATCTTTCAACATTAGAACATGGTTTATTTTGGCTATATTATGGCGTATTGGCCAGCAATCGGTCAAAAATAACTTCGTCTCTTCCACCATTTACTTCCTTATAGATGTGTTGGGGTGGCTATGGAGGTGGGGGAATAATGGTCTTGTGTGTGATTGTTCTGGTGCACTTTGTAGTTTGTTATTAATTTTCTTAATGTTGTTGCTGCTATCAATCCATTTATTCCATGGTTTTCCTTCTGCTCTCTACTCTTTATACTTTGTCAGTCTGGCTGTCTGTGTTATCATTAAAACATATTTTCCGGATATTTTTCCACAGATACCTGATCTCAGTGTAGGTGAGATCGAGTTCCTAGTCCTATCGGAGACGGACGATAAAACGTAGGTCCCATATTCAATTTGAGCAAGTAAAAGAACCATTGGCAGTTGAAAATCGAGAAGAGCAGGCTGGAAAGCGACTGTCCGGAAAAATTTATTAGAAAAGATTAAAAATAAAATTCCTGCAAAAATATCTTTACCATCTTCAAAATGACACAGGCGACCATCGCCGGTGCTACGAAGCTCGTGCACTGCAGCCGAGATATTCCTGTGTAGAAAGAGATCGGAGCACACATGGTTACTTACGGAAGTGCAAGGATGATGGTTCTATCAATCAATCAGTCAATCATTAAAAAATATAATTAACTAATTACATTACTTTAAACCATGGGTTCCTAAAGTGGGCGGTACCGCCCCCCCCCAGTGATCGCTGAAGCCTTAAAGAGGGGCGATAGTGGGTTCAGACTCATTGGAGAGGGGGAGAGGCTTTCAGGCGATCTAGGGGTCGGTAATTCCTATAGAAGAAATGAATAATATATATTTAAAAATAAATTATTTCAGTGATTTTGTGATTGTATAACTGTGTTCAAGATGAAGCACATATTGACCACTACTTCAGGTGTACATATATATATATATATATATCTTAACACTTTTTCAATAAATTAACGACATAAGCAGTAATGTATCATTAGTTGCTATTTACGTGGAAAATATCAAACTGCTTGAACGCGATGGCTTGAACGCGATGGCGTGTGGGTGGCAACATTTGTAGTAGTTCGTGAATAACTAGTTGTAGTAGTTCGTGAATAGCTAGTTGTAGTAGTTCGTGAATAACTAGTTGTAGTAGTTCGTGAATAACTAGTTGTAGTAGTTCGTGAATAGCTAGTTGTAGTAGTTCGTGAATAACTAGTTGCAGTAGTTCGTGAATAACTAGTTGTAGTAGTTCGTGAATAACTAGTTGTAGTAGTTCGTGAATAGCTAGTTGTAGTAGTTCGTGAATAACTAGTTGTAGTAGTTCGTGAATAACTAGTAAAAGGGACCTGGAAAGGTAGAAGAAGAGGAAAGAATAAATAATACTTAAAGAAGGTGGGACATCAAGAAGGTGGGACATCAAGAAGGTGGGACATCAAGAAGGTGGGACATCAAGAAGGTGGGACATCAAGAAGGTGGGACATCAAGAAGGTGGGACATCAAGAAGGTGGGACATCAAGAAGGTGAGACATCAAGAAGGTGGGACATCAAGAAGGTGGGACATCAAGAAGGTGGGACATCAAGAAGGTGGGACATCAAGAATGTGGGACATCAAGAAGGTGAAACATCAAGAAGGTGGGCCATCAAGAAGGTGGGACATCAAGAAGGTGGGACATCAAGAAGGTGGGACATCAAGAAGGTGGGACATCAAGAAGGTGGGACATCAAGAAGGTGGGACATCAAGAAGGTGGGCCATCAAGAAGGTGGGACATCAAAAAGGTGGGACATCAAGAAGGTGGGACATCAAGAAGGTGGGACATCAAGAAGGTGGGACATCAAGAAGGTGGGACATCAAGAAGGTGGGACATCAAGAAGGTGGGCCATCAAGAAGGTGGGCCATCAAGAAGGTGGGCCATCAAGAAGGTGGGCCATCAAGAAGGTGGGACATCAAGAAGGTGGGACATCAAGAAGTTGGGCCATCAAGAAGGTGGGCCATCAAGAAGGTGGGACATCAAGAAGGTGGACCATCAAGAAGGTGGGACATCAAGAAGGTGGGACATCAAGAAGGTGGGAGAGGTGGACATTGTAGTAGTTCGGGAATAGCAGTGTAGTGTCGATGAATAGTGGTTGATAGAAGTCTCGTAATAGCTAGTAAAAGGTGGACCTGGAAAGGTGGACAAAGAAGGGAATCAAGAAGGTGGACATCAAAGGTGGGACATCAGAAGGTGGACATCAAGAAGGTGGGACATCAAGAAGGTGGGACATCAAGAAGGTGGGACATCAAGAAGGTGGGACATCAAGAAGGTGGGACATCAAGAAGGTGGGACATCAAGAAGGTGGGACATCAAGAAGGTGGGACATCAAGAAGGTGGGACATCAAGAAGGTGGGACATCAAGAAGGTGGGACATCAAGAAGGTGGGACATCAAGAAGGTGGGACATCAAGAAGGTGGGACATCAAGAAGGTGGACCATCAAGAAGGTGGGCCATCAAGAAGGTGGGACATCAAGAAGGTGGGACATCAAGAAGGTGGGACATCAAGAAGGTGGGCCATCAAGAAGGTGGGACATCAAGAAGGTGGGACATCAGGGACATCAAGAAGGTGGGCCATCAGGAAGGTGGGACATCAAGAAGGTGGGACATCAAGAAGGTGGGACATCAAGAAGGTGGGACATCAAGAAGGTGGGCCATCAAGAAGGTGGGACATCAAGAAGGTGGGCCATCAAGAAGGTGGACATCAAGAAGGGGCCATCGAAGGTCAGGCACTTTGAAGGGTAGAAAAGAAAGAAAAGAGGGAACTGTTGGAAGAGGTAGAAAGAAGAAAAGAAGGGGAACTTGGGAAGGGTAGAAGAAAAGAGAAAAGAGGAGACTTTGAAGGGTAGAAAGAAGGAAAAGAAGGAACTTGGAAGGTAGAATCAAAGAGAAGAGGACTTTGGAAGGGTAGAAGAAAGAAAAGAGAAACTTGAAAGAATAGAAGGGAGAATGTTCTGACTATCTACACTAAACTCACTCAACAAAAGGCCGTTATATACTTCAACTTATTGGTTTCATTATATTTCATAGAATAAAGAAAGAGCTCTTAGCTACATATGGTCTAAGTAGCGATCAACATGGTCCCACATATAAAACACAACTTACGAGGTACACAAGTACCAATACGGAGAATAATCCAAAAAATAACATCAGATCAAGATACAACAATAATTCTCATACAATATACCTATATGTATCTATATGTGTCTTTATCAATTCCACTCTATCCTTTTAGATAGTAAAACTGTTAAAGTTCGATGGAACCAATGGTTGATAATCACTGGATGATGATAAGAAGGTTCAGTCCTTTCCTGTCAGATATGGAACGACTTGAACACGGTTGCAGCATCCATCAGGTGGTGGTCGTCATACGTCTGGGTAGACGTCTAAGTTCCTAGTTAGGTTCGATGTAGTGTCGTCTCTGTCCGTATGAACTGGAGTATGCAAAGTATGGTTGGCCAGTTGACCACTGTTCCATCCTCTGGTCCTGCATAACCCTGTTACAGATTTATGTCTCGCTAGGTGGGCGTTGACCGAAAACGTTTGGGAACCTATGCTGCAAACAAACAGAACACCTTTGATATGTTTAAACGTTCTGTTGAGACACAGTAGGACACAGTGAGAAAATTCCTTAATAGATCACCAAATTCATTTTTCATGTTACTATTTTGTCTCTAACTGTTCCGCATGTCAGACCTAATATTGGGTCGATTAATTTGATCCTGGAAAAAATGTACCTAAGTTAGAGTCATGGTCTATTTTTTGTATATTATATTTGATAGAAACACTGCAAGATTTTTAAAATGTAATTCAATTCCATAGATCCATGTTATCTATTGTAAAAATATTCATAATTCTGATTTCATTATTGTTAAACTTAACTTGTACATAATATAACCTTGATGTAGCATATTGTTAAACTTAACTTGTTACATAATATAACATTGATGTAGCATATTGTTAAACTTAACTTGTAACATAATATAACCTTGATGTAGCATATTGTTAAACTTAACTTGTTACATAATATAACATTGATAGTTTGTTAAACTAACTTGTTACATATTCTGATAGCATATTGTTCACAACTGTAAATAATATAACTTGATGTAGATATTGTTCACACTTGTTACATAATATAACATTGATGTAGCATATTTTAAACAATAACATAATATAACATTGATGTAGCATATTGTTAAACAACTTGTTACATAATATAACCTTGATGTAGCATATTGTTAAACTTAACTTGTAACATAATATAACCTTGATGTAGCACATTGTTAAACTTAACTTGTTACATAATATAACCTTGATGTAGCACATTGTTAAACTTAACTTACAATATAACCTTGATGTAGCATTTGTTAAACAACTTGTAACATAATATAACCTGATGTAGCATATTGTTCAACAACTTTTACATAATATAACATTGATGTGCATATTGTTAAACCTAACATATATAACCTTGATGTAGCACATTGTTAAACAACGTTACATACATAACCTTGATGTAGATATTTCAACAACTTGTAACATAATATAACTTGATGTAGCACATTTTAAACAACGTAACATAATATAACATTGATGTAGCATATTGTTAAACAACTTACATAATATAACCTTGATGTAGCATATTTTAAACAACGTTACATAATATAACCTTGATGTAGCATATTGTTAAACAACTGTAACATAATATAACCTGATGTAGCACATTGTTAAACAACTTAAATAATATAACCTGATGTAGCACATTGTTAAACTTAACTTGTAACATAATTCATTGATGTAGCATATTGTTAAACAACTTTTATAATATAACCTGAGTAGCATATTGTGTTAAATGATTTCGTCTGTATACATAAATACTGGAATGCGTGTTACGACGGCTATGATCATTCTTGTTCAGTCACCGACCGTAGAGTTTATAGTTGGCTATGATCTCATTTCTATTGAGTCACCGACCGTATGAGTTTATAGTTGGCTGTGCGTTTCCGTACGATTATTTTCTACTTTACAAATTCGAGGCAAACAAACAATTTAAACAAAAACAACCTACTTATTAATAAATAAGCATATATATATTTTATTATATACTAATTTAAGCAAACTAGAGAACCTTCTAGAACATAGATTTCCAAACTGTTTCGCCCACCGCCCACTTTGCACGACATCAATTTTTGTAACGCCCTCCCTCCCCATTATAACAGTTTACCATCCCCCGACATATATATATACATACTCTATTTTCATTTTGACATAGAAAATTGATATATATTTCTGTCATACATGGTATATTTTCACGTGTTGATGGTACGTCCTTAGGATATACCCGATTTTCATTTCAACATGGTCAATTTTCAGTGATTATATACATGAAACAGAATTAGATGAAAAAATGATCGTGTAAGATGGGCATAAGATGAATTAAATTGCAGAATTTACTTTTTTAATGATTATTCAATCACAAAATCAAGGAAAAACTTCCCCCAAATTCATCTGAACCTCACTATCAGCCCCTCCATCCCTCCCACTTGAAGGCCCACTGGAGGAAGGGTGGGAGGGTGGTACCGTTCACTTTGGGAACCCATGTATTAAAATAACAATGTTAAAACTAGAAATACTTCTTTCTTATAAGGGAAACAACTAGAATGGGGCAGTGTACAGCGAATGGCGTTCAACTGAATAAGCTGTGGAGCAGTGTTCGGAGATTTGCGTGGAAAGACTAGAAAACAAACACAAAATGATTCAGTCCAGGAACATACTGCAAAGAACATATTGTACCCGTTTTTCTCTCTTCATTAGGACAACATTTTCATGTCATCACATCAAGAAAAATATGTGGATGTCTCGTCAACTCCATCGAAGCAATACCACCTCTCCTCCCTTTCTCCTTCAACAAATGTCAATAGTTATCTCCCCTCTATCTCTTCTGTGGGTTATCTCCCATTGATTAATAATGAATTGAAACGGAAGTTGAAGTGGTAGAATAGATCAACAGAGCGCGAGCGACAGAGGGTTTAAAAAATATTTTTAATGAAATATCCTCCAGTTGGGTCATGGTGACTGGAATATCTTCTGTCAACTGTAAAATATTTCAGGAACCTCTGTGGCGCAGAGGCTAGGTGCTCGCTTCTCGTTACAAATGTACTTAGTTCGATCCACCCTGGAGATAATGGGATATTTTTCCAGAGACCCTTGATCTTAGTGTAGGTGAGATCGAGTTCCTAGTCATATCGGGGATAGACGAGAAAACGTAAGTCCCGTGTTCAATGTGATCAAGTAGAGAACCCATGGCAGTTCAAAATCGAGAATAGAAGGCTGGAAAGATTTCGCACGGTCACGGAAAAGATTACAAATTAAACTCCTGCAAAATATATTAACCATCTTGATGATGATGGTCCTATCAATCAATCAATCAATCATCAATCAATCAATCAATCAATCAATCAATCAATCAATCAATCAATCAATCAATGTAACTGATGGTTTGAACATGACGGCTGCAGAGGTAGGACATCTGGCCTATGAGAGAGAGAAATTCCGAAGGACTGTTGGGGTAGCAAAGTTCTGCTCAGGTCAAGCTATTTGGTGATGATGATGATGATGAGTACATAAAAGTAAAATAAAGAAACACGTTTTCATACCATGAGGCATATTGAGGAACACAGTATTAAGCAGGTATTTTTCCTGCTGGCACACGATGAGCAAAGTATCAACTCACGCCGACCACTTTGACTTTCTATTGTTTCACTGGACCACACTAACGCTGAGATGATAAATCTTACGTCTGAAAAACTCCACTCAAACTGTGGGAATGAACCCCAAATCCGCGCATCAGAAGCAAGAGTGCCCGTGTGTTGTGGGTGTCCTCAAGGGGAGCAAAGAATAGTACCACTGCGACCTACAAAGCATGTCGTAAGAGGCAGGGACCTACGGAAGTTACCATAGTAAATAAAATGCATCGCAAAAGTCTGGCCTACGTACGTGTAGACGCATAACTGGCACAGCACACAATCGCCATTAGGTGATCACACCCATCTCAAAATTTAGAAACATAATCACACACATCTCACATATAGATCATAAAGAGTGGCTTAATAAGTGATCGATCTAGAACGTTAGAAGAAGAAGAAGAACAGAAGTAAGAGCATTAACCAACAAGCTATGACAACTCTCTATTATTGCTAGCTAGGGTAACTGCTAATTCTTAAAACAAAACTTGAACAAGCTTTATTCTGGCAGAGATAATGCACGATCAAGACAAGAGATGTTGTTAAAGGTAAAAATAAAAGGCAAGCTAATCTTCGTTAAAGATGTGTTGAGCAGTGAAGCACTTGGAAATTTGGCGGAAACTGTAAAAATTGAATTTACAGAGATGATGTAAACGGAAGAGATACGGTAATAGACAGATTGACATTACACGTCTGATAGAAGTTGGTGATGGCTTAGCTGTGAGTACATCAAAGTTATGTCATGGGACGTGTACCGTAGATGGTGATGGTTTCGATGGAATGGCATCATGGTTATGTGATGGGAGCTGTACACAAGTTGGCGATGGTTTAGATCAGTGTTTTCCAACCTTTTTGTGCCATCCCCACCAAAGCTTTTCAAAATTCGTATGCCCCCATCCTTTAAATTTTTTTTAAAACTTCAGTAACGTGATTGTGAAGCAACATTCATTTCTGTCAACAGACATCCAGAAGCCGATATAACGGTTTTGCAACATCACGAACATTACTTAAACTCTGAACGAGTCCATCCCCACCCCCTAACGATGAAAATACGCCATGGGGCTTAGCCCCACTTTGGGAAACAAGGGTTTAGATGGAAGGACATCGATGTTATATGACGGGAGTGTTCAGAAGTCGATGATGGTTTAGATGGAAGGACATCGATGTTATATGACGGGAGTGTTCAGAAGTCGATGATGGTTTAGATGGAAGGACATCGATGTTATATGACGGGAGTGTTCAGAAGTCGATGATGGTTAGATAGAAAGACATCGATATTATATGAGGGCGTGTCCAGAAGTCGATGATGGTTTAGATAGAAGGGCATCGATGTTATATGAGGGGGCGTGTCCAGAAGTCGATGATGGTTTAGATAGAAGGACATCGATGTTATATGAGCTGTCAGGTCGATATGGTTTAGATAGAAGAACATCGATATTATATGAGGGCGTGTTCAGAAGTCGATGATGGTTTAGATAGAAGGACATCGATATTATAGAGGGCGTGAGAATTCGATTATGGTGTAGATGAAGGACATCATAATTTTAGGGCGTTCAGATTCGATGATGTAGATGGAAGGACATCGATATTATATGAGGGGGCGTGTCCAGAAGTCGATTATGGTGTAGATGGAAGGACATCGATATTATATGAGGGGGCGTGTCCAGAATTCGATGATGGTGTAGATGGAAGGACATCGATATTATATGAGGGGGCGTGTCCAGAAGTCGATGATGGTTTAGATGGAAGGATATTCCCCCTCCCCCCCTCCCCTCCCCCGCCCTCGATCCAACCTTCCTTCCTAGAAAAATGTATGTGCACTTCTATGTGTATATTGTGTAGAGAAACAGACGAGTGTACATGTTTATGCTGTTCTGTTACATAAATGATGCATCATTTATTTCTGTGCTTCATTTATAACGCGTGAAGAGTCATACGGTGCAGAACACGGATTCCAAACATTTTGCTATTTCTATTGATTGATTGATTGATTGATTGAAACATCATCATTACACCACATGCAGATCTCAGCAACAGTGCACGAACCGGAACCGTATCCCCGGCGAGAGTATCCAATGTAATTTGAAAATAGTGAAAGTATTTTGTAGAACTGTTATTGTTAACCTGTCTAATGATTTTTGCCCAGGCAGCGGCTTTCCAGCCAGCTATTCTCGATTTTGAACTATCGAGGGTTCTTTCACGTGCTATACTTGAACACGGGGCCTACGACTTATCGTTGGCTTCCGATAGGACTACGAACTCGTTCTCACCTACACTGAGATCAGGGATTGCTGCCAAAAATATCCCAAAGGCTCTACGATTGTCGAACCGAGTGTCGTTGGAACGAAAGGCAAGCACCTAACTTCTATACCATAGAGACTCATTTCCACTACTCACATCCAGTGGTGGCTCGTGATCATTTTTGTTGGTGGGGCCAGACAGATATTTTGGTAAAATCATGGTTTCGGTTAGGATATATTTTAATGTTTAAAATAATAAATACACATTACACCTTATTTTTGGTGGGCCCCACTGGCCCTTAATGAAGACCCGCCACTGCTTACATCCATCATTCATCTAATTTTTCAAGTTTCTTCAAAATGTGCTCTTCCGGTTTGAACATTGAAATCTGTATTTTCACTTCTCATAATCCACTATTGTTACTGGAAACTTGGTTTGATACTCTTCAATTTTCTAGTTTCTAGAATAGAAACTGTGGAAAATAGAAGCAACGAATGTAAGCTTCAGGCGGATCAACACATGGTTCATAGAATGGACAGTCTCAAGGGATTGACTCCAGCTGATGACAAAACAGTACACAGGGGTGTGACCGTGGTTGGGCGTCAAGTAGTGGGTGTGGAGTTCGCCGTTGACATCAGAAATGTAGAGCCGAAATTATAGAGAAATGTTTGATAGTTTCACAGATTTGATATCATAGTACGTACTAGTCTGTGTGAGTACACATAGATATTGTCATTTTTTGCATCCCTATTCTGGGCTATAACTTTATTAAAACAAAAAACCATCTGATCTTCAGTTAGGAATATCAAACACAATGCCATTTTTTCTTGAAAAGAATAGATGTATGGATATTCGCAATAAAAGAGCAGCGTTACTATATATCTCATCCCATCATCCCATCATCATCATCATCATTACCATCATCATGATCATCATCAAGTAGCTTGTCCCTTCCGGAACCTGGATTCTATGACAGCAGTCCTGAAAACTCTCTATTCTGTGCAAGTTGACAGACATCAGCAGCAGTAATTCTCAGATCATCAATGACATCTTGCACCCATCGTCATCTAGGTCTTCCTCTCATTCTTTTTCGGCACCATTCCTTCCAAAATTATCTTCTCTATGCACTCATGTCGTTTGATGGGAGGGATGATGCAAGGATCTTGTGTGTGCTTGTTCTAATGCACTTTGTAAGTTATTATTAATTATGTTAAGACTTTTCTTGATGTCGTTGCTCCATCATTTGCGTGGTCTTCCTCTTGCTCTGTGCTCGTTGTAATGTTTTCTGTGTGGCTCCCTGTGGTAGACAATACCAGGGAATTCTTGTCAGGTGTCCAAACCATTTAATCTGTTGTTCTTTTATGAATAGCATGTCTGATTTCACATCCAGTCTTCTGATTTCTTCATTTCTAATGTTGTCTCTTATTGAATATTGTCATCAGTAAACAAATAATATGATATCTAATTTTGACATCATAAGCTGGACAAAAGGGCCCAAAAATTGATTAAATACTAATCTTGATGTTCTAAATAACAATGAGCAAACTATAAGTCTAAAGTCTAAAGGTGTCTTACTGTAGTGGCGGTATATAGATACTAGATACTATATTCTTCTATTACCATTATAGGTAACGTAGGGTCTGCAAAGTAATTTTTTCTTACAATTCTATAGTGAACAAGAAACTCAATCTCTTCACTAGACCCATTTTCCTTCAGTTATCAGTTATATGAGGACTATCATCATAGCACTCTGGACATGTCCATAGGTGCTCCGATCTCCGCCTCAGCAAATCCAGCAGCGTCCAGCGGCCCAACACACCAGTTCGATGTTGATTAATCAATCTCTTTGCGTATTTGGTATGTCGTTCTTTTTGAGCTGCACCAATAAAATTGTTTCGCTGGATTTTCTTCAATATACCTCACGGTATGGAAACGGATTTTTTACTTTAATTGCAAATAGACTAGACTGCTTTTAGGAGGGAAAGCATTAATGAGCTATCAAGTAGATTTGATGTACATTTATGAAAATACTAAAATGATAAATCAAATTAAAATTAATCATCTTCTTGTATAAGTACATCAAAATTTTACTATTTAATGAAGAACCTATCAGAAAGCAATGACAAACCACTGAACGTATAAGTGGTGCGTAGAAATCAAAGACTCGTTTACTGTGGCTGGTGGCGACGTTATGTAAAGGATATGTTACGAATACAAGTTTATTATAGTCAAATGATATCAGTAACTTTCATTTATGTATTCCACTACTATCATTGTCTATAACACGTACAGACCACTGCTTGTCTTGTCAATGTCTATAACACTACAGACACTGCTTGTCTGTCAATGTCTATAACACGCAGACCACTGCTTGTCTTGTCATGTATAACTAGCAGGTCATCTTGTCTGTCAATGTCTATAACAGGTACAGAACACTGCTTGTCTGTAAAGTCATAACACGTACAGACCACTGCTTGTCTTGTCAATGTCTATAACAAGTACAGGCCACTGCTTGTCTTGTCAATGATATAACTAGGGCAGGTCACTGCTTGTCTCCCCAACTGTGGTGTCGCCTGGTTGAAAAAAATTGACGTGCACGAGGAGGCAAGAGGGATGTCTTTGAGAGTGACTCACGCAGAGGACAAGGACGAGTTTAACTGTTGATTAGAGGACGTGTCCCCTAGAGGCAGCCTCAGGAAGTGAGAGTGTATGGACCGTGGTGCAGTGAAGATGGACAATTGTTGAGTAAGGGCGGTGAACTGAGATGGAAATCTTGCAAGCATTTCATTATTTATTTTCACTCTTTTCTCTGTGTGTGTGTGTCTGTGTTTGTGTGTGTGTGCGCGCGAGAGAGAGAAAGAGAGGGAATGAAAGGAGAGAGAGAGTGAGTAGTTAGAGAGAGAAAGAGAGAAAAAGGGATAGAGAGAGAGAGAGAGAGTGAAAGAGAGAACATCATCTTTTCTTTTCTCACTGACACTGTTCTTTGTTTTTTCTCGATGTGTTCTTGGGCTTCTTTACGTGTTGAGTTTTTCTCTCAATTAATGTATACATTTCTGGTTATACTCTAATGTTGCGAGTTCGTCTCAGGGAGAGGTGGTGGTGGTGGTGGTGTGGGGATGGGGATATGAGTTGGTGTGCTCTGAATGCTAGTTTTTGTAGTTTCTCAAGAAACTATGTTTTAGATCCATAAAGCCACCCCTGTGTTGAGGGGTCTGCAAGGGAGCAAAGAATCGCCACATTGAGACGTACATGGCATGTTGTAAGTGGCAACTGAGGTAGGGGCCTAGGAAAACTACCCTAGTAAATAAAAAGCGTCGCAAAAATCGGATGTACTGGCCTACTTTTAGGCGCATAACTGGCATAACGTACAATCGCTCATAGGCTCAGATTACATATAACCCCAAAGTGTGGTTTAATAGGTAGTCGATATGGAGCATTCGAGGGAAGAGAAGATCCGATAAGTCACTGCTTTTTTATTATGTCAATGTAGTTCTTGAGCTAGCTTGACGAAACAATATCTGGAACGGTTTCTTTGATTTAAGATTAAAGTTTATTGAAATATGAAGAGATAGACACTTCACACCACAAGGTTTCGCCCGAGTGGTTACCGGGGCCCAAATTGGGGTGCAAAGAATAGAACCACTGTTACCTGCCACGCATGTCGTAAGAGGCGAATAATGAGGTTGGGATTGTGGGGCTAGCTACCCCACACTGTAAAAAACACTAGATGACTATAGAATTGAGAGCGAACCGAGTAAACGCTGACTGAAACCGGACACATCGCCGAAGGATAAGCACTAGAGCTCCAAATGGTGCTGAAGATGTGATGTAAAATACAGAAATGCTAAGGCTGCATGAATCAGATTTCCACATGAATAGAATTTATGGGGAGGTCTGGTACATCGGTCTGGGCGGTGATCGGGCAAGAGAGAGAAAGAACTGAAACAGGTCACAAGGTCTGAAAAAACTATAAGAAATAGAAGAAGAAAATTACATAACTAATAATTATTAGATAGAACTGTGCCTGCCAATACAACAACTTATACATGTGACTCATTAATCTGTTTATTCCATACTGCCAGTCTTAATTTAACCCATTCACATATCTGAGTCGATATATCGGCTAACAGTATTTTTTTTAAGATGACGAAAAGTTCGATTATTGGTTAATTTGGTAATTATGTTCCTCTTGCACCGCTATACGTTCTGTCCTAGGCAAGTCGCTCAATCTCTTCCATGGAATTGAGTTTGGTATATCTTTCTGCTCTCAATTTCGTCTTAGGGTTTCCCTAGGATGCCCTCTCTTTCTAGAACCCTTTGCCTCCCACTTCAATGCCTGCTTTGATATTCTTTGATCATTTCTTCTCAAGGTATGTCCAACATACCTCCATCTTCTCCTTCTTATAACATTTGTTACTAGTGGTTGACCAGACATTTCTCCTGAATTCGTTCCATTTTATGTTTATTTTTTTTCGCAGACATCTATTTACAAATGCATTCAACTACTTTCTATATATTTAGTCATTTTCCAACTCTCGCGGGCATATGTTAGGATTGATACAACATTTCAATTGAAAATTCGTCATTTAGTTTTAAAACTATATAATTTGAAGTTCCAAATTTTATTGAGACTTTTAAAAGCTGATTTTGTTTTGACAATTCGTAAAAAAATTTCGTTTTTAAAAAAAACATTTTGTATGCGTTGCAATATTTATTCGTCCCTAGGTTAAAAAAAAAATTACGGAGTTTGATAGTTAAGACTGATTTATTCTTCACGTGCACTTTGCGGTATACCTGGTCCAAGAAACAGCTTTGATTCCAGCTGTACTTGTATCCAGAGTTAGATACCGCAGTTGTCACAGTGACAAAGAACAGGTAGCAATCACGTACAATCAAAAGTAGTCTACCTTAAATTAGACCTAGTATTTGACAACATAATAAGTCACTCTGAAACTGTGGGCAAGATAACAAGAAAACAAGACACAGAGAAAGAGGAAAGGAAATGCTCCTTAAATCTCTTGCCTTTTCCGTCCGGATAACAGGGTATAGCTAGAGGGAGATTACTGCGCCAGGAACATAAAGCCAGTAATTTCATTATCTCCCTGTGTGTTTCTTTCTAGAGGTATTCTTCGTGGTTTGGTTAAGAGGGAGAGAGAGAAAGGGAGGTACATCAGTGAGAAGATGCGAGAGGTTGAGAGAAAAAGGTAGAATGAGAGGGAGAGAGAAAGGGACGAGAGGAGAAAGGAAAAGAGAAAGATGTCTAATGCGAGAAAGAAAGAGAGAGGAATAAAGAACGAATAAAACATGACGTAGCCATGTTACAGTGGCGTCCTGAAGTTCTTGTTCTTGTCGTGGTTGTAATTCTTGCAAGAATTCCCATAGCTACTTAGTAAGTGATCTAGCATTAACTTTTAATCAGTTAAAAGAAACTAAGCACAGATGGGACGCACTGAGGGTCTCGACGGCATTTATATTCAGTATTCCATTTTTTTAACAGTAATCTGAAAGTAGTACTTCTGTCTGTTGTATAGAGAAATGTCTGTTGTATAGAGAAATGTCTGTTGTATAGAGAAATGTCTGTTGTATAGAACCATGTCTGTTGTATAGAACCATGTCTGTTGTATAGAACCATGTCTGTTGTATAGAACCATGTCTGTTGTATAGAACCATGTCTGTTGTATATAGAAATGTCTGTTGTATAAAGAAATGTCTGTTGTATAGAGAAATGTCTGTTGTATAGAAAAATGTCTGTTGTATAGAGAAATTTCTGTTGTATAAGAAATGTATGTCTGCAGAATAACCATGTCTGTTGAATAGAACCATGTCTGTTGATATAGAACCTAAGTCTGTTGTATATAGAAATGTCTGTTGTATATAGAAATGTCTGTTGTATATAGAAATGTCTGTTGTATAGAACCATGTCTGTTGTATAGAACCATGTCTGTTGTAGAGCACAATGTCTGTTGTATAGAATAGCTTTTGTGTAGAACCATGTCTGTTGTAGAGAAGGACTGACTTTAGTGCACCGGGTTTTCAGAATATGGCTCTGTCCTTCACTGCAGAAATGGCACGACATATGTTGAAAGTATTCCTCAAAGCATGAACTCCGTAGCTCCTGCAACAATCCAAGGTATCTCCTGAAAAAGTGTACCCATGAACAGAACAGTGCTGTCCGGATTAGAACCTGCGACCTTCAGAATGAAAGACCAACGACTTGGATACTAAGCCACATAGTTCTTCCCTCCCCTCCTCTCCTTTCACCATTGATTTGTTTAGATTCTAATATTTGTCTCGTATCGTTCGTTGTTTTTTGTTGTTTTTTTTTCCCGATCCAGAAGCACTTGAGCTTTTCAGCTCTTCGGCTCGGTGCCATGGACATCGTAACCCTTCGGTTCGGTGCCACGAACACCGTAAATCTGGGGAATCTGTGGCTTTTTCTGCCATCCCGCGGAATTGAACCCGCACAAACAAAGGGATAGTCACCCGTAGTCCAACGCACTACGAACACGCTGGGCAGACGGTCATCGTTCGTTGTTAAGAGCCGGGATAGTGTAGTAGTTTGTGCACTTACTTCATAGGCGCGTAGTTGAAGAATCAAATTCCATAGTGTGAGTGAGATTGTTTCCTACCTCCAAGGTGCACCCAACATCAGTTACCATAGATACACTAGAAAGTAAAGGTAGCTATATCATAACATCGTATTTCCTTGTTGTTGTAAAACAAATACCGACATACCTCCGTATTTGCACTAAACCTCATGGCATCAAAACTGGTTCTTTACTTTACATGTTTTTTTAGGAAACAAGTCTTTTATCATTTTCTTTATTTTAATTTAGCTAACGAAAATATGTGTAATGACATAAACAGGTGTTGTTTCAAATGGACATGCACTGACTTAAACAGCTGTTGTTCTGCCCATGTGGTGCCGGGGCCCGCAAGGTAAGCAAAGAATAGTACCACTGCGACCTGCAAAAGGTGACAGATGTAGGACCTAGGGAAGCTACCCTAGTAAATACAAATCATAGCAGAAATCGGATGTTCTGACCTATTTGTAGGCGCATAACTGGCACAAGAGAGCCGCTGTAGCGTAGTTATTAGTGAACTCGCTTCTCAAGGCTCGTGGTCTGGGTTCAGCTCCTGCAATGCGCGTGGAATTTTTCCTGACCACGACGGTTCTCAGGTCGACCCAGCCTCAACTGGGTACCAGACATGCTCTGGGAAAGTAAAGGCGGCCGGCGTGATGCTGACCACATCACCCATCGTGTGCCGACAGTCAATGAAAATACAGGCCTAACACTGTATTGACCTATATACCACGAGGTATGAAAGGGTTGCTTTACTTTTTTATTTTTATAACTGGCACAACGTACAATCGCTCTTAGGCTCAGATCACATACAAATCACACAGAGTGGTTAACAAGTGGTCAATATGGAGCGTTTGAAGAAGAAGAAAAGAAGAAGAAGAAAACAGCTGTTGTTCCGAACACATATGTACTGACTTAAACAGCTGTTGTTCCGAACACATATGTACTGACTTAAACAGCTGTTGTTCCGAACACATATGTACTGACTTAAACAGCTGTTGTTTCAAAAACATATGTACCGATCTTGTCAATCTCCCAAATGACCACTGACTCACAGAATCCAATTATTACGTCTTGTCCCAATGAAACATCTGACCAGTGCTCTCACGTCCGCTAACTAATGTCTGATACCAAAACCACCGGTTACTCACTCATTTCTAGAAAGAATCAAAGGTTTCATGAACTTACAATCGTGTTAGTACTGTCTAACCTCACTATCACTGGACAGTGACAGATCTAGGGCCCTCGACTGTGGCTCGCGGGGACGAAATACGGTGACTGGGTCTGGTGTTTGGTGAGTAATCTGACAGCTAGTGGCATAGGTTAACCTCGGACACTGGTTTTTTAGTTATTCACAGATTTACTGATCATTGGAGACTTGTTCAATATGACTGTAGGGTCAGTGACTTTATTATGTGCGACTGAATTAAGTCTAATGTCTGTGATCATTTGGGGAAAGCGTCAAAGGAGTATCTCAATTGCAAAGACATGGAGGGACAATGTAAATTAGACTGAAACAATGAAAATCGTGGAATATCCCTTACAGGACGTAGCCATCAACCACAGTAAACGAGTCGTTGATTTTCTAGGCACCACTTATACGTTCGATAGTTTGCTATTGCTTTCTGAACGGTGTGGTCTTTTTTAACCTTTCGTAAAAATTCCACGGAAACGAATTTGCTTCCAAACTTGCCCACCGCTGAGTTTGAACCAGGTACGCTTGGGTTGTGGTCGAGCTCACTACGCTTAAGCTACAGACGGTAACTTCTATTTATGTAGCAAGAATGTTTTAGAATTTTTCAAGACAGTCTGCCCTAATATCTGTCGATACATGGCCAGTACTTCCGTCTTCTCCGTCATCTTGTTTCCATGTCATTTTTGCAATGCTTCCTTGGACGCTCTCTGCCTCTTATACAGGTACCATGCCCTGCACTATTGTTGGATTATCTGCCTGGAGTTAATTATTATTTTTAATGTTTGTTGGCCTACACGCTTTGATACAACCAAGAAAGATCGTCTTTGAGGTGATAAGAGCATACCTCGGCTTAAAGAAGCTTTAATCTCCTACATAACAAACGCAAATATTCATCATCATCATGCGCCTTACATAACAAGTACAGATATTCATCATCATCATGATGCCCCTACATAGAAAACAAATAACAATCATAATCATTGTCTATCATGTCCCTGTAGGAACTTGACTCCCATTAAGGCAGCTCCAAACACCTTACTGTCCTATGTGAGGTGTTCAACTTCTGCCGCATTGAGACTTAAACCCGCGTTTAACATCTTCCGGTCATCTTTTCGTTGTTCTTCGCTTTGTTCGTCTCCCCGGTATCATGCCTCCAGAATGCTTTTCTACAGACAATCATGTAATTTTATATGCCCAAAATATTTAATTGCCCCCATTGTTACCTAATTTATCAAACACTTCTCTTAAATTGTAAGCTATTGCAAAATAAGTCGCATATAGTCAAGGTGATAACACTCAGCTCTAGTGACTATTTTACCGTAGAAACTTCGGAGCTCGAAGTCAACTTGGACAAAAATTATATGTGTATACACGGTAAGCGGTTGGAACACATGATACCCTGATCCCATACACGAGAATCTAAATTACAAGTACCTCCGAATTCAGTTTAAGAATCGCCTAAATAGCGAAAGACACTGGTTGTAACTAAGCAAGCATTCATGCCTCTAGTGATATGGATAGCAAGCACTCACGCAAAAACCGGACAGTGTTTCATATTAGGTACCACGAATAGGCTTAAATTCATAGGTGGCAAACGAAAAAAGGTGTTTTATCTGTCTTTCGTATTTTGAACACCCTTCCTCCACCATTCATCACCATCATCATCATTACCATCATCATCATCATCACCATCATCATCATCATCATCATCATCATTATCATCATTATCATATGTTGTTGTTGCACCCAATATAACATAAAACAGACTTCAAAGTTTTAACTCAAATAAGCAGTTTGGGTTTTTTCACGCCTCTATTTCTGTAGCTGTTTTTTTTGTGTGCTTACAACGTGTGGTCGCCGGCCCACACATCATACCCTGTAATGCGCCTTTTACGACACACGAGAGTAGACCATAGTTCTTTTCTTCGCTACAATGGAAACCCCTGCCATCGCATCATTAGTCTATACCTCCCATTTATCATTTGACTAATCTAGAACACTGTACCTGCGAGTTTTAGTATAAACGTTTCTTAGAGTGTGAAGCTAATGGAATCTGAGGGAGTCTCTGTGCGGCGGAGGTAAAGTGAACGCCTCGCGCTCTAAAGGTACTCGCTTAGTTCCCCACGTGCAGCGATTAGGATATATTTCTAGAGATCCTTGATATTAATATAGATGAGATCGAGTTCCTAGTCCTATCAGAGACAAACGATGAAATATAGATCTCGTGTTCACATTAAGAAAGTAAAAGTGCAAGTGACAGTTGAAAATTGATAAAGTTAAGATACAAAGCTTCCCGGCTAAAATTCATGAGAAAGATTGACATTAGATTCCTTCAAAATTTCTCAATATTTCATCGTAGCTGCTACGGAGTTCGTGTATTGCCACTGAGATCTTTCTATGTAAGAAAGAGGTCGTATCCTACATTGTTATTGGATGAAGTGCAATGAAAATGCTACTATCAATCAATAAATAAATAAATAAATAAATCAATAAATCAATAAATAAATACATCTATCAATCGAACAATCATTCAATCACTATATCTATCAATCGATCAATCAATCAATCAATCAATCAATCAATCAATCAATCAATCAATCAATCAATCAATCAATCAATCAATCAATCAATCAATCGATCGATCAATCAATCAATCAATCAATATATCACTCAATCAATCAATGAATCAATAAAACAGTTATTAGAATGGGTCCTCAGGATCTCTCGAAGGATTAGATAAGATAATATAACGATACTAACAGTTTACAAATAACTAGTTTCTGCCTCTTCAGTAAAGTTCATTATCTTAGTTATATCGAAATGGCAAACCTGAGGACGCCATACAGAACTTGCTAACATGAATTATACCATCTTTGATCAAATGTCATCAGGATCACTGACAGATTTCCGCTTTTGATGTTTTCCGAACAATGTTTGTTTTGCTTTCTTGACGAAAGTTCTTTGTTCGATACATTAGCTTTTTTAAACTCATCTTATATCCTTGCGTTTAGTAAATCTTTTATTTGTACAGAATTATCTATTTGATTAGATTATTTTGTTAGAAAAAAGATGTCTGTGAAAAATAATGAAGATAAAATGGGATGAATTCAGAAGAAGTGTTGAAATCAGAGAAATGTCTACTCAACTAATAATAACAACTATTATAAGAAAGAGAAGATGGAGATATGTTTAGGCATGCTATAAGAAGACATGACTTTAGATTAGTTTTAGTTTAGTAGTCGGATCATCATCACTGCACGTCGAAGCAACTTGTTCATAAGTGTTCGATCTTCCCTCATTATGTCTCTCAGCCTGTGACGATTAACGACACTGGTTCTTTGTTGCTTTACTATTCTTCTTTGGCTACCAACATAGTGTTCTTGTCAAACTACATCAAACTGAGTAAATGAGTAAGGAATCAGAAAGCAAGCATTGAAGTAAGATGCATATAGTGTTCATGTCGAATTACATCAAACTGAGTAAATGAGTAAGAATCACAAAGCACATTGAAGTAAGATGCTATAGTGTTCATGTTGAACTACATCAAACTGAGTAAATGATTAAGGAATCACAAAGCAAGCATTGAAGTAAGATGCATATAGTGTTCATGTCAAACACATCAAACTGAGTAAATGATTAAGGAATCACAAAGCAAGCATTGAAGTAAGATGCATATAGTGTTCATGTTGAACTACATCAAACTGAGTAAATGAGTAAGGAATAAAAGAGCAAACATTGAAGTAAGAGGCATATAGTGTTTCATGTTGTACTACATCACACTGAGTAAATAAGTAAGGAATCAAACAGCAAGCATTGAAGTAAGATGTATAGTGTTCATGTCGAACTACATCACACTGAGTAAATGAGTAAGGAATCAAACAGCAAACATTGAAGTAAGATGCATACAGTGTTCAAGAAGGAAAGGACGCTTTAGGGAAATAGTGAAACGAACTTTCCTGAGAGAGACAGTTAATATCGGACTCATTTCTATATAGATCCAACGAGTTGCCCAGGATAAAGCGGTATGGATGACTTGCATAGTAAAGTATAACTATAAAGAGTACAAATACGAAAGATTAACTTCATTGCGCCGAGTTTTACGCCATAGGGTTCGGTCCCACTTCCCTGAAATGTCATGCCACCTGCAGAGAGTATTGCACAAAGCACAAACTTCGTAGCTCCACCAACAATCCAAAAGTAAAACTATACAAAAGGAAAATAATAATAATAATTTTAGAAGTTTGTACTAACAGTCGCTGGCAACTTTAACAGCTTTAAATAGAAATAATATAATAAAACTGTGTCACTTGAAGTCTTTATTTGTCTTTATTTGTCTTTATTTGTCTTTATTTGTCTTTATTAACTAATATATTTAACTGTTTGTTTAATTCAACTGCTACAGATTCAGTGTTAGTCATGTAGCTCTAGTTCAACTGCTATAGATTCAGTGTTAGTCATGTAGCTCTAGTTCAACTGCTACAGATTCAGTGTTAGTCATGTAGCTCTAGTTCAACTGCTACAGATTCAGTGTTAGTCATGTAGCTCTAGTTCAACTGCTACAGATTCAGAGTTAGTCATGTAGCTCTAGTTCAACTGCTACAGATTCAGTGTTAGTCATGTAGCTCTAGTTCAACTGCTACAGATTCAGTGTTAGTCATGTAGCTCTAGTTCAACTGCTACAGATTCAGTGTTAGTCATGTAGCTCTAGTTCAACTGCTATAGATTCAGTGTTAGTCATGTAGCTCTAGTTCAACTGCTACAGATTCAGTGTTAGTCATGTAGCTCTAGTTCAACTGCTATAGATTCAGTGTTAGTCATGTAGCTCTAGTTCAACTGCTACAGATTCAGTGTTAGTCATGTAGCTCTAGTTCAACTGCTACAGATTCAGTGTTAGTCATGTAGCTCTAGTTCAACTGCTACAGATTCAGTGTTAGCCATGTAGCTCTAGTTCAACTGCTATAGATTCAGTGTTAGTCATGTAGCTCTAGTTCAACTGCTACAGATTTAGTGTTAGTCATGTAGCTCTAGTTCAACTGCTACAGATTCAGTGTTAGTCATGTAGCTCTAGTTCAACTGCTACAGATTCAGTGTTAGTCATGTAGCTCTAGTTCAACTGCTATAGATTCAGTGTTAGTCATGTAGCTCTAACTGATTTTTACTTTAAGGCTTAGATTTCTTATCATCAGTGTCCCTCGACATTCAGGTGATCTTTACTACGATCTCAGAGGTGCTTGTAATTTAGATCCCCAAGTAAAGTATTAGGGTTTACTGCAGTTCAACCGCGTACCATGTGTACAATGAGAATGTTGGGTCATGCTGGCATCGTATCGTGAAATTTCCACTGAAATCAGTATCTTCCTCACCTTTCAGCTCCCAACGGAGCACATGTCTTCAACAAACTTCTTCCAGCGCTTCCTCTCTCATGCCATCCCTTGCAATTATTTCCATGTTTTACCTATCCTTTTAATATCAGTTTCGAGATGTTTGTGTTCAAGCTTGCCCCTACATAAGATATCTTGAAATTCCCTCTGAAATGACCATCAATTAGGAACAATTTGTAACATATCTTGAACTGTCCTCTGAAATAAGTATCAAGTAGGGACAATTTGAGGGGAAAACATGGTTATAGAGGTCTAAGGAGTCTTGCCTCTGCTAGAGAGAAAGAGAGGGGGCTGCACTGAAAAGGTTAAGAACCACTGATTTACAAGATCGTCATTGTTACACTGCTGAATAAAGATTAATGTCATGATATATTTCTTGCTAAGATTAATGTCACGATATATTTCTTGCTAAAATTAATGTCATGATATATTTCTTACTAAGATTAATGTCACGATATATTTCTTACTAAGATTAATGTCACGATATATTTCTTGCTAAGATTAATGTCATGATATATTTCTTACTAAGATTAATGTCATGATATATTTCTTGCTAAGATTAATGTCATGATATATTTCTTGCTAAGATTAATGTCATGATATATTTCTTGCTAAGATTAATGTCACGATATATTTCTTGCTAAGATTAATGTCACGATATATTTCTTGCTAAGATTAATGTCACGATATATTTCTTACTAAGATTAATGTCACGATATATTTCTTGCTAAGATTAATCTCATGATTTATTTCTTGCTAAGATTAATGTCACGATATATTTCTTGCTAAGATTAATCTCATGATTTATTTCTTGCTAAGATTAATGTCACGATATATTTCTTGCTAAGAAGATTTCTACTTCATTACATAAACTCTGTAGCACCAGCAAGGGACCCTGATATCATTTTGCCTGAAAATGATAAACATTTTTAAAAAAAATATTTCAATTTATTAAAGACTTTTCTAGGGCAGCAACTTACCAGCCTGCTATTATAAATTTTCAAGCCAAGGTTTTTTTAAGACAACAAAAGAAACCACCAGGAAGCTACAGACCTACATAAATGGTTGTTTACATAGAATAGAGGAACTGAGATGGTGTGATAAGATTACGAACAAGGAACAGAGAAAGAATTAAGCAGATACCAGTGGAGAAAGAACTAAGCAGACACAAGTGGAGAAAGAACTAAGCAGACACAAGTGGAGAAAGAACTAAGCAGATACCAGTGGAGAAAGAACTAAGCAGACACAAGTGGAGAAAGAACTAAGCAGATACCAGTGGAGAAAGAACTAAGCAGACACAAGTGGAGAAAGAACTAAGCAGATACCAGTGGAGAAAGAACTAAGCAGATACAAGTGGAGAAAGAACTAAACATATACCAGTGGAGAAAGAACTAAGCAGATACCAGTGGAGAAAGAACTAAGCAGACACAAGTGGAGAAAGAACTAAGCAGATACCAGTGGAGAAAGAACTAAGCAGATACCAGTGGAGAAAGAACTAAGCAGATACCAGTGGAGAAAGAACTAAGCAGATACAAGTGGAGAAAGAACTAAACATATACCAGTGGAGAAAGAACTAAGCAGATACCAGTGGAGAAAGAACTAACAGACACAAGTGGAGAAAGAACTAAGCAGATACCAGTGGAGAAAGAACTAAGCAGATACAAGTGGAGAAAGAACTAAGCAGATACCAGTGGAGAAAGAATTAAGCAGATACCAGTGGAGAAAGAATTAAGCAGATACCAGTGGAGAAAGAACTAAGCAGACACAAGTGGAGAAAGAGCTAAGCAGACACAAGTGGAGAAAGAGCTAAGCAGACACAAGTGGAGAAAGAACTAAGCAGATACCAGTGGAGAAAGAGCTACAGATACCAGTGGAGAAAGAACTAGCAGACACAAGTGGAGAAAGAGCTAAGGAAGAGACTCTGGCGATGGATATGACACACATTGAGAAGACTGACAGGAAGCATTGCAAGACATGCACTGTTTTGGAACCCACAAGGAAAGATGAGTTGGGAAGGTCTAAACATACCTGAAGAAGAAATCTGGAGGCTGATATTAAAAGGATAGATAAAACATGGAAAGAATTGGAAGGGATGGCAGGAGAGAGGAAGAGCTGAAAAAGTTTGTTGAAGACATGTGCTCCGTTGGGAGTTGAAAGGCGAACAAGTAGGTTTTTTTTTTTACATTGTAAGTATATCCCCATCTGCAATGTTGTCTCGACCACCAACATTTTGATAACCACTCCACTAAACTATTGTGACATGAAGCCTAAGGATATCCCTAATGGCTTCTCTGTGGAATCCATGATTGAAGAAGTTTCTTGTGTTGAAAGGTCCTTATGTGTTATTATTATTATTATTATTATTTAACTTTGTTTGTGTGTGTGTTGATCTTAGCTGATGTGTCATTGATAGTGGTGACGTAATACAGTTCTTCAATATTGGGAAAAAAAAGTATACAGAAATTGTAATGTAAAGCCTCCCATGTGTTGACAGGGCTCGTAAGGGGAGCAAAGAATAGTAACACTGCAACATACAAGGCATGTCGTAAGAAGCGACTAAGGTAGTGATCTAGGAAATATGCCCTATTAAATAAAAACGCGCAGAAATGGGGCATAACTGAACAACATACAATCGCTTTAGTTTGGGATCACATACTGCTCATAAAGATTGGTTTAACAAGTGGTCGATATGGAGCGTTCCAAGAAGAAGAAGAATCACATAATTTGATTAGGAACATGTCAGGTTGTCCCAAAGTCTAGAATTATTTTCTTGAAATATTTCTTCTGTAATTTGAAGAATCAACATCTGCATGTGTCATGAACACATGGTAGTTAAGTTTAACTTCTTCTTTGCGATCGCTATTATACCGTTAGACGTGTTCTTATGATGAAGTCGACTGTTGTCTGGAGCTCATCTCTGGTGCCATGTAGTTTTGAATGTAGTGTTGGGTTGTAAGACCAGCATTCATTTCTAAGGAGGACATACAGTGGACAGACTTGCAGAACATGCTCTGTGGTTTTATCAGCGGTGCCACAGGATCACATAGGGGATGGGGACAATCATAGCCTGTGTCGATGTTTGTTCAATCTGTTATGATCTATCCTGAATCGGAAGATGATAGTCTGTCCTTGTCTGTCAAGTGTGTGGTAGCCATGCTTGGATGGTTTAGGATATTTTCTCCACGATAATTCCCCACCCAAAGTATGTGATTTCGTTATCTATTTGTTCACATTCTGCTCCCTTTTAGCAAGTTTGTCTGCCTTCTCGTTACCTGATACTCCGCAATGTGATGGTACCCACCGAAGTGTAACTCTTTTGTTGGTAGAGATCTTGCTGAGCTCTTTTATCAGGGATGGATGGTTACACTGTAGGGCTTGCAAAACAGATAATGCATTGGTGAAAAATACCACTTGTTGGAAGTCAGAGTTGGAATTATTGATCATGATTGGGGCTGTAATAGTGCTTGAACCTCTGACGTGTAGTTTGAACAAAATTTACCAGTTGGCATATACTTTGTTTCGGTGTGGTTGTTGGGATATGTAATATAGATACCAGCCCCTCCGTTCTTAATTGCATCTGTTGCAGATCCATCGGTGTAGGCGTGGATCCATGAATGTTTATGGTAGTTTTCTTGGATCTTGCACAGAGTGGCTGTTCTCTTCTGGAGATCATTGTGTGTCTCTCCAGTTGTGATTCCACTAATTGTTGTGACGATTTTTGCTGTATCGCTAACTTGTTCCCAGGGAACAGGGTCGAGACTAGGTATCAGCGGTGTTGTGTGCATTGGTAGGGCATCTTGGTACTGTCTTTTAGTCGCTTTCCCGAGGGACGAAGCTGCTGCGTTTTAGTCGTCCAAGTGCCAGATCATTTAATCTTGCTTTCATTGGATGCAAGGGCATACTGGTGTATTTCTCCATCTGGATCATATTGTTGGTTTCCCTTCTGTAAGCCAGGGCTTGTACTCCTGTGGTGTTTTGGATCTCTGTGATAGGCGTAGATTTCATGGCTCCGGTGATGATCCTGAGTGCTTGATTTGTACTCTATCCAATGTCTGCAGGTGTGTGTTAGCAGCTGTAGCCCATGCTGTTGAGCCGAACTCTAGGTGAGGTCTGATTGTTCCGCTGTAGACTTTCTTAAGTGTGTGTTCATTGGCACCCCAGTTGGTACCTATCAGTTTTCTGAGTATTCCAATTTTTCGTCTGGCCTTTCCTTCTGTGTTTTCTATATGCTTGTTCCATGTGAGCGTTTATCAAATGTGATCCCTAGATAAGTTGGATTGCTTTCTTCTTGTATTGAGTGGTTCCTAAGTGTATATTGGCTGCTTTGTCCCTGGGGGAGAGGGAGAACGAACAGTATTGTGGAGGTTTTGTCTGTGTTGATTGTAACGTAATACTTCTCTGCCCATTCCATAAGTTTATCTGCTGCTCGCTGTATTCTACTAGTTGTAGATGTGCGTTCGTCTGCGCACCATAGCACTAAATCGTCTGCATATAAAGCCGTCTTCACTCCTGCTGGCAGATCCTTTACTAGGTCGTTGATGTAGACAAGGAATAGAGTTAGAGACATAACTCCTCCCTGCGGTACCCCATGACGCAGTAAGACCTTTTTGTCCATCAAGTGTGTCTCTGGTTCTTCTATTATGCAGGAACGTTTGGATCCATCTTAGCATGTTGCCTTGGATTCCATTTCTTTTAACCTTTGCAATAAGACCGTCTTTCCGCAACTTGTGGAAGCTTGAACTCTACCCATAATGTAAGGACCTTTTTTTTCTCCTGAAAGGCATCTTCAACGGCCTGGGCTACATAGGTAACTTGGTCTTCTATGCTATGGCATTCCCTAAAACCTGCATGCTCCGGAACCAAAATCTTCTCAGATTCTTAAAGCCATTTCATTCTGTAGTTGATGATTCTTTCCATGGTTTTAACAGAAAGTTTAACTGATCTCATTTTCTCAGAGTTTCCATTTTTAAACACACACACATATACACACTAACTCAAACACACACAAATACACACTAACTCAAAAACACACAAATATACACACTAACTCAAAGACACACAATATACACACTAACTCACAGATACACAAATATACACACTACTCTGAGACACATTAGCTCAAACATACACACACATACACACACTAACTCAGAGACACATTAGATCAAACACACACACACAAATATACACACTAACTCAAATACACACAAACACACAAACACAAATACACACACTAGCTCAAACACACACACAAAACACACACTAACTCAAACACACACACAATACACACTAGCTTAAACACACACAAACGCACACACACACATACACACACTAACTCAAACACACACATCATACACACAGTAGCTCAAACACACACACACATATACACACTAACTCAAAGGCCAACAAACACACACACACACCAACTCAAATACGCATAAATACACACACCAGCTCAAGCACACACACATACACACACAACTCACACACGCTCATCCATCTCCTATTTTTATAATCACAGCCCGAATTATCTCCCATTATTTTTTGCAGGAAGAAAATTGCACAGAACAGTTCTAACGAACCCATATTTTGCATAAAAGATGTGGTCGAGTATGCTATATTTGGTGCTTCCGTCACGCAGGGGTGGCGCCATGAACATTGTCTGGCTTATTTTTGTTATGCCTTTCCCTGGTGACAATGTGTTTTAAGAACGGTTCTTTAATGTTGACTGAGAAGTATCTTTTTTAATCTCACAATCACCGGTGTGTTGCCGGGACTCGTAAGGGGAGCATAGAATAATAATAATTAGATACGTCAACGGTAACATGAAACAAATGAAGTACAGAGAAAGAGAGAGAGAGAGAGAGAGAGAAAGAGAGAGAGAGATCCAGAGAGAGGTAGAGAACGGTGGTTGGGCTTGAGAACATCATTCTATCAATCATGCCATGCTGCGGGTAGGCGATCATATCTCTCCACAACTCTCTTGCTTGGTGCATGTAATCAGTTCTGACGTCGATATTTTGTCGAACCATGATGTCAGGCCATCCAACATCTTCTCCTCTGTCTTCCACGATCTCTCCTTCCCTAAATTTTACCTGTAGTCACCAAATGTTCTAAACCTTCTCTTCGCATTATATGCCCGAAGAACCTTGATTGTCGGATTCTTATTCTTTTGATAAGGTTTCTTTGTGTGCAGACCTGATTTAAAACCTCCACGTTTATTTTCTTTGCTGTCCATGGAATTCTCAACATTCTTCTGTAAAACCACATCTCTGTGGCTTCCAATGATCGTATTGATTGTTTGTTCAGTGTCCATGATTCGCTGTCATACATAAGTATTGGTTCAATATAGCATTGGAGTACTCGTTTCGCAGTGTCATTGGGTAGTGAGTTCACGCATAGTGTGTTCTTCATTTTCATAAAGCTGCTTTCGTTTGAGCTATTCTACTCCTAATCTCTGTTGTACATCTTCCATCTGATGTTAGGAATATTCCTAGATACTTGAATCGATGGACTTGTTTCAGTTTTGTATTATTTATTTTGGTATTACATGTTGGTGTTTCTTGTTTCTTGGAGACAACCATAACCTCTGTTTTCTTTGTATTCATGCTTAATCCTTTCTTTTCACTTTCTCTCACTAATATGTCTATCAAGTCTTGCAGATCTTGTTCATTTGTAGCCATGAGAATTGTGTCATCAGCGTATCTTAGGTTGTTTATATTTTGTCCACCGACTGCTATTCCTGTCTTTTCTTCTATAGATATCATGATGTTTTCGCTATATAAGTTGAATAGGTCCCTTGCCGTACTCCTAACTGTATCGCCTGATAGATTCCAATTTTACTCTCTAGTCTAATGGCTGCGCTTTGTAGAACATCATTAGGATAAACAAAAACTAGACAATTAAATTAGAATAATTATTCGAATTCGAATAGTTGAATATGTACTTCGTACGTGTGTTGGCGGGGCTTGCAAGGGAAGTAAAGTATAGTAACACTGTGACCTACAAACAGTGCCGGATTAGCCTAGTAGCAGAAGTAGCAAATGCTACGGCCCCGCGCTTCTAGGGGGCCCCGCGCCTATGTGACAGAGATGAAAATGGAAAAATAACCAGATGTTATATCAAAAACACGCAATCTGTCTGAATTTTTAATGTCGTATGTGATGGTGCCGAATCCAAAGAAATCGAAGCAGAAAATACAGAAGACGTGTCCCACTGTGTAGTGGATGAAAGCAGTGCAATAGAAGAATCATCATTACCAATACTACCATTAAGATCAGTAACTCTTCACGATTTAGCCACATTTTTCACAAGACAAACTGAAATCGAATGTACAGAAAGTCCTCCCAATTTAGCCATATCAACTTCAAGCCAAAGAGAGGCAGAAAGCACAGCACATGCTTCTAATGAAGCAACATCTTCTACAAGCCAAAAACACTACGAAAGTAAAATGTACTCCAACGATATTGGTGAATGGCCAAACAACTTCAATCGAGATTATTGGATTGTGAAAGAAAGTAGCGAAGTGCAACATATGAACAGTGATTTATTGTCTTAAAAAAACATACGATAAAGAAAACAATCCACGATTTTGTCGAAAGTCGTTTTTCAATACACACACACACCAACAAACAAAACTCACGTGAGAGATTGGTTGTGTTATACAGATACTAAAGGACAACTGTTCTGTTTTGTTTGCAAAGTTATTGATTTAGGCTGTACCATAGAGTGACTGGTGTATTTGGAATACTCCGGCAGTTAAAATCTATTACAGCAGAAGAGGTCTTGAAAAGAACTCCAAATATTGTCGGCTCTTACCAAGAGGATTTGGAAGAAAGCCTAGGCGACGAACTTATGCAGTTCACTGAACTTTTTAAAACTAATGTAGCTGCTGCTATTAGCAACGAAAAGCATGAGGATCTTGAACTGCAATTTTATAAACTTATAATGGAAAATTTATTAGAGCCGTATTTCCCAAATGTAGAAATAGTCTTACGAATTTACTTGTTTTTAATGATTACTAACTGCAGCGAAGAAAGTTCTTTTTCGACATATAAAAGCGTATTCGAGCGTATAAAAGGTGAGTTCAGGAACATGATGGGACAAGAATATAAAAATAACCTCACCTTAATGAACATTGAATGTAATTTACTTAGAGAAATTAATTTGTCTAGTATTATCTCTAAATTTGCTCACATTAAATCGAGACAAGTTTTTTTGTAAAAGTTGTGTTTTATTTTATCATACAAAATCTAGGGCCCCGCGCTAAAATTTGCTAGGGGCCCCGCGCTAGCCTAATCCGGCACTGCCTACAAGGCATGTCGTAAGAGGCGACTGAGGTAGGAGTCTGGGGAAGTTATCTTAGTAAATAAAAATCGTCACAGAAATCGGATGTGCTGACCTACTTTTAGGCGCATAACTGTCACACTGTAAAATCGCTCTTAGGCTGGGATCACAATTTCTTCTTCTTTTCTGTACATTTCACCTCCAAGGAGGCATAGTTCCTCAACCAAGGAGGCATAGTTCCTCAACCAAGGAGGCATAGGTCCTCAACCAAGGAGGCATAGTTCCTCAACCAAGGAGGCATAGTTCCTCAACCAAGGAGGCATAGTTCCTCAACCAAGGAGGCATAGATCCTCAACCAAGGCCTTGCAAGCTCTCATGCGCTTGAATGTGGTTTTTATAGCAGGATTTTTTAACTTGGTGGGTAGCTAATCCACACCAAACTACCACTTCCGCTGTATACGGATGTCGTAGATAATAGTGGTTCTATTCTTTACACCGAGTCGGGCCACGATGACTACATAGACCTCAGATTTGTATTCTGGGATCACCTACAGATCACACAAAGATTGTATTCTGGGATCACCTACAGATCACACAAAGATTGTATTCTGGGATCACCTACAGATCACACAAAGATTGTATTCTGGGATCACCTACAGATCACACAAAGATTGTATTCTGGGATCACCTACAGATCACACAAAGATTGTATTCTGGGATCACCTACAGATCACACAAAGATTGTATTCTGGGATCACCTAAAGATCACACAAAGATTGTATTCTGGGATGACCTACAGATCACACAAAGATTGTATTCTGGGATCACCTACAGATCACACAAAGATTGTATTCTGGGATCACCTACAGATCACACAAAGATTGTATTCTGGAATCACCTACAGATCACACAAAGATTGTATTCTGGGATCACCTACAGATCACACAAAGATTTATTCTGGGATCACCTACAGATCACACAAAGATATGTATTCTGGGATCACCTACAGATCACACAAAGATATGTATTCTGGAATCACCTACAGATCACACAAAGATTTGTATTCTGGGATCATCTACAGATCACACACAGATTTGTATTCTGGAATCACCTACAGATCACACAAAGATTTGTATTCTGGGATCACCTACAGATCACACAAAGATTGTATTCTGGGATCACCTACAGATCACACAAAGATTTGTATTCTGGAATCACCTACAGATCACACAAAGATTGTATTCTGGGATCATCTACAGATCACACAAAGATTTGTATTCTGGGATCACTTACAGATCACACAAAGATTTGTATTCTGGGATCACTTACAGATCACACAAAGATTTGTATTCTGGGATCACTTACAGATCACACAAAGATTGTATTCTGGGATCACCTACAGATCACACAAAGATTGTATTCTGGGATCACCTACAGATCACACAAAGATTGTATTCTGGGATCACCTACAGATCACACAAACAATGATTTAACAAGTGATCGATATGGAGCGTTAGAAGAAATAGAAGAACGCACACTTTGACCAGGAACATGTCAGGTTGTCCCAAAGTCTAGAATTGTTTTCTTGAAATATTTGTTCCCTGTAATTTCAAGAATCAACATCTGCATGTGTCATGAACATGGTGGTTAAGTTTGACTGATCTCATTTGCTCAGAGTTACGATTTTTATAGTTATGATCGGATTGTATCGGGAGGGGAGAATTGAAAGTAAGAAATAAAGAGAGAGACAGAGAGAAAGCATCGCAGACATCGGATGTGATAGCCTACTTGTAGGTGTATAACTGGCACAACGTACACTGGCCCTTAGGCTCAGATCATAAAAAATCCCAAAAAGTGGTTCGAAGAAGAAAAAGTGAAGATGGCAGTAGATTTTCGCACTATGAAGGACAACAAAAGCTTGTAAGAATTTCCTAATCCTGGCATTAATGTCCTTATCTGTACCTCCTGATCTTGATTCCAAGGTAAACTAGTTAAGCAACATTTTCTATTGAACTTCCTTAATCAATATCAGGTCTTGCTGTATGTTGTTGCTTGGCAGTTTAAAAATATCTTTTCTTGATGAGATTCTATTGTCAAATGTGATCTTTCTGAGAAACTGTCAACCCTCTCCACGCGCATACGATTAGTTATTGGTTATACATTCAAACGACTTTGGTTGTATGGGACTATTTGTGTGTCAGTTGAAACCCGCGACAGAAGTTTCTGGAATCTAAAAGTATGAAATAACTTCGTATTTGAAGTTGATGATGGATCAGAACAAATTGATGAGCCGTAATCTGATTTCAATAGAAAAGAAACACTCCAAAAACAGTAAATTTAATGATGGAATTGAAACTTTCAGTTCTATAAAAATGCAAAAGCAAACATTAATGAAACAATTTGTAGTGTGATTTAATCTTATTTCAACTGAAGATTTTTTGGTCAAATACGGCGATATGCTTGGAGGTGGGGATGGAGAGGAGTTGGAAGGGGATGTCGGAAGGGTCGCATAATTTTTCATCCCAGATAAAAACCTGGTTTAGTACACTACTGGACGTTATACGTAGAGAGACATACATAGCGAGAGAGAGATAATAGGAAGTGGTGGCATATACAGAGAAAGAGACTGAAAGAGATAGAGAGAGAGAGAGATCTAAGAAGATAAAGTGATGGACATATAAAGAGTGATAAAAGAGCGGTATACACTTAAATATCGAGGTACATAAAGAAGAGAGAGAGAGAAAGATAGAGGCAGAAAGAACGAAAGAGAGAGATCTAAGAAGATAAAGTGATGGACATATAAAGAGTGATAGAAGAGCGTATACATTAAATATAGATATATATATATCGATGCAGAGAGATATGAAAATCGAAATAAATAAAGGAGAGATAGAGAAAGATACAAGTGACACAGACAAATACGATACAGAGATAGAGAGAGAGAGAGATAAAGAGAGAGAGAGAGAGAGAAAGATAAAGAGAGAGAGAGAGAGCAGGACACTAATGCACATTCCAAAATGGCTTTCAGACTTCCAGACACATTCTGCAAACTCTTAAATGATCTGAGATTTCAAACCTGGTCATGCGAAACTAATTTGGAGAAGAAACTGTGAGGTACCCGAGAGGATCTCCTACTGACAACTCAGTTTAATGAGGTAACTCATCTCACAGATTACTTCTTTGAGTATAAGAAACTGATCGCAGAAATAGAAGATACCAATATTAGTTCTAGATATAAGGTTAGAAGGCTGTAATTAACTATACACTCCTGTTTAACTGAGATCAATTCTTGTTTACACTTGGTTGTGTGTGTGATGAGCAATGTATAATTGTCGTTAGTCACAGTAATAAATGGTGAGTTTTGCGACAATGTTTTAGTACTGGACGCTACCAGAATATTATTTCGTCCATATTTTACGACTAAGAGCTACAAAAATACTATTGCGACAATAGTTTAAGACTGGAAACTCATCATCATCATGAAGAGCTTGTACCTTCCGGAACTTGGCTGAAAACTGAAAATTGTGTTCTTGAAGTTGACCGCGTCAGCAGTATTCATTCTCAGATCGACAATGACATCTTGCACCCATCTTCTTCGAATTCTTCCTCACCTTCATCTTCCATGCACTATTTTCTCAAAATACCTTCACTAGACACTCATGTCGTTTGATGTGTCTGAAATATTTAATTTTCCTTGATTTTATGTTCTTTAATAGCCAACTCTCTTTAATATCAAGACTGAGAACTACATGCATATTATTGCGGCAATAGTTTAAGACTGAGAACTACATGCATATTATTGCGGCAATGGTTTAAGACTGAGAGCTACATGAATACTACTGTAATAATATTTTAGACTGAGAACTACACGCATATTATTGCGGCAATAGTTTAAGACTGAGAACTACACGCATATTATTGCGACAATAGTTTAAGACTGAGAACTACACGCATATTATTGCGGCAATAGTTTAAGACTGAGAACTACACGCATATTATTGCGACAATGGTTTAAGACTGAGAGCTACATGAATACTACTGTAATAATATTTTAGACTGAGAACTACGAATATACTATTGTGACAATCTAACCTATAGCAACTTCAATACTAATCCGAAAATGCTTTAAAACTGAAAGCCATAGGGAATACAATTGTGATAATATTTTGAAACTTAGTACTAAAGGGAATAGCATTATGCATGATAGTATGACAGTACCATTGGGATAGTTACTATTAGATTGGGAGACAAACATTTGATGTGATACTAATTTGACGCCTCTTGGGATAGGCACGTCATAAAATAGAAGACAAAATAGATAAGGAAGATAAAATAGTCAAGATAATTTGTATTTCTGTTTGTTGTGTTTGTTTGCTTCTGTGCTCCAATTTGTGTTTCTGTGTGTTGTGTTTGTTTTCTTGTGTGCTCCAATTTGTGTTTCTGTGTGTTGTGTTTGTTTTCTTGTGTGCTCCAATTTGTGTTTCTGTGTGTTGTGTTTGTTTTCTTGTGTGCTCCAATTTGTATTTCTGTGTGTTGTGTTTGTTTACTTGTGTGATCCAATTTGTGTTTCTGTGTGTTGTGTTTGTTTGCTTGTGTGATCCAATTTGTGTTTCTGTGTGTTGTGTTTGTTTTCTTGTGTACTCCAATTTGTGTTTCTGTGTGTTGTGTTTGTTTGCTTGTGTGATCCAATTTGTGTTTCTGTGTGTTGTGTTTGTTTGCTTGTGTGATCCAATTTGTGTTTCTGTGTGTTGTGTTTGTTTGCTTGTGTGCTCCAATTTGTGTTTATGTGTGTTGTGTTTGTTTGCTTGTGTACTCCAAGATGAGAAGAGTGTCTGGTCGAATGGATTAAAGCGTGTGTTCCGATTCTAGAGACCCAGGTTCGATCCCCAGTAATGTCAAGGAGTTTTTTTTTCTGTCGAAGGCATGAGGAAAAAATCCTCATCTGAACAGTTTTGCGGGTGACTAGACTAGCTATGAGGTCATTCAATTCCTCAGGTTCATGTTCCTCATGCCCTAAAATGTGTTATTGTAGGCAGTAAAGATATTACAGTCTTCAAGCTGTGTTTCCGTTTTGCGTTTGTGTATATCTTCTACGTATGTGTATGTTGTGCTATGTATATATGTGTGTTTTGTGTTTGCGTGCTGTGGGTTGTGTTTGTGTGTGCTTCGTTTCATTGCCGTCCGTGGACCACAAGGGGAGCAAAGAATAGTGCCACTGCTACCTACAAGGCATGTTGTAAGAGACGATTGATGTAGGAACTAGGGAATAAAGAGCGTCGCAGAAATCGGATGTGCTGGCCTACTTGTATGCGCATAACTGGCACAACGTACAATCACGCTTAGGCTCAGATCGCATACAAATCACACAGAGGGGTTGATAGGGAGCGTTTGAAGAAGAAGAAGATATTTCTTTGCGTGTTGTATGTGTGTTTTGTTTGTTTTGTGTGTTTTGTGTGTTTTGTTTGTTTCATGTGTTCCTATGTTTGTGAACTGTGACTATTCGCTTGTCGGTACTGTTTCCTTTCTTGTTTGATGTGTTTGTTCTATTCTGTGATGTGTTTGTTCTATTCTATTCTGTGATGTGTTTGTTCTCTTCTATTCTGTGATGTGTTTGTTCTCTTCTATGATGTGTTTGTTCTATTCTATTCTGTGATGTGTTTGTTCTCTTCTATGATGTGTTTGTTCTCTTCTATGATGTGTTTGTTCTATTCTATTCTGTGATGTGTTTGTTCTCTTCTATGATGTGTTTGTTCTATTCTGTGATGTGTTTGTTCTCTTCTATGATGTGTTTGTTCTATTCTGTGATGTGTTTGTTCTATTCTATGATGTGTTTGTTCTATTCTGTGATGTGTTTGTTCTCTTCTATGATGTGTTTGTTCTATTCTATGATGTGTTTGTTCTATTCTATGATGTGTTTGTTCTCTTCTATGATGTGTTTGTTCTATTCTATGATGTGTTTGTTCTATTCTATGATGTGTTTGTTCTATTCTATGATGTGTTGTGTTTGTTTTCACAAGTATTGATCTTATGTTTTGTGGTGTATGCTCATGTGTTTGTAGTGTTTAATTTGTATTTGTCTTGTATTTAGAACTGTTTTTGCATATTGTGTTTACGTTCGTGTGTTGGTACATTCACTGACTTACACACTCGCAAATTTGGATTGATATGTAGTTATTTGTAGAGTTTTAATATTATGTCTCGTGTTTTTGTATTTTGAAGCCATTTTACTTTTTTTTAAATCTTAATTTATTCTATCAACTACATTTGTCTTTGAATATTATCCGTTGTACTTTTCTGTTCATATTTCTCTGCTATCATTTTCTGTTCCTGTATTTCTCTGCTATCATTTTCTGTTCTTGTTTTCTCTGTTATCATTTTCCGTTCTGTTTTTCTCTTTATCATTTCGTTTGAATTTTCTTTGTTATTTATGTGTGCTATCAGTTTTCTGAATACCAAACTGAAGAAAGAAATTGTTGAATCATGTTGTGACCGACAGTTGATGAGATGCCATGCACGTGTAACTAGACACACATTTGCAGAATTTAGGCCACTATAGTGGATTCACATTATTTCAGCTTTCACACTTCACATGAAAGTGAACCTAATGTTCACACATTTTCTCTTCTACCAAAATTAGTCAAGAAACACATGAATAAATAATGAAGATAAGTTGATTCACATTTCCTCGATTAGTTTCCTATCTGTGCCTTCCTCTGGAAGGGGCGTCCCACATGTTTTAAAGAAATACAAACCATTTCTCATCAAACCTACAAAATCAGATTTATAAAAATAATTTAATTTTCTTTTAGATTACTTAGAGGACCCTCTTCAGTGCTACGGAGTTCGTGGACTACCGCTGATATCTTTATGTGTAAGAAAGCGATCGAAGAACACGATTATTCACTGAAGTGCAATGATGATGGTCCAAACAATCAATCAATCGATCAAACAATCGATCAATCAATCAATCAATCAAGCAATCAAGCAACAGTGGGATAATGTTTCTTGGAGTATAATCAATGAAGCACACTATATTCTGAATGGCTTTGACACGTTTAACTGATACTTCATACTTCTTCTTCTTTGCGTTCAGTTTCGTATACTCGTCTAAACCATAAGATAGATTGCCTCTATGAAGCTACACGTCAGTTGGAGTTCTTCGAGAGTTCCCATAGCTTGCTCTGTAAGTTTTGTTCATGAGGCCATGTTTCGTTTCGTTGGTGTATGTATGATGGACATGACTGCAGGATGTGCTCTGGAGTCTATATTTCTGTCTGGCATGCCCACTGTGCAGTCTGAGCATGCGTTGTACATGTGAGGGTTGATCCTGCAGTGTCCAGTTCTGAGGCGATAGACTGTTGTGTGATATTTTCTGTTTAGTCTGCTGATGGGATCTTGTGGGTGTTTGCTGTTGGTTTGTTACCTTATCAAGTCTTTGTATTTTCGCTTGATATGTGTCTTGATTTCTGGTAGTGACACTGGGTGTTTTTGTTGTATTTTATTTTGTGCTTTTCCCCCAACTAACTTCTCTGAAATACAGTGGCGGCTAGTGATCATTTTGTTGGTGGGCACTACATTTTTCCGGATAAATCATGGTTTTTGTAGCTATATTTTAATTTATAAAATAATAAATACACGTTATTCATTATTTTTGTGGGACCTGGCCCATGGCCCTTAATGACGAGCCGCCACTGCTAAAATGTACTCTATTTCATTGTTAAACGTGTTAGTGAATTTGTTTTGCTGACAGGACAACAAGTACTGATATAATAAACGTTGTCCTTTCGCTTCATTGATCTTTGTTTTGTCAATTCCAGCAAGCGTTCAGAATCAAATCGTGCTACAGAGATGAGTGAGTAAGGGAAAGAGAGAGAGAGAGAGAGAGAGAGAGAGAGAGAGAGGAGAGAGAGTAGTGAGTACAAGCGCTAAAAATCGATGTGGAATTCGCGTAAGATGTTCGTATGATGTGAGTGCTTGCACTCAACAACTGTTTGTGTTTTAATGTTTGAATCTGTTTTTATCTGTGGTTCTTTTCAAAATGTTAGGATTCATTTTAATGCGGACTAAACATCAGTTTCTTTCTTATAAACTGTTCATTCTAGTTCTCACTTGCTTACTCATGCTTATACGTGCACTTAATCACTCACACATTTACTCGATCACTCAGTAATTCAATAATTCACTAACTCGAATTTCTAATTCGATTGGACATATTCCCTCGTTCCCTCGCTGTCACTCACACACTCACTTTCTCATTAACTCAGTAGTGTACTTATTCTAAAGTCTACATGAACATACTCACTCATTCCTCGTACATTCGCTCACTCGCGTCTTCATTAGCACGTCTCAATAATGTACCATTCTAAAGTTCACATGTACAGACTCACCACTCCCTCCCCACCCACTTACGCACTCACATCCTCATCACTCTCTCACTTACAAACACACCTCCTTCACTCGCACACTCACTCACGCGTTCACTCACTCACTTCCTCACTCACACACGTCTTCATTAACTCAATCATGTACTCATTCCAAAACTTAAATGTATATACTCACTAACTCACTCCCTTACTCACTCGCTAACCCGCCAACTCACTCACTTTACTCACTCATTCACTCACTCACATTACTCACTCACTCACTTAATCTCGTATTCACTCATTCACTCACTCCCTCACTCACTCTCACTCACTCAATCACTCACTTACTCACTCACCACCACTTATACACTCATCTTCTCACCTACTCACACACTCGCTCACTCACACTCATGCACGACTGTTACATATCAGAAATAATCGACTTGTACAATCAACAATGTAACCTTTGTATTGCATAGGCAAGAGACAGGACACATGCTATTTCTGAAATCAATGTTCACATGATCCAACACATCTGAACTAAGTGGAAAACAAAAGTCAACAATGGATACGTATCGTTAGTGCAAACAGGATACTCTTTGATTGATAGATAGATCGATAGATAAATTGATTGATGGGCTATCATCCCTGCACTTCCGTGAATAACGATGTGTTCTCTGATCTCATTCTTGCACATCCCGAAAAAAATCCGTTTAAATAATGTGTCATTTCTGCGTAGAGGAGCAGAAAATATTTGGTAAAACCCGGTGCAATCAATTCATTCCTTCATATTTAGCAGCGCCGGATTAGCCTAGTAGCAGAAGTAGCAAATGCTACAGGCCCCGCGCTTCTGGGGCCCCTAGCTATGTGACAGAGATGAAAGAAAAAAAAACCAAGATGTTATTTAAAAAACACGCAAGCTGTCTGAATTTTTTAATGGTGTGTGTGATGGTGCTGAATGCAAAGAAATCGAAGCAGAAAATACAAAAGTCGCGTCTCACTGTGTAGTAGATGAAGGCAGTGCTATAGAAGAATCATCATTACCAATATTACCATTAAGATCAGCAATTCTTCACGATTTAGCAACATTTTTCACAAGACAAACTGAAGTCGAATGTACAGCAAGTCCTCCCAATTTAGCCACATCATCAAGCCAAATAGAGGCAGAAAGAACACAGGACACGCTTCCAATGTAGCAACATCTTCTACAAGCTAAAAACACAACGAAAGTAAAATGTTCTCCAACGATATTGGTGAATGGCCAAGCAACTTCAATCGAGATTACTGAATTGCGAAAGGAAGTCCTATTGGTAAGACTATCAAAAATATCAGCAACAAACTTCAAAACGACGCAAGCGAAGTACGACGATTTCAGCTGCTCTTCAACGCTCGATGAAGTTGTAGAAAATCAAACACCCAAACAAAAATTTGAAAGTCATGTTTTTATTGTCATAATTGATAATGTACTGTCTGCCTTAGCTAAACGCGTGGGAGCGTACCATAGAGTGACTGGTGTATTTGGAATACTTCGTCAGTTAAAATCTCTTACAGCAGAAGAGATCTTGAAAAGAACTCCTAATATTGTCAGCTCTTACCAAGAGGATTTAGAAGAAAGCATAATGGAAAATTCATTAGAGTCGTGTTTCCCAAATGTAGAAATAGTCTTACGAATTTACTATGTCTTTAATGATTACTAACTGCAGCGGAGAACGTTCTTTTTCAACATTAAAGCATATAAAAAGTGAGTTAAGGAACATGATTGGGACAAGATCGTCTAAATAGCCTCACCTTATATCGCTGAACATTGAATCTAATTTACTTATAGAAATTGATTTGTCTAGAGTTATCTCTAAATTTGCTCACATCAAATCGAGACAAGTTTGTTTGTAAAAGTTGTGTTTTATTATTTATTATCATACACAACCTAGGGCCCGCGCTAAAATTTGCTACAGGCCTGGCGCTGACCTAATCCAGCACTGATATTTAGGCCTTTTAATTATCAACATCATTATCACGACAGTCATTATCGTGGTAGACATTACCATCATGCAAACAATATTGCGTCTATAATTGTCAAAATCGTCATCAGAACTATCATTTACAAGAACATGAATATCTTGACATTTATTTGATTGACATTGTCAATGTCATTGCTCTCGTGATTATTTCTAAAACTGACAGTTATCAAAGTTAATCACACGGTCGTTTCATCACTTCATTATCTCCATCATCGTCACATAAAAGCAGTGACAGCTAGTGATCTTCTATTTGATTGCTTCACAGAAACATCATACAATATTTAATACAAGAAACAGGAGACAAGGATATTACAAGCATGTTGTTTGCATGTTCAAACATGAGCACATGAGAGGCGCGGTCATTTTTCCCAGTTATGTTTGAATGGGGATGGCGAGCAGCTAACACTATTCAACACCCCCCGCTCCTACATGTAAATCTGCTTCGATCGTCTGAGGGTCAGGTCGGACAGTGTGTGTATGCAGGAATTAGATATCTCATCACATTGATTGACTTAGCTTGTCTGCTTCTGTTCAGCCAACGCATTCAACCATATCTCTTGGGCCAGAAATGTTCATACGTTTACTAGCCGTCCTTCAATGGAATATGTATATTCTCCAATACAGCCCTACTTGACCGGAAAACTTATCCGCGTTGCACAAGGGGCACTTACTAATTGCTACCTCCAGTCTGGAATGTATGTAGTAATTCCAATAGCCTCTCTCAGACACACTCAATCTAATGGTCTATTTCAGACGCACACATTGATTATCACCGCTGTCCTCACATACATACACTTATTCTCATCGTTCATCTCACACACTTACGCTCATTCTCATTGTTCATCTCACACACATACGCTCATTCTCATTGTTCATTTCACACACACACTTATTCTCATTGTTCATCTCACACACATACATTCATTCTCATCGTTCATCTCACACACATACACTCATTCTCATCGTTCATCTCACACACATACGCTCATTATCGCTGAACTTCTGAAATATACACACTCAGTCTCACCTTCTCCTCTGTACCAATAACCTATGCCTCACTACTCCCGCTCTCTCTCTCTCTCTCTCCCACACATACACACACATTATCACCTTCTCATCTGCCCCGATACTCGTATCTTAAACACTACCCCCTTCCCTACACGTCGATCTATTGAAAACATATATTTAATTTTAGTTGCACAAGCCTCTATTGTGCATTCCTATAGTACCACTGCGCATAGGGATTTCAAACAATGTCTCCTTGCCGCTCTATTCTGGGCATCTCGCACAGCCTCTTCTATAGAAATTAGTTCGACATCTCTCGCCTCTCTCAGTAAAGTTTGTTTAGAGGTTTTTCCAAGAACGTCCATTTTTTCTTCAACCACTTGCCTCTCACTTCAATATCTGTTTTTTGTCAATCTAACTTACCTCTCACTTCAATATCTGTTTTGTAAATCTAACTTGTCTCTCACTTCAATATCTGTTTTTTGTAAATCTAACTTGCCTCTCACTTCAATATCTGTTTTTTGTCAATCTAACTTGCCTCTCACTTCAATATCTGTTTTGTAAATCTAACTTGTCTCTCACTTCAATATCTGTTTTTTGTAAATCTATCTTGCCTCTCACTTCAATATCTGTTTTTTGTAAATCTAACTTGCCTCTCACTTCAATATCTGTTTTGTAGATATAATTTGCCTCTCACTTCAATATCTGTTTTGTAAATCTAACGTGTCTCTCACTTCAATATCTGTTTTTTGTAAATCTATCTTGCCTCTCACTTCAATATCTGTTTTTTGTAAATCTAACTTGCCTCTCACTTCAATATCTGTTTTGTAGATATAATTTGCCTCTCACTTCAATATCTGTTTTGTAAATCTAACTTGTCTCTCACTTCAATATCTGTTTTGTAAATCTAACTTGTCTCTCACTTCAATATCTGTTTTGTAAATCTAACTTTTCTCTCACTTCAGTATCTGTTTTGTAAATCTAACTTGTCTCTCACTTCAATATTTGTTTTGTAAATCTAACTTGCCTCTCACTTCAATATATCTGTTTTGTAAATCTAAGATGCCTCTCACTTCAATATCTGTTTTGTAAATCTTTGATAATTTCTTCTCAGATTATGACAGTAGATCCACGTAAACATTAACGCAGCGGTTCCCAAACTATGCATTACAACGGACACCTTTTAAATACATTTTACTGCCCCGGATCTCCAAATGTTTCATTATATGAAAATCTTCTAGCGGTGGAGTTATTATTACACCACACCAACAGTCAAACTGACTCGAATTTCTCAGACTGCGGGAAACTTTAAATGATCTTGTATTTGATCTTGTCAGACATTTAAACTCCGGTCTGGTCCGGATGCTTTGATTTCGCAGTGGACTTAGTTTACCACTGTATTTATACATTACTTGTTTTATTTTTTCCGGTTTGAAATGTCAAAGATCACAATATTACTCAGCGTTTGAAGACCCTCTGTGAGTACCTGCGGAGTCCCGGGTCTGCTGACATCAAGTTTGAAACACTGCTCTAGAGGTTGGAAACCTCGATAGATAACATTTATTTAAAAAAATTGCAACCTGACTTTCGATCCATCGATTAAAGTTTAACCCCCAGTAGATCGATCAAGCGACATCTATACAAGACCACCTTCTACAGGGCTGAAAATCGTTTAAAAATCAGAATAACTCCCCAACATGATATGTAAATGAAGCCAAACACACGAAACACACCCACATCAAAACACATCACTCAGATCAATCAGCTATTAGTGAGTAGAAATTGTGATATAAAAAAAAAAAACTGGTAAGAAAGTTATCAGAAAATTATGCCGCATTCAATATACGCTTCCTCCTGGGCTGCTTAAACAAACAAAAAATGAATTTTGCAAATTCGTTATTTTAAATAACAATAACTCTTATGACAAACGAAATCAATAACTTTTGTTATGCACTAAAAGTGACAGTTCATGAAACTAGAAGTGTTTATATCTGATGTATCATTGATCGATTTTACGTGTTATCGTTTTTGGTTATAAAACTTGCTGAGCAAGAATACTGTCAAGGCTTAAGCTAAAAGCTAATTCTAAACTTGAATAATGTGTTTTTCAAGAATGCGTGCGTTTTAAGAACAGCTAAAGCAAATATATTTCTCATGTTGAATATGGATATGATGGACATATAGCTATGATTGATTGATTGATTGATTGATTGATATGATCATCATCGTTGCACTTCGGTTAATAGCCATGTGTGCTCAAATCTCTTATTTATACAGGAAGACTCTATATGGAGGATCACTTCTGTAAATGTTATGATGGATATGATGGACATCTAGTTATGATTGATTGATGGATATGACCATCATCGTTGTATTTCGTGGAATAACCATGTGTGCTCAAATCTCTTTCGTATACAGCAAGACTCCGTAGTACCGACGAGGGTCTCTTATGTAAATGTTAAGATGAAGACAATTTTTGTCGAAATGTTATAACCATTTTCATGAATTTTATCGACAAGCGGATTTGCAGCTTTCTCTTATGGGTTGTTAATGTTTTTAATGGGGTTGTATGTGTTCTTTTTGTTCTGTCCATATTGAACACATGGTATACTTTTTACTGTCCGTCTCCAACAAGACTTGGAACTGGATCTCCCATACATTGAAATCAATATCGTGGAAATGACACCGAGTACCTTTGAAGTGAAAGGCGAGCACATTACTTCCACGTCTAAGAAAACATAGTACATATAAATGTTGTGTTAAACTCATTACCAACTTTATATTTTGTTTAAAATACACGAGTCTGATCGTGGTCACGGTAACATAAAGCCGTTAATTCTAAGTCGGGAACTCGTAAATTTCTGCTGATGTGGGCTGATTTGTATATATGTTTGATAGAACACTAAAAGCTTTAGTACAATTTTACACATTTATGTGAGTCCATGATTATTTAATAATGAAAAGTGCTAATAATATTAGAATTCCCTAGCTTTAAATTTTACTTGTAACATACATACTAATGAGAATGGAACCACATTTACTACCATCACGTGCCTACAATAATGACACTCAGGGCGCAGAGCACGAGGCAGGCCAAATACACGATGAATAGATAACCTGCGAAAGCATGGACTGGCAACGTCAAACACACCTGGCACAAGATAGAAACAAAATCTCCCACTGGCATTTGACGCTTCACTGCGAATGTGTTTAAGATAAGATAAGATAAGATAAGACATACTATAAACTTGTTTTTGAATGTTGTTTTATTTGTAAGATGAAATCGCCCTTATGTGGACTGCGAGGATCTGCGTGATTGCTCTGATTTCTGAAAGTTTCCACCTAGAATGTTAGGCCTATTAGACACAGGAGGCTGTTGTACGGCTTTGTGTAGGCAACTCATAGTAGAATGTCTACTCAGACAGACTTTGATGTAGTTGATGTAGAGATAAACTTTGATGTAGTTGATGTAGAGATAAACTTTGATGTAGTTGATATAGAGATAAACTTTGATGTAGTTGATGTAGAGATACACTTTGATGTAGTTGATATAGAGATAAACTTTGATGTAGTTGATATAGAGATAAACTTTGATGTAGTTGATGTAGAGATAACTTTGATGTAGCTGATGTAGAGATAAACTTTGATGTAGTTGATATAGAGATAACTTTGATGTAGTGATGTAGAGATACACTTTGATGTAGCTGATGTAGAGATAACTTTGATGTAGTTGATGTAGAGATAAACTTTGATGTAGTTGATATAGAGATAAACTTTGATGTAGTTGATGTAGAGATAACTTTGATGTAGCTGATGTAGAGATAAACTTTGATGTAGCTGATGTAGAGATAAACTTTGATGTAGCTGATGTAGAGATAAACTTTGATGTAGTTGATGTAGAGATAAACTTTGATGTAGCTGATGTAGAGATAAACTTTGATGTAGCTGATGTAGAGATAAACTTTGATGTAGTTGATGTAGAGATAAACTTTGATGTAGTTGATGTAGAGATAAACTTTGATGTAGTTGATATAGAGATAAACTTTGATGTAGTTGATGTAGAGATAAACTTTGATGTAGTTGATGTAGAGATAAACTTTGATGTAGTTGATATAGAGATAAACTTTGATGTAGTTGATGCAGAGATAACTTGATGTAGTTGATGTAGAGATAAACTTTGATGTAGTTGATATAGAGATAAACTTTGATGTAGTTGATGTAGAGATAAACTTTGATGAGTTGATGCAGAGATAACTTTGATGTAGTTCATATATAGAGATAAACTTTGATGTAGTTGATGTAGAGATAAACTTTGATGTAGTTGATGTAGAGATAACTTTGATGTAGTTGATGTAGAGATAACTTTGATGTAGTTGATGTAGAGATAAACTTTGATGTAGTTGATGTAGAGATAAACTTTGATGTAGTTGATGTAGAGATAACTTTGATGTAGTTGATGTAGAGATAAACTTTGATGTAGTTGATGTAGAGATAACTTTGATGTAGTTGATGTAGAGATAAATATATATTTTTGGGGGATCCAGAACCTCTTGAGGTTTTTCAGCTCTTCGGTTCGGTGCCATGGACATCGTAATCCTTCAGTTCGGTGCCATGGACATCGTAATCCTTCGGTTCGGTGCCATGGACAACGTAATCCTTCGGTTCGGTGCCACGAACACAGTAAATCTGGAGAACCTGTGGCTCTTCTGCCAGCCCGCGGAACTGAACCGCACTCACATGGGGCTTGTCACCCGTCGTCCAACGTGCTTCGAACACGCTGGGCAGGCGGGCATATATAGATAATAACACCATGGAGTCCTCTGATACCAATGTCAAACATTATGGCCAAAGAAAAGTTTGATTGATTGATTTGATATGACCATCATCATTGCACTTCGGAGATTAACCATGTGTACTCCAATCTCTTTCTTACACAGGAAGATCTCAGCTGCAGTGCACGAACCAGTAGTAACGGCGAAGGTTCACGATGTAATTTGAAGATGGCGAAGATATTTTTGTAGGAATTTTATTTTTATATTTTTCAAATGAATTTTGCCTGGGCGGAGGCCTTTCATCCTGCTCTTCTCAATTTTTAACCTGCCAAGAGTTCTTGGACGTGCTCAAATTGAACATGGAACCTACATTTTATCGTCCGTCTCCGATATGGCTAGGAACTCAATTTCACCTACTATGAGATCAAGAATCTCTGGACAAATATTGAGATTACTCCACGAGGGAGCGAGCCTAGTACCTATGGCACGAGAGACGAGCATGTAACCTCTACGCCACAAAGAAGAAGACCAGAAAATAAGAGATAGGGAGTTTGTAAAAAAAAAAAGTCAAAAGTGTTAATGAGAGCTATTCTTCTAAGCATTAAGAACCAAAGTCGCCAAGGTTCCTTAATAAAGTCATCATTAACAGGCGCTGTGCCGGATGGCGTAGACGATCATGATTCTCCATAAATCTCTATCTCTGGTATTGACTCTAATCTCAACTCTTCCATGCCAAGAAGTCAGGCTGTCTAACATTTCCTAACACTGTCTTCATCTGTCTTGCTTCCCCTTCTATTTTACCGGTTGTCACAATGTGTTCTAAACCTCCCTTCTCATCACATGTCCGAGAAATGATGACTGCCTCTTTCTTATATTGATGACATTAGTCATTCTAGCAGTACATGAGATTCTCATCATTCTTCTGTAAAACCACATCTCTGTGGACCTCAGAGATTACTCGATATGTGTGTTCTTTGTCCATGACTCGCTTCCGTATGTCAATATTGGTTCTATGTAGCACTGTATAACTCTCATTCTGATCTCAATTGTCTATCTGTTTGTTTATTGTCCATGACTCGCATCCGTATGTCAATATTGGTTCTATGTATCACTGTATAACTCTCATTCTGATATCAGTTCCAACTACTACAACTTCTAAAACGACTACTACTATAAATAAGACAACTACCATTACTACTACAGCTACAACTTCTACTACAACTAGTACTACTATTACTTTCACTGCTACCTACTCTGAAATTGAATTGACAATCCACTCGCTTTTTCCATTTTGCTATCGAATTTTTGTTATTGCGGAATGTACTGTTTTCAATTCTAAATCCTCTCTGTTTAGTCTTTCTCACGCAATAATTCCATTGACAAAGTTGGGTTAGAATGAAACAGAGATGGATAGTGCTTGTGTCTGTCTGTGTCTGTGTCTGTCTATCTTTGTAACAGACAAATAGGAAAGATAGAGAACTAGTGACACGAAGAGAGAGAGAGAGAGAGAGAGAGAGAGAGAAAGAAAGAGAGAGAGAAAGAGAGAGAGAGATGAAGACAGACAAGGCAGCTAAAGATGGTGAAACTCAATTATAGAGTCCTATTATGTTTCTCATTGGCGACAGCGTTCAGGGTTTCTTGGGAGACGTGTCAATATTGTGTCTCAACTTCAATGCAAATCTAAACTTAAACATGCCAGCCTTCACTCATCTTCACAATTAAAGTATGCGGCTAATGTTACATCAGGCTGGAGGCCAGGCTCACAACTGTGTTGATGTTGCATACAAATACAGCAACAAATACTACAACTACTACCACTTCTGTTACTATCAGCAACAAATACTACAACTACTACCACTTCTGTTACTACAACTACATAAGCTACTACTAAACTGCTACTTTGTCTGCTTCTATGACCTACTATCTACTACCTACGAAACTAATATATACTAACTGCTACATACTAACTGCTACGTACTAACTGCTACATACTAACTGCTACATACTAACTGCTACATACTAACTGCTACATACTAACTGCTACGTACTAACTGCTACATACTAACTGCTACGTACTAACTGCTACGTACTAACTGCTACATACTAACTGCTACATACTAACTGCTACGTACTAACTGCTACATACTAACTGCTACGTACTAACTGCTACATACTAACTGCTACATACTAACTGCTACGTACTAACTGCTACATACTAACTGCTACATACTAACTGCTACATACTAACTGCTACGACTAACTGCCACATACCTAACTGCACATACTAACTGCTACATACTAACTGCTACGTACTAACTGCTACATACTAACTGCTACGTACTAACTGCTACATACTAACTGCTACATACTAACTGCTACATACTAACTGCTACATACTAACTGCTACGTACTAACTGCTACGTACTAACTACCATTCAATCTTACTATTTTTTTTTCCCGATCCAGAAGCACTTGAGCTTTTCAGCTCTTCGGCTCGGTGCCATGGACATCGAAACCCTTCGGTTCGGTGCACGAACACCGTAAATCTGGGGAATCTGTGGCTTTTTCTGCCATCCCGCGGAATTGAACCTGCACACACAGAGGATAGTCACCCGTAGTCCAACGCGCTACGAACACGCTGCAGACGGGCGTTACTAACTATTACTAACTACTACTAACTACTACTAAATACTACTAACTACTACTAACTACTACTACTAACTACTACTACTAACTACTACTACTACTACTACTACTACTACTACTACTACTAACTACTACTACTAACTACTACTACTACTACTACTAACTACTACTACTAACTACTACTACTACTACTACTAACTACTACTACTAACTACTACTACTACTACTACTACTACTACTACTAACTACTACTACTAACTACTACTACTACTACTATTAACTACCATTTACTGACTAGTATGTAATACCTACTATCTATTTTTTTAAATTTATAAAGACGAAGGATTGACTACGTCATCTGCAGAGAGTGCTGCACAAAGCACAAATTCCATAGCTCCAGCAGCAATCCTAGAGGTCTCAGGAAAAAATGATCTCGCAAACAGAACGGCGAAGTCTGGACTCGAACCAGCGATATTCGAAACGCGAGGCAAGAGCTTAACCTTCTAGACAAAGAGACCGCTATACCTACTATTTACTACATACTAATATCTACTATAGAATAGGTCTCGCCCGTGTATTGCCAGGACTTGCAAGGGAAGCAAAGAATAGCACCACTGCAACCTACGTGGCATGTCGTTAAAGAAGATTGATGTAGAACGTAGGAAACTACCTAGCAAATAAAGCGTCGCAGAAATCGGATGTGCTGGCCTACTTGTCGGCGCATAACTGGCACAACGTACAATCGCTCTTAGGCTCAGATCACATAAAATCACACAGAGTGGTTGACAAGTGGTCGTTGTGGAGCGTTCGAAGAAGAAGAGGAATCGGTCTAAAGATGAACTGGTCCTTCTCCGCGGAAATGGCACGTCACCTGCTAGAGTACTGTTCAAAGAGTCACCTGCTAGAGTACTGTGCAAAGAGTCACCTGCTAGAGTACTGTGCAAAGAGTCACCTGCTAGAGTACTGTGCAAAGAGTCACCTGCTAGAGTACTGTGCAAAGAGTCACCTGCTAGAGTAATGTGCAAAGAGTCACCTGCTAGAGTACTGTGCAAAGAGTCACCTGCTAGAGTACTGTGCAAAGAGTCACCTGCTAGAGTACTGTGCAAAGAGTCACCTGCTAGAGTACTGTGCAAAGAGTCACCTGCTAGAGTAATGTGCAAAGAGTCACCTGCTAGAGTACTGTGCAAAGAGTCACCTGCTAGAGTACTGTGCAAAGAGTCACCTGCTAGAGTACTGTGCAAAGAGTCACCTGCTAGAGTACTGTGCAAAGAGTCACCTGCTAGAGTACTGTGCAAAGAGTCACCTGCTAGAGTACTGTGCAAAGAACGAACTCTGTAGCTCCAGTAACAATCCTAGAGTTCTCTTGAAAAAATTATCTCGCAAACAATACGACGGTGTCCGGATTCGAACTCACGACCTTCTGAACACACTGCAACGGCTTAGTCATCCCGATAATGCTTTCATTGTGTTTCCTTTTTAAACAAATCTCATTTGCTTTGATTTGTTTCTTATAAGACAGGATAATATTTAGAAGCTGTCTAGATATTACTAGGTCTGGTTACTTACAAAGCTTCAAGTCTGTCTGAAACGTTTGTCTACAAGATCTGTAAGACAAGTTAGTTTGAAAAGTAGTTTTGTAAATTTAATCTGACCAGTCTTTCAAACCGGTCTCTCTTTTTTTTGTCTGCGTAGTACTTACAATTTTTCGAATTCCTCCTCTCACTGTTTCATTCTCTCCGTTTTTTACTGGCGAAACACATCAAAACACAGCACTGTAGTTTTACAAAATACAATATATATAATACACAGCACAGCTTCAGCGGACTTTTACAAGCAAAGGATAAAGAGAAGCGAAGAATTTCACTTCTCCTATAGCACACAACATGTATGAACTTATTGCTTGATTTTATATGTTTTGTGACGTGTAAGAAGTGAATTTCTTTGCTTCTCTGGTAACCTTTGATTGATAAAAATCCTTTTGGACGAAAAGATGCTGTGTATTATTAATGTTTTTGTTTTATTGTTTTAGTGCGGTGTAGAACAGGGGGTAAGAGAGCCTGATTAATTTAATGTCGCATGGCTAGTGTAGTGCAGAACAGGGGGCAAGAGAGACTGATGAATTTAATGTCGCATGGCTAGTGTAGTGCAGAACAGGGGGCAAGAGAGACTGATGAATTTAATGTCGCATGGCTAGTGTAGTGTAGAACAGGGGGCAAGAGAGACTGATGAATTTAATGGCGTATGGCTAGTGTAGTGTAGAACAGGGGGCAAGAGAGACTGATGAATTTAATGGCGTATGGCTAGTGTAGTGTAGAACAGGGGGCAAGAGAGACTGATGAATTTAATGTCGCATGGCTAGTGTAGTGTAGAACAGGGGGCAAGAGAGACTGATGAATTTAATGGCGCATGGCTAGTGTAGTGTAGAACAGGGGACAAGAGAGACTGATGAATTTAATGGCGCATGGCTCGTGCAGTCGTCGCAAAACTGTTTAGGTTATGATATTTCTTTTATGCCCCGACAAAAAACCCTTGGCCTCATCGGGGATGGAACACGGATCTCCCGCGCAGGCGTCACGCTCTAATCTATTCGACCAGACGCTCCCCTTAATGACATTACAGTCAGTTATAATTTCCTCTTATTTCCTTTCCACCATTTTTCTTTGTTCTTCGTAACTGATGTTTGTATTCAATATTTCTATTTCAATTTGAAATGTTTTATTGGAGTCTTGTGAATATATTGGTTAGAGAAGATCATAACTAAGGATGCGCGTACACAGAAAATAATTGTACATGATTGGCAGCCACGATCAGAAGATGAAGATGGAGATTACTTTAATATGCTTGTATAATGTCACCGTATACTTTGACGAGAGTCATCGATGTCATTTAGAAGATATAGAAAATATTTTGTAGGAATTATATTTTGTAATCTTTTTAATGAACTTTGTGTCCGTACAGCGGCTTTCCAGCTTGTTCTACTCTATTTTAAACTGCTTAGTGTTCTTTTACATGCTCAACTTGAACCTAGGTTTCATAATTTGTCCGTCTCCGATAGGACTAGATCCTCAATCTCATCTATACTGAAATCAGTGATCTCTGTAAGAAATATCTCGATGGCTCAACAAGGGAGCGAACCAAGTATATTTCAAAACGAGATGACGAGGATATAGATATATGTAGATAATTAAACTGATTTTCGAAAACATAGCAACAGAAGAAAAGCAGGAGCGAAACAATTATAAGCCGAATTAATGACGATATATTTCAACAAGCATATACCAGTAGAAATAGAGAACAAGAAAAATAGCAGCAACAAATATATTTACATTTTTAGGAAGATCAGTAACAACAGGGATGAATTAGCGAAATGTATAAGCTGTCGCATGTGGACTCGGACGCAAGAGGGTTGTGGATTCAATCTCACACTCGACGTTTCACACATGAAGAATGAAATTGCTTCTTCTACCTCCTTGACTAAAGTAGGGACTTGAAATATGAATCCCACACTCGACGTTTCACACATGAAGAATGAAATTGGTTCTTCTACCTCCTGCAACTAAAGTAGGGACTTGAAATATGAATCTCACACTCGACGTTTCACACATGAAGAATGAAATTGGTTCTTCTACCTCCTGCAACTAAAGTAGGGACTTGAAATATGAAGGAAAGTTACTTCATCAACTAAGGTCAGAAACTGCTAAGGGAAATGTTATTATTTTTTATTACTAACAGCAGAAACAGCGCAAAATAGAAGAAACAGCGCAAGATAGAAAACAGAAAACCACGACACTGGGCAACAGATACTATGGTCTCTCTCATAGTGAACAAGTTGCCATACTTCACCTCCGTATCGGCCACAGCAAGCTCCGAGCCCACATGTTCCACAGTGTCACGACAAAGGAATAAGAATAACACCAGCACCAGAAAGGAAGCAGGTGAGATATCAAACAAAGGAATAAATAAAATCAAAATTGCTTTCGCCAATCTTCGCAATATTTGAAGATAATTCCGGTATGACAATAAAAACCAAATGAATGATATACCAGATCTGCATACTTTCAATATTTGTGTATGGATCTGAATGTTTTAAAGCAACAGAAGAAGAAAGGTCTAGACTGACAGCATTCTCTCTCTCTCTTGCGTTCCCGGCCTAGACTGATGGACCAACTTTTATCATGAATTTTACCGTGGTTTTAAGGGACTCTGTTCCTCCGTACAGCTTCTCGCAAAGTTCTGTGTTTTGGGGCCATGTTTTTTTCTTATACTTGCTAACCGTTGACAGTCTTGCAGACGTTCTGCTGTCATGTCCGCCTTTTGCAGGGGCACAGGCTAGTTGTGCCAATATTAAATTTGTGGAACATGTGGGCTCGGAGCTTGCTGTGGCCGATACGGAGGTGAAGTATGGCAACTTGTTCACTATGAGAGAGACCATAGTATCCGTCGCTGTTGGTATACTGAGGATGGTCTTTAGTCCATTTGTTTCTATAGTGCGAGCCGATGGTTGTTCTGGCTTCCTCATAACTGCTCTCGAGATCAGTCTGGGGTAGTCGCCCGCCTTCTTTGGCTAGTTTGTCGGCTGCTTCGTTTCCCTTACGTTACAGTGTGATGGTATCCACTGAATGACAGTGCGTTTGAGTGAGCGCGTTAGTTCATCGAGGGCCGTTTTGAGCTCATTCTATACAACCTTCCTGAGAAAAGTTATCATAATGTTTTATGCCAGGCAAAATAAATCAGAAATAGATAACTATAGAACAGATGCAACTATGAATAAATGTACACTGTGATAATACTGAGATGCTGAAGTTGGATAACACAAGTACTTAGTAGAGATCCAGAGATCTTCATCAGAACTGTCATACAGCGGACTTCTTTCTTTTGTCCGTCTCTGCTTTGTTGACGTTGGGCGTCGCATGTTTAACAGATGATCGGTTTCCAAGATAGTGAAAGCTCAATCGCTTGATAAGCTGTGATATTGTGGAGTTTTCTCCAGTTTTCAAATATATTCAGTTGTCAGCTTTCTACAGTTTTCAGTTTTCTTCGGTTTTCAGTGCTCTCCAGTTTTCAGTTTTATCCAGTTTTCAGTTCTCTCTAGTTTTCATTTCTCTCCAGTTTTCAGTTTTATCCAGTTTTCAGTTCTCTCCAGTTTTCATTCCTCTCCAGTTTTCAGTTTTCTCTAGTTTTCAGTTTTATCCAGTTTTCAGTTCTCTCCAGTTTTCAGTTTTATCCAGTTGCTTAGTTTGATTAACAGAAGCTACCAGTGAACGTTTGACTTGTGTTATTCGTAGATCGTTACACCACAATTATGTCAAACGAAGAATGAAATGACCGACGGATGGTCAACGGTCGGTCAATTATCTCAACAGCTGCAATCATAAGGGACCAGTTAAGAGTGGGCACTGGCTAATCGAAAGTTCAGAGGGTCAGACAGACAAGTATATTGTCATCGACCACAAACGAAGGAAGCTACGACTCATCTGTGTTGACGTTTTTCTTAGCAATTGCATGACATTAACTAATAATCAGATAATCTTGTATCTGCACATAATAAGAAAATAAGACATAATCTACCATACCCATAATCTGGTCCAGTGTAAGTCAGCAGAACTTGGTTTCCAAGCAAATTAACGTTAAGTGTCTCACAAAATTATGTTTACTCCAAACCTAAACAACTCAAATGGACATTCAAGTTAGTGTCTGTCACCAAATTTCTGTTTTACTCCAAACTCTAAAACTCCAAAAATGGACAATTTCAACGTTAGAGGTGTCTGTCACCAAATTTCTGTTTTACTCCAAACTCTAAAACTCCAACAATGGACAATTTCGTAAAATATTGTTTATACTGTTTAATAAAATTAGTTTGAGATTGTGTCCCATGTTTACTAATTAAATATACTTCGTGCGTGAACCATGTGAGTTCAAGGTGACGTAAGACGTACGCCAGTCATTCAATTCGCTAGGACGTCGTGTGTTGCACTACATAGATTTGAAAAGAGAAGAAATAAATTGTTCAAGACTGGAACAAAATTACACAAATATCTGTGTGAGCGACTAAAGAATCGAAAGTTGATAAAAGAGACAATATTGATTATATAGACATTATTTCAAGCGAACGAATTGTAGAAAGGAATTGTTGATCATAGTTCTGTTTGTTACACACACACACACACACAAATAACTTCCTGCGAGGTCACCACTACTTTTGCTGTGTTTGGGAGCTTGCGTACCTTCTTGATCCGGAACACTATGCTGACAAGAGCTTCACTTCTGTTAGGGTCACCTATGTCTGACAGGTTTGAAGGATAAATGGCAGACAAAATAAACCTCCTGATCCTCCAGGCTGGGGGTTGCGCAGGGGGCTAACAACACATTCCTGTAAAAAAAAATATTGTGTTACAGAAACGGAAACAAGAGATACATTTGTTGCATTAGATGAAGTGAGCAAGGTCAATCAGGCAACTGGTTTCATGAAGGAAAGAGATCACATTCAAAATGAAGTCTCCATCAAGACGACTAACCTTATATCACATAAATCCACAAGTTGTGGAAAGAGAGTTAAAAGATTATGCTTCCTTACATTGGAAGCAATTGGTAGAAAGACTGCAGAACGGCAGCAATGAAAATCTCTTATGGAAGCTTCATGTATCTAACGGACACAACGATAATATAGATAGAGAGATAACAACTAAAAGGAAAACTATTTCGCTGAATACAGTCTCGGAACTAGTTCTTCATCATCATCATCAAGGTGCGTATCTTTTATAAGACGTTGCTCTCTTTGCATCGCATCTGAAATTCACTCTGTCTCTAGCCAGTTCACCCACTTCGTCGATGGTCATATTCATGGTTTCTTTAATATCTTGTAGCCATCTTCTTCTTGGTCTGCCTCTGCATCCTGGGACTCTGCCCTCTGGAACTAGTTCAGCAAAATGATGTAATTTTGTTATTTAATATCTTGATATAATGGTTACAATGCTCTGAATTAGATAAAACAGTTCAAGACACATATTAAGCAAAAATACAAAGACAACAAACCCACAGCAAACACCCACAAGATTCAATCAACAGATTAAACAGAAAACAACACACAAGAATCTTTCGCTTATGAACAGGTCACTGCAAACGCAACCATCCCATGTACAGAATAAAGCCTGCTCAGACTGCATAGTGTGCATGCCAGAAAGAAACACAAACTCCAGAGTACATCCTGCATACACACACCAACGAAGCGAAACATGGCCTCATGAACGAAGCTTACATAGCATCGTCTATGAGGAACTGCCAAGGGACTCCAACTGACATACAGCTTCATAGAAATAACACATTTCATGGTTTAGACGAGCATACGAAACCGAACTAAAAAAAGACGAAGAAGAAGGATCAGGCAAGGCAAGACACGTCATATATTCCTTTCTAATAAGGATGTAAGCCCTAGGGTTCAAAAGCTAGTAGGGACTCTAATTCTTTTCTTGAAATAGACCTCTTAGACAGTTTAAATATGATGGATCCGTTTATCAGTTTGATGAAGCTTAGAGTTCCAGTACAAGATGCCACTATGGCACATTTACACACGCTATCTTTAGTCACAGTATCGTAAAGTGAATTTCCATAAGAGTATCTCATCCAAACTGACCAAGGGGGAAAATCCTGACATTAGGTATATGCAATATCACCAGTTGAAGATCCCTCGTAATGACTAAACGAAGTTACTGGAAGGGTTCGAGTGTCGCCTGGGGAAGAAAATATCAGTGTCCAATCTAACGAATACATATTTTGCTATTTTGTTTAGTTTCTCCAAAACGTTTTTTGTGTGGGCTGCGTTCAATTTTTTGGCCATCAAGAATACTATTTTGAGCTATTGCAAAGTTAGTTTTCAAATAAATAATACACGATTCATTAAAATGATAGAGAGAGAGAGAGAAAATTAAAGAGAAAGACAAAAAGAGGAAGAGATAAAGCAAGAAAGAAAGAGAAAGATAGAGGAGACAGAGAGAGAGAGAAATAAAGAGAAGACAAATAGAGAAAGAGAGAGAAGACAAGAAAAAAACAGAGAGAGAACGATAGAGGAAGCATAGAGAGAGAGAGAGAGAGAGATAGAGAGAGAAATAAAGAGAAAGACAAAAATAGAAAGAGAGAAAGCAAGAAAGAAATAGAAAGATAGGAGGAGACAGAGAGGAGAGAGAGAGAGAGAAATAAAGAGAAAGAGAGAACAAGGAGAAAAAAAGAAAATATAGATGAAATAAAAGACAGAGAGAATGAGAGAGAGAAAGCTGGAATTAAAAGATATATATATATATATATATATATATATATATATATATATATATATATGAGAGAGAGAGAGAGAGAAACATGGAAATCAATAAAGAAAGGGCGAAAGAGAAAGGCAGAGAGACATAAAGAAAGAAAAACCAGGTTTAAAACATTTGAAATTGTGCTAACTGTTAAAACAGTAGTTATAATATCATTTCTACTAACAGATCTTCATAAAAGAAAATGATCTCAACACAGTGACTACCTCAGTAGATAAAGTTAATTGCATATCTTTACAGGACTTTGCGAATCAACCCCAGCTTTTTAACGCTGTTTGTGATTTTTCTAGGCATTATTATGTTCAGTAGTTTGCCATTGCTTTCTGAACGGGTGGTACCATCGTCCTTTGTTCTAATCCACGCGAAACAATTTGCCACCAAATTGTCCGCATCGTGATTCGAACTCAGAACGTCGGGGTTAATAGACCGAGTCCACTATCCCCTAAGCCACAGACGCCACTACCTCAGTAGAACAATCACGATATATCCGAATGTCCGAATTAATATTTGTTCCGTTTTTGCTCTACGTAACTTCTATTTTTAAAATAAAATTGCACTTGATGAGCCACATGCAATTTTGTAGATAAATAAATTAGTTGGTTTGTTTGTTCCTTTCGTTGGCAGCACATAGTGCAGAGGTTTCAGAGCTCTGTGTGATGCAGTTCGTTGCTAGCAGTTGGAGATCTCGTATGGTTTTACATCTCAGTAGTTTACTTTCTTGTAGGATTGTTCTTCGTAGGGTGGTCTTAGGTCTTCCACGTTTTCTTTTCAAATGGTTACCACATAAGTACTTGTCAATTTAGTCTCTATTCGTCTGATCTAAGAACATGACCTAAATACGAGTATTTCCACCTACGAGCCCTTATAATATTTAATACGGGTTGTTGTTGTGTTCTATTTTGTTGTTCGAAACAAAATCACTCCATTTTACTTTAAATAATTTTCGGAGACATTTATTCTCAAAGCTGTCCAGTTTCTTATCAATTTTCTTTGTTGTTTTCCAACTTTCACAACCGTAGGTCAGTACAGGTATCACACAGGACATAAACAATCTAACGTTTGTAAATATACTAAGGTCTTGAGATTGCCAACTATTTGTTAACTTAGTGAAGGCACAAGCTGCTGTAGCAATACGTGACTTTATTTCTCTCATCGTATCTCCGTTGACATTTTACTATCCAAATATTTAGATAAATGGATGCACTATTATCCCAATAGAAAGAAATACGTTTAGAACAGACATTGATCAGAAATATCTGGTTATCGCTAATAACAACTGTTATAAGAATGAGAAGATGGAGATATGTTGAGCATACCATGAGTTGAAAGTATCAAAGAACACAAAGGCAGACAGTGAAGTGGTAAGCAAAGGGTTCAAGAAAGAAGGCGCACTAGGAGAATCTTAAACCCTGCTGAAAGAGCCCCACCACCCCCTCATTTGTTGCCGGTGCCCTCAAAGGAAGTCAAAATTGTCTCATTGCGATCTACAAGGCATGGCGTAAGAGGCGAGTGAGGTAGTTGCCTAGGGAAGTTACCCTAGTAAACAAAAAACGTCGCAAAAATCGGATGTAGTGTCCTACTTGTAGGCGCATAACTGGCACAACGTAAATCGCTCTTAGGCTCAGATCACATACAAATCACAAAGAATGGTTAACAAGTGGTCGATATGGAGCGTTCGAAGAAGAAGAAGCTGAGAGAGGCGAGAGATATCGTACTCAATTGCATAGAAGAAATTGGACGAGTTGCCCAGGACAAAGCGGTATGGAGAAATTACTTGCAGGCCCTAAGTAACGTTTAAGGTACAAGAGGATATATATTGATTAGAAAGCGTGAAAGTATATTTTGACCAACATTGAGAATGAAACAAAATATGACAAAGTCTGCGGATTGAAGCCGAACGGAACAGACAAACTGGTCTATACTGCGATACTTGGTAGTAAATGTGTTAACCTTATCGTAACCTACTGTCTGAACATAATATTAATGTCATCGATGAACAAAATGAGTTATCATCAGCTGATCCAGTTACAACATAAACTTCTACTTCAAGAAACTAATAGTCTACTTGTGAAACTACTGGGTAGAACGTACTTTTATGCTTAAAGGGTTTTTAAACCAAAGGACTGACTTCATGCACCGGGTTTTATCCCATATGGCTCGGTCCCTCTCCGCAGAAATGGCACGCCATCAGCAGAGTATTGCACAAAGCACGAACTCCGTAGCTCCAGCAACAATCCTAGGTGTCTCTGGAAAAACTGCACTCGTAAACAGAACGGCGCGGTCCGGATTCGAACCCACGACCTTCGACTCGCAAGGCAAAGGGCTTAACCACTTAGTCACACAGTCTCTGCACCTTTATATGCTTTCAGCAGTCCAATGGAAGCAGGGATCTAATCGGCTACTTGAAAGTATCATTTGCATAGGACTTGCATATCAGTTTCAGCCACAATTAACATCATTGTTACACAGATCAGGTAGAACAGATACTCATTTTCAGCTGGGTGAATGGAGAGTCATCTATGCCGGAATAAAATCCGCAACTAACAAGAACAATTAATAACTGTGTTACAGAAACTAAAAGTAAGGGTATCTTTGTTATAGAAACTAAAAGTAAGAATATCTTTGTTACAGAAACTAAAAGTAAGAATATCTTTGTTACAGAAACTAAAAGTAAGGGTATCTTTGTTATAGAAACTAAAAGTAAGAATATCTTTCTTATAGAAACTAAATTGAAAAACTGATATATTGTTAGGAAACAAAATGTCAACACTTTGTATGCATGATCCATTAGAACAGTTATACTTTAAAGAAAACCAATACAAATGTTAATATTGATTGATTGATAGGACCATCATCATTGCACTTCGGTGAGTAACGATGTGTGCTCAAATCTCTGTCTTACTCAGGAACATCTCAGCGGCAGGGCACGAACTCTGTAGCACCCGCGAGAGTCTATGATATAATTTAGAAAATGAAAATCGTGGCATATCCTTTACATGACGTAACTATCAACCACAGTAAATAAGTCGTTGATTTTCTAGGCATCACTTATAAGATGTTGAGTAGTTTGCCATTGCTTTCTGAATGGTAAGTTTATTGTTTACCTTTTGTAAAAATCCCACGGAAACGAATTTGCTTCTAAACTAGCCCACCGTGGGGCTTGAACCAGGTACGCTTGTGTTTGTGTTTGAGCTCACTAACGCTTGAGTTACATATGCTAATTTAGAACATGGTGAAACTATTTTGTAGGAATTCAATTTTTTATTCTTTCTAATGTTATTAATGTTATTAATAAGTTGCAACCTTGTGTTCCATGGAGAACAGTAAGGATTAAAAGAAGGAGAGATAGAGAGAGATAGAGAGAGAGAGAGAGAGAGAGAGATAGAGAGAGAGAGAGAGAAGAGAGAGAGAGAGAAGAGAGAGAGAGAGAGAGATAGAGAGAGAGAGAGAGAGAAGAGAGAGAGAGAGAGAGAGAGAGAGATAGAGAGAGATAGAATAAGAGCTCTGCCTCATATTTGATCAAATGTGATATTCGATAGTATGCTAAACATATTGGTGTCCTATATCTTGTGAGAGCAATTACGGGAAGCCGTCAATTCAATTTTCTGCTCTCGGTCAGGCAAAATATGTGTGCTGTCCCGATGTGAGTCACCACCGTGTGTCCTTTCTAACATGATTGAGTCGGGCATTCGACAGGTGTTTGTGTTCATTTCTTGATTGGAAAACAGAAAAACACACACAGTTTAAGTATGCACAAATATTACACAAGAGAAAATTGTTTGGGTTTAGGGTAATACAATTCAGTAACTAATCTCTGTATCTGAATTATGCTCAAGCGTAATGTCTATTAAATCAACCTTGACCTTCTGAGTTTAACAGTATGACTCAGAAACACAGTACAGATGTGTCCAATTCGCGACGATGACTACTGCCTGCAATCTTCTTCTTCTTCTTTTGTCGTTATACTGTTACCGGGTCCTGGTTCGGTTTTCTGTTTTTGTTTTGCGCTGTTCTGGTGGCTTGTGTGATTGTTATTTTTGCTCTTTCACAGGATTCTGCTACGCCATCTAACCATCTTTTCGTGGTCTTCCTCTTGCCTTCTTTCCTGATGTTCTGTTGTAGAAGACTGTATACTGTGGAGTTTGGATACATTCTTATTAAGTGGCTAAACCACTTCATTCTTTATTTCTCAATGTAATTCAAGCAAGGTTCTTTACCAACTTTATTTTTTATGCTGATGTTCGTGACTCAGTCTTTTCTGGTGTTGTTGATAACTTTCTGTAGGCAGCGCATTTCACATGTAGTTATTTTTGTGACTGCGCTGTGCTCATTGTCCATGTTTGGCTCTAGTATTCGTTCACTGTCAGACTTCCACATTATTGACTCTAACAAATGTAGCAGTCGGTACTAGTTCTCCGGCCTCTTCTAGCGTCATATTCAAGATTTCTTTCATGTGCAGCTGCCACCTTCGTCTTGGTTGTCACTTGCCTCGTTTTCCAGGAACTATGCATTTAATTACCTTTCTCTCCAGACCACTGTGGCGTTTAATGTGGCAAAATATTTCATCTTCCAGGACATGATGTTATTGATAAACCAATGCTCCTTGATATGCAGGTCTTGTAGGATGTCTTTGTTTTTATCTTCTCTTTCCAGGATGTCTTTGTTTTTATCTTCTCTTTCCAGGATGTCTTTGTTTTTATCTTCTCTTTCCAGGATGTCTTTGTTTTTATCTTCTCTTTCCAGGATGTCTTTGTTTTTATCTTCTCTTTCCAGGATGTTCTAAGAACTTTTTTTCTATAGCACCTTGTCTCAAAAGCTTGAATCTAGAATAGAAAAGTTGTAGTAATAATTTGTATTAAGGAAGTCATGACATGGTGGTCATATGTTTCTTTTTTTATTATGTGTTTCGTCCTTTATCTCCATATGCAATAGATGTTCGTTAGTTATAGACCATCTACCACAAGTGGTAAGATACAACGATCTATTGTCTCGGTGATGAATTAAGTGGTATGGATTATGTCTCAGTCTGTTGTCTAAATGATGAATCCTGTGGTATAGATGGTGTCTCAGTCTGTTGTCTAAATGATGAATCCTGTGGTATAGATGGTGTCTCAGTCTGTTGTCTAAATGATGAATCCTGTGGTATAGATGGTGTCTCAGTTTATTGTGTCGATAATGAATCCTGTTGTATAGATGGTGTCGCAGTCTGTTGTATAGATGGTGTCGCAGTCTGTTGTATAGATGGTGTCGCAGTCTGTTGTCTCGATGAAGAATACTGTGGTGTAGATTGTGTCTCAGTCTGTTGTGTCAATGATGAATCATGTGGTATAGAGAGTATCTCAGTCTGTCGTGACTCGTGCGCAGCCGAACAGAAAAATTGTGACCTTATCCCGCATATGTTGACATACTAGTCGTTGACCTCTTCTCTTTGACCTAGCTGCATTTATGTATCAGAAAACAGTGGAAAGTAAATTTTGTCATCATGATGTTGACAACACACCCACCGTGTGCCGTAGGTCACAGAAAAATACACATCTGACACTGAATGCATCGATATACCATATGGTATGAAAACATATTCCTAGTCACGTAACGTATATCAGTTATGTAGCCTTTTTACTTCCGGTGGCTTTGGTAGAGCACATGACAACAAAATGCAAGAAAACAAAGCTAAAGTTTCATTGGAAATGTACAGAGAAACAAAGTGTAAACAACATTCAAAATATATTTGAAATATGCAGTCTTTATTTTAGCTGCAAATTGTCCAATTTTTTTTTGGTATTAGACCCTACTTGGAAGTGCTACAACGGGTGAACCCCGTACGAGTGAACGTGAAAAACGTGTAGAACTCTGAGCATCGTCATTCTTTCGAATGAGACCGCTCGGTGTTTGATTGTTTTTATTTTTCCATTCGTCGTTTAATGAAGGTTCCCATCCTTTGGTCGCAATTAAGTGAGCACTAGACTTTGATAATAGAAGATGGAGAAGCGATTGTCCGATTTGCTCAACTCTTTAATGTTTTTCCGTGTACACATTTTTGGAAAAAAATCAGTTTATTTAGTTATGTCTCTCAATAGCCCTGCATTACTTCAAGAAAATGGAGTGAATATCATATGATTGCACACATGAAATATTTCTATTATCTGATGTCTTTTTTTTTCTCTAGCAGCGTCATGTTTTAATGTCTTCCATCTTTTTTTCCTAGTTATTGTTCGCTACCAAGTCGTGATTGTCGCTATTTGAGAATAATCATCATTTGACAGCGATTTCCTTCTGCATTATTCATGACGAGTCAGTTCCCATCTTTAGCAAAATAATATTCTTGCAAATGTAACCAATATGAAATTTACAACTGGAACCCTTGACGGTGCTACAGAGTTCGTGCGCATGGCGTCCATACGTTATGACAAGGATAGGGAGGCAAGCTTCTCTCTTCCCCGAAAAATGCTTTTAATTTTCTGGAAAATATTAAATTAGTTTTCTTTCCTGTCTTTATTTCCGAAGGATTGACTTCACTGCACCGTTTTTACCCCATATGGCTCGGTCCTCTCCGCAGAAATGGCACGCCACCTGCCGAGAGTACTACACAACGCACGAACTCCGTAGCTCCCGCAACAATCCTAGAGGCGTATGGAAAAAATGCACATGTGAACAGAACGGCTCGGTTCGGATTCGAACCCACGACCTTCGACTCGCAAGGCAAGAGCGTAGCCACTTATCCACAGGCACCAGCATTTTACATGATAACTGGGCATATGTGATTGACTGCTGCTAACTAGCTGTAATGTAAACAGTTATAAGAAGTTCATATTTTAATACATAGAGCCCGTTATAGAAATCTGATTTGTATCGGGTCTTCTCCCATTTCAGTGAACTACAAACTGTGGCACGGATTAGTGTAATGCATAAGCGTTCACCATCGACTCGGACACAAGAGTGTTGTGGGTTCAATTCCCAAAATCGACTTGTCATATGTTAGGAAAGGAATTTGCCCCTCTACCTCCTGCACACTAGGCAATAAATGTGAAGCTAGTGACTTCATACCATAAGGTCTGAAATGATTACGGACAATTTTATTTATTATAAACTAACAACTAAATCATTTTAAAATTTATTTTGCTCCCCCCTTGTAAAACTTATGTTGACGCCTATGTTCATGCACTGCCGTTGTGATCTTCCAATGTAAGAAACAACTCAACGTACACATGATGATTCCCTGAAACGTAATGAAAATTGTTCAATCAATCAATAAATGAGATGTACGGAAATCTACAAATCTAAGTTGGTCAGACCAGTCCAGATCTGGAGACAACCGTGGGTAGGCTGTGGTGATACTAAGTAAATTGTCGTTTAATGACAAAGAAAGTGTGTATAGTATCACATATGTATGCAAAAATAAAACTAAATATAAAACTAACGACAATCCCACGTTTCGATCATGGATCTTTCTCAAGAAGACATAGACAGAATAAATACGAAATAAACTAAAACATAGATCTTTCTCAAATTGACATAGACAGAATAAACACGAAATAAACTAAAACATAGATCTTTCTCAAATTGACATAGACAGAATAAACAAGAAATAAACTAAAACATAGATCTTTTCAAATTGAATAGACAGAATAAATGCGAAATAAACTAAAACATAGATCTTTCTCAAATTGACATAGACAGAATAAACAAGAAATAAACTAAAACACAGATCTTTCTCAAGGAGACCTAGACAGAATAAACACTAACTAAACTAAAACACAGATCATTCTCAAGGAGACATATAGTCATAATATATACTAAAACACTAAAACATAGATCATTCTCAAGTAGACATATAGACAGAATAAACAGTAAATAAACTAAAACACATATCAAAATAAGAAAGATGACTGAACATTTGACTTCAATCAATAAATCAAAGTCAAATCTTGAGTTCTACCCATCCTCTAACTCAACGCCACGTGGTCTTCCAGATATTTTATCATCTGTTCTCATTGTAGTTCAGTACATGCAGGTCGGAGCCAATCTGTTTATTAGCCCTCAGCCCTCACAACAGCCTGGGCCCGAGTCCAGTGGTAGAAAGCTCTTGGGCTAGGATAAGAGCTCTCGCGACATTGATCCAGAAAGAAAAAAAATCTAGTACACATGACAAATTTTCCACAGAGCTATTTTACCACGAAACTCAAGCCGGGTCTTAAAACTGTCTCCAATTTCACGTCCATGCTCTTCAACAACAGATTGTTTGCTGTCAGTGCCTAGAAAAAAAAATTATAGAAGAGACAGCTTGAGGTGCTCTAAGGATGAGTCAGCTATTACAGCTTATGATGTAATTATGTAAGCAGCCAACAGAAATTACACATGAATAAAAAAAAAAAAGATTATAGTTAAAATATTGATTGATTGAATGATTGATATGAGGTTCATAATCATTGCACTTCAGCGAATAGTCATGTGTGCTGCCATCTATTTCAGACACAGAAAGATCACAGTAGTAGTGCACGAGGCTCAGTAGCATCGTTATGTAAAATTAAAAAAGTAAAGGAACATTTGTTATACCTGGAGGTATATATATTATGTAATACGATGTTAGTCCCGTATTTACTTCCCAGTGCTTTTCCTGATATTCAATTGAGACTGATTCGACCTGAGAGCCGTTTTTCCTGATATTCAATTGAGACTGATTCGACCTGAGATCAGTTTTTCCTGATATTCAATTGAGACTGATTCGACCTGAGAGCAGTTTTTCCTGATATTCAATTGAGACTGATTCGACCTGAGATCAGTTTTTCCTGATATTCAATTGAGACTGATTCGACCTGAGAGCAGTTTTTCCTGATATTCAATTGAGACTGATTCGACCTGAGAGCAGTTTTTCCTGATATTCAATTGAGACTGATTCGACCTGAGAGCAGTTTTTCCTGATATTCAATTGAGACTGATTCGACCTGTGAGCAGTTTTTCCTGATATTCAATTGAGACTGATTCGACCAGAGAGCCGTTACGGTCGGAAAAAAACTTCATGAGCATCAGAATGGGTCCCGTTGTAATTGTTAATATTGTAAAGTATTCTGTATGTAATTGGAAATTTTCAGTTTATCAATTTTACTCTAGCCTAACAAAATTGATAAACATTTAGTATAAACAGTTATAATCTTAGTGTATCTTCGTGGGTGCTCAGCCCTTTACGCTTTGTTGCAAGTCCCAGCGCCATACTACATTCACTATATCCTTTGAAGACTATTCCTAATTTTCTTTAATATCCTTTTTCTACAATTTCTATCAAATTTCAATTAGGACGACTAGAAATTCAACTGTATCCGTAACTTAAGACCACACTTTGAGCTTGAATTCTTCCATTTTCTCAACTGTCTGGTACACAACCTTAGGCAGCGAAACTGAGACACATGTGTCGAGAAATGTAACTTAAAATAACTTGCAATGTAACCTGATTCGTTGGACACCACAATTTTATGTTGTATTTAAAAAAACGTTATGTAGCATTTTCAGACTATAGGGAATGTAGTGTCTATCACTTCGCATTGTAAGTCTGATTATGTAGGAGGTTGAAGGGCCAATTCATTTCCTCACGTGTGATAGATATAAGTGAAGACTGCAGTAAAACTATGTAGCAATGACGAAACACGTAAATAGAAAGTGAATATCTTCCCTTCTGGTATATTCTTTGCTTGTTGAAGTCCTTTTGGTCGGAACGTCGCTGTGTAATATTATTATTCTTTTTGTATTTTGTATAACTACAGAACTTTGTTTTTACACGTTTCGTAATTCCTCACGTGTTCAACATCCACTGAAACCAACAACGCTGTTTCAGTGTTCGATTCGGTAGCAGAACGCTATATATATATTAAACTAATCTAGACTGCTTATATTGCATTATCAAATAATTTGTGAAAAACGTTAAAGGTTCGACTTTTATGCGATGTGGTTTTTCCATATATCTCGGTCCCTCTTTGCAGAAATTGGTTATTTGTTACTGAACCGAGGTCACTGCACTCAGGGCAGACCAATAGGTGCTCAGTCTCCTACAACAGATGTCGAAAGGTATACATATTGATGGTTCCTTTTTATCGTTAGTTAAACACACTCCTCACTTTAGCCTTCCTACATCCAGTTCTACTTGTACAAAGGGTAACTCCAAACTCCTTAACTCGACACAAATGACGCACTATTTCCCAAGAGTATTGCAAAAATCACGAACTCTGTAGTTCCAGCAATAATCATATTGATCTTTAGAAAAATGCACCCTCACCTCGAACGACGCGGTCCGGGTTCGAACCTACGATGTTTAAAAACGCAATGCATACGGATTGAGCACTTCGCCATTGAGACCTATATGTCGTTGTAGTAGAAGTCTAGATAAATGTAGGAAACTCTTGATTGAATTTAACGACGGCAACCAGAAAGTAGTACAAGTGGAAACTCTTGAGTGAATTAAACGACGGCAACCAGAAAGTAGTACAAGTGGAAACTGTTGAGTGAATTTAACGACGGCAACCAGAAAGTAAGACAAGTGGAAACTGTTGAGTGAATTTAACGACGGCAACCAGAAAGTAAGACAAGTGGAAACTCTTGAGTGAATTTAACGACGGCAACCAGAAAGTAGGACAAGTGGAAACTCTTGAGTGAATTTAACGACGGCAACCAGAAAGTAGTACAAGTGGAAACTCTTGAGTGAATTTAACGACGGCAACCAGAAAGTAGTACAAGGTGGAAACTCTGATTGAATTTAACGACGGCAACCAGAAAGTAAGACAATGGAAACTCTTGAGTGAATTTAACGACGGCAACCAGAAAGTAGTACAAGTGGAAACTCTTGAGTGAATTTAACGACGGCAACCAGAAAGTAGGACAAGTGGAAACTCTTGATTGAATTTAACGACGGCAACCAGAAAGTAGTACAAGTGGAAACTCTTGAGAATTAACGACGGCAACCAGAAAGTAGGACAAGTGAAACCTTGAGTGAATTTAACGACGGCAACCAGAAAGTAGTACAAGTGAAACTCTGATTGAATTTAACGACGGCAACCAGAAGTAGGACAAGTGGAAACTCTTGAGTGAATTTAACGACGGCAACCAGAAAGTAGTACAAGTGGAAACTCTTGAGTGAATTTAACGACGGCAACCAGAAAGTAAGACAAGTGGAAACTCTTGAGTGAATTTAACGACGGCAACCAGAAAGTAAGACAAGTGGAAACTCTTGAGTGAATTTAACGACGGCAACCAGAAAGTAGTACAAGTGGAAACTCTTGAGTGAATTTAACGACGGCAACCAGAAAGTAGTACAAGTGGAAACTCTTTAGAAACTAGTTTCTTGAATGAATTAATAATGCGATTGAGAGTCTGGCAGCCGGTGACAAAGCTCGGTGAGTAAGCAAAGGGAGGAAGTATGAAAGAGTAGAAATCCCAGGTGTCGTGGTGGAGTGTGGGCGAGATATAACAAGGAAGTAGGGAGAGTGTGTGAGGCAGAAGAGGCTACATTGTTTCGAAAAGGATTGTTGGAAAGATAGTTAGAAGAAGAAGAGAAAGGGTACAGGAACGAAGGGTTAAAATGTGTGGACATAATTAGTAAGATAGTCACTGAGAAAATTGATAGAGAGTGATTGAGGCAGTAGGAGTCCCAGGTGTCTGTAGTCAAGTGAGAGACAGAAAATGAGAGAGGAAAGAAGTGGGGATACAAGTCTCCAGTGACGATGAAAGAGGAAAGAGAGAGATATATATAATGAGAAGAGTTGCAATGAACCAAAATGACATTCTTAACGAATTGATAGAGTCTTTACGAGCAGAAGAGTTTCAGAATTGCGAGTGCTACTCGCTGACCAGACTGAGAGAGATGGTTATCAACATTGGTACAGCCCGAAAAGAACGACAGACCAAATATGCAAAGAAATTGTTTAGTCAACATCGACCTGGCGTGTTGGGCCACTGGACGCTGCTGGATTGTCAATAATGGAATGCGACATAGTTATAGAATGCGACATAACAAATGGGAAACAATAATAGGGTGCGATACAGGGATATAGTGCGACACAGTGATAAAGTGCGACACAGTGATAGAGTGTGGCACATGAATAGTGCGACACAGTGATAGAGTGCGATACAGGTACAGAGTGCGACATAACAAATGTTGACATAATAATGGAGTGCTATAAAATAACAGAGTGTGAGATAATGTAGTATAACAAACTGATAGAGGCTGTATTTAAAAAATGTATTTATTTTTCACAACGTTTTTAAAATGAGCATTATTGTAGGGCAACTGTCCATTATGACAAAGAAAGCATTGAATGGACATGATCAAAGCGATCAACATTGTGCGACATGTTGCAAAATATAGCTACACTACAAGAAGAATACAGAAAATAATGAAATAATAATGAAAGTAAAGAAGATCTAGAAAGAATATAGAAAGGGAAGATTATAATGAAAGAATTGAAAGAGGGAAGAAGATAATGATTGGTTATTGGTTATTGGTTGCTAAACTGACGTCATTGCACTCCGGGCAGACCAATAGGTGCTCAGTCTCCCAACAGATATCGAAGAGTATGCATACTGATGGTTCCTGTGGCTCGCTGATTAATGAATAATGAAAATAATGAATAATGAATAAATGAAATAATGAGGAGAGGGAAGAAGATAATCCAAGAAAGGAGAGAGGGAAGAAAATAATAAGAGGAAGAATAATGAAAGAATAGAGAGGAAGAAGATAATGAAAGAATAGAGAGAGGGAAGAAGATAATGAAAGAATGAAGAGAGGGAAGAAGATAATGAAAGAATAGAGAGAGGGAAGAAGATAATCAAAGAATGAGAGAGGAAGAAAATAATGAAGAATAGAGAGGGAAGAAGATAATGAAAGAATAGAGAGAGGAAGAAAATAATCAAAGAATAGAGAGAGGAAGAAGATAATCAAAGAATGGAGAGGGAAGAAGATAATGAAAGAATAGGAGAGGGAAAAAGATAATGAAAGAATAGGAGAGGAAGAAGATAATGAAAGAATAGAGAGGGAAGAAAATAATGAAAGAATAGAGAGAGGGAAGAAGATAATGAAAGAATAGAGAGAGGGAAGAAGATAATGAAAGAATAGAGAGAGGGAAGAAGATAATCAAAGAATAGAGAGAGGGAAGAAGATAATCAAAGAATAGAGAGAGGGAAGAAGATAATCAAAGAATGGAGAGAGGGAAGAAGATAATGAAAGAATAGAGAGAGGGAAGAAGATAATGAAAGAATAGAGAGAGGGAAGAAAATAATGAAAGAATAGAGAGAGGGAAGAAGATAATCAAAGAATGGAGAGAGGGAAGAAAATAATGAAAGAATAGAGAGAGGGAAGAAGATAATCAAAGAATAGAGAGAGGAAGAAATAATGAAAGAATAGAGAGGGAAGAAAATAATGAAAGAATAGAGAGGAAGAAGATAATGAAAGAATAGAGAGAAGAAAATAATGAAAGAATAGAGAGGAAGAAAATAATGAAAGAATAGAGAGAGGAAGAAAATAATGAAAGAATAGAGAGAGGAAGAAAATAATGAAAAAGTAGAGAGGGAAGAAGATAATCAAAGAATGGAGAGGAAGAAAATAATGAAGAGGAAGAAAATAATGAAGAATAGAGGAAGAAGATAATCAAAGAATAGAGAGAGGGAAGAAGATAATCAAAGAATGGAGAGGGGAAGAGTATAAGGAAAAATAATAGATATCTTTAATGGAAATAGAACATTGTTCTTTGTTGAAAGAGAGAAATGATCAATGAGAAGTGAGTCTTCAGTATGAAAGAGTAATGGACAAACCTTGAGAAGAAATGATCATGAAGTGAGTCTTGTATAAAGATAATGACAAACCTTGAGAAGAAATGATTAATGAGGTGAGTCTTCAGTCATGAAAGAGTAATGGACAAACTGAGAAGAAATGATCAAAAATATCAAAGCATTGAAGGGGATGATAAGGGTTCTAGAAGAGAGATCAGTAAATGAGACCCGAAAACGAACTTTACTGAGAGGCAAGAAATATCGGTCTCAGTTTATGCAGGAGATTGAGCAGTTGCCCATGATAGAGCGGTCATGCAAAACGTTGCTTACATGTCATTGAAACGTATAACGATACGAGAGGAATTATTATTATTATTATTCTATGAAATTTATAAGAGTTAAAGAATGAGTGATGATCATCTTCATGGACAGTTGTCAGGCAATGAACTGAATCTCTGCAGGCGTCAACAATTTGCAGAATTACACTTGTCTTCGTTCCAGGGCACATGGGACCGTTGACAATAAGTGAGAGATCGACTGGCATGCTCTGCTGCTATATCAGAGGGCCAGCTAATGGACAGAGCTGAATCTTGAGCGCTTCTCAGAGCGTGACCCAGAATGATTTTCATCTAAACCAATCACGTCAACTACTAGATTGCAGAACTGGGTTGAAGATTGGTGGGGCAAGAAAAGAGCAGTATACAGGTATACGAGTAGGCTCATCAAACAAAATCGAACTGGTCGGCAGTCGCTGGACGATATTGAGATATTGCAAGAAGGATCGGATGCACCTAGGACATGTCTGAGTGCAATGAAGATATTCAAATTGAAACTGAAGAAAAGAATGCAAAAATCTCAAAGAAATTGACTTCATTGGCGGGTTTGACCTCTCATATGAAAAGGTTATATCTCCGCACAAATCACACCACCTACCGAAGTATTAACACAAGTCAACACTTTGTAGCTTCGGCAACAATATAAGGTCTCTGAAAATTCACTCGTGAACAGAACGGCACGGTCCGGATTGGAACCCATGATATTCAGAACGCAAGGCGAAGGCTAACCACTTACATGGAGACTCACTGACTATTGAAAAATGAATATGAAAGTCGAGGTATATCCTTTCAGAATTCGAAATCAATAGTAAACGAGTAGTTGATTTTTAGCACTTATACGTTCAGTAGTTTGTCATTGCTTTCTGAAAGGTGGTTTATTTTTGCGTTCATAAATCACAGAAACAAATTTGTTTCAAATCTGTCTGTCTGTGCGGACTTCAAGGAAGCAGAATAGAACTAACATCGACCTACAAGTATGCGTAAGAGTGAAAGGCGTAGGTCTAGGTAAGCTACCCTAGTAAAAAGCATCACATAAATCATTCAGGCCTTCACTTGTTAGGCTATAACTGGACAACGTCAATCGATCTAGGTCAGATAACATATGGATCACAAAGAGGGGTTAACAAGCTCCGGCAACAGACGAGTGAAATCTAGAATGAAATAGAGTATGGGAATGAATGAATGAACGATACGAGGAAGATATCAGTGATATGAAAGTGCGCAATGCACTCTTCCCAGGAGGATGAGAAGCAACAGGACAAACCACCAAATGTGGCGCGTGAAGGGAAAACGAAAGAAAGAAATCATAACGAGTACGGCGATTTTGCCTAGCTCATTGGTCCGCATGACACGAGGAGCCAAAGGTTTTCTGATGTCAGAGAATTGATGACAAACTGCTTTCATGTTTCACGCCAGACACAGATTATTTTCTTTTGTTAACGGGTCCCTTTAGTCTGATAAAACGTCAAACATTCAGTTAACAATTGTGTTTTCTGAACATGGCTATTAATCAATGATACACACCACACACTCTAGAGGTAGTAAACACTGTTGGATAGAAATAGTGTGTATGTCTGGGTGTGTATTTGGTATTATTTAAGATACACTTGTGATATTGTTTTAATATTGCAAATATTTAGACAATATCAAGATTTATTTTGTAGTTTTGTAATGAGATTTTGAGGTCAGTTTATTTTTCTTTGTTATAGAAATTATAGAATTTCAATATAGAGATAAATGCTTTATAGTTTCAAAAAAAGAAATAATATTGCTATAAGTTGGATTTTTAAGAATACGATAACCCGCAGTGTTTGTTGCCTAGGCTGACTATAGACACGTTAGAGCTTTTTTTGTAAAAATGCGACTGAGTTTACAAAATGACAACAGTGAGTTTTAAAATGTCCTTCTTCTTGGTCTTCTTCTTTTGTCGCCACACTGTTACCGGCTGTTTTCAGTGTCGTGGTTTTCGTGTTTTGTTTGCACTGTTGTGGTGGCAGGTGATTATATTTACTCTTTGACAGGATTCTGCTATGCCATCGAACCATCTTTTCGTGGTCTTCCTCTTGCCTTCTTTCCTGATGTTAGTATCATTAAATTATTTGTCTAATCAAACCATATCACCTATCTAGTACAAGATTCACTCTTGTTTACTATAAGATAATAATTAGTCTGGTATACATTAACACGTGAGAAAAGGAATTGGTCTCCCACCTTCTGCATGCTTGGAGCTAGAAATGTATAATGATAGCATACCATAAACACGACTTCCTTACTTGGCAGTGTAGTTGTTTTGTAACCATTCTACTGTTCTCTAACTGCAGTGAAACTTTCCAATGAAGAAAGGTTCGAACTCTTAACTTTACCAGTGTCGTTACTGCCTGTAGTCGCCCATCTAGTCGGCCGCAAAGGGCAGCAAAGAATATTACCACTGCAACCTAGCAATGCACGTCAAGGAGATTACTGATGTAGACCTTGGGACTAACTTCGCACCAAAAGCAGCGCTGAAATTCGCATCGTCTTGGCTACTGTAGGCGCAAAATTGGCACAATCGGCAATCTTTAGGTTCAGATTACATACAAATCAAGCATATGTTTGACAAGTGGTCAGAATGAGTTTCGAAGAATCAAGATTTGTAGACCACTGTTAGGACATATAGATCTGGAGAACAATAAGATTTGTAGTACCACTTGTTAGGACAGTGTAGTCTGAGAACAAGAAGACTTGTAGTACCTTTACTTGTTAGCAGTATAGATCTGAGAACAAGAAGACGTAGTATCACTTATTAGGACAGATAGATCTAGAACAAGAAGACTTTAGGTATCACTTGTTAGTGACAGTATAGATCTGAGAACAATAAGATTTGTAGTATCACTTGTTAGACAGTATAGATCTGAAGAACATGAGACTGGGCCATATATGGCTAGTTCAGTCACGAGAAACTGTTCAGTTATGATTTTTCTTGATTACCCCAACATAAAATTCGTGCCTTACCGAGGATTAAACCTGGTCCACACGTGTTATCTGAGGCTCAATAGCACAAATAGTAACATCAACCTACAAGGCATGTCGTAAGAGGCGACTGATGTTAAGATAGAAGCTCCTAGTAAATAAAAATCGACGGCAGAAATCGGATGTCTTCCTACTTGCAGGCAATAACTGAAAGAATGTACAACCGCTCTAGGCTCAGATCACATACAATCTACATAAACGTTGTTTAACAGTGGTCGATATGGAGCTTGAAAGAAAGAATGAAGAACCTAGGTCTCTAATAGGAACCGACGTTCTAATCCTGTCTTCAGACACTCCACAACAAGAGAAGAATCAGATTATCTGTGATATAGTTTTAAGAAACAACAAGAGAAGGAATCAGATATATGTAGATATGTATATCAAGAAACAACAGAGAGAAGGAATCAGTATATGAATATGTATATCGAAAACAACAAGAGGATAGATATATGTAGATATGTATAAGAAAACTGCTAGACTTAAAAACTGAAATCACCTTTCTGTAATAGATATTTTAATGAAATTGAGCTTGACCTTTGGTTCTTGGTCGCTCCGTGAAGTTTTCCCAAAATCGATATTGTGATTCTGATGTTGTCTAATAAACGTTCCGTGACTAATCGTTGTGATATCACGATCCGTTGTGCCAAGAATTGGCAATATTTATCATTCATTATTTTCTTCCGTGAAGAGGATTATCTCGCTTTGAAGATTTGAACATATGCCTAGAGAGCATATCGACGCTGTGCCTGGGAACATCTCAGCATGTTACTAACTTCAAGGCTATCATATTCTACTCTGCTGGCTTTAGGCTATAACATTCAAGGCATCATATTCTACTCTGCTGGCTTAGTGTATAACATTAAGGCATCTATCATCATTTTGACTCATGGCTTTAGTGCTATAACATTCAGGCATCATATTCACTCTGCTGACTTTAACGCTTACATCTAGGGCTCATATTCTACCTGCTGACTTTAGTGCTATAACTTATTCAAGGCGCCATATTCACTATCTGACTTTAGGCTATAACATTCAAGCGCCATATTCACTCTGCTGACTTTAGTGTATAACATTCAAGGCATCATATTCTACTCTGCTGGCTTTAGTGCTATAACATTCAAGGCATCATATTCTACTCTGGCTGACTTTAAGGCTCATAACATTCAAGGCGCATATTCTACTTGCTGACTTTACGTCTATAACATTCAAGGCGCCATATTCTCCTGTCTGACTTTTAGCGCTATATCATTCAAGGCCATTTTACTCTGCTGACTTTAGTGCTATGAACATTAAAGTCATCATAGTCTCTACTGCAGCTTTATGCGCTATAACATTCAAGGCTCATATTCCCTGCTGACTTTAGTGCTATACCATTCAAGTCATCATATTCTACTCTGCTGGCGTTAGCGCTATAACATTCAAGTCATCATATTCTACTCTGCTAGCTTTAGTGTTATAACATTCAAGGCATCATATTCTACTCTGCTGGCTTTAGGCAAATCAGATTTCAAGAACAATTTTCAGTTTTCTACCCAGAATCTCATCAAACAATTTTATTCATTTGCAGTGTATTTTGTTTTATAATTGCATTCTACTGTGGCTAACCATTCCTTGATATTTTACTGAAGAAAGCGTCACCCTCCTTGATATATTTACTGAAGAAAGCGTCCACCTTTTTAACTTTAAAATGAAAATCTGATATCCTTTACAGAAAGTTGCCATTCAGACACAGTAACCGAGTCGTAGATTTTCTAGACATCACTTATACGTTCAGTAGTTTGTCCAGTGGCGGCTCGTCATTAAGGGCCAGTGGGGCCGGACCCCACCAAAAATAATGTATAACGTGTATTTATTATTTTATAAATTAAAATATAGCAAAAAAAAACCATGATTTATCCGGAAAAAAAGTCTGGCCCCACCAACAAAAATGATCAAGAGCCGCCAGTGAGTTTGTCATTGCTTTCTGAACGTGATGTTGATTTTTAACCTTTTCGTAATATTCCACGGGAGCAAATTTGCTTGCAAACTGCCAGCCGCGGAGTTTTAACCTGATGGTACTCTTGGGTTGGGATCTAACTCATTTCCGCTAAGTCATAGACGTCCATAACTTTATTAATATAACTATTACATTAATGTTGTTATTATTAGTAGTAGTATTGCAGTCGTCACATGGCGCAGCGTCTCCACAAATATCACTTACATACACCACTGTCAACTCTAGATAACTAGGTAAGACAATTGACCGGGGAACCTAGATCAGAGAAGGGGCTAGAATGTATATATGTTTGATAGAACATTGCAAGCTTTTTTTGCAATTTTCTAAATTCTGCAAGTCTATGGTTATTTATTGGTAAAAAATATTCATAATATTGATATTCTTAAACATAACTTGTTGCATAATATTGATATTCTTAAACATAACTTGTTGCATAATATTGATATTCCTTAAACATAACTTGTTGCATAATATTGATATTCCTTAAACATAACTTGTTGCATAATATTGATATTCCTTAAACATAACTTGTTGCTATATTGATATTCTTAAACTTAACTTGTTGCATAATATTGATATTCTTAAACTAACTTGTTGCATAATATTGATATTTTAAACTTAACTTGTTGCATAATATTGATATTCCTTAAACATAACTTGTTGAAATATTGATATTCTTAAACATAACTTGTTGCATAATATTGATTCTTAAACTAACTTGTTGCATAATATTGATATTCCTTAAACTTAACTTGTTGCATAATATTGATATTCCTTAAACATAACTTGTTGCATAATATTGATATTCCTTAAACTTAACTTGTTGCATAATATTGATATTCCTAAACATAAATTGTTGCATAATATTGATATTCTAAACTAACTTGTTGCATAATATTAATATTCCTTATTGTTAAACTTAACTTGTTGCATAATATTAATATTCCTTATTGTTAAACTTAACTTGTTGCATAATATTGATATTCTTATTTAAACTTAACTTGTTGCATAATATTAATATTCCTTATTGTTAAACTTAACTTGTTCATAATATATATTTATTGTTGAACTTTGCATAATATTGATATCTATTGTTGCTAACTTGTTGCATAATATTGATATTCTTATGTTAACTTAACTGTTGCATAATATTGATATTCCTAGTGTTAAACTTAACTTGTTGCATAATATTGATATTCCTTATTGTTGCTAACTTGTTGCATAATATAACTTCGATTTAGCATTTTGTATTGATTTTCAAATGAATTCTTCTATATAAACGATACAGAATGCGAGTCACGTGTTAAGTTGGCTCTGATTTCCCTAATTTACCGAGTTCTAACGCCCATAAGTTTATAGTTGGCTCTGCATACGCCTCAATATATAGATACGCCCATAAGTTTATAGTTGGCTCTGCATACGCCTCAATATATAGATACGCCCATAAGTTTATAGTTAGCTCTGCATACGCCTCAATATATAGATACGCCCATAAGTTTATAGTTGGCTCTGCATACGCCTCAATATATAGATACGCCCATAAGTTTATAGTTAGCTCTGCATACGCCTCAATATATAGATACGCCCATAAGTTTATAGTTGGCTCTGCATACTCCTCAATATATAGATACGCCCATAAGTTTATAGTTAGCTCTGCATACGCCTCAATATATAGATACGCTCATAAGTTTATAGTTGGCTCTGCATACGCCTCAATATATAGATACGCCCATAACTTTATAGCTGGCTCTGCATACGCCTCAATATATAGATACGCCCATAAGTTTATAGCTGGCTCTGCATACGCCTCAATATAAAGATACGTTTGGTAGCACTGGCCTAGAGTATTGCAGCACTCAGCACTACCAGCAGGTAACCTGTTTGCTGGGAATAAGAGCAGTGAGCCCCATCGTTGGCTGCTGTAACAGCACTGAGAACTTAGTAAGATAATTCTGGTTCCTGTCTGGGTTAGCAATACAAATCCCAACATACTCCTGGTCTTCAATGTTATATTTAACTAACTTTGGACGGAAGAGCAATAGCACAGGGGATGCAGGACAATTGATGAAGAAGAATAAATAATAAACACCATTCTTTGGTCAAGTTGAATACATTTGAAAATAGATGTCTGAAACAAAATAATGAACATAAAATGGAACGAATTCAGGGGAAGTGATGAAATCAGAGAAAAATCTGGTCAACCACTAGTAACAACTATTATAACTGTAACCACTAGTAAAATATATAATCTGGTCAACCACTAGTAAAACTATTATATAAGGAGAAGATGGAGATATGCTGGTAACCTAAGAAGAAAAGATCAAAGAAAGATAGAACACCATACACCAACCACCAATACCAGCATACAATAAAAATAGATTGGGTACTAGAGCTAAGGGAAGACCAAGAAAAAGATGGATAGACAATATCAAGACCATACTACATAAACACGGATACAACACAACAAGGCCGACTCATCTAGCCCTAGAACGCAAATTAAAGCTCCCATCCCTACGCTTAACGGCAAGAGTGGACAGCAAACTACATCTTCCACCTGGGAATAGGCAATAGATAGGACACGATAAGGAAACCCAGAAACGAACTTTGGTGAGAGAAGCAAGAAATATCGGATTCAATTCCATTAAATAGATTGAGCGAGTGTGCTAGGACAGAGTGCTATGGAGAAATTACTTGCAGGCCCTATGTGCTGCAGGAAACTTCAAATGATCTTTCATTTTTGTCCTTTTAGACATTTAGACTCAGGTATGGTCCTGGTCTTTTGATTTCGCATGGGAACTAGTTCGCTGTTTTTATACATGTTTATAGATGTTTTTAAAATGTATTTTTCTGTATGAAATGTCAAAGATTATAATATTTCTTGAACCACATGAGGACCCACTGTAAGTACCTCGCAGACTCCTGAGGGCAAGCGGACTCCAGTTTGGGAAACCGCTGGTTTAGCCTTCAAGACTTGGTCATTTATTATTAGCATTGAAGAGAAAAAACGGTCAAGTAACAAAGATGACACAATGAATGTATCTGTAAATTATGTAGCACACACACCAAGTCTTGGTTGTAAAGTCAATAACTCAAGCAGCAATAACACAACAGCTTTCTTTGATGTCAAGATTTCAATCGCAGAAAGTGAATCCATCAAGACGACTGCAATTTTGTTACGTTTGAACATGCGTAATGTTTTTTGTGCACATTGCATACTTTAGTCTCCATCAATATCGCGTTGTTGTTGAGGTGTATTTATACAGACATCGTTATATTTCTTCAGAGATCCCTGATCTTACTGTCGGTGAGATCGAGTTCCTAGTCCTATCGGAGATGGACGCAAAACGTAGGTCCCATGCTCATCCTACGCTCAAGTTGAGCCCATAAACGAACAACTGACAGTTCAAAATCGAGAACAGGCTGAAAATCCGCTGCATGAGGAAAACTTCATTAGAAAAATATTTTAAAAAACTTTCGTACGGATTTCGTACACTGTCGCTGAGATCTTCCGGTGAAAGATTTAGATCGAAGCACACATGGTTACTCACCAAAGTACAATGATGGTGGTTCAATTAATCAATCAATCATTACAGAAAGACATAGCAAATTATGTCATTATAATAAGGACATAATGTCAACTCTCAATTGTATTTATATACCAGCTGTACTACCCGGCTTTGTGCGGGAAATATCATATTCCAATAAGGGTCATTAAAAAGTTATCTCGTGATAGTTTTTAAAAATTCTTGACGACGACACACAAACAATTGCATTATAATAGAAATGGTATGAAGCGGTTGACCTGTAGCCTGTAACACGCGTTGGGGTTTTTACAGATTGACACTCGTTAGGGATACATAACCCAGTTGCAATTATTTCACAAATGTTTAGACTTTCACAAATTTATCACGCGTTGAGATCATTCTAATTCGCACATCTGTTTCCTCTGCGGTTTCTTTGCTTTTTGGTCGAACAGCTTGTTGTGTGATTGTGATTCACAATTTTCATTATAATCTCCCTTTGACTGTATGTATCAAATTACATTAATACAGTCTTATTTAAATCATAACTCGAGAATGGAGCAATGTCGAGAGCTACAAAATGTCGCGTTTAATGAAAAATTCCAGGATTAAAAAGGTGTGCAAATTTCCTGATTCTAGAGTTCAACTCTCGATAGTTCTACCTACGACCGACATACATGCAATTTTGCGCTTTATAGTTGATTCATTATTGCCATTTATTTTCATTATAATTATCTTTTGTTTTGAAGTTGTTAGTGCTGAGAACTAGATTAGAGCTGGTACCTTTTTAGAATTTTTTAAATTTATTTGTTCCGGAGACCCTTAATACTTCTTTACTGTCTATTTATTTACTATATTCATTAGCTTTGGCGCTTTCCCTGGGGTTCTTATAACTCTTTATTATCTTTTCTAGAAGCCGAAGAAAAGTTTCAAAGCTCATCATCAATCATGACGGGGCAATAATTGAATCTCAACTAAATGTTAGCCCGAGTTTTAGTTCATTTGTTTTTAGTTTAGTCGCCGGATCATCATCACTTCACGTTGAACTAATTAGTCCATAACTGCTCAGACCCAACCCCTCAATATGTCTCCCAGGTGTGGCGACAAATGATCCCTATTCTTTGTTGGTGTACTATTCATCTTTGGCTACCAGCATAGTGTTCTTGTCTAGCTACACCACACTTGACTTGGAATTCCTGCAGTCTGACTAGTGTTGTAAATTCATCACTATTACTTGTATCATGTAAATATCCTTTCTCCCTTATGTAATTTGTAATATCAGTCCGAATATTGAATTATAAGTTCAGATAATGCTATATTTCAATGTCATGAAGTTAGATTTACAGAATTACATCTCTCTTTTATCCCATATCTTGTTTACAATTTATCCTAACGATGGTTTCACTATTTTCTAAACTAGATTTTCTAATGGCATGCATGAAAACTCATGTCACTTTTTAATGTTAAACATGGGATTCAACTTTATAATGTTAAACATGGGCTTCAACTTTATAATGTTAAACATGGGCTTCAACTTTATAATGTTAAACATGGCTTCACTTTATAATGTTAAACATGAGCTTCCTTTATAATGTTCAACATGAAATTCCTCTTTTTAATATTAAACATGAGCTTCCACTTTATAATGTTAAACATGGGCTTCTACTTTATAATGTTAAACATGGGCTTCCCCTTTATAATGTTAAACATGAGCTTTCTCTTATAATGTTAAACATGAGCTTCCTCTTATAATGTTAAACATGAGCTTCCTCTTATAATGTTAAACATGGGCTTCCACTTTATAATGTTAAACATGGGCTTCCACTTTATAATGTTAAACATGAGCTTCCCTTTTATAATGTTCAACATGAAATTCCTTTATAATGTTAAACATGAGCTTCCACTTTATAATGTTAAACATGGGCTTCTACTTTATAATGTTAAACATGGCTTCTTATAATGTTAAACATGGGCTTCCCTTTATAATGTTAAACATGAGCTTCCACTTTATAATGTTAAACATGGGCTTCCACTTTATAATGTTAAACATGAGCTTCCTTTATAATGTTAAACATGGCTTCCCTTTATAATGTTAAACATGAGCTTCTCTTATAATGTTAAACATGAGCTTCCTCTTATAATGTTAAACATGAGCTTCCTCTTATAATGTTAAACATGAGCTTCCTCTTATAATGTTAAACATGGGCTTCCACTTTATAATGTTAAACATGAGCTTCCTCTTATAATGTTAAACATGAGCTTCCTCTTATAATGTTAAACATGAGCTTCCTCTTATAATGTTAAACATGAGCTTCCTCTTATAATGTTCAACATGAGCTTCTCTATAATGTTCAACATGAGCTTCCTCTTATAATATTAAAATGTTCTCTTATAATGTTAAAATGAGCTTCCTCTTATAATATTAAACAGGCTTCCTTTATAATGTTAAACATGAGCTTTCTCTTATAATGTTTAACAGGGATTCCTATGTACTTTGATCTCTATCTCTTTCATCAAATTAATATTAGTTTTTGTTCAGCAGCAGAACTTGAGATTTTTAGCAGTTATATATGAATCTTATCTTTATATTATATCTGTTTCAAAGGGTCTAAAGCCAAGTGAATGACTTCATTGAGTCGGGTTTATCCCCATATGGCATGGTCCATCTCCACAGAAATAAATCATAACACACATGGCTACTCAACGAAGTGTATTGATCATGGCTCATTCCCACAAGCAGTCGAATATCATGCTCTGACTTTTTTTTTTTTTTTTTACCGATCTAGAAGCACTTGAGCTTTCAGCTCTTCGGCTCGGTGCCGTGGACATCGTAACCCTTCGGTTCGGTGCCACGAACACCGTGAATCTGGTGAACCTGTGGTTTTCTGTCAACCGCGGAATTGAACCCGCAGTCACGGGGAGCTTGTCACCCGTAGTCCAACGCTTTGAACACGCTGGGCAGACAGGCCATGCTCTGACTACCGTCCTCTAGTATTGCATAAAATTGTTCGTGAACAGTACCTAACCTAGTCAAATCAATGTTAAACTGTTCATATTTTATACAGGATTACTGAGTTAAAATAATGAAGTAGTAATTAGATATTGGTAATTTATTTCCTATTGGTTTTGCCCCATTACTTTCATTTGCTCGCCTCCCTTCCTTTGGTAATTCATTTATTTCTAAATGATTGTTTCCAAAGGAAATGAAGACATGAATTCAATTTCATCGCTTTTATGTTGGTAACATTACAAATATTTTGTGTGCATTATCATTAGTTTTAAAAACGAATAGTTTAACAGTGAAGGACTGACTTTATTGCACCGGGATTTTCCCAAATGGCCTGGTCATAATCGACAGCAATGACACTCTATTAGGAGAAATGGGTTGTGGGTTTATTCCCACACTTCGACTTTCCACACATAAAGAAAAGCATTGGCCCTCCTACCTCCTGCACACTAGGGTCTAGAAGTGTAAAGTGACAGGTATTTCGTACTGTAACGCCTGGAAAAGAGGTACAGGAAATACAAAACACCACATTCTCCAATATATGAAATGACATTTCTTCCCCTTGTGCCCGCTATAAATGCTGACGTAATCGTGTCGCATAATATGGTGCTTCTTTACTAATTTGTGCGTGAAGGCGTCCTTTCCTTATCACCAGTTTCCCTAGTTAAAAAGACGAGCCTCACTCTGACTTCAGAGGTAATTGTACATTAGATTCTCAGGTAAAGGATCAGGTCTACCTGCATTCCAACCGTCTATTATGTGCACACCGAGGGTTATTGGACCACCTGCATTCCAACCGCTTATCATGTGCACACCTAGGATTATTGGACCACCTGCATTCCAACCGCTTATCATGTGCACACCTAGGATTATTGGCCAACTGGCACAACCGATCTTGCATGTGCACACCTTCGTAACTGTGACCCACCTGCATTGCAAACCCTTATCATAGTATGCACACCTAGGATTATTGGACCACCTTCATTCCAACCGCTTATCATGTGCACACCTAGGATTATTGGCCCACCTGCATTCCAACCGCTTATCATGTGCACACCTAGGATTATTGGACCACCTGCATTCCAACCGCTTATCATGTACACACCTAGGATTTTTGGGACCACCTGCATTCCAACCGCTTATCATGTACACACCTAGGATTATTGGACCACCTGCATTCCAACCGCTTATCATGTACACACCTAGGATTATTGGCCCAATCTGGGTACGAAACCCGGAATTCTTGCTTCTGTTACCACCTTCGCTAACAGTGACCCCCAACTGCAGGTATGAAAACGGAATTCTTCACCTACCTTTATACATAAGTAATCGCACCGCGTAACTACCACACTAATATTGCTACCTAAACTTAAAGGGGCGGTTTTCAAGACGAAGGATTAACTTCACCGTACCGGTTTTTACCCCATATGGCTCGGTACCTCTCCGCAGAAATGGCACGCCACCTGTCGAGAGTATTTACACAGCACAAACTCCGTAGCTCCAACAACAATCTTAGGGGTCTTTGAAAAAATGCACTCGTGAACAGAAGATCGTGATCCGGATTCGAACCCACGACCTTTGACTCGCAAGGGCTTAACCTCTATGCTACAGAGACACCCTTCTAAACTATTGTTTCATAAATTACTTATTTATCGACTTATATTGACAGCGAAGAAAAGAAAGAACACAACGCATAACATTTCTCTGCAACAGAAAGAACAAGCAATAATATCAGAGAAAGATAACAAACTCGAGAATATCATCACTAAACGAACCAGGAAGTAATTTGTATCTAAATGCCACGCTGTGAACATGCTGCGTTGGTACTATTGCTCAGTTTCCTGAACAGTTTGCACTAAAACGCCCATAATTTCCGCATGAAAAATCTATGAATGAAGAAATGGAAATGAATCAATTTTTTTTTCTGATTATGGGCAAGTTATTTTGTTATATAACTCATTTTGATTATAAAATTCAGGTTCAAATTAATCAATTTTCATTTAGTTTGATTTGTTCTATCGGATGTATCGAACAGGTTTTTACAAATTGATTTTATTATATCAGTCAAAGCGTTTAGTGTTATATACTTGTCTTTGAGAGTCTCTGTGGCGGAGTGACAAAGCCGTTGCTTTGCGTTTCGAAGGATGTCGGTTCGAATTTGAACCGAGCCGTTGAGTTCACGGGTGCATTTGTTTCCAGAAGTTTGGATAGATAATAATATTCTGCGAATTCTCGCATTTAAGCAATAGTGTGTGCTTGTTTGAAAGACATGAATACCGATGAAGAAATTGAAAGACATGAACACCGATCAAGAAATTGCAAGATGGAAGGGATCCCTCCGAGATGATGTGCTGTACGAAAATATGAATAAAACCTAAGTGAATGCAGTCTTGAGCCCTATATTGCTACATGACGTTAAGCTATCTGAGTTTTGGCTGAACGTATCGGAGACAGATCACTTACGCAGTAGCTTTGCTGCAGATTCAGCGATAAATTATTGTATGGAGAGTTGAGCCACTGTCCACTGATACAAGTTAAGCTGATTACAACTCAGTTAACCCCCTACCAATTCGGTTCCTCTCTTACTATCTGAGATATAACTATCTTCTTCTTCAAACGCTCCATATCGACCACTTGTTAACCACTCTGTGTGTTTTGTATGTGATCTGAACCTAAGAGCGATTCTTCGTTTTGCGCCTACAAGTAGGCCAGCACATCCAATTTCTGCGACGCTTTTATTTACTGGGGTAGCTTTCCGAGGCCCTACCTCAGGCGAATCTTACGACCTGCCTTGTAGGTAGCAGTGTTACTATTCATTGCGCCCCAGCAACACACGGGCGTCATAGTAAATAAAAAGCGTCACAGAAACCGGATATGCTGGCCTACTTGTAAGTGCATAACTGGCACAACGTACAATCGCTCTTATGCTCAGATCACATACAGATCACACATAGTGGTATAACAAGTGGTCACAGTGGTACTATTATTTCTTCCTTGGGCCCCAGCACCACACGGGCGCATGAATATCAAGAAAGATGAGTCGAATATTCTGGATATCAAGAAAGATGAGTCGAATATTCTGGATATCAAGAAAGATGAGTCGAATATTCTGGATATCAAGAAAGATGAGTCGAATATTCTGGATATCAAGAAAGATGAGTCGAATATTCTGGATATCAAGAAAGATGAGTCGAATATTCTGGATATCAAGAAGATGAGTCGAATATTCTGGATATCAAGAAAGATGAGTCGAATATTCTGGATATCAAGAAAGATGAGTCGAATATTCTGGATATCAAGAAAGATGAGTCGAATATTCTGGATATCAAGAAAGATGAGTCGAATATTCTGGATATCAAGAAAGATGAGTCGAATATTCTGGATATCAAGAAAGATGAGTCGAATATTCTGGATATCAAGAAAGATGAGTCGAATATTCTGGATATCAAGAAAGATGAGTCGAATATTCTGGATATCAAGAAAGATGAGTCGAATATTCTGGACTGAAAAGAGTAACAAAAGACGGACTGAGTAACTAGTTACGCGTAGTTACCAGAACCAATAACTCAAGAGTTCCTGTCTAGACAAATAACTGAATTACCCTTGCCAACGCACGCGCGGCGCCACTGTGCCTGTGTCAAACATTTATTGCACCCTATTTTACTATACCGGCTTAAATGTTAATCAGATTTCTCAAGAAAACACAATTGTTTTATATTTTCCTATCATTCCCATGTACACCATCTTCCCGTTTTGCAATCTTATTTTCTGTTGTAGTCATTCTACTGTCACTTTGCTCGCCTCGTTGTTTTTTTGCAATCTTGCTTTCTTTTGTAGTCATTCTACTGTCACTTTGCTCGCCTCGTTGCTTTTTGCAATCTTGCTTTCTTTTGTAGTCATTCTACTGTCACTTTGCTCGCCTCGTTGCTTTTTCACTGGAGTAAGCGTCTGCATTTAAACTATGTTAACATTACTCTTGCTTTTCTTAGTAGTAGTAGTAGTAGTAGTATTAGTAGTAGTAGTAGTATTAGTGGTAGTAGTATTAGTAGTAGTAGTAGTATTAGTAGTAGTAGTAGTATTAGTAGTATTAGTAGTAGTAGTAGTAGTATTAGTAGTAGTAGTAGTAGTTATAGTAGTAGTAGTAGTAGAATTAGTAGTAGTAGTAGTATTACTAAATCGCTGGGCAGAACACTTCGTTCTGTCCTCAACCATCCATCCACTATATGTTATGAAGCCATAGAGCGCATGCCCAGGTCCCAATCAATGCCAAGCTTGATATTCCACCTACCTTAGCAGAGGTCAAGAAGGCAACAAGCCAGATGTCCAGCGGGAAGGCACCGGGTGCGGACTCAATACCAACCGAAGTCTACAAAGAAGGAGGGCCCACGTTGATGCTAAAATTGACAGAGTTATTTACATCCATTTGGTCCAACGAACGTGTGCCACAGGAATTAAAGGATGCCACTATTGTCCACGTGTACAAGCGGAAAGGAAACCGCCAGGCCTGCGATAACCACAGGGATCTCCCTCCTGTCAATCGCTGGCAAAATACTGGCCAGAGTCCTCCTCAATCGATTAATCGATCACCTGGAACAGGACTTACTCCCTGAGACCCAATGTGGCTTCAGAGCAGGTCGTGGAACAGCAGACATGATATTTGCTGCTCGCCAACTACAGGAGAAATGCCAAGAGCAGCACCGTAACCTCTATATGGTCTTTGTCGATCTGACAAAGGCTTTCGACACGTTAACAGGGAGGTTCTATGGAAGATCATGGAAAAATTTGGATGCCCAGGAAATTCATCAAGATCGTCCAACAGTTTCACGAGGGCATGATGGCACGTGTACTTGACGAAGGGGAGCTGTCGGAAGCCTTCCATGTCACCAACGGCGTCAAACAGGGCTGTGTACTGGCCCCAACACTCTTCAGCATGATGTTTGCTGCCATGCTCACGGATGTCTTTTGGGAAGGCGACGAACATGGGGTAAAGATTAGATACAGGACAGACGGTAACCTATTCAATCTTCGGAGGTTAAAATCCTCCACCAAGGTAAAAGAATCAACTATCTCAAACCTGTTGTTTGCTGATGACTGTGCCCTCGCTACCAACTCTGAGGAAGAAATGCAGACTTACATGGACAAGTTCTCAATGGCCTGTGATAGGTTTGGCCTCACCATTAACACCAAAAACAGAGGTCATGTTCCAGCCCGCCCTAGAGAACAGTATTACGATCCAGTAATCAACATTAAACACCAGCGTCTCCAGTCAACGGACAACTTTGTTTATCTTGGCAGCCTCCTATCCAGATCGGCAAACATAGATTCTGAGGTCCACAATAGGATATCCAAAGCCAGTGCTGCGTTCGGAAGGTTACGTGTCACTGTGTGGGAACGGAAGGGGATAAGCATAGTCACAAAGCTGAAAGTTTACCAGGCCATAGTGCTAACAACGCTGCTGTACGCAAGCGAGACATGGACAGTGTATAGCAGACACGCAAGAAAATTAAACCATTTCCACACAAGCTGTCTACGCAGAATACTAAAAATAAACTGGCTGGACAAAATTCCAGACAGCGAAGTCCTCACAAGAGCAAAGATCCCAGCGTCAACACCCTGTTGCAGAAGGCCCAACTGAGATGGGTCGGTCACGTTGCTCGAATGCCTGATAAACGCATCCCAAAACAGTTGATGTATGGCGAGCTTGAAGGGGCAGACGTTTAGCTGGTGGACAGAAAACGCTTTAAAGACACTCTTAAAGTGTCTCTGAAATGCTTCGATATAGACAATACGTGCTGGAATCCCTTGCGCAAGATCGCCAAATGTGGCGCTGTAACAACAAAGAGGAACCCGAATAGCTGAGAATCATCGTATTGTTGAGTCACAGAAAACGAGCAGCGCGAAAAGACAGAGCACACAACACATACATGTCTAACCTTGATCATGTATGCCCCACCTGTGGTCGGGGATTCTGTTCTAGGATTGGACTCTACAGTCACCTCCGCACACACCAGAGAGGTGCAACAGTACACGTCTGAGATTGTTGTCATCATCGCTTGCGATGGACGGCTATTACAGTAGTATTAGTAGTAGTAGTATTAGTAGTAGTAGTTTAATCGTCACATCGCGTCCTCACCCTAGAAGCATAAGTCAGATGCGCCCCAATATATACAAACCTTTAACAGCACTGAATTACATCTTGACTTTTAGTCCAATAACCTTCTCCTTCTTCTTCTTCTTCTCTTCCACCATTTACTTCATTATATAGTGTTGGTAGGGAGGGGAGGGTGTGGGGGAGGACGTAGTGATCTTGTGTGTTTGAAGGCACTTTGTAAACTGATATTCATTTTTATAAGGATGTTCTTGATGCCATCGCTCCAACTTTTGCGTGGTCTTCCTCTTGCTTTGTACTCATTATACTTTTTCTGTAATTCCAATAACCTCAATCTCTATAAAATGAATATTTTTAATTTCTCTTATAATCCCATACTTTTAATCTCTCTTCTAATCTCCTACTTTTAATCTCTCTACCAGTCCACTAACTTTAATCTCTCTTCTAGTCCAGTAACTCTAATCTCTGTTCAATTATAATAACATCGAATTATCACCTAGTCCAACAATAACTTGAACGACATGCTAGAGGAAAAATAATCACAACCTAGTCATATCGTTTTATTAAAATATATAAATATAACTTTACTATGGGATTATTGGAGACTTCTGAACAAAGTAGTTTTAATTGTGTTTCATGTTATGCTCTCAAAGACATGCAGTAACCCATGTTTCATGTTATTCTCTCAAAGACATGCAGTAACCCATGTTTCATGTTATTCTCTCAAAGACATGCAGTAACCCATGTTTCATGTTATGCTCTCAAAGACATGCAGTAACCCATGTTTCATGTTATGCTCTCATAGACATGCAGTAACCCATGTTTCATGTTATTCTCTCAAAGACATGCAGTAACCCATGTTTCATGTTATTCTCTCAAAGACATGCAGTAACCCATGTTATGCTCTCAAAGACATGCAGTAACCCATGTTTCATGTTATGCTCTCAAAGACATGCAGTAACCCATGTTATATGTTATTCTCTCAAAGACATGCAGTAACCCATGTTATGCTCTCAAAGACATGCAGTAACCCATGTTATGCTCTCAAAGACATGCAGTAACCCATGTTTCATGTTATGCTCTCAAAGACATGCAGTAACCCATGTTTCATGTTATGCTCTCAAAGACATGCAGTAACCCATGTTTCTTCACAATTAATGTCAATCACAGTCGTTGGATAAATGTCAACGCTTGTCGTCGACCGTAACAGCTGCAACCGATATCGACTTGAGAAGAAATTATCAACGAATATCAAAGCAGGCATTGAAGTTAAATGCAAAGGGTTCAAGAAAGAGCGGACGACCTAAGGAGACCCTGAAACGACCTTTGCTGGGAGAGGCAAGAAATATCGGTTTAGTTCCATGGAGGAGATTGAGCGAGTTGCCCAGGTTAGAGCGGCATGGAGAAATTGTTTGCAGCCCCATGTAACGTATAACGGTACGAGAGGAATTATTATTATTAACTGCATCTGTGACAGACTTCTACATGATCAGCTAGTTAGTCTGTTCTGAACTTGTTTTTGGGACACCATACCTTTTATTCACACGATTTTGTGCTTGCAGTAGGAATTACATTAGTATCTATTACTTTTTTCTTCTTCCTCGTTCGTTCTCATACTCATGTTGGTTATAGTTGGATGCAATTTGTTGACATGCAAAGAGATTGATTAATCAACATCGAACTGGTGTATTGGGCCGCTGGACGCTGCTGGATTTGTTGAGGCAAAGTTCGGAGCATATATGGACATATCCGGAATGCTATGATGATAGTCCTTTTATAACTGATAACTGATAGTTGGATGCAGTCTGGAAAATGGAATGCGCTGTGTTACAGTGTTTAGCGTGATCTGTGGTATCTGAGCTTTATGAGTCCAACACATCCGGCTTCAGCATAACCTTTTTTGGGTACTGGGTTAGCTTCTCCCTCTTTGATCTCTACAAACATAGACATACTTATTTGTAGTCGTCCGTTTCCAGGACAGCAACGGGAGGCGTGTAGAGTCTTGGTCAGCTTTGTTCAAACTCTGACTTCGACGCTAGCAATATCTATGAGTCGCTGACTGCTACAAGCCCATGTCCTCCGAAAGTGGAAGAAGTGTCTAGCTAAATATTTATAAGTAAATTTATATCTATATATATTCCTCTCGTATCGTTATAAGCTATAGAGAGCCTGCAAGCAATTGCTCCATACCGATCTGTTCTAGTCAACTTGCTCAATCTCTTCCATGGAATTGAGTCCAATATTTCTTGCCTCTCTCAGCAAAGCTCGTTTCAGGTTTCCCAGGTTTTTCATGTCTATGATATATTTGAATGATGTTTGCGTAGAGTCACGAGCTAGCTGTTTATTTGAATGATGTTTGCGAAGAGTCATGAGCTAGCTGTTTATTTGAATGATGTTTGCGAAGAGTCATGAGCTAGCTGTTTATTTGAATGATGTTTGCGTAGAGTCATGAGCTAGCTGTTTATTTGAATGATGTTTGCGAAGAGTCATGAGCTAGCTGTTTATTTGAATGATGTTTGCGAAGAGTCATGAGCTAGCTGTTTATTTGAATGATGTTTGCGAAGAGTCATGAGCTAGCTGTTTATTTGAATGATGTTTGCGAAGAGTCATGAGCTAGCTGTTTATTTGAATGATGTTTGCGAAGAGTCATGAGCTAGCTGTTTATTTGAATGATGTTTGCGAAGAGTCATGAGCTAGCTGTTTATTTGAATGATGTTTACGAAGAGTCATGAGCTAGCCGTTTATTTGAATGATGTTTGCGAAGAGTCATGAGCTAGCCGTATGTTACAAGAGAAATGTCATGAATATTTCACGACATTAAAAGCGGAAGTAAAGTTCAACCAATCACTTTCAAGTAATTTCAACTTAATGTTGTAAAAACATACCTGTGTTCCGTGAGTGATTTAATGATTTTAACAATGAATACACGTGACTGTTTACAAGATTAACCACGCCCCTCCCCCTCCACTTTTCCTTCTCTATGGACGCCCCTCCATAACACATATTATTATTTCCTAACTTACCATGTGACGAGACATCAAGTCTCTAAGCAATTTCTCCATACCGTTTGTTCTTTTTTGTTCTACATTGAACAGTAGACCTACGTTATTTTAACCGTTTCCGAGCGAGAGAGAGAGAGAAAAGAGAGAGAGAGAGAGCGAGGCGAGGCGAGAGAGTAAGAACTCGATCTGCCTTACATTGAAATCAGGGGTATCTGTAAAATATCTTGATCGGTCCACGCTGGTAGTTAACCAAGTACATTTGGAGGGAAAGACAAATACCTTACCTTCACGCCACGCCTCTCTTGGTAAAATTCGTTTCAATCTTTCTCTTGTGCGTTCTTACTTTCTTGAATTATATGTCCCCTACCTCAGTGCCTGTTTTCTTATTCTTTGATAATTTCTTCTCAGAGTATACGCAATATATCCCCATCCTCTCTTTCTTATAACATTTGTTACTAGTGGTTGACCAGGCTTCTATCTGATTTCATCACTTTTACTGAGCTCGTCCCATTTTATGTTCATAATTTATTTTTCTTTCTTTGCCATCACTATATTGAACCATAAAACTAAATAAGCAAGACCCATAGGAATGTGTTTTTTCTTCATTTTGGATACATCACAGATTCTTCTGTGAAATGTAGCGTGTCCATGATTACAATTTGAACAATTTGTTTACAATCTTCTTGTTATATAGACGTACCTGTGGGCCGTCCTGTCTTATTTGAGTGCTAGATGCTTGCCTTTTTTACAATCTGTTTTACCTGATATGCCTTCCCCTCTGTCTTTGTTGTCTTTTCTGCCAGTATACTGTCGTTCTGCTTTCAGTTATGTCTGTATTTCTGTCTTTTCTGTCTGTCATTGTGTCTATCGTTTTCTCTCTCTCTCTTTCATCTTGTATGTCATTATGCTGTATTGTCTTTTTATCTGCAATTTTTGTCTGCCGTTCTGTCTGCTTGTCTGTCTAACCATGCATTTAGCACGAATCTATCATACATTCATGTACACGTTTTATAACTCTGCAATCTAACCAATTATCCTTCCACTCTCTGTCCATCCAATCTTCCTTGTATCGTCTCGTCTTTCTTCCAATTATTCTTATATTCCTCTAGTACCGTTATTATTACATAGGACATACACGCAATTTATCCATACCGTTCAATCCTGGGCAACTCGTTCCCTGTCGCTCTCTGCCCATCTTCTATTTCTTGTATTGTCTTGTCTTTCCTAAAATTATAATGACATTCTCCTGGTACGGTTATACTTTACATAGAGCTTGCAAGCAATTTTATTCTCTATTAAATTGACTCCGATAATTCTCGTCACTCTCATTCAAGTTTCTTTCAGGGTTTCTTTAGGACGTCCTGTCTTTCTTGAATCGTTGTCTCCAAATGTTTGTTTTGTGATTCTTTGATCATTTCCTCTCAGAGTATGCCCCAAATATCGCTATCTTCTCTTTATTATAACAGATGTTACTAGTTGTTAGCCAGACATTTCTCCTGAATTAACCACATCTTATGTTTATTATTTTCTTCAAATTACTTATCATTTATCACCTTAGTAATCTATCCACAAGTTAGGACCTCTCTGACATTAAGTTACTTTGCTCCCCTCTAGCTTTCAATTAACTATGCTTGCTCTACGGTGTTAGGCCTGTATGTTGTTTTTTAACCATCAGCCCTTTGCCCTCCTGCCCAGCGTGTTCGTAGCGCGTTGGACGACGGGTGACACGCCCCCTGTGAGTGCGGTTAAATTTAGCGGGCTGGCAGAAAAGCCACAGGTTCTCCAGATTTACTGTGCTCGTGGCACCGAACCGAAGGGTTACGATGTCCATGGCACCGAGCCGAAGAGCTGAAAGCTCAAGTGCTTCTGGATTTAAAAAAACCCAGCCCATCAGCCCACGATGGATGATGTAGTCACTACCACACCGCCCGCTTTGACTACCCAGTGTTTCTCTGGTACCAAACTGAGGATATGTCGACTTGAGATCGGGAACAAATCTCATATATGATCCTGGGACCATACGTCTATGAAGCAAGTAGACTAATCACTGCGCTATCTCTACACACTGTATCTTTTAGAGATCTCTGTTATGTAAAGGTAACGTTCTCACCTCTCATACCAAATGTTCCCGGTTCGTTCTCTGCATGGAGCGTTTGGAATATTTTACCAGTGGTCTCTGATTTCAATGTACTTACTTACTTACTTAATCCCGTCATGCCTAGTGACACATGGGGCTTCAGAAAGGACTTTCCATGCTCTCCTGTCCCGTGCAACCTTCAGCGCAGAGCCCCACGTCAGAGATGCGGTGTCCAGTTCCTCTTCCATCATGCGCCTCCATGTTGTCCGTGGTCTGCCTTTCTTTCTCTTTCCTCTGGTGTCCAAGTGAGGGCTATCCTTGCAGGCATTTCTTGTCTCATTCTCATAACATGTCCGAGCCATTTCCATCTTCTCTTTTGAGTATGTCATTCATTGCCTCTTGTCTTGTGTCTTGGAGTAGTTGGTTATTGGATATTTTTACTGGCCAAAAGATTCCCAAGATTCTGCGAAGACAAGAGTGGTGGAAAACTGACAGCCTGCTAGTATCTCCTTTGGTCATCCTCCAACACTCGATCCGTAAAGCAAAACTGGCAAAACAATGCTTTATAGAGTTTAAGCTTTGTGGTCCTATTGTAGATTTTGGACTTCCATACTGGTTTCATTCTGGCAAAAGCGGTTCTGGCCTTACTTAGACGTGATTTTATATCTTCCTCTGTGCCACCATTTAGTGTCAGTACTCTACCAAGATATGTAAACTGCTCAACCCTTTCCAGTGTTTCATTTTCTAACATTACTGGTTGTTGGATTTCACTGTTTGTCATAATTTTTGTTTTTCCTGTGTTTGTTTTGAGGCCTACTGTCTTTGCCGTGCTGTGAAGTATTGTACTTTTCTCTTGTATATGTTCATATTTGTGTGACACCAGGGCTATATCGTCTGCAAAGTCCAGGTCCTCAAGCATCTCGAAAGGGTCCATCTTATTCCTCTTGGTGCTTGTTGTTTTATGGCATTTTTAGCACCCAGTCAATTGTAATACTAAACAAAAGAGAGGACATTACACATCCCTGTCTTACACCAGATTTTACTGGGAATGTTTTGTTGGAATTCTTTAGGTTGCAGGAGAAATCTTTATAGAAGAGGCTATGATGTTAACAAGCTTCTGCGGTACGCCGTATTGTCTCAGTATCTTCCATAGGCTGTCTCTGTGGACGCTGTCGAATGCCTTTTCAAAATCTATGAAGTTGATATATATAGTCCTTTGCCACTCGCTACATTGTTCTAAAATGTTACGCAGGGTAAATATATGTTCATTTGTTCCTCTTCCTTTCCTAAATCCTGCTTGCTCCATTCGTAGACACTTGTCTACTGCTTCTTGTATTCGCATTATGACAATTTTGCAGAATATCTTACTTGGGATTGAAAGCAACGTGATTCCTCTCCAGTTATTGCAATCTGTTAGGTCTCCTTTCTTGGGGATTTTCACCACAGTACTCCTAGTCCAATCCTTAGGCAATTCTTCTTTCTCCCAGATATCTGCAAACAATGGCTCTAATATGTTTGCAGCTAAGATGGATAGCAGAGCTTTTCAAGATCGATTTCAATGTAGGTACTATCGAATTCCTAGTCCTATCGGAGTAGGACGATAAAACGTAAGTTGAACATGTTAAATAACTCTTGACCAGTTGAAAAGCAATGAGTAGGCTGTAAAGCCGCCGCAGGGTGAAAACTAATTTAAAAGGATTAAAATGGAAATTCCTATTAAAAATATTTAAAATCGTCAAAATTGTATCTTGTAGCCTCGCCGGTGCTACGTAGTTAGTGTAAGTGCACTGTTGATGAGGTTGACCTGAACAAGAAATTGATTGGAGTACGTATGATTATTCACTGAAATGCAATGATGATGGTATTATCAATCTATCAAATTATCACTATGCTATCGCAGTTATCCTATAACGGACATTCTATTCTCTATCTATTCTCTATCCCTGTCTTGCCATTCGACTTCAGGCCGAATTAGACATCTGGAGCGTTCCACTTTATGCTCTTTCTACAATGTGGAATTTAGTGTTGCGGATATTCCATCAATCCATCATTTACTTGGTCGTCCTCCGGGTCTGTAATGTTGATTTCTTCTTCTAATTGATCGTTGAGCTTCCCACGGAGCACAGGTCTTCAGCAAACTTCTTTTAGCTCTTCCTCTCTCCTGCCATCCATTTCAGTTCTTTCCATGTTTTACCTATCCTTTAAACATCAGCCTCCAGCTCTCCTCTTCAGATATGTCTAGGCTTTCCCCATCTCCACTTTCCCTGCGGGTTCCAAAATAGTTCCTGTCCTGCACTGCATCCGGTCGGTAATGTTGTTTTCAACGCGCAGTAATGTTTTCAAAACAAACGTAAAAATAAATGTCATACTTTCAAGACTTATCTTGATTTGATCCCTGGAATGTAGTCCCTAAATCCCATACCGTAGTCTGGTCTTGCGTACCGTTATATCTCATATCGTATTAATACAGTTTATCTGCCAGACAGACACATCACGTTAGTGTATGAATACACGGTTGAAAGCTATTCCATTCCATTCATCAAATGAAATATCAAACGATGCAAGGAATGCTAGTCAAAACATGACATCTAAAAATAAATCACCCCCTTATTAAAATAGATTGGATGTTTTTTTCTTCGATTTAGACTGTCTATATTTAGAAATGTGCAGTCTGGAATACTGTGTAGGCGATCTGTCTGGGGAACAATCGCGTATAGTATATAGTTATGTGTACGTATAATGTGTGTACATAGTTATGTGCACGTATGATGTGTATGTATATAGTTATGTGTACGTATAATATGTGTGTATATAGTTATGTGTACGTACGATATGTGTGCAGTGACGGCTCGTGATAATTTTTGTAGCTAGGGCCAGACATACATTTTCGGAAAAATCATGGTTTCGGTTGGATATATTTTAATGTATAAAATAATAAATACACGTTACACTTATTTTTGGTGGGGCCGGCCCACTGGCCCTTAATGACGAGCCGCCACTGTATGTGTGTATATAAAGGGTGTAAAGACAAGACCATTTAGTGTAAAGCATAAGCCTTATACATTACGCTAATCCCTATCGATATCATACAATCATCGATAGTATAGACCTAACATTAGTACTAATTCAGTTAGTGTATTTTTGCTGGCCGTGTGTTTGTTTCCAAATCATTGTATTTCACTTGTTTGTGTGCTATTTCAAAACATAAAGATGTGTATGCTCAACAATACAACATCAGTTTTTAAACAGTGAAAAACATTTCTTGTGTTCCTTCATCTGCAACAACAAACCAAATCCGGATCTCACTGTGTGCTTTCATTTTGGGAACTATCGCTAATGGATACACACATACAACGGGAAGTTATTGCAAGCGGCCATGACAAAACACATGGTAACCATGGGCGACACAGATATGGATTTGTGTTCTTTCAGTTTCAATAGTAAGTGGAATGTGAGCTATGAGAGGATGGAAAATATTTCCAGTAATGGATAGCACGAAAATTCCTATTAACCGGTTTGGTTTCACAAATACGGTTAATAGCACGCATTGTGGGTTACAGCAAGTTAGTGCCTCCAAGAAGGTGAGTTGTCTGTGTAATATTTTCATTGTTGTTTCCCTTGATTGAGTGTATAATGAAAGTATGACATTTCCCATCTTCTTTAATGTGTTGATGTTCCATAATCTTCTCCCAGTGGCAACGTATGAGTGTGAAACATGGACATTTAATAAGGAAGTGGTAAAACATATATGTGCTTTTGAATAATATAAGTGTTACAGAAGAGTTCTCCGTATATCATGGACAAAGAAGAAAACAAATAGATCTATCCAGAAAGAACTCAGAATCAAAGAAAACTGACTGATCTACAAATGAAAAAGAGAAAATTGAGGTATTTTGGACATATAAAAAGACACGAAGGTCTGGAAAAGGCCATCATATCGGCAAAGAGAAGAAGAGGAAGACCACGGAGAAGATGGATTCAGGATGTAACTGGTGGTTTGAGCATGCCGGCTGCAGAGGCAGGACATTTGGCCTATGATGGAGAGAAATTCAGGAGGACTGAATTGAACCCTAAGGTGACAAAGTTCTGCTCAGGACAAATTATTTGATGATGAATTTTCTCCAAGATTAAGATTTTGTATAATACCTGGGAATGGGAAGTATAGTCACAAAATGGGGATTCAGATAAGAACAGCATTGGAAAAATCCAGAAAACATGTTACCCAGACGTCTAGTTTTAATGCATTCAACGCAACTTCTATATCTTTAGTCATTTGTTATTCGTTACTTTCATATGTTAGGATTAATACAAGATTAAAATTGGAAATTAATCATTCAATTTTAAACATAAATATAACATGAAGCTCCATATTTTATTTCGAGTTTAATAGCTGATGTTGCTTTTGACAATTCTTAGCTAAATTTATTTTTTAGTAATTCCCGTTCTATCCAAATTACTAGCCAAATAGTTGAACTGCTCTATTTTTATTTGTTAGAATCTTGGATTCCAGGATGATATTTGCATTGCTTGACATAAGAGTCTTTATTATATTTGTCTTTTCAAATCTTATATGAAGTTCAACTTTTATTGCTACGGATGACAACTTGTCTGTTTTTATGTTCATATCCTGGTTAATTTTGACAAAACAAGGTAATATCATCTGTAAAACCCCAAATCTCCGAGTTGACGATGTTTGAACTAATCTAAGGCAGTTTCACCCCTGCAACATTTTCTCATCATCCTCAAATTAGACATACTTTAACCGAGTTGTGATTCGCCCGCCTACCCAGCGAGTTCGTAGCGCTGAGTGAGTTCGTAGGACGAAGGGTGACAAGTCCCCGTGAGTGCTGGTCAATTCCGCTGGTTGGCAGAAAAGCCACACGTTCTCCATATTTTACGGTGTTCGTGGCACCGAACCGAAGGGTTACGATGTCCATGGCACCGAACCGTAGGGTTACGATGTCCATGACACCGAACCGAAGGGTTACGATGTCCATGACACCGAACCGAAGGGTTACGATGTCCATGGCACCGATCCGAAGAGCTAAAAGCTCAAGTGTTTCTGAATCGGCACAAAAAAATCGAATTGTGATTTGTATCTATTTCTGTCCGGAAGTAAACAACATCATTATTTCAATCCTACATCACTGTCCTGCTACTAAGTTGAACATCTTTTAATCTTATTCTTTCTATAATCTTTCTCATTCCGGTTAATAAATGAGAGACATCTCCACTGAATTATGTTCAAACATCTTTCTCTTGGTGGCTTCCAAATTAGATATGTTTCAATCTATGTACTTGTTTAATCTTTCTTAATCTGCTACTAAATTAGATATGTTTCAATCTATGTACTTGTTTAATCATTCTCTTGATGGCTACTAAATTAGATATGTTTCAATCTATGTACTTGTTTAATCTTTCTTTTGATGGCTACTAAATTAGATATCTTTCAATCTATGTACTTGTTTAATCTTTCTCTTGATGGCTTCCAAATTAGATATGTTTCAATCTATGTACTTGTTTAATCTTTCTTTGTCTGCTACTAAATTAGATATGTTTCAATCTATGTACTTGTTTAATCTTTCTTTGTCTGCTACTAAATTAGATATGTTTCAATCTATGTACTTGTTTAATCTTTCTTTGTCTGCTACTAAATTAGATATGTTTCAATCTATGTACTTGTTTAATCTTTCTTTGTCTGCTACTAAATTAGATATGTTTCAATCTATGTACTTGTTTAATCTTTCTCTTGATGGCTACTAAATTAGATATGTTTCAATCTATGTACTTGTTTAATCTTTCTCCTGATGGCTACTAAATTAGATATGTTTCAATCTATGTACTTGTTTAATCTTTCTCTTGATGGCTACTAAATTAGATATGTTTCAATCTATGTACTTGTTTAATCTTTCTTTGTCTGCTACTAAATTAGATATGTTTCAATTTATGTACTTGTTTAATCTTTCTTTGTCTGCTACTAAATTAGATATGTTTCAATCTATGTACTTGTTTAATCTTTCTTGATGGCTACTAAATTAGATATGTTTCAATCTATGTACTTGTTTAATCATTCTCTTGATGGCTACTAAATTAGATATGTTTCAATCTATGTACTTGTTTAATCTTTCTCTTGATGGCTACTAAATTAGATATGTTTCAATCTATGTACTTGTTTAATTTTTCTCTTGATGGCTACTAAATTAGATATGTTTCAATCTATGTACTTGTTTAATCTTTCTTTGTCTGCTACTAAATTAGATATGTTTCAATCTATGTACTTGTTTAATCTTTCTTTATCTGCTACTAAATTAGATATGTTTCAATTTATGTACTTGTTTAATCTTTCTTTGTCTGCTACTAAATTAGATATGTTTCAATTTATGTACTTGTTTAATCTTTCTTTATCTGCTACTAAATTAGATATGTTTCAATCTATGTACTTGTTTAATCATTCTCTTGATGGCTACTAAATTAGATATGTTTCAATCTATGTACTTGTTTAATTTTTCTTGATGGCTACTAAATTAGATATGTTTCAATCTATGTACTTGTTTAATCTTTCTTTGTCTGCTACTAAATTAGATATGTTTCAATTTATGTACTTGTTTAATCTTTCTTTGTCTGCTACTAAATTAGATATGTTTCAATCTATGTACTTGTTTAATCTTTCTTTATCTGCTACTAAATTAGATATGTTTCAATCTATGTACTTGTTTAATCTTTCTTTTGATGGCTACTAAATTAGATATGTTTCAATCTATGTACTTGTTTAATTTTTCTTTGTCTGCTACTAAATTAGTTATGTTTCAATCTATGTACTTGTTTAATTTTTCTTTGTCTGCTACTAAATTAGATATGTTTCAATCTATGTACTTGTTTAATCTTTCTCTTGATGGCTACTAAATTAGATATGTTTCAATCTATGTACTTGTTTAATCTTTCTTTGTCTGCTACTAAATTAGATATGTTTCAATCTATGTACTTGTTTAATCTTTCTTTGTCTGCTACTAAATTAGATATGTTTCAATCTATGTACTTGTTTAATCTTTCTTTGTCCGCTACTAAATTAGATATGTTTCAATCTATGTACTTGTTTAATCTTTCTCTTGATGGCTACTAAATTAGATATGTTTCAATCTATGTACTTGTTTAATCATTCTCTTGATGGCTACTAAATTAGATATGTTTCAATCTATGTACTTGTTTAATCTTTCTCTTGATGGCTACTAAATTAGATATGTTTCAATCTATGTACTTGTTTAATCTTTCTTCGTCTGCTACTTCTTCTTCTTTTTCAATGATCCAGCGGCACTTGAGCTTTTGCCCTTCGGCCCAATGCTATGTAGTGGTATCTGCATGTGTCTGTAAGTTGTTCTTTTGTTCCGTATAGTGTGTTCCATTTATCTGGCCTTGGATGAAGGAGGGTCTTTCTGATGTCTTCTAGTGCTTGACACTTGAAGAGGTGGTGGTGAACGGTTTCATGATGATGTGCACACAGTTGGCACTCTGGAGTGTGTTGTGGATGAATTCTGTTCAAGTGATTATTAAGTGTTATGTGTTGGGTTCGGAGTCTAAAAATGGTGCTCTGATCTCTTCTTGTAAGGTGGTTGATGTTGTCATTAAGGTTAGGCTGGCCATATGACTGTACACCTCTCTTCCTGTGTTTCCCATGGCCCATCTGTTCAGCCAAATTTCCTTATTTGTTGTCATTAGGATTTGCTTTGCTGTATGGAGAGTTGTTGCTGTGATTGGTTGTTCCTGTGTTGACCCTTTTTTGGCTAGCCTATCTGCTTTGTCATTTCCAGGTGTGTTTGAATGTCCAGGGATCCACTGCATGGTTATTTTGATGTCATGTGATGTAATACGGCGTGATGCTGACCACATCACCTATCGTGTGCCGACGGTCAATAAAAAATACAGGCCTAACACTGTATTGACGTATATACCACGAGGTATGAAATAGTTCCTTTTATGTAATAAGTCTGTCAATATCTAGGGCTATATGGGATAGTTCAGATTTACAATGTCCACCATCCTCTAGGGCTTGAAGGGCAGACATTGAATCTGTGAAGATAATTATGTTTTGTGCCTTTGATGGAAAGGCATCGAAAACAGTCTTCAGGTGGTACAACGCTGCTTCTATCGCATGAATTTCAGCCTCATAATTGGAGCATATCTCCCACGCATGCACCAAACAGCTCTTCGGATGATCTGTCTGGGTATTGTATATATGCTCCGTAACCTGCTTTGATGGTGGCTTTAAATGCAGATCCATCAGTATAGACATGTATCCATTCTTGGGGATAGGCATCAATGGTTCTTTGAGATGCTATCATAAGGCTGATTGGGTCGGAGCGTTTAGTTGCTTCATCTATCAATTTTGTTCTAATTTCAGGTGTATTCAAGAGTGTATGTGGTGGTAAGTTTGCTATTACTCTCTGCAGCTGTTGTCTTGTTTCTGGAAGGTGGTATCTGTTTTTGATTTCACTGATGTGGTGGAGGATTGACTTTTGTTTAATTCTGTTTCTCTGTTGCCACTTCTCAACGAGTAGTTTATTGGGGTGATCTTGATTCATTCTTTTGCTCCTTTCATAGGCTTCAACAGCAGCTTTGTCCCTACGCAGCCCAAGAGGTTCCACATTTGTGTGAATTTCACATGCGGCGGTTGGTGTTGACCTCATTGCTCCACTGATTAGACGTAAGGCATTGTTCTGTACTCTGTCCAGGGAATCAAGGTTTGTCTTGGAGCAAGTTGTTAGAAGAGCACTGTTGTACTCTATTGCAGAGCGGATGTAACCAAGATATAAGCCTCTCAGAGTATCTTTGTCTGATCCCCATGTTGTGCCAGCAAGCTTCTTCAATAGCTGTAATCTTCTTAATGCTTTGTTCTTTACATTCACAACATGCTTCTTCAGGTTAAGCTGGCGTCAAGTGTTACTCCAAGATATGTGGGTGTTGCTCTCTTAGCAGTTGGTGATTGTCTAAATTAGATATGTTTCAATCTATGTACTTGTTTAATCTTTCTTTGTCTGCTACTAAATTAGATATGTTTAAATCTATGTACTTGTTTAATCTTTCTCTTGATGGCTACTAAATTAGATATGTTTCAATCTATGTACTTGTTTAATCTTTCTTTGTCTGCTACTAAATTAGATATGTTTCAATCTATGTACTTGTTTAATCTTTCTTTGTCTGCTACTAAATTAGATATGTTTCAATCTATGTACATGTTTAATCTTTCTTTGTCTGCTACTAAATTAAACATATAGCAATCATTATCTGAGTGAGATAGAAAGTTGGGACAGAAACTTACTAATACATCGAGAAACTTCTTCGTCTTCTTCGATCGCTCCATATCGACCACCTGTCAACCACTTTGTGTGATTTGTATGTGATATTAGCCTAAAAGCGATTGTACGGTGTGCCAGTTGTGCGTCTACATGTAGGCTAGCACATCCGACTTCTGCGCTGCTTTTTATTTACTAGGGTATCATTCCTAGTGCCTACATTAGTCGCCTCTTATGAAATGCATTGTAGGTCGCAGTGGTACTATTCTTTGCTTCCCTTGCGGGCCCCGGCACCACACAGGCGAGATTGAGAAACAAAACGTGAAGTGGGTCGGCCACTTAATAAGAATGTAACCAAAATCCACTGTATAAATAGTCTTCTACAACAGAACATCATGAAAGAATGCCAGAGGAAAACCACGAAAAAGATGGTTAGATGACATAGCAGAATCCTGTCAGAAAGCAAAAATAGCTATCACCAAGTCCACTATTGCAACGCAAGACAAAAATAGAAAATTACAACACTAGGCAACAACCTGGTAAAATTGTGACGATAACAGAGAGAAGACCAATCTAGTTGTTTGTATAAACGTTCTTTGTCCGGCATAATAAATTAGATATATTTATCGAATTGTTCCTATCAACTACTTTTGTTCAGCACCAAAATTATATATAGTTTTTCAATATGTTGATACCCTTTGTCTCTTATTTCTACTCAGCAGCTAAATTTTATATAGTTTTTCAATATTTTTTTTGTAGGAGGGGGGCGCTTTCTCTCTCTACTCCTTTATATATGGTGGTGGTATAATTTACGTGGTTGAGATTGTACTCTAATTCCTTCTTAGACCCCCTCTTACCATCTGGGATAATCTTTACGATACAAATATATATCAATATTATCATCATGTTCGTGTTATTCGTATTATATAGCGATGGTAATGATATTAATGGTACTCCTTTTTCCTCTCCTTATAATATATCATTTATTGTCCTTCTATGTAATCCATTCTATTTCCATTCATTTCTTTGACTCCATTGTCTTCCATTTGTTCCTGAACTCCTTTTTATTCATTTCTTCTGGTGCATATCCTTTCGTTCCTCTTGGATTGTGGCTACATGATATTTAGCAGTTTAAATTATGTCTTTATTTTGATAATGATTTTCGAGACAGTGTTCGATGATGTTATAAAGCTTGAACTCAATAGTTGGTGGAATTCATAACAAGTTTTTATTCAAGTTACTTGCAGTCAGACAGAACACGTTTTGTCAGTCCAAGGGTTCATTGTCGAATCTCTTCTGTTTGTTTACTAACTAGCAACAGTTACTCAAATCGTCACTCCCTAACACAAAACGTCATTGTCTTGTAGTTATGTGTTGTACTTCTACTTAGAGAGTGCAACACATATTCTCAACTATATAATATCTATTTATACTACACTAACTATCTTAAGATCAAGTTGTTCTTGGATTCTCCGAAAGGAGTTAATTCTTATTTTCATGTTTGTTGGCCTACACGCTCTGATATAACCAATAAAGGTTCGCCTTAGGTTGAAAGAGGCGTGCCTCGTTTAAAAGAGGCTTTAATCCTAATAAACAAACAAACAAACACTAACTATCTGGCTAACTGTCCATTCCTCCGCTGCCATCTGGGGGGCTATGACAACTATGACATTTGATACCCTTTGTCCCTTATTTCTACTCAGCAGCTAAATTATATATAGTTTTTCAATATGTTGATACCTTTTGTCTCTTATTTCTACTAAGCAGCAAAATTATATATAGTTTTTCAATATTTTGATACCCTTTGTCTCTTATTTCTACTCAGCAGCTAAATTATATCTCACAACCTTTTAGCACATTATATCTACATTTTCTCTATTCTATAGCGAAATTAGACTTTCTAAAGCTACTTGTACTTTCTATGTCTTCTCTTTCTCCCTTATTCGTCCTTAAATCTTGTAATCTCTCATTTTCAGTTTCATTAATCCCATCATCTGTCATGTGTTGCCTGCAATGTTTACAAGTACCTCCATCAACCTCGCCTTCTCCTACGTCTGTTTCTTTAGCTGCCCTTCCCTGATAAGCCGACGCTGTGTTATCTTTATCAAAGACTATCTACCCTACCCATTCTCTTGTGTCCATCAGCATTCTCACAAATCACTCTTCAACAACCCACGCCTCGTCTACACTGAGTACAACTGCTGGCATTTTGCTTACTATCACATGAACTACAATTCACATTCTCCTGGCAGGTCTTTGATCTCATACCTTCTGTTTGTTGTCAGATGAGCCAAAGTTCTATATATCTATTTGCTACACATGCGCTTCTGCGTCACTTACAGACCTGTATAGCTATTTTGTCTTGGATTATTTGTTCCAAACTTTAACTCATTTCATACCATTAACAACTTTACTGGCGTACAAATGTGCGCCAATAACACCACCGCTACTACAGCGATTTTTCACATATATAATTTTCTTTCACTTTGTACTTCTTCTTCTTTTGTCGTCATACTGTTACCGGGTTGTTGCCCAGTGTCGTGGTTTTCTGCTTTTGTCTTGCCCTGTTTTAGTGACTTGGGTGATAGTTATTTATATTTTCTGACGGGATTCTGCTATGTCATCTATCTATCTTTTTCGTGATCATCCTCTCACCTTCTTTCCTGATGTTCTGTTTTAGAAGACTATCTGTACACTGAAGTTTGGATGCATTATTTAGTGGCCGAACCACTTCATTCTTTGTTTCTCAATGTAATTCAAGCAAGGTTTTGTCCCAACTTTCTTTCTTATGCTGATGTTGGTCAATATCTTTTCTGGTGTTGTTGGTAACTTTTCGTAAGCATCGCATTTCACATGTATTTACTCTTTTGCGACTGTGTTTTGCTCATTGTCCATGTTTGGCCCTGGTAACACAGAGTTAGCATGAACGTGCTGTTGATAATTTTGTTGTTGTTGCTGTCAGTGTTATGTTTGGGTGAATTAATAATTGGGGGCGGCTATGGATCTTCTCTTTGTACTGAACCTTCCAAATTTGTATCATAGGTAGCAACATGTATGTATTAATAGTATATTTGAAGATATATATTAACGTGATCATCATCAGGTAGCACAGAGGTATATTTATCGAACGAACGATTATCTGAAACTATTCTATGATTTAACAATCATGAGTTAAGGAAGTACTTTCATCCTTAGTATCCTTTGTGTTCTTCTTCGTCTTCTTTTTCAAACGTCCCATATCGACCACTTTATGGAATTTGTATGTGATCTGAGCCTAAGAGCGATTGTACGTTGTGGCAGTTATGCGCCTACAAGTAGGCCATCACATCCGATTTCTGCGATGATTTTTATTTACTATTGTAGCTTCCCTAGGTCCTACATCAGTCGCTACACATCAATGCTACAGTGTATAGCAGACATGCAAGAACATTAAACCATTTCCACACAAGCTGTCTACGCAGAATACTAAAAATAAACTGGCAGGACAAAATTCCAGACAGCTAAGTCCTCACAAGAGCAAAGATCCCAAGCGTCAACACCCTGTTGCAGAAGGCCCAACTGAGATGGGTCGGTTACGTTGCTCGAATGCCTGATAAACGCATCCCAAAACAGTTGATGTATGGCGAACTTGAAGGGGCAGACGTTTAGCTGGTGGACAGAAAAACGCTTTAAAGACACTCTTAAAGTGTCTCTGAAATGCTTCGATATAGACAATAAAGGCTGGGAATCCCTTGCGCAAGATCGCTAAATGTGGCGCTGTAACAACAAAAGAGGAACCCGAATAGCTGAGAATCATCGTATTGTTGTGTCACAGAGAAAACGAGCAGCGCGAAAAGACAGAGCAGACAACACACACATGTCTAACCTTGATCATGTATGCCCCACCTGTGGTCGGGGATTCTGTTCTAGGATTGGACTCTACAGTCACCTCCGCACACACCAGAATGGTGAAACAGCACACGTCTGAGATTGTTGTCATCATCGCTTGCAATGGACGGCTATTATACATCAGTCGACTCTTACGACATGCCTTGTTAGTCTCAGTGTTACTATTATTTGCTTTCCATGCGGACCTCGGTACCACACGGGAGTACCCCGGCATCACATGGGAGTACCCTTTGTGTAAGTGTTAACGTAGAAATCGTTATCACGAATTGAACCCGTTTATATCCAGATGTCTTTGAATAAACATTCTAGTAATGGCGTCAACGACTAGACTTCATCCTTTGCAGCGTTTTTTTTTCCTGCACAGACAAAGAAGACGCATTCTGATATCTGGGTGTACCTGCAGAATTGAGCAAAGGTCGGCTTACCTGGAAACTAGTGATCTCACAAATATGTACCACATGGGCTCTGACATTATGACTTCTGAGAATTTCAACACAGGAAACTTCGTATGTGTGTTTAGATGTCAGTTCTGCGCCCCAGTGCCAAGTCGGTATTCAGACGCCATTTTCATCTTGGAAAATGGAAAGGTAATTCAGTAAATTGTAATGTCGTAGGGCTGAGAAGTGTTGAGAGACCTCACAGTATTTAGAGAGGGTCACTTAGAGACGTATACCTTTTGAATATATATATATATATATATATATATATATATATACAAGGCGCATGCTATGATTCAGAGAGGGGCCTCATCAGGCGGCACCGTAAGAGGGGCGCATAAGCAGATAAATTATAATCATAATTGAGGTTTATTTAGAAAAAACTTTTAAGGGGCGGCATTTCGAAGACTTGCATCATACTGATTCAAATATACCGCACGGCCCTGTATAAATATATATGAGAAACCCGGTGCAATGAAGTCAATCTTCGCCTTAGACCTTATTTTCTTGTGTAGCACAGTGGGCTGTTATAGTCAAGTAGCTAAACTTTGTTCTCCTAGAGTTGTAGGTTTGAAACCTAATACATATTCCTAAGTATTTCTTCTCTAGCTCTGTCTCCAACTTTCTCATTAGATCTGCAATCTGCACGTCTATGACTACCTTGTCTATAAGAGCAATGCTGCTCCGATACAATGGATACAAAGCATAAGGCCGGCCACACAAGAGGTGGACCTCAGAGATAACAGAGGCGACGAAACGTACTATTTATGAAGCGCACACTAGGACTCGCTCTATAGATCTCTTATCCTGACGATGTGAGACAAAACAGAATTGGAGAAAAGAAAAGGAATGTAGCTAATTATATTACATTCTTCTTCACCCTTCGCCCCTAGGGAAGCATAGGTCCGCAACCAAGGCCTTCCAAGCCCGCCTATCCAAGGCCATCTTTCCAGATCTCGCCACTCTCTCCCCGTTTTTTTGCATTCCATCTTTAACTCCCGTCTCCATGTGTTTCTGGGTCTTCCCTTACTTCTATTGCCCTGGAGGTTCCATCGGAGAGCCTGTCTCACGATGCTGTCAGGGGTTTCCTCAGTGTGTTTCCTATCCATCGCCACCTTCTGCTCATTATCTCCTGTTCCACCTACCGTTGTCCTGCCCTATCCCACAGTTCTCTGTTTGTGGTCTTGTCATACCATCTCAAATGGAGTATCCTGCGTAGGCATCTATTGATGAATGTCTGCAGCTTTTTGGTGTTCACCTTAGTCGTTCTCCATGTCTCCGCTCCATACAGAAGGACAGCCTTGACATTTGAGTTAAATATCATTATCTTAGTTTTATTCTGATCATTCTTGAACTCCATATGTTCTTCAGAATGGCAAATACTGATCTTGCCTTTTGTATTCTAACCCTAACGTCTTCATCTGTGCCACCTTATTACACAACAATTAATTATATTACATAACAATATTAAATTGCATTTTTCATCGTTATAGACGGATATTTGGCAAGTGTTTCACTGTGACAACTTCTGAGTATGCGCTTGTCTCTCCTGCCTTTCAGCTCATCACTTAGTCTCTTTTCAAAAGATTTTGCACCTTTGCGTAATGTTGTTTTCCATAGGACTCGGATTTACTTATTAAAGAAAATGAAATTCATGGTATATCATTTACAGAATGTAGCCATAAACCACAGCAAACGAGTCGTTGCTTTTTCTAGGCACAACTTATACGTTCAGTAGTTTGCCATTACTTTCTGAACGATGAGGTTTAATTTTACCTTTTGTAAAATCCCACGGAAACGAATTTTCTTGCGCGGAGTTTGAACCGGGTAGTTTGGGTTCTGGTCGAGTTCACTTCCGCTACAGATGCTCAACTTAATACATTGTTGGTATTATTATTGCAATCTCCCCACGAGGTTCACGCCTCTCGAGCCTTCAATTAGATGCACTTTAATATAAACCAGTTTGACAGCACTGGATTTGATTGACTTGTTGCTTAATTGATTGATTGATTGATTGATTGTTAAGACCATCATCTTCGCAATTCTATGTCTGACCCTACCTGTGTTCTGATCTCTGAAGCTCTCGTAAAACTCTGGCCGTGAATTCAGTAAGTTTCTCAATCATATTATTGTAACCAGACCGAATGAATGAAAGTTTCCCAATCTTCAGTAAAGAAAACTCAAGAACTTGATTAGATTAGTTCTATTTGAGTTTGTGCACGCAAGGGCTATACAATCATTTCCTTGACCTGTTTCTAGAGTTATGTTTCCGAGAAGTCTTGAAAAAGTAGGCCAAATTGTCAGGGCGTATTTAGGTCATATTTGAGGAAGATGTCAGTGAAATGACTTGAAACTCCATCGATTTGTATACGAGTTTCCGAGTCAAGGGCAGAGCACGTTCAGAAAAATATTCGTTCGATGCAGCTCGATACTGTTCGATAGATATAATACTATTTTATCTATATGGATGTCTGTGGCGTAGAGGTGAGATGTTTGCATGTCTCTCGAAAGGTACTCGACTCGTCTCATGTCAGGACTCAGTGGCGGCTCGTCATTAGGGGCAAGTGGGGCCGGGTCCCACCAAAAATAATGTGCAACATGTATTTGCTTTATGAATTAAAATATAACCTAACCCAAAATCATGGTTTTTTCAGCAAATTTTTGTCTTCCCCCACCAACAAAAATGATCACGAGCCGCCACTGTCGGGACTGTTTATTGTCTTTCCCCAGGTAGATGATGTAATTGGTTGTTCACTCTTGCCGTTAAGTGTAGGGGTGGGAGCTTTATTGTGCGTTCCATGGTTAGATGAGTAGCCCTTGTTGTGTTATATCCGTGTTTATATATTGTGGTCCTGATATTGTCTATCGATTATTTCTTGGTCTTCCATTGACTCTAGTATCTGATCTGTTGTTATTGTATTCTAGTATCTGATCTGTTGTTATTGTATTCTAGTATCTGATCTGTTGTTATTGTATTCTAGGATCTGATCTGTTGTTATTGTATTCTAGTATCTGATCTGTTGTTATTGTATTCTAGTATCTGATCTGTTGTTATTGTATTCTAGTATCTGATCTGTTGTTATTGTATTCTAGTATCTGATCTGTTGTTATTGTATTCTAGTATCTGATCTGTTGTTATTGTATTCTAGTATCTGATCTGTTGTTATTGTATTCTAGTATCTGATCTGTTGTTATTGTATTCTAGTATCTGATCTGTTGTTATTGTATTCTAGTATCTGATCTATTGTTATTGTATTCTAGTATCTGATCTGTTGTTATTGTATTCTAGTATCTGATCTGTTGTTATTGTATTCTAGTATCTGATCTGTTGTTATTGTATTCTAGTATCTGATCTGTTGTTATTGTATTCTAGTATCTGATCTGTTTTTTGTATTCTAGTATCTGATCTGTTGTTATTGTATTCTAGTATCTGATCTGTTGTTATTGTATTCTAGTATCTGATCTGTTGTTATTGTATTCTAGTATCTGATCTGTTGTTATTGTATTCTAGTATCTGATCTGTTGTTATTGTATTCTAGTATCTGATCTGTTGTTATTGTATTCTAGTATCTGATCTGTTGTTATTGTATTCTAGTATCTGATCTGTTGTTATTGTATTCTAGTATCTGATCTGTTGTTATTGTATCAGGGATATTTCCCAAAGATCCATGATCTCAATGTAGATGAGATCGAGTTCCTAGTCATATTGAGACCAACGATACAATATAGATCCCTTGTTCAAAGCGAGTACTTAAAAGATCCATCAAAAGATAGAAATCGATCAGAGCAGGCTGCAAATGCGCTGCCCAGACAAAATTTATTTTTAAAAAGTAAAATTAAATTTTCGCAATATTTCTTCCGTTTTCAAATTACATTGAGGAGCTACGGAATGTGTGCACTGCCGCTGAGATCTTCCTGTGTAAGAAAGAATAAAACACGCAATGTTATTCAGTGAAGTGCAATAATGATGGTCCTATCAATCAATCAATCAATGAATCAATCAATGAATCAATCAATGAATCAATCACTTATGTCTACCGGGAAAACAGGGTGGACAAAGGTAACCACTTAAGTCTGACAAATCAAATAATTGTGTGTCTGTTTGTTTGTTCTGAGTAAACTCTTTTATTCTTTATTTTCTCTAATATTGCTTCAGTGGGCGTCTGTAGCTTAAGCAGTAGTGAGCTCGATGCAACCCAAGCGTACCTGGTTCAAACTCAGAGGTGAGCAAGTTTGGAAGCAAATTCGTTTCCGTGAGATTTTTACGAAAGGTAAAAATAGACTTCATCGTTCAGAAAGCAATGGCAAACTACTGAACGTATAAGTGGTGCCTAGAAAAATCAACGACTCGTTTACTGTGGTTGATGGCTACGTCCTGTAAAGGATATGCCCCAATTTTCAATTGAATTCTGTTTGCTTCAAAGCGTTAGGATTACATGAACAAAGAAGAAAACTAACAAATTAAAACTATGAATTCCATCTATGAATACCTCAGAGTCCTGGTAACTATGAATTCCATCTATGAATACCTCAGAGTCCTGGTAACATCAGATGACAGATGTCGACAAGAAATAAAGAGCAGAATAATACAAGCGAAAATATCGTTCCTGAAAATGAGAAGCATTATCTGCAACAAGTCCTTTTTAGTTGCTATCAGAATGCGAGTTATTCAGTGCTACATAGAACCAATACTGAAATACGGATGCGAGTCATGGACAATGAACAAACAGATCGAAAAATCTATGAGGACCACAGAAATGGGGTTTTACAGAAAAATGATGATAATCCCATGGACTGCTAAAATGACTAATGTTGAGGTGCTGAATGAGGTCAAGACACAGAGAAAGCTTATCATCAATATAAGAAAGAGGCAGTCATCATTTTTCGGGCATGTGACGAGGAGGAGGTTTAAAACACATTGTGACAACTGGTAAAATCGAGGGTAGACGAGACAGAGGAAGACAGAGAGAGAAAATTGTGGATTGTCTGACTTCATGGCACGGTAGAGCGTCAACATCTGAGATGATAGCAAACACCAACGACAGAGATTTGTGGAGATCCATGATCGCCTATGTCAGCCTGCACGGCACCTGATGATGATGATGAATTCCATCAAAGAAATAGCATGACTATGAGACTCAACCACACAAGCGTATATTTCTGTCCATTTGTGTTATTTCAGTCTGTTCTCCAACACTATATTCCGTTTAGTTTCTTCTTCTTCTTGGAACGCTTCATTTCGATCACTTGTTAACCACTCTGTGGGATTTGTATATGATTTGGGCCTAAGAGCGATTGTACTTTGTACCAGTTATGCTTCTACAATTAGGCCAGCACGTCCGATTTCTGAGATGTTTTTTATTTATTATGGTAGCTTCCCTAGGTCCTACATCCGTCGCCTCTTACGACATGCCTTGTAGGTCGCAGTGGTACTATTCTTTACTTCCTTGGGCCCCGGCACCCACGGGCACCGTTTAGTTTAAATCTATATGTGTAATAGTGTTATTGCTAGGCCAGTTCTCTCATCTCCTCCATCGGGGAGTAATCGTAACTTATTTCGACAATGTTTCCCAGTAATGGCGGGCGTTGACAGCTGCGCAGAAATATTGTTGTAGTGCGGCAATTGTCTCTTGATCTCAATTCAAAAACAGGAAGTTGTCAGCGTACATACACAGAGACTGTCAAATCGTGTTGTATTTTTGGCTTATGAGGGTCTGAGTGAGTGTTGAAAATGTAACTGAAGTCCAGACTATTTGGCGACAATCTGGGTGACATCTGATAATTCATTGATGTCTTTGATTTCGTGAATCAAAGGAAACGGGACTATATATATATATATATATATATATATATACCAGGGTCTAGCACAGGCAGAGAGAGGTAAAACTGAGAAGACAGAGAGGAGAGGGAAAACTGAGAAGACAGAGAGGATAGAAAGTGGCCACAGACAGCAGAGTTAGATAGTGAGGCCAGAAAAGTAGAACAGATAGAGAGGAGGCCAGTAACCACACAGAGGTAGAGTCTGGTTGAGAGCCAGTAGCCAGTAAATTAGAAGTCACCACAAGATACTGTCTGGTCATACAGAAGACGGACAGAGAACAGTCAAGAGAACTCTGGCATAGACAGAAGCAGAGAACTCTGGCACAGACACTAGCGCAGAATAAGAAAACCAGTAGAGAACTCCAGTAGGTATACGTTAGATACGGTCCAGACCTGAGACATACTGTCTCCTAATGACTATGACGTCATAATCAACAGTTCTAGAAGAATAGACCTTCGTGAGAACATCGCTGAGACATGTTGTCTCCCAAATGACTTTGAAGTCTTCATCTTCATCATCAGCAGTTCTAGAAGAATAGACCTTCGTGAGAACATCCGCTGAGACATGCTGTCTCCCTTAATGACTTTGAGGTCATTATCATCTTCATCATCAGCAGTTCTAGAAGAATAGACCTTCGTGAGAACATCGCTGAGACCTTCGTGAGAACATCCGCTGAGACATGCTGTCTCCCAAATGACTTTGAAGTCTTCATCTTCATCATCAGCAGTTCTAGAAGACTAGACCTTCGTGAGAACATCGCTGAGATCTTCGTGAGAACATCACCGAGACATACTGTCTCTTAATGACTTTGAGGTCATTATCATCATCTTCAGAGAACCCACAGTACTGGACACATAGACTTGTTTAGGAATAGATCAAGTTGTGGTTATACTTCTTATGGATATAAGCCAGAGTGGAACGTTAGGTACGTTATATTAGAAACTACTTAAGTTAGAGATATTCTTTTAGGTGTTAAATATTTGTTTATATATATTAATTTTGTTGTTGGGTTTATGTTAGTTGGAATAATGTATTCTACATGTTATAAAAAAACCATGTATTTTTGTTGTTGTTGAAGAATAGTTAAATAAACATAAATTTAAATATCGACTTGAGTAAGACAGAGAGAGAGAGAGAGCATGTGGATACGAATGATTGAGATATACTAGTGACCAGGACACAGATCTCTATTTCTTGCTTTACCGTGCTCGGTGTTGGCACGACTACCCACACTAGCACGGTACCTTTTATGTCTTGCAGTGACTAGGATATTCTCCCATCGGAAATCATTTCTTCACCCTAGTCCCCTTACTGTTACAGTTATTGAAAAATGGTGCAGTGACCAGGATATCCCCCCACAAATGGACTAGACTCCTTACTGTTACATATGTTGGGTATATCTGTTGCGAAGCGGTTTAACTTCTACAATACGAGAAGACACATGACAAACCACACTGACAGTACCAATGTTGTGACAAACCTACTCACGAGACAAAACATCAAATAGAAATCAAGTCGTTTGTGCCTGTAGTACAGCTTTTTAGGGCGGTGTAGAAGATGTGGGAGGAGAACATGAGGAATTTAATGGCTGCATGGCTAGTACAGTCGCCAGAAACTGTTCAGGTTAGGATTCTTCATTTATGCACATAACAGAAAAAAAAACCTTGGCCTTACCATAATTTGAACACATGTCTCCCACATGAGAGCCGTGCTCTATCTAATTCATTCGACCAGACGCCCTGCAGAAACCAAGAATTTCACAAAATCTATTGTTTTTTAATTTTGTGTAGAACTTTGTGTAGAAGAAAACAAAGTAATTTATTTAAAAAAAAAAACTTTTAGTGATGCATAGTTTAATATATTTAGTAGCGCTCTGTTGATTTACATAATAAATGTAAAAATGAGTAAAAACGAGGTTTTACTATGTATATAGTAGGAGTGCTATATTAAACCAATACTTGTGTATAACAGCGAATCATGGACAATAAACAAACAATCAATAAGATCATTGAAAGCCACAGAGATGCGGTTTTACAGAAGAATGTTGACAATTCCATGGACAGCGAAGAAAACAAATGGTGAGGTTTTTAATCAGGCACAAAGAAATCTTATCAAAAAATAAGAATCAGACAATCAATGTTCTTCGGGCATATAATGCGAAGAGAAGGTTTAGAACATTTGTTGACAACATGTAAACTTAGGGAAGGTGAGACCGTGAAAGACAGAGTGAGAAGATGGATGATGGTCTGACATAGTCGTTCGACAAAATATCGACATCAGAACTGATTAACTGCACCAAGGAGACAGAGAGAGAGAGAGAGAGTTGTGGAGAGACATGATCGCCATAACACTTTATTGATTGTATAATTCTATACAGAATAAAGCAAATGAAATGATCCAATATAACATTTAATTGTGCACAACGTGATATATCAAGTATTGTTCTGTTGCTTAACATTCCAGATTTTAGATTAGATTTTCTTTGAGCACACTCTACCTTTTCTTTATAGATATTTAAAAAAAAAGGACGCGTAAAATCGTGGTTTTAGTATGTATAGTATAGTGGGTGGCGTATGTAGCTTAGTGGCGATAATGACCAGGTCTATTAACCCCGACGTTCTGAGTTCGAATCACGCTACGGACAGTTTGTTTGTAAATTGTGTCACGTGGATTTTTACAGAAGGACATCACCACCCTTTCAGAAAGCAATGGCAAATTACTGAACGTAATAATGCCTAGAAAAATCACAAACAGCGTTAAAAGATGGGGTTGATTCGCAAAGTCCTGTAAAGGATATGCAATTAAGTTTTTATAGTATAGTGAGCGTCTGTAGCGAAAGTGGTAGTAAGTTCGATCCCAACCCAAGCGTACCTGGTTCAAATTCCGCGGCAGGCAAGTTTGAAAGCAAAATTAGTTCCCTTGAATTTTAACCTTTCAGAAAGCAATGGTAAACCACTGAACGTATAAGTTGTGCCTAGAAAATCGACAACTCGTTTACCGTTGTTGATGGCCAAGTCCTGTAAATAAAATGGCCTGATTTTCACTTCATAAAAGAGTTGTAGGACGGAATAGTGTAATCCCTACATGTTTGTCTATTGACTCGGATACAAGAGAGTTGCGGGTTCGATCCCACACTCGACGTCACACACCTGAGAAAAAGATTGGCCATCCTACCTCCTGACACTAGGATATAGAATTGTGAATTGACACTTTATACTTTTTAAGTCTGAAAAGGCTGCAATAAATGTTATTTTACTACAATTAATAGTGGTTTGATTAGTTTATTAATAGGATCATCATCATTGTACTTCAGTTAGTAACCATATATGCTTCGATCTCTTTCTTACACAGGAAGATCTCAACGACAGCGCACGAACTCCGTAGCACCGACGAGGACCTGATATAATTTGAAGATCGTGAATATATTCTGTAGGAATTTTATTTTTAATCTTTTTCTAATGAACTTTGCCCGGGCAGAGGCTTTCCAGCCTGCTCTTCTCGATTTTGAACTGCCAAGTCTTCTTTAATGTGCTCAAATTGAACACGGGATCTAAGCTTTTATCGTCTGTCTCCGATAGGACTAGGAACTCGATCTCACCTATAATGATATCAGGGATTACTCGAAAAATATTCCAATGGCTCAACGAGGGAGTGAACCAAGTGCCTATGAAAAGAAAGGCGAGCACTTAACCTCTACGCTACAGAAACCCTCGCACAGAGTCGTTACAAATATACACAGTCGTTACAAATATACAGAGTCGTTACAAATATACATATGTTACAAATATACAGAGTCGTTACAAATATACAATGTCAATAAAGTTACAAATATACATATGTTACAAATATACATATGTTACAAACATACATATGTTACAAATATACATATGTTACAAATATACAGATGTTACAAATATACAGATGTTACAAATATACAGATGTTACAAATATACAGATGTTACAAATATACATATGTGACCTTTTTTAGTCTTTATAGACGGTCATTTGGCAAGTGTTTTACTGTGACAACTTTTGTAATAATATCTAGTATATACATAACAATGTCCAACATGAGAATAAATGAAAGGCCATTGTTGTAGCTATATCTCTTATGCATTATGTCATGAAGATGTCAATTATAAATATATACATGAAAGTACAAATAGAGCATACCACGTGTAGAGATAATGGTTGTGTTTAGCATAATATTGTTTACTTGGTCACTAGGGGGCTATTCTAAATGTAGGTTTAACAGCCACAGTGGGGATATATTTCACTCAGGATTGATGGTCGTTGAGGGCTATTATGCCGACTGTAGGAGAGAAAACAAGACATTCTAATGCAGTTGGAGCTTAACCATTTCGCTGCTACATACTTTCTGAAGGCTGAGCTAAAAATAGCTGCTATTTGCCTATAGGTCACAAACGTGAATGTACGCCTATTGCAGTGACAGTAGAAATGTATAACGTGTTAACACGTCTTTATCCCACAGAGGATAGATAATAACAGACGTGTTAATGCGTCTTTAGAAGTGAATGGGAAAAATGTATATATACGTCCTTAGCAGCTAAAGGGTTAAAGGGAGACGGTGGCTATGGATAGAGTACACCCTCTGGAAACAAATGAGCATCATAATCTGATATACACTTGACTCGAGTCCACAGGGGAAGAGAGGAAAAAGGGGATGTCAAAATGCAATTGACTCGAATCCGCACCACACAAGAGGAGTGGGGATGCCCAAATATATCTGACGAATTACTAAACGCTCATCAAAACCATTAGAAAAAGAATACCAACAAAGAGACAATTAACACTGTCAAGATAGAGCAAGGCAGGTGATATTGTTTCTACCCAGAACTGAACACAACAGACTAAACAGACACACAGACTAAAATTAGTTCATCAAATGGACAGACATCCCATGCTGTAGACCATATACTTCAAGACAGAACCGAATAATGATATATTGAGACAAACTCATTTGAAACAACACGGGAAAAAATACTATACGATCTCTGTGGAAGCTACAAGAGACAGTGAAGTTTATACAAAAGGCAGTCATGTATGTAGAAGAGACTGTGAGCTTTATACAAAAGACAGTAAAGTTTATACAAAAGACAGTAAAGTTTATACAAAAGATAACATTGAATATGTAGACATATGCAAACAGACATAGGCTGGTAAACGCAGACATACATGTAGACGCATATAGACAGGCAGACGCAGACAGACAGGCAGACCCAGACAGACAGAGATGCAGAAAGGCAGACGAAGCCAAGTAGAAGTAGTCAGACAGACGACAGACAGGCAGAGGCGCAGGCAGAGAGGCAGACAGAAAGACAGACGCCACTAGACAGACACATGCACGGAGATGCACGCAGGCAGACGCAGAGGCTGACGCAGGCAGGTAGATGCAGGCAAGCAGGCGCAGCCAGGCAGAAGCAGACAGACAGACGACAGACAGACAGTCAGAGAAGCAGACAGAAAGACAGACGCCGTTAGACAGACACACGAACGCAGACATACGGACAGACAAACAAACACAGACAGATTAAAACATTAACAGACAGGCACACGGCAAGTGTAAATATGCATGCGCATACATATTTTACTGTTGTCTTCAAACACTCCCTCCCTCCCTCCTCCCCACATACACCCCCATCCCCACTTCTATCTCGCTCTTGCTTTGTGTCTCTCTTTTATCTGACCTTCTACATGTTCCAATGTAGATGCCAGACCTTAACAAGCCTCTAGGGTAATTACGCGTCTTTCTATCTCAACTTTGGCAGAATCATATGTGTGTACGTGTGTGGACGTGTGTGTACGCACATGCGCGCTGATGAGTTGTGTGGGAAGAAAGTAATGTTATATGGACGAGCAACAACATCTGTAGAATTCGTTATAAATTTATCTTAGTTTGTCCGACAGTGTGTTGGTATGTATGCCTGTGTGTTGGTATGTACGACTGTGTATTAGTCTGCACGATTGTGTATTAGTCTGCACGATTGTGTTTGTGTGTGCGGCGCGCGCGTGCGTGCGTGCGTATGTTGTGTGTTGTGTGTGTACAACTAAGTGTTAGCTTGTGCGCATATGTTAGTTTTAAAGACTATGTGTAATTGTTCATATATAACGACACACATCACGCATACACCATAGCACACACACATACAGCACACACACACATACACGCACACATATATGAGACACACTGGTAGACAAAGATATTGTATGATTGATTGACATAAAGATTGATTGATAGATTGATAAAATACATCGATTGATTACTAAACTTGAAGGGTTCCTGTGGCTCGCTGGTTAAACATACTTCTTTCTCTCTGCTGATCAAACATCCAGTTCTACTAGTACAATATGTAATTCCAACCTCCTTATATCGTTGGTGGGATTCCAAGTCAATTTTAGTGTCCTCATCCTCCAGCAGTAAGTCGCCAAGCCACCATCATGACATGACCGTACTGTATATTTTCACAGTATGATGCAAGTCTTGGAAAAGTCGCACCATAAATATATTTTTTATTTAAAGTCTTTCCGAGAGCGCACGCCAATGATGCACCTGCACCAGAAACCGAAATCGAAGGGTACCGAAAGCGCTTAGGAAGAGGCGTGGGATAAATCATAAATCGTATACATCAATATCGGAATAACATGACCAAAAACGGCCAACGTTTAATAGACTGGTTCAAATTGTTCAAGGGTACAGCGCTTAGGAAGAGGCGTGGATAAATCATAAATCGTATCATCAATATCGGAATAACATAGACCAATATACAAAGTGCTGCACAACGATTTTATTATGACTGGTTCAAATTGTTTTTGATTTCGCTGCTTATACCGCCCCCTTATGGCGCCACAGGATGCTGCCGCCTCTCTGCATCACAGCACGGCACGGCCCTGCATGTTGTTTAAAATGGCCAACATTGTTCATTTTACGAGACATGAAATTATTTATGAACAAATCTTCATCGATGTTTACGTTTTGTAGAAAGGATTGCATTATCACTATTATTGTCATATGATATGCCGGCTGGCTTAGACGATCATGATTCTCCTCAAATTCATGCTTCGCCTGCTGCCTTGCAGGTCGGCTGGGGACAGCCAAAGAATGGCGGAGAGCGAACCCAGTAAACGCTGGCTGAAACTGAACACATCGCCGAGGATACGCACCAGAGCTCCAAATGGTGATGGAGATGGGACGAAACCCACCCATGCTAAGGCTGCATGAATCAGGTTTCCACAGAATTTATGGGGAAATCTGGTACATCAGTCGGGTGATCGCGAGGGAGAGAGAGAGAGAGAGAGAGAGAGAGAGAGAGAGAGAGAGAGAGGACTTTGTCTTCCTCTGTCGACTTTCTCATTAATTTTACTTTTTATCTCAATGTGTTCTCAATCGCTCTCATCACATACCGGAATCAAGGATTTTTGTCTCTTTCTTATATTCACCAATATGTTATGTTATGTTATGTTATGCGATCTACGTCATGGCACATTGGGCATTCCCATTCGTGCTCTGTCCTCCGCTGCAACAGCCATACCAAAGTCCATTTGCTCACCGTACCCACGAGAAGATGATTAGTATACCTTCCTTCTCTACCACGAAGAAGTCACTGTCTGTCATGTCCAAACTTAACTCCTAATTCTTGAACTCGTTTCAATGTTTGAGAGTGATTGACCAATATGTTTTTATTTGTGCCCTGTCCGCTTTCAGAACATTAACATTAGTCATTTTATCATCTTATGGGAATCTAAGCATTCTTCTGTATTGACTTGGATTATTTTCTGTTTTGTATATACAGATTTTATTATGAGAGAGATAGAGAGATGGAAAGAGAGAGGGAGAGATGAGGAGAGATAGAGATGGAGATAGAGATGAAGATAGAAAGATGGACAGAGAAAAAGAAAGATGAAGGAAGAGATAAAGAGAGATAGAAGGAAAGAGAAAGGGAAAGATTGGAGAGAGAGAGATGGCGAGAGAGATGGAGAGAGAGATATAGATGAAAGGAGAGAAAGAGAGATATAGATGAAAGGAGAGCAGAGAGAGATATAGATGAAAGGAGAGCAGAGAGAGAGATGGAGAGAGACAAAAGCAGAGATGGAGAAAGAAAAAGAGAGTAAGAGAGAGATTGAGATAAATAAATTGTGGGAGAGAAAGAGAGAGAGAGAGAGAGAAAGAGAGATGGAGGAAGAAAGAGAAATAGATGGAGGAAGAAAGAGAGATAGATGGAGGAGAAGGGGATAGATGAGGGAGAGATAGATGGAGGAAGAAAGAGATAGGTGGAGGGAGAGAGAGATAGATGGAGGAAGAAAGAGAGATAGATGGAGGGAGAGAGAGAAAGATGGATATAGACAAATAGATATATATAGAGATAGAGAAACGGAGAGACCGATTTAGACAAAGAGATATGGAGGGAGAGAGAGAGAGAGATAAAGAGAGAAAGAAAGAGAGAGACCGATTTAGACAAAGAGAAATGGAGGGAGCGAGAGAGAGAGAGATAGAGATAGAAAGAAAAAGAGAGACCGATTTAGACAAAGAGAAATGGAGAAAGAGAGAGAGATTGCAAACACGATACACATATGCCAGGCATACAAATGTTTCCAGATGTTAAATCGTTCTTCTAGATATCTTATTCTGAGAATGTAAACCTTCAACCTTGACCTCCTGTACATATTTTAGAATCAATATTGGCTAACATAAATCAGAAGTGCTTAAGGGAAACTCCAGAGACATGTAAAACTGCATCATAATATATATTATCTCAAGTAGCAGAAATATACCAGGAAATATATTGAAGCGTAAGCTCACGTGTGTTGTTGGGGCTTGCAAGGGGAGAAAAAAAAGTAGTAACAATGCAACCTACATTGCATATCGTAAGATGGGACTGAGGTAGAGGCCTAGGAGTAACATCATCATCATCATCATCATCATCATCATCATCATCATCATCATCATCATCATCATCATCATCATGCATCATCATCATCATCATCATCATCATCATCTGGATCTTCGCAAATCTGTCTTTGGTTTTGCTATAAACTCTTCTTCTTCTTCGAACGCTCCATATCGATCACTTGTTAACCACTCTGTGTGATTTCTATGTGATCTGAGCTTAAGAGCGATTGTACGTTGTGCCAGTTATGCGCCTACAAGTAGGCCAGCACATCCGATTTCTGCGATGCTTTTATTTACTAGTGTAGCATCCCTAGACCCCTACATCAGTCGCCATGCATTGCTGATCACACTGGTACTATTATATGCTTCCCTTACTCGGAGCACACACAAAATCACAAAAAGTGGTTAACAAATGGTGGATATAGAACGTTCAGAGAAGAATGACAGATTAGATATCAACAACATTTCATTGAACATGCTGACTGAATGGTTTAATCATCCGCAGACAAAACAAGAAACTGAATAAAGGATCTACAAAATAAATCAAAACAGTTGGTTTGTACTTGAGAGACAGAATGAATTCATCAAATAAGAATGAATGATTGTAACATACGTTAGTGTGAGTCAATGAACATCACAGATTAGAACAATGGTTCTCAAACCTTTTTGAAGTAGTGTCACATTTGAATTCTACATAAACATTGTAGGCACACTATACATCTTCTACTTGGAACGTTCAATATTGATCACATGTTAACCACTCTTTGTGATTTATATGTGATCTGAGTCTAAGTGCGATTGTACGTTGTGCCAGTTATGCGCCTACAAGTAGGTCACCACATTCGATTTATGTGATGCTTTTTATTTAGTAGGATAACTTCCCTAGGTTCTACATCAGTCGCCTCTTACGACATGCATTGTAGGTCGCAGAGTTACTATTCTTTGCTTCCCGGCACCACACAGGAGGCACTATACATAACAACTTCATAAATAAAATGCAAAAAGCAAAGAAATACAAAAATAATTTGAAAATGGTAGGTACTTTTATTCGTCATTACAGATCAAGCTATGGGGAACTCTCGAGGAACTTCAACTAACATGCAATAAGAAGAATAAGAATTATTTCTGCCTATAAGAAGCGTGAGATGTGTCTTTGCGATTTTTTTTACCATGGTTCCCGCTAACACCGCGTTGCAGACCACTGATCTGGGATTTCCTAGGGTATATCTAGGAAAGTCACCGGGCACACTGATGCCCCTGTGCATACCCTATGAGAACTACTGGATTAGAGCAAGAACTCCCAAGGTAGAAGAATAACTGATATCTTCTTCCTGCACGTGCGTTTGTACATTTTCCTCAGCTCGACAGACCAAATCATCGCTGGTCTGTTGATATATATCGTCAAAAAACTGATGAGACCATATGTGAGTGGCTACCTGGCATATGGTAACGAATTCCTAATTCTTCACAAATCTAGTATGCCAGGATAGTTGGCATGCTTCAAGTTACGTTGAATTTTAAGTAATTTCTTTCCCAGCAGGAGTATTTTATTATGTTACATTGAAGCTTTGTGAGTTCTAGTCATGTCTTTATTTTGATATATTGCGCGGTTCCTGTGCGTTGCATTGTTTTGTGTTCTTAGTTAGCAACAAGCAACGGCTTATACTGGGCATATACGTCTATTTGTTTGTGCTTCTTAGCAAACTTAACTATTTAGATGTTGGAAATAAAGACTTATAAAGTGTTATAAAGGACTAGGCCAGACAACTTACCGGGAATTCCCGACCAACATCAGAGCGGGGCTGGAATCTGTATATGTTTGATAGAACACTGCAAGCTTTTTTTCAATTTCACTCAATTCTGTGAGTCTATGATTATTTATTGGTGAAAAATATTCATAATATTGATATTCCTTCTTGTTAAACTTAACTTGTTGCATAATATAACTTCGATTTAGCATTTTGTATTGATTTTAAAATGAATTCGTCTATATACACCAATACTGGAATGCGAGGTCACGTGGTGTAGTTGTGGTCTGATTTCCCATAATTCTTACCTGAGTCCGAAGGCCCATACGTTTATAGTTGGCTCTGTATAAAGGGAGTGAAGTTGAAAAGAATGATAAAAAAAACATAAGGATTCACCACAAGGAGTTAATTCTTATTGTTCATGTTTGTTGGTCTACACGCTCTGATATAACCAAATCAAGGTTCGTTCTTATGTTGAAAGAGACTTTATTCCCTTTAGGTCTACTCTTTGCCGAAGTAGTTAAGCCTTCACCTTGCTAGTAGTTAAGCCTTCACCTTGCTAGTAGTTAAGCCTTCACCTTGCTAGTAGTTAAGCCTTCACCTTGCTAGTAGTTAAGCCTTCACCTTGCTAGTAGTTAAGCCTTCACCTTGCTAGTAGTTAAGCCTTCACCTTGCTAGTAGTTAAGCCTTCACCTTGCTAGTAGTTAAGCCTTCACCTTGCTAGTAGTTAAGCCTTCACCTTGCTAGTAGTTAAGCCTTCACCTTGCTAGTAGTTAAGCCTTCACCTTGCTAGTAGTTAAGCCTTCACCTTGCTAGTAGTTAAGCCTTCACCTTGCTAGTAGTTAAGCCTTCACCTTGCGTTCCCAAAGTTGTGCGTTCGAATCCAGACCGCGTCGTTCTGTTCACGAGTGATTTTTTCCCGAGACCCTTAGGATTGTTGCCGGAGCTAGGGAGTTCGTGCTCTGTCCACTACTTTCGGACGGTGGCGTGCCTTTTCTTTGACGAGGGACCAAGCTCTATGGAGTAAATTGGCCCTTCTATCTCCTGCGTTCTATAATCTTGAAATGTGAAGCGACAGACACTTCATACCCTGGGGTCAGAAAAGGCTACGGGAAATATTATTTTTCTTAATTATTTTTCTTAGCGCGTTGGACGACAGGCGACAAGCCCCCTGTGAGTGCGGTTCAATTCCGAGGGCTAGTAGAAAAGCAGAATGTTCTCCAGATTTACGGTGTTTGTGGTACTGAACCAAAGGGTTACGATGTCCATGGCACGAGTCTAAGAGCTGAAAGCTCAAGTGCTTCTGAATCGGAAAAAAACAACTACCAACTACACGTTTTTTATCCTTTTATTCACTTGAAAAATTTATTTGGACATCACTGGCTTCAGAGAAAGTGAGGGGAAAAAATGAGGAGAGGAAGACGACCAAGACATCCAGTGAACATCGCAGGGACAGCGACAAACAGGACGGCCTAGGGACATATAAAAGCGAACTTTCGAAGCAGAGCTTTAAATAAGATTAGTTTTGAGACAGAAAGGCACAGTATCATACTGAGAAGAATTTTATTTGCCTCTGCCTTTATGTGCCCTTAGGCGCTACGAAAACTAATGATGTTTAACATATTTGACATTCCACAGAATCGCTAATGTGTAAATGTTAAAGGCATCTATATTTTATTATTTCTATTTTTGCCTTGTTTATTCCTGCAAGTTTTCCTTATTTCATATTTTTGATTGCTTTTTTCCCTTTCACATTTGAGAATTATTGTGCCATCATTGTCAGTTTATTGCTTCTGTTATTCTGTTATCTTTGAAATGCTCTTTATTTGTTCCGCCTATCTACCATATCTACTTGCTATGTCGATCTTATTTTTATTTTTTAATTCCACATTTCTTGTTTTTAACAAAGCTGTCACCTTTTGCATGCTATTTAATATTTTATGTTTGCCGTATTTCATAGTGTATCTTTTTTCTTTTTTTCTTTTGAGGGTTGTCGTTTTTTCTATGATTTTGCCATTTGTGTTGGCAGCTCACCTTTAGCTACGCTTCTCATCTAACCATATGTCTTCATTGTTTTGCTCATATTGTATAGCATTCCCTTAGATGTTGATGAATTTGTCTACCTTGGAAGTAAGATTAACTAATCAGTAGGTACAGATGAGGACATTATCGTCAGGATTAGGAAAACTCTACATGACTTTGTTTTCCTGCACACAGTTTGGAAATCTACTGCCATCTCCACTAACACAAAGCTCAGGATCTATTTATCTATTCTCTAATCCTGTTTTGTCTTTCAGCGTCAGGTCGAAAAGAAGACACCTGAAGCGAGTCTCTCTATGCACCTTGTCTTTCTTTCTCTTCTCTAATCCTGATTTTACTCACAGCTTCAGGGTAAGAATATATTGTTAGCACGGGTTTTTTTCTGTGCTTCATAAAGTGTCTTTCGTCGCATCTGTTATCTCTGAGGTCCACATTTTGCGTGAGGCCTTTTGCTTTGTATCCACTGTAAGCTCAGGATATTCATCTCAAATGTGGAATCCGTTTAGTTACATGGCTTGGAAACGTGGTGTGTCACCAAGTTAAATACAAATATAACTCGAACATTTGTCAACAGATGTATTCGGCATATTCTTAGATAGAAATGAATTAACAAAAGTTCAAACACAGACCTGGCGATAAGAGCAGAACATAAATACATGATGACCAGCTCAGAAGAGAAAACGGGTAGTTAGTCGGACATACCATGGGAAAAACAAAGTGGAGTGTCACTAGACAAGCACTTGATTGAAACCGGCCAGGAAAATAGAAAATGTGGACGTCCTAAACAGACCTGAAGACGGATTCTTCTTGAGACACTTTAGTAACCAGTCTCTTCTTGATGCTCCCAGCATTCTGCGTGAACACTTCATCTCTGTCGAACTAGTTTTCTTTTAACATTTGATGCCAGCGTCCAGGTTTGGCACTAAAAGCATAATGTTGGAAGAAAGATTGTGTTGAACACTGCATTTTTGTGTGTTCATGTTAACATGTTTGCATTTTAAAATTAACGCCATTTATCCGATTATTTTTTATTTTTTTCATCTATGTTGAATTTCGTTAGTTATTCTTCCACTTGCTGACAAAATGCTCCCTAAGTATATACAGTCATTGACTTGTTTTAATGGTCGTTTGTCAATTACTAATACTAGTTCTACAACAGCAAATTACGTTTACTAGATTAATTAAGCCAGGCAGTGGAAAAACATATAAGTACTTTTGAATACAAGTGTTACAGAAAAGTCCTATTTATATCATTTACAGAGAAAAGAACAAATAGATCTATCCATAAAGAAGTGAAATTCAAAGAAAACTGGCAAATGCCACAAATAAGAATAAGAAAATTGAGATATTTTGGACATATTAAGAGACACACAGGTCTTGAGAAGACCATCATGGAAGTAGGTACCACGGCAAAGAGGAGAAGAGGAATACCACGAAGAAGATGGATTCAGAATGTGACGAATGATTTGAGCAGGACAGCTGCAGAGGTAGAACATAAGACCTATGAAAGAAAGAAATTCTGAAGGATTGTTATGTTCTAGTGGCAAAGTTCTGCTCAGGACAAGCTATTTAATAATGATGATCACATTAAATATCTTTGTAGAAAGTGTGCATATTCTTCTATCATAGACAAGGCTCTCAGATCTAGGGTTCATCTATATTACAAATTGTAATGTACACCAGGTAACGTGAATTGGGCTCAGCAACAGAGAAAATAGGTCATCATTATTTGATCTGCTAATCGACATCCCTGTATTCTGATATCAATGTCTTCATTCGTCTCGTGTTCTCCTTCTTATTTCTTTAATGCTTGTCCTTCTTTCTTATTTTGCTTGTTATTTTCCCACTTTATCTCGTATATTATTTTTGAGGTTTTTTATGTTTCTACTTCTCTTGTTTATCACTCATTTCTTTATATTGTTCATGTTTTTCTACTTCTCTTGTTTATCGTTCATTTCTTCATATTGTTCATGTTTTTCTACTTCTCTTGTTTATCGTTCATTTCTTCATATTGTTCATGTTTTTCTACTTCTCTTGTTTATCATTCATTTCTTCATTTTGTTCATGTTTTTCTTCTTCTTCCTCACATTGTTCTTTCTGTTTAAAAAAAAAAAAAAAAAGGACCCGACCGAGAAGTGCTACAACCGGTGGACCCAGTAACAGTGAACGTAAAAACGTGTAAAACTCAGAAGTCATCAATATTTCGAATGAGAGTGCTCGGAGTTTGTTTAATAAGTTTTATTTTCCCATTTGGCGTATAGTGTAGGCTCCCACTCTTTAGCCACGATCAAGTGGGAACTATAATTTGATCTTATCCAAAAGGTCAAGGTTCGCGCTTCTTGTTATTATTTTAATTGTTCTTGTTTCACTTATTCTATTTTTTTTATTTTTCTCTTATTGTCATGTTTCACTTATTCCTTTCTTCTTTTTTTTTGGTTCTTTTTCGAATTGTTCTTGTTTTACTTATTCCTGCATTCTTGTTTTATCTATTTCCTTTGTCCTTGCTTTTCATTATGCTGTTCCTATTTTACTTATTATAGTTCTTCTGTATGTGGTTTTTGTTTTATTGTTTCTTGCATCATCCCAAAGAGACGCTTGAGATGGATCGGACTACTGACACGCATGGAGTAACTCTGTCACGAAGACTGCATTGAGATGGACACCAGAGTGTAAACTAGAACGCTGAATGTATCGGACAACTGACACGCATGGAGTAACTCTGTCACGAAGACTGCACTGAGATGGACACCAGAGGGTATACTAGAACGTTGAATGTATCGGACAACTGACACGCATGGAGTAACTCTGCCACGAAGACTGCACCATAGAGTTGGACACCAGAGGGTAAACTAGAACGCTGAAGACAGAAAACAATCTGGAGGACAACAGTAGAACAAGCACCGGAGGAAACAAATTACAGCTGGAACACAATACAATGGACGGCCAAGAATAGAGTCGCCTCTTACGACATACCTTGTAGGTCGCCGTGGTGATATTCTTTGCTTCTCTTGTGGACCATGGCCCCACACGGGTGATCCGGGTTCAATCCCCGGTAATGTCATGGAGTTTTTTGCTGTCGGGGGCATAAAGAAAACAATCATAACCTGAACAATTTTGCGACGATTGAATTAGCCATACAGCCATTACATTTCTTCATGCCCCCTCCTCCTGTCCTACATCGCTCTAAAAAGAAGGTATTACATGCAGTAACAACTAACTCTCTAATCAACCGTCGGATGTAACGTACACTTTGACAAACAACAAGAATCAGGGTTTAAAAAAGTTTCCATAACAGCTTAACAATCTCTATAACTATGCAACCACACCCCGACTTGTAACCTCAACCCGACTTGTAACCTCAACCCGACTTGTAACCTCAACTACTGTTTGTTTGTTACTTAGGGGATACCACGTAAGCTGAGTCACACCCTTTTCAATTAAAGAACAAGTCTTTATTTTGGTTATGTCAAAGCGTGGAGTCCAGCAAACAAAACAAATAAGACTTAACTTTTAACTTGCTAGTAGCTGTAAATAAAAACATTACTACGACTTTAGACATAACTACCGATTCTCTCTCTCTCTTTCTCTCTCTCTCTTTCTCTCTCTCTCTCTCTTGCGTTCCCGGCCTAGACTGATGGACCAACTTTTATCATGAATTTTACCGTGGTTTTAAGGAACTCTGTTCCTCCGTACAGCTTCTTGCCAAGCTCTGTGTTATGAGGCCATGTTTTTTTTCTTATACTTGCTAACCGTTGACAGTCTTACAGAAAGTGTTCTGCCGTCATGTCCGCCTTTTGCAGGGGCACAGGCTAGTTGTGCCAATCTTAAATTTGTGGAATATGTGGGCTCGGAGCTTGTTGTGTCCCGGGACGGAGGCGAAGTATGGCAACTTGTTCACTACGAGAGAGACCATAGTATCCATCGCTGATGGTATACTGAGGATGGTCTTTTGTCCATTTGTTTCTATAGTGCGAGCCGATGGTTATTTTGGCTTCCTCATAACTGATCTCGAGATCAATCTGAGGTAGTCGCCCGCCTTCTTTGGCTAGTTTGTCGGCTGCTTCGTTTCCCCTTACGTTACAGTGTGATGGTATCCACTGAATGACGGTGCGTTTGAGTGAGCGCGTTAGTTCATCGAGGGCCGTTTTGAGTTCATTCAGCTCTGTTTTGCAAACATTTTTGAGTGCCGTGATGACCGATGGAGCATCGGTGAATATCACGACCTTTTTGCGAGCGGTGCCTATTCTCTCTAGGATCATTTCGGTCGCAGCTTTTATTGCCTCAGCCTCTGCTCGGTAGTTATTCGAGTATTTGCCTGTGGCAATCGCTTTCGTGACCGTCACTTTCTTTGGGAGTTTAAGCACTATTCCTCCTCCGCCATCGCTGATTTCGTTTTTGGCCCATCTGTCAGTGTACACGTGCGTCCACTTTTTTCAGGGTACTCGGATTCTATGTACTCTTCTATGGCCGCTTTTCTTTCGAAGTTTTTTTTTGCTCCCCTTTATTCAGTATGCCTGGGATTGATTCCCTTAGTTCTGGCATTCTGGTTTTCCACGGCGGGCAGTTGTCAGTTGCCGGGATTGGTTTGGCTTTGCATTTTGATAGGACTGGATGATCTGCGGTCAGTGCAATGGAGATTTTTGTGAAGCTAGATCTCTATATCCTACTCCTTCCGAATTCAAACTACCGATTCAGTGGCAAATAGTGATTTTTTTAGTTGGTGGGGCCAGTCAACGTTTTCGGAAAAATCATAATTTTGGATTACATTACATTTTAGTATTTACTTTTATTTGTCTATTACGGTAAGTTATTCAACTTTCCAAATTAATGACTTTCTCGTTAAAAGTATTAATTATGAACACATAATTTGTAAAATAATAAATACACGTTAACATTAGTTTTGTTGGGCCCCCGCCACACGGGACCTTAATGAAGAGCCGCCACTGTACATATCCCATACTTAAGCACACTCACAGAGGTAATCAGGTAATCCCAACCTACAAATATCCCCTCTTACACAAGCGTCACACCCACATCCGTAACTTCGACTCTCAAAGCTGGAGATACGTTTCATAAGCTTTTATTCTTGTCGGTGGAGGTATATGTTCTTGACTTGTTTTGCGTGTGTATGGAAACGTTGGTGGTATCTTTATTGTTGATTATGTAGATAATTTTATATTCATGTTTTAGTATATGTTTTCTGAACGCCTATGTGTTTAGTCTTGTATGCAGATTTTAGTATCTTCTTGCTTGTATGAAGAGGAGCTTCTGGCTGAATGGAGCGTGTCTCCCATGCAGGAGACCAGTGTTCTAATCACAGTCAACTCTAAATACTGGGCTTGATAACTGATGGAGAAACACCTGACCTAGTTTCAGTTGAGTGGCTGGAATTTATATCTGTTTGATAGATGACTGTAAGCTTTCTTTTCAATTTTACGCAATTCTGTGTTTCTATAGTTATTTATTATCAATTCGTCTAGATACAAAAATACTGGAATGCGAGGTCACGTGACCGGCTGTGGTCTGATTTCCCATAATTTTTAACCTGAGTCCGCAGACCCAATTAGTTTATAGCTGGCTGTGGTTCAATTCACGGTAAGGCCAAGGATTATTTCTATTGTGGGTATAAATGAAAATCCTAAACTGATCAGCTTCGTGGCGGCTGCACTAGCCATGCGACCATTAAATTACTCAGACTCACGTCCCACCTGTCATACACCGCCCTATCAAAGCGGTACTACAGCCAGTAACGACAGTTTTTCTGTACGGCAATCAAGGTTTTCCATAAGTGAAGAAAGCAATCAAAGTTCTCCATAAATGAAGAAATGAATCAAAGTTCTCCATAAGTGAAGAAATGAATCAAAGTTCTCCATAAGTGAAGAAATGAATCAAAGTTCTCCATAAGTGAAGAAATGAATCAAAGTTCTCCATAAGTGAAGAAATGAATCAAAGTTCTCCATAAATGAAGAAAGCAATCAAAGTTCTCCATAAGTGAAGAAAGCAATCAAAGTTCTCCATAAGTGAAGAAAACAATCAAAGTTCTCCATAAGTGAAGAAAGCAATCAAAGTTCTCCATAAGTGAAGAAAGCAATCAAAGTTCTCCATAAGTGAAGAAAGCAATCAAAGTTCTCCATAAATGAAGAAATGAATCAAAGTTCTCCATAAATGAAGAAATGAATCAAAGTTCTCCATAAATGAAGAAATGAATCAAAGTTCTCCATAAATGAAGAAATGAATCAAAGTTCTCCATAAATGAAGAAATGAATCAAAGTTCTCCATAAATGAAGAAATGAATCAAAGTTCTCCATAAATAAAGAAATGAATCAAAGTTCTCCATAAATGAAGAAATGAATCAAAGTTCTCCATAAATGAAGAAATGAATCAAAGTTCTCCATAAGTGAAGAAATGAATCAAAGTTCTCCATAAATGAAGAAATGAATCAAAGTTCTCCATAAATGAAGAAATGAATCAAAGTTCTCCATAAATGAAGAAATGAATCAAAGTTCTCCATAAGTGAAGAATTGATTAAGGTTCTCCATAAGTGAAGAAATGATTAAGGTTCTCCATAAGTGAAGAAATGAATCAAAGTTCTCCATAAGTGAAGAAAGCAATCAAAGTTCTCCATAAGTAAAGAAAGGAATTAGTAGTGTTAATTAATTAACGAGTTAATTATTTTTTAAGATTGTTGTTCTACATGCTGTGATATAACCCAAAAAGATTTCATTTTTGGTTGAAAAGGGCGTGTCTGGAAGCTTTAATCCAGTACATAACAAAGAAACGAAAGAAAAAACTAGACACAAAAAATAGGGCAGAAGAAGTCAAGAAAACAGCTTAACAAATAAATATGATATAAATGAGAACGTGTGGCAGCTACTTTCATAGCATAGACTTCAGATGTTATCAAATGCCTGGTACCACGTCATGAACTTTCTACATCCTTAAGATGCCTTGTGTCTGGCCTGGGAATAACTGTCAGCACGACACTTTACTACTTGTAGTCGATTACTGAATTTATCAGCAATTCTATCAGAACCCATTTATAGTCGAATACAAGATCTATCCGTCTCTACTTCTGTCTGTCTATCCCTGGTTGAAGCTGAGTGCCGAATATATCAGATTCTTGGGTAGATTCCCCAGTGTAACCGACGAATTATTATTGTAAGGGCAGAATAAATCTTCAGTGACCTGTTTCGTACTACCAGACACCCTTATTGTTTCTTTCCTCGCCTTACATATGTTTCTTACAACCATATTTCTAAATTCGGAACATCTAAGAACCGGATACATCAATTATGAAGTTATGATAACAAATCCTTCCAGAAAGTTCACTTTTAGCAAGTTATTATTCGATCAACACCTGGTTACACAGTCACGTGCTTGTAATTACGTGAGAGTTTTCATAAATATTCTGAAATTATTGAAAATGAAAATCGTGGCATATCATGTGCAGGACGTAGCCATCAACAACAGTAAACGAGTCGTCTGTTTTAAAGGCACCACTTATACATTCAGTATTTTGCCATTGCTTTCTGAACAGTAAGGTTTACTTTTACCGTTTGTAAAAATCCAAGGTAGTAATTTGCTTCCAAACGTTCCCGCCGCGGAGTTGAAACCAGGTACGCTTGGGTTGTGGTTGAGCTCACTATCGTTTAAGCCACAGACGCTCACATTGAATTATTGCCAGAAACATTAGCCGATGACTGGTGAGTAATTCTTAGTTAAATACTCATTTCTTCTCAAAGTGCGCATATTGTGTGTCATCTGTGGCTAGGATATTCATAGAATCACATATGGTGGTTTGTGGTGAGAATATATTCACGTTTTGGAACTTAGAATTTGACTAATAAAGAAAATATATATACATAATAGTGTTTATGTATATTTTCCTATTTGATTATGTATCTCTCTTTGAGCATGTGGAAGAATGTGGTTTCTTGTGAGGATGTAAATCTCCAGTCATCCTTCTTATTTGGATCGGTGTTTTAGTTTATTTAATGTTTAATCTGGATATATGTCTTCTTGATAAAGATCCATAATCGAAACGTGGGATTGTCGTTATTTTTATACTTAATTACATTTTTGCTTACTTATGTGATACTATTCATATGTGTCTTTGTCATTAAACGCCAATTTACTTAGTATCATCGCAGCCTGCCCACGGTTTTCTTCAGATCTGGTCTGGTATGACCACCTCAGATTTGTAGATTTCCATACATCGCCTGATGAGAAACAACGCATTGTGTTTAGTATTGGGGTTTACTATTGTGTTTAGAATTGGGATTGCTAGTGTGTTTAGAATTGGGGTTTACTATTGTGTTTAGAATTAGAGTGACTATTGTGTTTAGAATTAAGAGTTACTATAGTGTTTAGAATTAAGAGTTACCATTGTGTTTAGAATTAGAGTGACTATTGTGTTTAGAATTAAGAGTTACTATAGTGTTTAGAATTAAGAGTTACCATTGTGTTTAGAATTAGAGTGACTATTGTGTTTAGAATTATTGTTTACTATTGTGTTTAGAATTAAGAGTTACTATTTTTTTTAGAATTATTGTTTGCTATTGTGTTTAGAATTAGAGTTTACTGTTGTGTTTAGAATTATTGTTTACTATTGTGTTTAGAATTATTGTTTACTATTGCGTTTAGAATTATTGTTTATTATTGTGTTTCGAATCATTGTTTACTACTGTGTTTAAATTAGTTTATTTGTTTAGATATTTTATTGTTTACTTTGTGTTTAGAATTAGGTTTACTTTGTGTTTAGAATTATTGATTGTTTGACTATTGTGTTTAGAATCATTGTTTACTATTGTGTTTAGAATTATTGTTTACTAGTTAAATTTTTTTGTGTTTAGAATTATTGTTTACTAGTTAGATGTTTTTTAGAATTATTGTTTACTATTGTGTTTGTTAGAATGAGTCACTAGAGATGTTAGAATGAGTCACTAGAGATGTTAGAATGAGTCACTAGAGATGTTAGAATGAGTCACTAGAAATGTTAGAATGAGTCACTAGAGATGTTAGAATGAGTCACTAGAGATGTTAGAATGAGTCACTAGAGATGTTAGAATGAGTCACTAGAGATGTTAGAATGATGGCTATCTTAGTGTCTAGAATTAGGCATGCTGTGCCTTGCGTTCTGAAGATCGTGATTACGAATTCATACCACACCGTTCTGTTTGCAAGTATATTTTTTCCAGAGATCATTTTTGTGAGATTGTTGCTGAGCTACGTAATTCGTGCTTTGTACAATACCCTCGGCTGGTGGCATACTATTTCTGCGGAGTGGGACCGAGCCATATGAGGTAAAACCCGGTGCAATGAAGTCATTCCTTCGGTTTTATACCTTTTAGACTCTTTTAGACCGTGTATTCTTCTTTATTTTTTCGTGTCTTTGAGGTTTAATGTTACATATATCACCAGCCTCCATTCATCTCTGTTCTTATCCTTCTCTTCCCAAATGTTGACTCTTCGTTACAGATATCACCAGCTTCCATTCATCTCTGTTCTTATCCTTCTCTTCCCAAATGTTGACTCTTCGTTACAGATATCACCAGCTTCCATTCATCTCTGTTCTTATCCTTCTCTTCCCAAATGTTGACTCTTCGTTACAGATATCACCAGCTTCCATTCATCTCTGTTCTTATCCTTCTCTTCCCAAATGTTGACTCTTCGTTACAGATATCACCAGTTTCCATTCATCTCTGTTCTTATCCTTCTCTTCCCAAATGTTGACTCTTCGTTACAGATATCACCAGCTTCCATTCATCTCTGTTCTTATCCTTCTCTTCCCAAATGTTGACTCTTCGTTACAGATATCACCAGCTTCCATTCATCTCTGTTCTTATCCTTCTCTTCCCAAATGTTGACTCTTCGTTACAGATATCACCAGCTTCCATTCATCTCTGTTCTTATCCTTCTCTTCCCAAATGTTGACTCTTCGTTACAGATATCACCAGCTTCCATTCATCTCTGTTCTTATCCTTCTCTTCCCAAATGTTGACTCTTCGTTACAGATATCACCAGCTTCCATTCATCTCTGTTCTTATCCTTCTCTTCCCAAATGTTGACTCTTCGTTACAGATATCACCAGCTTCCATTCATCTCTGTTCTTATCCTTCTCTTCCCAAATGTTGACTCTTCGTTACAGATATCACCAGCTTCCATTCATCTCTGTTCTTATCCTTCTCTTCCCAAATGTTGACTCTTCGTTACAGATATCACCAGCTTCCATTCATCTCTGTTCTTATCCTTCTCTTCCCAAATGTTGACTCTTCGTTACAGATATCACCAGCTTCCATTCATCTCTGTTCTTATCCTTCTCTTCCCAAATGTTGACTCTTCGTTACAGATATCACCAGCTTCCATTCATCTCTGTTCTTATCCTTCTCTTCCCAAATGTTGACTCTTCGTTACAGATATCACCAGCTTCCATTCATCTCTGTTCTATCCTCTCTTCCCAAATGTTGACTTCTTAGATATCACCAGCTTCCATTCATCTCTGTTCTTATCCTTCTCTTCCCAAATGTTGACTCTTCGTTACAGATATCATGCTTCCATTCATCTCGTTCTATCTTTCTGCCCTAGTTTTTCTTCTATGCACCAGCCATTTATCCTGATCCTCGTAAGTTGCTCTCTTCTATGCCCAGCCATTGTATCTGCCCTTAGTTTTCTTCCCTATTGCCCAGCTCTTGTTTTCTAGACTCTTCAGTTTCTCCATGCCCACATTGATCTGCCTCGTAGTTTTCTCCTCTATGCCCAGCCATTGTATCTGCCTCGTAGTTTCTCCTCTATGCCCAGCCATTGTATCTGCCTCGTAGTTTCTCCTCTATGCCCAGCCATTGTATCTGCCTCGTAGTTTTCTCCTCTATGCCCAGCCATTGTATCTGCCTCGTAGTTTTCTCCTCTATGCCCAGCCATTGTATCTGCCTCGTAGTTTTCTCCTCTATGCCCAGCCATTGTATCTGCCTCGTAGTTTTCTCCTCTATGCCCAGCCATTGTATCTGCCTCGTAGTTTTCCTCATGCCGCCAGCCCCATTTTTGCAGCATCTCCTGTGTTCCTCATGCCCAGCCTTGTATCTGCTCATCCTGCAGCCATTGTATCTGCCTCGTAGTTTTCTCCTCTATGCCCAGCCATTGTATCTGCCTCGTAGTTTTCTCCTCTATGCCCAGCCATTGATCTGCCTCGTGTTTCTCCTTGCCAATTCCTGGTCCATCCAGCATTGTATCTGCCTCGTAGTTTTCTCCTCCCTTATGCCCAGCCCATTGTATCTGCCTCGTAGTTTTCTCCTCTATGCCCAGCCATCGTATTCTAATAACCATCATGATGTTGACAATTTAAATGGTAATAAAACAAACAAAGGGGAGGGGGACTGTGGCGTAGAGGTTATGTTCTCTCTCTCGTGCCAAAGGTTCCTGGTTCGCCCATTGATTGATTGATTGATTGATAGGACCATCATCATTGCACTTCGGTAAAAAAACTTGTGTGAGTTGAGAAAACCGATCTCTTTCTTACACAGGAAGATTTCAGCTGCAGTGCACGAGCTCCGTAGCACCGGCGAGGGTCCCCAACGTAATTTTGAAGATCGTGAAGATATTTTGTATGAATGTTATTTTTAATCTTTTTTCTAATAAATTTTTCCAAGTAAGCGGCTTTCCAGCCTGCTTTTCTCGAATTTTAACTGCCAAAGGTTCTTTTATGTGCTCAAACTGAACACGAGACCTACGTTTTATCGTCCGTCTCCGATAGGACTAGGAACTCGATCTCACCTACACTGAGATCAGGTATCTGTGGAAAAATATCCAGATGACTTCACGCGGTATCGAACGGAGTACCTTTGGTACGAGAGACGAGCACGTAACCTCTACGCCACAGAGAGCTCTCAATAGAGTTGACATAACATGAACCTAATACAAACATGACCTAATACAAACATGACCTAATATAAACATGACGTAATACAAACATGACTTAATACAAACATGACCTAATACAAACATGACCTAATACAAACATGAACCTAATACAAACATGAACCTAATACAAACATGAACCTAATACAAACATGACCTAATACAAACAGGACCTAATACAAACATGACCTAATACAAACATGACCTAATACAAACATGACTTAATACAAACACGAACCTAATACAAACACGAACCTAATACAAACATGATCTAATACAAACATGACCTAATACAAACATTACCTAATATAAACACTATGAAATAGTTCAATATTGACCTCTCATCAAACACGTTTATGTACATGGGTAAAGATCTCATAGTGGAAGATACGGATGAAAGAAGGAGAGATGATGATAATGAGAGATGAAGGGTTCGGAGTATATACTTCAGACGTCGAAGTAAGGAACACCTGAATATCGAAGGATGCTAGTGAAAAAGTCGGTTTATATCAAACTGAACACCAAGAGCATATAGATAAAAGCAAAACATCTGTAGAACTCTACCTCAGTGAATACCAAGAGCATATAGATAAAAGCAAAACATCTGTAGAACTCTACCTCAGTGAATACCAAGAGCATATAGATAAAAGCAAAACCTCTGTAGACCTCTACCCCAGTGAATACCAAGAGCATATAGATAAAAGCAAAACATCTGTAGAACTCTACCTCAGTGAATACCAAGAGCATATAGATAAAAGCAAAACATCTGTAGAACTCTACCTCAGTGAATACCAAGAGCATATAGATAAAAGCAAAACATCTGTAGAACTCTACCTCAGTGAATACCAAGAGCATATAGATAAAAGCAAAACATCTGTAGACCTCTACCCCAGTGAATACCAAGAGCATATAGATAAAAGCAAAACATCTGTAGAACTCTACCCCAGTGAATACCAAGAGCATATAGATAAAAGCAAAACCTCTGTAGACCTCTACCCCAGTGATCCCCACAGACGAGAGCCACATATATGTATTTGCTGTTATTGCCTATCATTGCTGGTAAAACTCAAGAAACATGTGCAGTCAGATTATCACGTACAAGAAATTAAACAACTTAAAACTATCAAAGAAGTCGTGCTCTTGAACAAATTTCGTTTTTAACTGTTAAGTTTGTTGATAATAATCTGTGGTGAAGGGGATAAGACATTTTCAATGCGTTTCGAAGGTCGGGTATTTGAATCTGGACCGCGCTGTTTAGTTCTCATGTACCTTTTTTGTTGAAAATCTTCGAATCGTTTATGAAACTACGCGTTTGTGATTTGGGCATCACTTGATATGTGGCGTGTTATTTCTGCCGGGGGATTGAGCTATATGGGGACACCCGATGAGATGTAGTTAATTCTTCACCGTTAGACCTTTAGATAGAGTCAGTACAGATAGTCACCAGTATGTTGCCGAGGCTCGTAAGGGGAGCAAAGAATAGTAGCACTGCGACCTACAAGACATGATGTACGAGACGACTGAGGTAGGGGTCTAGGGAAGCTACCTAGTAAATAAAAAGCGTCGCAGAAATCGGATATGCTGGCCTACTTTAGGCGCATAACTGGCACAACGTAAATCACTCTTTGGCTCGGATCACATACAAACCACAAAGTGATTAACAAATGATGGATATGAATAGCTGGAAGAAGAATAAGAACAGATATAAGAAAAAGTTCAATATTATAATTAACTGCTTCCCAATAGTATAGTCAGACAAACATAATTCAAGAACACAAGACGTGTTTTTATTGAAACATGAAACTATCGGTACATAAACAAACAACAAGTGACAAACAATATATACAATCAAATCCTTTGATAACAGTCTTTCTTGTCTGTTTCCTAGATCGCCTTTCTTGTATGTGTTTCTTGCATGCTGTTTGTCACTGCTTTTGGTCCACCTATGTTTTTGTTTTCTAATGGTGGAAGTCTCTGTGACGTAGTGGTTACCGTTTGCTTTGAATTCGGAAGATCGCGGGTTTCTTCTTCTTCTTCTTCTGCTAACATTCTTCACGGCCAATTTGATCATTCTTATTGTGATGTATAATTGGTCCACTGGCAAGAACGAAGTGATCTACGTCGGGACGATTGTGCGCCCATGGTGACTAGGCCCGCCCGTCCGTTTTCAGCCAGCTTTTGATTTACTAGGGTGAGCTTTCCTAGGTACGATCCTTTCGGATCTACGCCTTTTCGATCAACTTTGCCGTATATTTGGGCTTTGTGATCTACGCCAAGACAGTGAGTTACGCTGCTTTACCCGTTCTGACTGAGAAATATTTCTCGGGCTTGTCAGCTTGTCCTCGGACGGCGTCTTACTCGTATAAAACACCGTGTAAAGTATCGGCCTTCGCCAATGTTCAGGACCCGGGCTTCCTGTTTGATCCGTACATTGTCGGCCTTGCTTTACCGTACATTTTGAGTTTGATCCGGGGAGGAACATTCTCAGCCTTTTCTAGACGCGTATCGGTGCGTGGCAATTTGCAATTTACCTCGAAAGCACTGGCATGGGGCCGAGTACAAGCAATGTAGAGGGTCGTTTCAGTGGGCACTATAAGCGTAACTGAGGATTTTGCGCTCGCCGCCATCACCCGCCCCAGTTATTCCGGGGATGTTAGTTACGACTGCAATCGAACCTTGCCCAGTTGCCCCAAGGCTGGCAGTTCCGTTAGGCATCACCAACCTCAGTTCTTCCGGGGATGTTAATTTTAATCGCACAGTACCTTGCACGGTTTTCCCAGGGCGGGTAGTTTCGTTATGCACTAAACGCAACTTGTTCTTTTGCGCTCGGCAAACCTTGCCCAGTACATGTATCTGCACCAGGCTACCAATGCGGGTCAGCTGCAATCTTCTCTCGCACCAACACGAGGGTAGACTTTCATTCGTTACGGTCCTGTCTTATTTATTCTTGCCGACGGGCTGGCAATGTTTGCCCTCTCCTCAGGGCTTCGAGCTTCGCCCTACGTGGGCATACGTTTGGTCACTGGATGCACCTCTCATCCATGTCTGAGTCGTTTCGTTGCTGTTTCTTTGCGTTCAGGGACTTGGGCATCGGTCAGGAGAATTGTGCATTTTATTTGTATGTATCTTTATCGTATTTCCGTAATTGCACTGCTACCACTACCAGTAGTTTCCTCTCCCGATCCCTGCCCCTCTTAGCCAGACCAGAACCAGAGTCTGTTTCCAGGGTCACCGCGTGGAGGTTAGGGGCAGGGTCTTGGTTAGCGCGCCCTCTCGCTAACCCTGGCTCATGTTACCACCATGACCTCATGAGCCTTTGACCCCGATCGCGGGTTTGAATCACAATATCGAATTTTTTTTTTTTTTTTTCGGGAAAACCATCGAATTGTTGCAAACGCCACAGAGTTCATGTTTGAAGCAATCATTTTGGTAGATAGTTTGAAATGCAATCATATCATCATGAACACTACATGAGCATTGTACAACGCAGTCTTTCTACCGACATTATGATATCAGTACCAAACCTGAACGCTGACATCACACTATAAAAAGAAAACTAATCACAACAGAGATGAAGTATCTACGCAAAATGCTGAGAGTATCAAGAAGAGACCGGTTTAGAAATGAAGACATCAGGAAAAATCGTGCGTATAACAGTATTAAACTTCATCTAGAAACAACAAATTATTCGACCACATAAGCAGATTACCAACAGACAGTGCACATCAAAGAACGATGTTACTTCAATACAGTTGATACGAAGCAAAATGGCGTCCAGGCTAAAAGGTGGATTTAAAAAATAACAGAGGCGGTGTAAAACACTGTTTATGCACACACAAAAGCCCGTTCTATAAATCTCTTCTTATAATAATGTCGTCAGGCAAAACATGATTAGATAAAAGGAAAAGAAAGATGGTGTGCCATTTTGCAGAGACCTCGTGCAATGAAGTCAAACCTTCGACTTTAGACTTATTTTTTGAAGTCGATGTTTACTTCTGACGATCCGATTCCTTATCTTTCTATAAGATATTCATTCTTTGAGTAAATGTTTTGAGGTCGCACAGGATCTGAAGTGAAAAATAAACACAGGAACCGGCGGCGGTATGTTGGCGTTGCTGAGCTTATTCACAGATATTGTAGACTGACGAGGAAGGCTGCTGTTTGGTAAGGACCAACTCTCAATATCATTTTCTAAACATCAGGTGTCTATATTTCGTCTGCGTCTGTAGTCTGTTGTCTGCTTTTCTCATCTTACGCCGACTCATGCCTGTTGCTCTACTTAATCAGTTATATACCCTGGCCAGCGTGTCCTAAACTGAGGTCCGCGTACCCCTGATGTCCGCGAGCATTCACAGGGATTCCTCAAGCTCTTGAAGAAATAATATGGCCTTTGTATTTTAAATAGAAAAATAAATGTTAACATGTATAAAGACAGTGATAAACTTGTTCCCCTGCAACATCAAGGGACCTGGACCAGACCAGAGTCTAAATGTCTGACAGAACGAAATGAAAGATCATTTGAAGTTTCCCGCAGTCTGAGAAATTGGAGCCAGCTTGACTTCTGGTGTGGGGTAATAATAACCCCATCTCTAGAAGATTTTCATGTATAGAAATATTTGGGAAGTCCACGCAGCCAAATGTATTTAAAAGCCAGTCCGCGGTAATGCAACGTTTGGGAACCGCCGACCTAGGGTGTTCTGATCTCTCTCTAGGAGAAGAAACGTGAGCTGTTCTTGTTTTTGGGGATATCGTTTTTATTTCAATATAGAGGCTCGTGCGATATGAGTTGCTGAATTATTGTTCTTGTTTTATTGCATGATGGGAATTAGTTCTGCTTGGGCTATGTTCAGAAATGAATTGATAGAACGTAGCATGAGTGAGAAAGAGAGAGAGAGAGAGAGAGAGAGAGGAAGTTGAAGGAGGATGAGATGTGGGTGATGTAGTTATTCATGTACGAGATATTCATTATAGAATCTGTGGTCTCTGTGGCTAAGTGTCTTGCGTTTTGAATATCGTGGGTTCCAATCCGGACCGCTCTGTTCTGTTCACGAGTGTATTTTTTCCAGTGACCCGTAGGATTGTTGCCTAAGCTACGGAATTCGTTCTTTATCTAATACTTTCAACAGGTTCCATGTCATTTCTGCGAAGAGGGACCGAGCTATATGGAATACAACCCGGTGCAATGAAGTCAATCTTACAGCTTTATACTCTTTTTTCATGACAGAAACGGATAATTTTTGTATAGTTGCCGTCTTATTCCAACGCTCCATATCGAACACTTGTTAACAACTCTTTGCGATTTCTATGTGATCCGAGCCAAAGAGCAATTGTACGTTGTGCCAGTTATGCGCCTGCAAGTAGGCCAGCACATCCGATTTCTGCGATGCTTTTTATTTACTAAGATAGCTTCCCTTGGCCCCTACCCCAGTCGCCTCTTACGACATGCCTTGTAGGTCACAGTGCTGCTATTCTTTAGTCCCGGACCCCAGCAACACACGGTTGAGAACAGATGTGTTACGAAACAGATGTATTTGAAAGATGTTAGAAACATGATATTTGTAAGATGTGTTACGAAACAGATGATATTTGTAAAGATGTGTTACGAAACAGATGATATTTGTAAAGATGTGTTACGAAACGGATGATATTTGTAAAGATGTGTTACGAAACGGATGATATTTGTAAAGATGTGTTACGAAACGGATGATATTTGTAAAGATGTGTTACGAAACGGATGATATTTGTAAAATGTGTTCGAAAATGATATTTTAAGATGTTTCAACAGATATTTAAGAAGATTATGTGCACATATGCAGAAAAAGAGAATGGTTATTACATACGATGTATATTCTCAGTGTGCAATGCACCACGTCATATATAATAATTTTTCAACGGATGAATAATTTTTCCTCCACCATTTTTATTAGTTTTTGTTAAAAAATGGTCAGGTAATAATTATAACTGCAGATGGATTCTCAATGCGCTTAGAAGGAATCGAAGGATTTAAAAAAAAATCTATTATGGCAACAACCGAATTTGTGGGTTACATTTTAAATATGTGAGGGATAACACATGTCGACGATACCAAGGATGGTAAATGTTAATAATAAAATAATAGCAAAATAATGAAGTTGTAAACATATTAGAAAAGGTCTTACAGTAATGTGATCGTACTCATATATCGCATCATCATCGGGTGCCGTGCCAGTTAGCAAAGGCGATAATGGATCTCACAAATTTCTGTCTCTTATATTTGCTATAATCTCAGATGTTGACGTTCTTCTGCGTCATGAAGACACGTTACTTTATTCACAATTTTCTGTCACTGTCTTTCTCTGTTTCATTTCCTCTCGATGTTATGACTTATTATAATGTGGCTACATTATAAGTGTGGCTACATTATAAGTGTGGCTACATTATAAGTGTGGCTACATTATAAGTGTGGCTACATTATAAGTGTGGCTACATTATAAGTGTGGCTACATTATAAGTGTGGCTACATTATAAGTGTGGCTACATTATAAGTGTGGCTACATTATAAGTGTGGCTACATTATAAGTGTGGCTACATTAAAAATATGTTAGGGGTAACACATCGCCCAAGTGGTTATCGGGGCCCAAATTGGTGTGTAAAGAATAGAACCACTGTTACCTGCCAAGCGGCAGATAGCGTAAGAGGCGGCTAATGTGGCTGGAAGTGAGGCTAGCTACCCCACACCATTAAAAAAAACTAGATAGCTACAGAAAACGCAACAGGAAAATTCATAGCTCGCCACCCGAGAAAAAAAAGGACACTGCAAGGAGGAGATCTGGAAAAGATAGCCTTGGATAATCGGGCTTGGAAAGCCTTGGTTTCGGACCTATGCCCTGGGGCGAAGGATGAAGAAGAAGAAGAAGAAGAAGGGATAACACATGTTGGTGATACCAAGATTGGTAAACATGAAGTAACAAAATGAAGCTGACAAAATATGAGTTCTGATAGTAATGATACATTGATATATCACGTAGAATAGTAATGATACAATGATATATCACGTAGAATAGTATGATACATTGATATATCACGTAGAATAGTATGATACATTGATATATTACGTAGAATAGTATGATACAATGATATATCACGTAGAATAGTAATGATACATTGAATATTACGTAGTAATAGGAATGAACATTGATATATCACGTAGAATAGTAATGATACATTGATATATCACGTAGAATAGTAATGATACATTGATATATCACGTAGAATAGTATGATACATTGATATATCACGTAGAATAGTAATGATACATTGATATATCACGTAGAATAGTATGATACATTGATATATTACGTAGAATAGTATGATACAATGATATATCACGTAGAATAGTATGATACATTGATATATTACGTAGAATAGTATGATACAATGATATATCACGTAGAATAGTATGATACAATGATATATCACGTAGAATAGTAATGATACATTGATATATCACGTAGAATAGTAATGATACATTGATATATCACGTAGAATAGTAATGATACAATGATATATCACGTAGAATAGTATGATACATTGATATATTACGTAGAATAGTATGATACAATGATATATCACGTAGAATAGTATGATACAATGATATATCACGTAGAATAGTAATGATACATTGATATATCACGTAGAATAGTAATGATACATTGATATATCACGTAGAATAGTAATGATACATTGATGTATCACGTAGAATAGTAATGATACATTGATATATCACGTAGAATAGTAATGATACATTGATATATCACGTAGAATAGTAATGATACAATGATATATCACGTAGAATAGTATGATACATTGATATATCACGTAGAATAGTAATGATACATTGATATCACGTAGAATAGTAATGATACATTGATATATCACGTAGAATGTGACAACAGTGAAACTTCTTTTTAAGAGGAAGAAATGGATGCATTAATTTTATTCTTCTTTATTAATTGTATTCTTAATGAATTAGTTATAAAACATGGCTCTGTTCAACTACAAAGGTGATGATTATATCAATCAATCAGTTGAGTTTTTGAAGTAGTGTTTAAGCCGAAGAATTGATTTCATTGCACCGGGTTTTACCCCATATGGCTCGGTCCTTCTCTGTATAAATGTCACGCCACCTTCAGAGAGTATTGTACAGAGAACAAACGTCGTGGCTCCGGCAACAATCCTATGGTTCTCCGAAGAAAATGAACTCGTGAACAGAACAGCGCGGTCCGGATTCGAATCCACGACCTTCGACTCGCAAGGCAAGGGCTTAACCACTTAGCCACATATACCGTCAAATCATTTGAGTTTTGTTTGCACTCTTACTTTTCCTCGGTCATTTGCTCAACTATATCTACACATTCTCTCAATCACGACACTCACGCATGGTCTCACATACACATCTCTCCCCTCTTACTACACTCACCATGGTCTCACATACACACTCTCTCTCTTACTACACTCACGCATGGTCTCACATACACACACTCTCTCTCTTACTACACTCACTCATGATCTCACATACACACTCTCTCACTCAAGACACTCACTCATGGTCACACATACACACCCTCTCACTCAAGACACTCACTCATGGTCACACATACACACCCTCTCACTCAAGACACTCACTCATGGTCTCACCTACACACTCTTTTCCACCTACCCACACACTCACTCATTAACTCAGATAATCATTCCATCACTCGCTAACACACTTCTGTACCAACTCACACACTCACTTCTTATTCTCTCTCTCACACGCCCTCACACCCGCCCTCACACACGCCCCACACATACTCTCACTTCATCACCGACCAACATTGCTAAAAACCTGTGAAAACACGGATTCAAATTATAACAGGAAAATGATATATTTAAGCGACACAAACACATGGCCCTGAACTTTGTATCGCGTGCTGCTGGTGAAAAACATTCAAAAGACAAGCCAGTGTCTGTTCCCGCCAATAACTTGCAGTCATTAAGCGGACTGGGTTTTCTCAATGTCAGTTTGCCTGCTCGTGCTGAAAGTGTGTATTTTTCACGTCAGCCATTCTGATTTTTTAGTTCTGTGTTATTTCTTTGCTCTAGCTTGGCTCAAACCTGATTTTCATTGTTCATGTTCGTCTCCGTTTGTTTATCACAATGAATTTAGTGCACGTCCGTTGTTCTGTTTTGTTCTGTTCTGTGATTAGTTTCCGGTGCACAGAGATTTTCTTCTTATTTAAGCGCTCCATTTCGATCACTTGTTAAACCACTCGTTGTGGTATGTATGTGATCTGAGCCGCCTTCTTCTTCGAATTCCAGGAATTATGAATTTTCACTCTTTTTTACATAGTGCACTGGGAGGAGTACCCGGCTTTCTTTAAAACCCAGAAACCTCCAATAGTGTGCTTAGTGCTGCGGAGACTCCAGATCTGAGCATAAGAGAGATTGTATTTTGTGCCAGTTATGCGCCTAAATACAATTTAGGCCAAGCTTTTTATTTACTAGGTAGCTCCGAACTCAGTCGTCTATTACGACATATCTGGTAGGTAGCAGTGAAGCTACTCTTTGCTCTCCGTGTCAGCCCCGGCAACACATGGGCGGCTCAGAGGTTTAAACAGTGAGATGAGTTGCCTCCACAAATAAAGTTGTCACTAGGGGGGGTTCTGGCGAGTGTCCCACATTTTCTCCATCAGATTAGTCTCACAGGGCCATGTGTGAGACCTTAACTCATTGAGGAGGGACAGATTTGAAAGGTGTGTTTAGGAATCTGGGGGTCCTCTTGGCATGTTCATTTTCAGTTTGGGCACCTTTTAGTTTATGGAAATGGTCTTGCAGTTTCCAGCGTCCCGTACGCCTTTATCAACAGAACAAATGTAAACACGGAATACTAAATAAACTAGGTCTGTATAACGTACACATCTCTTGTCATCCTTCCTATTTAGATCTTTGTTTCAGCTTATTTAGTTTCCTGGGTTTGTATTTGTTCTATTGATAAAGGCCTACTAGCGAAACGTCGATTATTATATTTTTTACTATTTAATCATTTATTTTTCATCGTTTGTGTAAATACTGTAAACACCTGGTCTCAATCCAAATCCCTCATTTACCCAGTATGCCCGAAGCCTCATCGTGGTTTTCTCCAAAACTGATCTGATCCGGTCTGACCACGTCGAATATGTAAAATTTCGTACATCGCAGTGTCCTAGACAGAGCCTAGATATATTGGACTGTTGATTTTTTTGGGTTCTTTCTAACTTTCAAGTGGAGTCTTGTTGGTAATTACTGCTTGTTCTATGGCTCCATGCACATCTGTATTTTTCCTTCCCTCAGTGAGGTTGGTGGCGTCTGTGGCTTAGGGGATAGTGGCTCGGTCTATTAACCCCGACATTCTGGGTTCAAATCACACTGCGGGCAGTTTGGTTGCAAATTGTTTCGAGTGGATTTTTACAAAAAGACGATGGTACCACCCGTTCAGAAAGCAATGGCAAACTACTGAACGTAATAATGCCTAGAAAAATCACAAACCGTTAAAAAGCTGGGAGTTGATTCACAAAGTCCTGTATAGGATATGCATTTAACTTCATCATCAGTGAGATTATGTATTAAAACTGTTCCTTTTTTTGGTGCCTGTTTTAGCACCAAGATGTAGACTGAACTTATTCATTCTAAAAAACTTTGAAATCTCTTAGTGAATTCAACTCTCAAATCCTTCATCTCGTTATCGTACTGACTAATCTCATATATTCGGGGGTTGTCTGTAGCGCAGAGGTTAGGTACCCGTCTCTCGTGCCAAAAGTACTCAGTTCGCTTCCTTTTGGAGCCATCTTGATATTTTTCTAGAGATCCTTGATATTAGTGTAGGTGAGAACGAGTTCCTAGCCCTATCGAAGACGGACGATAAAACTGTTCAATTTGAGAACGTAAAAGAACCATTTGCAGCTCAAAATAGAGAAGAGCAGGCTGGAAAGCGGTTGCCCGGGAAAACTTTCTTAGAAAAGATTAAAAATAATATTCCTACCAAAAAATTCGTCGCTATGTTCAAAATTACATCGGGGACACTCGCCGGTGCTACGGAGTTCGTGCACTGCAGCTGAGATCTTCTTGTGTAAGAAGTAATCGGAGCACACATGGTTAATCACCGAAGTGCAATGACGATGGTCCTATCAATCAATCAATCAATCAATCAATTAATCAGTCTCATATATATTGCTTTGACTTGTTATTGTTGAAAGATGCATGTTCGCACTTTCAGCTGTCTCTTTCACAAAGTTGTAGCGGCACAGGTAGCGGCTTTCCAGCCTGCACTTCTCGATTTTGAACTCCCAATGGTTCTTTTACGTGTTCAAATTGAATACGGCACCTACATTTTATCATCCTTCTCCGATAGGACTAGGAACTCGTTCTCACCTTCACTAAGATCAGGGATCTCTGGAAAAATATCCAGTTGACTCCACGAGAGAGCGAACCAAACATATACGTAGCTTGCTTTGAACACAACTTTGAGATGTTGAAGCTTTATTATTTCCAAATTAAAAAGCTGTTCCATAAAGCTGTTTCATATAAATTTGATGTTGAAGCAATCACTCATTTTGTTTTGGTATTTTGTTGAATATATAGAAGATAGCGATGACGATAGCGATGAGGCCTAAATGTGTTAGCTTGTGATTATCTTTGACGGGCCGGATAGAACACGTCTCTGGTCAGATCTCGTTCGCGGGCCGTGGAAGGGAAGAGGGGGGACATTTTGTTGCATATCCCTGTTTTAACCTAAATCCCACTCTTCTGTTTTCTTATCATTCTTATTTCTTTATGGTTTGCTTCTTTATCTATGATACTCTTTCTTCTTCTTCTTCACTCATTCTTTCTTTATCCTGCTATCCCTTTCTTCAGTTTCTCATAACATCTTCTAACATTCACTCTTATTGTTAACTCATTTAAAACATCTGTTTTTCTACTCTTCTTCTGCTGGTACCTTCTTTATTTTTGTTTCTTTTTTCTCTGCTTTCTCCTCTTCCTCATTTCTTTGTCTTTTTTTCGTTTTTTTTTACTTCCTCATGCTTCTTATACATTCTTATTCTTTATGTTTCTACTGTTTCATATCTTACTTCTGCATCCAACATTTCTCTTTGATCCTGTTCTCCTCATTTAATTCATACTGTTTGTTCCTTCTTCTAATCTTTACTTTTTTCTTCTTTCTTCTGCTCAATATATTATATAAACCTTGGATAACTCACGGAAATAACCCACAATCTACATTTAATCGCCACTCCACTTCTCTTGCTACCTTCCTTCTCTCAATCCTCACTATAATCGATCTGATTGCAGACAAGGGCATGCAGCGACCTAGTGCTTGTCTAAATCATTAAAAAGAGTATTAAAAAAAAGCACAATCTAGGAGGAGAACAGTGGAGTCATTATTCCTATTTGTATTACAAACAAAACAACTCAAACAAAACCGTGCTTAAACGAGATACTGCTGCTGCTGCTGCTGCATGTTGAAGTCGTTTTGTTTATCAGATTCTATTTGTACATCTACACAGCCTTCAACCATTTCCTTCACGAGGCGTGTCAAACAACTGAGAGTGTGCTCAACCTGGGCTTAAGACCTACATATTGTTTTTGCAGAAAGCGGTCTCATGCTGTTATCGTTAATTTTATTTCTTACTCTTTCTCGATTCCCGTGCTTATTTTTTTAATTTAAAGAGCAGAAATATATACGATAACTTTCGTGGCTCCCTCATATCTATATCTGCACTCGTGTTGTCCTCGTTAGCTGGAGAATATTTAACATTATAAGCACGGTAACCGTTCCAGTATGTTGTCTGTTAACTGACGTTGGAGTTCAGGTACATAAGATTCAAACCAACGCCTACCGTAGCTAATTTACTCACCACCCGTCTGAAGATTATTGTTTAGCGTGTTTCTACGAGAACTCACTAGAAAACTTTCTTCGTAAGAAACGTGTGCAGGATTTCAGATTTGCTAATTCTAGCGCTAATAATGTTTATATTATAGAATATTTTATAATTACATTTAGAATAGCATTGCCTGTGTTCTGTAACAGGTATCGCTATAGGAAAATGCTCTGATTTGTTTGTTCTTTAAATAATTCGATAGACTTGACACAAAGATTGATTGACTCATGATAACAGACGCGAGGAAAGACACTATTTACGAAGCGCACACAAAAGCTCGTTCTAGAAATCTCTTCTTATCCTGACACTGTGAGGCACAACAGGATGGAAGAAAGAAAAAGAGACTGAATGATTGATTTGATTGATTGATAGGACAATCTTCGCTGCACTTCGATGAGTAACCATGTGTGCTCCGATCTCTTTCTTACAGATGAAGATACAAGCGGTAGTGCACGAACTTTGTATTACCGGCGTGGATCCCAACGTTACAAAGATAAGATACAAAACCATGATCGTTGAATCTAAGACCGACATATTATTTTGTGTTATATTATAAAGTGATTGACTTGTCTTCCGTGTGTGACAATATGTTTTCTGGGACTAACCCTGAGGATTGTTTTCTCGCTGTAATTCGAGTATGTGATTCTTGGACTTTATGTGTGATTCATGAGCCGTTGTTAATCACATAATTTCATTTTAGGGCCGGTATGATTTTATTATGTGATTCTATATATTGTGTGCCGTGTAAGAAGTGCATTTTTTTCCACTTCTGTTGCTTTGAAGACCTTTTGGTCGAAACGTTGATGTATATTGTTTTTGTATTTTGTAAAACTGCAGTAGTGTGTTTTTAAGTTTTTCCCCATTGATTCGTGTGCCGAAGGACTTTGTCGAATGAACAATTGGGTTTTCTTGAATAATGCGATGTATCAGTTTGTCTCATTCTCTTTGGTGTTTCTGTATGTTCTCAAATGTTTACATATGTTATCATATGTTTCTGTATGTTATCATATGTTTACATATGTTCTCATATGTTTCTGTATGTTCTCATATGTTTCTGTATGTTCACATATGTTTCTGTATGTTCTCATATGTTTACATATGTTCTCATATGTTTCTGTATATGTTTCTGTATGTTCTCATATGTTTACATATGTTCTCATATGTTTATGTATATGTTTCTGTATGTCCTCATATGTTTACATATGTTCTCATATGTTTCGGTATGTTCTCATATGTTTACATATGTTCTCATATGTTTCGGTATGTTCTCATATGTTTCTGTATATGTTTCTGTATGTTCTCATATGTTTACATATGTTCTCATATGTTTCGGTATGTTCTCATATGTTTACATATGTTCTCATATGTTTCTGTATGTTCTCATATGTTTACATATGTTCTCATATTTTCAGTATGTTCTCATATGTTTCGTATGTTCTCATATGTTTCTGTATATGTTTCTGTATGTCCTCATATGTTTACATATGTTATCATATGTTTCGGTATGTTCTCACATGTTTCGGTATGTTCTCATATGTTTCTGTTAAGTCCGTAATTTAGTGTAATATTAGGTTCTTGTTTATGTGTGTTTTGTTTGCTTTTCGGTCGCCTGTCATGAGCTCATGCATAGATAGTTATGACGCCTTTAACTAATTTTTGCATGAAGGATATATTTCACTATCACCAGTGTCTCTCACTATTCATGTGAGCCGTACTCTGACTTCAGAAGTAATTGTAATTTAGATCCCCAAGTAAAGGATTAGGGTTTCATGTACAATTTGTTGCCAGCTGGTCTAGTGCCCCGGGATTTACATGACCTTTGATCATTAGCTCATTGTTCATTGTTCATTTGAGGATTATCTTCATTGGACATGTCCATAATTGCTCCGATCTCCGCCCAAGCATGTATCCCAGTGTGTTCAGGCTAACAACTCCTGTTCTGTGTTGATTTATTTATCTACTGGGTTTTCTCTCGTGGTTTTCCCGTCTTGCCGCACCTATCGGTATGCACAACTTGCGCAACCGAGATAGAGAATACTCTTTATCTTCGTCGTTGAAATCTTCAGAGCGTATGTTTTCTCTGAGAGCGTTGATGATAGTCTGAGAATGAATATGAATATGGCCCATAATCAAGTTAAAAAAATAATAAAATCATATTTTGATTTTATTGAATTATATGACAATGTTTCAGATTCAAGATTCTTAACCTTTTTCAAGTCATGACCCATTTGTAAAGAAAATCACTAGCGCAGTTTGTTATTAATGTCCATATCGATGACCATATTTCAGCGATTAGAACCACCTAATCTAAAGACTGACAAATACTAGACTAATAAGACTAACAAATAACTTGGATTCTCAGAAAGGAATTAATTCTTATATTTCATGTTTGTTGGCCTGCACGCTCTGATATAACCAAAACAAGATTCACCCTTAGGTTGAAAGGGACGTGCCTCGGCTTAAAGCCCTATATAAAAAAATAAACAAGTTCAAAGAATGACTGATTGTCTGTATTGACCAGTATCAAATATTATGTAATGACCGGGTCTGTATTGACCAGTATCAAATATTGTGTAATGACCGGGTCTGTATTGACCAGTATCAAATATTATGTAATGACCGGGTCTGTATTGACCAGTATCAAATATTATGTAATGACCGGGTCTGTATTGACCAGTAACAAATATTGTGTAATGACCGGGTCTGTATTGACCAGTATCAAATATTGTGTAATGACCGGGTCTGTATTGACCAGTATCAAATATTATGTAATGACCGGGTCTGTATTGACCAGTATCAAATATAGTGTAATGACCGGGTCTGTATTGACCAGTATCAAATATTATGTAATGACCGGGTCTGTATTGACCAGTATCAAATATTATGTAATGACCGGGTCTGTATTGACCAGTATCAAATATTGTGTAATGACCGGACACTTCTAGTTGTAATCTTTGATAGGCTGCGTCTTTAACTAAAAAGTGTAAGGACAAAGGATTGACTTTATTGCATCGGGTTTTACTCCATATGGCTCGGTTCCTCTCCTCACAAATGGCACTTCATCTGCCGAGAGCATTGTATTAAAGCGCCAACTTCGTAGCTCCGTTAACAATCATTTGGGTCTCTAGAAAAAGTTGCACTCGTGAACATAGTGACGCGGTTCGGAGTTGAACCCCCGATTTTCGAAACTCAAGTCAACGAAAATGAACCTCTAACTTAACTACTTAACCACAAAGACCTCCGCTGCCCTTTAGCTGTTCAAATATTTTTCTTTTTAGATCCAGAGGCACTTGAGCTTTCAGCTCTTCGGCTCAGTGCCATGGACATTGTAGCCCTTCGGTTCGGTGCCACAAACACCGTAAATCTGCAGAACCTGCGGCTTTTATGCCAGAACCGCACTCACAGGGTATTGCCATCCATCGTCCAACACGCTACGAACACGTAGGGCAGGCGGGCTAGCTGTTCAAATAAAATTCACTATATTTATTTGTTATCATCAGTTATTGTTTTTCTTATAATCCAATCCACTACCAACAGAAGCAACAGAAGCAACAGAAGCAACAAGAGAGACACCATAACAACAATCCTGTCAATCTCTGAAGCTCATGATTAATGATATCAAGGGCTATCCCACATGTATCACACCCCAACTGTATGTCTTTATATATCTGTGTTAATATGTTGGTATCCTGTCAAGCTCTGAAGCTCATGATTAATGATATCAAGAGCTATCCCACATGTATCACACCCCACTGCATGTCTTTATATATCTGTGTTAATATGTTGGTATCCTGTCAAGCTTTGAAGCTCATGATTAATGATATCAAGGGTTATCCCACATGTATCACACTCCACTGTAGGTTTTTATATGTCTGTGTTAATATGTTAGTAATCTCTTATGGGATACTGTAGTGCAAGATATGCTTCCAGAGAGTCTCCCTTTGTAAGCTATGAAAAGCTTGTTCGTAATCCACAAAGCTTATAAAAAATCCAACCTTCTATTTCATTTCTACTGAATGTTTCCAAATTATAGGCAATGTGGGAAGTTTGTTTAGACATGGTCTGGTTCTGTTGTAAGAACTGCCGATTCGTCTCTGAAACATTTTGTTGTTGAAAGGTCGTTAGGGCCTGTAACACCACTTTTAAGATCAGTATAGGACAGGTAGGGGAATGTGTTTATGGAATTTAATTGCCGCATGGCTAGTACAGTCGTCGCGAAACTGCTCAGGTTAGTATTTTTATGTATGTCCCTGACAGAAAATACTCATTGACCTTACCGGGGATTGAAACCAGGTCTCCCGCATGGAAACCCGAGCTCCAATCTATTCGCCAGACGATCCAGTACGTTGAATTCTTCTGTCTATTCGGCCAGACGATCCAGTACGTTGAATTCTTCTGTCTATTCGGCCAGACGATCCAGTACGTTGAATTCCTCTGTCTATTCGGCCAGACGATCCAGTACGTTGAATTCCTCTGTCTATTCGGCCAGACGATCCAGTACGTTGATTCCTCTGTCTATTCGGCCAGACGATCCAGTACGTTGATTCCTCTGTCTATTCGGCCAGACGATCCAGTACGTTGATTCCTCTGTCTATTCGGCCAGACGATCCAGTACGTTGATTCCTCTGTCTATTCGGCCAGACGATCCAGTACGTTGATTCCTCTGTCTATTCGGCCAGACGATCCAGTACGTTGATTCCTCTGTCTATTCGGCCAGACGATCCAGTACGTTGATTCCTCTGTCTATTCGGCCAGACGATCCAGTACGTTGATTCCTATGTCTATTCGGCCAGACGATCCAGTACGTTGATTCCTATGTCTATTCGGCCAGACGATCCAGTACGTTGATTCCTCTGTCTATTCGGCCAGACGATCCAGTAGGTAGAAATTCTCTGAACGTTGTATCTATATCGTTTTTAATTGTCTTTCGTCTCTTCAAACTGACTATGTTTATCATTGTTTCTTCTCTTCAAACTGACAATGTTTATCATTGTTTCTTCTCTTCAAGCTGACTATGTTTATCACTGTTTCTTCTCTTCAAACTGACAATGTTTATCTTCTCTTCAAACTGAATATGTTTATCATTGTTTCTTCTCTTCAAACTGACTATGTTTATCATTGTTTCTTCTCTTCAAGCTGACTATGTTTATCATTGTTTCTTCTCTTCAAACTGACTATGTTTATCTTCTCTTCAAACTGACAATGTTTATCATTGTTTCTTCTCTTCAAACTGACAATGTTTATCATTGTTTCTTCTCTTCAAACTGACTATGTTTATCATTGTTTCTTCTCTTCAAACTGACAATGTTTATCTTCTCTTCAAACTGACAATGTTTATCATTGTTTCTTCTCTTCAAACTGACTATGTTTATCATCTCTTCAAGCTGACTATGTTTATCATTGTTTCTTCTGTGTACTGATTGTATTGTTATTCCTTTTATAGTTTTTGTATTCTTACAAATATGGTTTCTTTGTTAATGTGATCAAATGTTTATCTAGTCTCTATGGTTTCTTTGTTAATGTGATCAAATGTTTATCTAGTCTCTACGGTTTCTTTGTTAATGTGATCAAATGTTTATCTAGTCTCTACGGTTTCTTTGTTAATGTGATCAAATGTTTATCTAGTCTCTACGGTTTCTTTGTTAATGTGATCAAATGTTTATCTAGTCTCTATGGTTTCTTTGTTAATGTGATCAAATGTTTATCTAGTCTCTATGAATAGCACGTCATCTGCCCAGAAGGTTGCACATAGCATTAGCTCCGTAGCTCCAGCATCAATTGTAAGGATCTCATTTAAACAAGTCCCTATAGGACTCGGTCCGTATCTAAACCCACAAGATTCAGAACGTCAGACGTTTGCTTTTCTTTCATAATTTCAGCACAAGGGGTCACTGTCTCGAAGCGACTTAATCGTTGCCTTGAGTTGAGGAGGGCGTGAGCTCGAATCCAGACCGTGTCGTTCGGTTTCCGAGTGAATATTTGTGTAGGTCCCTAGGATTGTTGCCGGAGTTACGTAGCAAGTGTTTTATGTAATACTCTTAGACAGTAATGTGCCATGTCTGCTAAAAGGGGCCGAGTCACATTGGGAAACCCGGTGCAGTAAAATCAAAACGTGGCCTTTAAATACCTGTTATAAATTCAGCTTGAGGTTCATCGACACCTACAGCTGTCTCACTATTTAGAAGATTAAGTTCATCGACACCTACAGCTGTTTCACTATTTAGAAGATTAAGTTCATCGACACCTACAGCTGTTTCACTATTTAGAAGATTAAGTTCATCGACACCTACAGCTGTTTCACTATTTAGAAGATTAAGTTCATCGACACCTACAGCTGTTTCACTATTTAGAAGATTAAGTTCATCAACACCTACTGCTGTTTCACTATTTAGAAGATTAAGTTCATCGACACCTACAGCTGTTTCACTATTTAGAAGATTAAGTTCATCGACACCTACAGCTGTTTCACTATTTAGAAGATTAAGTTCATCGACACCTACAGCTGTTTCACTATTTAGAAGATTAAGTTCATCGACACCTACAGCTGTTTCACTATTTAGAAGATTAAGTTCATCGACACCTACAGCTGTTTCACTAATTAGAAGATTAAGTTCATCGACACCTACAGCTGTTTCACTATTTAGAAGATTAAGTTCATCGACACCTACAGCTGTTTCACTATTTAGAAGATTAAGTTCATCGACACCTACAGCTGTTTCACTATTTAGAAGATTAAGTTCATCGACACCTACAGCTGTTTCACTATTTAGAAGATTAAGTTCATCGACACCTACAGCTGTTTCACTATTTAGAAGATTAAGTTCATCGACACCTACAGCTGTTTCACTATTTAGAAGACTAAGTTCATCGACACCTACTGCTGTTTCACTATTTTGAAGACTAAGTTCATCGACACCTACTGCTGTTTCACTATTTAGAAGACTAAGTTCATCGACACCTACTGCTGTCGCACTATTTAGAAGACTAAGTTCATCGACACCTACTGCTGTCGCACTATTTAGAAGATTAAGTTCATCGACACCTACTGCTGTCGCACTATTTAGAAGATTAAATTCATCGACACCTACTGCTGTCGCACTATTTAGAAGATTAAATTCATCGACACCTACTGCTGTCGCACTATTTAGAAGATTAAGTTCATCGACACCTACAGCTGTTTCACTATTTAGAAGATTAAGTTCATCGACACCTACAGCTGTTTCACTATTTAGAAGATTAAGTTCATCGACACCTACAGCTGTTTCACTATTTAGAAGATTAAGTTCATCGACACCTACAGCTGTTTCACTATTTAGAAGATTAAGTTCATCGACACCTACAGCTGTTTCACTATTTAGAAGATTAAGTTCATCGACACCTACAGCTGTCGCACTATTTAGAAGACTAATAAACTATTTTGTTATTCTCTTGCGATCAGTTGTTCTATTTCCAAAATTCGAAACATAGTTGTCTATGTCAATACAGTTGTTGATGATTCTTAGAGACAGACACATTATATGTGTGGGGACCGTCGTCGGTGCTACGGAGTTCGTGCATTGCCGCTGAGATATCCCTGTGTCAGAAAGAGATCGGAGCGCACAGCTTTAATTACCGAAGTGCAATAATGATTGTCATAGCAATTAATGAATATCAAAGCATCTAGAAATATTATATGTAAGGTATATGTGTTCTATTTCTTCTATAATCATGTTTTTACTAACAGCATCAGGATAAGAAGAGATTTATAGAACGGGCTCTTCTTGTGTGCGCTCATTGTGATTTTCACTGCTTCTGTTATTTCGGTAGTCTTCTTTTTGCGCGGACGATCTTTTGCTTTATATCCACTGTATCGGTGTAGCATTGCTCTTTGAGGGGCACTGTATGTTGGTAATCTGTTTATGTGACTGAACCATTTAATTTGTTGTTTCTTGATGAAGTCTAGTATTGATGTTGTACCCACTTTTTTTTATGATGTCTTCATTTCTCACCCGGTCTCTTCTGGTTACTCCCAGCATTCTGCGCAGAAATTTCATCTCTGTCTTCACCAGACTTCTTCTATCATTTGGTGTCAGTGTCCAGGTTTGGCACTGTTAGCATCATAATGTAGGGAGAAATATTGTGTTGAACAATGCTTTTTTTGTGTTCATGGTGACATGTTTGCATTTTAAAATTGTCCTCATTTGTCCTATCATTTGAATTGCTTTGTTGCATTCGTGTTGGATTTCATTAGTTATTCTTTCATTTGCTGAACAAATATAAAGTCTTTGATTTGTTTTAATGGACGATTGTGGATGGAGATATTGGTAGTGTTTTCTTCTCTAGCATGTGCCAAATGTGTGTGCTATATGTTTTATCATATATGTGCCAGATATGTGCCATGTCTCTGCGTGCCACGGAAGAGATATTAAAGAATTGAACTCTGTTGAAATTGTGTCTTTGATAGTGTCCATGTTTTACAAGGATTCATAGACCGTAACTTCGACAAACCTGTGGATTAAATTGTCTTACAATAATTCGTTAAGGAAAAAAACAACAGACATACACACGCACACCCACAGGTTGGTGCTCTGCTGTGTAGATATGGCGTACACTTTGCAACGTTAGTGATATGACTGTGTTAGATTTCTGGAGGCGGCTTGTGCGCGGTGGATTGTTAGGAAAGCAAAAATGGTTTTGGATTACGTCATCACTGTCTGGGATTCCCCAGAACCCAAGTCCTATAACTCACAGGTAAGGACGTTTATCGTTTGTCTTAATTGTATGTGCTTGTGTTTGAGTGCGTGTGTTTGTTTTGTGCGTGTATTTTTGTGCGGGTATTTTTGTGCGTGTATGTGTTTTGTGGGTGCTTTGTGTTTGTGTGTGGTTGTGTGTGTGTGTGTTTTGTGTGTGTGTGTGCGTATTTTGCGCGTGTGTGTTTTATGTGTGTGTGTTGTGTTGGCGTGTGTGTGCTCGCGCATAAGAGTGTGTAGAGAGGTGGACATGTGGCAAGATATCAAGAGAATGAGAAAGAAATGATGGTTTACAAGGGAGAGATATCAAGAGAATGAGAAATAAATGATGGTTTACAAGGGAGAGATATCAAGAGAATGAGAAAGAAATGATGGTTTACAAGGGAGAGATATCAAGAGAAGGAGAAAGAAATGATGGTTTACAAGGGAGAGATATCAAGAGAATGAGAAAGAAATGATGGTTTACAAGGGAGAGATATCAAGAGAATGAGAAAGAAATGATGGTTTACAAGGGAGAGATATCAAAACGGAAGATAGGAAAGAAACCTGTGGGAGGGTGAAGTAAGAATTGTTTACCGAGAAAATGTAATATAGACGTGACGTCACAGATGCAAACATGAATATGACGTGGGCAGAGAGGAATGAAGGAAGATATGACGTGGGCAGAGAGGAATGAAGGAAGATATGACGTGGGCAGAGAGGAATGAAGGAAGATATGACGTGGGCAGAGAGGAATGAAGGAAGATATGACGTGGGCAGAGAGGAATGAAGGAAGATATGACGTGGGCAGAGAGGAATGAAGGAAGATATGACGTGGGCAGAGAGGAATGAAGGAAGATATGACGTGGGCAGAGAGGAATGAAGAAAGATATGACGTGGGCAGAGAGGAATGAAGGAAGATATGACGTGGGCAGAGAGGAATGAAGGAAGATACACTGGCACGATGTCAGAATGACAGGGAGAATGTGTTGAGTGACTAGGAAGCGAACACTATGAGAGAGAAGAGGGTGAGGACACTGAAGGAAGGTGAGAGAATGAAGAAGAAACAAAGAGGAATAATACAACTAGGGAGATGAGGGAAGAAAGAAGACACCAGAGAGGGAACGAGAATGTGAAAGAGTATACTAGGGGAGAAAGATAAGATATGATAACAGTGGGAGGGAGGATACTATTGCGAGGGAGTAAGAGTACGGTCATGGCGGAGGGAGAATAACAGTATTTTACATCTAAAATTATCCAGCAAAGTTCCTAGTCCTATCGGAGACGCACGTAGAAACAGGCCATGTGTTCCAAGTTGAGAGCTTTAAAGAATCATTGAAGCTTGGTTATTGTTTATTGGTGACTAAATTTCGCTCCGGGAGGACCCATAGGTGCTCAGTCTCCCCAACAGATATCGAAGAGTATGCATACTGATGGTTCCATGGGTTCGCTGATTAAACATACCTCTCACTCTGCCCCTCAGGTTCGACTTGTACAACGGGTAATTCCAAACTGCCTAAATCACTTGATCGATTCAACATCGATTTTAGTGTCCTCATCCAAGAGACAGTTGCGAAGAGACCGAAGAATATCCCCGTATCCATCTTCAACTCCCCAACAATCGATGCTGTTGATGCAAGCCTGTCCGCTCTCTATTACCGTAAACACCCATTAGCGTAGATTCTTGCACTCGTGGATGAGCACTCCCATCCAGATGATATCATTATCTACACCGATGGCTCTGTCAGACGCGAAACCAGATCATCGTGGGCTTATTCAGCACATCGAAATGGTCGCACACTTCATGAGGACTGCGGCGCTTTCGATACAACGACATCCAGCATGACTATGGAGATCACTGCTGCCTCCAGGGCTCTGTCATGGGTGGCTGAGCAACAGGTTACCCATACGATCATCATATCAGACTCGATGAATATGCTTCAACTGATTGAATCTGAAAGTATGCGTGTGGAATGGGTGAACAGCATTCGGAGATCACATCTCAAGAAAATGACTTAGCTGTACACACCTGGACATGCTGGAGTGCAGGGTAACGAGCGTGCAGACTTTCTTGCAAACAATGCCCCGACTCAAACGGGCAGAAGTATCATCAATGCGATACGCTCTCAATTATGTGACATGGGCACGTCTCAGACACTGGAACGAGTTCGAGAATTAGGCGTTAAGTGTGGACATGCCAGACAGTGTCGTCTTTGTGGTAGAGAGAGAAGATATAGTAATCAACTTCTCATGGGTACGGTGAGCAAATGGACTTTAGGATGGCTGCTGCAGCGGAGGACAGAGCATGTATGGGAATGCCCAATGTGCCGTGACGTCGATCGCATAACATAACATAACATATCCCATTGAAGCTGAAAACCGATAAGATTATGCTGCATAGACGCTGCTTGGACACAATTTATTAAACAGATTAAAATACAATTTCTGCTACAATTTTCACCATCTGCAAATTTACACCTGAGACTCTCGCCGGTGCTACAAAGAACATACACTGCCGACGAGATCTTCCTGTGTAAGAAAGAAATCAGAGCACACATGGTTATTCACTGAATTGCAATGATGATGGTTCTATGTCTATCAATCAGTCAAGCCTTATATGTGCTGTTCAGTCATACAGTAGATAACATATAAATCATATGTCTATCAATCAGTCAAAAATCACAGGATATTTCAGCTCTGGACAAGCTATTTGGTGATGCTGGCTCGATCCTCTCCGCAGAAATGGCACACCATCTGCCGAGAATATTGCACAAGCACGAACTCCGTAGCTCCGGGAACAATCATAGGGATCTCTGGACAAAAAAGTACTCGTGATCAGAACCGTGCGGTTCGAATTCGAACCCCCGATCTTCGACTCGCAAGGCAAGGACTTAACCACTTAGCCACATAGACTCCCAAAACGTATATAACACTTGATAGTTCATAGTTCATAAGTACGGTTCCAACTTCACTGCATCGGGCCACTTGATAATTCTCAGCTTTAGTGTGTTTGTTATTTTCTTGGATTTTATCTTTCATATCTTGTAAATTCTATTTTTAAGCTATACTATTCTCATCTTAACTTCTATTTTCAATTCTTCCATTATCTCTTATTATATTTCCTCAGACGTACAAAGCTTGTTACAAACAAATGTCTTACAGCTGAGCTAAAAATGTTAATTGGTGTACTTTTATTCACAATTATCGCATGTGAGTTCCCCAAGCCTAAATTATTCTGTTGGCAATCTGAGTGACTGCTGTCTGTCTGTTTGATGGCACTTTTAGCGCTTGATTGATTTAGCACTTTCTCTATATTTGTTCTTTCTTCTTCTCTTCCACCATTGACTTCTTTATAGAAGTGTTGGAAGTGAAACGTAGTGATCTTGTGTGAGCTTGTTCTTCTCTTCCACCATTGACTTCTTTATAGAAGTGTTCGGAGTGAAACATAGTGATCTTGTGTGAGCTTGTTCTTCTCTTCCACCATTTACTTCTTTATAGAAGTGTTGGCGAAACTAGTGATCTTGTGTGTGCTTGTTCTTCTCTTCCACCATTGACTTCTTTATAGAAGTGTTCGGAGTGAAACGTAGTGATCTTGTGTGTGCTTGTTCTTCTCTTCCACCATTTACTTCTTTATAGAAATGTTGGGAGTGAAACGTAGTGATCTTGTGTGTGCTTGTTCTCCTCTTCCACCATTTACTTCTTTATAGAAGTGTTGTTGGCGGGAAACGTAGTGATCTTGTGTGAGCTTGTTCTTCTCTTCCACCATTGACTTCTTTATAGAAGTGTTCGGAGTGAAACGTAGTGATCTTGTGTGAGCTTGTTCTTCTCTTCCACCATTTACTTCTTTATAGAAGTGTTGACGGGAAACTTAGTGATCTTGTGTGTGCTTGTTCTTCTCTTCCACCATTGACTTCTTTATAGAAGTGTTCGGAGTGAAACGTAGGGATCTTGTGTGTGCTTGTTCTTCTCTTCCACCATTGACTTCTTTATAGAAGTGTTGAGGGAGGTAACGTAGTGATCTTGTGTGTGCTTGTTGTAAGGCACTTTTAAGCACTGTTATTCATTTTCGTAAGGCAGATCTTGATGCCGTCGCTCCATTTTTTGCTGGGTCTTCCTCTCGCTCTGTACTCGTTATACTTTTTCTATGTGGCTCTCTGTGGTAGGCGATACCAGGGCATTCTTGTCACGTGTCAAAACCATTTAATCTGTTGTTCTTTTATGAATCCACTGATTTCACTTCCAGTATTCTTCTGATTTCTTCATTTCTATTTTTGTCTCATATTTGTTCTTTGAGTTGAGCAAATGCGCAACTTTCTAGTCTATTGCTCTTCAAAACGTTTGCTGATACAAGGAAGTGACAAGTAGAGGAACACTTTTATACCACGTAGAGCCCGTCTGCCCAGCGTGTTCGTAGCGCGTTGGACTTTGGGTGACTATCCCTCTGTGTGTCTTGGTTCAATTCCGCGGGATGGCAGAAAAAGCCACAGATTCCTAAGATTTACGGTGTTCGTGGCACCGAACCAAAGGGCTACGATGTCCATGGCACCGAGCCGAAGAGCTGAAAAGCTCAAGTGCTTCTGGATCGGAAAAAATAAATACCACGTAGTAGTAAATAAGATAATGCGGCGTTAGACCCGTAATTTTTCATTGAACGTCGGCATACGATGCGTATCACTCAAATATCATGGCCGGTTATGTACGAAGGCAGTAGATACAATTAATACAAAACTCGACAATCCAGATACTTACCTTCATCTTTGTCCCGGGTCACGCTGGGGTGAAGGGCAATGAGAGAGCAGACACACTGGCGAGCAATGCTACGATCGAGAATGGGTCTTCTATGGACAGAAGCGACATCATCAACACTCTCAGAGAAAACATACGCTATACGCTTAGAGAAAACTACCACATACGCATATATTTCAACGACGAAGATAAAGGGTATCTCGGTTGCGCAAGTTGTGCATAACTGATAGGTACGGCAAGATGGGAAAACCACGAAAGAAAACCCAGTAGATACATCAGTCAACACAGAACGGGAGTTGTTAGCCTAAACACACTGAAATAGATGCGTGGAAGGAGATCGGAACAATTATGGACATGTCCGATGTGCAATGAAGATGATCCTCAAATGAACAATGAACGCGATGTATGACGTGGTCAACATGACGCCGGCCGTCTTTACTTTCCGGTACTTTTCCTGGTACACATTGAGGCTGGTGGACCTGAGTACCGTTGACTGACTTATTTCTCTCCGCTTCTCGTGGAGCATAGGACCTCTACAGTTGTTCTCTACTCTTCTCGGTCTCTAGTTGTTTTCTTTATGGTCTCCCAGGATAGTCGTCAGCGTTCTCCCAGGATAGTCGTCAGCGTTCTCCCAGGATAGTCGTCAGCGCTGAAGTCTTTATGATCTCCCAGGATAGTCGTCAGCGCTGAAGTCTTTATGATCTCCCAGGGATAGTCGTCAGCGCTGAAGTCACAATAAAATGAGTACACGGCGAATATCTGTTTTATAGCGTTGAAACGAAGGGCAAAAATCTCCCAAGCATTGCTAGATCATTGAAGAAAACGAAAACCCAAGCATTACTGGATCATTGAAGTAAACAAAAAGAAAACCCAAGTATTACCGGATGATTAAAAAAACGAAAAGAAAACCCAAGCATTACTGGACCATTCAAGAAAGCAAACAGAAAACTCAAGCATTGCTAGATCATTGAACAAAAAGAAAACCCAAGCATTGCTGGATCATTGAATAAACAACCCCAAGCATTGCTGCATCATTGAAGTAAACAAAAACAAAACCAAGTATTGCTGGACCATTGAAGAAACAAAAGAAAACCCAAGCATTGGTGGATCATTGAAGTAATAGAAAAAGAACGGATGGTGTAATCTTCACATACGTCTTGTATCTTGCCCATGTCAAAAAATCAACCCCTCTTTTAAACGTGCAATCGCGTAAGTACATGTGTTTCGTGCGCGTGTCAAAGAGAAGAAAAGAACATGACAACATGCACGCGCTTAAATGTTTTGACAGCAGCGCGGGAGCACATAAAATGTCGTTGATTCTAAATGTCACAACGACTTAGCTTCAATGGAACGTGTTCTCTTTTCATGTTTTTCTCTTTCTATGTGTGTGTTGTGTGTGAGTTCCCGTAATTGAAATATACAGATAGGAATGTGGAGCAGGCCAGCGTGAGATACAAAGCGAATCTAGTGTAGTAGGGATACGCATATGCGTACGCATCGTCTGCTTTGTTGTACTGACATTGGTAAACAAAGGCAAGCAGGCACGCAGGGAGCAGTATGAATCATTCCATTAGTTGTTGAGCGATGTTTGATGATTGAGTGAGATTAGGGCAACATTGATGACATTGTGGAACTAAATTAGACAAATCTAGGCATACATCACTGCCTATCCAACACATACATTCACAAACTCACTCACACACGCAGGCACACTTACACACGCAGGCACACTTACTCCACACACAAAAACTCACTACCACAAACACACTCACACACACACACTCACACACACACACTCACACACACAAACTCAAACACACAAACACACCCACTCAGCGACACAAACGTGAAATCAATCAAAATTAATCGGTTGAATAATTCGCACAGATATTGGTTATTAGTTACTGAACTGATTGATTGATTGATTGATTCCACCGACATCATTGCACTTTGGTGAGTAGCCATGCGTGCTCCGATCCCTATCTTATACAGAAAGATCTCAGCGGCAGTTCACGAACTTCGTAGCACCGGCGAAAGCCCTAGATATAAATTAGAAGATGGTTTTCTTATTTCGCAGGAATTTTATTTTTTAATCTCTCTAAAATATTTTGCCTAGGCAGCGTCTTTCCATCCTGTTCTTCTTCTTGATTCCGAATTGCCAAGATTTCTTTTACATGCTCAACTTCAACATGGGAACTACGTTTTATCTTCCGTCTCAGATAGGACTAGGAACGCGATCTCACCTACACTGAGATCAGGGATCTCTGGAAAAATGTTCTTCTGGCTCCATGAAAACCTCTCTTTCTCCACCCCCTTCCCCACCGTCACTCGTAGATGTAATGGGTTACGTCTACTGATGTCTAGCATAAATCGCTGGTTAAACATACTCCTCCCCATGTCCCTCAAGATCCAGTTCTATTAGTGCAACCTTGAAACCAAAGTGAATTAGCAACAATCGCAATGTTTTATTTCAATAGTCATTTTCCAGGGGTGAGGGATATTTGCATCCTTCCTTCTTCCTCAATCGACTTAACATATGGACGCCCATGACTAAATTGTTGCTATAAAACTTCCTCTGTCTTCATCATCATCATCATCATCATCATCATAACTTGTGTCTCATGAAAGCACATTGATTAGATCATATTTGATGAAGAGATCACATCTCATCAAGAGTGTTGAATTTCTCTCTATACTAAACTAATCTACAGTAATAAATGTTTAGAGATACATCAAAGTAGAATTAAAAGTAACCGTTTAGTATTCTTATTTTTCTCTCTTTACATCAACTACTAATTTTGATGTTCTTTCTGCTCTTCCCTCACATCAACTACTAATTATGATGTTACCTCCGCTCTTCCCTCACATTAACTACTAAATATGATGTTTTCTCCGCTCTTCCCTCACATCAACTACTAAATATGATGTTACCTCCGCTCTTCCCTCACATCAACTACTAAATATGATGTTTTCTCCGCTCTTCCCTCACATCAACTACTAAATATGATGTTTTCTCCTCATAACTTTCCCGCTCACATCAACTACTAAAGCTCTTCCCTGACATCAAATTAAGTTCATGAATAGACGGTTCCTACGCATGCTTTCAGTCGTAAATATCAGAACGTACATACACACACACAAACAAATGACCGCTATAAACTGCATATACTGTATACAAGTTAGAGAATATAATAGTTAGTACAGAGTTTTTAACTGTCTTGTTATGCTCACAGAGCCCCTCGTTAATATAAATTTATAAATGCTTTATAGGTTAATTAGTTTGGATTCTTTTTCCTGTTTATCATTTCCTGGCACGCGCGTGTAATAAATTAATTGTAGAGCAGAACAGATGAATAGGTCGTAGGAAACCTGTGGGGACACATGAGGAGTGTGCTTAACTAGTGAGCAATGGGAACTTTTAGCATGTATACCTTCCTGTTAGAGAAGTGCACTAAATAAAATGATGTATCTATCCAAACATTTTAAGAGTTTGGAATTACACGTTGTACAAGTAGAAATAGATGACTGGGGGGCAAAGAGAGGATTTTGTTTAACCAGCGAGCCACAGGGACTATCAGTATGCACACCTTTCTACATATGTTGGAGGAGACTAAGCTTCCATGCGTCTGCCGGAGTGCTATAACATCAGTTACGTAACCATTAACCTAAGTCACTGGCTAGTCTTTCTCTTGATGAAGAAATCAACGGACGAATAGATAGTTCTGCCACTAAATTTGACATGCTATCAAAATATAGATGAGTCATCATCATCATCATCATCAAGTAGCTTGTCCCTTCAAGAACTTTACTCCCATGATAAAAGCTCTGAAAAACTTGCTGTTCTGTACAAGATGCCCGGTGTCAGCAGCAGTTATTCTCAACTCGTCAATGACATCCTGCACCCATCGTCGTCTATGTCTTCCTCTCGCTCTTCCTCCAGGCATCGTTCCATCTAGAATTATCTTCTCCAGGCACTCATGTAGGTTAATAAGTCTGAATTATTTAATTGTCCTTGTTTGTATGTTCTGTAATAGTCAACTCTCTTTAATATCTAGCTGTTGCAGAACATAATTATTTGTTCTCTTCTCTGTTCATTACAACATCAAAATGAACACTACATATTTCGCTCGTGTGGTACCGGTGGCCGCAAGGAAGCAAAAATAGTGCCACTGCAACCTACAAGGCATGTCGTAAGAGGCGATTGATGTAGGACCAAAGGAAGCTACCCTAGTAAATAAAAAGCATCGCAGAAATCGGATGTGCTGGCCTACTTGTAGGTGCATAACTGACACAGCGTACAATCGCTCTTAGGCTCAGATCACATACAAATCACGAGTGGTTGGCAAGTGGTCGATATGGAGCGTTCGTCGAAGAAGAAGAAGAAGAACACTATAGACGACGATTTAGAAATTGTTCCATTCGTTCTTATCAACCAAGTTAACAATCTTTGTTATATGTGTAGTTTGCTCTTATCAACCAAGTTAACCAATCTTTGTTATATGTGTAGTTTGCTCTTATCAATCAAGTTAACCAATCTTTGTTATATGTGTAGTTTGCTCTTATCAACCAAGTTAACCAATCTTTGTTATATGTGTAGTTTGCTCTTATCAATCACGTTAACCAATCTTTGTTATATGTGAAGTTTGCTCTTATCTATCAAGTTAACCAACCTACGTTATATGTGTAGTTTGCTCTTATCAATCAAGTTAACCAATCTTTGTTATATGTGTAGTTTGTTCTTATCAACCAAGTTAACCAATCTTTGTTATATGTGTAGTTTGCTCTTATCAACCAAGTTAACCAATCTTTGTTATATGTGTAGTTTGCTCTTATCAATCAAGTTAATCAATCTTTGTTATATGTGTAGTTTGCTCTTATCAACCAAGTTAACCAATCTTTGTTATATGTGTAGTTTGTTCTTATCAACCAAGTTAACCAATCTTTGTTATATGTGTAGTTTGCTCTTATCAACCAAGTTAACCAATCTTTGTTATATGTGTAGTTTGCTCTTATCAACCAAGTTAATCAATCTTTGTTATATGTGTAGTTTGCTCTTATCAACCAAGTTAACCAATCTTTGTTATATGTGTAGTTTGCTCTTATCAACCAAGTTAATCAATCTTTGTTATATGTGTAGTTTGCTCTTATCAACCAAGTTAACCAATCTTTGTTATATGTGTAGTTTGCTCTTATCAACCAAGTTAACCAATCTTTGTTATATGTGTAGTTTGCTCTTATCAATCAAGTTAACCAATCTACGTTATATGTGTAGTTTGCTCTTATCAACCAAGTTAACCAATCTTTGTTATATGTGTAGTTTGCTCTTATCAACCAAGTTAACCAATCTATGTTATATGTGTAGTTTGCTCTTATCAACCAAGTTAATCAATCTATGTTATATGTGTAGTTTGCTCTTATCAATCAAGTTAACCAATCTTTGTTATATGTGTAGTTTGCTCTTATCAATCAAGTTAACCAATCTACGTTATATGTGTAGTTTGCTCTTATCAATCAAGTTAACCAATCTTTGTTATATGTGTAGTTTGCTCTTATCAACCAAGTTAACCAATCTGTGTTATATGTGTAGTTTGCTCTTATCAATCAAGTTAACCAATCTTTGTTATATGTGTAGTTTGCTCTTATCAACCAAGTTAACCAATCTATGTTATATGTGTAGTTTGCTCTTATCAATCAAGTTAACCAATCTTTGTTATATGTGTAGTTTGCTCTTATCAACCAAGTTAACCAATCTATGTTATATGTGTAGTTTGCTCTTATCAACCAAGTTAACCAATCTTTGTTATATGTGTAGTTTGCTCTTATCAACAAGTTAACCAATCTACGTTATATGTGTAGTTTGCTCTTATCAATCAAGTTAACCAATCTACGTTATATGTGTAGTTTGCTCTTATCAATCAAGTTAACCAATCTTTGTTATATGTGTAGTTTGCTCTTATCAACAAGTTAACCAATCTATGTTATATGTGTAGTTTGCTCTTATCAACCAAGTTAATCAATCTATGTTATATGTGTAGTTTGCTCTTATCAACCAAGTTAACCAATCTATGTTATATGTGTAGTTTGCTCTTATCAATCAAGTTAACCAATCTTTGTTATATGTGTAGTTTGCTCTTATCAATCAAGTTAACCAATCTTTGTTATATGTGTAGTTTGCTCTTATCAACAAGTTAACCAATCTTTGTTATATGTGTAGTTTGCTCTTATCAACCAAGTTAACCAATCTTTGTTATATGTGTAGTTTGCTCTTATCAACCAAGTTAACCAATCTTTGTTATATGTGTAGTTTGCTCTTATCAACCAAGTTAACCAATCTTTGTTATATGTGTAGTTTGCTCTTATCAATCAAGTTAACCACTCTTTGTTATATGTGTAGTTTGCTCTTATCAATCAAGTTAACCAATCTTTGTTATATGTGTAGTTTGCTCTTATCAATCTGTTATATGTGTAGTTTGCTCTTATCAATCAAGTTAACCAATCTTTGTTATATGTGTAGTTTGCTCTTATCAATCTATGTTATATGTGTAGTTTGCTCTTATCAATCAAGTTAATCAATCTATGTTATATGTGTAGTTTGCTCTTATGAATCAAGTTAACCAATCTTTGTTATATGTGTAGTTTGCTCTTATCAATCAAGTTAACCAATCTACGTTATATGTGTAGTTTGCTCTTATCAATCAAGTTAACCAATCTTTGTTATATGTGTAGTTTGCTCTTATCAACCAAGTTAACCAATCTTTGTTATATGTGTAGTTTGCTCTTATCAATCAAGTTAACCAATCTTTGTTATATGTGTAGTTTGCTCTATCACCAAGTTAACCAATCTATGTTATATGTGTAGTTTGCTCTTATCAATCAAGTTAACCAATCTTTGTTATATGTGTAGTTTGCTCTTATCAACCAAGTTAACCAATCTATGTTATATGTGTAGTTTGCTCTTATCAACCAAGTTAACCGATCTTTGTTATATGTGTAGTTTGCTCTTATCAACAAGTTAATCCAATCTACGTTATATGTGTAGTTTGCTCTTATCAATCAAGTTAACCAATCTACGTTATATGTGTAGTTTGCTCTTATCAATCAAGTTAACCAATCTTTGTTATATGTGTAGTTTGCTCTTATCAACCAAGTTAACCAATCTATGTTATATGTGTAGTTTGCTCTTATCAACCAAGTTAATCAATCTATGTTATATGTGTAGTTTGCTCTTATCAACCAAGTTAACCAATCTATGTTATATGTGTAGTTTGCTCTTATCAATCAAGTTAACCAATCTTTGTTATATGTGTAGTTTGCTCTTATCAACCAAGTTAACCAATCTTTGTTATATGTGTAGTTTGCTCTTATCAACCAAGTTAACCAATCTTTGTTATATGTGTAGTTTGCTCTTATCAACCCAAGTTAACTCAATCTTTGTTATATGTGTAGTTTGCTCTTATCAACCAAGTTAACCAATCTTTGTTATATGTGTAGTTTGCTCTTATCAACCAAGTTAACCAATCTTTGTTATATGTGTAGTTTGCTCTTATCAACCCAAATTAACCAATCTTTGTTATATGTGTAGTTTGCTCTTATCAATCAAGTTAACCAATCTTTGTTATATGTGTAGTTTGCTCTTATCAATCAAGTTAACCAATCTTTGTTATATGTGTAGTTTGCTCATTATCATAATCTAGTTACTATGTGTAGTTTGCTCTTATCAATCAAGTTAACCAATCTTTGTTATATGTGTAGTTTGCTCTTATCAATCTATGTTATATGTGTAGTTTGCTCTTATCAATCAAGTTAACCCAAACTATGTTATATGTGTAGTTTGCTCTTATCAACCAAGTTAACCAATCTATGTTATATGTGTAGTTTGCTCTTATCAATCAAGTTAACCAATCTTTGTTATATGTGTAGTTTGCTCTTATCAATCAAGTTAATCAATCTATGTTATATGTGTAGTTTGCTCTTATCAATCAAGTTAACCAATCTAAGTTATATGTGTAGTTTGCTCTTATCAACCAAGTTAACCAATCTTTGTTATATGTGTAGTTTGCTCTTATCAATCAAGTTAACCAATCTTTGTTATATGTGTAGTTTGCTCTTATCAATCAAGTTAACCAATCTTTGTTATATGTGTAGTTTGCTCTTATCAATCTATGTTATATGTGTAGTTTGCTCTTATCAACCAAGTTAACCAATCTTTGTTATATGTGTAGTTTGCTCTTATCAATCAAGTTAATCAATCTATGTTATATGTGTAGTTTGCTCTTATCAATCAGTTCAATATGTTATAGGGTTGCTCTTATCAATCTATGTTATATGTGTAGTTTGCTCTTATCAATCAAGTTAATGCAATCTTATGTTATATGTGTAGTTTGCTCTTATCATCAAGTTAACCAATCTATGTTATATGTGTAGTTTGCTCTTATCAATCAAGTTAACCAATCTAAGTTATATGTGTAGTTTGCTCTTATCAACAAGTTAACAATCTACGTTATATGTGAGTTTGCTCTTATCAACAAGTTAACAATCTATGTTATATGTGTAGTTTGCTCTTCATCTAAATCTTTGTATATGTGTATGTTTAACCAATCTAATCTTGTTATATTGTAGTTTGCTCAATTATCAATCAATGTGTTAACCAATCTTTGTTATATGTGTAGTTTGCTCTTATCAATCAAGTTAACCAATCTATTATATGTAGTTTGCTCTATCATCAGTAACCAATCTTGTTATTGTAGTTTGCTCTTATCAATCAAGTTAACCAATCTTTGTTATATGTGTAGTTTGCTCTTATCAATCAAGTTAACCAATCTATGTTATATGTGTAGTTTGCTCTTATCAATCAAGTTAACCAATCTTTGTTATATGTGTAGTTTGCTCTTATCAATCAAGTTAACCAATCTATGTTATATGTGTAGTTTGCTCTTATCAATCAAGTTAACCAATCTACGTTATATGTGTAGTTTGCTCTTATCAATCAAGTTAACCAATCTTTGTTATATGTGTAGTTTGCTCTTATCAATCAAGTTAACCAATCTATGTTATATGTGTAGTTTGCTCTTATCAATCAAGTTAACCAATCTTTGTTATATGTGTAGTTTGCTCTTATCAATCAAGTTAACCAATCTTTGTTATATGTGTAGTTTGCTCTTATCAATCAAGTTAACCAATCTATGTTATATGTGTAGTTTGCTCTTATCAATCTAGTTAACCAATCTTTGTTATATGTGTAGTTTGCTCTTATCAACCAAGTTAACCAATCTTTGTTATATGTGTAGTTTGCTCTTATCAACCAAGTTAACCAATCTTTGTTATATGTGTAGTTTGCTCTTATCAATCAAGTTAACCAATCTATGTTATATGTGTAGTTTGCTCTTATCAATCTATGTTATATGTGAAGTTTGCTCTTATCAATCTATGTTATATGTGAAGTTTGCTCTTATCAATCTATGTTATATGTGAAGTTTGTTCTTATCAATCTATGTTATATGTGAAGTTTGTTCTTATCAATCTTTGTTATATGTGTAGTTTGTTCTTATCAATCTATGTTATATGTGAAGTTTGTTCTTATCAATCTATGTTATATGTGAAGTTTGTTCTTATCAATCTATGTTATATGTGAAGTTTGCTCTTATCAATCTTTGTTATATGTGAAGTTTAACCAATCTATGTTATATGTGTAGTTTAACCAATCTATGTTATAGTGTATTAACCATCTATGTTATATGTGTAGTTCTTTCAATCTATGTTATATGTGAAGTTTGCTCCGAGAAATTCTTCTTCTTCTTTGAACTAACCATATCAACCACTTGTTAAACCACTCTTTGTAATTTGTATGTGATCTGAGCCTAATAGCGATTGTACATTGTACCAGTTATGCGCTTACAAGTAGCTCAGCACATCCGTGTTCTGTGACGCTTTTTGTTTATTAAGGTAGCTTCATTAAGCCCCTACATTAGTCGCCTCTTATAACATGTCTTGTAGGTCGCAGTGCTACTATTCTGTGCTCTCATTGTGGGGCCCTGCAACACACGGCCGCTATTTATACAAGAACAGTCCATTCGATTAATTATTGCTTATATATAATGCAAGTTACTATTTTCTATCATTTTCAAATGTACCATGCACTCTCTCCTCTCACACACATATTACACGGGTCAGCGTGTCTGACATAAGCAAACAATTGCTACTAGTCCTTGTCAGTGACATCTACCACACGAACAAACCACCACAACATCCATTACAGAGTATACAGAGCCACAATCTCCCCAGAGAGAGCTCTGACAGACATTTGATATTTGGTCGTGCTTCCTACTCCTCCAGACAATTCCCATCAGAGACATGGTCAGAGACACGAAGGCTTGTCAATGTTTCAGCGAGTAATTTCTCTTGTCACAATCACGAGTTTTTTGGGTTTTTTGAGGGCAACAATTTCCTTTGATTTGGTACAGTTACGTCAACAACGCTTACATCCATCACTCTCATTTCTTTGAATTTATCTTTCCCATTTCTCTCTCCCACTCTTTCTATCTCTCATCCTATCTTCTTCATACGCTCCAATACCGACCACTTGTTAAACCACTCTGTGATTTTTATGTGATCTGAGCCAAAGAGTGTTTGTACGTTGTGCTAGTTATCGCCCACAAGTAGGCCAGAACATCCGATTTGATTTTTTTTTTTTTACTATGATAGCTTCCCTAGGCACCTGCTTTATTGCCTCTTACGACTTGCATTGTAGGTCGCAGTGTTACTCTTCTTTGATTCTCTTACGGGCCCCGGCAACGTACAGGCGTATCATCCTATCTCTCTGTATACTGTATTTACTTTTTACTCCAAGCCCGTATTCCATTCTCTCTCTCATATCTCGTAATCTCTTCCTCCTATCTATCCTATCACCAGTTCCTCTATTTATATACTCCCCTTGCACCCCTCCTCCCTTTCAACCAGCCTATCTTTTCCTTTCACACTTCTTTCATTTCTCTATTTTCTTCTTTCTTCATATTATCTCCCATCTCATCGATATCTTCTCCTCCTCCTCCGTAACACTCTATTATGTGCCTCTGTATTCTCCGTAACTCTTTCTCTTCCTTCTATCTCGTTGTCTGTCATATTCTTTCTCTCTCTTCATGTCTCTATCTCTATATCATCTCTTCACATCTCTATCCTTATATCATCTCTTCATGTCTCTATCCCTATATCCTCTCTTCACATCTCTATCCCTATATCATCTCTTCACATCTCTATCCCTATATCATCTCTTCACATCTCTATCCCTATATCATCTCTTCATGTCTCTATCTCTATATCATCTCTTCACCTCTTTCCCAATCCCTCCTCGTCTTTCTCCCTTTGTAAATCGATTTATCCTCTCTAGCTATATTTGTCTGTAACCTCTCTCCCCCTCTATATCCATCTTATATATATATATATATCTTCTCTATCCACTTTTGCCTGTCTTGTCTCCATCTCTCTCTCTCTCTCTCTCTTTCTCTCTCTCTCACTTTGACCCTCTCACTTTGTGTATACTGTTCCTTCATTAATGTCACGACTCCATGCTGGAACAAAACCTTCTCACTACACGTGCAGCAACATTTGCTACAATCTGATGCCAGTACCATCATTTCACCGTCATAATTCTACCTGTTTGCCATAGATACCAGATCTCCTTTGAAATAGTGTCAAAGAATTCCAACAACTAATTTTGCATGTTAGGCACAAAGTCAACTAAGATTATGCCACCGACAAAATAAAATATAAACACAAAATTATCATCAATAATGAAGTCCTTATTGTGGTAATTAACAAAAACGGAGATTGTACACAAGAAATCACCCGTGTAGTGGCCGGGGCCGCAAGGAAGCAAAGAATAGTACCACTGGGACCTACAATTCATGCCGTAAGCGGCGACTGATGTAGACCATAGGGATGCTACCCTAGTAAATAAAAAGCAACACAGAAATCGTATGGCTGGCCTCTTGAGGCGCATAACTTGCGCAACGTACAATCGTCTTAGGCTCGGATCACATACAATCACACAGAGTGGTTAACAAGTGATCGACATGGAGCGATCGAAGAAGAAGATGAAGTAGAAAAGAAATCAGAAATGCAACCATAATATAAGATATGATATTTAGAAACATGGTTAGAATGAAGAAAATATGCTATAAGATATGATATTTCAGAGAGAACATGGTTAGAATGAAGAAAATATGCTATAAGATATGATATTTCAGAGAGAACATGGTTAGAATGAAGAAAATATGCTATAAGATATTATATTTCAGAGAGAACATGGTTAGAATGAAGATAATATGCTATAAGATATGATATTTCAGAGAGAACATGGTTTGAATGAAGAAAATATGCTATAAGATATGATATTTCAGAGAGAACATGGTTAGAATGAAGATAATATGCTATAAGATATGATATTTCAGAGAGAACATGGTTAGAATGAAGAAAATATACTATAAGATATGATATTTCAGAGAGAACATGGTTAGAATGAAGAAAATATGCTATAAGATATGATATTTCAGAGAGAACATGGTTAGAATGAAGAAAATATGCTATAAGATATGATATTTCAGAGAGAACATGGTTAGAATGAAGAAAATATGCTATAAGATATGATATTTCAGAGAGAACATGGTTAGAATGAAGAAAATATGCTATAAGATATGATATTTCAGAGAGAACATGGTTAGAATGAAGAAAATATGCTATAAGATATGATATTTCAGAGAGAACAGGGTTTTAGAATGAAGAAAATATGCTATAAGATATGATATTTCAGAGAAAACATGGTTAGAATGAAGAAAATATGCTATAAGATATGATATTTCAGAGAAAACATGGTTAGAATGAAGAAAATATGCTATAAGATATGATATTTCAGAGAAAACATGGTTAGAATGAAGAAAATATGCTATAAGATATGATATTTCAGAGAGAACATGGTTAGAATGAAGAAAATATGCTATAAGATATGATATTTCAGAGAGAACATGGTTAGAATGAAGAAAATATGCTATAAGATATGATATTTCAGAGAAAACATGGTTAGAATGAAGAAAATATGCTATAAGATATGCACGGGAAAAACCCAGAGACATTGGAATCTCTGTGGCATAGAGGTTAGATGCTTTCCTCTCGTGTCAAGGTACTCAATTCCTCCTGTGGAGCCATAGAGATATTTTTCAGAGATCCTGATTTCAGTGTAGGTGAGATCGAGTTCCTAGTCCTATCGGAGACGGACGATACAATGTAGGTCAGGTCACGTGTTTGAGCACGTAAGAGTTCAACATCGAGAAGAACAGGCTGGAAAGTCTCTGCCCGAGCAAAATTAATTAGAAAAGTTTTAAAATAAAATTCCTACATAATATTTTCATCTTCTAAATTACATCGAAACCCTCGCTGGTGCTACAGAGTTCTTGCACTGCAGCTGAGATCTTCCTGTGTATGAAAGAAATTGAAGCATACATGGTTACTCACCGAAGTGACATGATGATGGTTCTGGCAATCAGTCAATCAAATCAGAGAAAAGAAACATTTCTAAGGACATGCATTTATTGACAAGCGTTATCTTATCTTATCTTAACTACATTTGCCGTGAAGCGTCGTGGGGAGAGTTAGTTTTCTATCTTGTGCCAGGTGTGTTGCGCTTGACGTTGTCAGTCCATGCTTTCGCAGGACTCTGAGATGTTATCTATCCATCGTGTTCTTGGCCTGCCTCGTGTTCTGCGCCCTGAGTGTCGATTGTTGTAGGCACGTGATGGTAGTAAATGTGGTTCCATTCTCATTAGATGGCCGAACCACTTGAATCTTTGCTTCTCGATGTACTGTATGCATGGTATAGTACCAACGATGCTTCTGATATTCTCGTTTCTTACTCTATCTCACCTTGTAACGTTGACAGCTTTTCGTAGACATCTCATTTCACATGTTTAATCTTCTTTCTTTCTTAGTAGCCATGTTGTAATCTTTCTTTCTTGTGTCTTAGTCAGGGCCATGTTGTAATCTTTCTTTCTTGTGTCTTAGTCACCTTTTAATTTTCTGGAGTCAGGGCATGTTGTAATCTTTCTTTCTTGTGTCTTAGTCAGGGGCCATGTTGTAATCTTTCTTTCTTGTGTCTTAGTCAGGGGCCATGTTGTAATCTTTCTTTCTTGTGTCTTAGTCAGGGGCCATGTTGTAATCTTTCTTTCTTGTGTCTTAGTCAGGGCCATGTTGTAATCTTTCTTTCTTGTGTCTTAGTCAGGGCCATGTTGTAATCTTTCTTTCTTGTGTCTTAGTCAGGGCCATGTTGTAATCTTTCTTTCTTGTGTCTTAGTCAGGGCCATGTTGTAATCTTTCTTTCTTGTGTCTTAGTCAGGGTCCATGTTGTAATCTTTCTTTCTTGTGTCTTAGTCAGGGGCCATGTTGTAATCTTTCTTTCTTGTGTCTTAGTCAGGGGCCATGTGTAATCTTTCTTTCTTGTGTCTTATCAGGGCCATGTTGTAATCTTTCTTTCTTGTGTCTTAGTCAGGGCCATGTTGTAATTTTCTTTCTTGTGTCTTAGTCGGGCATGTTGTAATCTTTCTTCTGTGTCTAGTCAGGCCATGTTGTAATCTTTCTTTCTTGTGTCTTAGTCAGGGGCCATGTTGTAATCTTTCTTTCTTGTGTCTTAGTCAGGGCCATGTTGTAATCTTTCTTCTTGTGTCTTAGTCGGGGGCCATGTTGTAATCTTTCTTTCTTGTGTCTTAGTCAGGGCCATGTTGTAATCTTTCTTTCTTGTGTCTTAGTCAGGGCCATGTTGTAATCTTTCTTTCTTGTGTCTTAGTCAGGGCCATGTTGTAATCTTTCTTTCTTGTGTCTTAGTCAGGGGCCATGTTGTAATCTTCCTTTCTTGTGTGTAGTCAGGGCCATGTTGTAATCTTTCTTTCTTGTGTCTTAGTCAGGGCCATGTTGTAATCTTCCTTTCTTGTGTCTTAGTCAGGGACCATGTTGTAATCTTTCTTTCTTGTGTCTTAGTCAGGGACCATGTTGTAATCTTCCTTTCTTGTGTCTTAGTCAGGGACCATGTTGTAATCTTCCTTTCTTGTGTCTTAGTCAGGGGCCATGTTGTAATCTTTCTTTCTTGTGTCTTAGTCAGGGTCCATGTTGTAATCTTTCTTTCTTGTGTCTTAGTCAGGGACCATGTTGTAATCTTCCTTTCTTGTGTCTTAGTCAGGGGCCATGTTGTAATCTTTCTTTCTTGTGTCTTAGTCAGGGCCATGTTGTAATCTTTCTTTCTTGTGTCTTAGTCAGGGCCATGTTGTAATCTTTCTTTCTTGTGTCTTAGTCAGGGACCATGTTGTAATCTTTCTTTCTTGTGTCTTAGTCAGGGGCCATGTTGTAATCTTTCTTTCTTGTGTCTTAGTCAGGGACCATGTTGTAATCTTCCTTTCTTGTGTCTTAGTCAGGGGCCATGTTGTAATCTTTCTTTCTTGTGTCTTAGTCAGGGGCCTGTTGTAATCTTTCTTTCTTGTGTCTTAGTCAGGGCCATGTTGTAATCTTTTTTCTTGTGTCTTAGTCAGGGCCATGTTGCAATCTTTCTTTCTTGTGTCTTAGTCAGGGCCATGTTGTAATCTTCCTTTCTTGTGTCTTAGTCAGAGCATGTTGTAATCTTTCTTTCTTGTGTCTTAGTCAGGGGCCATGTTGTAATCTTTCTTTCTTGTGTCTTAGTCAGGGACCATGTTGTAATCTTTCTTTCTTGTGTCTTAGTCAGGGGCCATGTTGTAATCTTCCTTTCTTGTGTCTTAGTCAGGGACCATGTTGTAATCTTCCTTTCTTGTGTCTTAGTCAGGGGCCATGTTGTAATCTTTCTTTCTTGTGTCTTAGTCAGGGACCATGTTGTAATCTTTCTTTCTTGTGTCTTAGTCAGGGGCCATGTTGTAATCTTTCTTTCTTGTGTCTTAGTCAGGGGCCATGTTGTAATCTTTCTTTCTTGTGTCTTAGTCAGGGGCCATGTTGTAATCTTTCTTTCTTGTGTCTTAGTCAGGGCCATGTTGTAATCTTTCTTTCTTGTGTCTTAGTCAGGGACCATGTTGTAATCTTCCTTTCTTGTGTCTTAGTCAGGGCCATGTTTGTAATCTTCCTTTCTTGTGTCTTAGTCAGGGGCCATGTTGTAATCTTCCTTTCTTGTGTCTTAGTCAGGGACCATGTTGTAATCTTTCTTTCTTGTGTCTTAGTCAGGGACCATGTTGTAATCTTTCTTTCTTGTGTCTTAGTCAGGGACCATGTTGTAATCTTTCTTTCTTGTGTCTTAGTCAGGGGCCATGTTGTAATCTTTCTTTCTTGTGTCTTAGTCAGGGCCATGTTGTAATCTTTCTTTCTTGTGTCTTAGTCAGGGCCATGTTGTAATCTTTCTTTCTTGTGTCTTAGTCAGGGGCCATGTTGTAATCTTTCTTTCTTGTGTCTTAGTCAGGGCCATGTTGTAATCTTTCTTTCTTGTGTTTAGTCAGGGGCCATGTTGTAATCTTTCTTTCTTGTGTCTTAGTCAGGGCCATGTTGTAATCTTTCTTTCTTGTGTGTCTAGTCAGGGCCATGTTGTAATCTTTCTTTCTTGTGTCTTAGTCAGGGGCCATGTTGTAATCTTTCTTTCTTGTGTCTTAGTCAGGGGCCATGTTGTAATCTTTCTTTCTTGTGTCTTAGTCAGGGGCCATGTTGTAATCTTTCTTTCTTGTGTCTTAGTCAGGGCCATGTTGTAATCTTTCTTTCTTGTGTCTTAGTCAGGGGCCATGTTGTAATCTTTCTTTCTTGTGTCTTAGTCAGGGCCATGTTATAATCTTTCTTTCTTGTGTCTTAGTCAGGGACCATGTTGTAATCTTTCTTTCTTGTGTCTTAGTCAGGGACCATGTTGTAATCTTTCTTTCTTGTGTCTTAGTCAGGGGCCATGTTGTAATCTTTCTTTCTTGTGTCTTAGTCAGGGCCCATGTTGTAATCTTTCTTTCTTGTGTCTTAGTCAGGGACCATGTTATAATCTTTCTTTCTTGTGTCTTAGTCAGGGACCATGTTGTAATCTTCCTTTCTTTGTTGTAGTCAGGGCCATGTTGTAATCTTTCTTTCTTGTGTCTTAGTCAAGGGCCATGTTGTAATCTTTCTTTCTTGTGTCTTAGTCAGGGCCATGTTGTAATCTTTCTTTCTTGTGTCTTAGTCAGGGGCCATGTTGTAATCTTTCTTTCTTGTGTCTTAGTCAGGGACCATGTTGTAATCTTTCTTTCTTGTGTCTTAGTCAGGGACCATGTTGTAATCTTTCTTTCTTGTGTCTTAGTCAGGGGCCATGTTGTAATCTTTCTTTCTTGTGTCTTAGTCAGGGGCCATGTTGTAATCTTTCTTTCTTGTGTCTTAGTCAGGGCCATGTTGTAATCTTCCTTTCTTGTGCTTAGTCAGGGACCATGTTGTAATCTTTCTTTCTTGTGTCTTAGTCAGGGACCATGTTGTAATCTTTCTTTCTTGTGTCTTAGTCAGGGGCCATGTTGTAATCTTTCTTTCTTGTGTCTTAGTCAGGGACCATGTTGTAATCTTTCTTTCTTGTGTCTTAGTCAGGGACCATGTTGTAATCTTTCTTTCTTGTGTCTTAGTCAGGGACCATGTTGTAATCTTTCTTTCTTGTGTCTTAGTCAGGGGCCATGTTGTAATCTTTCTTTCTTGTGTCTTAGTCAGGGACCATGTTGTAATCTTTCTTTCTTGTGTCTTAGTCAGGGACCATGTTGTAATCTTTCTTTCTTGTGTCTTAGTCAGGGACCATGTTGTAATCTTTCTTTCTTGTGTCTTAGTCAGGGACCATGTTGTAATCTTTCTTTCTTGTGTCTTAGTCAGGGACCATGTTGTAATCTTTCTTTCTTGTGTCTTAGTCAGGGACCATGTTGTAATCTTTCTTTCTTGTGTCTTAGTCAGGGGCCATGTTGTAATCTTTCTTTCTTGTGTCTTAGTCAGGGTCCATGTTGTAATCTTTCTTTCTTGTGTCTTAGTCAGAGCCATGTTATAATCTTTCTTTCTTGTGTCTTAGTCAGGGACCATGTTGTAATCTTTCTTTCTAGTGTCTTAGTCAGGGACCATGTTAAGTGTTAAGGAACAAAATATAACCTTTTCTTCTTCATCTTCTTCTTTGTGATCGGTTTTGTATTGTCTATTGTCTATTGTCTATTGTCTATTGTCTATTGTCTATTCCCAGGTTTACGATTGATAGATTTACGAAGTGTGGGAGTGTTCACAGATTTACGTTTAGAAGTGTGGTAGTGTTGACAGATTTATGTCTAGATGTGTGTAGTGTTGCAGATTTACGTCTAAAGTGTGATAGTGTTGACAGATTTACGTCTAGAAGCGTAGGGTGTTTACTTACTTTATATTTACTTTTAGTATTGTTGGTGTGGAAGTGTTTAGAAGTGTAGAAGTTTTGATAGATTTACGTTTTGGAGTGTTTGTAAGTGTTTGCAGATGTACATTTAGAACTGAGGACGACTTGACAGATTTACATTTAAAAGTAATAATAGATTCATAATGTTAAGCGTTCTTCTTCTTCTTCTTCTGCGATCGTTCTTCACGGCCAATTTTGATCATTCTTATTGTGATGTATAATTGGTCCACTGGCAAGAACAGAGTGATCTACGTCGGGTCGATTGTGCGCCCATAGTGACTAGGCCCGCCCGTCCGTTTTCAGCCAGCTTTTGATTTACTAGAGTGAACTTTCCCTAGGTACGATCCTTTCTGCCGACTATGTCGGCTCGGATCTACGCCTTTACGATCAACTTTGCCGTATATTTGGGCTTGTGATCTACGCCAGGACAGTGAGTTACGCTGTTTTGCCTGTTCTGACTGAGAAATATTTCTGGGGTTGTCAGCTTGTCCTCGGACGGCGTCTTACTCGTATAAAACACCGGGTAAAGTATCGGCCTTCGCCAATGTTCAGGACCCGGACTTCCTGTCTGATCCGTACATTGTCGACCTTGCTTTACCGTACATTTTTTAGTTTGATCCGGAGAAGGGAAAATTCTCAGCCTTTCTAGACGCACGTTGGTACGTGGCATTGCAATTAACCTCCAAAGGCACCGGCATGGGGCCTAGTACAAACAATGTAGAGGGTCGTTTCAGTCGGCGCTATCAACGCAACTAAGGATTTTGCGCCCGCCACCATCACCCGCTCCAGTTATTCCGGGGATGTTAGTTACGACTGCAATCGAACCTTGCCCGGTTGCCCAAGGCTGGCAGTTCCTTTAGGTATCACCAACCTCAGTTCTTCCGGGGATGTTAATTTTTTATCGCACAGTACCTTGCACGGTTTTCCCAGGGCGGGTAGTTTCGTTGTGCACTAAAACGCAACTTGTTCTTTTGCGCTCAGCAAACCTTGCCCAGTACATGTATCTGCACTAGGCCACCGATGCGGAGTCAGCTGCAATCTTCTCTCGTACCGACACGAGGGTAGATTTTTATTCGTTACGGTCTTGTTTTATGTATTCTTGCCGACGGGCTGGCAATGTTTGCCCCCTCCTCAGGGCTTCGAGCTTCGCCCTTCGTGGGCACACGTTTCGTCACTGGATGCACTTCTCATCCATGTCAGAGACTTTTCGTTGCTGTTTCTTTACGTTCAGGAACTTTGGCAATATCTTGTTGGACATCGGTCAGGAGATGTGTGCATTTTGTTAGTATGGATCTGTTTTGCATTTCCGTACTTGCACTGCTACCACTACCAGTAGTTCTCCCGATCCCTGCCCTCATTAGCCAGACCGGGAAACCCGAGTCTGTTTCAGGGTCACTGCGTGAGGTTGGGGCAGGGTCTTGTGCGCACTCCTCGCTAACCCTGGCTCATGTTACACCATAACCTCATGGGCCTTGGCCCGTTAAGCGTTATTAATCTCTGATGTGTGAAGGTGTGGTATAATCTCTAGATGTGTGAAAGTGTGAGTATAATCTCTAGATGTGTGAAGGTGTGGGTATAATCTCTAGATGTGTGAAGGTGTGGGTATAATCTCTAGATGTGTGAAGGTGTGGGTATAATCTCTAGATGTGTGAAGGTGTGGGTATAATCTCTAGATGTGTGAAGGTGTGGGTATAATCTCTAGACGTGTAAAGGTGTGGGTATAGTCTCTAGACGTGTGAAGGTGTGGGTATAATCTCTAGATGTGTGAAGGTGTGGGTATAATCTCTAGATGTGTGAAGGTGTGGGTATAATCTCTAGACGTGTGAAGGTGTGGGTATAATCTCTAGACGATGTGAAGGATCTTGAGGTATAATCTCTAGACGTGTGAAGGTGTGGGTATAATCTCTAGATGTGTGAAGGTGTGGTATAATCTCTAGACGTGTGAATATAATCTCTAGATGCGTGTGAAGGTGGAGTATAATCTCTAGATGTTGAAGGTGTGGGTATAATCTCTAGATGTGTGAAGATGTGGATATAATTCTAGATGTGTGAAGGTGTGGGTATAATCTCTAGATGTGTGAAGGTGTGGTTATAATCTCTAGATGTGTGAAAGTGTGAATATAATTTCTAGATGTGTGAAAGTGTGGGTATAATCTCTAGATGTGTGAAGGTGTGGGTATAATCTCTAGACGTGTGAAGTGTGGGTATAATCTCTAGATGTGTGAAAGTGTGGGTATAATCTCTAGATGTGTGAAGGTGTGGGTATAATCTCTAGACGTGTGAATGTGTGGGTATAATCTCTAGATTGTAGAAGGTGTGGGTATAATCTCTAGACGTGTGAAGGTGTGGGTATAATCTCTAGACGTGTGAATGTGTGGGTATAATCTCTAGAGTTGTGAAGGTGTGGGTATAATCTCTAGATGTGTGAAGGTGTGGTTATAATCTCTAGATGTGTGAAGGTGTGGGTATAATCTCTAGAGTGTGAAGTGTGGTATAATCTCTAGATGAGTGAAGTGTGGTATAATCTGTAGATGTGTGAAGGTGTGAGTATAATCTCCAAATGTGTGAAAGTGTGGATAATAATCTCTAGATGTGTGAAGGTGTGGTATAATCTCTAGAGTGTGAAGGTGTGGTATAATCTCTAGATGTAAGTTGGTATAATAATATTTATAAATAAAAAACAGTTAATAAATTGAATTGTTGTATTATTAGTCGATCAATATTTGTACACAGCACACATGAACTCGATTTAAAACAGATTTGTATTCTCACTGTTACCATGAAACAGCTTGATAAAACATGCATAGACAGTTTTTTAAAACGAGGATAAGAGAAATAATGAAGTCTTAGGATTGAGTCAAGAATGTCAAACATTTTTTTCAAGGTGTTCTTTTATCTTTAATTAAGTAAAAATATGGAACATTGGAAATTAAATGATGTTTTCACGTGCTTTATTCATCCGTATCTCTCTTTCATTCGCTCTTACTATCTCTCATAAATTCAGACCCTCCCTCTTTCTGCCTCTCTCTAATTAAAGTTTTAAATCCGAAGGATTGACTTCATTGCACCTTGTTTTACTCTATAAGGCTCGGTCATTCTCCCAGAATGACACACCACCGACCTAGAGAATTGCATTAAGCACGAACTCGTAGCTCTAGCAACAATCATAGAAGTCTCTGGAAAAATACACTCCCAAACAGAACGGCGCTGTTCGGATTCGAACCAACTACATTCAGACAAGGGCGTAATGACATAGACACAGAGAAACAATCTCTATGTTTCTCTCTTTAAAATTATGTGATACATCTGCAAAGCGGAGACTAACCTCTTCTTAAACGTGACAAAAGATAAATTAAGAATGAATGGTTTGACCACTTAATAAGAACGCACCCAAACTCCACTGTAAATCGAGTCTTATACAACGGAACATCAGGAAAGAAGGTGAGATGAAAACCACGAAAAAGATGGTTAGATGATATATCAGAATCCTCTCAAAGAGCAAAAATAACTATCACCCAAGCCACCAGACCAGCGCAAGACAAAAAACAGAAAACTACGACACTGGGCAACAACCCGGTAACACTGTGACGACAAAAGAAGACAAACAAAAATGTGTTTATTCTTTCTGTTATTCTGTTGTATGCAGCTATAAAAAAAACTCTTGTTCATTGTCCTTATCTAACTTACAATTTGCTCTTTTCCTTAAAGCTGTTGACATTTTCCATTTGTGCCTCGTTACCGCCATCTCTCCCTTCTCAAACAGTGCTCAAAGGGAGGTAACTGCTTCAATAAAATTGACTGAATGTTAGAAGATTGTCTTCTTTTTCTCGGTTCTTTCCTTCCAATATGAAACCAGATTTGTCAACAAGAGTCCATAAGCCCTTCCCAAATTGAAAAAAGCGCCAGAAAAATGTTAGACATTGGATGACTCATGGAGAGCTAAGAAACTATCCGAGATTTCATTTTGTTGATAATATTGGTTTACTTGTTGAGTTCACTTTGGTTTACTGGTTGGGTTCACTTTGGTTTACTGGTTGGGTTCACTTTGGTTTACTGGTTGAGTTCACTTTGGTTTACTTGTTGGGTTCACTTTGGTTTACTGGTTGAGTTCACTTTGGTTTACTGGTTGGGTTCACTTTGGTTTACTGGTTGGGTTCACTTTGGTTTACTGGTTGGGTTCACTTTGGTTTACTTGTTGGGTTCACTTTGGTTTACTGGTTGGGTTCACTTTGGTTTACTGGTTGGGTTCACTTTGGTTTACTGGTTGGGTTCACTTTGGTTTACTGGTTGGGTCTTGCGATTCGGTTCCTCTGTTTACTACTTTCATTGCTTAGATTTCAATGTCTGGTTCCTTTCTCTCTTTTTTTCACTTTTTGTTCATACAGTTATTTCTTGTCGTCTACGTTATCATATTATAATCTCTGATTGTTCACTAGTTCTGGTAGAGTTCACTTGTTCTCGTGCAAAGGTACAGGTTCTGTTCCTCGAGGAGCCATCTGAATATTTTCCCAGAGATCCTTGATCCCAGTGTAGGAGAGATCGATTTCATGGTCCTATCGGAGACGGACGATAAAACGTATTTCCTGTGTTCAATTTGAGCACGTAAAGTAACCAATGGCAGTTCAAAATCAACAAGAACAGGTTGGAAAGCTACCGCCCGGCAAAATCCATTAGAAAAAATTTAAAATAAAATATCTACAAAAATATCTTCACCATCTTCCAAATTACATCATGGGTTGACTCATAGTTTTTCTAAGAATTGATCAAAAGTGTTGTTTATGTAAGAATTGATCAAAAGTGTTGGTGTTTATGTAAGAATTGATCAAAAGTGTTGATGTTTATGTAAGAATTGATCAAAAGTGTTGATGTTTATGTAAGAATTGATCAAAAGTGTTGGTGTTTATGTAAAAATTGATCAAAATTGTTGTTGGTTATTGTAAGAATTGATCAAAAGTGTTGTTGGTTATTGTAAATTGATCAAGTATTGTGTTATTGTAAAATTGATCAAAAGTGTTGTTGGTTATTGTAAAATTGATCAAAAGTTTTTGTTATTGAGATTGATCAAAGTGTTGATGTTTATGTAAGAATTGATCAAAAGTGTTGTTGGTTATTGTAAGAATTGATCAAAAGTGTTGTTTATGTAGAATTGATCAAAGTGTTGTGTTAGAGAATTGATCAAAAGTGTTGATGTTTATGTAAGAATTGATCAAAAGTGTTGTGTAGTTTATGTGAAAATTGATCAAAATTGTTGTTGGTTATTGTAAGAATTGATCAAAAGTGTTGTTGGTTATTGTAAGAATTGATCAAAAGTATTGTTGGTTATTGTAAAAATTGATCAAAAGTGTTGTTGGTTATTGTAAGAATTGATCAAAAGTGTTGTTGGTTATTGTAAGAATTGATCAAAAGTGTTGATGTTTTGTAAATTGATCAAGTGTTGTTGTATTGTAGAATTGATCAAAAGTGTTGTTGGTTATTGTAAGAATTGATCAAAAGTGTGTGATTGATAGGTTATATGTAAGAATTGATCAAAAGTGTTGGTTTGTATTGATAAATGTTGTATGTGAATTGATCAAAAGTGTTGTTGTTTTTGTAAATTGATCAAAGTGTTGTTAGTTATGTATGATCAACAGTGTTGTTATTATGTAAATTGATCAAAGTGTTGTTAGTTATTGTAAGAATTGATCAAAAGTGTTGTTGTTTATGTAAGAATTGATCAAAAGTGTTGTTAGTTATTGTAAGAATTTATCAAAAGTGTTGGTGTTTATGTAGAATTGATCAAAGTGTTGATGTTTATGTAAATTGATCAAAGTGTTGTTTATGTAAGAATTGATCAAAAGTGTTGGTGTTTATGTAAGAATTGATCAAAAGTGTTGGTGTTTATGTAAGAATTGATTGATGTTGTCGTTGTTTCCAACTAAAATAATGACGCATAAATTTCAAACATTCATCAACTGGTGTTTGCGTAAAATAGAGGGACTGCTATGGTAGATATGGTCACTAATGAGGAACTTATGGAGAGAACAAGACAGATTCCAGTGAACCAAGAGGTTAAAAAAGACACTGGCGCTGGATAGGAGACACTTTGAGAAAACCAGAGGGAATATAACAAGAAGGATTCTTTCCTGGAACGCACAGAGACAACGACAGAAAGGGAGATCTAGAAATACACGGAGACGAGATTTAGAGACAGAGATCAAGAATATAAAGGCGAGCTGGAGGGAGCTGTAGAAGATAGCTAGAGATAGGAAGACTTGGCATGAGTTGGTTGAGGACATATGCCCCAATCCGAGTTTAAAAGGCAGAGATAGTTAGAGAGAGTTAGAGAAAGAGAAAGAGAGAGAGAGAAAGAGAGAGTCGTTATTTTTACTTAGATATGTTGACTGCATCATTACTGTGTGTCACATTAACTACTGCAGCTAATCGAAAATTATTCTTTCCCAAATTACTATTTCGAAATTGAACTTGCTTGAGAACATCAACTTCCTGTTGTAGTCACTCTCTCCCCTCTCTCTCTCCTCTCTTTATCTCTCTCTCTACTTCTAATAGCATCATCGTTGTATTACAACATGCCAAACAATAGCTATGCATACGCAAGGTCTACAATCATGTATGTACAAACGAATATCAAGCTATCACTATTTAACAGCTAACTCCCTTGTCGCATTCTTATTTACATTTCCTTCTTAAAATCCAGCCAGCAAGGCAAGAAAAGCCAATGCTTCGTTTTGCTAGCTCCTGCTCTGAAAAATGACCTTAAGTACATTGCAACATTAGCAGTCATTTGTATGTGGCGAATCAACATATAAAGAAAGTATTTACCAATATAAAGAGTAGTGTGTAGGGATTATGGAGAGTAATATGTAGTAATATATGAAGTGTAATATTTAGCATGGGTACAAAGCAAAAGGCAGACCGCGCAAAAGATGGACCTCAGAGATAACAGAGGCGTATAAAGTCACTATCTACGAAGCGCACACAAATGCCCGTTTTAGAAATTTCTTCTTAGCCTGACGCTGGAAGGCAAAACAGGATTGGAGAAAAGAAAGAAAGAAAGATATGTAGCTTCTTCTTCTTCTTCTTCGAACGTGCCATATCGACCACTTATTAACCACTCTGTGTGATCTGTATGTGATCTGAGCCTAAGAGCGATTGTACGTTGTACCAGTTATGAGCCTACAAGTAGGAGAGCACATCTAATTTCTGCAACTCTTTTTATTTACTAGGTAGCTTCCTAGGTCTCTACCTCATTCGTCTCTTACGACATGCCTTGTAGGTGGCAGTGCTACTATTCTTTGCTCTATGTGCGGGCCCCGGCAACTATTTAGCAATATATGAAGATAAATATATAGCAATATGGGAATATGAATGTGCAGCAATATATGAAGATAAATATATAGCAATATGGGAATATGAATGTGCAGCAATAATGAGATAAATATATAGCAATATGGGAATATGAATGTGCAGCAATATATGAAGATAAATATGTTTATACACACATATGTATATATAAAAGAGAGAGAGAAAGAAGAGAGAGAGAAAAGAAGAGAAAGAGAGAGAGAGAGGGAGAGAAAGAAAGAAATAGTAATATGTAGAGACTACTATCATACATTGGACTGTGTTATCAGGGTTCGGAAGACGGTTGATACGCCTTTGCTTTCATGTTGAACGAAATGCGACGTGCTATCGAAGGTTTAATCTATTTTAGAAACGTGGATGATTTTGTCGAAGACTGGAACCGGAAATGAAGACTTCGATTGTGTTGTCGAAGATAAAAACTAAGCTAAGAAACATCGATGATAACATTAAATACTGAACTTACATGCTTCGATTGTGCTGTCGAAGACTAGATCAAAAGTAAGAATGTATGGTATTGTCGAAGACTAGATCAAAAGTAAGAATGTATGGTATTGTCGAAGACTAGATCAAAAGTAAGAATGTATGGTATTGTCGAAGAATGAACCAGAAATAAGTATAAAAGATGGTATTGTCGAAGAATGAACCAGAAATAAGTATAAAAGATGGTATTGTCGAAGAATGAACCAGAAATAAGTATAAAAGATGGTATTGTCGAAGAATGAATCATAAAAAGTAAATATATTGTTCTGCCGAAGATTGTACTAGAAATAAGACACTCCTAACTGCAACAGTTAACATTCAAAGCACCATAAATTCTAACAACAGATAATATTATAATAACATAAATTCTAACAACAACAGATAATATTATAATAACATAAATTCTAACAACAACAGATAATATTATAATAACATAAATTCTAACAACAACAGATAATATTATCGTGATCATCAAGGTGCGTATCCTTTATTGGACGTTGCTCTCTTTGCAACACATCTGAAATTCACTCTTGTCTCTAGCCAGTTCACCCACTTCGTCGATGGTCATATTCATGGTTTCTTTAATATCTTGTAGCCATCTTCTTCTTTGTCTGCCTCTGCATCCAGGGACCATGCCCTCTAGTATTATTCTTTCCAGGCCATCGTGATAATATTATAAATAACATAAAGACGAACAACAACAGACAACAACACTTATACCAAACCAGGGCCTTGAACAATGAACTATAAAACAGACATTTTTCAACAGGATGCGCCTGACAGCTGTCTGAGAGCACAACGTGACGGTACAGGTAGAAAATAGTTCCATCTGCAGACTCCGGTAACCAGATGGGGCCAGGTGTGTTAGAGAACTGTAAGGGAAGGGTGTATAGCAGCGAGCTACCCAATATTAGATTTAAGTGTGCTCTTTGGGTTTAGGAGGAGGAGGGAAAGGGGTGAAGATGTTGTTGGAATCAACACTCTCCCTTTTCCTGTGCACAATTGCAGAAGCTATGGTTTTTAAAACGCTAAATATGTTATCTGTATAGCTGTAGTCAATATTCTATATTCAATGTTTCCCAATAGTTACATTTTGTTATTATTTGTATCTCCATAGTTACAGTACGTTATCTCTGTTTCCATAGTTACAGTTTGCTGTTATCTCTATCTCCTTAGTTACAGTGTGTTATTATCTCTATCTCCATAGTTACAGTGTGCTGTTATCTCTATCTCCATAGTTACAGTTTACTACTATCTCTATCTTCATAGTTACAGTGTACTGTTATCTCTATCTCCATAGTTACAGTTTACTAATATCTCTATCTTCATAGTTACAGTGTGCTGTTATCTCTATCTCCATAGTTACAGTTTACTACTATCTCTATCTTCATAGTTACAGTGTGCTGTTATCTCTATCTCCATAGTTACAGTTTACTACTATTTCTATCTTCATAGATTCGATATGTCGTCATTTGTATTCTCATGCTTACAAATCTCTATTGCAGCGTTTCCCAAAGTGGGCGGTACCGCCCCCAGTGGGCGCTGAAGCGTTCTAGGGGGCGATAGTGGGTTCAGAAGAATGTGGGTAGTGTTCAAGCGATAAGGGGTCGGTGGCTCCTTATAGAAGAAATTCATAATAAATAATTTAAAATACACTATTTTTGTGATTTTGCGATTGAATAATCATTAAAAATGTGAATTCTGCATTTTAATTCAGCTTATGCCAGTCTTATACTATCTATTTTTCATCATTTTTCTATTTCATGCATATAATCATTTGAAAATTGACCATGTATTACAGAAATATATATCAATTTTCTATGTCAAAGAGAAAATAGAGCATGTATATATGTGGTAGTGGTGCGTTGGTAAACTGTTATAATGTGGAGTGGGGACGTTATGTTGTGCAAAGTGGGCGGTGGGCCGAAACAGTTTGGGAATCTATGCTCTATTGTCTCTATCCCATAGTTACAGTTTTTTTATCGTCTATACTGTTCATTATCTTCTTAACTGTTCTCTATCACATGTACAAATATCATCTGTATCCCCATATTATATATCGCCATATTTATCAATATTTCAGAAACATTCAGCAAAATCTGAGATCAAATATGATAGCAACTAAACTGTTAGAACGAATAAATTGTTCATGATTCAAGATAATCATTATAAACAAAAATAAAGACAATGACGGATTAGAGATGAATATCGTATGTCGTTAGTAGAAGCAGTGGCTATGATAGATCTTCATGGACATCGGATGGGAAAAAGAATGCCTGGATTTCCAAAGAAAACATGGAGATTAACTGTGGAAAGACAATTTTAAAATGTGGCCTGATATGGTAAACAATTAGTACGTAGGTTGCGGCAGCGCAAGAAGAGAACAACTTTGACGCTGACATCAAACGATAGAAGAAAACTAGTGACGACAGATGTGAAGTGTCAATAAAGAATGCTTGGAGTATCCCGAAGAGAGCGGTTTAAAAATAAATACATCATGGGGAAAGTGGGTAGAATATCAGTACTGAACTTCATCCAATTAATAGCCCCATGTGTTGTCGGGGATTAAAAGGGGAGCAAAGAATAGTGACACTGCGACCTACAAGGCATATTGTAAGAGGCGACTAAGGTAGGTGCCTTGGGAAGCTACCGTAGTAAATAAAGGGTTGCAGAAATCGGTGTGCTGGCCTACTTATAGGCCTATGCATAACTGGCAGAACGCACAATCGCTTTTAGGCTCGAATCACATACAAATCACAAAAAGTGGTGAACATGTGATAGATATGGAGCGTTCGAAGAAGATCCAATCAATCAATCAATCACTCAATCAATCAATCAATGAATCAAGAAACAAGAAAATAAAGGTTCGACAGCGTAAGAAGATTATCAACAGACAGTGCGTCTCAAAGAACAATGTTGAACAAATATAAAATGGATACAAGATAAATGTCGATCACGCCATCTAAGATGGATCTCAGAAATAACAGAGAATATGAAAGACACATTTCACGAAAAGCTGACAAGAACATGTTCTAGAATCACTTCTTATCCTGACACTGTGAAGTAAAACATGATTAGAGAAAGTAACACAGATGTGTTCTACATGTTCAAACAGTGGTCATATCGTCTCGTATACGTTTGCTTGCCGCTAGTATTTGCCAAAGTCAGATATCTGTTTTTTTTCTTATCCTTTAATTCAATTAGTCCACTCTTGTACTGATCGCTCAATGGCGTCCATCTTACATCTATCTATATCATAGATTCCCAAACTTTTTCGCCCACCGCCCACTTTGCACAACATAAACTTTGTAACGCCCCTCCTCATTATAACAGTTTGCCAACGCCCCCCTCCCACCTATATATATGCTCTATTTTCTCTTTGACAACGAAAATTGATATATATATTTCTGTAATAGATGAGCAGTTTTGAAATGATTGTATGCATGAGATATAAAATTTACGAAAAAAATGGATCGTGTAAGAGGGGAATGAGATGAATTAAAATGCATAATTCAAATTTTAAATGATTATTCAGTCACAAAATTACGAAAGTAATTATATATATATATATATATATATATATATATAATTAATTTCTTCTTAAGCCACAGACCCTAATCGCCTGAACGCCTCTCAAATGCTGCTGAACCCATATCGCCTCCCTAGAAGGCTTCAGCGCTTACTGGGGAAAGGGGGGCAGTACCGTCCACTTTGAAACCCATGATCTATATCCTCTTCGTGTCCTATTTAACACATACGTCTTCTACGTCTTCTACGTCTTCTACAAGAGATTTCCATTGTTGCCGTTCTGCTGCCATCTTTCTATTAATTGTTTCCCATATCAGAACACAATATTTCAAATCTTGAAAAATGTAAACAAAAAAGCAAGCTAGTTTTTCAAAGTAAAAAATATCTTATTTTTGTCATTGGTAAAACTCATCATCATCATCATCAAGTAGCTTGCTCTTTCTGGAACTTGGCTTCCATGACAGCAGTCCTGAAAAACTATTTGTTCTGTGCAAGTTGACCGGTGTCAGCAGCAGTCACTCTCAGATCGCCAATGACATCTTGCACTCATCGTCTTCTAGGTCTTCCTCTCATTCTTCTTCCAGGCACCATTCCTTCCAAAATTATCATCTCCAGGCCCTCATGTCGTTTGATGTGTCCGAAATATTTAATTTACTTTATTTTAAGTTCTTTAAAAGTCAACTCTCTTTAATCTCAAGATGTTACAGAACAGAAGCATTTGTTCTTTTCTCTGTAAAACTATCGATATAGGAGGAGACTGCTGTAAAACTATCGAAATATGAGGAGACTGCTGTAAAACTATCGAAATAGGAGGAGACTGCTGTAAAACTATCGATATAGGAGGAGACTGCTGTAAAACTATCTAAATTTGAGGAGACTGCTGTAAAACTATCGAAATAGGAGGAGACTGCGGTAAAACTATTGAAAAGGAGAGACTGCTGTAAAACTATGTAGCAATGGTGAAACACGTAATAATAAAGTACTGTTTCTTCTTTCTTTCTTTCTCGAATCCTGTTTGCCTCACAGAGTCAGGTCAGGAAGAGATTTCTAAAACGGGCCTAGTATGCGCTTCGTAGATAGTCTCTTTCGTCGCCTCTGTTATCTCTGAGGTCCATCTTTTGCGTGGCCGACCTTTTGCTTTGTACCCATTGTATCGGAGCAGCATTGCTCTTTGGGGTGCACTGTCTGATGGTAATCTGCTTACGTGACCGAACCATTTAATGTGTTGTTTCTTGATGAAGTCTAGTACTGATGTTGTACCCACTTTAATAAAGTACTGTAGTTTTACCAAATACAAAACAATGACAAATCACAGTTACATCTCTTATATAGAAAACGACGTTACTACAATTTTATTTGTTTCGCCTTTCTTTGTTTCTGTCGTTTATTTATCTTTTCTACGTTTTAACAAAACGAGAACCCGATTGACAGATTGCATAATCTTGTCTGTATCTCACTGTCTTATCTCTTTCTTTGTTCTGTCTGTATCACTGTCTTATTCTCTTTGTTCTGTCTGTATCACTGTCTTATTCTCTTTGTTTGTCTGTATCTTGTCTTATTCTCTTTTTTCTGTACTGTATCACTGTCTTATTCTCTTTAGTTATGTCTATATCTTTACATTGTTTATATCTTTGTACATAGTTAATAATATAACTGTCTTATTCTCATGTATGTATGTCATATCTGTGTAAGTATATAGCGTATTCATAACGTAGTATAGCTAACGTACAGTACTTTTTAGCCATAACGTAGTATAGTGTAGTATAGTAACTAAATTATGTATAATATACTATAATGAAACCATTAATATATATCGTAATGTATATGAGACATTGAAAGCACATTTTAAAGCTATCGTCGTATCAGTCAATTCATCAGAAGATGTGGGGATCTATCTGGCGTAGAGGTTAAGTGTTCGCTTCTCGTTCGAAAGGTCGTCGGTACACTCCCTCGTGGAGCTATCGGAATATTTTTCCAGAGAAGCCTGATCTCAGTGTAGGTGAGATCAGAATTCTAGTCTATCGGAGACGGACGATAAAACAGGTACCGTGTTCAATTGAGCACGTAAAATAACCAATGGCATAACACAGAAAAGCAGGCTGAAAGCCACTGCATGAATCATTGGAAAAAGAACATTCTTACAAATATTCTCACCATCTTCTAAATTGCATTGTGGACCTCCCGGTGCTGCTGTTCGTGTACGCTCTGAGATCTTCCTGTGTAAGAAATGTGGAGCACATGATTACTCAACAAATCATGATGATGATCCTATCAATCAATCAATCAATCAATCAATCAATTAATCAGTTAATTCTTTAGAAGATACAAGACAGATATCTGTGAGAGAAGGGGAAGACATTCATAGAAATCTCAGAGCCTACAGGAAATATATGAATCTACTGTTCTATTTACTCTTGAGCTTCAGGAAAAATGAGCCAGTTATTGTGATGGCATCGCGGGAACTCTTGAGCTTCAGGAAAAATGAGCCAGTTATTGTGATGGCATCGCCCGGAACTCTTGAGCTTCGGAAAATAGAGCCAGTTATTGTGATGGCATCCGGAACTCTTGAGCTTCGTGGAAAGGAACCAGTTATTGTGATGGCATCGCGGGAACTCTTGAGCTTCGGGGAAAATGAGCCAGTTATTGTGATGGCATCGCGGGAACTCTTGAGCTTCAGGAAAAATGAGCCAGTTATTGTGATGGCATCGCGGGAACTCTTGAGCTTCAGGAAAAATGAGCCAGTTATGTGATGGCATCCGGGAACTCTTGAGCTTCAGGAAAATGAGCCAGTTATTGTGATGGCATCGGGGAACTCTTGAGCTTCGTGAGAAAGGAACCAGTTTTTGGGATGGCATCTCGGAACCTTGACTTCAGGAAAATAGCAGTTATTGTGATGGCATCATGGAACTCTTGAGCTTCAGGAAAAATGAGCCAGTTATTGTGATGGCATCGCGGGAACTCTTGAGCTTCGGGGAAAATGAGCCAGTTATTGTGATGGCATCGCGGGAACTCTTGAGCTTCGTGGAAAAGGAACCAGTTATTGTGATGGCATCGCGGGAACTCTTGAGCTTCAGGAAAATGAGTCAGTTATTGTGATGGCATCGCGGGAACTCTTGAGCTTCGGGGAAAATGAGTCAGTTATTGTGATAGCATCGCGGGAACTCTTGAGCTTCAGAAAAAATGAACCAGTTATTGTGATAACATTGCAGAAACTTTAGTAAAAGATATTTATAATGAACCAGTTATTGTGATAACATTGCAGAAACTTTAGTAAAAGATATTTATAATAGAAAAGTGATAAATCATGTGTTGAATAATTCATCTGGTGCTAGATGAGAACACAGTCATAGATTAATCAACTGTGATGTGAATAAAGGTATCTCTGGCTTCCGTTTCCGTGGCATAATAATTTCTACAGGAATGAGTTGTCAGCCTTCTTGCCCAGTCACCAACCTGGAGGACCAGGGCATGTATGTCAGTATGTGTATTCCCTAGGACATCTCTCCGATGGACAGCCGATGAGAAAATAAAGTCTAGATGTGCAAAGAAAGCATGGAGACAAACTGTGGAAAGATAGTTAAAAGATTGTTACCTGACATGGAAAGTAAAGAACTTAATAGATGGGTAGCACGCCTGTGTGTTTCCGGGACTCACAAGGGGAGCATAAGATAGTAACACTGCAACCTAACCACCAAGACGATATAGATATATTGATATATATATGACTAAATAAGTTTGTAATCAAGCGTGGGGTGTATGTTGCTATATATGACTAAATAAGTTTGTAATCAAGCGTGGGGTGTATGTTGCTATATATGACTAAATAAGTTTGTAATCAAGCGTGGGGTGTATGTTGCTATATATGACTAAATAAGTTTGTAATCAAGCGTGGGGTGTATGTTGCTATATATGACTAAATAAGTTTGAATCAGCGTGGGGTGTATGTTGATATATGTGACTAAATAAGTTTGAAATCAAGCGTGGGTGAATATAACTATTTACAATGAAGCGTGAGGTGAGTAGAACTATTTACAATGAAGCGTGGGTGAATAGAACTTTGTACAATGAGCGTGAGGTGAGTAGAACTATTTAATGAAGCGTGGGTGGTAGAACTATTTACAATTAGCGTGGGTGAGTAGAACTATTTACATTGAAGCGTGGGTGAGTAGAACTATTTAACGCGTATAACTAGGCTAATGGAACAATCAGCAGACAGAGCGTAGATACCTGAGGCAGTTCTCTGTCTTCCTTAAAACCATCTCTGTCACCTTATAACGCCTAACCGTATACGTCACCCCTTCTCTTCTCTACCTGTTCTTCTATGTGCATAATTCTTGTTGATCTGCTGGAGAATCAGACGACAGTTGACTCAATGCCTAACATCACACAGTTCTTTGATTTTAAGTTCTTTATTTGTTCTCTTCTCTGCCATGATACAATGGACGTCTGTACACATTCAAAGCCATATATCTATTTCCACTGTCTTGCTAAATGTCCATGTTTCACACCCATATATTGTCTCTGGGAATATCCATGCTCTTGGTAACACTTATTATAACTATATGAAATCTGTTACAAACTTCAATGTGAAAACGATTCATAGTTTTACTTAACTTTCATATATCACAATAAATTGTTTACAATTTTTCTCTTTAACATATCTATTGCTTATTGTCAAACTATTTATAAAATATTGTGAGCCAATCACAACGCAGCACGTGTGCAAGTGAACACGCTATACATGTTGTCATGGAAACAGCATGCTAGTAATTGAATGAAAGAAAATATTTTTTTTAAACATAACCACAGCCTAATGTTTTATCAGAAACGTATGATGATGTGATGAAATATTAGAGATGTAAGTTTGAATTACTTTCAAGTATTAGTAACTATTCGCTACTCTTGCTACAAATAATCAGTACTTAGTCCTTGATACCTAACCGTACTTAGTTATTGTTGACATTTGTACTATAGTGCGTTTCAAAATGATTTTCCGCGGGGAAATTTAATATCTCTGCAACGGCTTGACCGTAATTGTTGTAACTTTGCATATGATCTAATGATCGTAATGTCCAGAGGTTGATATTTTTTTCTCAATAACAAACGTATGGTTTAAAATTTTCTTTATGTAAAGTATATAAAAGTGACCATATCCTTAGCCAACCAGATAATGAGAAGTATTACCCTTCATATTTGTGAGATGTTGCAAGTTCCACGACTTGCACGTTTTTCACGTGGTTTTCCCGATTTTAATCGCTTTATCGCACTTTTAAAAAATGTATAATGATCCTTCCGGTGTGTTTAGTTACAATTTACCGTTTGTGTTTTCAGAGCATATGTGTATTACAAAACGTTTAGTATTCTAGATTTGTTTACAATGGGTATGAAAATCAAGTTTCTTACACTGCATGCAGTGGCTGTGAAAATGTATAAATATTTTATCAGAGAATCTAATCGTGGAAAACTGTATCGAGTATATCAAATCTTGAACAGAGAACTATGCATACTTTGGGCTTAAGTAAAAGATACGGATTCCAATTATACGGACAACAGGGACTATCATAACGAGATGAACGGTAACATATTTAGAGATTGGATTGAACATACTCTTCTTCCGTCCCTAGACAGACCATCCTGTGTGATAATGGACAACGCATCATACCACAACACTGTGGCAGAAGAAGACAAAATCCCGACATCTTCGAGTACAAAAGATGCTATAAAACTTTGGCTCAGAAAGGAGAACATTCCATTTAACCAGGGGTTTTTGAAGCCTGAATTACTATCTATTGTTAAAACATCACAGAAGACCAGGGTATTCCAAACAGACAAGTTGATTCAACAGCATGGTCATGTGTGTTTGAGACCACCACCTTATCATTCACACTTAAACCCAATTGAACTCATTTGGGCCAAAGTTAAAGGACTGGTAGCAGCTGAAAATAAAACTTTCAAGCTAAGCAATATGAAAGAACTAACATATGCCGCCCTGTCGAAGATAGACAGAGATTATTGGTGTAAATGTGAAGACCATGTCTTAAAGGAGGAAAATGACTACTGGGACAAAGATGAACTGTCGTTCGTGCAGCCAAGAATAGTCATCAATATGTTAGACTCATCGGACTCCGAATACGTGAGTAAACACTTTATATGATTTATATAATATGAGTTATCTCACCCTCCAAAATTCGAATTGTATATACGCCTATGCCGAAAATATGTGATTTTTTTAATTTACGGTAAATTATTTTCTTCAGCACCAAATAATTACTAGGTTTGAAAAGATCAAAGGAATTCGCCGTTGCAAGAAAAGTACACTACCTGCAACATTGAATTTTAGAAAATCATTGGGACATCGGAAATACAACACCACATGCAAAAATCACGTTCATCCATGCAATGAATATGGAGATATTTGAGGTCAATCGTTGACCGAACGTTTTGAAACGCACTATAATATTCAACTTGTTGCTGCTAAAATAATTTATAAACATTCTAGTAAAAATAATGCAATCCATAAAATTGTAATGAAATAATATGAGATGTAATATAATATAAAATAATATTTATACAATATTAACAATCATGGAAAAAAGAAAAATAACAAAAAGAGTATCTGAAAATAAACTGGCAAGGGGAAAAAGCTAAATATTTCGACTTATAAAACTTAATATGGCAACCCTGTCGTCATGTATTAGATTACATAATAGGTAATCATAAGAACAGTGGTGGCTCGTTACTAAGGGTCACTGGGCCGGCCCACCAAAAATAATCTGTGACGTATATTTATTATTTTATAAATTAAAGCATAACAACCCCAAACCATGATTTTTCCGAAAATTTGTGTCTGGCCCCACCAACAAAAATGATCACGAGCCGCCGCTGCATAAGAATATGATATTCGCTACAAAGTAGCTGATACTAATCTTCTATCTGTTACAAAGCTAGTAACGAATAGTGACTATATAATGAATATTTGCTATAACGATTTTATTGTATTCCTCTCGTAAAGGTAGGTATACATTACATAGGGCCTGCAAGCTATTTCTCCAAACAACTATATCTTACGCGGTGTGTTCAATCTCCTATACAAAATTTAGTTTGATGTATCTCACCTAATTCAGCAGCGTTCGTTACAGGGAGAGTTCCCACGGAGGTCTATGTGGCTAAGTGATTACACACTAGCCTTGCGAGTCGAAGGTCGGGGGTTCGAATCCGGATCGAGCCATTCTGTTCACGAGTGCATTTTGTTTTAACCAGAAACCCCTATTGATTGCAATACTCTCGGCAGATGTCGTGCCATTTTTGTGGAGAGGGACCGAGCTAAATTTGGTAAAACCCGGTGCAATGAAGTGAATCCTTCTCCTATATATCTTTTATTCAGATTGTATATAGGTCATGAGAAGTGTGTATCATTTCTTAGTTTAGAAAATGCAAGAATTCATGTTCTTTCTGTTTTCCCTCATTGATTTTCTTTCTGTCTATCTTCATTGATTTTCTTTCTGTCTATCTTCATTGATTTTCTTTCTGTCTTCCCTCATTGATTTTCTTTCTGTCTATCTTCATTGATTTTCTTTCTGTCTATCTTCATTGATTTTCTTTCTGTCTATCTTCATTGATTTTCTTTCTGTCTATCTTCATTGATTTTCTTTCTGTCTTCCCTCATTGATTTTCTTTCTGTCTACCCTCATTGATTTTCTTTCTGTCTATCTTCATTGATTTTCTTTCTGTCTATCTTCATTGATTTTCTTTCTGTCTATCTTCATTGATTTTCTTTTTTGTCTATCTTCATTGATTTTCTTTCTGTCTTCTCTCATTGATTTTCTTTCTGTCTATCTTCATTGATTTTCTTTCTGTCTATCTTCATTGATTTTCTTTCTGTCTTCCCTCATTAATTTTCTTTCTGTCTATCTTCATTGATTTTCTTTCTGTCTATCTTCATTGATTTTCTTTCTGTCTTCCCTCATTGATTTTCTTTCTGTCTATCTTCATTGATTTTCTTTCTGTCTATCTTCATTGATTTTCTTTCTGTCTATCTTCATTGATTTTCTTTCTGTCTATCTTCATTGATTTTCTTTTTTGTCTATCTTCATTGATTTTCTTTCTGTCTACCCTCATTGATTTTCTTTCTGTCTATCTTCATTGATTTTCTTTCTGTCTATCTTCATTGATTTTCTTTCTGTCTATCTTCATTGATTTTCTTTCTGTCTATCTTCATTGATTTTCTTTCTGTCTACCCTCATTGATTTTCTTTCTGTCTATCTTCATTGATTTTCTTTCTGTCTATCTTCATTGATTTTCTTTCTGTCTATCTTCATTGATTTTCTTTCTGTCTATCTTCATTGATTTTCTTTCTGTCTATCTTCATTGATCTTCTTTCTGTCTATCTTCATTGATCTTCTTTCTGTCTACCTTCATTGATCTTCTTCTGTCTACCTCATTGATTTTCTTTCTGTCTATCCTCGTTTTTATATTTCTATTTAATTAGTGTAGTCACTCCTGGCCATATGTTCAATGTGACTTTTAAACATGACTTGAGTCTTGTTCTACACGTGCAGTCCAATAATTGTAGTTATTCAGTCACGATCGGATGTAGCAATATTGCATGCATCACGTGATAATCTTGTTGGTATATAGTTACACGTTCAGTCCATAGTAACCGTTCTGGAATTAGGTACCCCTAGGTTGTAGTTACTTGAAAAGTGAATAATGTAGTATTATATTTTTAGCTGTCTGCGATTTATGTCACAAACAATAAAATTATCTTTGTCTGTGTATTTGTTTTTGTCCCAAAAAATGAAATAATTTGGCCACGTTAAACGTCACAGTGGCTTGGAGAGAACGGTAGCGGAAGACATGTTACTGGAGTACGAGGCAGGAGACGACCAAGACAAAGTTGGCAGCAGGACAGCAAAGAAACATGGACGCTGGAAAAGGCAGAAGAACTTGCTAGAGACAGAGTTTTCCAGGTGGATTGTAATGAAAGTGATGAAAGTGAGGTTCCGCAAGGGATATGCTACTACCTGAAATATTTGTCGCTTGCCAGCAGGGGAATTGGTTAGGTCAGCTCTTCGATGGACATCGTATGGGTGGGGTGGGGGTGGGGGTATGCCTGGAGGTCCACAGGAAACATGAAGGCGAATTGTGGAAAGAGTTCAAAGGTTGTGGTCTGACGATGGAAACAATTAATAGAAATTCTACAGAACGGAAATAATACAACATTCTGTGACTGTCTTAAGTATCATACCAGATGTGAACAGAATATAGATAGATTTGTCTGTCTTCATAGTGATGGTATCTGCGCTTCTGTAGCAGAGGGGTCAATGTGTTTGCCTTGCGTTCTGAAGATCGTGGTTCGAGTCCGGACCAAGCTGTTCGACTCACGGGAGCATTTATTTTCCGGATATCCTTTACATTATTGCTGGAGTTACGGAATTCTTGCTTTTAGCAATACTCTAGGCAAGTGGCGCACAATTTCTGCAAGGAGAGACCTAGCCTTATGTGGAAACCCTGTGCGTTTACAGTCAATCATCTTTTCAGCCCATCGTGTCACTGAAATAAAATAACTAATGCATAACTTAAAGGTGAATCCGCTCTAAGTTTTCACATTAGACTGATCAATCTGGCACCCTACATCAGTGCAATTTAGTGTACGTGGTAGTATAAAGTGGACTTTATCTTAATAAAATCGTAAAACGCAGACTTGAACGGTTCCATAATCTAAGCAACGTATGCTGTTTATGTACTCTGTTCTTGCAGACGACCTTGGCAACATTGATCGTTAGACGTAAGTATTTTAAAACAGATTGTATTTTGGCTCGTTCTGTTGATCTTAGTAATACGATATGCATGCATATGTGTGTGCTGTGGTTAGACTTACAAGCCCCTTCATATGTTGTACCTCATCAACCTGGTACATGTACGCATGTGTCTAGAGCTGTCTTTGTAGCACACATGTAAACCATTTGGTGACTAAATTATATCTTGCACTTCAGCGTGTCAGTGTTGAACCTATACATGTCTGGTGTTATACCACATTCACCTCTACCACGTTTACCTGTCACACAATCTAAAACACACCTGCGAAGATATGACATGCTTGTCCTAAAAATTAATTCCATATTTTCTTTAACTTTCCTGGTTACTGTACTTGGATTCCTTCTTTCCATTCCCATCCCCTGGTTTTTCTCCAGCTAGATCAACTAAGCAGGTCTCTGATACGTCACTGATAACGCTCTACGCTAGTGTCTAGATGCCATGACAGTTCCGGGGTTCGATGCTAGCTTTTCAAAAAGATATTAATGTACTCACTGTACGTGGATTTGAAGATTGACAGTCTTAATTTGAGATATAAATTACTAGTACGTATGAAGTCATTAATTTGAAGATATAAATTACTAGTACGTATGAAGTCATTAATTTGAAGATATAAATTACTAGTACGTATGAAGTCAGAGTAAAGCTCGCCTGAAACATAAGGGACATTGGTCATAAGAAAAGCAATCCTTCATGCAAAGAAAATCGATGTGAATAGGGTACGTTGATTAATTGCAGGAGAGCCTGATCCGTTATTTTGTTATCTGCCACAGATACCAACACAAGACGATTACTATAATATGAGTAGATTGGAACAAGTTGTCATTCTGCACCTTAGAACAGGACACAATCGGCTCCTCAGCCACATGTATACACAATTCAAGATTGGCAATTCAGCCATGTGTGCATGTGGACAGGTACACCAGACTACAGCGTACACACTTCAAGACTGTCCCGAATATGATATACTGAGGCAAACTCACTGGCCTAACGAAACAACACTCGACAGAAAACTACACGGACCTCTGTGTGAGCTACAAAAGACAGTGAAGATTATACAAAAGACAACATTGAATATATAGACAAATTTCAAGCGAACGAATGGAAGGAGGAAGGATTTGGTGATCTAAATTAATATTACCTATGAAGTCGAAGCAAAGTTTGCCTGAAACAAAAGAGACATTGGTCATACAAGGGACAGTGGTGATAAGGAAATGAAGGCTTCATGCAAAAAATACAGTCATATGCGAAGTATTACACTACACCTGAACTCATATTGTGCGAAAAAACAAAAATTAATGAATACTGAGATAGAATCCATTTCAGGATTTTAACCTTCGCCTACGAAAAGCTGCACAACTTATCGCAGAATTTTATTGCATATAAAAATCAAACTAATACACTTGTCTAGTCGTTGCTGCTGGCAGCTAACACGTTCAGTAACATGCATCATTAAGTTATAAATATCTGATAGCTTTTAATCTAAATAAAAGTTCAAGTGTGAAGAATTGACTTTACTGCACCGAGTTTCCTTGTATGATTCGGCTCCACTGCGCAGAAATTACATTCGTTCTGCGTAGTGTATTACACACAAAGAGCGAGCTCCGTAGCTCCCATAATAGTCCTTAAAATATTCGACAAAAATACATGCGTAGAGATACTGATGCGGTCCAGAATAACACTCACGACTTTCAGAACGCACTTCACAATTGTCTGACCATATCACTACAGAGACTCCAGGCTTTGACATCAATAATATTCCATCGTTGGCCTATTATTTCAAGTAATTCTGACTTTTCAACTATCTTCACTCTCATACTTCACAGTCTCTCTCATACTTCTCATATATCACTCTCATACTTCAGTGTCTCTCTCATACTTCTCATATATCACTCTCATACTTCTACAGTGTCTCGCTCATACTTCTATATATACTCTCATACTTCCAGTGTCTCTCTCATACTTCTCTATATCACTCTCATACTTCAGTGTCTCTCTATAGTCTCATATATCACTCATACTTACAGTGTCCTCCATACTTCTCATATATCCTCTCATACTTCTCAGTGTCTCTCTCATACTTCTCATATTACCTCATACTTCCAGTGTTCTCCTACTTCCATATAACTCTCATCTACAGTATCTCTCATTCCATATATCACTATCATACTTCTATATATCTTCATGCTTCACAATGTCTCTCTCATACTTCATATATCACCTCATCCCACAGTGTCTTTCTATACTTCCATATCCTTCATACTTCAGTGTTTTCTCATACTTTCATATCATCTCATACTTCAGTGTTTCTCATACTTCCTTCATATCACTCATATTCATATATTCTCGCTATACATCACAGGTCTCTCTCTCTCCTATATCAACCTCATACTTTTTTACATCACTCTCATAGTTCTCGTATCTCTTCTACTTTCATCATTCTCATACATCTATATGTTGCTCGTATTCTTGTCCAAATACAATCATGAGGTAAACAATAATTTCTCGCTAATACAATCATGAGGTAAACAATAGTTTCTCGCTAATACAATCATAAGGTAAACAATAGTTTCTTGCTAATACAATCATAAGGTAAACAATAGTTTCTTGCTAATACAATCATAAGGTAAACAATAGTTCTTGCTAATACAATCATGAGGTAAACAATAGTTTCTTGCTAATACAATCATGAGGGAAACAATAGTTTCTCGCTAATATCCTCGTGCATAAGTATCTCAGATTGGTTGCCTCGTTACCATGCAGCTCACAAACAGTTCTTCACTGTCAGATATCTAGCAACTGGCAAAAAGAAATCCAGAGAGTCAAGGTGCAAACATATTCGAAATAACGAACGTTGAGTTTAGTCGAAAGGTGAAAGGATCGAAACAGAATAGTTCGAGGAATGAGCGAGTGAGCAGTCACTCAAGCGCCACAGTAGATACTAGTAATACAATGTGCGAGAGCGGTAAAAAGTAATTTAGTTTGCAATGTGTGCTCACCACATGAAATCTGCACGCTTAGTTTTGTGCATGTGCTGGCTTGGGAGATTATTCCAGACCTAGTGATTTCTTACTGGCGTGTGATGTATTTCATAGTAATCCTAATTTTAACTCACTCACAGGTGAGATGAGTTGAAGTAACTTAAAGAAATGAGTTTAAGTCACACACGGAAATATGGAAAATAATGATCTCAAAGGAATAATGTGTTAATTTGCTCGTCTTGATAGGTAATTAATTTTCACTGACGGAGATAATGAGCTGCGTCAGTGGCAGATAGAAGGAATAACTTCACACACGCAGTGATGAGTTGGGTCAGTGACAGATATAAGGTATTCACACCAGAGATAATGAGTTGCGTCATTGGCAGTTATAAATTAATTCACACAGAGAAAATGAGTTGCTTCATGACAGATATAAGGAATTAATTCACACAGAGAAAATGAGTTGCTTCAGTGACAGATATAAGGAATTAATTCACACACGGATATAAGGGGCTACATCAGTATCTGGTATAAGGAATAGATTCACACACGTAGTAATTAACTGCGTCAGTGGCAGATATAATTAACAAATTCACACACGGAGATAAAGAGTTGCGTCACTAGCTGTGATAATAAATAACTTCACTAAAAGAAATAATGAGTTGCGTCACTAGCAGAGATACATGATAAATTCACATATGACATTATTTAGTTAGATGACTTAGCAGATAAGAAATTCAGTCCCTCACAGAGATAATGAGTTCAGAGTTCTAGCCACAAAATTCAGTTAATTCACTAACTTAGATAATGAGATAGATGATATGAATATATTTGATATGGGATGATTTTACACAATGTGTAGGAGGTATGTGACCAGAGTGGTAAGGAATTGGTTAGAACGGAGATAATAAGAAGGTGACTAGAAGTGACTAGTAATTAATTACCGTGGAGGTAATGACGTATGTGACTAGAAGTGACTAGTAATTAATTAACGCGGATATAATATGTGACTAGAAGTGACACGTACTTAATTAACGCGGAGTAATGAAGTGGGGGACTAAAAGTGACTAGTAATTAATTAACGCGGAGTAATGAAGTATGTGACTAGAAGTGATTAGTAATTAATTAACGCGGAGTAATGAAGTATGTGACTAGAAGTGACTAGTAATTAATTAACGCGGAGTAATGAAGTATGTGACTAGAAGTGACTAGTAATTAATTAACGCGGAGTAATGAAGTATGTGACTAGAAGTGACTAGTAATTAATTAACGCGGAGTAATGAAGTATGTGACTAGAAGTGACTGGTAATTAATTAACGCGGAGTAATGATGTATGTGACTAGAAGTGACTAGTAATTAATTACCGTGGAGGTAATGACGTATGTGACTAAAAGTGACTAGTAATTAATTAACGCGGAGTAATGAAGTATGTGACTAGAAGTGATTAGTAATTAATTAACGCGGAGTAATGAAGTATGTGACTAAAAGTGACTAGTAATTAATTAACGTGGAGTAATGAAGTATGTGACTAGAAGTAACTAGTAATTAATTAACGCGAATATAATGAAGTAGGTGACTAGAAGTAACTAGTAATTAATTAATACGGAGTAATGAAGAAGGTGACTAGAAGTGACTAGTAATTAATAAAACAACTATATCCCCAGTAATTTCTCACAGTGAGTAATGTTAATGGATATTTCGCTGTGAACGATAAATGGATATATTGCTGTGAATTATAATTGAAAATCTTGTTTGACATTAGAAATGGATATCTAACTGTAAATGATGTGGATATATTGCTGTGAACGATAAGTGAATATATTGTAGTGAATTATAAATAGATATCTCACTGTGAATTATAAGTGAATATCTCGATGTAAATTATAAATGAATTTATCACTGTAAATTGTAAGTCCATATCTCGCTGTGAATTATAAGTGAATATCTTGTGAATTATAAGTGAATATCTCGTTATGAATAATAAGTTGGTATTTCGCTGTGAGCGACGAAAACTAATACATCACATTGTGATATCGCACAGTTTGTGATAATGAGTAATATATCACAATGATATCGCGAAGTGAGTGATAACTTGTTGTATGAAATATACCCCAATTCCAGGTCTAATGTTACGACGGGACAATGATAAGACGACTTGGTTGATTTAATATTAGCTGGTCAGAAACTGTCCCCGACAATAAAACATGGACATTCACTATACAGAGTATTCTTGTATGATATCATGTCATGTGATCTTTCAATCGGCATTTACCTTCAAGTTCAAAGGATAAGATAAAGGTGAAGATATGGATGAGCTTATTAAGAAAGGAATGGTGAGTTGTCAAGTGTTTGATCTCTCTATCCTGTAACAGTTAGCAAGTGTTAGGTCTCTCTATCATGTAACAGTTAGCAAGTGTTTGATCTCTCTATCATGTAACAGTTGGCAAGTATTAGGTCTCTCTATCATGTAACAGTTAGCAAGTGTTTGATCTCTCTATCATGTAACAGTTGGCAAGTATTAGGTCTCTCTATCATGTAACATTTGACAAGTATTAGGTCTCTCTATCATGTAACAGTTGGTAAGTGTTTGATCTCTCTATCATGTAACAGTTAGCAAGTATTAGGTCTCTCTATCATGTAACAGTTAGCAAGTATTAGGTCTCTCTATCATGTAACAGTTAGCAAGTATTAGGTCTCTCTATCCTGTAACAGTTAGCAAGTATTAGGTCTCTCTATCCTGTAACAGTTGGTAAGTATTAGGTCTCTCTATCATGTAACATTTGACAAGTATTAGGTCTCTCTATCCTGTAACAGTTGGCAAGTATTAGGTCTCTCTATCATGTAACATTTGACAAGTATTGGTCCCATCATGTAACAGTTAGAGTATTAGGTCTCTATCCTGTAACAGTTAGCAAGTATTAGGTCTCTATCATGTAACAGTTGGCAAGTATTAGGTCTCTATCCTGTAACAGTTCGCAAGTATTAGGTCTCTATCATGTAACATTTGACAAGTATTAGTTTCTCTATCCTGTAACAGTTGGCAAGTATTAGGTCTCTATCATGTAACATTTGACAAGTATTGGTCTCTATCATGTAACAGTTAGCAAGTATTAGGTCTCTATCCTGTAACAGTAGCAAGTATTAGGTCTCTATCATGTAACAGTTAGCAAGTATTAGGTCTACTATCCTGTAACAGTTGCAAGTATTAGGTATCTCTATCATGTAACAGTTAGTAAGTATTAGGTCTCTCTATCATGTAACAGTTAGTAAGTATTAGGTCTCTCTATCCTGTAACAGTTAGCAAGTATTATGTCTCTCTATCCTGTAACAGTTAGCATGTATTAGGTCTCTCTATCCTGTAACAGTTCGCAAGTATTAGGTCTCTCTATCATGTAACATTTGACAAGTATTAGGTCTCTCTATCATGTAACAGTTGACAAGTATTAGGTCTCTCTATCATGTAACATTTGACAAGTATTGGGTCTCTCTATCATGTAACAGTTAGCAAGTATTAGGTCTCTCTATCCTGTAACAGTTAGCAAGTATTAGGTCTCTCTATCATGTAACAGTTCCAAGTATTAGGTTCTCTATCCTGTAACAGTTACAAGTATTGGTTCTCTATCATGTAACATTTGGCAAGTGTTAGGTCTCTCATCATGTAACATTTGGTAAGTGTTAGTCTCTATCATGTAACAGTTGGTAAGTGTTAGGTCTTCTATCATGTAACAGTTAGCAAGTATTAGGTCTCTATCATGTAACTGTTAGCAAGTATTAGGTCTCTATCATGTAACATTTGGTAAGTATTAGGTCTCTATCATGTAACAGTTGCAAGTATTAGGTCTTTCTATCATGTAACAGTTGGTAAGTATTAGGTCTCTCTATCATGTAACAGTTAGCAAGTATTAGGTCTCTCTATCATGTAACAGTTGGTAAGTGTTAGGTCTCTCTATCATGTAACAGTTGGTAAGTGTTAGGTCTCTCTATCCTGTAACATTTGGTAAGTATTAGGTCTCTCTATCATGTAACAGTTCGCAAGTATTAGGTCTTTCTATCATGTAACAGTTGGTAAGTATTAGGTCTCTCTATCCTGTAACAGTTCGCAAGTATTAGGTCTCTCTATCATGTAACAGTTGGTAAGTATAGGTCTCTATCATGTAACAGTTGGTAAGTGTTAGGTACTCTATCATGTAACAGTTGGTAAGTGTTAGGTCTCCTATCATGTAACAGTTGGTAAGTGTTAGGTCTCTCTATCATGTAACAGTTGGTAAGTGTTAGGTCTCTCTATCATGTAACAGTTGGTAAGTGTTAGGTCTCTCTATCCTGTAACATTTGGTAAGTATTAGGTCTCTCTATCATGTAACAGTTCGCAAGTATTAGGTCTTTCTATCATGTAACAGTTGGTAAGTATAGGTCTCTTATCCTGTAACATTTACAAGTTAGGTCTCTATCATGTAACAGTTGGCAAGTATTAGGTCCTCTATCCTGTAACAGTTCCAAGTATTAGGTCTCTATCATGTAACATTTGACAAGTATTAGGTCTCTATCCTGTAACAGTTGGAAGTATTAGGTCTCTATCATGTAACATTTGACAAGTATTGGGTCTCTCTATCATGTAACAGTTAGCAAGTATTAGGTCTCTCTATCCTGTAACAGTTGGCAAGTATTAGGTCTCTCTATCCTGTAACAGTTAGCAAGTATTAGGTATCTCTATCATGTAACAGTTAGCAAGTATTAGGTCTCTCTATCATGTAACAGTTAGCAAGTATTAGGTCTCTCTATCCTGTAACAGTTAGCAAGTATTATGTCTCTCTATCCTGTAACAGTTAGCATGTATTAGGTCTCTCTATCCTGTAACAGTTCGCAAGTATTAGGTCTCTCTATCATGTAACATTTGACAAGTATTAGGTCTCTCTATCATGTAACAGTTGACAAGTATTAGGTCTCTCTATCATGTAACATTTGACAAGTATTGGGTCTCTCTATCATGTAACAGTTAGCAAGTATTAGGTATCTCTATCCTGTAACAGTTAGCAAGTATTAGGTCTCTCTATCATGTAACAGTTCGCAAGTATTAGGTCTCTCTATCCTGTAACAGTTAGCAAGTATTAGGTCTCTCTATCATGTAACATTTGGCAAGTGTTAGGTCTCTCTATCATGTAACATTTGGTAAGTGTTAGGTCTCTCTATCATGTAACAGTTGGTAAGTTTTAGGTCTCTCTATCATGTAACAGTTAGCAAGTATTAGGTCTCTCTATCATGTAACCGTTAGCAAGTATTAGGTCTCTCTATCATGTAACATTTGGTAAGTATTAGGTCTCTCTATCATGTAACAGTTCGCAAGTATTAGGTCTTTCTATCATGTAACAGTTGGTAAGTATTAGGTCTCTCTATCATGTAACAGTTAGCAAGTATTAGGTCTCTCTATCATGTAACAGTTGGTAAGTGTTAGGTCTCTCTATCATGTAACAGTTGGTAAGTGTTAGGTCTCTCTATCATGTAACAGTTGGTAAGTGTTAGGTCTCTCTATCATGTAACAGTTGGTAAGTGTTAGGTCTCTCTATCATGTAACAGTTGGTAAGTGTTAGGTCTCTCTATCCTGTAACATTTGGTAAGTATTAGGTCTCTCTATCATGTAACAGTTGCAAGTATTAGGTCTTTCTATCATGTAACAGTTGGTAAGTATTAGGTCTCTCTATCATGTAACAGTTGGTAAGTGTTAGGTCTATCATGTAACAGTTGGTAAGTGTTAGGTCTCCTATCATGTAACAGTTGGTAAGTGTTAGGTCTCTCTATCATGTAACAGTTGGTAAGTGTTAGGTCTCTCTATCATGTAACAGTTGGTAGTATTAGGTTCTCTATCCTGTAACAGTTAGCAGTATTAGGTCTCTCTATCATGTAACAGTTGGCAAGTATTAGGTCTCTCTATCCTGTAACAGTTCGCAAGTATTAGGTCTCTCTATCATGTAACATTTGACAAGTATTAGGTCTCTCTATCCTGTAACAGTTGGCAAGTATTAGGTCTCTCTATCATGTAACATTTGACAAGTATTGGGTCTCTCTATCATGTAACAGTTAGCAAGTATTAGGTCTCTCTATCCTGTAACAGTTAGTAAGTATTAGGTCCTCTATCATGTAACAGTTAGCAAGTATTAGGTCTCTCATCCTGTAACAGTTAGCTAAGTATTAGGTATCTCTATCATGTAACAGTTAGCAAGTATTAGGTCTCTCTATCATGTAACAGTTAGCAAGTATTAGGTCTCTCTATCCTGTAACAGTTAGCAAGTATTATGTCTCTCTATCCTGTAACAGTTAGCATGTATTAGGTCTCTCTATCCTGTAACAGTTCGCAAGTATTAGGTCTCTCTATCATGTAACATTTGACAAGTATTAGGTCTCTCTATCATGTAACAGTTGACAAGTATTAGGTCTCTCTATCATGTAACATTTGACAAGTATTGGGTCTCTCTATCATGTAACAGTTAGCAAGTATTAGGTCTCTCTATCCTGTAACAGTTAGCAAGTATTAGGTCTCTCTATCATGTAACAGTTCGCAAGTATTAGGTCTTTTATCCTGTAACAGTTAAGTATTAGGTCTCTATCATGTAACATTTGGCAAGTGTTAGGTCTCTATCATGTAACATTTGGTAAGTGTTAGGTCTCTATCATGTAACAGTTGGTAAGTGTTAGGTCTCTATCATGTAACAGTTAGCAAGTATTAGGTCTCTCATCATGTAACCGTTAGCAAGTATTAGGTCTCTCTATCATGTAACATTTGGTAAGTATTAGGTCTCTCTATCATGTAACAGTTCGCAAGTATTAGGTCTTTCTATCATGTAACAGTTGGTAAGTATTAGGTCTTTTATCATGTAACCGTTAGCAAGTATTAGGTCTCTATCATGTAACAGTTGTAAGTGTTAGGTCTCTATCATGTAACAGTTGGTAAGTGTTAGGTCTCTCTATCCTGTAACATTTGGTAAGTATTAGGTCTCTCTATCATGTAACAGTTCGCAAGTATTAGGTCTTTCTATCATGTAACAGTTGGTAAGTATTAGGTCTCTCTATCATGTAACAGTTGGTAAGTATTAGGTCTCTCTAGACTGAAACGTCTTTACGTATTTATGTATTTTGAGCACTTCATCTCTCTAGCGATTGTTCTTAGGCCGCTTTTATCATTCTATCGTGATATATAAGCAGCCAAACTTCAAGAACGGATGTACGTGCACAACCTTCAGTACCTATTGGAGCTCAGGTACGTATCCTTTCGCGGTGTGTTCGATTTCAACAAGCGTTTACTGGGTTCGCTCTCCGTTAGCCTTTTGCTGTCCCCAGCCAAAACCCACAAGGTAGGAGGCTGCTATTTTCTTTCAGGACAGCGACCCGTAGACTACCTGCCCTCCCGAGCTGATGAGCGTCATCTGCCCAGGAGCACTTGATCTAAAACAATGTTTTTATGACGGGGACCAACCATCTCCGGTAGATGGTGGGGGAATAAAGGGGAGGGTGGGGTGTGTGAGGAAGGGTGTTACAATGGATCACTAAATTCAAGGTTTGCTATCTTCACGTATGTTTCCCCAAATAACAATTATATAAGAAAATAACAATTACATAAGAAAATAACAATACTAAGTATCTAGCAGATTAAACACTAGAATATACAGAGTCATTCATATACTTTCTTCTTCTTCTTCTTTCTTTCTTGTCTTGAATCTTGTTTTGAATCACAGCGTCATCATGATAAGAAAAGGTTTTAGAACAGGTTTTTGTGTTCGCTTCATAAACTGTGTTTTTTGTCGATTCTGTTTCCTCTGAGACTCCTCCTTTTTGCATGGCAGTCTTTTTCCTTGTATCCTACCTGTATGAAAATAGCATTGCTCTTTGAGGTGTACTGTCTGTTGGCAATCTGATTATGTGGCTGAACCATTTAATTTATTGTTTTTTAAATGAAATGCAGTACTGATTGTGTAACCACTTTTTTAGGAGACCGAGCCATGGGTGGTGGGCGGGGGGGTGACACCCGTCGTTAATGAAGTCAATCCTTCGGCTTTAGATCCTTTTAAAATACAACACTCATCATAGTTTTTGTAACACGATAGTTTTTATTCGGACCCTCAATCAATGATTCCAAACGCAAAACTTCATACGGTGGGAATGTTAGAATTAGTAGAACCTTCCTTACTCGGGTCATTTCTCAAGCACCACTCTCTTCCAAAACATTTCTCACATAACCTAGTGTCACAATACCATTGTTCTTTAATTTAATGAGGTTAATGTTACGGAATATGATCTTGATATTCAAGAGAGTTGGCTATAAAAGAGCATAAAAACAAGGACAATTGAAATATTTCGGACACATCAAACGACATGAGTGCCTGGAGAAAATAATTTTGGAGGAATGGAGCCTGGAAGAAGAATGAGAGAAAGACTTAGAAGACGATGGGTGCAAGATGTCATTGACGATCTGAGAATTACTGCTGCTGGATGCTGGCCAACTTACACAGAACAGAGAGGTTTTCTGGGCTGCTGTCATGTGAGCCAAGTTCCGGAAGGGACAAGCTACACGATGATGATGATGAATGTTACAGAAAACGTATTCATAGTCATCGTCATCTGATCTTAGTTTGATGTGTACGCTGCTTCAACATGATCTATCGTTGTTCTTCCTCGATATTCAACGTATTGTACTTCATCAGCTTTTTAGTCTAAATAAAATATGGAACTACAGGTTATATAGTATTAAAACTAAATTACGAATTTTCAATTCAAATCTCTTATCAATTCTAACATATGCTAGCGAGATTTGAACATGATTAAAGATATAGAAAGTAAGGTTTGAATCTGCAAAATTTGAAAATAGATTTCTTGTTGATGTCAAATAATGTACGTTAACTGGGACCTAGGTTCAGGAGAAGAAAAACATTGTATAAAAGAACATGTTGGGGGTTCATCCACTTTTACTAGTATCCAACTTCTAAAAAGAACATTAGAAGATGGAGATAATCTTTTTTGATTTCTAAGTATAGAAATAATCAAATAATTAATGTGCAATACAAGCAGGCGTATTGAAAGTGGGAGGCAAAGAATTTTCTTTAAGAAAGAAAGCAACTTCTCATGTTTGGAAACAGCTCGATGGAACAGAACTGTATTTGAAGCAGAAAAAAGTCTGCGAAATAAAGAACTCAAGTCCGTGAGGAGAGAAATTGTGCAACCACTTAGCCCATAAAAACAGAAATGGGTATGTAAAATATAAATGGCAGGCATTAATGGGAGGAAGTGTTCAGAAAAAAGAGCTAGCCAACAATTTACTAGAGTCATATCAATTAGTCAATTGGGCACTGCATTACGTATGAAATTACTCCCTTTATAACGTATAACGGTACTATTTGAATTTTATAAGTAAGTAAGTAAGTAAAGTAACCCTTTCATACCTCGTGGTATGTAGGGCAATATATGCCTGTATCGTTCATTGACCGTAGGCACACGATGGGTGATGTGGTCAGCATCACGCCGTCGTCTTTACTTTCCAGAGCATGTCTGGTACCCAGTTGAGGCTGGGTCGGCCTGAGAGCCGGCCGTCGCGGTTTGGAAAAATTCCACGTCCATTGTGAGTTGAACCCAGACCACCAGCCTTGAGAAGCGAGTTCACTAACAACTACGCTACCGCGGCACTCGAATATATATATGTATATATAATATATGGCCTGGCATATGTCTTTAAGTCGCACTGTCTTAAATGCCGCTCGATAATCCAACAATTATCCGTCTCAGCGATCAAAGAATAAGATAATTAATATGAAAAGTCGTCATCAAAGAGAACCACTGTATATTATTTCCCGATTTCCCTGCCAATATTTGACGCTTGAGAAATTCTTATTTGATTCTGTGAAGTTTTAACTATCGATGAATCTGCTATTAAAAGCAATCACACAAAAAAACCCGGAGTTTCTAGAATAAGTGTGTCGATAAAATGACAGAACCATCTATGGTTTGTACTAGAAGTATCTTCAGTTAATTCTGTTTCTTATTAGTTTCCTGTTGATTTATGGTAACCCTGGCGATAAATGCGTTGGAGTAGGGAAACAACAACTGCGACAACGATTATGCTGGTGAGTATGAGGAGGAGGGTTTCTATTTCATACAGTTGTGTTAATTATCAAGGAAGTTATGACAGTGGGAATATGCAACTTCATAAATTTGAAGCTGTGCGTGGGCCTTTTCAGCACGCTCAGGAGGGAAAATAATAAGAGAGGCCAGTGGGGCCTACTCGACAACCACAAGTAGTTTGATAATGGAGGTACGGGCGGTAGCAGAGACGGTTGGCATCTCATAACTACTCTCGTGTTTTCATACTCAGTGACTCCATGAGCATGATTCGTGAAGTCGATTCAGGAATGGTGAAACGCAACTGGGTGGAGGTATTGGTACAGACGGTGATCAGAGGAATCACCTTCATTTTTGTCACTGGTCACGCAGGAGTTAGGGGTAATGAACGAGTTGACAGATTGGCTGGCTTGGCTACAATATTAGAGGGAGCTGCCATGGACCGATATGACATTCTTAACGCATTGAGAGAGACTTTCCAAACAGAGGAGTATCGGGGCTGTGAATCCTTGTCACTGACCAGATTGAGAGAGATTGATATCGATATTAGAGCAGCCCGAAAAGAACGACATACCAAATATGCAAAGAGATTGATTAATCAAATTCGAACTTGCGTGTTGGGCTGCTGGACGCTGCTGAACGCTGCTGGATTCGTTGAGGCGGAGATTGAAGCCACCTATGGACCTGTCCAGAGTGATATAATGATAATTCATCATATAAATGATAACTGATAACTGTGAAATAAATCAGTGAATAAATGGGAAGTATTGATTAAGATCAGGGAACATGATCAATGATAAATTGCGACATACATCGTGGAACTGGATCAAGAGACAAAATGTCGGGGGAGACATTTTCACCTTTCCCTTTCTTTAACTTGGGGACGCCCATGAGTGAATGTCGTTTATTTCTTCTTCTTCTTCGTCTTCTTCTTCGAACGCTCCATATCGACCACTCTTTGTGATTTGTATATGATCCAAGCCTAAGAGCAATTGTACGTTGTGCCAGTTATGCGCCTACAAGTAGGAGAGCACACTTGATTTCTGCGACACTTTTTATTTACTAGGGTAGCATCCCTAGGCCCCTACCTCAGTCGCTTCTTACGACATGCCTTGACGGCCGTAGTGTTACTATTCTTTACTTCCCTTGAGGGCCTCGACAACATACGGGTGGTTTAGTTCAGGACAGATGGACTGATGATTGATATCTTGACTTTACATAACGAAAACCAACTTCAACTGACTCAGACGTAAATGTTAATTTTGAAAAAGTTAAAAATGTGAAGAAAGATAAATACATTAACTTGTAAGCAGAAGCTTTTTTTTTTCTTAAAGAAATGTTTTTAACAGAACTGACAGTAATGTCAGAACGAATAGTGGAATAGTAAATTGTTAAAATATATATATTCAAACATTTTGTGATGGTGAATGTTTATACTAAGACGTTGGCGCTGGATAGGACACACTTTGAGAAAACCAGAGAAGAATATAACAAGAGGGGTCCTTTCCTGGAACCCACAGGGACAACGAAAGATAGGAAGGCCTATGTAGAAATACATGGAGACCAGATTTGGAGGCAGAAATCAACAATATAAAGAAGAGCTGGAGGGAGCTGCAGGAGATAGCTAGAGATAGGAAGACTTGGCATGAGTTGGTTGAGGGAGTATTCCCCAATCCATGTTAAAAAGGCAGAGAGAGAGAGAGAGTGAGAGAGAGACAGTGATAGTGAGAGACAGTTAGAATTAGAGTGAGAGAGTGACAGATAGTGAGAGTAAGAGAGAGAGTGAGAGAGATATAGAGAAAAAGTTTATACTACGGCCCGCTTCCAGATACGTAATTCTACATCCGGTCCTCGTAATAAACATGGTTGCTCATCTCTGATCTATGAACTCGTGACATCCTGGGTTACTCCATCCGATAGTGTTCTTCTGATGATCGTATTCGAAGTGCAGCAGAAAATTGTTGTATATTTCTGTATAGCACCTCATAGTTTCCAGAAATGTCCATGCTACACTCCCATGCCTCATGATCTTCTTCTTTGTGTTCGTTCTTCTCAACCATGTTAACCACTCGTTGTGATCTGTTCTTATCAATCAAGTTAACCACTCGTTGTGATCTGTTCTTATCAACCAAGTTAACCACTCGTTGTGATCTGTGTGGTTTGTGCTGATAACCTGAATACCTTGCGTTTCAATTCATAAAACTTGTAGCAGATCCATTACAGCTAGCTCTACATGAGGAGAGCGCACATAATATATATATTGTATATATTGTTCTATTGTATATATATACTTATGTGTGTGACGTATGAACAAATAACACGGCAATCGAAAGCCATATACAGGGTGTTCAAGATAAAAGCAGCCTGTGCATGGAGCTAATCTGGCATAAATGTATGGAAATGAGAAGGTTCAGTTATGACGTAGTATAGGTCAAGGTTGTGTGATGGTGTGTAATTGTTGTGCGGGAAGGGGTGATGAACAAATGTGACGTAGGACAAGCTAGTCAGAACCGGTTTAAATAGTAAATAGACGAGATGCAATGCGTACCTGGCAAATTTCTATTTATCACTGGGGCTGCTTTTAAGTTGAACACCCTGTATATGTTTTTAAAATTAAGTGTTGTAAAGAGTCATACAGATAAGAACTCCAAATTCCAGAAAATTGGCTGTAGCTACTAGTAAGAATGAGAACATTTTGTTTTCTTGACATTTAAAAAGACAATACGGGTTGGAAGATGCCATTATGGAAAGGAAAATTCAGACAAAGAGAAGAATAGGAAAATCACAGAGAAGATGGATTCATGAGGTCTCCTTCTTCTTTGCGTTCGTTCTTTACGACCAATTTTAATCAATCTTTGTGATTTGTTTGATCTTTGCCAAGAACGTGTATACGTTGCACATTGGTTTGGTAGGCCCCTAAACGCATAGACTTCTACGCGCTTAGGACACATGCATTCGATTTCAGCCAAACCTCCTTAGTCGTCTCTTACGACATGCATGGCAGGTAACAGTGGTTCTATTCTTTACACCCCAAATTTGGGCCCCGGTAACCACTCGGACGGATTGATGAGGTAACTATTGACATAAGCATGACGGCTGCAGATGCCTATAGGAAAGAGAAATTTCATAGAACTGTTAGAGTGGCAAAGTTTATAATCTCACAATTTGTGTCTCTTTGGTTGTATTAATAGTCTGGGCTCTCGGTGGCGGAGAGGTTACGTGCTCGTCTCTCGTGACAAAGGTACTAGGTTCGCTTCCTCGTGAAGCCATCTAAATATTTTTCAGAGATCCTGATTTCTGAGTAGGAGGTCAAGTTCCTAGTCCTATAGAAGACGGACGTCTAAACGTAATGCCAGTGTTCAATTTGAGCACGTAAAAGAACCTTTGGCAGTTCAAAATCGAGAAGAGCAGGCTGGAAAGCCTTTGCCCAGGCAAAATTCATTAGAAAAAATTAAAATAAAATGTCTACATAAATATCTTCACCATCTTCAAAATTACACCGGGACCCTCGCCGGTGCTACGAGTTTGTACACTGCAGTTGAAATCTTCATGTGTAAGAAAGAGATCAGAGCACACATGGTTACTCACCGAAGTGCTATGTTGATTATCCTATCAATCAAATCAATGTATCAATCAGTCAATCAATCTCCGCCAATGTCGGTTCCAAGCCCGGAAAAAAGGTGGAGTACCTGTGCGTGAGGCTAGCTACCTCATCACAAAAAATTTCTCGAGCTACAGAAACGTGTGAAGATGGAGATATACTGAGCACACCTTGAGAATAAATGATGAAATAATATTAAAGGAGGCATTGAAATGGAAGGCAAAGTGTTGAAATGGGAAGCAAAGCGTTGAAGAAAGAGAGGAAACCCTGAAACGAACTTTTCTGAGAGGCAAGAAATATCGGACTCAATTCCAGGAAAGAGATTACGCGAGCTGCCCAAGACAGAGCGGTATGGAGAAGCTACTTGCATTGTTTTAATTGTTTGAGTAATTGCAATAATTACTATGTAACGTATAACTGTACGAGATGAATTATTATTATTATTATTATCATTATTATTATTATTATTATTAACGTATAACGGTACAAGAGAAATATATATATATATATATATTGTAAGCCTCATTGCACCTCTTGCCTCTTCTTCACAAGGTCTCCCTCCTTAAAGGTGGTTTAAAGCCGAAGGATTGACTTCATTGCACGGTTTTACCCTTATGGCTCAGTCCCTCTCCGCTGAAATGGCACGCCATCTGCCGAGAGTATTGCACAAAGCACGAACTCCGTAGCTCAAGCAACAATCCTAGGGGCCTCTGGAAAAAAACTGCACTCGTGAACAGAACGGCGCTCCTTCTTATTATTCCCTCCTTATTTAGAACATGCGTCTATATAAGACGGACGAGTCTCAACAGCCCTGCCTAACCTTCACATTTAACATCCCAATTCTGACCTATTTAAATAGAGTAACTCAACTCGCGTGTTCTTCTAATTGGAAAATCGCTTTCCTAAACATTTCATACATTTTTCTCACCTTTCTTACTGTTTCTCTCCAGGAATTATCAGCCAGTTCAACCCCACCGTCATTTGCCTCCCCCTCTCTCTCTCTCTCTCTCCTCTCGCTCTTCCCCAAGATTGGCTTTCTGACTTTTCTTGCACCTGGCATTGTAGACAACAGAAAAGAAATAGACGTGAACTGAATTGCCGGTTAAGCTGGGGGGTATATTTTGTTTATTCGCGTAGAAACAAAAAAACTTGTTATAAAAATAATGCGTTATGTTGCTATAGTAAAGCTTAGAAAGATGTTAATCGTGTGGTAAGCTTTAGCTTATGAAAGGTGTATTAGCTTTGAACTCTGGCTCAACTGAACCTCCATCTGATGTGTTGGTGACATGATATTCTCAATCAGTTGTTCTGTTTGTCTTAAGTTTAGTTATTTCTTTCTTGAGAGATTGAATCCTTGCTAAGCACAGGCATATATCTTTAACCTAGGAATTTCATATTTTATTTTTTGTGGGGTTATTTTTTAGCACATTAGCAATACAAACATGAACAATCAGAATTTTAACTCCTTGTTATTTTTTAAAATTGATTGATTGATTGTCTGACAGATGGTAGCATGATCAACTATCTCAACGTTATCATTACTCTTGGAAAGAGAATGTAGAGATTGGGGCAACATGAAGGCTGATCTCGCAGTGAAGCAGCTGATAGAAGATAATGCAAGGGATGATGATGTTGGTGTATATAGCGATGGGTCGGTTCAACGTGGTGAGAAGTCCGGCTGGGGTTTCTTGGCTAATGCGCATGGTAGGGTTGTTGCAGAGCGAAGTGGGGCATACAGGAAAACTACTTCTAGTATGATGATGGAGGTTGAGGCCGTTACTGCTGCACTCCATTGGATCTCTGGGACTTCATTACTGGGGCAGTTATTGTATCTGACTCTCAGTCGATGCTTCACAAGATCCAGAAGGGCAGGTTTCGGTATGAGTGGATGTCGTCTATAGAAGTTTCTAACCTCCAGCGGCTTACGTGGATATACTGTCCTGGGCATGCGGGTGTTTACGGTAATGAAGAGAGCGGACAGGCTTGCATCAACAGCATCGATTGTTGGAGAGTTGATAATGTATAGGGGGGATATTCTTCGGTCTCTTCACGACTGTCTGTTGGATGAGGACACTAAATCGATCTTGAATCGATCAAGCGATTTAAGCAGTTTGGAGTTACCCGTTGTTCAAGTAGAACTGGATGCCTGGGAGGCAGAGTGAGAGGTGTGTTTAATCAGCGAGCCACAGGAGCCATCAGTATCAGCATACCTTCGGTATCTGTTGAGGAGACTGAGGCACCATGGGTCTGCCCGGAGTGCAATGACGTCAGTTTAGTAACCACTAACCAATAACCAATAACTGACAGTGTGTGCGTGTTTGTAGATGATTTAACGATCGTGTGAAGGATTTAAATAATATAAGGATCACGTGGAGGTTGTAGGTAGCTTAACGATATTGGGGAGGCTGTGGGTAACTTAGCGATCCCGTGGAGGTTTCAGTTAACTTTACGATAATGTGGAGGTTGTGGGGGACTTAGCGATCACGTGGAGATTTCATTTAACTTAACGACAATGTGAAGATTGTATGTTACTTAATGATGACGTGTAGATTGCATGTAACTTAATGATGACGTGGAGATTGTGTAGCAACTTAATGATAACGTGAAGATTGTATGTAACTTAATGCTGACGTGGAAATTGTATGTAACTTAATGATGACGTGGAGGTTGCAAATTATTTAACGATGCTGTAGAGCAGTGTTTCCCAAACTTTTCTGTACCATGCCCCATCTAAGCCTCTCTAAGATACTTATGCCCCCTAAGTAACATATACACAATTTGTAATTTTCAAAATTAAATTGTTCACTGAAGAAACTAAAATAATAGGTTTTCGGAAGAAATCACTAGGAAATTGTTGAGGAAACACAGTAAGTAAATTTTCAAAACTTATAATGGAGAACTGAAAGTCAAGTATTTTTTTTTCGATCCAGAAGCCACTAGAGCTTTCAGCTCTTCGCTCAGTACCACGTACACCGTAAATTGGGAGAACCTGTGGCTTTCTGCCAGCCGCGGAATTGAACCACACTCACAGGAGGTTTGTCACCCCTCTTCCTACGCGCCGCAGAAACGCTGAGCAGGCGGGCAAATTCAAGTATTTAATCAGCAATTTGATTAGTATTTAATTAACAATCAAATTTCTCCCCCTTAACAATCAAATTACCCCTGTGGGTCATGGCCCACGCTGAGAACACTGTTGTAGAGGTTGCAAATCATGTAATGATCACTTGAGTGTTGCAGAATGATTACGTGGAGTGTGAACATGATTTAACGATCACGTGAAGGCTGTAGAGGACTTAGCAGTCACGCCATAGGTCCAGCTGACTTATTGGTTGTTAGTTATTGGTTACTAAACTGACGTCATTGCACTCTGGGCAGACCCATATGTACTCAGTCTCCCCCAACAGATATCAAAGAGTATGCATACTGATGGTCCCTGTTGCTCGCTGATTAAACACGCCTCTCACTCTGCCCCTCAGGCATCCAGTTCTACTTGTACAACGGGTAACTCAAAACTGCTTAAATCGCTTGATCGATTCAACATCTATTTTAGTGTCCTCATCCAACAGACACTCGCGAAGAGACCGAAGAACGTCCCCCTTATCCATCTTCAACTCCCCACCTGACTTAATGAACACATAAAGTATGTACATGACTTTATAGTTAGTCAAGAAACTGTGCTCATTCCATGTGGTACATTGGAGAAATCGAAGTTAAACAAATATTTTTCTTACGATAGGCTTACGATGGGCTTACGATGGGCTGACGTTGGGCTTACACTTCATCAGCCGCCTTAACTTTCCAGTGCTTTTCAGCACTCCATTCAGGCTGAGTCAACCTAAGAACCGTTTGCTGATCGGAAAAGTTTCACTCTAACTGCTGATTGTACTGAAACTAGGAATAAATAACTTAATAGCGGTCAGTTGTTGTGTGCTGATACAGAACAAAGCAGTGACTTTAATTTAATCATGAACGTTAGGTATTCAGTTGCTGTACATTCTAAGTCGTAGTTAACCCAGCTGACAATGTACGTTAGGTATTCAGTTGCTGTACATTCTAAGTCGTAGTTAACCCAGCTGACAATGTACGTTAGGTATTCAGTTGCCGTACATTCTAAGTCGTAGTTAACCCAGCTGACAATGTACGTTAGGTATTCAGTTGCTGTACATTCTAAGTCATGAGTTAACCCAGCTGACAATGTACGTTAGGTATTGAGTTGCTGTACATTCTAAGTCGTAGTTAACCCAGCTGACAATGAACGTTAGGTATTCAGTTGCTGTACATTCTAAGTCGTAGTTAACCCAGCTGACAATGAACGTTAGGTATTCAGTTGCTGTACATTCTAAGTCGTAGTTAACCCAGCTGACAATGTACGTTAAGTATTCAATTGCTGTACATTCTAAGTCGTAGTTAACCCAGCTGACAATGAACGTTAGGTATTCAGTTGCTGTACATTCTAAGTCGTAGTTAACCCAGCTGACAATGTACGTTAGGTATTCAGTTGCTGTACATTCTAAGTCGTAGTTAACCCAGCTGAAAATGTACGTTAGGTATTCAGTTGCTGTACATTCTAAGTCGTAGTTAACCCAGCTGACAATGAACGTTAGGTATTCAGTTGCTGTACATTCTAAGTCGTAGTTAACCCAGCTGACAATGTACGTTAGGTATTCAGTTGCTGTACATTCTAAGTCGTAGTTAACCCAGCTGACAATGAACGTTAGGTATTCAGTTGCCGTACATTCTAAGTCGTAGTTAACCCAGCTGACAATGTATATTCTTCTTCTTCTTCTGCGTTCTCACTAGATTGCGATTTCAGATTCTCTAATAAAGGCAGCCGTCTGCCACAGATTTTCAGCCATGCCATACAGTTTGTCTTCTGCGTTCTCACTAGATTGCGATTTCAGATTCTCTAATAAAGGCAGCCGTCTGCCACAGATTTTCAGCCATGCCATACAGTTTGTCTTCTGCGTTCTCACTAGATTGCGATTTCAGATTCTCTAATAAAGGCAGCCGTCTGCCACAGATTTTCAGCCATGCCATACAGTTTGTCTTCTGCGTTCTCACTAGATTGCGATTTCAGATTCTCTAATAAAGGCAGCCGTCTGCCACAGATTTTCAGCCATGCCATACAGTTTGTCTTCTGCGTTCTCACTAGATTGCGATTTCAGATTCTCTAATAAAGGCAGCCGTCTGCCACAGATTTTCAGCCATGCCATACAGTTTGTCTTCTGCGTTCTCACTAGATTGCGATTTCAGATTCTCTAATAAAGGCAGCCGTCTGCCACAGATTTTCAGCCATGCCATACAGTTTGTCTTCTGCGTTCTCACTAGATTGCGATTTCAGATTCTCTAATAAAGGCAGCCGTCTGCCACAGATTTTCAGCCATGCCATACAGTTTGTCTTCTGCGTTCTCACTGGGATTTCAGATTCTCTAATAAAGGCAGCCGTCTGCCACAGATTTTCAGCCATGCCATACAGTTTGTCTTCTGCGTTCTCACTAGATTGCGATTTCAGATTCTCTAATAAAGGCAGCCGTCTGCCACAGATTTTCAGCCATGCCATACAGTTTGTCTTCTGCGTTCTCACTAGATTGCGATTTCAGATTCTCTAATAAAGGCAGCCGTCTGCCACAGATTTTCAGCCATGCCATACAGTTTGTCTTCTGCGTTCTCACTAGATTGCGATTTCAGATTCTCTAATAAAGGCAGCCGTCTGCCACAGATTTTCAGCCATGCCATACAGTTTGTCTTCTGCGTTCTCACTAGATTGCGATTTCAGATTCTCTAATAAAGGCAGCCGTCTGCCACAGATTTTCAGCCATGCCATACAGTTTGTCTTCTGCGCTCTCACTAGATTGCGATTTCAGATTCTCTAATAAAGGCAGCCGTCTGCCACAGATTTTCAGCCATGCCATACAGTTTGTCTTCTGCGTTCTCACTAGGATTGCGATTTCAGATTCTCTAATAAAGGCAGCCGTCTGCCACAGATTTTCAGCCATGCCATACAGTTTGTCTTCTGCGCTCTCACTAGATTGCGATTTCAGATTCTCTAATAAAGGCAGCCGTCTGCCACAGATTTTCAGCCATGCCATACAGTTTGTCTTCTGCGTTCTCACTAGATTGCGATTTCAGATTCTCTAATAAAGGCAGCCGTCTGCCACAGATTTTCAGCCACGCCATACAGTTTGTCTTCTGCGTTCTCACTAGATGGGATTTCAGATTCTCTAATAAAGGCAGCCGTCTGCCACAGATTTTCAGCCATGCCATACAGTTTGTCTTCTGCGTTCTCACTGATTGCGTTTCAGATTTCTCTAATAAAGGCAGCCGTCTGCCTCAGATTTTCAGCCATGCCATACAGTTTGTCTTCTGCGTTCTCACTAGATTGCGATTTCAGATTCTCTAATAAAGGCAGCCGTCTGCCACAGATTTTCAGCCATGCCATACAGTTTGTCTTCTGCGTTCTCACTAGATTGCGATTTCAGATTCTCTAATAAAGGCAGCCGTCTGCCACAGATTTTCAGCCATGCCATACAGTTTGTCTTCTGCGTTCTCACTAGATTGCGATTTCAGATTCTCTAATAAAGGCAGCCGTCTGCCACAGATTTTCAGCCATGCCATACAGTTTGTCTTCTGCGTTCTCACTAGATTGCGATTTCAGATTCTCTAATAAAGGCAGCCGTCTGCCACAGATTTTCAGCCATGCCATACAGTTTGTCTTCTGCGTTCTCACTAGATTGCGATTTCAGATTCTCTAATAAAGGCAGCCGTCTGCCACAGATTTTCAGCCATGCCATACAGTTTGTCTTCTGCGTTCTCACTGTTGCGATTTCAGATTCTCTAATAAAGGCAGCCGTCTGCCACAGATTTTCAGCCATGCCATACAGTTTGTCTTCTGCGTTCTCACTAGATTGCGATTTCAGATTCTCTAATAAAGGCAGCCGTCTGCCACAGATTTTCAGCCATGCCATACAGTTTGTCTTCTGCGTTCTCACTAGATTGCGATTTCAGATTCTCTAATAAAGGCAGCCGTCTGCCACAGATTTTCAGCCATGCCATACAGTTTGTCTTCTGCGTTCTCACTAGATTGCGATTTCAGATTCTCTAATAAAGGCAGCCGTCTGCCACAGATTTTCAGCCATGCCATACAGTTTGTCTTCTGCGTTCTCACTAGATTGCGATTTCAGATTCTCTAATAAAGGCAGCCGTCTGCCACAGATTTTCAGCCATGCCATACAGTTTGTCTTCTGCGTTCTCACTAGATTGCGATTTCGGATTCTCTAATAAAGGCAGCCGTCTGCCACAGATTTTCAGCAATGCCATACAGTTTGTCTTCTGCGTTCTCACTAGATTGCGATTTCAGATTCTCTAATAAAGGCAGCCGTCTGCCACAGATTTTCAGCCATGCCATACAGTTTGTCTTCTGCGTTCTCACTAGATTGCGATTTCAGATTCTCTAATAAAGGCAGCCGTCTGCCACAGATTTTCAGCCATGCCATACAGTTTGTCTTCTGCGTTCTCACTAGATTGCGATTTCAGATTCTCTAATAAAGGCAGCCGTCTGCCACAGATTTCCAACCATGCCATCAGTTTGTCTTCTGCGTTCTCACTAGATTGGGATTTCAGATTCTCTAATAAAGGCAGCCGTCTGCCACAGATTTTCAGCCATGCCATACAGTTTGTCTTCTGCGTTCTCACTGGGATTTCAGATTCTCTAATAAAGGCAGCCGTCTGCCACAGATTTTCAGCCATGCCATACAGTTTGTCTTCTGCGTTCTCACTAGATTGCGATTTCAGATTCTCTAATAAAGGCAGCCGTCTGCCACAGATTTTCAGCCATGCCATACAGTTTGTCTTCTGCGTTCTCACTAGATTGGGATTTCAGATTCTCTAATAAAGGCAGCCGTCTGCCACAGATTTCCAGCCATGCCATACAGTTTGTCTTCTGCGTTCTCACTAGATTGGGATTTCAGATTCTCTAATAAAGGCAGCCGTCTGCACAGATTTTCAGCCATGCCATACAGTTTGTCTTCTGCGTTCTCACTAGATTGCGATTTCAGATTCTCTAATAAAGGCAGCCGTCTGCCACAGATTTTCAGCCATGCCATACAGTTTGTCTTCTGCGTTTCTCACGTGAGTTGCGATTTCAGATTCTCTAATAAAGGCAGCCGTCTGCACAGATTTCCAACCATGCCATACAGTTTGTCTTCTGCTCTCACTAGATTTGGTTCAGATTCTCTAATAAAGGCAGCCGTCTGCCACAGATTTCCAGCCATGCCATACAGTTTATCTTCTGCGTTCTCACTAGATTGCGATTTCAGATTCTCTAATAAAGGCAGCCGTCTGCCACAGATTTTCAGCCATGCCATACAGTTTGTCTTCTGCGTTCTCACTAGATTGCGATTTCAGATTCTCTAATAAAGGCAGCCGTCTGCCACAGATTTTTAGCCATGCCATACAGTTTGTCTTCTGCGTTCTCACTAGATTGCGATTTCAGATTCTCTAATAAAGGCAGCCGTCTGCCACAGATTTTCAGCCATGCCTGCGTTTGTCTTCTGCGCTCTCACTGGTTGCGATTTCAGATTCTCTAATAAAGGCAGCCGTCTGCCACAGATTTTCAGCCATGCCATACAGTTTGTCTTCTGCGTTCTCACTAGATTGCGATTTCAGATTCTCTAATAAAGGCAGCCGTCTGCCACAGATTTTCAGCCATGCCATACAGTTTGTCTTCTGCGCTCTCACTAGATTGCGATTTCAGATTCTCTAATAAAGGCAGCCGTCTGCCACAGATTTTCAGCCATGCCATACAGTTTGTCTTCTGCGTTCTCACTAGATTGCGATTTCAGATTCTCTAATAAAGGCAGCCGTCTGCCACAGATTTTCAGCCATGCCATACAGTTTGTCTTCTGCGTTCTCACTAGATTGCGATTTCAGATTCTCTAATAAAGGCAGCCGTCTGCCACAGATTTTCAGCCATGCCATACAGTTTGTCTTCTGCGTTCTCACTAGATTGCGATTTCAGATTCTCTAATAAAGGCAGCCGTCTGCCACAGATTTTCAGCCATGCCATACAGTTTGTCTTCTGCGTTCTCACTAGATTGCGATTTCAGATTCTCTAATAAAGGCAGCCGTCTGCCACAGATTTTCAGCCATGCCATACAGTTTGTCTTCTGCGTTCTCACTAGATTGCGATTTCAGATTCTCTAATAAAGGCAGCCGTCTGCCACAGATTTTCAGCCATGCCATACAGTTTGTCTTCTGCGTTCTCACTAGATTGCGATTTCAGATTCTCTAATAAAGGCAGCCGTCTGCACAGATTTTCAAGCCATGCCATACAGTTTGTCTTCTGCGTTCTCACTAGATTGCGATTTCAGATTCTCTAATAAAGGCAGCCGTCTGCCACAGATTTTCAGCCATGCCATACAGTTTGTCTTCTGCGTTCTCACTAGATTGCGATTTCAGATTCTCTAATAAAGGCAGCCGTCTGCCACAGATTTCCAGCCATGCCATACAGTTTGTCTTCTGCGTTCTCACTAGATTGCGATTTCAGATTCTCTAATAAAGGCAGCCGTCTGTCACAGATTTCCAGCCATGCCATACAGTTTGTCTTCTGCGTTCTCACTAGATTGCGATTTCAGATTCTCTAATAAAGGCAGCCGTCTGCTACAGATTTCCAGCCATGCCATACAGTTTGTCTTCTGCGTTCTCACTAGATTGCGATTTCAGATTCTCTAATAAAGGCAGCCGTCTGCCACAGATTTCCAGCCATGCCATACAGTTTATCTTCTGCGTTCTCACTAGATTGCGATTTCAGATTCTCTAATAAAGGCAGCCGTCTGCCACAGATTTCCAGCCATGACATACAGTTTATCTTCTGCGTTCTCACTAGATTGCGATTTCAGATTCTCTAATAAAGGCAGCCGTCTGCCACAGATTTCCAGCCATGCCATACAGTTTATCTTCTGCGTTCTCACTAGATTGCGATTTCAGATTCTCTAATAAAGGCAGCCGTCTGCCACAGATTTCAACCATGCCATACAGTTTGTCTTCTGCGCTCTCACTAGATTGGGATTTCAGATTCTCTAATAAAGGCAGCCGTCTGCCACAGATTTCCAGCCATGCCATACAGTTTATCTTCTGCGTTCTCACTAGATTGCGATTTCAGATTCTCTAATAAAGGCAGCCGTCTGCCACAGATTTTCAGCCATGCCATACAGTTTGTCTTCTGCGTTCTCACTAGATTGCGATTTCAGATTCTCTAATAAAGGCAGCCGTCTGCCAGATTTCCAACCATGCCATACAGTTTATCTTCTGCGTTCTCACTAGATTGCGATATCAGATTCTCTAATAAAGGCAGCCGTCTGCCACAGATTTCCAACATGCCATACAGTTTGTCTTCTGCGCTCTCACTAGATTGGGATTTCAGATTCTCTAATAAAGGCAGCCGTCTGCCACAGATTTCCAGCCATGCCATACAGTTTGTCTTCTGCGTTCTCACTAGATTGCGATATCAGATTCTCTAATAAAGGCAGCCGTCTGCCACAGATTTTCAGCCATGCCATACAGTTTGTCTTCTGCGTTCTCACTAGATTGCGATTTTAGATTCTCTAATAAAGGCAGCCGTCTGCCACAGATTTTCAGCCATGCCATACAGTTTGTCTTCTGCGCTCTCACTAGATTGGGATTTCAGATTCTCTAATAAAGGCAGCCGTCTGCCACAGATTTTCAGCCATGCCATACAGTTTGTCTTCTGCGTTCTCACTAGATTGCGATTTCAGATTCTCTAATAAAGGCAGCCGTCTGCCACAGATTTTCAGCCATGCCATACAGTTTGTCTTCTGCGTTCTCACTAGATTGCGATTTCAGATTCTCTAATAAAGGCAGCCGTCTGCCACAGATTTTCAGCCATGCCATACAGTTTGTCTTCTGCGTTCTCACTAGATTGCGATTTCAGATTCTCTAATAAAGGCAGCCGTCTGCCACAGATTTTCAGCCATGCCATACAGTTTGTCTTCTGCGTTCTCACTAGATTGCGATTTCAGATTCTCTAATAAAGGCAGCCGTCTGCCACAGATTTTCAGCCATGCCATACAGTTTGTCTTCTGCGTTCTCACTAGATTGCGATTTCAGATTCTCTAATAAAGGCAGCCGTCTGCCACAGATTTTCAGCCATGCCATACAGTTTGTCTTCTGCGTTCTCACTAGATTGCGATTTCAGATTCTCTAAAAAAGGCAGCCGTCTGCCACAGATTTTCAGCCATGCCATACAGTTTGTCTTCTGCGTTCTCACTAGATTGCGATTTCAGATTCTCTAATAAAGGCAGCCGTCTGCCACAGATTTCCAGCCATGCCATACAGTTTGTCTTCTGCGTTCTCACTAGATTGCGATTTCAGATTCTCTAATAAAGGCAGCCGTCTGTCACAGATTTCCAGCCATGCCATACAGTTTGTCTTCTGCGTTCTCACTAGATTGCGATTTCAGATTCTCTAATAAAGGCAGCCGTCTGCCACAGATTTTCAGCCATGCCATACAGTTTGTCTTCTGCGTTCTCACTAGATTGCGATTTCAGATTCTCTAATAAAGGCAGCCGTCTGCCACAGATTTTCAGCCATGCCATACAGTTTGTCTTCTGCGTTCTCACTAGATTGCGATTTCAGAATCTCTAATAAAGGCAGCCGTCTGCCACAGATTTTCAGCCATGCCATACAGTTTATCTTCTGCGTTCTCACTAGATTGCGATTTCAGATTCTCTAATAAAGGCAGCCGTCTGCCACAGATTTCCAGCCATGCCATACAGTTTGTCTTCTGCGTTCTCACTAGATTGCGATTTCAGATTCTCTAATAAAGGCAGCCGTCTGCTACAGATTTCCAGCCATGCCATACAGTTTGTCTTCTGCGTTCTCACTAGATTGCGATTTCAGATTCTCTAATAAAGGCAGCCGTCTGCCACAGATTTCCAGCCATGCCATACAGTTTATCTTCTGCGTTCTCACTAGATTGCGATTTCAGATTCTCTAATAAAGGCAGCCGTCTGCCACAGATTTCCAGCCATGCCATACAGTTTATCTTCTGCGTTCTCACTAGATTGCGATTTCAGATTCTCTAATAAAGGCAGCCGTCTGCCACAGATTTCCAGCCATGCCATACAGTTTGTCTTCTGCGCTCTCACTAGATTGGGATTTCAGATTCTCTAATAAAGGCAGCCGTCTGCACAGATTTCCAGCCATGCCATACAGTTTATCTTCTGCGTTCTCACTAGATTGCGATTTCAGATTCTCTAATAAAGGCAGCCGTCTGCCACAGATTTTCAGCCATGCCATACAGTTTGTCTTCTGCGTTCTCACTAGATTGCGATTTCAGATTCTCTAATAAAGGCAGCCGTCTGCCACAGATTTTCAGCCATGCCATACAGTTTGTCTTCTGCGTTCTCACTAGATTGCGATTTCAGATTCTCTAATAAAGGCAGCCGTCTGCCACAGATTTTCAGCCATGCCATACAGTTTGTCTTCTGCGTTCTCACTAGATTGCGATTTCAGATTCTCTAATAAAGGCAGCCGTCTGCCACAGATTTTCAGCCATGCCATACAGTTTGTCTTCTGCGTTCTCACTAGATTGCGATTTCAGATTCTCTAATAAAGGCAGACGTCTGCCACAGATTTTCAGCCATGCCATACAGTTTGTCTTCTGCGTTCTCACTAGATTGCGATTTCAGATTCTCTAATAAAGGCAGACGTCTGCCACAGATTTTCAGCCATGCCATACAGTTTGTCTTCTGCGTTCTCACTAGATTGCGATTTCAGATTCTCTAATAAAGGCAGCCGTCTGCCACAGATTTCCAGCCATGCCATACAGTTTATCTTCTGCGTTCTCACTAGATTGCGATATCAGATTCTCTAATAAAGGCAGCCGTCTGCCACAGATTTCCAGCCATGCCATACAGTTTGTCTTCTGCGCTCTCACTAGATTGGGATTTCAGATTCTCTAATAAAGGCAGCCGTCTGCCACAGATTTCCAGCCATGCCATACAGTTTGTCTTCTGCGTTCTCACTAGATTGCGATATCAGATTCTCTAATAAAGGCAGCCGTCTGCCACAGATTTTCAGCCATGCCATACAGTTTGTCTTCTGCGTTCTCACTAGTTGCGATTTCAGATTCTCTAATAAAGGCAGCCGTCTGCCACAGATTTTCAGCCATGCCATACAGTTTGTCTTCTGCGTCTCACTAGATTGGGATTTCAGATTCTCTAATAAAGGCAGCCGTCTGCCACAGATTTCCAGCCATGCCATACAGTTTATCTTCTGCGTTCTCACTAGATTGCGATATCAGATTCTCTAATAAAGGCAGCCGTCTGCCACAGATTTCCAGCCATGCCATACAGTTTGTCTTCTGCGCTCTCACTAGATTGGGATTTCAGATTCTCTAATAAAGGCAGCCGTCTGCCACAGATTTCAACCATGCCATACAGTTTGTCTTCTGCGTTCTCACTGATTGCGATATCAGATTCTCTAATAAAGGCAGCCGTCTGCCACAGATTTTCAGCCATGCCATACAGTTTGTCTTCTGCGTTGTCACTAGATTGCGATTTCAGATTCTCTAATAAAGGCAGCCGTCTGCCACAGATTTTCAGCCATGCCATACAGTTTGTCTTCTGCGCTCTCACTAGATTGGGATTTCAGATTCTCTAATAAAGGCAGCCGTCTGCCACGATTTCAGCCATGCCATACAGTTTATCTTCTGCGTTCTCACTAGATTGCGATATCAGATTCTCTAATAAAGGCAGCCGTCTGCCAGGATTTCCAGCCATGCCATACAGTTTGTCTTCTGCGCTCTCACTAGATTGGGATTTCAGATTCTCTAATAAAGGCAGCCGTCTGCCACAGATTTCCAGCCATGCCATACAGTTTGTCTTCTGCGTTCTCACTAGATTGCGATATCAGATTCTCTAATAAAGGCAGCCGTCTGCCACAGATTTTCAGCCATGCCATACAGTTTGTCTTCTGCGTTCTCACTAGATTGCGATTTCAGATTCTCTAATAAAGGCAGCCGTCTGCCACAGATTTTCAGCCATGCCATACAGTTTGTCTTCTGCGCTCTCACTAGATTGGGATTTCAGATTCTCTAATAAAGGCAGCCGTCTGCCACAGATTTCCAGCCATGCCATACAGTTTGTCTTCTGCGTTCTCACTAGATTGCGATATTAGATTCTCTAATAAAGGCAGCCGTCTGCCACAGATTTTCAGCCATGCCATACAGTTTGTCTTCTGCGTTCTCACTAGATTGCGATTTCAGATTCTCTAATAAAGGCAGCCGTCTGCCACAGATTTCACCATGCCATACAGTTTGTCTTCTGCGTTCTCACTAGATTGCGATTTCAGATTCTCTAATAAAGGCAGCCGTCTGCCACAGATTTTCAGCCATGCCATACAGTTTGTCTTCTGCGTTCTCACTAGATTGCGATTTCAGATTCTCTAATAAGGCAGCCGTCTACCACAGATTTTCAACCATGCCTACAGTTTGTCTTCTGCGTTCTCACTAGATTGCGATTTCAGATTCTCTAGTAAAGGCAGCCGTCTGCCACAGATTTCCAGCCATGCCATACAGTTTATCTTCTGCGTTCTCACTAGATTGCGATTTCAGATTCTCTAATAAAGGCAGCCGTCTGCCACAGATTTCCCAGCCATGCCATACAGTTTATCTTCTGCGTTCTCACTAGATTGCGATATCGGATTCTCTAATAGAGCCGTCTGCCACAGATTTTCAACCATGCCATACAGTTTGTCTTCTGCGCTCTCACTAGATTGGGATTTCAGATTCTCTAATAAAGGCAGCCGTCTGCCACAGATTTCCAGCCATGCCATACAGTTTGTCTTCTGCGTTCTCACTAGTTGCGATTTCAGATTCTCTAATAAAGGCGCCGTCTGCCACAGATTTTCAGCCATGCCATACAGTTTGTCTTCTGCGCTCTCACTAGATTGGGATTTCAGATTCTCTAATAAAGGCAGCCGTCTGCCACAGATTTCCAGCCAAGCCATACAGTTTGTCTTCTGCGTTCTCACTAGATTGCGATATCAGATTCTCTAATAAAGGCAGCCGTCTGCACAGATTTTCAACCATGCCATACAGTTTGTCTTCTGCGTTCTCACTAGATTGCGATTTCAGATTCTCTAATAAAGGCAGCCGTCTGCCACAGATTTTCAGCCATGCCATACAGTTTGTCTTCTGCGTTCTCACTAGATTGCGATTTCAGATTCTCTAATAAAGGCAGCCGTCTGCCACAGATTTTCAGCCATGCCATACAGTTTGTCTTCTGCGTTCTCACTAGATTGCGATTTCAGATTCTCTAATAAAGGCAGCCGTCTGCCACAGATTTCCAGCCATGCCATACAGTTTATCTTCTGCGCTCTCACTAGATTGGGATTTCAGATTCTCTAATAAAGGCAGCCGTCTGCACAGATTTCCAGCCATGCCATACAGTTTGTCTTCTGCGTTCTCACTAGATTGCGATATCAGATTCTCTAATAAAGGCAGCCGTCTGCCGAGATTTTCAGCCATGCCATACAGTTTGTCTTCTGCGTTCTCACTAGATTGCGATTTCAGATTCTCTAATAAAGGCAGCCGTCTGCCATAGATTTTCACTGTCCATACAGTTTGTCTTCTGCGTTCTCACTGATTGCGATTTCAGATTCTCTAATAAAGGCAGCCGTCTGCCACAGATTTTCAGCCATGCCATACAGTTTGTCTTCTGCGTTCTCACTAGATTGCGATTTCAGATTCTCTAATAAAGGCAGCCGTCTGCCACAGATTTCCAGCCATGCCATACAGTTTATCTTCTGCGTTCTCACTAGATTGCGATTTCAGATTCTCTAATAAAGGCAGCCGTCTGCCACAGATTTCCAGCCATGCCATACAGTTTATCTTCTGCGTTCTCACTAGATTGCGATTTCAGATTCTCTAATAAAGGCAGCCGTCTGCCACAGATTTCCCAGCCATGCCATACAGTTTGTCTTCTGCGTTCTCACTAGATTGCGATTTCAGATTCTCTAATAAAGGCAGCCGTCTGCCACAGATTTCCAGCCATGCCATACAGTTTGTCTTCTGCGTTCTCACTAGATTGCGATTTCAGATTCTCTAATAAAGGCAGCCGTCTGCCACAGATTTTCAGCCATGCCATACAGTTTGTCTTCTGCGTTCTCACTAGATTGCGATTTCAGATTCTCTAATAAAGGCAGCCGTCTGCCACAGATTTCCAGCCATGCCATACAGTTTATCTTGGACATCGTGTAAGGGGACACCTCTTTCTTCTCAGGTCAGCATAATGGATGCAGTTCTGTAGGGTATGCTCTATTGTCATACTCGCCAAGCCTAGTCTGTCCATTAATTCGTGAGCACGTTTGAAATTGATTTTCTCGAAAACTACCTGTTGGATCTCAGTGATTTTTGCATGCAGCCTTAGAATATCCATGACGCTAAAATAAAGCTAACCAGTAGTTCATAGATGCTACGGATTTTGCACATCGGCGAATTCTTTTGATCTTTTATGACAATTGCAAATACAGGGCTCAATTTTAGATTTTACAGTAATCCTAGAATTTGTCCATGTCAATTCTATTCATAGGTGTATCTCCATATTAACTTGATAGGTCAAGTAATTGAGTGTGTTGCCCTTTATGTGCAATCGTGAACTTGGATACAATATGCAACAGTTAGTCCTCCCCTTCGGTCACCATTAGACCCCAGGGTGTCTTAACTTCACCACAAATTGTATGATGGTAGACGCATTTGGATATGGAAATGTATACGTTACTATTTCTCAGTCTGTAATCAAAATATGATTTGTATCATCCCGAATCTGACGATTCCATGAGGTTGATAATTGTTACTGGCTGGACAAATTGTAATCCATCTCGGTGCTAGTACTCGTCTTCCTCTCGGAGCACATGTTCAACACACTTCTTCCAGAACTGCATGTCTATCATTGAGAAGGACTCACGTGTCAGAACTTCAACATCACACATTTTAAACGTCCTGTTCTGTTCGCAACTTGCCCTTTTACTTTAGCCCAGACAAGCTCTATCGGATTGAGCATGATATGGAGGTAGTCGCAAAAGACGTGTGGCCGTATTCCGCAATGATTTTGTCAATATGAAACACCTTTGTCTTGTTTGTCATCCTCTACAGGTGCAACAACTCGATTTCAAATATGTATCATCGAAGCTGACATTTTCCTTAGCAAGCCAAGTCCTAATTTGATCTTTTGTATTTGATGCAGTTGGTACTTTGTCTTCCGCTGATACTGCGTTGTGATAGGATGCATTATCCATTACCAAGCATGATGTTCTGTTTAGAATTGGAAGTAGATCTTTCTCCATCCAGTGCCTGAAAATATGCCCATTCATTTCTGTGTGGTAGTCCCTACCGTCGGTACTTTTGATTGGAAAATAAGTCCAGCGTCATGGACAAGACCTTCTTCACTGCTTCCTGCATGTGTTAGTATAATACGCTGGCCTTTGCTGCTTGGTATTTTCTTTTCTGTTCACCGTCTACTGATTGCCATTCTTTAGCATTGGTGTGGTGAGCATTGACCCAGGATTCGTCCAAATATACAATATCATAGCCTTGCCTCCGCCGCTCACGGATCTGCCTCAGGTATTTACTTCGGCAGCAATTAAATGTGGCTTTTCACAAATAATATTCCTGCCGCCTATCGTTTTTCTGAAGGTGAAGCCGGCGGCTCTTACAATTTTCATAGAGTACTTTTAGAAATGTCTATGCTGCAATCTGATTGCAGTTTTAATTTCAGTTTCCTGAGAGTAACAAGTTGATTTGTCGCAAACATTTTCAAGAGCTCCCGTCTTATGACATCTATGTCAAAGTCGTCAATTGTTCTTTTCCGTCCTTGCTTGACATTAGTGCACTTTGTGTCCTGTTTAATCCATCGGAAAAGGATTCTCTATTCAGACCAAGCGCCAGTTGCGCTCGTTTCTCAGGGTTATGAATATCGCATATAGATGACCTCTCTTAGATTCCCTACGGAAGTGTTGGTATAGTAAAACTGTAACCTTCTGCATTGTTATAAATGTGCACTTCAGACTCATTATGAATGTGATATCAATGTCAGTTTTGATAAGCCAACAAATATGATACAATAGCTTCATACAAATAGCGAGATACACCTATGACTATGCAACGGTATCCCAATTATATACCAATTATCCCAATTATAACGTCATATGCTTTCCACTTTCAAAGTCGACTGGGTTCGGTGCACGGGATTTCGTGAAATTGTTGTATACTCACGATATTTCTATGTTACCATAATGTATTTTTAGAACAACGCGTCTGTGTACCGTAGATCTGTTACTATTGTGTACAATCCGGTGAGGTTGATTTTAATATAACCTGAAGAAGAAATATTTCAAACTACATCAAATTTTCTTGGAAAAAAATATTTCTCTAGCGTCATGGATATTCTAAGGCTGCTTGCAAAAATCACTGAGATCCAACAGGTAGTTTTCGAGAAAATCAATTTCAAACGTGCTCACGAATTAATGGACAGACTATAGCTTTCTAATTTAAGAGTAAATTCGAAGTCGTCGCCGCAGCTACAATGTGGTGTGATGTCGAAAATGTTAGTTTTTCAATTAGCTGAAAGTGACTAATCACGTATAGGGGTATCTAAGTGCTAACTGACGAAGATTCTACTATCCATTTTTTCTAGCTTTCTTTTTTTTCTTCTTTAAAACAAATCTCAATTATCTGTGTAATCTTGTTCGAATGTTGACCTTTAGCCCCGTGAGTCATGATAACGTTTTCAAGTTGCTTGTAAGTACAACTGAGAAGAAACGTGTTTGTTTACTGTTGCGTGAAGTGATGGATGCACACTCACAAATCACCGTAACTGAGAAAATGCGCACTCACAAATCACTGTAACTGTGACAAAAAAACTGATCTGTTTTGAATTGTTTAAGAATGAATACCGAAACAATCTTAAATAAATCTTCACAGATTGAAAATTATTTTGGAATATGATGAAAGCAATGTGACGAGTATTGGGGAAAGTGTAGAAGAGAAAGACCAAGACAAAGATGGATAGATGCTACGATAGATGGCCTGAACATGACAGAAATAGAGATAGAATATTTGAAATATTATAGCAATTTCAAAGCAATGTCTTCTTCTATTCTCAAATCCTGTTTTGTCTCAAAACGTCAGGATAAGAAGAGATTTATAGAACGGGCATTTTTGGAGTACTGTTATGGTGGCAAAGAGAGCCTCAGTAGCGTAGTTGTTAGTCAACTCGCTTCTTAAGCTAGTGGTCCGGTTCAATCCCACTGTGGACGTGGGTTAACGACTGTAACGACTCTCAGGTCGATACGGCTTTAATTTGGTACCAAGAAAAGTACTGTGTAGCAAAAGCGGTCGGTGTGATTTTGACCACATCACTCATCGTGTGCCGACGGTCAATGAGACATCACTCATCGTGTGCCGACGGTCAATGCCACATCAATCATCGTGTGCCGACGGTCAATGAGACATCACTCATCGTGTGCCGACTGTCAATGCCACATCACTCATCGTGTGCCGACGGTCAATGCCACATCACTCATCGTGTGCCGACGGTCAATGCCACATCACTCATCGTGTGCCGACAGTTGAAGAAAAATTCGGGCCTAGCTATCGCCGTATTACCAAATATATCCCAAGGTATGAAAATATGGTATCTACTTTTACTTTTATAGAGGACACTCATTGTCTAACCTAGCAATACTAGTGTCCTTACAAACAAACCACAGCCATTCCAGGCTGTGTTGGTAAGAACGCTCGTATTGCTAGGCTAGGCAATGAGTGTCGTAAGAAATAAGGTTAAGCGGTTCGAATCCTGTGTTTGTCAATCTGTTTTTCCGGAAGTTCTTAATACCTGTACACTGTTTATTTACTGATCATATTCTTAGCTTCCACTGCTTCCTCTGGGGTTCTTACAAAATACTCTTTGTTCTCTCCTTTTATATGGGTAAAGTTCTGTACAAAGCAAGCACCTAGATGATATTGATGAGTGTAGTAATGATGATGATTATGACATCATGTTAAATCTAGAGAGACAAAGTATGTTATGCTTATCCGTGACATCTTTGACATTTAACAATCAGGAATAGCAGGCTGAAAAGCTGATGCCCCCAGGGAAAATTATACTCCATCTAACCTTCCGGCCACTATCTCCATCTAATCTTCAGTTCACTATCTCAAACCAACCTTCAGTTCATTATCTCCATATACTTTTCAGTTCACAATCTCTATCCAAACTTCCGTTCATTATTTTCATAGAACTTCCAATTCACTATCTCCATTCAACTTTCAGTTCATAATGTTCATCTAGCCTTCAGCTCTCTTTCCCCATCATTTCCCCTTCAGTTCATTATGTCCAACCGTCAGTACATAATGACCAACCTTCAGTTCATCCAACCTTCATTTCATCCAACCTTCAGTTCATTCAACCTTCAGTTCATCCAACCTTCAGTTCATCCAATCCTCAGTGCATCCAACCTTCAGTTAACCCAACCTTCAGTTCATCCAGCATTCAGTTCATAATGTCAGACCTTCAGTTCATCCAACCTTCAGTTCATCCAACCTTCAGTTCATCCAACCTTCATTCATCAACCTTCAGTTCACAACTTCAGTTCATCCAACCTTCAGTTCATCCAACCTTCAGTTCATAATGTCAAACCTTCAGTTCATCTAACCTTCAGTTCACTATCTCTATCCGACCTTCAATGAAGCACTCTATATGTACAAAGCATTATAACAAATCCACATACCAAACATCCGAATACGCCCTCCCGATCTTCATCGGAGTAGCTTGCTCCATCTGACCTTCAGGCGAAATCTCTAGGGATGCATACTATACAATGCCAACATTGTTGGCTGTACATGGCCTCCGTCTGATGCACCCGAGTGGCACACACTGTTAGAACAGTTTTTCATGAACAACTTTGCTGATAACTGTTTATTTGTCTCTGAGTTTGCTCACGTTTCTCTGTTGCTATATGCAACGTGTCAGACAGGCATGCATAGTCTGACAACCCACAGACAATATGTCTGCCCTTCTCTATTGTTATTTTCGTCCTGCTAGACAGACTGCTATGCAGACTGGAATTTTGAAGTTGATGTGTATGATTTCGTTTAGAAACTGTACAATAATTGCATATGCTTATTTGTAAGTTATCTTTGAAAATGAAATTCATGGCATATCCTTTACAGGACGTAGCCATCAACCACAGTAAACGAGTCGTTGATTTTCTAGGCACCACTTATACGTTCAGTAGTTTGTCATTGCTGTCTGAGCGGTGAGGCCTATTTTTACAATTTGTAAAAATCCCACGGAAACGAATTTTCTTCCAACTTGCCCACCATGGGGTTTGAACCAGGTACGCTTGGGCTTGAGATCGAACTCACTATCGCTTGATCTACAGATGCTCACAAGTTATTTATACGAAATTAAATAAACATGAGGTGTCTGTATCTACTTCTTCGAATGCTTCATATCCACTACTTGTTAACCACACTTTGTCATTTGTATGTGATCCGAGCCTATGAGCGATTGCACCTTTTGCCGGTTATACGTCTATAAGTAGGCAAGCACATCCGATTTCTGCGACGCTTTTATTTACTAGGGTAGCTTTCCTAGGCCCCTACCTCAGTCGCGTCTTACGATATGCTTTGTAGATCGCAGTGTTACTATTCTTTGCTCCCCATGGGCCTCTGCAAAATACGGGCGAAGTCTAGACATACTGAAATACATGTTTAGGAGGAGATCCAAGCAAATATGGATATGTCTAATGTGCCATGCAGATGATCCTCAAATGAACAATGAACTATGAAGGAAATGAACAATGAACTATGAAGGAAATGAACAATGAACTATGAAGGAAATGAACAATGAACTATGAAGGAAATGAACAATGAACTATGAAGGAAATGAACAATGAATATGAAGAAATGAACAATGAACTATGAAGGAAATGAACAATGAACTATGAAGGAAATGAACAATGAACTATGAAGGAAATGAACAATGAACTATGAAGGAAATGAACTATGAAAGAAATGAACAATGAACTATGATGAAGTTTAAGAAAATGATGTCAGTAATCATTGTAGATTAGATTTCGTTGAAATTGTTGGTTGCTGACCAGTCAGTTTGTGTGCTGACCAGTCAGTTTGTGTGCTGACCAGTCAGTTTGTATGCTGACCAGTCAGTTTGTGTGCTGACCAGTCAGTTTGTGTGCTGACCAGTCAGTTTGTGTGCTGACCAGTCAGTTTGTATGCTGACCAGTCAGTTTGTGTGCTGACCAGTCAGTTTGTGTGCTGACCAGTCAGTTTGTATGCTGACCAGTCAGTTTGTGTGCTGACCAGTCAGTTTGTATGCTGACCAATCAGTTCGTGTGCCCTCTGTTCTCTTGCTAATTGCTATATATTTGGTATATGTTTGTCTGTGACGACACTGCTGTTGTATTTCATACCAAGTTTTCGACTTATCTAGTCTTGTAGGACGAAACTCCTTCTTGATGCCATCAAGTGTTGGATGGTTATCTAACATTCCGCAGTGTTTTGTGATATGATTATGTTCAAGTCTTTTCAGTTATCAGATGACTATCATGATAGCACTCCGGACATGTCCATAGGTGCTCCGATCTCCGCCTCAACAAATCCAGCAGCGTCCAGCTTCACAAAACGCCAGTTCGATGTTGATTAATCAATATCTTTGCATATTTGGTATGTCGTTCTTTTCGTGCTTTACCAAATATTGATACCCATCTCTCTATCTGGTCAGCGAGTGAGACTCACAACCCTGAAACTCTTCTTTTCGAAAAGACTCTATCAGTGTCTTAAGAATATGGTTTCGGTCCATTACATATCCCTCTGCTATCGTATCCCTGCCGGTCAACCTATCAGTTGAAGTCTTTGTTTAGTTATAATTATTAGATGTGTTCTGGTAGTGTTATGACACAGTATTGGATACTAGAAAATAATTGACAATATTACCAACAAATTGGAGACATTCCAAACTAATATTTTAGAAGAATCCTGCACATTTTCTGGCCATATACGAAAACAAATTTATATTAAAAAAATTTTTTTAGTTTTCCCGATCCAGAAGCACTTGAGCTTTTCAGCTCTTCGACTCGGTGCCATGGACATCGTAACCCTTTGGTTCGGTGCCACGAACACCGTAAATCTGGGAATCTGTGACTTTTTCTGCCATCCCGCGGAATTGAAACCGCACACACAGAGGGATAGTCACCGTAGTCCAACGCGCTACGAACACGCTGGGCAGACGGGCAATTTAAAGCTTTTAAGACGATCAAACTGTGGTGCATCATTTATAGACTATCATTAAAAGACGAAGATTGAGATGGATTATACATATGTTGGTTGATTGATTGATTGATTGATTGATTGATTGATAGGACCATCATCATTGCACTTCAGTGAGTAAGCATATGTGCTCCGATCTCTTTATCCCATAGCAAGATCTCAGTTGCAGTGCACAAACTCCGTAGCACCGGCGAGGATCCCCGATGTAATTTTGAAGATGAAGATATTTTTGTAGCAATTTTATTTTCAAACTTTTCTAAACTGGGCAGCGGCTTTCCAGCCTGCTCTTCTCAATTTTGAACTGTGCCCGGGCAGCGGCTTTCCAGCCTGCTCTTCTCAATTTTGAACTGTGCCGGGCAGCTGCTTTCCAGCCTGCTCTTCTCAATTTTGAACTGTGCCGGGCAGCTGCTTTCCAGCCTGCTCTTCTCAATTTTGAACTGTGCCCAGCGGCCTTCCAGCCTGCTCTTCTCAATTTTGAACTGTGCCCGGGCAGCGCCTTTCCAGCCTGCTCTTCTCAATTTTGAACTGTGCCCGGGCAGCGGCTTTCCAGCCTGCTCTTCTCAATTTTGAACTGTGCCCAGGCAGCGCTTTCCAGCCTGCTCTTCTCAATTTTGAACTGTGCCCGGGCAGCGGCTTTCCAGCCTGCTCTTCTCAATTTTGAACTGTGCCCGGGCAGCGGCTTTCCAGCCTGCTCTTCTCAATTTTGAACTGTGCCCGGGCAGCGGCTTTCCAGCCTGCTCTTCTCAATTTTGAACTGTGCCCGGGCAGCGGCTTTCCAGCCTGCTCTTCTCAATTTTGAACTGTGCCCGGGCAGCTCCAGCCTGCTCTTCTCAATTTTGAACTGTGCCCGGGCAGCGCCTTTCCAGCCTGCTCTTCTCAATTTTGAACTGTGCACCGGGCAGCTTTCCAGCCTGCTCTTCTCAATTTTGAACTGTGCCCGGGCAGCGCTTGCCAGCCTGCTCTTCTCAATTTTGAACTGTGCCTCGGGCAGCGCTTTCCAGCCTGCTCTTCTCAATTTTGAACTGTGCCCAGGCAGTGCTTTCCAGCCTGCTCTTCTCAATTTTGAACTGTGCCCGGGCAGCGTCTTTCCAGCCTGCTCTTCTCAATTTTGAACTGTGCCCGGCAGCTGCTTGTCCAGCCTGCTCTTCTCAATTTTGAACTGTGCCGGCAGCGGTTTTCCAGCCTGCTCTTCTCAATTTTGAACTGTGCCCGGGCAGCGTCTTTCCAGCCTGCTCTTCTCAATTTTGAACTGTCAAGTATTATTTTACTTGCACAAATTGAACACGGGACCTACATTTTATCGTTCGTCTCCGATAGGACTAGGAACTCGATCTCACCTACACTTAGATCAGGGATCTCTGGAGAAACATTCAGATGGCTTCACGAGGGAGCGAGCCTGGTACGTTGGCACGATAGACAAGCACCTAGCCTCTACACCACAGATACTCCTTATTGGTTATACATATATGTCATATGCCAGTAGGATCATTGACAGCTGACAGCTCTTCGGTAAACTGCTGATGGAAAGAGAGAGCCTGAAAGTGAAAAGGAAAATATAGGAGAAGAACTGGGAATAGAGAGAGCCGCGGTAGCGTAGTTGTTAGTGAACTTGTTTCTCAAGGCTGGTGGTCCGGGTTCAACTCCCACAGTGCGTGAAATTGTTCCCAACCGCGACGGCTCTCAGGTTGACCCAGCCTCAACTGGGTACCAGACATGCTCTGGGAAAGTAAAGGCGGCCGGCGTGATGCTGACCACATCACCCAACGTGTGCGACGGTCAATGAATAATACAGGCCTAACACTGTATTGCCCTATATACCACAAGGTATGAAAGGGTTCCTTTACTTTTCTTTACTTTTACTGGGAATAGAGAGTTGATAGATTGTTGCCAGACATGGAAAACAAGTGGTAGCAATGCGACAGAATGGCAACAATTGAAATCTGATGTGAAAGCCTTATATGTCAAAGAGGACGTTGAAACGATATAGTTAGGGATAAGATATGTTAGGTACAGAGATAGACAATGATACTCTGATCTCTTGGGCTCGATCAATGATACTTGGGCTTGGAGACAATGGATGGAGTCGCTGGGGAGGTCTAAGCTGACAAAACTCAGTTTAATTTTTGTGCCAAGACATGCAGGTATTAGAGGAAATGAACGCACCGATAAGCTTGCAGGTATGGCTGCTGTGGAAAGCTGTGGAACAATGGACCAGTCTGATATTATAAATTCCTTAAGGGAGAGAGGTCGTGTACATGATTCCAGTAATAGTGGTGAATCTACAACACTAACCAGACTGCAAGAATTCCAAGTCAAGTGTGATATATCGAGAGAAGAACACTATGCCGGTAGCCAAAGAAAAATAGTAAACCAACAAAGAACCGGGGTCGTCAGTCGCCACACACTGAGAGACATGCTGAAAATGAGATCGGAGCACTTATGGAATAATTGGTTCGATGTGCAGTGAGGATGATCCCGCAACTAAACTAAACTCTGATCTCTATATCGTTTGTATTATCTTTGTTAGTATGTGAGACATGTAATGCTTACCTTCCATAACCCTAAAGACAAAGTTGACCATCACTTATTCTCACTATTTTCAGCACATCGCTAAGTACAGTAGTGATGTCAATTATTTCATTCTCTCACTCTATTTCTCCCTTTCTCTCATTTCTCCTTACTCGTCTCTTCTATCTTTCTCTCACTCTTTCGTTCTCCTTTCTCATCCCTTCAATACTTGTCTCTCTTTCTCCCTCCTTTCTCTCCCTCTTTCTGTTTCTGTCCTTCTATCTTTCTTTCACTCTCCGTTTCTTCCCTACTGCTATCATTCTCTCTGTCTCCTACTTTTTCTATAGCGAAACATTTAAAAACATAGTACTGTAGTTTTACAAAATATAAAAACAATAACAACACACAGCAACGTTTCGACCAACAGGTCTTTATCAAGCAATAGATACAACAGAAGTGAAGAAACCCACTTACTACACGGTACACAACAAATAGAATTATACAATAAATTCATAATGGCCCTCCTTTTCTTTTTCTGGCTCACGATTTCTCACCCATTCTATCTCTCTTTCTCTCTATCTTTTCCTTTATTACTCACTCAATGTTATTTACTTTAAAAAACAATAACAAACAAAAACTAACCTTATAATTGCCATTCTCCTGACTTGCCTTTTTGAGCAACCCAAAAAATAAGTTTCCTCAATCCTTATCATCCAGCATACCATTCTCTTACCTTTTTGTTCAACGTTTTTTGGTAGAAACGTTTTTACATTGATGTACTTTTACAACTCTCAACCCGCTAGTATAGGAATAATTACCCAAAATAAATACTTTGATGTCTTCAGTAAAATTAAAAATGGTTAACCCACAGAGAGAGTCGAATAAACGCTTTCTTTGTCAAAGACTCGAACGTAGAAATGTATCTATTGAAGACAGACCACCCGTCGTGAGCGCTACCAGGAGAACTTGGCTTCTGGAATAAAGGTTTCAGATAAGAGCAGTATCCAATTAGCTTCAACAATTTTTTTTCTCCATTTTCTTGGCATCATCGTCTTTAAAGATCACGGTATACATCCTCAATGTTAGTTTATCGGGCGCCTGTCAGAGACGGTAGTGATTCGATGCCAGCTGTTAATGTTATGTTTATATCGGAATTCTAACGACAGTTTTAATTACAGGTAGGGATCAACTGAACTTTGCACTTTCTACTTCTCTTAATATTAAGTACCTTCATATTATTTTTCTTGTGTATGGTATTGCGCTTCTGACTGATTTTTGCTTGAAGGTATAATTTCATTTTACTCAGTATCCCTCTTGATATTGGTGTGTCTTCTCCGAGTTCAGAGATATACTAAGTATATCAGGACCGAGGTTGACTAAGGATGCTTGTAATCAACTTACCATGCCCTTAATACGGACTAGTTCAAAATCTGCACTGTACTTCTTCTGCTTCTTCCTCGAACGCTCCATATCGACCCCTGGTTAACTACTCTGTGTGATTGGTATGTGATGTGAGCCTAAGAGCGGCTGTACCTTGTGCAAGTTATGTGCCTACGAGTAGGCCAGTACATCTGATTTCTTTGATGCTTTTTTTTTATTTACAAGGGTAGCATTCTAGGGCTACATCAGTCGACTCTTACGACCTGCATTGTAGGTTGCAGTGGTACTATTCTTTGCTTCCACTGCGGGCCCCGGCACCACACGGGTGTGCACTGTACAAATACTAAGCTCACCTATTCATTATGTGGGTTTAATTATACAATGTTTTCTCATACTGTAGATATCGCCCCTGTGGTGCCGGGGTCCGCATGGGAAGCAATGAATAGTACTACTGCGACTTACAATGTAGGTCTTAGAGACGACTGATGTAGGGGCCTAGGAAGATACCTAGTAAATAAAGAGCGTCGCAGAAATCGGATGTGCATAACTGGTACAACATACACTCGCTCTTAGGCTCATATCACATACACACCACACAGAGTGGTTAACAAGTGGTCAAAGTGGAGCGTTCGAAGAAGAAGAAGAAGAAGAAGAAGAAGAATACTGTAGATATAAAACGGTGATGTTAAATTCGGTTCATTTTTGTGAAATAATTTATTCGAAATTACGTTTTATATTTGCTATACTTTGTGCGTGAGTCACGTTGAGTTCAAAATTAGTTCACTACCAAGTTTCAGTAATAAAGTACTGCGTAAATTTAACTCACAGGAAATTAATTTCAAACCAGATAAATGTGATGACGCTTCGTTTTGAATATATCTATAATAATATATCATCTTTGTGTCCGTTGTATCGGTTTGACACGTACTCTCTCTCTCTCTCTCTCTCTCTCGCTCTATGTCTCTCTCTCTCTGTATCTGCCTTTTAAACCCGGATTGGGGCATAGGCCCTCAACCAACTCATGCCAAGTCTTTCTATCTCTAGCTATCTCCTGCATCTCCCTCCAGCTCTTCTGTATATTGTTAACCTCTCCCTCCAAATCTCATCTCCATGTATTTCTTGGCCTCCTCTTCTTTCGTTGTCCCTGCATACGGTTTCTATGAAAGATCTCCATTGTTGTCATTTTGTCGTCTTTCTACTAATTGCTTCACATATCAGAATCACATATCAGAATCACATATCAGAACCACATATAAGAACCACATATCAGAACCACATATAAGAACCACATATCAGAATCACATATCAGAATCACATATCAGAATCACATATCAGAATCACATATCAGAATCACATATCAGAATCACATATCAGAATCACATATCAGAACCACATATAAGAACCACATATCAGAATCACATATCATAATCACATATCAGAATCACATATCAGAATCACATATCAGAATCACATATCAGAATCACATATCAGAATCACATATCAGAATCACATATCAGAATCACATATCAGAATCACATATCAGAATCACAAAGCAACTTTACCCATCGAGTGTCCATCGAAGAGATATTCTATGGGAGAAGCTGGAAAGGATTACTATTCGAGACATGAAGAACAGCTTTGAAAGAAATCAAAAATTCTCTTAGCAAAATTCTTCTTGGAAAATCCTGTGTGTTCAAATTTTAATATCGCCTGTGTGTTCATATCTTAATATCTCCTGTGTGGTGACAGGGTCTGCAAGGGAAGCAAAGAATAGTACAACTGCAAACTACAAAGCATGTCGTAAGAGGTGACTAATGTAGGACCTAGGAAGCCTCCTAGTAAATAAAAAGCATCGCAGAAATCGGATTTGCTAGTCTACTTATTGGCGCATAACTGGCACAACGTACAATCGCTCTTATGCTCAGATCATATACAAATCACACAGAGTAGTTAACAAGTGGTCGATATGAAGCGTTCTAAAAAGACGAAATTCTAATACAGTTAATTGTAATATCGTTCCGTTAAAAATCTTTAAATGCGAGAAAATTTGAAATCGCCGCCGGAGCGACGGTATAAATGATCTACAGTTGAAGCTTTCTATTATCATCCCCTGAAAAGAATTGAACACATTTTGGATAGTGCTATATGTGTATGTGCGTTATACATATCCATATTTCCGGGTACATACAGTAGGGAATAAAAGAAAGAGAGAATGAAAAACATAGGAGTAAAGATGCAATACTTTTCTCTTTCTTTTCTTCAATTCTGGTGTTGCCTCACAGAGTCAGGATAAGAAGAGATTTCTAGAACGTGCCCTTTGTGTGCGCTTCACAAATACTATATTTCGTCGCCTCTGTTATCTCTGAGGTCTACCTTTTGCGTATCCGGCCTTTTGTTTTGTTTCGTTGTATTTAAGTACTCAAACCCTTGTCGATGTTTATCCCGGGGTTATCACTTGGTGCTACTTGCGTTGTGTAAATGAGAGCCTCCGAGCTTAGTATTACACAAGCCTCACTCGCTTCAATTATCAGCTGTATTAAGACTATCATCATAGCACTCCGGACACGTTCATATGTGTTCTGATCTCCGCCGCAACAAGTCCAGCTGCCCAACACGCTGTTCGATGTTGATTAATCAATCTCTTTGCATATTTGGTATGTCGTTCTTTTCTAGTTTAGTATTGCACAAGTCTCACCCGCTTAGTCAACACAATAGAGATCAGAACATGTCGTAAACCAGAAATGATGGAAATGCGAAACCTTTCCATTTATATCTTTGGAAACACTTTTATTCATGTCGAAAAAATGTCAACAAAGCTTGCAAACTTGTGCACAATATCTCTTGATCACGCGGGCGAAAGCTAAATAAAACATTTGCAAACGTACGCCAAAATGTATCAATATTACGTTGAAATATACAAAAGTATTTTTATAAGGGTTGAATGGGGGTATGGTGGTGGTCTCTGTCTCGAAGGAGTCAAGTAGCATGCCTTGCGTTGTGAAGGTTGTCCGTTATAATTCATTAATAAATTATGTTTCTCCGAGATCTCATCGGATTGTTGCCGGATTTACTAATCAACATCGAACTGGCGTGTTGGGCCGCTGGACGCTGCTGGATTTGCTGAAGCGGAGATCGGTGCACCTACGGACATGTTCGGAGTGCTATGATGATAGTCCTCATATAACTGATAACTGGGCTACAACCAGGTAGCAGTGTAACGACAAATAATCAGATCAAATACCGTTTGTTTCTATAATTTTTTTCGCTTTAAAATATCAATAACAAATGATTGATATCTCTATACAGCTGCCAACTACAGGTGTTAAAAGTAATCACGTTAATAGCCGACCTGGAACAAATAGACACCTGATCTTTTCTTCAAAATGGCTGAACGTCCATTAAAGTCACCACCAGCTCTCTTATCTTCCTTGAGAGATGAACAACTCTTTATAGAGGCGAGCCGGAATAGCGTCTGCGATCGAAAGTTATCCTTCCGTATTTCAAATACAAACAACACAACCCATTCGTCATCATTTTGCCCTAGTTAGATTAAAAACAGATTACCAAAGGTAGGGTATGGATAAATGATGGTTTAATCTTCCACGTGTTATCTGTTTTGTTACTTGGGGTGTCAAGTTTTCATAAAATTGTTGATTAGAATTTCATACGAGATGCCCGAATATTCATTATTCTCTTTTACAATGTATGAAGTGTATAGTTCTTTATCTCCTTAGTTTGCTTTGTTCTTCTTCTTCTAACGCTCCATATCGACCACTTGTTATGTTATGTTATGTTATGCGATCGACGTCATGACACAATGCAGGCTCTGTCCTCCGCTGCAGCAGCCATCCTAAAGTCCATTTGCTTTCCGTACCCATGAGAAGCTGATTACTATATCACCTCTCTCTACCACGAAGACGACACTGTCTGGTATGTCCAAACGTAATGCCTAATTCTCGAACTTGTTCCAGTGTATGAGACTCGTACATATCACTTAAATAAGAGCGTACCGCATTGATGATATAGGCTCTGTTCATACTTCTGTCCGCTTAAGTCGGTGCATTGTTTGCAAGAAAGTCAGCACGCTCGTTACCCTGCACTCCAGCATGTCCAGCTTGTGCACAGCCAAGTCATTCTTCCGAGATGCGATCACCGAATGTTGCCCACCCACTCCACTCGCAGATCTCCAGACCTAATCCTTTGAAGCACATTCATGTGCGTCTATTGTAAATGCGCGTCTATTGTAAATGTGCGGCTATGTAAATATGTTCGTCTATTGTAAATGTGCGTCTATTGTAAATGTTCGTCTATTGTAAATGTGCGTCTATTGTAAATTTACGCGTCTATTGTAAATTTACGTGTCGATTGTAAATATGCTCCTATTGTAACTGTGCTTCTATTGTAAATATGAGCGTCTAATGTAAATGTACGTCTATCGTAAATGTGCGTGTTTTGTAAACGTACTGCTAACATTGACATCTTGCTAACATAATGTAAGCGTACTGCTAACATTGACATCTTGCTAACATAGTTTCCTTGCATCTCTAGATCTACACAGATTGGGCCAACCACTATCTGGAGAAGGCACATAACAAACGACATATTGTGGATCTTCAGAATGACATAGCTGATGGAGTGTTGCTGGCAGAGGTCATAGAGGCAGTCAGTAAGTAGATAGAAGTGTATAAATATGTGTCCATGATTCAGACTGTTTCTGTCTGTCAGTAGCTTGTTGATTCATATGTGCCAGTTTGTAGCTGGTATACTTTTGTCTGTTAATATATATGTGTGACTGACTTATGTATGTTAATATACAATTGGATGACTTATGTATGTTTATATATGTGTGGTTGACTTATGTGTGTTTATATATGTGTGGTTGACTTATGTATGTTTATATATGTATGATTGACTTATGTCTGTTTAATCTATAATTGGTTGATTTATGTATATGTATAATTGATTGACTTATGTATAATTGGTTGACTTATGTATAATTGGTTGACTTATGTATAATCGGTTGACTTATGTATAATTGGTTGACTTATGTATAATTGGTTGACTTATGTATAATTGGTTGACTTATGTATAATTGGTTGACTTATGTATAATTGGTTGACTTATGTATGTTTATAATTGGTTGACTTAAGACTATGATATCATAATGTCAATCTGATCTATATAAAAAAGGTGTGTCGTATTAATTTCTATATCACATGTAGAGGAAGTTAGAGGCCGTTGGTATGAGATCCGCCCCTGTGGTCCAGCACCGTAAAACTCTGTTCCTATAATCACGTCATGACCAACGTGTACAGTCTTGAGAAACCAAATACAGCAATCGCAAATCTCAGAAAACATCAAACGTTTTGGTACGTCGTAGGACATGCACAGCACAAAAATCTTGCAGATGTTCCGTATCTACTAGTTCATTGGAAAGAAAAACATCAAGTTACATGCAAATACATTGTGTTTTATAATGATTTTGCTGAATACACTAATTGTAAGTTCATATTTGTGTAACGGTGTCAGAATATCGTAGAAGTTTCCTAGAGAAAGAAAACATTTTATCAGACATGGCGTAAATAGCATTTCATTCAGGATGTTAGTATTAGCTTTAGAGCGTATCTGTATAGGAAGACAGTTCAGACAGGTGTAATACATCTAACGAGGATGTTAGTATTAGCTATTAAGCTAGCTTCCATGAAGGAGACACGTTCAGACAGGTGTAACTACATTTCATTCAGGGTGTTAGTATTAGCTTATTGACAGTTGCTTCTATGAAGGAGACACGTTCAGACACGGTAAATCATTTCATTCAGGTGTTAGTATTAGCTTATTAGAGCGTTAGCTTCCATGAAGGAGACACGCTCAGACACGGTGTAAATACTTTCATTCAGGGTGATAGTATTGGCTTATTAGAGGCAGTCTCATGAAGGGACACGTTCAGACAGGTGTAAATACATTATCATACAGGATGTAGATACTTAATTAGAGCGTAGTTTCATGAAGGAGACCCGTTCAGACACGGTCTAAATATTTCATTCAGGGTGTTAGTATTAGCTATTAGGATGCTAGCTCCATAGGAGACACGTTCCAGACACGGGTAAATACATTTCATCAGGATGTGAGTATTAGCTATTAGAGTGATAGCTTTCATGAAGGAGATCCGTTGTCTTGCGGTCTAAATACATTTCATTCAGGGTGTTAGTATTAGCTTATTAGAGCGTAGCTTCCATGAAGGAACACGTTCGACACGTGTCAATGCATCATTCAGGGTGTTAGTATTAGCTTATTAGAGCGTATGCTCAATGAATGAGAATTCAATCACGGTAAATACATTTTATTCAGGGTGTTAGTATTAGCTTAGTTAGAGAGCTTCCATGAAGGAGACACGTTCAGACAGTGTAATACATTTATTCAGGTTGTTATATTAGCTTATTAGAAGCTTAAGCTTCATGAGGAGAACTTCAGACACGGTGAAATACACTCTCACAAGATGTTAATGTAACTTATTGAGCGTAGCTTCCATGAAGGAGACACGTTCAGACACGGTGTAAATACATTTCATACAGGATGTTAGTATAGCTTGATTAGGCGTAGCTTCCATGAAGGAGACACGTTCAGACACGGTGTAAATACATTTCATACAGGATGTTAGTATTAGCTTATTAGAGCGTAGCTTCCATGAAGGAGACACGTTCAGACATGGTGTAAATACATTTCATTCAGGGTGTTAGTATTAGCTTATTAGAGCGTAGCTTCCATGAAGGAGACACGTTCAGACACGGTGTAAATACATTTCATACAGGATGTTAGTATTAGCTTATTAGAGCGTAGCTTTCATGAAGGAGACCCGTTCAGACACGGTGTAAATACATTTCATACAGGATGTTAGTATTAGCTTATTAGAGCGTAGCTTCCATGAAGGGGATCTGTGTTCAATTCACGGTAAAGCCGAAGATTTTGTTGTTGTTGTTATTGTTATAAATGCTAACCTGAACAGCTTCGCCGTGACTCTACTAACCATACGACCATTACATTTCACATGCTCTCGTCCCACCAGTGCTACACCGCCCTAACAATCGGTTGCTACAGACAATCTCCTTCTTCTTCTCTTCCACCATTTACTTCTTTATAGAAGGGGGAGGGGTGGGGACGTAGGGATCTTGTGTGTGCTTGTTTTAAGACACTTTGTAAGCTGATATTCATTTTCGTAAGGCTGTTCTTGATGCCATCGCTCCATCTTTTGCGTGGTCTTCCTCATGCTTTGTTCTCATTACACTTTTTTCTGTGTGGCTGTCTGTGGTAGGCGATACCAGGGCATTCTTGTCAGGTGTTCAAACCATTTAAATCGTTGCGAGTGTCGAATTACTGCAAGGGCAGGTAATAAAATAGTACGCTTTAGTTGTTGCAGCGCTATAGTTATATCCCTTCAACCAAACCAATAGTTTTACAAGACAGCGTTATCAGTTATCAGTTATATGAGGACTATCATCATAGCACTCCAGACATGTCCATAGGTGCTCCGATCTCCGCCTCAACAAATCCAGCAGCGTCCAGCGACCCAACACGCCAGTTCGATGTTGATTAATCTCAATCTCTTTGAATTTTTTAGTATGTCTTTCTTTTCGGGCTGCACCAATATTGACACCCATCTCTTTCAATCGGGTCAGCGAGTTGGATTCACAGCCCTGAAACTCCTCTGTTCGGAAAGTCTCTCTCAATGCGTGAAGAATGTCACTTCGATCCATGGCTACCCCCTCTGATAAGCGTTATCAAAATCCAATTGAATAATATACGAAACAATTCTCACTTTTACGATTATTAAAGTCTTAGGGAACAGCAGAACACTTCGTTCAAGAATATTATGGGAAATAATTCAATATGCAACCGTTTCAACAGTAATTATCTCATTTATTCCCCTTTGATTATTATTAAATTGTGAAACACGACTATAAAAACACTTGCTTTTGAAGATAAATGTTACGGCGGACTAGTTAGTCCTCAGAAAGAAGTCACACTGAAAACTAGCGGATGTTGCAAATAAGAATCGCCCGTGTGGTGCCGCGGCCCACATGGCAAACAAAGAATAGTACCACTGCGGCCTACAAGGCATGTCGTAAGAGGCGACTGATGTAGGATCTAGGAAGCTACCCTAGTAAATAAAAAGCATCGCAGAAATCGGATGTGCTGACCTACGTGTAGGCGCATAACTGGCACAAAGTACAATCACTTTTAGGCTCAGATCACATACAAATCACAAAGAAAGATTAACAAGTTGTCGATATGGATCGTTTGAAGAAGAAAGAAGAAACAAATAAGAATGAGAAAATTGAAGTATTTTGGAAATATAAAAAGACACGAAGGATTAGAGAAGACCAATATGGAAGCAGGCATCTCATCCTGGCAAAGTGGGAAGAAGAGAAAAGACCCCAACACGGAGAAGGTAGATCAGGCATCTCATCCTGGCCGAAAGGGAGGAAAGGGGAGAGAAAGACCACGGAGAAGGTAGATCAGGCATCTCATCCTGACAAGTGAAAAAGACCACAGAAAGGAAAGACCCATAGGAGAAGGTAGATCAGCATCTCATCCTGACAAAGTGGAGAAGAGAAAGACCACGGAGAAGGGAGTAGATCATCGCATCTCCACATCCTGACAAAGTGGAGAAGAGAAAGACCACGAGAAGGTAGATCAGGCATCTCATCCTGGTAAAGTGGAGAAGAGAAAGACCACGGAGAAGGTAGATCAGGCATCTCATCCTGACAAAGTGGAGAAGAGAAAGACCACGGAGAAGGTAGATCAGGCATCTCATCCTGGCAAAGTGGAGAAGAGAAAGACCACGGAGAAGGTAGATCAGGCATCTCATCCTGACAAAGTGGAGAAGAGAAAGACCACGGAGAAGGTAGATCAGGCATCTCATCCCTGGACTAAGAGTGGAGGAAGAGAGAAAGACCACGAGAAGGTAGATCAGGTATCTCATCCTGGTGAACAGAATAGTGGAGAAGAGAAAGACCACGAGAGGTAGACAGGCACTATCTCAAATGAAAAAAGACAGAAGGGGATTCTGATGTAACTGTTGATTTGAGCAGGATGTCTACAGGGCATGACATCTGGAAATTGAGAGATAGAAATTCGAAGGACCGTTAGGATGGTAAAGTTCTGCTCAGAACAAGCTATTTGTTCATGATAATGTATATTCTGACTTGCGGTATCATCTCCCATGTTTTTATTTTTACTGTCTGTTATAACTATAACGTAGATGTTTGTTCAGGGCACACGTTCAGTTGGTGGACATAAAGTAGAACCGGGAAAATCTGGCCAGTAATGGCTGAATGCGGGAGGGCCATTCAGAGTCAGAACTGTTTGATTCTGAACACGACTTTGCTAGCGTATTTTCGCCATGTTTGGTAGGGTATTTTCTGGTTTCGTTTGCTAAGCTACTGAGTTAGTGCTTGAGCAACGCTGTGAGCTATGACTGTTACATGGAATGCTTTTGCTGTGTCAACCGTGCGTTTGTTGTGTGTATTCAGAAAATAGCGGACAGCGGTTATGACGAACAAGCTCAATCTGCGTATGCAGTTATATTGCGAGTGCAGAAAGCTGGATTTTGTCGTGATTAATGTTCCCTTCGACAAGAATTGCAATTCAAGGGATGAACAGTTTTGTGTTGCTACATTAGCGACGGCCATATGCATTTTATGCGGTGCAGGTTGCTTTTGTGGCGGTACGCGGCTGTTTCATTCTGGAATTAGTTCACACATGAGACATTTCACAGTTGTTAGCATTTCGTGTGATTTTCATTGGCACAGGAACGAAGCAATTATGGGTTGACCATTTGCAGTGAAGTTGGAACCGTACTTTTGAACTATTATGAACTATATTATGAAAGTAAAATCTCTTTACTCTTAAAGTGTCTCTAACGTGTTTCTTAAATATACTCTTAAAGTGTCTCTAAAGTGTGTTTTAAATATACTCTTACAGTGACCGTAAAATGTCTCTTAAGATACTCAGTGTCTTTAAAATGTCTCTTAAAGATACTCTTAAAGTGTCTTAAAATGACTCTTAAATGTACTTTTAAAATGTCTGTAAAATGTCTTTTAAAGATACTCTTAAAATGTCTGTAAAATGTCTTTTAAATGTACTTTTAAAATGTCTCTAAAATGTCTCTTAAAGTACTTTAAAATGTCTGTAAAATGTATATAAAGGATACCTTCAACAAATGTCTGCAAAAGAAGTCTTTAATAATCTTACGTTTTAAACAGCTGTTTAATAAATCTAAACATGCGTAAATACAAGACTTAAAATGAATTCTGAACAAATGCTATAGATATACAAACAAGGTTTGGCCCTTGTGAATAACCATACACCAGATTCGGCTACAATGAAAAGGATCATCGAAACAACCAAGAAAGAGTTGAAGTTCAGAATCTAAACTACATAAAATCAAGACAGCTGCATTATCTGAAAGATATCAGACTGACTGGCAAAACAGAAAGGCGGTGAAAGAAGATATACAACATCTACATGTTCAGCCATGATCTGCGGTAGGGAATTGTGTTCCAGGAATGAACTCTACACATACCTCAACCATAGCCAATTCTAAACTCATATGGCCCTCAACTCTGCGGACTCAAGTAAAAATTCTAGGAAATAAAAATACAACTGTAGCGTGACCTCGCATCCCAGTATTGTTGTTTATAGAGGAATTCATTTTAAAATCAATACAAGTTCTCGAATCGAAGTTATATTATCCAAGTTAAGTTTAAAAATACGGAATATCAATATTATGAATATATTTGATCAATAAATAACCGTAGACTCATAGAATTGAGTACAATTGCAAAAAAAAAAAGAAAAGCGTGCAGTGTTCTATCGAACATCTGTAATTTCCAGCCCCCTTTTCTGATCTAGGTCAGGAATCTACGGTCAGTTGTCTGGCCTAGTTATCTAGAGTTGGCTGTGGCTTAGTCCTTCCCAACGACTCCATCTATTGTCTCAGAGCCCATCCTGTTTCAATCTTCCGGAGCATACTCATTGAGCCACTTAGAATCCAAGTTATAGTATGACAATTGACAAAATTGTCATTTCCTATTAGCGACCAGAAAGCGTAATGTAAATTAAGAGCTAATCTAACAAACAAAAAATTATTATTATTGGGAAGTTTGCGGCACATGGTCAAAACAAACAGATAAACTTGCGGACGCTGCGGAATTTGGGAGTAAGTGTGTTAAAATAATCATAAAAATTACATTGGAACTTAAGCCGATGCCCCGAAATTCATACAATGTTGAAACCCTCTTGCGTAAGACATTAATGCTGAAGTGTAATGATAACGATCTTAATTTTAAGTTCAATAAAAAATATGTTTTTCTAGTTCTCCCATTCGGTTTCAGTGACTGTTACATAAATATTTATACTTCTCTGATTCTGATATTCATCGCCACTCTCTCTGTTCTCTCTCCTCACTCTCTCTCTCTACTCTCTCTCTCTCTCGCTCTCTCTCTCTCTCGCTCTCTCTCTCTCTATTACGATTCACTTTATAAACGCCCTTCCCTTTTCTTTCTCTCTCACTCCAATCAAAGGTCATTGAAAGTTATTTTAAAAATCGATGAGATCGAAGATTTGATAATTGACTCCCTTCTCTACTCATCCGCTCCGTGTTCTGGCATTGGGAAAACTTCCAGGGAACGCTATATCCCTTGTGATTATTTTATAAAACTCAGCCCTCATTATGCTCAATTTCCGACCAATCGGTAAAGTTGTGTATCGAGCAGTGAAACCGGTGCAGAGTGAGTAGTGAGACAATCAGTAGGGAGTTGATCCAGTCGTAATTTGACCTTACTCGTGTGTGACTCACTCTAGTTTGCGAGGAATAGAGAGGGCGCTGTAAGATAGTCACAGATGATGACAGAGGTCTGCTGGCGGATTTTTATGGCGTGTCCTTGAGATGGAGAGTTTATGTGGCTTTGTAGTTGTCTGAGTTTAAGGATGTGAAAGGGAGATGTCGTTATTTGTAGTTTTGTCTATTTCAAATTGGTAAAAGAATTACTAAATGGCTGAATGATCGGTTTTGGGGTATTTAAATTGATGACTGGTCGTGTGGTGTGTGGCTTCAGCTGGAAGGGAAATGGGAAAATTCTTCAAGAGCCAGTCATACTTTTACTTTGAAAAGGAAGGCAGTCGTAGTAGTATAATAGTAGCAGTGGTGGTAGTGATAATAGTAGCAGTGATGGTAGTGATAATAGTAGCAGTGGTGGTAGTGATAATAGTAGCAGTGATGGTAGTGATAATAGTAGCAGTGATAGTTCGTTTTTGAAGCATGATGTCGACATGTTAAAGACTCGTGTTTGAGTAGTGATAATGAGCTAGAGCGGTGCAGTGGTAGTGCATTTAGTGCGTGGTAGGAGATGATATTAGCAGTTTTATGGACTAGTAATAACTAGGCTATCAGCTTCTTCTTTGAAAGCTCGATATCGACCACTTGTTAAACGACTCTTTTTTCAAATGTATGTGATCTGAGCCTAAGAGCGATTGCATGTTGTGCCATTTATGTGCCTACAAGTAGGCCAGCACATCCGATTTCTGCGACGCTTTTTATTTACTAGGGTATCATACCTAGGCCCTATCACAGTCGCCTCTTACGACATGTCTTGTAGATCGCAGTGGTACTATTCTTTGCTCCCATTGTAAATCCCGGCAGCACACGGGTGGCAGTGGTAATAGAAGAAGTGGTCGTGAAAATTATAGTAGTAGCAGTGGTAGTGGTAATAGTAGCAGTGGTGTGGTTGTAGGTGGTGGTGTAGTGGTAGTAGTAAGTAGTAGTAATAGTAGCAGTAGTGGTAGTGAGTCATCTGTAGCTCAAGCGGTAGTGATCTCGATCCTAACCTAAGCGTACCTGGTTCAAACACCACGGTTGCAAGTTTGGAAGCAAATTGGTTTCGTGGAATTTTTACAAAAGGTAAAAATAGACCTCACCGTTCAGAAAGCAATGGGAACTACTGAACGTATAAGTGGTGCCTAGAAAATCAACGACTCGTTTACTGTGGTTGATGGCTACGTCCTTTAGGATATGCCACAATTTGTCAGTGGTAGTAATAATAGTAGCAGTAGTGGTAGTGATAATAGTAGCAGTAGTGGTGTAGTGGTAGTGGTAGCAGTAGTGGTAGTGATAATAGTAGTGGTAGTGATAATAGTAGCAGTAGTGGTAGTGATAATAGTAGCAGCAGTGGTAGATATGTGAGCAGTGGTGGTAATAATAGTAGCAGCCGTGGTAGTAATAATGTAGCAGTAGTGGTAGTAATAATAGTAGCAGAGTGGTAGTAATAATAGTAGCGGAGTGGTAGTGATAATAGTAGCAGTAGTGGTAGTGATAATAGTAGCAGTAGTGGTAGTGATAATAGTAGCAGTAGTGGTAGTAATAATAGTAGCAGTAGTGGTAGTAATAATAGTAGAAGCAGTGGTAGTAATAATAGTAGCAGTAGTGGTAGTGGTAGTAATAATAGTAGCAGTAGTGGTAGTGGTAGTGATAATAGTAGCGGTAGTGGTAGTAATAATAGTAGCAGCAGTGGTAGTAATAATAGTAGCAGCAGTGGTAGTAATAATAGTAGCAGCAGTGGTAGTGATAATAGTAGCAGTAGTGGTAGTAATAATAGTAGCAGCAGTGGTAGTAATAATAGTAGCAGCAGTGGTAGTGATAATAGTAGCAGCAGTGGTAGTAATAATGTAGCAGCAGGTGTGGTGGGAATAATGTAGCAGCAGTGGTAGTAATAATAGTAGCAGCAGTGGTAGTGGTAGTGATAATAGTAGCGGTAGTGGTAGTAATAATAGTAGCGGTAGTGGTAGTAATAATAGTAGCAGTAGTGGTAGTGATAATAGTAGCAGCAGTGGTAGTGATAATAGTAGCGTAGTGAGTGTAATAGTAGCAGCAGTGGAGTAATAATAGTAGCGTAGTGAGTAATAGAGCAGTGGTAGTAATAATAGTAGCAGGGAAATAGTAGCAGTGTAATAATAGTAGCGGTAGTGAGTGATAATAGTAGAACATGGTAGTGAATGTACATTGGATAATATTCGTTTGATAAGGCAGAAATGGTACTGTTTTATCTTCCTTGCCTCATTTTTCCTTTCCTCATTTGTTCCTTTCCTCATTTGTTCCTTCCCTCATTTGTTCCTTCCCTCATTTGTTCCTTCCCTCATTTGTTCCTTCCCTCATTTGTTCCTTCCCTCATTTGTTCCTTTCCTCATTCAATATCGGATCTTGCTGTATATAGTTGCTTCGCAGTATTTCATTTCTGCAAGGGTATCCACTTTTTCCGGCATGTCTTCTAATATGTGAAAGAGCTATACAAGAACATACGCAAAATCTAGGCCCTCTAATTTTGACATTAGTGTCCACTGAATGCCTTTTCCGAACCTGTCATGTGCGATCTTGGATTATTAGAGTTGTTTAATTAGTTTATATCCACAAAGTAACGTTTCCCTCTTGTATATGAACACAATAATGATTTCCTACAAACAACTGAGAATTTATCAATGCAAATCTATGTTAAGTTATAAGGATTGTCTCCCTTACGTTTAATTATAATGAAGGATCTGGAGACAAAAATTAAACTGTTATAAATGACTGCTTGTAGTAATTAATTTAGTAAGAATATATTGAAAAAATATCATTTAATGAATCTTACAAGAGCTTTTATATAAACAGTCAGTGTATTGTTTACAAAAATACAAGTAATGTCAGAAAAGTTTCACGTTAGGTCTGTATTAAGACAGAGATGCCTACTATCGCCGCTGCTGTTCATCAAATATATCGATGAACTCTGTATAATACCTAACACTAGTAAAGATAACAGCCTTGGGGGAAACTTAAACGAATTTCTTTTTACCGACGATCATGAAATCATATCAACAACAGACAAACAGCTACAGAAACATATTAACAGACTCCATATTAACAGACTTCAGTTAACTTGCAATGAATACCACATGAATATAACCAGTATGAATATAACCACATCAATATAACCAGTATGAAATCCGAAACCATGACATTCGCTAGAGAGGAAAACATTACCAATATATCTCCATTGACAAGCATCAGTTAAAACAAGTTAAATATTTCATATATCTAATGCGCATATTTGTCAGCAAATAGAAGATTAGTTACTGGTTGTTAGATATTGGCTTGAGCAATCGTCATGCTGTTATATCTCAAATCAATCTTCTCGGTCGGCTTCCTCTTCTTCCTTTTGCCAGGATGTCTCCTTCCCTAATGGTCTTCTCCCAAAACTTCATATATTTTATTTGTCCAAAATACCTCAATTTATACCCAAAAACTCTTTGTAGCATTAGCTAGTTTTATTACTGTTACCCGCGTCTGGCTTGTCCCCATTAACTTTATTAGATTCGTCCGCCTGGGGGGCCTAACCAACAGATGTTGTTACTATTTTCTTGTATTCTTGAATTACTGTTAAAATTGTTTAGATATATTTTTGGAAGGTAGTTAGTCATTGATTTCATTATAACATTGATCATATGGAGATCCTCTGATGTGTCTACCGTGTGAGTGTTGAGAACATGGACGATGTGTCAACTGCTTCCGACTCATCCACCACCTGCTCCCATCGCTTTACATTATCCTGTCGAGTGGCTCAGGGCGTAATGGGGGGCTAAAAGGGTACTCCACCACCTCCAAAGTGTCTCGTAAGCTAGCGGAGGGAAGTAGACGACTTGCTTCTTCTTTGCTAGAGGTTTACCTGACTTTCATTATCTCTAGATTAAAACGTCATATGGGTGTATGACAGAAGCTGAAATAGACATCCTGTTTTACTTAATGAAGTTTGGAAGTTATAATTGGAAGCAGTAGGTTCCTACTTTAACTTAATAAAGACTTAGATTGTCTCCTGATTCATATGTGTTTCTGTTATTTTGTAACATGTTAGTGTATTGCTAATATACTCGAAGTAAATGAACATTGTCGTAGTCTAAGGGATCACGCGTTGGAGTAATCAAATCGATCATCAAGCGTTGCCGTTGTCAAAGGGATCAAACGTTGGAGTAGACAAATGGTACCAACGTTGAGTAGACAAATGGTAACAACGTTGAAGTAGACAAATGATACCAACGTTGGTGTAGATAATAGATTTGAGTGCATTCTTAGTCAGTATGTTATAACGGAAGTAATCCAAATGTCAATGTTTAGTTAGTCACCTAGTCAGTTAGTTAGTTAGTTAGTAAGTTGACTAGATAGTCAGTTAGTTAGTAAGTTGACTAGATAGTAAGTTAGTTAGTAAGTTAATACTAACTATCTTTTAGCTTACGTTAATCTGTTACCAGGGAATCTCTGGCGTCACGTGGTACGTGGTACCATACCTTAATCTGTTACCTGGTGAATCTCTGGCGTGCACGTGGTACGTGCATACCTTAATCTGTTACCTGGGGATCTCTGGCGTGCACGTGGTACGTGTACATACCTTAATCTGTTACCTGGGGATCTCTGGCGTGCACGTGGTACGTGGTTCGACTACATACCTTAATCTGTTAGGATTCTGACTGCACGTGGTGTGGTTTAAACATCCTAATTTACCTGGATCTAAATTCAAGTACCTCGAAGTCGAGTAAGGTTCTCGTGATTTCAGGGACATTGATGATAAGGAACGCAAGCATGCATGCAAAAACTAAGTCAGAGGCGATATTTTAAGCGTAATGATTATCCTTGAATTCTTAACGAGAGAAGGAAAAACAAATACTAATAAGAATAATTTGAACGAGTGTTGAGACCTTGCTTGTAATAATAATAATAATAATAATAATAATATGTATGTATAATTTTCTCTCTTTTCTCTTTCTCTCTTTCTCTCTCTCTCTCTCTCTCTCTCTTTCTTTCTTTTTTCTGTTTGTTTTTCCTTGTCTCTTTTTTACTTGTTTGTTTTGGAAATAGAGTTATGTGATGAAAATATAAGAAAAAATGTCAAGTTTCGAGCGATGTATCTGCTATTTTTGAATGGATGTAGCTGACGTTACGACTAGGCTATGTTCAGATGACACTGTTTGTCGAGTATCGATCTAAGCTGACCCGAGGTGACCCCATCTTTCACGAAGTCTGTCAATGTTTCATCTCTTGGAGGAGGATGTCTGTCTGAGTTTTTGTAATTACAAAAGTAGTGCTTCATATTTGGTCTCTTCTTTACTACTTCTCATCTGTGCTTCATATTTGGTCTCTACTTTACTACTTGTCATCTGTGCTTCATATTTGGTCTCTACTTTACTACTTGTCATCTGTGAGTGCTTCATATTTGGTCTCTACTTTACTACTTGTCATCTGTGAGTGCTTCATATTTGGTCTCTACTTTACTACTTGTCATCTGTGAGTGCTTCATATTTGGTCTCTTCTTTACTACTTGTCATCTGTGAGTGCTTCATATTTGATCTCTACTTTACTACTTGTCATCTGTGAGTGCTTCATATTTGGTCTCTACTTTACTACTTGTCATCTGTGAGTGCTTCATATTTGGTCTCTACTTTACTACTTGTCATCTGTGCTTCATATTTGATCTCTACTTTACTACTTGTCATCTGTGAGTGCTTCATATTTGATCTCTTCTTAACTACTTGTCATCTGTGAGTGCTTCATATTTGATCTCTACTTTACTACTTGTCATCTGTGAGTGCTTCATATTTGGTCTCTACTTTACTACTTGTCATCTGTGAGTGCTTCATATTTGATCTCTACTTTACTACTTGTCATCTGTGAGTGCTTCATATTTGATCTCTACTTTACTACTTGTCATCTGTGAGTGCTTCATATTTGATCTCTACTTTACTACTTGTCATCTGTGAGTGCTTCATATTTGATCTCTACTTTACTACTTGTCATCTGTGAGTGCTTCATATTTGATCTCTACTTTACTACTTGTCATCTGTGAGTGCTTCATATTTGATCTCTACTTTACTACTTGTCATCTGTGACTGCTTCATATTTGGTCTCATCTTTACTACTTGTCATCTGTGAGTGCTTCATCCCGTTGATTTCATACTCCTATACGTGGAGTGATTGAAAGATTGAATGATCGATCTATATGACCATGACGCCCGTGGGGTGCAGGGGCCCGAAAGGGAAGCAAAGAATACTACCCCTTTGACCTACAAGGCATGTCGTTTGAGGCGGCTGATGTAGGACCTAGGGAAGCTACCCTCGTAAATACTCGTAAAAAGCATCGCAGAAATCGTATTGCTGGCCTAGTTGTAGGTGCATAACCCGCACAAAGTACAATCGGTCTTAGGCTCAGATCATATACAAATCACACAGAGTGGTTAACAAGTGATCGATATGGAGCGTTGGAAGAAGAAAGAAGAGAAGAAGAAGATATGACCATCATTATTGCACTTTGATGGTTAACCATGTGTGCTCTGATCTGTTTCTTACACAAGACGATCTCAACGACAGTGCACGAACTACGTAGCAACGGGGAAATTCCCAGATGTCATTTAAAAGATGGTGAAAATATTTTATAGAAATATTTGTATTTGTAATTTTTGTAATTAATTTGCCTGCAACCCTTCTCTTCCGATTTTGCTTGGGACAGACAGACCTTCTCTTCTCGATTTTGCCTGGGGCAGACCCTTCTCTTCTCGATTTTGCCCAGGGCAGACCTTCTCTTTCGATTTGCCGGGGCAGACCTTCTCTTCTCAATTTTGCCCGGGGCAGACCATTCTCTTCTCGATTTTGAACTACCAAGAGTACCTTTGCGTGTTTAATTTGAACACGGAACCTACGTTGTATCGTCCGTTTCCGATAAGACTAGGAAAATGATCTCACCTACACTGAGATCTATGGGAAAATAGTCCAATGACTCCACACGGGAGCGAAACGAGTACCTATAGAACGAGAGACGAGCATCTAACCTCTACGACATAGAGAGATCAACCATTGTTTTCCAATTGAGCAGTCATATGATCGTATACTTTTCAACTTGTGATCATGATAGCGAATGTACATGTACTGTATGTATGAGTTATAGTTGATTTATATAGAAACTGTTGTTAAGTTCTGGGTAGTGGTATATGTGCTTGCGGTGTGCTAGAGTGAAGGGCAATGAAACAGCTGGTGTCTGATAGTTTCTTGTGAACAGTTACACAGATGACATTGCGCGGAATTCTTTGGTCGAATGCAATGTAGGTGTGAATACAGAGACACGTGCGGAGTCCTAAGACGGAAAATAATGTATTTTTGTCTTGTGACACATACGTCATGCACACATTACCTCACTCACAGGTGTTCGTGTGAAGCCATCAAACACATTCCTAGCGCATAGTTGGACGCATGTAGCCCTCACACACTCCCTCACGTAGAGTTGTAGACATGGGTTTGAACATACACTCACGCACAAGTGTCTGCACTTAAACATATACAGGCCGTCTTCACCTTTTGCTTCGAACGCTCCATATCAACCACTTGTTAACCACTCTGTGTGATCTGTATGTGATCTGAGCCTAAAAACGTTTGTGCGTTGTGCCAGTTATGCGCCTACAAGTAGGCAAGCACATTTGATTTCTCCGATGCTTTTTATTTACTAGAATAGCATCTCTAGGCCCCTGCATCAGTGGCCTCTTATATGTATTGTAGGTTATAGTGGTACTATTCTTTGCTTCGCTTCCCGCCCCGGCACTACACGGGCGTTATACACACTATCATGTGCCAGTGTTCGTATGTGATCTTTACACACTTGTTCAAGCACACATGCCGGTATGCAACTCGTAAACACACATTCACGCACATAACACACACGTCCGCAAGTAGCACTTGCACACTTACGCACATATACGTTATTGCGTAGCAAATACACACGCCCCCATGCACTAACACGCTGGCCTCTAGCACACTTACGCATACTTACGAACACACAATAGCATGTTGCACACACAGACACACACACACAAACATGCGAGCCCTTCTTGTTGCCCACTTGCATACTTACGCACAGTCGAGCTAGCATGCGGGACACGCGCACGTGCGCGCGTTAGCATGTAGTACACACGCACCCGCGTGTAGCATACACTCACAAGTACACGTACCTATACACACACACATGTTTGCTCGTAGCATGCACACACGGACGTGTCCGAACACAAACACACACCCGTAACAAACACACACATATCCTCATGTCTCACACACAAACATACAAATACAACGCCCGCATGAAGTATACACACATTCACGCACGTAGCGCACACACACACACACTAGTATGACATCGCACATACGTGCGCGCACAGACGCTTGAATGTTACACACATATGTCCACATGATATACACACAGACATTCATACCTTGTATACATATGTATATATATATATACACACACACACATATATATATATATATACCCCACATTTTGACATGCATACACATACTCACACACGTCCACACCTTGCAACATACAGACACAGGCAAGTCCACATATAGCACACACATACAGACACACAAGTCCACATATAGCATACACATACAGACACATGTCCACATATAGCACACACATACAGACACACATGTCCACATATAGCACACACATGCAGACACACAATCCAAATATAGCACACACATACAGAAACACAATCCACATATATCACACACATACAGACACAGACAGGTCCACATATAGCATACAGAACAGACAGTCCTATAGCACACACATACAGACACACAATCACTATGCACACATACAGACACACAATCCAAATATGACACACTACAAACACAATCCACATATATCACACACATACAGACACAGACAGGTCCACATATAGCACACACATACAGACACACAATCCACATATAGCACACACAACAACACACAGTCCACATATAGCACACACATACAGACACACAATCCACATATAGCACACACATACAGACACACAATCCACATATAGCACACACATACAGACCACAGTCACATATAGCACACACATACAGACACACACTCCACATATAACACACACAAACGTATCATTATCAGATCATGATCATATCATTCTTAATCTCATACTAGATACTATAAGCACATAATCTTCTGACGTATAAAAAACCTCATAGATCACATTAACCTTTTGAAATGTGAGATATGACGTTCCCCTTCCGTCGGTAACAGCCCTTGCTTAACTCCAGTTCCCGATTACAGCTGGTTGACTTCCCTGGAGTGCCAACCAGATCAATTTGAATCTGAAATCAGCGCTCTATTTTATCCCATTTTTCTTCTTCCTATTATATTTCTCGTTCTCAATTGAACATAAGACGGCATCTTATCATTAGAGAGTCATGGGCGTCAACATAAGTTTTTTTCTTTCTAGGGGGGTGGATTTTAAAAAGTGTTAGTTGGCACATGGTAGTTGATAGTTTTTAGTTGATGGTAGTGTTTAGTTGATGGTAGTGTTTAGTTGATGGTAGTGTTTAGTTGATGGTAGTGTTTAGTTGATGGTAGTTTTTAGTTGATGGTAGTTTTTAGTTGATAATTGGTAGTTTTTAGTTGGTAGTTGGTAGTTTTTAGTTGGCAGTTGGTAGTTGATAGTTGTTAGTTGATAGTTGTAGTTGGTAGTTGTTAGTTGGTATTGGTAGTTGATAGTTGGTAGTTTTTAGTTGGTACTTTACTAATCGGAAATGGAGAAGACCAGAATTCGTATAAAACTGTTTTATAAAAAAAGTAATTTTTCAGGGGCGGGGCATTTTGCTCGCATCCCCTCCCCCTCAACTTTTAACGTATGGACGCCCATGATTAGGTGTTTTTTTTTTTAACTCAAATGTTCCTAATGAAATCTAGTGTTGAAATTGTTTCTAACACTGTGTTCAGTTTTTCATTGCAGTTTCTGTAATAAAGATTTATTTAAAAAAGTAGCTTTTGTTTGTTTACATTGACCCAGTCTACAAACCAGTGAGGGGAAATCAGATGCCTACCAGTGAGGGAAAATCAGATGCGTATCAATATATAAAAACGATGTACGGCACTGCCTTATAGCATGGAAGCGGGTTTTGTAAGTGAATATTCTAAATTGAAAGCAGAAGAAGAATATAAACCCACATACAGATCGGTTGATATGATGACACATGCTCCTGTGGTGACAAGCTGGTACTTCGCTGTATGAAAGCTTCTATATCGTTCAGCTTTGACCAACTGTTCCAGCTGAGCCTAAGATCTAACATGTTGATACCTCTTGTGTTTTCTCAGCTGGTGACAAGATTAAAGATATCAAGCCAAGACCAAAGAATTCGGCGCAGATGGTGAGTCTGTCTGTCCTAGCTGTCCGTTTGTTTAGCTGTCCGTCTTGTCTAGCTGTCCGTTTTGTCTAGCTGTCCGTTTGTCTAGCTGTCCGTTTGTCTAGCTGTCCGCTTGTTCAGCTGTCCGCTTGTCCAGCTGTCCGTTTGCCTTGATGCATGCGTTTATCTAGCTGTCCATTTCTCTAGCTGACCGTTTGTCTAGTTGTCCGTTTGTCTAGCTGTCCGTATGTTCAGTTGTCCTTTTGTCTAGCTGTCCGTATGTTCAGTTGTCCGTTTGTCTAGCTGTCCGTATGTTCAGTTGTCCGTTTGTCTAGCTGTCCGTATGTTCAGTTGTCGTTTGTCTAGTTGTTTGCTTGTCCAGCTATCCGTTTGTACAGCTCTGTTCATTTGCCTAGCTGTCTGTCGGTATAGCTGTCCGTCTGTTCTGGTGTTAACCTGTCTAGCTGTTAGTCTGTCTAGCTGTCCGTTTGTCTGGCTGTCCGCCTGTCTTGCTGTCCTTCTGTCTAGCTGCCTCGATGTATGTCTGTGTAACTGTGTGTATGTCTCTTTAACTGTCTGTATACCCGCATGTCTTCGATGTTTATATAGCCGTGTGTTTTTCCATCTGTTTGTCGATGTGTTTGTCTGCTTGTCTATGTGTTTGTCTGCTTGTCTATGTGTTTGTCTGCTTGTCTATATGTTTGTAAATACTTTTGTTTAATTGTATGTTTGTCTGTGTGTATGTCTGCTTGTCTATGTGTTTGTAAATACTTTTGTTTAATTGTATGTTTGTCTGTGTGTATGTCTGCTTGTCTAGCTGTTTGTTTGTACATATGTCTGTCTGTTTGTACATATGTATGTCTGTCTTGCTGTATGTCTAGCTGTCGAGTTTTAGCTGTCTGTCTGTTTTGCTGTATGTCTAGCTGTCGAGTTTTAGCTGTCTGTCTGTTTTGCTGTATGTCTAGGTGTCGAGTTTTAGCTGTCTAACTGTTTAGTATTAACTGTATGTCTAGTTATCTGAATTGAGGCGACTGTCTAAAATCTCATCTCTCGAGAGATCTCGTTAGACTTCCAAAATGTCATAAATGATCGTGATAATGATTTTACAGATCTCATTAGGGAGAAGAACAAAAAATGCTATTTTAATTAGAGCCTACGTCCCAACAATGACCAATTCCAAGTGAAATCTAGGCCGGATGGATTTTACGGAAGACATTGACTTTGTCGTCTCAGAGATTCTAGATTCTGTAAAGTTAATCATTCTTGGTTTCGCCCGTGCGTTGCCGTGGCTCTCAAGGAGAACAAAGCATAGTAACCCCTACAAGGCATGTCGTAAGAGGTGACTGAAGTAAGGGTTTAGGGAAGCTACCATAGTAAGTAAAAAAGCGTCGCAGAAATAGGATGTGCTGGCCTACTTTTAGGCGCATAACTGACACAACGTACAATCGCTCTTAGGATCAGATCACATACAAATTATAAATAGTTGTTAACAAGTGATCCATATGGAGCGTTGGAAGAAGAATAACCTTTGGAGACTTCAATGCTAGAATCGAAACAAACCATCGGATATAGGATGGAATATAAGGAGTAAACGACCTGACAAATGCAATAGTAAAGAGCTTCTAATACTACCAGATAGGTAACGAAGCAGCATGGTTATTCACCGAAGTGCAATGCGTATTGTACTATCAATCATTCAATCAATCTTGTCTGTTGTGGCCTTAAATCTTAGTCTCCTTCAAACCTTAATTACGATTTATGTAACCAAAATATATTCCTGTTCATTGCTATATATTTTTAAGTATTATAATCAGTGGCGGCTGGTCATTAGGGGCCAGTGGGGCCGGGCCCCACCAAAAATATTGTGTTACGTGTATTTATTATTTTATAAATTAAAATATAACCTAACCCAAAACCATGATTTTTCCGAAAATTTGTGTCTGGCCCCACCAACAAAAATGAGCACGAGCCGCCACTGATTATAATTATAAACAGCTTGTCCTGGGCAGAACTTTGCCATCCTTTCGTCTTTCGGAATTTCGTCTTTCGTCTTTCGGAATTTTATCTCACATAGGCAATATTTTCCGCTTCTGCAGCCCTCATGCTTTAGTCATTAGTAACATCCTGAATCCATCTTTGCTATCCTGCACACAGTGTGACAATCTACTGCCATCTCCACGAAAACAAAGTTCATGATATTCAGCTCAAATGTGAAATCTGTGTTGCTGTATGGCTCGGAAACATGGCGAGTCACCAAGTTAAATACAATAAGATTGATACCTTTGTCAACGTTGTCTTCGACGGATTCTCAGACTGAGATGGTACGACAGAGCTGCAAACATAAACCTGTGGATAAGAACATGACATGAACCGATGATGACCCAGTTTAAGAGGAGAAAATGGCGATAAGTCGAGCATACCCTAGGAAAGACACAGTCAAGTGTCGTTACACAAGCACTTGAGTGGAACCCGCAAGGAAAACGGAAAAAGAACGTCCTAAACACACCTGGATAAGAAGTCTTCTTGCGAAACTGAAGAGTGCACGACTAACCTGTGACACCATCAATAAAACAGCCACAGACCGAGGAGAAAAGTGTCGAACAACTGTTGAGGCCCTATGCTCCATGAGAAGTAGAGAGGAATAAGTCAAGTGAATCCATCTGATCCGTGGTCCTACTCTTCGCCTCTTTCCCGGGATGCTACCCTCCATAATGATCTTCTCCAACCCTTCGTTTTTTGTTATATGTCCCACATACTTCAATGTTTCTTATTCTTATTTGTCTCAGTTTATATGTCCACATACTTCAATGTTCTTATTCTTATTTGTAGCATCACAGTTTTCTTTGATTTTGAGTTCTTTCTGGATAGATCTATTTCTTCTCTTCTCTGTTCATATCAACCTAATTCAATCTTTAATTCTTGAATTATTCATTTGTTTGTTCTTGTCCACGCCCCTGAAGGATTCCTCGTACAACATTTCTGTTCAAGGACATTGATTTACTTCTCATTTCATTTGCTAAATGTCCAGGTATCGCGTCCATATGTTGCCATATAAAAGATGTATGCCGCTAATGATCCAATTCTTATACTTTTGTTCCTCTCGTTTCACAGTTTTTTTAATTGATTAATTTCCAAATAGCAATAGATGTCCTTCTTTAATATCCTTTATTGTGTCCCAAATGTTACTGTTTCTTTGAAGATAATCAAAGCTTTCTGCCTGCGGCCATTTTCCTTTATTATATGTGTATGTTACTCACCTTATTGCTTTTATTTATATTTCTCTCTTATTCCGTTCCGCTCCTTGGGGAGCAGAGGGTCTCAACAGTTTTTCACCACTTTTCCCGGTTTCTGGTTATTTTTGTAAATATTTCCCAGGATAGTTTAGCCTCCTTCAGCTTCTCAAGAAGACTCCGTTTCCATGTCTATTCAGATGCCCTTTTTCTCGTTTTCTTATGAGTTTCACTCACTTGCTTGTCTAGCGACACTTGACTGTGTCTTCCGCAGGATATGCCCGACCAATCCACATTTTCACCTCTTTAGCTGGGTCATTATGGGTTCCTGTCCTATTTCATAAGGATGGAGTTCTTCTGTGAAATCAAATTGGGAGCCTCTAATTTTGTTGTCTGCGTTCGAATAAAAAGTAGTCAGCTCTTCAGCTTCCTATTGCTTTTATTGTTTGATATTCTCTCAGTTTTCGTTATGTTCAGATAAACTCTTTTGGAAGATGATCAACTTTCTAATGATCTTCTTTCTGTGGGAGCTGATCTGTTGGAAGATGATCAACTTTCTAATGATCTTCTTTGTGTGGGAGCTGATCTGTTGGAAGATGATCAACTTTCTAATGATCTTCTTTGTGTGGGAGCTGATCTGTTGGAAGATGATCAACTTTCTAATGATCTTCTTTTGTGGAGCTGATCTGTTGGAAGATGATCAACTTTCTAATGATTTTCCCTTTGTGTAGGAGCTGATCTGTTGGAAGATGATCAACTTTCCAATGATCTTCTTTCTGTGGGAGCTGATCTGTTGGAAGATGATCAACTTTCCAATGATCATCTTTATGGAGGAGCTGATCTATTGGAAGAGACCACCCGCAGACCCAAATTCGATATAACTTGTAGACTCTTTACACATAAATACACACACATGGGAAAGAGTCACCAAAGACAGAAGTATCTAGAGGAAGTAGGTGCAGAGTAGACTACTGCATTTTGTGGAAACTGTATATGTGTAATAGAGTAAGAGGTGATAGATATAAGTATCTAATAAAACACAGTATTAAAAATGCTGATAATGCTATATCAGTTATTTATTGTAGTTTCTGTAACAAAGCTGTTGTTACAGACGTTCGTTTTTCGCCCGTGTGCTGCCGGGGCCCGCAAGAGAAGCGAAGAATAGTACCACTGCAACCTACAAGGCATGTCGTAAGAGGCAACTCATGTAGGACCTAGGGAAGATACCCTAGTAAATAAAAAGCATCGCATAAATCGAAATTGCTGGCCTACATGTAGGCGCATAGCTGGCACACCGTACAATCACTCTTAGACTCAGATCACATACAAATCACACAGAGTGGTTAACAAGTGGTCAATATGGAGCGTTCGAAGAAGAAGACTTTTGAGTTTTTAGCCCCAACATTTCTCTTAATAACCTGGCAATAAATTGTCCATTATTACTCAGTTTGCACAGATAAGATTTTATGAACATAAAACTCTACTTGATAATACCATGTCTACTAAATTATACTGTAGAATTATGTCAGATGTCATTGTCATAGGACCCTCTCCAATGCTACGGAGTTCGTGCACCTCCACTGAGATCTTCGTGTGTAAGAAAGAGATCGGAGCGCACATGGTTACTCACCGAAGTGCAATGTAGAAAGAGATCGAGCGCACATGGTTCTCACCGAAGTGCAATTATGATGGTCCTATCAATCAATCCATCACTTGTAATGGGTAAAAAGGCCTGAAATGAATCGTGGCCTGTACAATTAACAGTCATTAAAATTTCGTGTTGTTAGGAGATAAAATTAAAGTTTTCAACACGATTTGTACACAATCACACAGCTGTAAGGTTTAGAACCTCGTTCAGTCCTCGTAAGTTGTTAAATGATCCGACGATTCGTATTTGAACAAGCAAACAGAGATGGGCGGTGATACTTAGAAAGAGATAAAGAAATAGAGAATGAGAAAACATACAATAGGAAAACATCGATCAAACTTGAGGAGGGAGTGGAACTGGTGGATGCTATTGTTGATATGTTAGGAAATTATCAAGCATTCACGTCATTAGACGTCAAGTAACACACGGAAACAAAAGCCTTTGATCTGAATGAGGGAAAATCGAACAACCTATGCCCTTTCTTTTATATTCTCCAGGACTGTGTCACTGTGACACGATGGTGCCAGTTCATAGACACTTAACATAACTTACTCATCCAATTTTACATTTGAAGCTGGGTAACATTTATCTAAAACAGGAGTTTGTTAGAACAATTCAGAAGCTCCGCCATGAGTTAACACAAGACGATCAAGAGAACTTCAGATATATTTATTGATTGTTGGTTATTATCTAGACGATTGAACAAAGACAGGTTATATACAATAGTACGTACTTAATGATAAAAATAGATTATATACGAATATAAACAGCACTAGACATTTCAACCATAGATCACATTATGCGATACTTGCCTTGAGATAACACGTGCTTGGGACAGGTCAGTGTTCTAGTTTGAATGTCCTGACATTCTTAGTTAGAACTATGTTTTAGTTTATTATGTTTGTCTATTTGTTATCTTGATACATGCCTATGGTCGAAACATCGAGTGCTGTTTATTTTCATATTTAATCAATAATTTTTCATTACTTTTGTAATACTTTTTATACCTGTCTTTGTTCAATCGCCCATTTCCTGTGTAGTACCGCAGCCTCCACCACAGTTTTCTCCAGATCTAATCTGATCCGGTCTGACCATCTCAGATTTGCAGATTTCCGTTCATGACATGGTTATCATCTACGGAATTGTTAAAAATATATTATATTGATTAATATTATACCCAATATTTATTATCTATTAACTACAAGGGATATTCTTTTTTTTTAAATGTAATTTGGCTACGAATTATCAAAGCAACATCAGTTTTGAAAAGTCTAAATGAAATACAAAGAATATAGCCTGACAAATTGTCCTTCCCTTTCCCCCGGTCACTGATCGTTTCCTTGATGTCTTCTTAAGATAATCCGGCATCCTTCTGTCTCTGATGTGAAGCCCTAGATCTCGCAGACCTTTTTGTGTTGATAAAAATGGTTTCTATTTTCTGTAATTGCGACATTTTTTTTATGTGGATGTGTGGTTAGCATATCGCACAATCACCCCACCCTGCCCCTTCTAACCTGAAGTACAAGGGGACACATATATTCAGACTTCTCTCGTTTGATCTGTCCGGCTTGTTTGAAACAATTTTCGTTCCGATATGGCTTTAGTTGACATTAAGCTAGCCCCCAACCTTACAGAGTTAAATCCTCATTTGAGATGAGATCATATTATGTGTTTGTTTGTTTGTTTGTGTGTTTGTGTGTGTGTGTGTGTGTGTTTAGTGGTGCATTAAGCCTGTACCTGTTCCAGGCATGATTGTTCAACCTCAGACGGCTGTCTTTTTTTGTGTTATATCAAAGCGTATTGACCTTCCTTTTCTTGTTGGATCATATGTTGACAAATCACCTACTTGTACGTATGTGTATATGTGTGCTCGGGGTCTCTGTGGCTAGTGGTTAAGCCCTTGCCTTGCGAGTCGAAGGTCGTGGGTTTGAATCCGGACCGCGCCGTTCTGTTCATGATTGCATTTTTTTCTTGAGACCTCTAGGATTGTTGCTGGAGCTACGGAGTTCGTGCTTTGTGTAATACTCTCCGCAGGTGGCGTGTTATTACTGAGGAGAAGGATCGAGCCATACGGTGTAAAACTCAGTGGAATGAAGTTAATCCTTCGGCTTTAAAACCCTTTTTATCCTGATAACTACTCCGTTTCTGGTCTTCACAACCTGGGCTAGCACTACATTAATTTTGTCAAAGAAACAAACTTTTGTTAATCATGTTTAGCAACATACAACACAGTTCTATTGTTGATCATGTTTAGCAACATACAACACAGTTCTATTGTTGATCATGTTTAGCAACATACAACACAGCTCTATTGTTGATCATGTTTAACAACATACAACAAAGTAAATTATTATTCAACACAAGAAGAGAATAAGTAGCGCTAAGAACCCACAGGGAATCACCGGTCAATAAATATGATCAATAAATAGTGAACAATTATGAAAAAGTCCTTGCTGGTTGCATTCTGAAATACTCTCGTCAGTAACCTTTTTTTTTTTACTGCAGCCTGTAATACCGCTTTTTAGGACAGTGTAGACAGGGTGGGACAAAGGTGGGACATGAGCCTGATGAATTTAATGGTTAGTCCAGTCATCGCGAAACTGTTCAGGTTCGAATTTTTCTTTATACTGCTGACAGAAAAAAAACTAATTGACCTTACCGGGAATCGAACTCAGGTCTCTGCAGCTAGAGTGCCGTAAAATATGGATTTGTAATTTCCTCTCTCTCTTGCGATCGTTCTTTTTCGGCCATTTTTATCATTTTTATTGTGATATCCTAAACAGTCTTTGTCACGAACGTTTGCTTTAACGTTTTCCATCTTCAGTACCATTTAGAGCTCTGATGCCTGTCCTTCGGCGACGTGTCCGATTTCAACCAGCGTTTACTTGATTCGCTCTCCGTCAGCCTTTGACTGTCCCCAGCCGACCTGCAAGGCAGCAGGTTGCTATTTTCTTTAGGGTAGCTACCCTTAGACAACCTACCCTCCCGGGTTGATGAGCGTCATCTGTCCAGGTTACCTGTCTTTTTCTGGTTACTATTTGGTTCACCTGTCGTCCAGTTATGTGTACGGTTTACTCCGCTTGGCTTTGATTGTCCCCAATCTAACTACAAACTCAGTAGTAGATCTGTGGTTCGAATCCTGTGTTTGGTAATTTGTTTTGTTCCGAAATTCCCTAATACTTTTTCAATGTCTATTTATAAACAAAATTTACCAGATCAAGATCTGAATTTCTGAATAAATATGATTTCCATGTTTATAGCAAGATTAGAAACATGATCATCGTTTTGTCAGACGAACATATTTAAAAAATGACTCCTCTGTCTTGAAACACTAAGTCACCATCACTGTGAAGAAGTAAAGTTGACTAAGAGGGTTAGAAGTTAGTAACGGTCGACCAAGAGTATGAGTTCATCTTCATGTATCGATCTTCACGATGAAAGGATTATGTTGTCTCAATGAAAGATGGGACTTTTATCTCAAAGAACAAAATAAATTTATCAACACAAGAACTATGTTAGATTTCATTAGTTATTCTTTTTCAGCAAACGGAAGAAAAACTAAGAATAACAATGAACAAACAATCAATGATAGGACAGGATTAAGATGCAAACATGTCACCATGAACACAAAAAGAGCAATGTTCAACACAATCTTTCTCCCTACATCATCAGTCCAAACCTGGACACTGACAACAAATGATAGAAAAAACTAGTCAGACAGAGATGAAGTGTCTACGCAGAATGCTGGGCGTAATAAAAAGAGACCGGTTGAGAAATGAAGACATCAGGAAAAAGTGGGTACAACAACAGTACTAAGCTTCATCAAGAAATAATAAATTAAATGGTTCAACCACATAAGCAGATTACCAACAGACAGTACGACATATAGAGCAATGTTACCCCGATACAATGGATACAAGACAAAAGACCGACCACACAAAAGATGGACCTTAGAGATAACAGAGGCAACGAAAGACACTGTCTATGAAGCGCACACACGGGTTCGTTCTAGAAATTTCTTATTCTGACGCTGTGAGGCAAAACAGGATTGGAGAATGGTCAAAGGACATAAATCTCTAATACTTGTCCCCTGTCTATTTATAAACAAAAGCCATTAGATCAAGTGAATGTAACTAGATCTGAATTTCTGAATAAATATGATTTCCATGTTTATAGCAAGATTAGAAAATTGATCATCATTTTGTCAGACGAACATATTAAAAACGACTCCTCTGTCTTGAAACACTAAGTCACCATCACTGTGGAAGCGGTAAAGTTGACTAAGAGGGGTTAGAAGTTAGTAACGGTCGACCAAGAGTATTTAATGAGTTCATCTTCATGTATCGATCTTCACGATGAAAGGATTATGTTGTCTCAATGAAAGATGGGACTTTTATCTCACAGAACAAAATAAAATACATGAAGTCAATATGTTCAAATATTCTTTATTGCTTTTTTTGTATAAAATATATGTTGGCATGACTCAGCTCGTATGACCTGCCTGGAGTCAATCATATGGATCTGATGGTCTGCCTGCAACGAATCCGATCTGATATAGCGATATAGTATAACTCAGTAGTTCTCACAAGTGAAATCTGAAGACAAAAGGGAATTGATTTAATTGCATCAAGTTTTCCCATACGGCGCGCTTCCCTTATGCAGAAACCACACGACAACTGCCGAGAGTATTGTACAAAGAATATACTCCGTAGCTCCATAAACAATCCTAGGTAAAAAAAAAAAATTAACTCGTGAGCCAAACGATGCTGTCCGATTTCGAACTCACAGCCTTCGAAACTGAAAGCAAACTAACTGCTTCACCACTGCTTCACCACTGCTTCACCACTGCTTCACCACTGCTTCACCACTGCTCACCAGCTTCACCACTGCTTCACCACTGCACCACAGAGACTCAGCAGATATGGTACTAAAGCAAACTAACTGCTTCACCACTGCACCACAGAGACTCAGCAGATATGGTACTAAAGCAAACTAACTGCTTCACCACTGCACCACAGAGACTCAGCAGATATGGTACTAAAGCAAACTAACTGCTTCACCACTGCACCACAGAGACTCAGCAGATATGGTACTAAAGCAAACTAACTGCTTCACCACTGCACCACAGAGACTCAGCAGATATGGTACTAAAGCAAACTAACTGCTTCACCACTGCACCACAGAGACTCAGCAGATATGGTACTAAAGCAAACTAACTGCTTCACCACTGCTTCACCACTGCTTCACCACTGCTTCACCACTGCTTCACCACTGCTTCACACATGCTTCACCACTGCTTCACCACTGCTTCACCACTGCTTCACCACTGCACCACAGAGACTCAGCAGATATGGTACTAAAGGCAAAGCTGAAAGCAAACTAACTGCTTCACCACTGCACCACAGAGACTCAGCAGATATGGTACTAAAGGCGAAATACTAAAAAAACGAAGTAAGTTAGTCTTGAAAAGTACAAAACCCGCCTGTCCAGCATGTTCGTAGCGGGTTGGACGATGATATGCCCCCTGTGCGTGCGGTTCAATTCCGCGGGCTGGCAGAAAAGCCACAGGTTCTCCAGATTTACGGTATTCGTGGCACCGAATCGAAGGGTTACGATGTTCATGGCACCGAGTCGAAGGGTTACGATGTCCATGGCACCGAATCGAAGAGCTGAATACTCAAGTGCTTCTGGATCGGAAGAAAGAACAAAAATAAGATACAGCGACGTATCGATCGAAAGGTCTTTATCAAGCATCGGATACAGAACTGAATGAAGACTGTTTCTATACATCAGCAACATTATCCGCAAGAGTATGAGTAAACTCATCAATCACTATTTAACTAGTACGGTTAGTCGCTGTTCGATGTTGGAGATAGTGCGAAGCAGATCGAATCACATACGAACAGGTCCGGAATGGAATGGAGATATTTTATACGGAAACTTATCAGTTATCAGTTTAATGAGGACTATCATCATAGCACTTCGGACAATGTCCATAGATGCTCCGATCTCCGCCTCAACAAATCCAGCAGCATCCAGCGGCCCAACACGCCAGTTCGATGTTGATTAATCAATCTCTTTGAATATTTAGTATGTCGTTCTGTCGGGGTGCAACAATATTGATACCTATCGCTCTCAATCTGGTAAGCGAGTGAGATTCACAGCCCTGAAACGAAAACTGATTTATCGACTTAACTGATCATTAATATTCGTCTTCAAGTCCCATATTAACTTAACTGATCATTAATATTCTTACATATGCCTGGGGACATGTGCCTGGGGACATATGCCTGGGGACATGTGCCTGGGGACATGTGCCTGGGGAAATTAATGGCCGCATAGCCAGTGCAGTCACGAAGAACTGTTCAGGTTAGGATTTTTCTTTATGCCTCGACAGAAAAAACTCTTTGACCTTGCCGGGGATTGAACCCAGGTTCAGTGACTCCATGAGCATGATTCGTAAAGTCGAATGAGGTATGGTGAGACGCAACTGGGTGGAGGTACTGGTACAGACAATGATCAGAGAAATCACCTTTATTTTGTCCCTGGGCACGCAGGAGTTAGGGGTAATGAACGAGCTGATAGATTGGCTGGCTTGGCTACAATATCAGAGGGAGCTGCCATGGATCGAAATGACATTCTTCACGCATTGAGAGAGTCTTTCCGAACAGAGGAGTTTCAGGGCTGTGAATCCACTCGCTGACCAGATTGAAAGAGATGGGTGTCAATATTGGTGCAGCCGAAAAGAACGACATACCAAATATGCAAAGAGATTGATTAATCAACATCGAACTGGCTTGTTAGGTCGCTGGACGCTGCTGGATTTGCTGAGGCGGAGATCGGAGCACCTATGGACATGTCCGGAGTGCTATGATGATAGTCCTCATATAACTGATAACTGATAACTGAACCCAGGTTTCCGCATGCGAGCCGCGTTGTAATCCATTTGATCAGACGCTTCACAAAAAAATTAAAATATGGTTTACATGAAGATGCTTCAACTATCATACATAAATAGGGTGTCTCTTAGACAAAGGATTAAGATGTTTTACTGTCGTTATGAAGGTTGGGGGTTCGAATCCGGACCGAGTCATAAATGCATTTTTTTCATGAGATCCCTGGGATTGTTGGAGCAGCTGTGGAGCTCGTGCTTTGTGCACCTCTCTCGATAGATGGCGTGTCACTTATATCGACAGGGTCGGAGTTATTGGTTATTGGCTACTAAACTGACGTCATTGCACTCCGGGCAGACCAATAGGTGCTCAGTCTCTCAATACAGATGTCGAAGAGTATGCATGCTGATGGCTCTCGTGACTCGCTGATTAAACACACTCCTCACTCTGCCCCTCAGGCATCCAGTTCTACTTGTACAACGGGTAACTCCAAACTGCTTAAATCGCTTGATCGATTCAACACATTGTGCTCCGTTAGATTTTGTTAAGAGAAGAAAGAGACCAACTAATATTATATTGTTATAAAACAACAAAGAAGTCATTGTGCTCCGTTAGGTTTTTTTAAAGAGAAGATAAATAACACATTCATAAAAATTAAACTATCGTTACTACATGTAATACCGCTTTTTAGGCGGTGTATGTGGAGGAGGGGGATGAAGGATGAGCCTGAGGATTTAATGACCGCATGGCTAGTGTAGTCGCCGCCAAACTGTTGAGTTTATGATTTTTCTTTATGCGACACCCCACCCCCACCATCTTCCGAGAGACCCAAAAAAAAACAACCATGGCCTTACCGTGGAGTTTACACTCAAAAAGAAGACGTGTTATAATCTATTCGTGTCAGACGCTCCTCAAAAAGAAGCCGTGTTATAATCTATTCGTGTCAGACGCTCCTCAAAAGGAAACCGTGTTATAATCTATTCGTGTCAGACGCTCCTCAAAAAGAAGCCGTGTTATAATCTATTCGTGTCAGACGCTCCTCAAAAGAAGCCGTGTTATAATCTATTCGTGTCAGACGCTCCTCAAAAGAAGCCGTGTTATAATCTATTCGTGTCAGACGCTCCTCAAAAGAAGCCGTGTTATAATCTATTCGTGTCAGACGCTCCTCAAAAAGAAGCCGTGTTATAATCTATTCGTGTCAGACGCTCCTCAAAAGGAAACCGTGTTATAATCTATTCGTGTCAGACGCTCCTCAAAAAGAAGCCGTGTTATAATCTATTCGTGTCAGACGCTCCTCAAAAAGAAGCCGTGTTATAATCTATTCGTGTCAGACGCTCCTCAAAAAGAAGCCGTGTTATAATCTATTCGTGTCAGACGCTCCTCAAAAGAAGCCGTGTTATAATCTATTCGTGTCAGACGCTCCTCAAAAAGAAGCCGTGTTATAATCTATTCGTGTCAGACGCTCCTCAAAAAGAAGCCGTGTTATAATCTATTCGTGTCAGACGCTCCTCAAAAGAAGCCGTGTTATAATCTATTCGTGTCAGACGCTCCTCAAAAGGAAACCGTGTTATAATCTATTCGTGTCAGACGCTCCTCAAAAAGAAGCCGTGTTATAATCTATTCGTGTCAGACGCTCCTCAAAAAGAAGCCGTGTTATAATCTATTCGTGTCAGACGCTCCTCAAAAGAAGCCGTGTTATAATCTATTCGTGTCAGACGCTCCTCAAAATTAATATTGAATAAAACATTTAAAAATGCATGATCTATTGTTATTTTGTGAGTAACCACGCGTCCTAGTTACATAAATACGTAATGGCACGGCTCCTACTGATGACTGTCCCAACTATAGTGATGTACGTCAGCTAATGTGTTTCTCTTGTCAAATAACACTAAAGACTTAAAAAAAATCTTATTTTTCAAACTAGTTCATCCTAGGAAAAAAAAATAATTAAACAACTAAACACAGTATGGAATGGAACTGATGGAAGGACAAATATCAGAATACTAAGAGCATGTATATTCCCAATGGCAACGTATGGATGTGAAGCATGGACATTTAGCAAAGCAGTGGGAAAACATGCATGTGCTTTTGAATATAAGTGTTACAGAAGAATCCTCCGTATATTATGGACAGAGAAGAGAACAAATAGATCTATCGAGAAAGAACTTACAATCGAAGAGAACAAATAGATCTATCGAGAAAGAACTTACAATCGAAGGGAACAAATAGATCTATCGAGAAAGAACTTACAATCGAAGAAAACTGGCTGATGCTACAAATAAAAATGAGAAAATTGAAGTATTTTGGACATATAAAGAGACATGAAGGGTTGGGCAATTATGATAGGAGGCATCCCTGCAAAGTAGAGAAAAGAGGAAGACCATGAAGAAGATGGATCCAGGTTGTAACTGATGATTTCATCATGAGGGCTGCAGAGGCGCAACATCTGACCTACGAGAGAAAATTTCTAAGGACTGTTACGGTATTTTTTCAACAGTAATTTTCACACAACCATTCAACCAACGAGCACAGTCATCTTTACCTGCGCCGTATCTATAAGGGCAATAAAACCCTAATGTTTGTAGTTCTCGCCGGGCAGAAATGTGCTTAAGCAAACTCATTGATTTGTTTCCAGAGCTCAGCCCTCGACAGCCTCCTGTTGTCCGTGATCCAATGACACCAAACATGCTCGAGAAACCAATTATATATTTCTTTTTATTGTGTTTGTTTTTGAACTGTAATTTTCTCAATTATCACATGAACAATGCATTTCATTTAACGCATGAGTTTTCTTCATGGAAACGATTCTGTAGAAGCGATTGATATAACTTTCTGCCTGGTGCAAATAGCATGTTTTGGTGATAGTTAAGTGATCTTATATGTGTCATATGACCTAACAGCAGCAGTCTGGTGACCTGGTGTTTGTTAAGTTACCTATAAGTAGTCATGTAGTATGACAGGAATGAAGTGTTATTGTAAAAGTTAACTATTACAGCACGTATAGTCACATGGAGAGCCATGGTAGCATAGTTGTTGGTGAACTTGCTTCTCAAGGCTGGTGGTCTGGGTTCAACTCCCGCAGTGCGCGTGGAATTTTTCCCGACCGCGACGGCTCTCAGGTAGACCCAGCCTCAACTGGGTATCAGACATGCTCTGGGAAAGTAAAGGCGGTCGGCGTGATGCTGACCACATCACCCAACTTGTGACGATGGTCAATGAAAAATACAGGCCTAACACTGTATTGACCTATATCACAGGTATGAAAGGGTTCTTTACTTACTTTACTATAGCCACATGACAAACTATTCTGGTAGTACCAATTTTCTGAAAAGCCTACTCACGAACCAACGAATTAAATAGAAACAATATTAATAAGAAAATCCAATTCATGTTATTTTTGTATAATTCTTTGAGAGAATGCATTCGGTTTTACTTCTTCGAACTCTCTATATCGATCATTGTTAACCACACTTGTGATTTCTATGTGATCTGAGCCTAAGAGCGATTAAACGTTGTGCATGTTATGCGCCTACAAGTAGGCCAGTACATCCGATTTCTGCGCTGCTTATTATTTACTAGGGTAGCTTCCCTAGACCCCTATCTCAGTTGTCTCTTACGACATGCCTAGTTGGTAGCAGTGTTACTATTCTTTGCTTCCCTTGCAAGGCCCGGCATCGCAGGGAGACCAGATATATCGAAATGAAATAGCTGAATCGCTGACATAGAGGACACATGTGAAGAGGACAATGAGTTTGTACAGCTGAGACATACTGAGATCAATAGATAATCGCCGCTGGAGGATGAGAACGCGGCAGATCAATCAGTGGTAATGAGAAAAATGATAGTTTGAAATAAATCATGGAACAAGATGGGAGGGGCATGAGGAGTAATAAGTCAGGCAATTGAGTAACATCCTACACCCATCGTCGTCTAGGTCTTCCTATTATTCTTCTTCCAGGCAACATTTCCTCCAGAATTATCTTCTCTAGGAACTCATGTCGCTCGATGTGTCCGAAATATTTAATTGTCCTTGTTTTTATGTTCTTTAATAACCAACTCTAATATAATAACAAGTTGTTGCAGAACAGAAGCATTTGTTCTTTTCTCTGTCCGTAGTATTCTAAGTATTCTTATGTAACTGCCTGCCGCGAAGTTTCAACCAGGTTTATTTGGGTTGTGATCGATCTCGCTATTTTTTTTTCCGATCCAGACGCACTTGAGCTTTCAGCTCTTCAGCTCGGTGCCATGGGCATCGTAACCCTCCGGTTCGGTGCCACAAACACGGTGAATCTGGGGCTGTGTTTTATGCCAGCCAGCGGAATTGAACCCGCACTCACAGAGGGCTAGTCACCCGCAGTCCAACGCGTTACAAACACGCTGGGCAGGCGGGCCTCGCTACCATTTAAGCTACAGTCGCCCATTAATACCTACCTGTATTTTGTTTGTAATTTGCTTTTGTAGTTCTCCATGTTTGTGATCCATATATAAGTACTGATTTTACATTTCATTTTCATAACTGTATTTCAATGTTACTACTAATGATGTTGAACTTAGTACATTTTCATAACTGTATTTCAATGTTACTACTAATGATGTTGAACTTAGTACATTTTCATAACTGTATTTCGATGTTACTACTAATGATGTTGAACTTAGTACATTTTCATAACTGTATTTCAATGTTACTACTAATGATGTTGAACTTAGTACATTTTCATAACTGTATTTCAATGTTACTACTAATGATATTGAACTTAGTACATTTTCATAACTGTATTTCGATGTTACTACTAATGATGTTGAACTTAGTACATTTTCATAACTGTATTTCGATGTTACTACTAATGATGCTGAACTTAGTACATTTTCATAACTGTATTTCAATGTTACTACTAATGATGTTGAACTTAGTACATTTTCATAACTGTATTTCAATGTTACTACTAATGATGTTGAACTTAGTACATTTTCATAACTGTATTTCGATGTTACTACTAATGATGTTGAACTTAGTACATTTTCATAACTGTATTTCGATGTTACTACTAATGATGTTGAACTTAGTACATTTTCATAACTGTATTTCGATGTTACTACTAATGATGTTGAACTTAGTACATTTTCATAACTGTATTTCAATGTTACTACTAATGATGTTGAACTTAGTACATTTTCATAACTGTATTTCAATGCTACTACTAATGATGTTGAACTTAGTACATTTTCATAACTGTATTTCAATGTTACTACTAATGATGTTGAACTTAGTACATTTTACTCTACTCTATAAATGGTATTCACTTTCTCCTGATCCCATCTTTAGCAACTGGACTCGCTGTGCCTCGCTGTGCCTGGCTGCGCCTCTTGTGCCTCGCTGTGCCTCGCACAAGTTTAGTATCTTCTTCTTCCAACGCTCCATATCGACTATTTCTTAAACCACTGTTCATGATTTGTATGTGATCTGAGCCTAAGAGCGATTGTGTGTTGGGCCACTTATGCACTGGGCACATATGCCTACAAGTAGGCCAGTACATCTGATTTATGCAACCCTTTTTATTTACTAGGGTATCATCCCTAGACCCCTACCACATTCGTCTCTAACGACATGCCTTGTAGGTCGCAGTGTTACTATTCTTTGCTCCTTGCTCGCCCCGGCAACACACAGGCGAACAATTTTGGTATAAAAATTACAATAAAATAATTTTGTTCTCATGCAGTGATAAAACAATGCTTAACGCAGAAATTCTCTGTTTCTAAAATGATGTCATTTAAACACTTGCTAAAATCAATTTCTTGTTCAGTAATCGATGACTGAAACTACCAGATGACTCATAGCCCGCTTGAAGCCAGCGAGCTCGAAATGAATCCCTGTGAGGTTTGTAAACAGTAAACACAAATCTAAAGCGTTCTTCATCTTGAAAAGAACTCAGTTTCATGATTTCATTTCCACAAGTGAATGTATCACTAGTTTTAGTCAGTCACTTTGACTAAATCAGTGATTGAAATTTAACCTTTTCAACCTGTCGTTCAGTCGAGAGTCTAGACTCAACAGTAGCATTGTGGATATCTTCAAGCCTAACTGACAGTTTGAAAGCTTTTTTAGATTTTCGAGTGTAGTTTCCAGAATAGTTTGAATGAGTGGAGTCATGCGATTATTTAAACTTTTTAATTCTACAAGATAAAGCAGCCCGTCATGGACCAATCTGCATTTGTTTATGAAAATGAGAATTAATCAATTATGACTTAGTATATGTAAAGTGAGCAAGTATTTTTGTGATGGTGTGTAATTATGGTGTGGGAAAAGGCGACGAACAAATGTGAGGAAAGGATGAGCTAATCAGAACCGGTTTAAATAGTAAATAGACAGCACGCAATGCGTAACTTGAAACTTTTGATTTGTCAATTGTGCTGCTTTTATCTTGAACACCCTGTAGAATGTGTGCAGCTAACAAATGGGAACAAATAGTAGTTTAAAAACTGAAAACAAAGATATGAAACAATGTGCGAAAATTTAAAATAAGAGTGCCAACAAAAGGTCCTCATTGGAAATATTTTTAACTTTAATTTCTTGTATTTATTTTTTTAGACTCTACCTGAGCAGGAGTCTCCGCAGAACTAAGTATAACACCCTACCTGAGTAGCAGTCTCCGCAGCACTAAGTATAGCACCCTACCTGAGTAGCAGTCTCCGCAGCACTAAGTATAGCACCCTACCTAAGTAGCAGTCTCCGCAACACTAAGTATAGCACCCTACCTGAGTAGCAGTCTCCGCAGCACTAAGTATAGCACCCTACCTAAGTAGCAGTCTCCGCAACACTAAGTATAGCACCCTACCTGAGTAGCAGTCTCCGCAGCACTAAGTATAGCACCCTACCTGAGTAGCAGTCTCCGCAGCACTAAGTATAGCACCCTACCTGAGTAGCAGTCTCCGCAGCACTAAGTATAGCACCCTACCTGAGTAGCAGTCTCCGCAGCACTAAGTATAGCACACTACCTAAGTAGCAGTCTCCGCAACACTATAGTCTGTCCATTAATTCGTGAGCACGTTTGAAATTGATTTTCTCGAAAACTACCTGTTGGATCTCAGTGATTTTTGCAAGCAGCCTTAGAATATCCATGACGCTAGAGAAATATTTTTTCCAAGAAAATTTGATGTAGTTTGAAATATTTCTTCTTCAGGTTATATTAAAATCAGCATCACCGGATTGTACACAATAGTAACAGATCTACGGTACACAGACGCGTTGTTCTAAAAATACATTATGGTAACATTGAAATATCGTGAGTTTCACGAATTCCTGTGCACCTAACCCAGTCGACTTTGAAAGCGGAAAGCATATGACGTTATAATTGGGATACCGTTGTATAGTTATAGGCGTATCTCGCTATTTGTATGAAGCTATTGTATCATATTTGTTGGCTTATCAAAACTGACATTGATATCACATTCATAATGAGTCTGAAGTGCACATTTATAACAATGCAGAAGGTTACAGTTTTACTATACCAACACTTCCGTAGGGAATCTAAGAGAGGTCATCTATATTGCGATATTCATAACCCTGAGAAACGAACGCAACTGGCGCTTGGTCTGAATAGAGAATCCTTTTCCCGATGGATTAAACAGGACACAAAGTGCACTAATGTCAAGCAAGGAAGGAAAAGAACAATTGACGACTTTGACATAGATGTCATAAGACGGAGCTCTTGAAAATGTTTGCGACAAATCAACTTGTTACTCTCAGGAAACTGAAATTAAAACTGCAATCAGATTGCAGCATAGACATTTCTTAAAGTACTCTATGGAAAATTGTAAGAGCCGCCGCTTCACCTTCAGAAAAACTATAGGCGGCAGGAATATTATTTGTGAAAAGCCACATTTAATTGCTGCCGAAGTAAATACCTGAGGCAGATCCGTGAGCGGCGGAGGCAAGGCTATGATATTGTATATTTGGACGAATCCTGGGTCAATGCTCACCACACCAATGCTAAAGAATGGCAATCAGTAGACGGTGAACAAAAAAAGAAAAATACCAAGCAGCAAAGGCCAGCGTATTATACTAACACATGCAGGAAGTAGTGAAGAAGGTCTTGTCCATGACGCTGGACTTATTTTCCGATCAAAAAGTACCGACGGTAGGGACTACCACACAGAAATGAATGGACATATTTTCAGGCACTGGATGGAGAAAGATCTACTTCCAATTCTAAACAGACCATCATGCTTGGTAATGGATAATGCATCCTATCCCAACGCAGTATCAGCGGAAGACAAAGTACCAACTGCATCAAATACAAAAGATCAAATTAGGACTTGGCTTGCTAAGGAAAATGTCAGCTTCGATGATACATATTTGAAACCCGAGTTGTTGCACCTGGTGAGATGACAAATAAGACAAAGGTGTTTCATATTGACAAAATCATTGCGGAATACGGCCACACGTCTTTGCGACTACCTCCATATCATGCTCACCTCAATCCGATAGAGCTTGTCTGGGCTAAAGTAAAGGGCAAGTTGCCGAACAGAACAGGACGTTTAAAATATGTGATGTTGAAGTTCTGACACGTGAGTCCTTCTCAATGATAGACATGCAGTTCTGGAAGAAGTGTGTTGAACATGTGCTCGAGAGGAAGACGAGTACTGGCACCGAGATGGATTACAATTTGTCCAGCCAGTAACCTCATGGAATCGTCAGATTCGGGTGATACAAATCATATTTTGATTACAGACTGAGAAATAGCAACGTATACATTTCCATATCCAAATCCGTCTACCATCATACAATTTGTGGTGAAGTTAAGACACCCTGGGGTCTAATGGTGACCGAAGGGAGGACTAACTGTTGCATATTGTATCCAAGTTCACGATTGCACATAAAGGGCAACACACTTAATTACTTGACCTATCAAGTTAATATGGAGATACACCTATGAATAGAATTGACATGGACAAATTCTAGGGATTACTGTAAAATCTAAAATTTTAGCCCCCGTATTTGCAATTGTCATACAAGATCAAAGGAATTCGCCGATGTGCAAAATCCGTAGCATTTATGGACTACTGGTTTGCTTTATTTTAGCGTCATGGATATTCTAAGGCTGCATGCAAAAATCACTGAGATCCAACAGGTAGTTTTCGAGAAAATCAATTTCAAACGTGCTCACGAATTAATGGACAGACTATAAGTATAGCACACTACCTGAGTAGGAGTCTCCGCAGCACTAAATATAGCACCCTACCTGAGTAGCAGTCTCCGCAACACTAAATATAGCACTACACGCCTAGAGTTGTTGGAGGTTTCTGTGTCTGTAAGAAAGTCGGGTACTCTTCCCAACACACTATAGAAAAAGTGGAAACTCATAGTTCATGTGGGTTCAAAACAATAACAATATGTTTTATTAACAAACATTTTTATTTCCGCTTGTACATTCTTTGTCTCGTTGGTTTCAAGTTTGGTTTTAGCTTTAGCTTGGAATATATTCATTGTCCTCTGGACTAGTCCATTAGGTGATCCAATCTCTTTTCTCAATATCTTCAACAGCATTCAGCGACTATCTGTATCAGTTCCATGTAGATTGATGAGCCTACTGACACGCCTGTTGTGCTGTTTTATTTTTTTCTGATCACTCCAATCTTCAATGCAAGCTCTAGCAATTGAAGTGAATCGGTTTAGATAAAATCGTCTTTGCGTCCCATTTCTATGAAGGCGTTCAGAATATCAGCTCTATCCATTGTTGGACCCTATTGAAGGATTTAAGCTGTTTGGTGGTATGTTAGGTTCTCGCCGTATGCCTGTAACTGTAGTCAGGTTGGTTGTCATAGTGGGTGGACCAGTGAGTCGCAATGGATTGTCCCACTAAGGCGTGTGATGGCCATTAGCCACCTGACCCATGTCGTAAAGGGGTATCGAAAAATTCTGTAAAGGTAAGTGCGACAGCCAATCAAAAAAATGCTTGAATTTATTAACAGTAATTTTCTTTTTTGAACATCAAACGACAAGGGCCCAAAAAGATACTTTTGGGGGGAAAGGGCCCAAGAAGAATGAGAGGAAGACCAAGAAGAGATGAGTCAAATTATTTACGATGCAAAGATGTTTTACGATCTGAGAATGACTTGCTGGCGACCAACTTGCCAAAAATAGAGAGTTTATCAGGGATGCGTTAATTTTAAGGACAAGTATGATGATGTGATGAAACATCAAGGGGAAAGTTTTTTTTAAAGAAAATTCCATCAAATATCATAGGAATAATACATATGCGTATAGGTAGTTCTTTTTTTCATTGTGAATAATATTAATAATTCCTCTGTACCATTATACGTTTAGGGGGGCAACAATTTCTCCATACCGTTTTCCTATCAACTCGCCAATCCCCCGAAATGGACCGATATTTCGAGACTCTTCAGCAAAGTTTTTTCAGGATCTCCCCAGGTTTTCCCCTTTCTTTTAACACGGCCCCCATTTTAATGCCTGCTTTTTTATTATTTGATCATTTTTTCAAAATATCCAAATACTCCCTCTTCTCCTCTTATAACAGTTTTTTAAATAGTAGTTATTTCTTTTCAGTTACATCTATAATCTCAAGCGTGATAATTAACGTGGCCTGTAACAAGGCCCGGCTCAGGGGAATTCTAGAAAAAAGATCAAAAAGTTGGGCGCATTCCGTTATTGTTTTATATCGACGAATTTATTTTAACAAAACACACCACTAAATCAAGATTTATTATGTAAAAGTTTCAGTTTAACAATCAGGAAACAGTATTATTACATGCAAACAAAATTATATTATGCAAGTTCAGAACAACGGAATATCAGTATTTCATGCAAAACAAGATTATATTTTTAACAAGTTTCCCGTTTAACAATCAGGAATATCAGATTTTTACATCAAAAACAAGATTATATTATGTAAAAGTTCAGTTTAACAAAAAGGAATATCAGTATTATTACATGCAAATCAAGATTATATTATGAAAGTTGTTTTTAAAATAAGGGAAAACGTATTATTACATCAAAACAAGATTATATTTTGTAAAAGTTTAGTTTAAAATCAGGAATATCAGATTTTACATGCTAAATCAAGATTATATTATTTAAAAGTCGTTAACAATAAGGGAAAATCAATTTTAAAGCTAAACGATTATAATGTGTTTCAGTTTAACAAAAGAATAAGATTTTTAAACAAATCAAGATTATATTATGTAAAAGTTGGTTTTAAAATCAGGGAAAATCAGTAATTACGAAATAAAATTATATTTTAAAAGTTAGTTTAACAAAGAATACAGTATTAAGCAAATCAAATTAATTATGTAACAAGTTTCAGTTTAACAATAGAATATCATATTATTACATGAAACGATTTAATATGTCAAGTTTGTTTAACAATAAGGAATACAGATATTACATGCTAAATCAAGATTATATTATTAAAACAGTTAAAAAAGGAATACGTAATTACATGCAAATGATTATATTATGTAAAAAATTTAGTTTAAAAAAAAGAATATCAGTATTATTTACATCAAACAAGATTATATTTTGTAAAAATTTTATTTAACAATAGAAAACAGAATTACATGCCAAATCAAGATTATAATGTCAAATTTTTAAAATAAAAAATTCAGTTTTTTACATCAAAACAAGATTATATTATGTAAAAGTTTGTTTTAAAAATAGGGAAAATCAGTATTATTACATGTAAAACAAGATTATATTTGTAAAAATTCAGTTTAAAATAAGGAATATCAGTATTATTAATGTAAATCAAGATTAATTATGTAACAAGTTTCAGTTTTAACAAAAAGGAAATTAGTATTATTACATGTAAAACAAGATTATATTAAACAAGTTCATTTAAAATAAGGAAATATATTATTACACAAAATAAGATTATATTTTAAAAGTTTAGTTTTAAAATAAGGAATATCAGTATTATTACAAGTAAAATCAAGATTATATTATGTAAAAGTTCAGTTTAACAATCAGGAATATATTTTTAAAATGCTAAATCAAGATTATATTATTAACAAAATTCAGTTTAACAATAAGGAATATCAGTATTATTACATGCTAAATCAAGATTATATTATTTAACAAGTTCAGTTTAAAATAAGAATATCAGATTTACACAAATCAAGATTATATTATGAAAAAGTTTCGTTTAAAATAAGGGAAAATCGTATTATTACATGCAAAAACAAGATTATATTATGAAAATTTCAGTTTAAAATAAGGGAAAACGTATTATTACATGCTAAATAAAATTATATTTTGTAACAAGTTTTTTAACAATAAAATTTATTATTACATGCTAAAAAAGATTATATTTTTAAAAATTCAGTTTAACAATAAGGGGAAAACTAAACATTAAATCAAGATTATATTATGTAACAAGTTTAGTTTAACAATAAAGGGTACATATTTTTAACAAATCAAGATTATATTATGAACAAGTTCAGTTTAAAAAAAAGGGAAAACGATTATTAAATTTAAATAAAATTATATTATGTAACAACAGTTTAAAAACAGGAATATCAGTATTATTACATGCAACAAAAATATTATGTAAAAGTTCAGTTTAACAATCAGAATATCAGTAATTTCATGCTAAATCAAGATTATAATGTAACAAGTTTAAGTTTTAAAATAAGGGAAAATCAGTAATTACAGTAAATCAAGTTTTTTGAACAATTTATTTTAACAAACGGTATCAGATTTTTACACAAACAAGATTATATTATTTAAAAAGTTTCAGTTTAAAATCAGAATATCAGATTTTTAACAAAACAAATTAATTATGTAAAAGTTCATTTTAAAATCAGGAATACGTTTTTTACATCTAAACAAGATTTATTATGTAAAAGTCTTTTTAAAATCAGGGAAAACGTATTATTACAAATTTAAACGATTATAAATTTTTTCAAGAAGTTTAAAAAAGAAATTTTATTATTAATGCTAAATCGTTTATTATAAAAGGTTCATTTAAAATAGAATATCAGTATTATTAATAAATCAAGATTATATTTTGTAACAAGCGTTTAAAAACAGGGAAAATCAGATTATTTAAGTAAATAAAATTATATTATGTAACAAGTTCATTTAAAAAAGGAATATGTATTATTACATCAAATCAAGATTATATTATGCAAGTTCAGTTTAACAATCAAATATAGTATTATTAATGCAAATAAGATTATATTATTAACAAGTTTCAGTTTAACAACAAATATCAGTAATTACAGCAAATCAATTATATTTGTAAAAATTTTGGTTTTAAAATAAGGAATACAGATTATTACATTTAAATCAAAAAAAATGTAACAAGTTTCAGTTAACAATAAGGAATATGTATTATTAATTAAATCAAGATTATATTATTCAAGTTTCAGTTTTAAAAATCAGGAATATCGAAATTTCAGCAAACGATTATATTATGAACAAGTTAGTTTAAAAATAAGAATATATATTATTACATGCAAATCAAGATTTATTATGTAAAACAGTTTAAAAAAGGAAACGTATTATTACATTAAATCAAGAAATTTTTTTGAAAAGTTGTTTTTCAATCAGAATTATATTATTACATCAAATCAAGATTATATTATGTAACAAGTTCAGTTTAAAATCAGGGAAAATCAGTAATTTTTCATGCTAAATCAAGATTAATTTTTAAAAGTTAGTTTAAAATCAGGAATACGATTATTACATGCTAAATCAAGATTTATTATGTAACAAGTTTCGTTTTAAAATCAGGGAAAATCATATTATTTCATGCTAAATCAAGAAATTAGTAAAATTCAGTTTAACAATAAGGAATATCAGTATTTTTACTCAAATCAAATTATATTTTGTAAAAGTTTCAGTTTCAATAAGGGAAAATCAGTATTTTTACATTTAAAACAAGATTATATTATTAACAAGTTTTTTAAAATAAGGGAAAATCAGTATTAAATCAAAACAAGATTATATTATGTCAAGTTAGTTTAACAATCAGAATATCGATTTTTCATCAAATCAAGATTATATTATAACAAGTTAGTTTTAAAATCAGGAATACGTAATTTATTAAAATAATTTTTTATTAAAAAATTTGTTTAAAACGGGAAATTTGTATTATTACATGCAAATAAGATTAAATTTTTGAAAGTTCAGTTTAACAATCAGGGAAAACAGTATTTTCATGCTAAATCAAATTTAAAAAAGTTTCAGTTTAAAATCAGGGAAAACGATTATTACATGCAAACAAGATTATATTATTACAAGTTCAGTTTAACAATAAGGAATATAATTATTTCGCTAAATCAAGATTTATTTGTAAAAGTTTGTTTAAAATAAGGGAAAACGTATTATTAATGTAAAAAAAGATTATATTATTAAAAGTTTTAGTTTTCAATCAGGGAAACAATTTTTAAAATGCAAAACAAGATTATATTATTAAAAGTTCAGTTTAAAAATAAGGAAATAATTTTTAAAATGCAAATCAAAATTAAAGTAAAAGTTTGTTTTAAAAATAAGGGAAATGATTTTTGCAAATCAAGATTATATTTGAAAAGTTGTTTAACAATCAGGGAAAATCAGTTTTTTACATGCAAAACAAGATTATATTATGTAACAAGTTCAGTTTAAAATAAGGAAATGTATTATTAAAAAAAGATTATATTATGTAAAAAAATTTCAGTTTAACAATAAATATCAGGTTTTTTACATCAAACGATTTATTTTGAAAATTAGTTTAACAATAAGGAATATAGTATTATTACATAAATCAAGATTAAAATGTAAAAGTTTCGTTCAACAATAAGGGAAACAGTATTATTAAGCTAAATCAAGATTATAATGTAAAAAAGTTTCATTTTAAAAGGAAACAGTATTATTCATGCTAAATCAAGATTATATTATGAACAAATTTCAGAAAAAAAGGAATATCAGTATTATTACAGCAAATAAGATTATATTTGAAAAATTCATTTTAAAATAAGGAATATCAATTTTTAAGCTAAATCAAAATTAATTAAAAAAGTTTTAGTTTAAAAAAAGGAATACGATTTTTACATTTAAAACAAGATTATATTATGAAAAATTTATTTTAAAATAAGGGAAAATAGATTTTTACACAAATAAATTATATTATGTAAAAGTTTCAGTTTAAAATAAGGAATACGATTATTAAACTAAAACAAAATTATATTAAAAATGTTCAGTTTAAAATAAGGAATATCAGTATTATTACATGCTAAATCAAGATTATATTATAAAAGTTTCAGTTAAAAAATATAAAATTTTTATTACAAAACTAAAAAAGATTATTTATGAACAAGTTTGTTTAACAATCAGGAATATCAGTATTATTAATTTAAACAAGATTATTTATTAAAAGTTAGAAAATAAGGGAAAATGGGGTTTAAATTTAAAACAAGATTATATTATGTAAAAGTTTAGTTTAACAATAAAATATCATATTTTAACCCCAAAACAAGATTATAAGAACAAGTTTGCAACAATAAATATAAATTTCATGCTAAACGATTATATTATGTAACAAATTTTAGTTTAAAAAAAATCAGTATTATTACATGCTAAATCAAGATTATTTATGAAAAGTTTGGTTTTTCAATAAGGGAAAAAAAAAATTATAAAGCTAAATCAAGTTATATTTAACAAGTTCATTTCAAAAAGAATATCGAATTAAACAAATCAAGATTAATTATGTAACAAGTTTCAGTTTAAAAAAAGGGAAAATCATATTATTAAGCTAAATCAAATTTTATTATCAAGTTCAGTTTAAAAAAAGGAATATCAAATTTTTTACAGCAAAACAAGATTATATTATGCAAGTTCATTTAACAATCAGGAAACAGTATTATTACATGCAAATCGTTAATTATTTAAAAAGTTCAGTTTAACAATCAGGGAAAACGTATTATTAAAGTAAATCAAGATTATATTATGTAAAAGTTGTTTAAAAATAGAATATCAGTATTACATGCAAACAAAATTATATTTGTAAAAGTTCAGTTTAAAAACAGAAATATATTTTTAAACAAACAAATTATATTATCAAGTTTCGTTTAACAATCAGGAATATCAATTTTTACAGCAAATCAAGATTATATTATGTAAAAGTTAGTTTAAAATCAGGGAAAATCATATTTTACATGCTAAATCAAGTTATTTATGTAAGTTCAGTTTAACAATCAGGAATATCAGATTATTACATCAAAACAAGATTATATTTGAAAGTTAAGTTTAACAATAAAATAAGAAAATGCAAATCAAGATTTATTATGAAAAAAAAGTTAACAATCAGGGAAAATCATATTATTAATCTAAATCAAGATTAATTATGTAACAAGTTTCAGTTTTCAATCAGGGAAATGATTACAGCTAAAAAAAGATTAAATATTCAAGTTCATTTAACAATAAGGGTACAATTATTACCCAAATCAAGATTATATTATTAAAAAGTTAGTTTTAAAAATCAGGAATATGTATTATTACATGCAAATCAAGATTATATTATTAAAAGTTTCAGTTTAACAATCAGGAATATCAGTATTATTACAGCAAAACAAGATTATATTTGTAACAAGTTTTATTTTAAAATAAGGAATATTTTATTACATCAAATAAAATATATTTTGAAAAAGTTTTGTTTAACAAAAGGGAAAATCATATTATTAATCAAATCAAGATTATATTATAAAAGTTTCAGTTTAAAATGAATATGATTTTTACATGTAAATCAAGTTATAAAAAAAGTTCAGTTTAAAATAAGGGAAAATCATATTTTTCATGCAAACAAGATTTATTATAAAAGTTTCGTTTAAAATAAGGAATACGATTATTAAGCCAAACAAGATTATAAGTAAAAGTTCAGTTTTAAAACGGAATATAATATTACGCAAATCAAGATTATATTAGTAAAAGTTAGTTTTTAAAAACGAATATCATATTATTAAAGCTAAATCAAGATTATATTATGAAAAGTTAGTTTAAAATCAGGAATATCGATTATTACATCTAAATCAAAAATATTATTAAAAGTTTTGTTTTAAAATCGGGGAAAATAGATTTTAAAGAAACAAGATTATAAAGTAAAAGTCGTTTAACAAAAAATATCAATTTTAATCAAACAAATATTAAAAAGTTTCATTTAAAAAAAGGGAAAACGTATTATTACATCAAAAACAAGATTATATTTTAAAGTTTGTTTAACAATAAGGAATATCAAAACATTTAAAAAAAAATATTATGTAACGTTAGTTTTAAAATGGAATATCAATTTTCATGCAAATCAAGATTATATTATGTAAAAGTTCGTTTAAAACAGGAATATCAGTAAAATTAATGCAAAACAAGATTTATTATGTAACAAGTTTCGTTTTAAAAATAGGAATACGTATTTAAGCAAAACAAGATTAATTTTGTAAAAGTTCAGTTTAAAATGGGGAAAATCAGTATTAACATGCAAACGATTATATTTTTAAAAGTTTAGTTTTAAAATGGAATATCAGTTTTTTACATTAAAAAAAGATTATATTATGTAAAAAGTTCAGTTTAAAATAGAATACTATTTTTACATGCAAACAAGATTATTTATGTAACAAGTTTCAGTTTTAAAATAAGGAATATCATATTTTACATGCAAAAAAGATTAATTATGTAAAGTTTGTTTTAAAATAAGGGAAAATCATATTATTACATTTAAAACAAATTTATTTTGTAAAAGTTCAGTTTAAAATCAGAAAATGATTATTAATCTAAATCAAGATTATATTATGTAAAAGTTGTTTTAAAAAAAGGGAAAATCAGATTTTTACATGCAAATCAAGATTATATTAAAGTTCATTTAAAATCAGGAAATCAGTATTATTACAGCAAATCAAGATTTATTATGTAACAAGTTCAGTTTAAAATCGGAATATCAGTAATTTAAAGCAAACAAGATTATATTAAACAAGTTCAGTTTAACAATAAGGGAAAACGAATTAATAAATAAAGATTATATTATGAAATTCAGTTTAAAATAAGGGAAACAGTATTTTAAGTAAAAAAATTATTTTTAAAAGTTCAGTTTAAAAAAAGGGAAAATCAGTATTTTCATTTAAAAAACAAGATTATTTTTAAAAAGTTCAGTTTAACAATAAGGGAAAATCAGTATTATTACATGCAAAACAAGATTATAATGTAAGTTAGTTTAAAATAAGGAATATCAGTATTAAATTTTTAAATCAAGATTATATTATTTAAAAAAGTTAAATTAACAAAAGGAATATCAGTATTATTTCATCTAAATCAAGATTATATTGTTAACAAGTTAATTTAACAAAAAGGGAAAACGATTTTACATGCAAATCAAGAATATATTAATTTAAAAAGTCAGTTTAAAAAAGGGAAAATAGTATTATTAACAAATCAAGATTATAATGAAAGTTGTTTTCAAAAAGGGAAAATCAGATTTTTACATTAAATCAAATTTTATTAAAAAGTTAAGTTTTCAAAAAGGAAAATCAATATTATTAGCTAAATCAAGAAAATTTTGTAAAAGTTATTTAAAATAAAATATCAGTATTATTATCAAAACAAGATTATTTATTAAAAAAATTTAGTTTAAAATAAGGGAAAAAAGTATTATTACAGAAAACAAAATTATATTTTGTAACAAGTTATTTAAAATAAGGAATATCAGATTATTACACAAATCAAATTTTTATGTAAAAGTTCAGTTTAAAATAAGGGAAAATCAGATTTTCACAAAAAACAAAATTTTAAATTTTGTAAAAAGTCAGTTTAAAATAAGGGAAAATCATATTATTAACAAAACAAGATTATATTTTAAAAAAGTTCAGTTTAAAATAAGGAATATGTATTATTACATGCAAATAAGATTATATTATGTAAAATGAGTTTTAAAATAAAAAAATACGTATTATTATCAAAACAAATTTTTTATGTCAAAAGTTTAAAATAAGGGAAAATCAGTAATCATGCAATAAGATTTATTTTGTAAAAAGTTTTTCAATAAGAATACGTATTATTACATTTAAATAAGATTATATTGTTCAAGTTATTTTAAAAAAAGGGAAAATAGTAATTTCATGCAAAACAAGATTATATTATGTAACAAGTTAATTTTCAAAAAGGGAATACAGTATTATTATATAAATGAAGATTATATTATCAAGTTCAGTTTCAAAAGGAAAATCAGTAATTACATGCTAAATCAAGATTATATTATTAAAAGTTGTTTTTCAATAAGAAACAAATTTTTACATGCTAAATCAAGATTATATTTTTAACAAGTTCATTTTAAAAATCAGGGAAAATCAGTATTATTACATGCCAAATCAAATTAATTTTGTAAAAGTTTCAGTTTAAAATCAGGGAAAATCAGTATTATTACACAAATGATTATATTATGTAACAAGTTCAGTTTAACAATAAGGGAAAATCAGATTATTTCATGCTAAATCAAGATTAATTTTAACAAGTTCAGTTTAAAACAGGAATATCAGTATTATTTTGTTTAAAACAAGATTATATTTTTAAAAGTTTCAGTTAAAAATCAGGGAAACTATTTTTACATAAAAGATTTTATTATGTAAAAATTTCAGTTTTCAATAAGGAATACGTATTATTACATGCAAATCAAAAATATATTATGTAACAAGCGTTTAACAATAGGGAAAATCAATTTTTACATCTAAATCAAGATTATATTATGAAGTTTCAGTTTAACAACGGGAAAATCAGTATTTTTACACAAATCAAAATTATATTAAAAAGTTTAGAAAATAAAGGGAAAATTTTATATTATTAATAAATCAAATTATATTATTAAAAGTTTCAGTTTAATAAGGGAAAATCATTTAAATTTCATTAAACAAAATTATATTATGTAACAATTAGTTAACAATCAGGAATATCAGTTTTTTACACAAACGATTATATTTTAAAATTCGTTTAAAATCAGGGAAAATCAATTTTTTAAACAAATAAGATTATATTATAACAAGTTCAGTTTAACAATCAGAATATCAGTATTATTAATCAAACAAGAATTTATGCAATTTCAGTTTAAAATCAGGAATATCAGAATTTCATTTAAAAAAGATTATATTATGTAAAAGTTCAAAAATAAGGGAAAATCATATTATTTCCAAATCAAGATTATAATTTAAAAAGTTTTATTTAAAATAAGGGAAAACAGTATTATTACACAAACAAATTTATTTTTAAAAGTTTAGTTTAAAATAAGGGAAAATTATTTTAACATGCAAAACAAATTATATTATGAAAAATTCAGTTTAACAATCAGGGAAAATTATTTTACATGAAAAAAAGATTATATTATTAACAAGTTCGTTTAACAATCAGAATATTAAATTTCATTTTAAAACAAGATTTTATTATTAAAAGTTTTAGTTTAAAATCAGGGAAAACAGTATTATTACAGCAAATCAAGATTATTTATGAAAATTAGAAAATCGGAATATCAGTAATTACATGCAATCAAGATTATATTATTTAAAAGTTTCAGTTTAACAATCAGGGAAAATCATATTATTAATGCTAAAACAAGATTTTATTATTTAAAAAGTTCATTTAAAATAAGGAATATCAGTAATTACATGCAAAACAAGATTATATTATGAACAAGTTTCAGTTTTAAAATAAGGAATATCAGTATTATTAATCAAATCAAGATTATATTATGTAACAAGTCCAGTTTAAAAAAAGGAATACTTTATTACGAAAACAAGATTATATTTGTAAAAGTTATTTAAAAACAAATTCATATTATTACGCAAAACAAGATTATAATGTAAAAGTTCAGTTTTAAAAATAAGGGAAAATCAGAATTACATTAAAACAAAATTATATTTTGAACAATTAGTTTTAAAAATCAGGAATATCAGTAATTTCATCAAATCAAGATTATATTATGAACAATTCAGTTAAAATCAGAATATCAGTATTATTACATGCAAATCAAGATTATAAAGTCAAGTTAGTTTAAAATAAGGAATATCAGTTTTTTAAAATGCTAAATAAGATTATATTATGTAAAAGTTAGTTTAAAAAAAGGAAATGTAATTACATGTAAATCAAGATTATATTATTTAAAAAGTCGTTTAACAAAAAGGGAAAATCAGAATTACACAAATCAAGATTATATTTTTTAACAAATTCAGTTTTTAAAATAAGGGAAAATCAGTATTTACATGCTAAATCAAGATTTTATTAGTAAAAGTTTGTTTAACAACAAGGGAAAATGTATTATTACATTAAATCAAGATTATATTAAAAGTTAGTTTAACAATAAGGAATATGTATTATTACATGCTAAATCAAAAATTATATTATGAACAAATTCAGTTTAAAAAAGGAATATCAGTATTATTACATTAAATCAAGACTTTTGTTAAAAGAAGTTTAAAAAAGGAATATCGGTATAATTCATTTTTCTACAAAAATAACCATAGACTTAGAATTGAAAAATTGAAAAAAACCACAGGTCTATCAAACATAAAAAGACCAATGTCCATTAAACAGGAATTTTGGTTTTTTGTCTGACAGTAGGTCTTCGAAAAGGTTAACCTAACGCCCAAAAAGTGAGAATTTAACTAACAAGACATTTATTTCTGCATCAATATCGTCGTTCACATTCAAACGTACGGTCGGGGTTTTGAATTTGCGATGCCAATATACTTCAGTCGGAGCTTTGTTCATGGACAAAAACATATTTTTAAAATTTTTCCATTTACGTACACCCGCAACTTTTTATATTAGAATCTTTAAGTTTATGCTTTATACAAATTGTATTCTTCATTCCCCATGTTTGGGCAAATTGATGCGATCATGCGTTGTTTTCTTTATTCTGATTTATCAGGCGATTTTAAAATGGGGCCTTGATTGTTTTCACATTCCATTCGGGTATGAGACTTAAATTAAGTGACTAGTGTTTTTTCTGACTCAAACCCACTTGTTTGTTTTATTTTTTTGACTCTTCCCGAGTGATCTTCTTTTTATGTAATCTTGTTTTCATCTTTGGGAGATTTTAAATTTTGTCAAAAACATTTTGTAACCATCATACCAACTTGTTTTCCTCTAGATGTCTTCTATCTCTGTCAAAAAATTTTCTATTTAATGATAAAATCGCACTGATCTCCTCGCCTTTTTGTGGGGGGTCTTTATTATTATATATATATATATATATGAACAAAAAAGAAAAAGTTGAGGTCTTTTTTATTATATATATATGAACACAAAAATAAATAAGATAATGAATAACGTAACCCTTGGTATGACACAAATCATTATCCGTTTTACGCTCAAGTTTTATAAAACACATTTTAATGAAAGCAAGCGGCGCATAGCGAATTTGATAAGCATACATGATAATAACCAACTGCTGTGCTAATTACGGGTTCGATGTAAATTGGATCCAAAACATTTTCCATATGCACACTACGACGGTTTTACAGCAGATTATCTAACCTTTCATTGGTGGATCTTAATTATTATCTTCAGAACTCAGAATAAGGCAAGCTTGAATGTTGTAGGACACTGATTTCAAGGAAAGATAGCCTTTACGCAAAAATCAGTCAGATATGCAATATTATGAGCCTTGACTACGCCTGAACTCATATCTGACGAAAGAAACAAAATGGTACAAAACACAGAACTATTTCAAAGAACTATATTACATAAGCAGAGTAAAAAGAACTAAGCAAATACCAGTAGAGAAAGAACTAACAAAGAAAGAACTAAACAAATAACAGTAGAGACAAAAGTTAAGGACGAGACAATGGCAATGGATAGGACACAAATTCAGAAGACCGACGGGAAGCATTGTAAGACAGGCACTGTTTTGGAACCCACAGGTAAAGAGGAGTAGCGAAAGGCCTAGACATACCTGGAGAAGAGAGCTGGAGGCTGATATTAAATGGATAGGTAAAACATGGAAAGAACTGGAAGGGATGGCAGGAGAGAGGAAGATCTGTGCTCCGTTGTGAGATAAATACGCAGTGAAAGGGTTAAGATTGCGATTTATTTCTCCTGTTTTTACGTTTATCTCTCAATTTATTTCTCCTATTTTTACGTTTATCTTTCAATTTATTTATTTATTTCTCTTTGTTTCTTCTACTAGGTTGAAAATATCAACACAAGCTTGACCTTTCTAGCTGGACTCGGGGTCAGTGTTGATGGAATCAGCGCAAAAGGTAGGAAGAAGTTGAAACTATTTATAACAAGAAAACATTAACATTACAAAATGTATTATTTATATTGTTGTATTCTTATTGGCTTCTCATGAAGCACATGCTGTTCTCTCCTCAACAGTTGTTCTCCACATTTCATGGTCTCTGGCTGTTCTTTTAAAAACAGATTTCCAGGATAGTCTAGCCTTCTTCAGTTCTCTGTGTCTAGATTTGTTTAGAACGTCATCTTTTCCGTTTTCCTTGTGGTTTCAAATCAAATGGTTACCTAGCTACCTGACTGTCTTCCGCAGGATATGGCCAACTCCTCGCTATTTTCTCTTCCTTGTTTTTTGTTTTTAAATTCCAGTAACTGTGTCTTTATTTTAATTGATATGTTGTTAGCACATAGCATAATCCTTATTTTAATTGATATGTTGTTAGCACATAGCATAATCCTTATTTTAATTGATATATTGTTAGCACATAGCATAATCCTTATTTTAATTGATATATTGTTAGCACATAGCATAATCCTTATTTTAATTGATATATTGTTAGCACATAGCATAATCCTTATTTTAATTGATATATTGTTAGCACATAGCATAATCCTTATTTTAATTGATATATTGTTAGCACATAGCATAATCCTTATTTTAATTGATATATTGTTAGCACATAGCATAATCCTTATTTTAATTGATATATTGTTAGCACATAGCATAATCCTTATTTTAATTGATATATTGTTAGCACATAGCATAATCCTTATTTTAATTGATATATTGTTAGCACATAGCATAATCCTTATTTTAATTGATATATTGTTAGCACATAGCATAATCCTTATTTTAATTGATATATTGTTAGCACATAGCATAATCCTTATTTTAATTGATATATTGTTGCTATAGCATAATCTTATTTTAATTGATATATTGTTAGCACATAGCATAATCCTTATTTTAATTGATATATTGTTAGCACATAGCATAATCCTTATTTTAATTGATATATTGTTAGCACATAGCATAATCCTTATTTTAATTGATATATTGTTAGCACATAGCATAATCCTCAACTTCGAAAACTAGAAAGCAACATCTAGTTTGACCTTTCACTCTGACTTGTTCGTATTCAGTTTCCTTCTTCTTCTTCTTCTTCTCTTCCACTATTTACTTCTTTATAGGAAACAATGTTCCTGTCAGCATAACTATTTCAGGTGATTAATGGACGCAAGCCTCTCCCAACCACCATTTTTCCTACAAGAAAATGCTAACCTCATCTGTCTAATATTGCACAACTCACAAACTCAGTAGCTCCAGCAACAATCTCAAGGATTTCCTGACAAAATTGTACATATGATTCGGTCCGGATTCGAACCAACAACCTTTATAACGACAGGCAAACGTCTTAATCATTTCGCCACAGAGACCCTCCTATAAGCACAACATATAGGAGTTTAACCTCTGTAACTCACAGCGCATCTTACTTACTTGTCGTGATACGTTTGTGACTTAGCGTATAAACTGCTTCTTTAGAAGAGTGGTTATCAAGCTTTTTGAAGTCGTGGCACACTTCAAGTCCTACACAAAATTGTAAGCGCACTATACACACACAATTTATAAATAAGATGCAAAAAGATATAGAAATAATTGGAAAATGATACGTATCTTTATTCATGATTTAATTTATGTCTATGAGAAGCATGGGCCTGATGTGTCTTGACGATTGTTTACCCTGGTGCTCGCTGGTACCACTTTCTGCGTATTAGAAGCATGTACCTAATGTGTCTTGACGATTGTTTACCCTGGTGCCCGCTGCTACCACGTTCTTGAACAATGATCTGGGAATTCCTTGGGCGCACTTAGAAATCTCACCATGGAGACGAGTGCGCTTGGGCACGCCCTTTGAGAACCACTACTTTAGAACAAACTCTATTTTTTTTAAAACTGTCAGAATGACCTTTTCCCCTTGAGCCAGATTGTATATAGAATTATAGAAAGATTAGTATTTCAACAGCTTGAGACTGTGGTCCAAATTCCACCCAGAAACAATAAATATCCCTCTCACCTTCTTCTTCTTGTACCAGACTTTATGTTCTAGCATTGCTACCACCAGATACTGTGGTAGGGCAGGTAAGACTATTACATTCTCTCTAGCAAGATCAAAGCCAGTATGATCTTCTAGCATTACAATATCGTACCTGTGTGTGGTGTTAGTTGCCAGTAAATACCAGACTTTAGTATTTGGATCGTTAAGATTGCTACCTTTCTCCATAACATTTTGCTTCACTAATTTATCAAGCATCACAAAAATGGATTGAGAAATTATTAGGAGAAGTGCAAGAGAAAAGTGAAAAACACAATCTATATCTCAATGTGGCAAAAATAATGACAACTGATAAAATGAACATGACAAAATATATTTTTATCAACGGAGAGAAGTAGAAAATGTGAACAGTTTTGAATATCTTGGTTCACTACTAACAACAGATGGAAATGTAAACAGTTTTGAATATCTTGGTTCACTACTAACAACAGATGGAAATGGGATGAAGGAAATTAAAAGAACAACAAACATGGTTTTCCCAAAAAATAAACAACTAAAAACAGTATGGAACGGAACTGATAAGAAAACAAAGATCAGAATACTAAGAGCATGCATATTTCTAGTGGCATCGTATGGGTGTGAAGAAAAAAATGAAAATCGTGGCATATCCTTTACAGGACGTAACCATCAACTGCAGTAAACGAGTCGTTGATTTTCTAGGCAGTAGCTTTCCATTTCTTTCTGAACGGTGAGGTCTATTTTTACCTTTGTAAAAATCCAACGGAAAAAATTTGCTTCCAAACTTGCCCACCGTTGGGTTTGAACAAGGTACGCTTGGTTTGTGATCGAACTCACTACCGCTTGAGCTACCGACGCTCTCACATGGGTGTGAAGCATGGACATTTAATAAAGCAGTGGGAAAACATATATAACAGTCTTCTTGGGTAACTGAAGGATGCTGGGCTATCATGGGAAGTCAATAAGAAAACAGCAATAGACAGGGAAAAGTAGCGAACAACTGTTGCGGCCCTATGCTTCACGAGGAGTGGAGTGGAATAATTAACATGTAGTAGGTTATCTCGGTCTATCTAGGTAACAAATAAAAAGTATTTTCTAATATACATCATGGTATGGGAACGATCTCGTTGAGTCCAACATATAACATAATATATGGATAAATAATTATCATTGAATTATTCATTGTAGACCTTGTCTAGTTTCTTATTGGCTTATTTATCATTTCAATATGAATCTATCAATGTCTAGATTATGTAGTATGTCGAGACAATATGAATATATCAATGTCTAGATTAAGTAGTATGTCGAGACTATATTTGAATATATACATGTGAATATTTTACCAGGTCATAATACTTCCTATACTGCTGTACGCAGTGAGACATTAATAATAATAATTCCTCTTGAGGGCATGTGGGTAATTTCTCCATACCGCTCTGTCCTGGGCAACTCGCTCAATCTCTTCTATGGAATTGAGATCGATATTTCTTGCCTCTCTCAGCAAAGTTGTTTAGTGTCTCTCTAAGGCGTCCTCTTTATATATGAGACATGCACAGTGTATATGAGACATTCACAGTGTATATGAGACATTCACAGTATATATGAGACATTCACAGTATATATGAGACATTCACAGTGTATATGAGACATTCACAGTGTATATGAGACATTCACAGTATATATGAGACATGCACAGTATATATGAGACATGCACAGTGTATATGAGACATGCACAGTATATATGAGACATTCACACAGTATATATGAGACATGCACAGTGTATATGAGACATGCACAGTATATATGAGACATTCACACAGTATATATGAGACATTCACAGTGTATATGAGACATTCACAGTATATATGAGATATACAAGAAAACTAAATCACTTTTACATAAGGTATCTTCGCAGATTTCACAAAACAAAATAACAGGACAAAATTCCAGATACCGAAGACCTCACGTGAACCAAGATTCCAAGTATTTACGCTGTTTTAGAAGATCCGTGTGAGATGTCGTGGTCATACTGCTCGGATGTTTATAAATGCATTCCAAAACATCTTATGTAAAGCGAGTTTGATGGAAACAAACGATTGGTTGGTGGACAGAAACAACACTACAAGGATCTCAAATAAAGTGTCTCTATAATGTTTCGATATAGACACCATGTGCTGGGAATGCATTGCGCAAGATCGCCAAATGCATAAACACCCCAAGACGAACTAGCACAGCTGAGAATCATAGTTTTGTTGAGGAAACAGGAGAAAACAAGATGTGCAAGACGCTAGAACACATAACAATATGTTCAACTCTGGTCACGTATGTCACATCTTTGACAGGGGATTGCGTTTCAGGATTGAACTCTGCAGTCACACCCACACACACCAGAGAGGTGCAGCAGCACGCGTCTGAGGTTGATGTTATCATTGCTTGCGATGGACAGATAACAAATAACAGATAACAGATAACATATATTATTTTGTGGAGGTAAATATACATAGAGACCCAATGACTTGTTTGAAAACCAAGCTCTGAATATTTTATATTAACATTGTTGTAATGTTGCTATTTAAACATCCAGTGCTGGAATATGATCGCAGACATTGGACATAAATTAGAATCTATATTAACATTGTTGTAATGTTGCTATTTAATAGCCAGTGCTGGAATATGATCGCAGACATTGTACATAAATTAGAATCTATAGAAGTACTGCCCAGCGTTCTTATTTATTTGGGCGCATCATACTAATATTACAGAAGAATGTTGAAAACTCAATGGACAGCGAGGAAAACAAATGAGGTTTTTATTCAGACCTGCACACAAAGAAACCTTATCAAAAGAATACGAATGCGGCAATCACGGTTCTTCAGGCATAAAATACGAAGAGAGCGTTTGGAACATTTTGTGACAACAGTTACAATTCGGGGAAGGAAAGATCGTGGAAGACAGAGGGAGAAGATGTTGAATGGCCTGAGATCATGGTTTGACACAAGATCGACATCAGAACTGATCACATGCGTCAACGAGAGAGTTGTGGAGAGACATGATCGCCTACGCAGCAGGAATGGTACTTGATTGATTGATTGATTGATTGATTGATTGATTGATTGATTGATTGATTGATTGATTGATCATACAAATGACTGTGTGAAGGCGTACACGCCAATTGACCATTGTAATAATAATAATAATAAATGCATGTTAATATTAACAATAATAAAAAAAATAACAGATTAAATCTTGTTCCTGATCATCGTAACAATGTTTCAGTGTTTGTTATATTATGCTTGCGAATACACTAAATCATACCGTTATTCAGAAACACGTTTAATGTTCTTGCAGAAATTCTAGCTCGGTACAATTCAATCAATCAAGTGCCATACCTACCGGCGTAGGCGATTATGTTTCTCCACAAATCTCTCTTCATGGTGCAGTTAATCAGTTCTGACGTCGATCTTTTGTCGAACTACGATGTCAAGCTATCCAACACTTTCTTTCTCTGCTTTCTAAGATCTCTCCTTCCCTTAAATTTCAGGACATCATTACATATCGTATTAGCTCAACTAAATGCTCCAATATCGTTTTGAGAAGCGAAAAATTGCTAAAACTCAGACAAAGTGAAGCCAGAAATGACAAAACTTCACTCATGCACAAGTGCAATATTGGCTGTAGGTTTTCATTCAGTCTATCGTTTACCCTATTCATGTCATAGTTAACATGTGAAGCACTAACAATCTATCCCTATTGCTGCCGGTCTGATATATTTCTATTCACGATATCTCATGTCATTCCATACTTCTGTTATTTCCCTTTCCACCGGTATTCTTCAGTTCCACTTTGGTCTGTCTCGTCTCCTTATTCCTTCTGCTGTCTATCAAAGTGCTGTTTTTATCAAAGTGTCTGGTGTCTTTATATACAAATGTCAAATCCATCTTGTTCCTTGAATCGTTGTTGCCAGTGATGAACAATTCGTTTTTCTTCTGCTGTTTCTCAATTGTGATCTTCTCTGACTAAAGTATGCGTAGAACTCTCTTCAGGAAATCAACATTGTTACAAAGACTTGGCAAGCAAAGCTCTTTTTATGTATAGATGAAATGAAAATCGTGGCATATCTTTTACAGGGCGCAGCCATTAACAGCTATAAACGAGTCGTCAATTTTCGAGGTACCATTTATACCTTCAGTAGTTTTCCATTGCTTTCTGAACGGTAAGGTCTATTTTTACGTTTTGTAAAATCCAAGGAGCTAATTTGCTTCCAAATTTGCCCGTCGCGGAGTTTGAACAAGGTAAGCTTGGGTTGCGATCGAGCTCGCTACAGGCGCTCATTTATCCTATCTACAGATACGATGTTCATTTTTTCTTAAAACATCTGCCCTGACGGTATGTAAAGGTTACTGAGAGAAATGATGGTCGGAGTTCAAATCCAGTGTATGGTATGTGTGTCCCATACACCTGCGCTGCATTACTTCCTAAGTATGACTATATAATAGAAACACGTTAACTTAGAAACGACTCTAAATGTATGTATAACGCAGGCTGTTATGTGCCATTAAACCACAACCTTTGGCAGAGTAATTCATGTCAAAATGTGGCTCTAGCTTCACGTTCCCTCCCCTTCCCTCCCTTCCCCACACACACACAGAAGTGATGAACTGTTTATCAATGAAGCTGATATCATCATTGCTCGTGATGGGCAGCTGTTGTCTCTCTTTCTCTCTGTCTTTTCTCTCTCTCCTCCCTCCCTCCTCCCCATTCCTCTCTCTCACTATATATATATATATATATATATATATATATATAATATCTGAGAGCAGCGATAACGTAGTGTTTAGTGCATTTGCCTCATAGACGTGTGGTTTGATTTCAATACCACAAGGATAACGACTGCCTGATCGACCTAGCCTTAAGTGGGTACTAGAAAATCACTTGAAAATTAAGGGTGGTCGGCATAATATTAATTACATCACCACCCATCGTGTCAGTGGTCGCTGATAACACCGAAAACGGGCCTAAACCATAGTCGGCCTAACACCTCGTCGGTCAACACCGTCGTCCGGTCTAACACCGTAGTCCGAGTCTAACACAGCTGTCTGGGCCTAACACCATAGTCCGGGTCTAACACCGTGGTCCGGGTCTAACACCGTAGTCCGGGCCTAACACCGTAGTCTGGGCCTAATAAAGCTGTCCGGGCCTAACACCGCAGTCCGGGCCTAACACCACAGTCCGGGCCTAACACCACAGTCCGGTCCTAACACCGCAGTCCGGGCCTAACACCGCAGTCCGAGCCTAACACCATAATCACCAATATACATCATGGAACGGAAAAGAATTGCTTGACTTGTGTATCTGTATATCACCCATGTGGTACCGGCCTATGAGCTGGCCTACTTGTATGCGCATAACTGGCACACCGTAAAAGTGTTCTTAGGCTTAGATCACATACAAATCACACAGAGAGTGGTTAAAAGTGGTCGATAGAGATTTTTAGGGCATGTGATGAGGAGGGGAGGTTTAGAACACATTGTGAAAACCAGTAAAATCAAGGGTAGACGAGGCAGAGGAAGACAGAGAGAAAATTGTGGATAGCCTGACTTCATGGCACGGTAGAGCGTCAACATCTGAGTTGATAGCAAACACCAACGACAGAGATTTGTGGAGATCCATGATCGCCTACGCCAGCCGGCACCTGATGATGATGTAGTAGCATTCTCTATATCTGTTCCAATAGCGTGATAGGTTGCTATGGAAATATGACGGATGTTTACGAGCAGTTAAACTGTTGCATAATGCAAATGATTACTTATACAGTAAGATCCAAATTATTGAAGTCTACGAGTTGATCATAGAAAGCAAGTTGAATGCATTTGAAAATAAATGTCTGAGAAAAATAATGAACATAAAATGGAACGAATTCAGGAGAAGTAATAAAATCAGAGAAATGTCTGGTCAGCAACTAAACTGTCGTTACCGCCTGTAGTACCACATTTTAGGGCTGTGTAGGACAGATAGGACGTGAGCCTGAAGAATGTAATGGCCGCATTGTTAGTACAGTCGCCGCGAAGCTGTTCAAATTAATATTTTTCATTTTTGTCTACAATAGTTAAAAATCCTTGGCCTTACCGTGAATTGAAGACGGATTTCCTGCATAGGAGCCGTACTCTAATGCATTCGGCCAGATGCTCCTCCAGCCACTAGCAACAACTGTTATAAGAAGAAGAAGATGGAGATATGTTGGACACACCTTGAGAAGAAATCATCAAAGAATACCAAGCAGACAATGAGGTGCGATGCAAAAGGGAGGACGACCTAGGAAACTTTGCTGAGAGACGAAAGAAATATCGGTCTTAGCTCCAAGGAGGAGATTGACCGAGTTACCCAGGATAGAGCGCTATGGAGAAATTACTTGCAGGCCTAATAGAACGTACAACGGTACGAGAGGAATTATTATTAATTCATCATACAATACATGTAACTGAAGTTTCGTTGTCTGTTGTGCAGACAGGCTGATGTTTGTTGTCTGTTGTGCAGACAGGCTGATGTTTGGTGTATGGTCTATTCATTAAACCAACTCTGCCTGGTGTCTTGAACTTTTAGTGTGCGTATACCAAGAGTTAAAGACAGCAGATCCTTGATAGCATAGTGAATAGCGCAGTTGCTTCGTAGACTAGGGATGCGGGGTTCAACTCCACAATTGAACCAGGTTTTTCTGGACAGACAAGCCTCAATTGTATACAATAAAAACACTCTGAAGTAAAGTAGGCCAGCGTGTAGTGTTTTTGGTTCGTGATGTTATCAGGACTCGTATTATAGAAGTTTACTGGATATTTTGTTCATTGTTTCCAACTTCCACATTAATTGCTTCAGTTTCTTCTTCTTCAATGACACAGCTACGCTTTGCAGCTTTCTTCTCGTCTGCCCAGTATATGTTGTGTTTATCATTCAATAGAATTAGGGCTCTTTGTGGCGTAGAGGTTTGGGTCTCGTGTAAAAGATACCAGGTTCGCTCTCTCGTGGAGCCATCTGAAATTTCTTTTATAGATTCCTGATCTCGGTGTAGGTGAGATCGAGTTCCTAGTCCTATCAGAGACGGACGATAAAACGTAGGTCCCGTGTTCAATTTTAGCACGTAAAAGAACCATTGGCAGTAAATCGAGAAGGACAGGCCGGACGCCGCTATCCGAGCAAAAACATTAGTCAGATTAAAAATAAAATTCCTACATAAATATCACCACCATCTTAAAAAATTACCCCGAAGACCCTCGCCGCGGCTACGGAGTTCGTGCACTGTGACTGGGATCATCCTGTGTAAGAAAGAAATCGAAGCAACATGATTAGTCACCGATGTGCAAAGGATAGTGATCGTATCAATCAATCAATCAGAACTCGAAGATTGGTATATGTGAACTCTCTTACCGGTCCAGAAAGTAACTTCTTCTTCTTCTTCTTTGCGTTCGTTCTTTACAACCAATTTTAATCACTCTTTGTGATATGATTTGATCTTTGCCAAGAACGTGTATACGTTGCACATTGGTTTGGTAGGCCCCTAAACGCATAGACTTCTACACGTTTAGGACATGTGCATCCGATTTCAGCCAAACCTCCTTAGTCGCCTCTTACGACATGCGTGGCAGGTAACAGTGGTTCTATTCTTTACACCCAAATTTGGGCCCGGTAACCACTTGGGCGCCAGAAAGTAACAAAATTGGACTCTTTATACTTTCTACATTGTTCTAATTTTTTGTCATGTAGATTGGACCCCATCATAAAACACCCAAGTCTGAGCTTGGATCATTTTGCTTTGGGGCATTTCTCTAGCCCCATCAATCAGTCATTCCCTCTCACAGACTTCCTTCTTCAGCAAGGTACCCATATTCTGAAAGTAAACAAGGGCTCTTAACTCTGTCAATTTTCAAGCTTCTCTAACTGAACAAATAACTATTTTTTTGACTATAGTAATTACCTCCCTCTTGCGTCTTGTCGAATCTCCGGATGATGTTACTGTTAGAGAAGTCGCCCGCATTGAATCAATAACTCAAGCAATTCAGATCGTGTTATGTTTTGTGCTATGTGTGTGTTTGTGTTTTAGTGTGCTCTGATCCGGACGTATGAGTCACTATCAACTACCAGCAAGTGAAACAATCTCTGAATGACGAGGAAGATGATGGATCGAAGGGGTGGCAAGCACTCCATGTCTAGAAATTTACAGTGAATCAGAAAGCTATGATAAACTTGTTCTGTCATTCTTCATCAAGCAAGCCGTAGATTACACACAGTCAAAAATAAGAAATTAAATTAAAGGACAAGAGAAATGTGATGTGACAAAGAGACAACAGAGTTTAACTTTTAAAAATAGGATATATTTTCTCTGTCAGAATGTTGGGCTTGTCGGTCAGAATGTTGGGCTTGTCGGTCAGAATGTTGACTTGTCAAAAGGGATTGGGTCAGAATTTGGAATCTGTCGTCAGAATGTTGATCTGTCAAATTTGGTCGTCAGAGATGTTGGTGTCAGAATGTTGATCGTCAGAATGTTGCTGTCGGTAGTTTGTCTGTCAGAATGTTGGACTGTCGGTCAGAGTGGTTGTCAGAATGTTGGAACCTGTCGGTCAGAATGTTGGTCTGTCAGAATGTTGGGCCTGTCGGTCAGAGTGTTGGTTCTCAGAATGTTGGAACTGTCGGTCAGAATGTTGATCTGTCAGAATGTTGGGTTTGTCAGCAATGTTGATCGGTCAGAATGTTGGTCTGTCAGAATGTTGGGCCTGTCGGTCAGAGTGTTGGTCTGTCAGAATGTTGGGCCTGTCGGTCAGAGTGTTGGTCTGTCAGAATGTTGGAGCGTGTTTAGTCTGTCAGAATGTTGGCTGTCAGAATGTTGGACTGTCGGTCAGAGTGTTGGTCTGTCAGAATGTTGGGCCTGTCGGTCAGAATATTGGTCTGTCAGAATATTGGGCCTGTCGGTCAGAATATTGGTCTGTCAGAATGTTGGGCCTGTCGGTCAGAGTGTTGGTCTGTCAGAATGTTGGGCCTGTCGGTCAGAGTGTTGGTTCTCAGAATGTTGGGCCTGTCGGTCAGAGTGTTGGTCTGTCAGAATTTTGGGCCTGTCGGTCAGAGTGTTGGTTCTCAGAATGTTGGAACTGTCGGTCAGAATGTTGATCTGTCAGAATGTTGGGCCTGTCGGTCAGAATATTGGTCTGTCAGAATGTTGGTCTGTCAGAATGTTGGGCCTGTCGGTCAGAATATTGGTCTGTCAGAATGTTGGGCCTGTCGGTCAGAATATTGGTCTGTCAGAATGTTGGGCCTGTCGGTCAGAATATTGGTCTGTCAAAATGTTGGGCCTGTCGGTCAGAATATTGGTCTGTCAGAATGTTGGTCTGTCAGAATGTTGGGCCTGTCGGTCAGAATATTGGTCTGTCAGAATGTTGGGCCTCTATATTGAAATGTAGGAATATATCCCTTTTCATGCAAACATTTTTGCGTCTTGTTCGCCACCTTGACTGCACAGTAGAAGTACAAGTTAATTTACGACTCTGGCAATAGCCACATCGTCCACAGATAATTACTAGCAGTAGATTTAATGCGTCAGTGGTCACTAAACACGCATATGTGTGTCTATGAAACGAACGAATAGTAAGAGTCCACTACAGTGGACACTATGTGTGAACGGTTAAATTAGAATGGTGTGTGTATATTTTATAATTTAGTTCTATTTCGGAATGTTGGATGCCTCTCCATCTAAGACTTCTCTGTCAGAATGTTGGATGTAGGTTTCAGAATGTTTGATGACTGTCAGAGTGTTGCGTGTCTGTGCAAATCCTCTTCTGTGTCAGGATGTTAGATGTCTCTACCAAAACATTTGTTATCTCAATCGAAATGTTGAATGTCTTTGTCGTAATGTTGGATGTCCGAGTTAGAATGTTGAATGTCTTTCTCGGATGTCTCTCTCGGTATGTATGATGTCTCTTTGAAATGCTGGATGTCCTTTTTCTAGATGTCTCTAGATTTGAATGTGACATCAGACACGTGGACTTGTCTGTATAAATATTGCTGATATCTATCTAGAGCTTTGTGTCAATGACTTCTTGTAGTACAAATATTGACCATGTCTCTCTAATGCTTTGTGTCAATGACTTTTCGCAGTATAATTATTGACCATGTCATCTAACGCTTTGGACAAATGACGTCTTCTAGTATAAATATTGTCCATATCTCTTTAAAGCTTCGTGCGAATGAAATAGTATAAATATTGACCATGTCAATCTGAAGATTAGTGTCTATGACATATTGTAGTATAAATATTAACCATGTCTCTGTAAAACTTTGTGTCAATGACTAGTATAAATGATTGACCTGTCAATCTGAAGCTTTGTGTCTATGACATATTGAGTATAAATATTGACCATGTCTCTGTCAAACTTTGTGTCAATGACTAGTATAAATATAAGTAGTCCATGCAATGCTAATGTTGGTTTGTCTCTTATCCATACACAGATATCAAAGATGGAAACCTCAAATCTATTTTAGGACTATTCTTCAGTCTGTCTCGTTACAAACAGCAACAGAAATCTCTCCAGCAGCAACAAAAACAGCAGCAACAACAGAAACACCAACAACAGCACAGGCTCTCTGGTGACCATCAGCAATTGCAGCAGAGAGCTCAAGGATCATCATCATCATCATCGTCATCATCATTACTACCATCAGCGTCAGGAGACAATAATAGTAGTATAGGTAGCAATAGTGGTGTTTGTTCTCAAGGGAGCAAGGCTGGGCCTAACATCCAAGAGGACATATCCAGGTAGGGTGGTCATGAATTGATACCGTTTGTTTATGTTGTAATCAATAACGTATTCATCTGTATTGTATTTATTGTTCGATGTACTAGATCAGCGGTTCTAAAACTTTGCAGTACCGCGGGCACCCTTTTAAATACATTTTGCTTCCGCAGATTCCCAAAAGTTTCTATATATGACAATCTTCTAGCGTTTGAGTTATTATTACCCCACACCAATAGTCAAGCTGGCTACAATTTCTCAGACTACAGGAAACTTCAAATGATCTTTCATTTCGTCCTGTCAGATATTTAGACTCCGGTCTGTCCGGGTCCTTTAATTTCGCAGTGGAACTAGTTTACCACTTTTTTTATTCATGTTTTTGAATTTTCTGTTTGAAATGTCAAAGATCATAATATTTCTTCAAGCGCTTGCGGGCCGACTGTGAGTACTACGGACCCCAGACATCCACGGACTCCAGTTTCGGAAACACTATACTAGATGGATTCATATCTTATCCAAATAGGGTTCAACGGCGGAGGATTGAATTCATTGCATCGGGTTTCCCTATATGATTCCGTCCCTGTCGGCAGAGATAACATGCTGTCTGTCGCGAGCATTGTACAAATCAAGAACTCCGTAGCTCCTGCAACAGTCCTAGAGATTTCATGACAACATTGAGCATGTGTTTCGATCAGTGTTCAAACCCACAACCTTCAGTACGACAGGCAAACGACTTAACCACTTCGCTATTGAAACCCCCTTTTTCATATTTTGTATTGGTGTCTGATGCGTTTTTCTTGCTTTTTATAAAGATGTTAACACAAATTCAGGAAAATATCTAACATATTAATTATAAAACTGATTGTCTGTTTGTGTGTCAAGGGAAAAAATGGACACCGTTAAATTCTATAATCATAAAATGTTGACAACTTATTCCTGTTGAAATGTGTATGTCAAAGCGACCATTTTTAACTCTTTACCTACTTGCTTTACCGAGTAAAGTTAAGTTAAGTTGGATAAAAAATTATACACCTCATGGCGTATTCCATCAGCCAATATACTAGGTCACTGAGCATATGCAAAGATAAACGATAGAAAATGTAGTTGCACCATTTATGAACGAGAAATACCAATTAAACAAGCGGATAAACATTTTAGTTTTCTTAACAAAACAAATTTAGTTTTCCGGGTTTTTTTCCAATGCTACAAACATAAGTTTCTTTTATTTTTTTCCTGTAAAATATAATGGAATATACAATTTATAATTTTTAAAGTAAAGGAACCGTTTTCATACCATGCGGTATATTGATTAATATGGTGTTATGCATGGTAGCCCACAGAGTGTTTTCTAGAGGTGGGAGATGGTAGAAATAAATGTTAGAAAAGTCATTATTGTTACTAGTTTACTACGTGGATATGGAGACGACCAGATTCAGATCAGATTTGGATTACGAGCTCCGTTTATCGACATAGAAACATCTTATCTTCTTCTTCTTCTTCTTTGTGTTCGTTCTTTACACCAATTTTAATCACTCTTTGTGATATGTTTGATCTTGCCAAGAACGTGTATATGTTGCACATTGGTTTGGTAGGCCCTAAACGCATAGACTTCTAACATTTTAGGATACATGCATCCGATTTCAGCCAAACCTCCTAAGTCGCCTCTACATGCCGGCAGGTAACAGTGGTTTTCTTACACCAGTTTGCCTGTTCTCACGTCGTAGCGCTATACGGTATATCCTGTGTGGCCAACCAGGATGCAGAAAGCCACAGATTCAGATTACGGTGTTCATGGCACGAACCGAAGGTTACGATGTCCATGCACGAGCAACTGAAGTGGATGAAAAAACCCAGATTGGGCCGAAACATGGAAACATTAAATAATGAATCGTAGATAGTCAACAGACAATCACATATTTCCAACTATCTTGTCAAATGCAGATGCTAATACTGTAATAAAAAGAAAATTAATTAACCATTTCCAATAAATAAAAAACAAAAACATCTAGCGGAGGGGAGGGGCACTTGCCGTCCCACCCCCATCCCTATCGTACGGACGCCCATTATGTTATGCGTATACGCATTTTTTCTGACTTCCGGTACAAGATGAGTGATGTGGTCAAAGTCACGACGCCACCTATAACTTCTTTGTGTAGCTCTGTTATACAATTAAATCTGGGTCCACTTAACGAATCGTCGTTATTGTTGTTACTGCCTGTAGTACTGCTTTTTAGGGCGGTGTACCGCACGTGTGGTGCCGGGGCAAGCAAGGGAAGCAAAGAATAGTACCACTGGGACCTACAATGCATGCCGTAAGAGGCGACTGATGTAGGTCCTAGGGATGCTATCCTGGTCTATAAAAAGCAGCGCATAATCGGATGTGCTGGCCTACTTGTAGGCGCATAACTGGCAAAGCGTACAATCAATCACATAGAGTGGTTGACAAGTGATCGATATGAAACGTTCGAAGCAGAAGAAGAAAGGCGGTGTAGGACAGATGGAACGGAGCCTGGTGGTGTAGGACAGATGGAACGGAGCCTGGTGATGTAGGACAGATCGAACGGAGCCTGGTGATGTAGGACAGATGGAACGGAACCTGGTGTGTAGGACAGATGGAACGGAGCCTAGTGTGTAGGACAGATGGAACGGAGCCTAGTGTGTAGGACAGATGGAACGGAGCCTGGTGATGTAGGACAGATGGAACGGAGCCTGGTGGTGTAGGACAGATGGAACGGAGCCTGGTGATGTAGGACAGATGGAACGGAGTCTGGTGGTGTAGGACAGATGGAACGGAGCCTGGTGGTGTAGGACAGATGGAACGGAGCCTGGAGATGTAGGACAGATGGAACGGAACCTGGTGTGTAGGACAGATGGAAAGGAGCCTGGTGATGTAGGACAGATGGAACGGAGCCTGGTGGTGTAGGACAGATGGAACGGAGCCTGGTGATGTAGGACAGATGGAACGGAGCCTGGCGGTGTAGGACAGATGGAACGGAGCCTGGTGATGTAGGACAGATGGAACGGAGCCTGGTGGTGTAGGACAGATGGAACGGAGCCTGGTGATGTAGGACAGATGGAACGGAGCCTGGTGGTGTAGGACAGATGGAACGGAGCCTGGTGATGTAGGACAGATGGAACGGAACCTGGTGATGTAGGACAGATGGAACGGAGTCTGGTGATGTAGGACAGATGGAACGGAGCCTGGTGATGTAGGACAGATGGAACGGAGCCTGGTGATGTAGGACAGATGGAACGGAGCCTGGTGATGTAGGACAGATGGAACGGAGCCTGGTGATGTAGGACAGATGGAACGGAGCCTGGTGATGTAGGACAGATGGAACGGAACCTGGTGATGTAGGACAGATGGAACGGAGCCTGGTGATGTAGGACAGATGGAACGGAGCCTGGTGATGTAGGACAGATGGAACGGAACCTGGTGATGTAGGACAGATGGAACGGAGCCTGGAGATGTAGGACAGATGGAACGGAGCCTGGTGATGTAGGACAGATGGAACGGAGCCTGGTGATGTAGGACAGATGGAAACTGGAACCTGGCGGTGTAGGACAGATGGAACGGAACCTGGATGAATATAATGGCCGCATGGATAGTACAGTCGTCAGTAAATTGTTTGGGTTAGGATTTTTATTTTAGCCCACAGCTGAGAAAAAATCATTGGCTTACTGTGACGATGAACACGTGTCTACGATGGCGAGACTGTGTCAATCAATTCGGACAGACGCCTTGGAGAAATGTTACGGTCGGAAAACCTTCCACAATAAATTCCATACGAAGTTGGGCAGTGAACAGTCTGGTGTTAGGACAGAAACAGCTTTGTAGACTATATTGGTTAGTGAAGACTGGTTGTAGACTGGCGAGCCCTTGTCTAATCAGTGTTTACACAGCGTCAGTGTGAAAGAAGAGTTTTAAACTGACCCTGTGTGAGCTTCATAACGAGTGGTGATTGCTCAAACATCTCTATTATTTCGATGGATCGACCTGTATGTGCGTGGAAACTGGAGTGATCTGGTTCAAAATCACAGCTGGAGTAGGAATAGTTCCTTGTAATAAAGTCTTTGGATCATGAACAGTCCAATTTAGTAGCAGAGAAATGTTGGGCAGGGAATGCGGTTAGGCAGTAAACTGACAGATACACCTGTTGTGGACAGTTAGATTTGAAGATAAATGAGGATGTAACAGATTGAATACGACTCTCTGACAATGAACAGCCTGGTGTGTTTGACAGTTTCTGAGCGATAACGACCCTTTGAGGACATGCGGAGTGGTAGTAGCATAAGATGTGTTCTGCGACCTTGACAACATATGGAAGCAGAGTTGGGATGTCTAGGTCTTCAAGATGGGGTTCTGCGACTGACAATGTACCTGGAAGCAGAGTTGAGGGCGATGCTAGTCTTTGAAGATGTGCTCTGGATGGACTGACATGTACAGATGACAGTTAGGCAGTGTGGCCTGTTGTCGTCGAGTCTTCAAGATGTGTTCTGCGATGACAATGTACGAAGTGGAGATGTTGTTGGGCGTCTAGTCTTCAAGATTTGTTCTGGTTACTGACAATGTAGCCAAGCAGACTTGGTGTCGTCTAGTCTGACAAGCGTCTGCTGGCAGACTGACAATCAATTGCCAGAGTTGAGATGTCTAGTCTTCAAGATAATTCTACTTGCGACTGACAAGTAAAAAGCGTTTGTTGTTCTGTCTAGTCTTCAAGATGTTTCTACGCGTCAGAGAAAATTTCAACCGACAGTAGCAAAGTGTTTCCCATTCTACTATTCTTGTCCAAGTGCGTGTTACTGCAGTATCGGTCCAAAAACCAGCTGAGTAGTATTTCGTAGTAAATGTCTGATGCCGTTCATTTGTGCAAGATGTGTTCTTGCGACTGACAATTACCACAAGTTGGGTACGTCTAGTCTTCAAGATATGTTCTGCGACTGACAGATGTTACATCCTGAGTGATGTTGGGCTCTAGTCTTCAAGATTGTTCTGCTACTGACAATGTACCAAGCAGAGTTGGGGTCGTCTAGTCTTCAAGATGTTCTGCACTGACAATGTACCAAAGCAGAGTTGGGGTCGTCTAGTCTTCAAGATTGTTCTGTGACTGACAATGTACCAAGCATGAGTTGGTGTCTCTAGTCTTCAAGATGTGTTCTGCACTGACAATGTACCAAGCAGAGTTGGGGTCGTCTAGTCTTCAAGATGTGTTCTGCGACTGACAATGTACCAAGCAGAGTTGTTGTCGTCTAGTCTTCAAGGCATGTTCTGCGACTGACAATGTACCAAGCAGAGTTGGTGTCGTCTAGTCTTCAAGGCATGTTCTGCGACTGACAATGTACCAAGCAGAGTTGGGGTCGTCTAGTCTTCAAGATGTGTTCTGCGACTGACAATGTACCAAGCAGAGTTGGGGTCGTCTAGTCTTCAAGGCATGTTCTGCGACTGACAATGTACCAAGCAGAGTTGGGGTCGTCTAGTCTTCAAGATATGTTCTGCGACTGACAATGTACGAAGCAGTGTTGTTGTCGTCTAGTCTTCAAGATATGTTCAGCTACTGACAATGTACCAAGCAGAGTTGGGGTCGTCTAGTCTTCAAGATGTGTTCTGCGACTGACAATGTACCAAGCAGAGTTGGGGTCGTCTAGTCTTCAAGGCATGTTCTGCGACTGACAATGTACCAAGCAGAGTTGGGGTCGTCTAGTCTTCAAGATATGTTCTGCGACTGACAATGTACGAAGCAGTGTTGTTGTCGTCTAGTCTTCAAGATATGTTCAGCTACTGACAATGTACCAAGCAGAGTTGGGGTCGTCTAGTCTTCAAGATGTGTTCTGCAACTGACAATGTACCCAGCAGAGTTGATGTCAGCTAGTCTTCAAGATTCGTTCTGTGATTGACAATGCACCCAGTAGCGTTGGGGTGGCGGGACTTCAAGATGTGTTCTGCATATGGATGGACCAACAACCCAGGACACTCATCAAATAATGAAAGACAATGAGAATTACTCTCCAACAATTTTTAATTTAAAAAATGCAAATCATATGTTACTCATCACACAAAGTATAAACAAAAACACATTTCGCTCGTGCCCACACACACACACAAACACAGACGGACATCCAGACTGTTCTTTGGAATCTTTCATTGTCGAGTGTCATTGCGCCTAGTAACGTGCTCAGGCAGCGCATCTTTTATGTCACTAGAGAGTTACTTAACTCTTTCCCTTGCTCGTACATGCCAGGGATCGATTCTATACAGCATATTCACATCTTGCTATCTTCTTAATTGTCATACTCCTTCTCTATGCCTCACTCCTATTTCTCTTGTCTCTCATTCATCTTGTTATCCTCTTGTTCCGTCATAAAAATCTCTAACACTTGTAAATCTCGATAGTTTTTTTGTTTTTAGTTAGAAAATCCTCATTATTATAAGCTTGATTTTCTTGTCAATTCATATTCAACTTTTCATGTGTGTACTTAGATTTTAATTGCTGTTGTTTTCCTTGTAATGAGCATTAGTTGAATTAATTAGAAAATCCTTTCTGTGTGCTCACTTTTTTCTTTAACAAATCCAAACAAAGTGAATTTTCATTATTATAACAATGGAATAGTTATATAGCTTTCTTATCATTAGACGAGTTTATTTGTTTTGTTAGTGGGTGGGTTTATTTGTTTTGTTAGTGGGTGGGTTTATTTGTTTTTGTTAGTTGGTGGGTTTATTTGTTTTGTTAGTGGGTGGGTTTATTTGTTTTGTTAGTGGGTGGGTTTATTTGTTTTGTTAGTTGGTGGGTTGATTTGTTTTTGTTAGTTGGTGAGTTTATTTGTTTTGTTAGTGGGTGGGTTTATTTGTTTTGTTAGTGGGTGGGTTTATTTGTTTTTGTTAGTTGGTGGGTTGATTTGTTTTTGTTAGTGGGTGGGTTTATTTGTTTTGTTAGTGGGTGGGTTGATTTGGTTTGTTAGTGGGTTGGTTTATTTGTTTCTTTAGTGGGTTGGTTTATTTGGTTTTGTTAGTGGGTGGGTTTATTTGTTTTTGTTAGTGGGTGAGTTTATTTGTTTTGTTAGTGGGTGAGTTTATTTGTTTTGTTAGTTGGTTAGTTTATTTGTTTTGTTAGTTGGTTGGTTTATTTGTTTTGTTAGTGGGTTGGTTTATTTGGTTTTGTTAGTTGGTTGGTTTATTTATTTTGTTAGTTGGTTGGTTTATTTGTTTTGTTAGTGGGTGGGTTTATTTATTTTGTTAGTTCGTTGGTTTATTTATTTTGTTAGTTGGTTGGTTTATTTATTTTGTTAGTTGGTTGGTTTATTTGGTTTTGTTAGTTGGTTGGTTTATTTGGTTTTGTTAGTTGGTTGGTTTATTTATTTTGTTAGTTGGTTGGTTTATTTGTTTTGTTAGTTGGTTGGTTTATTTGTTTTGTTAGTTGGTTGGTTTATTTGTTTTGTTAGTGGGTGGGTTTATTTATTTTGTTAGTTCGTTGGTTTATTTATTTTGTTAGTTGGTTGGTTTATTTATTTTGTTAGTTGGTTGGTTTATTTATTTTGTTAGTTGGTTGGTTTATTTATTTTGTTAGTTGGTTGGTTTATTTATTTTGTTAGTTGGTTGGTTTATTTGTTTTGTTGGTTGGTTTATTTATTTTGTTAGTGGGTGGGTTTATTTGTTTTGTTAGTTGGTTGGTTTATTTATTTTGTTAGTTGGTTGGTTTATTTGGTTTTGTTAGTGGGTTGGTTTATTTGGTTTTGTTAGTTGGTTGGTTTATTTGTTTTGTTAGTTGGTTGGTTTATTTGTTTTGTTAGTTGGTTGGTTTATTTATTTTGTTAGTTGGTTGGTTTATTTGGTTTTGTTAGTGGGTGGGTTTATTTGGTTTTGTTAGTTGGTTGGTTTATTTATTTTGTTAGTTGGTTGGTTTATTTGTTTTGTTAGTTGGTTGGTTTATTTGGTTTTGTTAGTTGGTTGGTTTATTTATTTTGTTAGTTGGTTGGTTTATTTATTTTGTTAGTTGGTTGGTTTATTTATTTTGTTAGTTGGTTGGTTTATTTGTTTTGTTAGTTGGTTGGTTTATTTGGTTTTGTTAGTTGGTTGGTTTATTTATTTTGTTAGTTGGTTGGTTTATTTATTTTGTTAGTTGGTTGGTTTATTTATTTTGTTAGTTGGTTGGTTTATTTGTTTTGTTAGTTGGTTGGTTTATTTGGTTTTGTTAGTTGGTTGGTTTATTTATTTTGTTAGTTGGTTGGTTTATTTATTTTGTTAGTTGGTTGGTTTATTTATTTTGTTAGTTGGTTGGTTTATTTGTTTTGTTAGTGGGTTGGTTTATTTGTTTTGTTAGTTGATTGGTTTATTTATTTTGTTAGTTGGTTGGTTTATTTGGTTTTGTTAGTGGGTTGGTTTATTTGGTTTTGTTAGTTGGTTGGTTTATTTATTTTGTTAGTTGGTTGGTTTATTTGTTTTGTTAGTTGGTTGGTTTATTTGTTTTGTTAGTGGGTGGGTTTATTTGTTTTTGTTAGTGGGTGAGTTTATTTGTTTTGTTAGTGTGTGAGTTTATTTGTTTTGTTAGTTGGTGAGTTTATTTGTTTTGTTAGTTGGTTGGTTTATTTGTTTTGTTAGTTGGTGAGTTTATTTGTTTTGTTAGTTGGTTGGTTTATTTGTTTTGTTAGTTGGTTGGTTTATTTGTTTTGTTAGTTGGTGAGTTTATTTGTTTTGTTAGTTGGTTGGTTTATTTGTTTTGTTAGTTGGTTGGTTTATTTGTTTTGTTAGTTGGTTGGTTTATTTGTTTTGTTAGTGGGTGGGTTTATTTGTTTTTGTTAGTGGGTGAGTTTATTTGTTTTGTTAGTGTGTGAGTTTATTTGTTTTGTTAGTTGGTGAGTTTATTTGTTTTGTTAGTTGGTTGGTTTATTTATTTTGTTAGTTGGTTGGTTTATTTGGTTTTGTTAGTGGGTTGGTTTATTTGGTTTTGTTAGTTGGTTGGTTTATTTATTTTGTTAGTTGGTTGGTTTATTTGTTTTGTTAGTTGGTTGGTTTATTTGTTTTGTTAGTGGGTGGGTTTATTTGTTTTGTTAGTGGGTGAGTTTATTTGTTTTGTTAGTGTGTGAGTTTATTTGTTTTGTTAGTTCGTTGGTTTATTTATTTTGTTAGTTGGTTGGTTTATTTATTTTGTTAGTTGGTTGGTTTATTTATTTTGTTAGTGGGTGGGTTTATTTGTTTTTGTTAGTGGGTGAGTTTATTTGTTTTGTTAGTGTGTGAGTTTATTTGTTTTGTTAGTTGGTGAGTTTATTTGTTTTGTTAGTGGGTTGGTTTATTTGTTTTGTTAGTGGGTTGGTTTATTTGTTTTGTTAGTGGGTTAGTTTATTTGTTTTGTTAATGGGTTAGTTTATTTGTTTTGTTAGTGGGTGGGTTTATTTGGTTTGTTAGTGGGTTGATTTATTTGGTTTGTTAGTGGGTGGGTTTATTTGTTTCTTTAGTGGGTTGGTTTATTTATTTTGTTAGTGGGTGGGTTTATTTGTTTTTGTTAGTGGGTGGGTTTATTTGTTTTGTTAGTGGGTGGGTTTATTTGTTTTGTTAGTGGGTTGGTTTATTTGGTTTGTTAGTGGGTGAGTTTATTTGTTTTGTTAGTGGGTGGGTTTATTTGTTTTGTTACTGGATGCGTTCACTTAACTTGACAGTGGATGCGTTCACTTAACATACCAGTGGATGCGTTCACTTAACTTACCAGTGGATGCGTTCACTTAACATACCAGTGGATGCGTTCACTTAACATACCAGTGGATGCGTTCACTTAACTTACCAGTGGATGCGTTCACTTAACATACCAGTGGATGCGTTCACTTAACTTACCAGTGGATGCGTTCACTTAACTTACCAGTGGATGCGTTCACTTAACATACCAGTGGATGCGTTCACTTAACATACCAGTGGATGCGTTCACTTAACTTACCAGTGGATGCGTTCACTTAACATACCAGTGGATGCGTTCACTTAACTTACCAGTGGATGCGTTCACTTAACGTACCAGTTAATGAGTTATATAGATGAGTTTTTTTTTTACAAATAGAAAGAGACAGAGAGACAGAGACGTAAACAGAGAGACACAGGGAGATGGAAAGGAACATAGGGAGACATACAGAGAAATGGACGGAAACAGAGAGAGGCAGAGACAGACAGATATAGATAGAAGAAGAGCAATAGAAAGAGACACAGCGAGAGAGAGAGAGAGAGTGAGAGACAGAGTAAAATTTGCCCATTATCGCTTTAACTAACAAACAGATAAAATAATATAACTTGATTCAATCCACGTTAAGCACTGAGTCTCATTAAGCGCTCAGTCCCTTTTGTCTAACTTTTAGCTCGTTCAAAGTGTCAGCGACCGAACACGTTCACAGCAACTGCGGCGACTATGTCGTTTTGTTCACAAAATCAGAGAAATTCTGAGTACCTAATTAAACCTGAGTGGTTGGAAAACCCACTGTATTTGGAACTGATTGTTTCTAACATGAGTCTACATCTGTATTGATAATCTTGTCAGTAAACAGATCAAATGAAAGAATATTTCTTTTAACTCGCTGTGAATTCATGCGACTCAATTCTATGTAAGAGATTGAGCGAGTTGGACAGGACAGAGCGAGTTGGATAGGATAGAGCGATACGGATAAATTACTTGCAAGCCCTACGTAACGTATAAGAGTAGGAGCGGAATATATATTTATATATGAATTCTTCCGTGTGTTTGCGGGGGCCCTCGACAGGAACAGACAATAATAACACTGCGATCTACAAGGCATGTTGTAAGAGGCAACTGATGTAGGGACCTAGGGCAGCTACCCTAGTAAATAAAAAGCTGACAAGAAATCGGAAGTGCTAGCCTACTTGTAGGTGCATAACTGGTAAAACGTCCAATCGCTTTTAGGCTCGTGTCACATACAAGAGTAAAGAATGGTTTAATAAGTGGCCAGTATGGAGCGTTCAAAGAAGAAGAAGAATGTTTCCAATGTGAGTCTACATACGTATTGATAAAGTGTCCAATGTGAGTCTACATACGTATTGATAAAGTGTCCAATGTGAGTCTACATACGTAATGATAAAGTGTCCAATGTGAGTCTACATACGTATTGATAAAGTGTCCAATGTGAGTCTACATACATATTGATAAAGTGTCCAATGTGAGTCTACATACGTAATGATAAAGTGTCCAATGTGAGTCTACATACGTATTGATAAAGTGTCCAATGTGGATCTACATACGTAAGGATAAAGTGTCCAATGTGAGTCTACATACGTATTGATAAAGTGTCCAATTTGAGTCTACATACGTATTGATAAAGTGTCCAATGTGAGTCTACATACATATTGATAAAGTGTCCAATGTGAGTCTACATACGTAATGATAAAGTGTCCAATGTGAGTCTACATACGTAATGATAAAGTGTCCAATGTGAGTCTACATACGTAAGGATAAAGTGTCCAATGTGGGTCTACATACGTATTGATAAAGTGTCCAATGTGAGTCTACATAAGTATTGATAAAGTGTCCAATGTGAGTCTACATACGTATTGATAAAGTGTCCAATGTGAGTCTACATACGTATTGATAAAGTGTCCAATGTGAGTCTACATACGTATTGATAAAGTGTCCAATGTGAGTCTACATACATATTGATAAAGTGTCCAATGTGAGTCTACATACGTAATGATAAAGTGTCCAATGTGAGTCTACATACGTAATGATAAAGTGTCCAATGTGAGTCTACATACGTATTGATAAAGTGTCCAATGTGAGTCTACATACGTATTGATAAAGTGTCCAATGTGAGTCTACATACGTATTGATAAAGTGTCCAATGTGAGTCTACATACGTATTGATAAAGTTTCCAATGTGAGTCTACATACGTATTGATAAAGTGTCCAATGTGAGTCTACATACGTATTGATAAAGTGTCCAATGTGAGTCTACATACGTATTGATAAAGTGTCCAATGTGAGTCCACATATGTATTGATAAAGTGTCCAATGTGAGTCTACATACGTATTGATAAAGTGTCCAATGTGAGTCTACATACGTAATGATAAAGCGTCCACTGTGAGTCTACATACGTAATGATAAAGCGTCCAATGTGAGTCTACATACGTATTGATAAAGTGTCCACTGTGAGTCTACATACGTATTGATAAAGTGTCCAATGTGAGTCTACATACGTATTGATAAAGTGTCCAATGTGAGTCTACATACGTATTGATAAAGTGTCCACTGTGAGTCTACATACGTATTGATAAAGTGTCCAATGTGAGTCTACATACGTATTGATAAAGTGTCCAATGTGAGTCTACATACGTATTGATAAAGTGTCCAATGTGAGTCTACATACGTATTGATAAAGTGTCCACTGTGAGTCTACATACGTATTGATAAAGTGTCCACTGTGAGTCTACATACGTATTGATAAAGTGTCCAATGTGAGTCTACGTACGTATTGATAAAGTGTCCAATGTGAGTCCACATATGTATTGATAAAGTGTCCAATGTGAGTCTACATACGTATTGATAAAGTGTCCAATGTGAGTCTACATACGTAATGATAAAGCGTCCACTGTGAGTCTACATACGTAATGATAAAGCGTCCAATGTGAGTCTACATACGTATTGATAAAGTGTCCACTGTGAGTCTACATACGTATTGATAAAGTGTCCAATGTGAGTCTACATACGTATTGATAAAGTGTCCAATGTGAGTCTACATACGTATTGATAAAGTGTCCACTGTGAGTCTACATACGTATTGATAAAGTGTCCAATGTGAGTCTACATACGTATTGATAAAGTGTCCAATGTGAGTCTACATACGTATTGATAAAGTGTCCAATGTGAGTCTACATACGTATTGATAAAGTGTCCACTGTGAGTCTACATACGTATTGATAAAGTGTCCACTGTGAGTCTACATACGTATTGATAAAGTGTCCAATGTGAGTCTACGTACGTATTGATAAAGTGTCCAATGTGAGTCTACATACGTAATGATAAAGTGTCCAATGTGAGTCTACATACATATTGATAAAGTGTCCAATGTGAGTCTACGTACGTATTGATAAAGTGTCCAATGTGTGTCTACATACGTATTGATAAAGTGTCCAATGTGAGTCTACATACGTATTGATAAAGTGTCCAATGTGAGTCTACATACGTATTGATAAAGTGTCCAAAAACCAAAGGATTGACTTCATTGTGCCGGTTTTTATCCCATTTGGCCTGGTCCTTCTCTGCAAACATGTTGTTAGCCGTCTATCAATTCATGCGTAGTTAGGTCACCTAGTATGGCGCATCTCACTAATTTTTGCGTGAAGGCTTGCTTTTCTTATCACTAGTGTCATTCATCATTCAGACCAGCCTTACTCCTACTTCAGAGTTACTTATGTTATACTTATGTTTCGATTCTCAACTAAAGGATTTGGTAATCTGATGTCTGACCGCGTATCGTGTGAACACTGATCATACTTTTCTCACAAGCTAGTCTCAAACTCGTGAATTTCCGCGCCATATGGTCACTAGCAGAGCGTGTTATCAACTTTGCTACTATCGCCCCCACTGAACATCTAATTCACAGATGAAGGAAACCTAAATATTGATTTACGTATTTATATAAATTATGTATGCGCACATACGAAGGTGTGTGTGTGCGCGCAAGCTGACATGAGTGCGAATGATGCTTGGTAGTTTAACCCAGTTGACGCCAAACTTGACAAATTACGATCAAATTGGCAATTTTCCGCCAAGTTAAAACTAACAAAAATGGATGTCGATTACGGAAAAAAACTATTTGATATCCAGTCGACCCATAGACGCCATTTTCTATCAATATTCTGTGTTTTGGCATGCCATATCGTAATGCATAGAGCGTTCGTATTCGTATCGGACATAAGAGGGGTGTGGGTTCAATCCCACACTCTATGTTTCCTTAACTGAGGAAAGGAATTGGCCATCCTACCTCATGCACACTTGTGTATAGAAAAATGAAGTAACAGGCATTTCTTGCTATAAGTTCTGAAAGGGGTATGGAACACTTAGGAAACATTTTGTTTCAGTAAAAAGAAATCTTAGTTTGCAGTTGATATTACAAATCTAGTTAGTCTTCCGATATAGAAGTTAACAGCGCCCTGCGCTAGTGGTCTTCTTCTTCTTCTTCAGCGATCTCTGGTCATGCGCTTAATTTACTGTGGACTACAAACTGGGCAGACAGCTTCAGGTCTGTCAGGTTTCCCCAAAGCTTAGTTTTCAGGTCGACTGGGTGTGGCCACATGTTGCTTCTCAGCTCACACAGAAGAGGACAGTCTTGCAGCATATGCTCTGGTGTCTGTTCTGCCTGCTGACACTGGCAGAGAGCTGTTTGACTTATTCCTAGTCTGTATAAGTGTTTGTTGAGTCTGCAGTGTCCGGTGCGTAGTCGAAATATAATGACCTGGTCTGTTCTGCTTAGGTCTTTGAGGGAGTCTTTTCCATAATCATATCCAGTGTTTGTCTTCCAGTCTACTGCAGATTTTCTCTGTATGAGGGTTTTGACCTCTTGAAAAGACAAGGGTTGGTAAATGTGCTCTTTGGCACTGCCTCCTTAGCTAAGACATCAGCACTCTCATTGCCTGCAATGCCACAGTGAGATGGAATCCACTGCAAGTGAATTTCTGCCTTTTCTGAAAGCTGAGCAAGTTCTCTTTGTAGTTTTGGTACTGTGCTGTCAGTGGATTTAGCCTCCAGGGCTTGTATAGCTGACAGTGAGTCTGTAAGAAATACCATCTTGCCTGCAGGTGCTTGCAGCTTATTCATGTGCTGTGCTGCCATCAGAAGGGCTATGGGTTCTGCTTTGTAGTTGGAACATATTCTTCCAGTAGGGGCGCTAGAGACACAGTAGTAGCATCTGGGTGCCTAATGTACACTCCTGCTCCACCATTCATGGTTGCCTCCATTGCCGATCCATCTGTGTAAATTCTTATCCAGCTGTCTTCTGGAAACATGTAATGGAGATGTTCCATTGTAATTGCTTTTTCACTAGATTAGGCTCGGCATCTTTGCTTAATAATTTAGGGATGGAGGTTGAGAAGTTTAGTGGTACTGAGTCTGGTTCCCAGTGATCAAAAAGCAATTCTTCAGGTATGGAATTATGATTTAGTAGTTCCAAGTATGACTTTCCTATTTCTTTTGCTTTGTGGTTTAGACTTGTGCGTTTTAGTCTGTTCTTTGTTCTAGCCGCCATTTTTTCATGCAGTGGATGGTGAGGCATTCTTTTGATCCTTTCAGTCTGTAGAATCACTTTTCTCCTTCTTCTGTCTTCCAAAGGCTGGATGTTGGCTGCCTTTTCCATTTCTACAATTGGTGTAGATTTCATGGCTCCCAAAATAGTACGCAGACACATGTTTTGTGTTTTTTCCAGTATCGATTTGTTTGAATGAGCTGCTGATATCCATGTCGATGATGCATATTCGAGGGTCGGTCTAACTGCACCAGTGTACACCTGACTCAGGATTCGAATATCAGCTCCCCAGGTAGTTCCAGCCAGCTTCCGCATCACACTTTGTTTCCTCATAGCCTTTCTGTTTGTTTCCATTATGTGATGTTTCCATGTCAGACGACTGTCAGCTTAACTCCCAAAAAGGTTGGAGTATGGGAACGGGGAACGATATCATCGTTAAATTTCAGTCTGAAGTGTTCTTCCTTTGTTGACAATGAGAAAGCGTTGCTATAGTTTTGCTCCGGTTTATTTCTAGACCCCATTTACTTGCCCACATTATGACGCTGTTCAGGCTGGCCTGGAGTTTAAAGATGGCAGGACCCAGAAACTCGGAGGTGTACCACACAGCTAGATCATCGCGCTAGTGGTCAAGTGACGGAGAAATGTTGGGGCCTGGACCAGAACTATTCGGTGCGTACACGTTTGGCAACAGATCCTGATTCTTTATTTGATGATCTAAATTACAAATGCCTCTAAAGACAGATTAAGACTCGCCTGACGAGAAACACTTGTGATACGAAAAGCAAGCTTTCACGCAAAACTCAGTCTGAGGTGCTCTATATTAGACGCCATGACCGGGTCACAGACGCAGTCACAGTGAACAGCTGGCACTGATCAAGACCCTACACAAAAGAGAAATTTACACATGAAGGAAAGGAAAGTGTTTGACTGTCAGCAAGACAGACACGAACATTTCCATAGGCAGAAAAATTCTTCTCGGATGCGCCTGTTCAACGCTAGTAGGATCCTAACTGGGAAGGGGAGACACGTTATAGTCGTTTTTAACAAAGACCAGTTATAATCACAATACGAATGATCAAATATGACTTTTGACAAAGCCTAATTATAATCACAATACGAATGATCAAATATGACTTTTGACAAAGCCTAATTATAATCACAATACGAATGATCAAATATGACTTTTGACAAAGACTAATTATAATCACAATACGAATCATCAAATATGACTTTTGACAAAACCTAATTATAATCACAATACGAATGATCAAATATGACTTTTGACAAAGCCTAATTATAATCACAATACGAATGATCAAATATGACTTTTGACAAAGCCTAATTATAATCACAATACGAATGATCAAATATGACTTTTGACAAAGCCTAATTATAATCACAATACGAATGATCAAATATGACTTTTGACAAAGCCTAATTATAATCACAATACGAATGATCAAATATGACTTTTGACAAAGCCTAATTATAATCACAATACGAATGATCAAATATGACTTTTGACAAAGACTAATTATAATCACAATACGAATGATCAAATATGACTTTTGACAAAGACTAATTATAATCACAATACGAATGATCAAATATGACTTTTGACAAAGCCTAATTATAATCACAATACGAATGATCAAATATGACTTTTGACAAAGACTAATTATAATCACAATACGAATGATCAAATATGACTTTTGACAAAGCCTAATTATAATCACAATACGAATGATCAAATATGACTTTTGACAAAGACTAATTATAATCACAATACGAATGATCAAATATGACTTTTGACAAAGACTAATTATAATCACAATACGAATGATCAAATATGACTTTTGACAAAGACTAATTATAATCACAATACGAATGATCAAATTGGTCGTAAAGAACGAACCAAACAAACATCAAATGCAGACTACGAATGAATTCATAGTATAATTTTTTTTTTTCAATCAAGCTACCCTTTTTTCGATACAGAAGCACTTGAGCTTTCAGCTCTTCTGCTCGGTGCCATGGACATTGTAACCCTTCCTTTCGGCGCCACGAACATCGTAAATCTGGAGAACCTGTTGCTTTTTCTGCCAGCGCTCGGAATTAAACCCGCACTCACAGAGGGCTTGTCACCCGTCGTCCAACCCGCTACGAACACGCTGGTCAGGCGGGTCAAGCTACGCTTACTATTGTATTCAATATAAAATATCCCTTTAATTTTCATCCTTGTGGCTAAAAAAAGACAGAAAAATGAATTCACCGTGACTGCTGAGTAGCAATATCGTCTGCTGAGTAGCAATATCGTCTGCTGAGTAGCAATATCGTCTGCTGAGTAGCAATATCGACTGCTGAGTAGCAATATCGTCTGCTGAGTAGCAATATCGACTGCTGAGTAGCAATATCGTCTGCTGAGTAGCAATATCGACTGCTGAGTAGCAATATCGTCTGCTGAGTAGCAATATCGTCTGCTGAGTAGCAATATCGACTGCTGAGTAGCAATATCGACTGCTGAGTAGCAATATCGTCTGCTGAGTAGCAATATCGACTGCTGAGTAGCAATATCGACTGCTGAGTAGCAATATCGTCTGCTGAGTAGCAATATCGACTGCTGAGTAGCAATATCGTCTGCTGAGTAGCAATATCGACTGCTGAGTAGCAATATCGACTGCTGAGTAGCAATATCGACTGCTGAGTAGCAATATCGACTGCTGAGTAGCAATATCGACTGCTGAGTAGCAATATCGACTGCTGAGTAGCAATATCGACTGCTGAGTAGCAATATCGACTGCTGAGTAGCAATATCGACTGCTGAGTAGCAATATCGACTGCTGAGTAGCAATATCGACTGCTGAGTAGCAATATCGACTGCTGAGTAGCAATATCGACTGCTGAGTAGCAATATCGACTGCTGAGTAGCAATATCGACTGCTGAGTAGCAATATCGACTGCTGAGTAGCAATATCGTCTGCTGAGTAGCAATATCGACTGCTGAGTAGCAATATCGTCTGCTGAGTAGCAATATCGACTGCTGAGTAGCAATATCGACTGCTGAGTAGCAATATCGTCTGCTGAGTAGCAATATCGTCTGCTGAGTAGCAATATCGACTGCTGAGTAGAAATATCGACTGCTGAGTAGCAATATCGACTGCTGAGTAGCAATATCGACTGCTGAGTAGCAATATCGACTGCTGAGTAGCAATATCGACTGCTGAGTAGCAATATCGACTGCTGAGTAGCAATATCGACTGCTGAGTAGCAATATCGACTGCTGAGTAGCAATATCGACTGCTGAGTAGCAATATCGACTGCTGAGTAGCAATATCGACTGCTGAGTAGCAATATCGACTGCTGAGTAGCAATATCGACTGCTGAGTAGCAATATCGACTGCTGAGTAGAAATATCGACTGCTGAGTAGCAATATCGTCTGCTGAGTAGCAATATCGACTGCTGAGTAGCAATATCGTCTGCTGAGTAGCAATATCGACTGCTGAGTAGCAATATCGACTGCTGAGTAGCAATATCGACTGCTGAGTAGCAATATCGACTGCTGAGTAGCAATATCGTCTGCTGAGTAGCAATATCGACTGCTGAGTAGCAATATCGACTGCTGAGTAGCAATATCGTCTGCTGAGTAGCAATATCGTCTGCTGAGTAGCAATATTGTCTGCTGAGTAGCAATATCGTCTGCTGAGCAGCAATATCGACTGCTGAGTAGCAATATCGACTGCTGAGTAGCAATATCGACTGCTGAGTAGCAATATCGACTGCTGAGTAGCAATATCGTCTGCTGAGTAGCAATATCGACTGCTGAGTAGCAATATCGTCTGCTGAGTAGCAATATCGACTGCTGAGTAGCAATATCGACTGCTGAGTAGCAATATCGTCTGCTGAGTAGCAATATCGTCTGCTGAGTAGCAATATCGACTGCTGAGTAGCAATATCGTCTGCTGAGTAGCAATATCGTCTGCTGAGTAGCAATATCGACTGCTGAGTAGCAATATCGACTGCTGAGTAGCAATATCGTCTGCTGAGTAGCAATATCGACTGCTGAGTAGCAATATCGTCTGCTGAGTAGCAATATCGTCTGCTGAGTAGCAATATCGTCTGCTGAGTAGCAATATCCACTGCTGAGTAGCAATATCGTCTGCTGAGTAGCAATATCGACTGCTGAGTAGCAATATCGACTGCTGAGTAGCAATATCGTCTGCTGAGTAGCAATATCGACTGCTGAGTAGCAATATCGTCTGTTGAGTAGCAATATCGACTGCTGAGTAGCAATATCGTCTGCTGAGTAGCAAATATCGTCTGCTGAGTAGCAATATCGACTGCTGAGTAGCAATATCGACTGCTGAGTAGCAATATCGACTGCTGAGTAGCAATATCGACTGCTGAGTAGCAATATCGTCTGCTGAGTAGCAATATCGACTGCTGAGTAGCAATATCGACTGCTGAGTAGCAATATCGACTGCTGAGTAGCAATATCGTCTGCTGAGTAGCAATATCGACTGCTGAGTAGCAATATCGTCTGTTGAGTAGCAATATCGACTGCTGAGTAGCAATATCGTCTGCTGAGTAGCAAATATCGTCTGCTGAGTAGCAATATCGACTGCTGAGTAGCAATATCGACTGCTGAGTAGCAATATCGACTGCTGAGTAGCAATATCGACTGCTGAGTAGCAATATCGACTGCTGAGTAGCAATATCGTCTGCTGAGTAGCAATATCGACTGCTGAGTAGCAATATCGTCTGCTGAGTAGCAATATCGACTGCTGAGTAGCAATATCGTCTGCTGAGTAGCAATATCGACTGCTGAGTAGCAATATCGACTGCTGAGTAGCAATATCGACTGCTGAGTAGCAATATCGTCTGCTGAGTAGCAATATCGTCTGCTGAGTAGCAATATCGACTGCTGAGTAGCAATATTGACTGCTGAGTAGCAATATCGTCTGCTGAGTAGCAATATCGACTGCTGAGTAGCAATATCGACTGCTGAGTAGCAATATCGTCTGCTGAGTAGCAATATCGTCTGCTGAGTAGCAATATCGTCTGCTGAGTAGCAATATCGTCTGCTGAGTAGCAATATCGTCTGCTGAGTAGCAATATCGACTGCTGAGTAGCAATATCGTCTGCTGAGCAGCAATATCGTCTGCTGAGTAGCAATATCGTCTGCTGAGTAGCAATATCGTCTGCTGAGTAGCAATATCGTCTGCTGAGTAGCAATATCGTCTGCTGAGTAGCAATATCGACTGCTGAGTAGCAATATCGTCTGCTGAGTAGCAATATCGTCTGCTGAGTAGCAATATCGTCTGCTGAGTAGCAATATCGTCAACAGAATTTGTTAAACTGCAGTATCGATTGCTTCGACAGGATTACGAAATAGTGAACTTTTTTTAAAAACTGCTATTTAAGCAGTGATCTATACCCGACGGCTGCTGTGTCATGTTGATGTAATTTTATTCATTGGCTTTATTTCTTATTTATATATCATATTTTATTCTATATATTGCTGGATCTGACCTTTAACCTTATATGGTTCATATTTTATTCTATATATTGCTGGATCTGACCTTTAACCTTATATGGTTCATATTTTATTCTATATATTGCTGGATCTGACCTTTAACCTTATATGGTTCATATTTTATTCTATATATCAAGTGCCTAAAGACAAAGGATTGATTTCATTGCACCGGGTTTCAAGGCATATGACTCGGTCCCTATCAGTAGAAATGGCATTGCCACCTTCCGAACGTATTGCACAAAGCACGAACTCCGTAGCACTGGCAATAATCCTAAGTTTCTCTGGAAAAAATGCATTCGTAAACAGAAAGGCGTGGTCCAGATTCGAATCAACGACCTTTGGAACGCGTGACTAAGACTTAACGACATGAACCCACTTTAGTTATCCTTAACCTTACACTTAACGACATGAACCCACTTTAGTTATCCTTAACCTTACACTTAACGACATGAACCCACTTTAGTTATCCTTAACCTTACACTTAACGACATGAACCCACTTTAGTTATCCTTAACCTTACACTTAACGACATGAACCCACTTTAGTTATCCTTAACCTTACACTGTATAATTTTGAAAATGAATAATTAAATTATAAAACTAAATTTCGTATTATCGCAGCCTCCCCTCGGTTTTCTCTAGATCTGATCTGATCCGCTCTGATCACCACAGATTTGTATGTTTCCTTACATTGACTACTGTTGTTCTTATTTTATTCTATCGATATATGGGAAGACTGCAGTAAATTCTATCAATATAAGGGAAAATTGCAGTAAATGCTATCGATATAAGGGAAGACTGCAGTAAATTCTATCGATATAAGGGAAGACTGCAGTAATGCTATCGATATAAGGGAAGACTGCAGTAAATGCTATCGATATAAGGGAAGACTGCAGTAAATTATATCGGTATAAGGGAAGACTGCAGTAAATTATATCGATATAAGGGAAGACTGCAGTAAATTCTATCGATATAAGGAAGACTGCAAATGCTTGATATAAGGAAGACTGCAGTAAATGCTATCGATATAAGGAAGACTGCAGTAAAATTATGTAGCAATGGCGAAACATGTAATAACAAAGTACTGTAGTTTTACAAAGTACAATAACAATACACAGCAACGTTTCGACTAAAATGCCTTTATCAAGCAAAGAATACAAGCGAGGTGAATAATTTCCCTTCTCACACAACACACAACCTTTAGAATCAAACAATAAGTTACTAACGGCCCTAAAAAATGCCACTATTCTTTAGTCAAGGCTACTTTATTCTAGACATTTTGTAGTTCTGTGCTCTCTTCCACAATCCAGTTTTCAATATTCCATTTCAATCGCTCACTATTTTCGTTCAATGTTCATGTTCATCCACTCATGCCCTAATTATATCAGAATTACACATCAACCCTATTTTAACTTCCATCCATCCCCTCCTCTCTAATCCTGCACATTCGCACACCCAGCACGCACGGTTGGTAGCCGAGGGAGTTGCTGAGATCTCTTGCTTTCTGAAGAAAACAAGTTTTGATGACTTCTTTGTCCCAAGAATGCCCAATGACCTTTGACCTCTATTCCCAGGACCACATGTGATAGCCACGCGGCGAAACCTAAATATCTGATATCTCCAGCATTTTCACATTCTGTTCCTCCTTGCCCCAACTCTTGCATCCAAATCCCGTGTGTGTATCTGGTTAATATTTTGTAACATCCTGAAAGCAATTTCATAAAGGCACCAGACTTAGAATCTGGAAATAATGAAATACTGTCAACCTCTGACACGCCCACATATTCGGAAACAACCTTAAGTAAATTCACGACATGATTTTTTATTCAGAAATGAAGAATAACGATTACAGTGACGAAGCGCCCCCTGTGTTGCCAGGACTTTCAGGTGAAGCAAAGAATAGTAACACTGCCACCTACAAGGCATGTCGTAAGAGGCACAGTCAACTTGAATATTGGGCCGCATAAGTGACCGGGAATCCCTAACCTAGTTTCATTTGGGGGAACTGGAATTTATTAATGTGTGATAGAACAGTGCAAGTTGTTTTGTTTTTTCAATTTAGTCAATTCTATGAGTCTATGGTTACTTATTGATGAAAAATATTAGTAATACTGATATCCATTATTTGACTATAAAATACAGGCAAAGTACTTACCAGTCAGCATAGGACTACTAACTCTGACAGAGTAAAACTTATCTTAACTTACCACCCCATAGTTCCCTGGTGAAAAATGTTTTATTCCGTCATCTGTCTCTCCTTAGATCAGATCCTGAGACCCGTTCTGTCTTCCCCAACTATCCTTTGGTGTCTTACAGACGGGACAGAAGTCTTAAGGATATGTTGGTACACAGTCGCCTTAAGTCCAATATCCAGACTCATTTTGGCACTGTCCAGTGTGGTCGTCGGCGTTGCAACACGTGTGCTTATGTGATACAGACGCGTACTGTATCTTTTCCTTTAGGCACGTTTCTTATTGACGATGGGTTCACATGCGAGTCCCGTAATCTTATCTATGCCATTATCTGTAAGCGGTGTAACAAGGCTTATATCGGCGAGACAGGCAAGAGGCTCAGTGACCGATTCGCCCAACACTTACGCGACATACGCCAATGCTCTGTGACCCTGTAGCCACCCATTTCAATGACACTGGCCATTTAGGTGCTCACGATGTCCAGGTCACAGCCATCCGATCATGTTCCTCGGATGATCGCAGTCGATTTGCTCTGGAGAATCGGTTGATTTCTTTGCATGGTACCTTGCGACCACGCGGGCTCAACGTATTACATTCTTATGCTTCTTAGTACTTTCTCTTCCCATGCTTTGTAATCTATATGGGTATATGTTGCATGTATTCATGTTATATTCCATTCTTATGCTTCTTAGTACTTTTCTTCCCTGCTTTGTAATCTATATGGGTATATGTTGCATGTATTCAAGTTATATATTACTAGATGTTTCATTGTTTCTTTTCCTTTCTATTTCTAGTTTTTATGTGTGTTTTTGTGTTACATTTATTTCGTTATTCGTATTTATTCCAGATTTTCCTTAGATACGTTTGTATTTGGTCGTCCATTTGTTTTTCATTTTAATTTGTCACTCCTGTTTGTTCGTTTGCTTGATAAAGGCCTTGTTGGTCGAAGCGTTGCTGTATTTTGTCATTGTTTTTGTAATTTGTAAAACTACAGTACTTTGTAATTACGTGTTTTGCCAATCAAATAGTTTTACTGCAGTTCCATATATATATACTGAATATTTAAACTCAACTAGTAACATAATATATAACTTCGAATTAGCATGTTGTGTTGATTTTAAAATGAATTCGTCTAAATACAACAATACTGGAATGCAAGGTCACGTGACCAGTTGGGGTCTGATTTCCCATAATTTTTACTTGCCCGCCGGCCGTATGAGTTTTTAGTTACCTGTGGTAATAGGAGACTGGTGTAGGGAATCTATCCTAGTTAATAAAAAACGGCACAGAAATCGAATGTGCTTTCCTACTTGTAGGCGTATAACTGGCAAGACGTACAATCGCTGTTAGGATTGGATCGTATACAAATCACAAAGAGTGGTTAACAAGTGGTCGATACGGAGCGTTTGTAGAAGAAGAACAATAACAATGAGGACCGTACAGGCAAGACAGAAAGTTGTTGATATAAATGAAAACGGGAGGGAATACATAGACGAGAAAGCAGAATTTGATGAGTTTAAGAAAAACAAAGATTATAAGGAAAATAAGATTAGAAGGTTGTTATGGTGAAGTGGTTTAGACATTTCCCTATCGTTCTTTATGTTGTAGGTTCGAATTCGGTGCGAGTCAAATGGGTCAATACTTTCATTAGTTCTCTAGGGTTGTTGCTGAAGCTACGGAGTTCATGCTTTGGGCAACAGTCTTGACAGATATCTCGGCCCACATTCTTCTTAAGAAAACCTTTATCATACCTCGAAGTTTATTGGGTAATACAGTGTTAGGCCTGTATTTTTCGTTGACCGTCGGCACACGATGGTGATGTGGTCACCATCACTCCGGTGCAATTACTTCCCAGTGCTTTTTCCAGGTACCCAAATGAAATGAGGCTGGGTTGACCTGAGAGCCGTTATGGTCGGAAAAATAGTCTACGCCCACTATGGAATTGGACCACTAGCCTAACATACGAGTTCACTAACAGATGACTCTCTTCTACCGAAATGGACAAAACCATATGAGGAAAATAGTCTACGCCCAACACACGAGTTCACTAACAGATACGCTACGTCGACCATATGGGGAAAATAGTCTACGTCACATAGATTGACCACTAACCTGACCATAGGAAATATGCCACTATAGATGACCACTAACCTAACACACGAGTTCACTAACAGATACGCTACTGCGACTCTCTTCTACTGAAATGGACACAACCACATGGGGAAACCAGTGCAAGGAAGGCATCCCTTCGTCCGCAAGTGTGTTGCCGGGGTTCTCAAAAGGAGCAACGAATAGTACCACTGTGAACTACATGGAATGTCGAACGAGGCGAATGAGATAAGGGCCTAGGAAGCTACTCTAGTAAATAAAAAAGTCGCAGAAATCGAATGGGCTGGCCTACTTGCATATAAATGGCACAACATACAACCGCTCTTAGTCTCAATGAAATAGAGTCTTTGAAGAAGAAGAAGTATAATATATAGACAATATTTCAATCGAACGAAAAGAAAATCGGAAATATGGAAGTCGACAGGAATTCATATCTAACACGCTATGTGATGTTGCCCAGTGTCGTAGTTTTCATTTTTTTGGTTCTAGCTATGTTTCCATGAAGGCCAGCATCAACTGAAAAGTGGATGTGACCATTTCTTTGTTCCTAGAAATATTTTTTTTACATGTTTAATCTCCTTCATTCGAAGGGCGTCTGTAGCATAAACGATAGTGACCTCGATCATAACGTAAGCATACTTGGTTCAAACACCGCGACCTACAGTTTGGAAGCAAGTTTGTTCCCATTGAATGTTATGAACGGTAAAATTAGACCTCACCGTTCAGAAAACAATGGCAAACTACTGAACGTATAAGTGTGCTTGATAACGAAGTTCTGTAAAGGATATGTCATGATTTTCATTTTCAACAATCTACTTCAATAGTATGACTGCTTCAGTAACCTTCAGAACTCTGTCTGCGGAAGCCATGTGTCCCTGACAGTTTTTCAGGAGAGGAAACCCAACAAAGTTAGCAACCACATCCTAAAAGTTATGGGTAGGGCACTGGGTTGACAACCCATTCTTGTAAAACACTAACTAGTTAGCAAACAAGAACAATGGAAAACGTTGAAACTAATCAGATAATTAAAGCAATGACAGATAGGGTCACGTGGGAAGAAAGGTTTCACTAAATTCCCTGTCACCCGCAGAAGGAAGGAGAAGATGGTACACACTGATAAAATCTGGAAAAAATACTATGTAAAATAGTATGAACTGATATAGACAGTTGCAGAATTTGAGTTTCTGTTGATTTTCTGTTCTCCCATGAGGGTAACAAGAATTATACTCAATTAGCACTAGGGAACGATTAGAAGTACATAACGTGTGGAAGATACATTACTGTCGTCTTCGACCCATCTCTTATTTCTTTCGTTCGCTTGAAATACTATTTATGGACAGAAAGACAACAGATCAGAAACAATGAGTATCGCTGGTTAATTAATCAACTGTGACATGATGGGGATATCTATATCATATTCGGTGTAGTCTTGACACATATGCTTCACAGTCTGGGGTGCCTGTCCTTATTCTTCTTCTCTTCTACCATTTATTTCTTTATAGAAGTGTTGGGGCTGGGGAGAAATGTAGTGATCTTATGTGTGCTTGTTCTAATGCACTTTGTAAGCTGTTATTTATTTGTTAAAGTTGTTCTTGACGTCGTCGCTCCATCTTTTGCGTAGACTTCCTCTTGCTCTGTACTCATTATACTTTTTCTGTGTGGCTCTCTGTGGTAGACGATACCGGGGCATTCTTGTCAGGTGTCCAAACCGTTTAATCTGTTGTTCTTTTATGAATTGTATGACTGGTTTCACATCCAGTCTTCTTCTGATTTCTTCATTACTAATTTTGTCTCTTATTGTCACACCTGCAGCTCTTCTAAGACACCTCTTCTCTGTCGTTATGACTTTCCGCTCATTAGCTGCTGTTATTGGCCATGTTTGACACTGGTAAAATAGTGTTGGCCAGAAAATCGTTCTTATGAGATTTGCTTTAATTTTTAGCAGTATCTCTTTATGTAACAACAGGGGTCTTAACTGCCTCAGTGCATGGTTAACTTTTGTGCACCGATTGCTGATTTCCTTATCGATACTTCCGTCTGCAGTGACAATCGCCCCTAAGTAGTTGGTCTCATTGCTTTGTTTAATTCCTGTGCTCTAGAGTTTTATTGTAAGGTTTTCTGGTTGTCTGCTTATCGCCATTGTCTATGTCTTTATTATACGTTTTCTCATGTTCTTATTCACATATGAAAAAAATTGCCAGTTTTTGAATGTTGTATATAAATGACTGCGAAGTCACATGTAGCGTATTTTGTGGGAACAGAATCTTCATTCGAACGCTCCACATCGACCGACCACTTGTTAACCACTCTTTGTGATTTGTATGCGATCTGAGCCAAAGAGCGATTGAACGTGGGGCCAGTTATTCGCATACAAATAGGCCAGTACATCCGATTTTTGCCACCCTTTTTGTTTTACTAGGGTAGCTTCCCTAGTCCCCTACCTCAGCCGCCTCTTGCAACATGCCTTGTAGGTCGCAGTGTTACTCCACGTTACTCCAGCGTTACTATTCTTTGCTCCACTTGAAAGCCTCCCTCAACACACTGGAAGAAGTGGAGCAGAATAACAACTGGTTCTAATCTGTTCATATTTTAGAAGTCATCTTAGTTTTGTATTTATTTTCTACAACAATCTTCTACAACAATCTTCTATAACAATCTTCTACAACAATCTTTTACAACAATCTTTTACAACAATCTTTTACAACAATCTTCTACAACAATCTTCTACAACAATCTTCTACAACAATCTTCTACAACAATCTTTTACAACAATCTTTTACAACAATCTTCTACAACAATCTTCTACAACAATCTTTTACAACAATCTTTTACAACAATCTTCTACAACAATCTTCTATAACAATCTTCTACAACAATCTTCTACAACAATCTTCTACAACAATCTTCTACAACAATCTTTTACAACAATCTTTTACAACAATCTTCTACAACAATCTTCTACAACAATCTTTTACAACAATCTTTTACAACAATCTTCTACAACAATCTTCTACAACAATCTTCTACAACAATCTTCTACGACATTCTCATCTTCATTTCTAACTTCTTCCCTCCAGTATCTCTTTGTTTCTATGGCCATACGATACCTCAAATTCCTTTGTCTGGGACACTCGCCTTTGCTACGATGTTCGTGCACTATTGCTGAGATCGTACGGTGTAAGAAAGATATCGTAGATTCTTCTTTTGTCATCACACTACCACCGTGTTGTTGTCCAGTGTGGGGTTTTTCTGTTTTTGTCTTGCGCTGTTCAGTGGCTTGGGTGATTGTTATTTTTGCTCTTTGGCAGGATTCTTCTATGTCATCTATCCATCTTTTTCGTGGTCTTTCGTCTTCTTTCCTGATGTTCTGTTGTAGAAGACTATACAGTGGAGTTTTGTTCATTCTTATTAAGTGGCCGAACTACTGCATTCTTTGTTTCTCAGTGTAATTAATTCAATCAAGGTTCTTGACCAAACTTTCTTTCTTATGACGATGTTGATGACACTGTCTTTTCTGGTATTGTTGGTAACTTTTCATAGACATCGCATTTCATATGTAATTTAGAGATCGGAGCACACATGGTTATTTAGCGAAGTGCAATGATGATGTATATATCTATCAATCTTCTATAAGTTTACATATCAAAGTCAGTAATCTAATTGCAACAATAATGTATTGATTGATTGATTGATTGATTGATTGACTATCACTTCGGTGAGTAAGCATGTGGGCTCCGATCTCTTTCTTACACGTGAAGATCTCAGCGGTAGTGCACGAACTCTGTAGCACCGGCGAGGTTCCCCGATTTAATTTACAAGACGGTGAAAATAATTAGTAGCAATTTAATTTTTTAATTTGTCTTAAGAAATTTTGCACCGGCAGCGGCTTTCCAACCTGCTCTTTTCAATTTTGAACTACCAAACCAAGAGTTAATTTGCATGCTAAACTTGAGCACGGGATCAACGTTGTATCGCCCGTCATAGATAGGACTATGCGCTGATCTCACTACACTGGGCTTAGGGTTCTCTGGAGAAATACTCGAGAACTGATATGAATTCGTAAAGACAGACTTAGATTATTAACTGTCGTTGAGGTCTAGTGAGGAGCGTCTGGCCGAATGGGTTAGAGCGTGGCTCCATGCGGAGACTTGTGTCAATCCACGCTTTTGTGTGCTTTGTGAGGACAGTACTTTACACATGACCTTTCACATCTAGGGGAGTTACAATTCTTTAATATTCTGGTTACCAAAACTATAGGTGCACATTGTCATAAACGACAGTCCGCAGTACCGCTTTTTAGGGCGGTGTGGGACGTCAGCCTGAGGAATTTAATGGCGCATGGATAGTGCAGTCGCCGAGAAGCTGTTCAGGTTAGGATTTTTCATTTATGCCCACGACAGAAAAAAATATCATTGGCCTTACCGTAAATTGAACACGGCCCTCCCGCATGGGGGCCGCGCACTAATCCATTCAGCCAGACGCTCTTCTCTCTCTCTCTCTGCCTTTTTTTCCCGGATTGGGACATAGGCCCTCAACCAACTCATGCCAAGTCTTCCTATCTCTAGCTATCTCCTGCAGCTCCTCCAGCTCTTCTTTTATTTCCCTGCCTTCAAATCCGGTCTTCATATATTTCTCGGCCTTCCCTTCTTTCGCTGTCCCTGTGGGTTCCAGGAAAGGACCCTTCTTGTTATATTCCCTCAGGTTTTCGCAGAGTGTGTCATATCCAGCGCCAGCGTCTTATTTAGGCTCTCCTCTAAACTTGAAATAAAAAAACAAAAAAACGTACAACATTAATAGGAAAAGACAAGAGAAATATATTTGTTAGATACCCTACGTAGCACAACCAACTCAATCACATGTGCATTTAGGTAGTTGAAATGCCTCATCCAACGCACTCACACATACACAAGCACGCGCTAGGAGGTCTCCATGGATGAATAAGAAAGGACGCCTAGCCTAGGCATTTTTAAGGAAGTCGAGCCCAGGCAATAGAGAGATGAATCATGTCCTTTGATATTCCGTCTGGGAATCCAGAAATTGGAAAAGTGATAGATTATACTAGGAGAAAGTGAGTCGGGATGTCACACACAAACATACTCTCTTTCTCTCTCACACACACTCTCATCTCTCTCTCACACACACAGAGAGACGCCGAGACCCAGGAATGTAGTAGAGGAGTCGGGGATACCACACACAAACACATACTCTTTCTCTCTCTCTCTGTCTCTCTCCCTTTCACACACACACACACACACAGACATACACAGACGCCGAGACTCACGCGCACTCAGTGTGAGAAGTAACAGACGTGAGTGATGGAGTGTGGAAAGAGGAGGGGAGGGGATTTAAACAGCCCGCCGGCTTGCGTTGCTGAGCGGAGAGTAGAGCCTGCCTGCTGTCCTTCTATCTTGCCCTACACCGACAACATTTGACAGCCCAACCCGCGTGGCTGTAGATCCCACCACAACACAGTACTAACTATCCTGCTTTTTAAGTGTGTATTATTGATTTTCTGAAGTGTGTTTTGTGACATCATTTTACACAAAATTATCTTTCACATCTAGTGGAGTTATAATTCTTGAATATTCTGATTACCAAACCTATATGTGCACATTATCGTCGGTAAACGACAAACACGTTCACTTCGCAGTTTCACTTCGGTTGAGAGGCACACAACGTGAAAGTGTTCCCGATTGTGTTTACATTTTGCAAGTGCAGGTTTGAGTTTTTTCTATCATTTTTACGATTTAGATTCTACTTTTTATCTTTTATGTATATTCACTGAATTTAGTTGTTGTGTCTCCCATGTGGTGCCGGTGACCGCATGGGAAGCAAAGAATAGTACCACTGCGAACTACAAAGCATGTCGTAAGAGGTATTAGTAAATAAAAAGCGTCGCAGGAATCGGATGTGATGGCCTACTTGTAGGTGCATATCGCTCGCTCAACGTACAATCGCTCTTAGGCTCAGATCACATACAAATCACACAAAGTGGTTAATAAGTGGTCGATATGGAGCGTTTGAAGAAGAAGAAAAGGAAAATAATAATGTTGATGTTTTAGTTAAATTCACTGGATTTCGTTGTGTTTTGATGATTGCACCGAAAAATAATAAATAATAATAATTCCTCTCGTACCGTTATACGTTAGATAGGGCATGCAAGCAATTTCTCCATACCGCTCTATCCTGTGCAACTCGCTCAATCTCCTCCATCGAACTATAACCGATATTTCTTGCAAAGTTCTTTTCATTGTCTCTTTAGGTCGTCCTCTCTTTCTTGAACCCTTTGCATTCCACTTCAATGCCTGCTTTGATATTCGTTGTTCATTTCTTATCAAGGTATGTCCAACATATCTCCATCTTCTCTTTCTTATAACAGTTGTTTGCCCAGCGTGTTCGTAGCGCGTTGGACTGCGGGTGACTAGCCCTCTGTTTGTGCGGGTTCAATTCCGCGGGCTGGCAGAAAAGCCACAGGTTCCCCAGATTCACGGTGTTCGTAGCACCGAACCGAAGAGCTGAAAGCTCAAGTGTTTCTGGATCGAAAAAAATAAATAAATAACAGTTGTTACTATTGGTTGACCAGACATTTATCTGATTTCATCACTTCTCAATACGTTCCATTTTATGTTCATTATTTTTCGCAGAGATCTATTTTCAAATGCAAGTTTGATGATTGCGTCGAATAGAAGCATTCAGATGGTGGTAGGACAATGTTAATCTTTAGAAGAAATTGATGGAAACAAAGATAGGTGTCTCTGTGTGGCTAAGCGGTTTAACAGTCGACTCGCGTTCTGAAGGTCCTGGGTTCGAATCTGGACCGCGCTGTTCTGTTCACGAGTGCATTTTTTCCAGAAACCACTAGAATTGTTGCCGGAGCTACGGAGCTCGTTATTTGTGCAATTCTTTCGGTATGTAGCGTACCATTTCTGCGGAGAGGGACCGAGCCAATATGGGGTAAACCCGGTGCTATGAAGTCAATCCTTCGGCTTTAGACCCTTTAAAAACTGCAGTCGCGAACAGAATGACGCGGTCCAGATTCGAACACGCACCCTTCGAAACGCAAGACAACGGCTTAACCACTTATCCACAACGATACACACCCTCCCTGTTTGGTAATAATTATACAAACAGGAATACACTGTGTAAGTCTTAATCGACGCATTTCTATGTGTCTACATCTACCGCCGTCACCAAACCTATACCGCTTCAAAGTTTGTGTTTGAAGTAAAATATTGATCAGCTGGGTTGTGGTGGTGGTTGTGGTGGTGGTGGTAGGTCGTGTGTTGTAGCGATGAAAGACAAGTCAGGAATATCATGTGTTTTCTGTACACAAAAACCCCTTACAAGCTAGTACGCCTATGTCACGCCACCCTACGGCAGCCACGATCAATCTCTCATTGATTAGTCTAGAAAATGTAGTATATCATTATTATTGTATGTGTATGTGTGTGTGTGTGTGTGGCTAAGCCGTTATATTCTGTTTCCAAGGTCGTAGGTTCGAATCCGGATCGCGCTGTTTTATTCACAAGAGCATTTTTTCTTGAGATTCCAATAATTGTTGATGGGGCTAAGGAGAACGTGCTTTGTGAAATACTTTTAACAGATATTCATCAGCAGCAACAGTTCTAGAGATTTCCGTGGAAAAACTAATCGTGAACCGAACTTAGTTTTTGTTTGTTATTTAGGAGATCAAAGCCTCACAAAAGCCGAGGTACGCTCTGTTCAACCTTAGGATAAATCTTGTTATGGTTATATCAGGGCGTGTAGGCTAACAAACATGAAAAGTAAGAATTAACTCCTTTCGGAAAATCCAAAATAAATTGATTTTACATATGTATTATATTAGTATATTGATTTTACTATTATTATATTATATGATTTCATGTATTATATTAGTATATAGTTTGTAAACATCAACTAAGAGCACTTGAGTGGAACCTGCAAGGAAATGGGAGAAGCGTACGTCCTAAGCAGACTTGGAGGAGAAGTCTTCTTGAGGAACTGAACAGTTCTCGACTGTCCATGGAGACCACAACGAAAACATCCAGATATCGTAAAAAGTTGCTAACAATTGTTGAGACCATATGCTCCACCAGGAGCGGTGACTAATAAGTCAGTAAGTCAAGTCAACTAATAACAATATAATTAAATATACTACATTGACAAGAACTACAATGAGAAGAACTACAATGAGAAGAGAGAAGAACTACAATGAGAAGAACTACAATGACAAGAACTACAATGAGAAGAACTACAATGACACGAACTACAATGACACGAACTACAATGACAAGAACTACAATGAGAAGAACTACAATGACAAGAACTACAATGAGAAGAACTACAATGACAAGAACTACAATGACACGAACTACAATGACACGAACTACAATGAGAAGAACTACAATGACACGAACTACAATGGCAAGAAGTGGAAATTGATTTTGAAATCTGTTACAGCCCACATTTGATTTTGAAATCTGTTACAGCCCATATTTGATTTTGAAATCTGTTACAGCCTACATTTGATTTTGAAATCTGTTACAGCCTACATTTGATTTTGAAATCTATTACAGCCTACATTTGATTTTGAAATATATTACAGCCCACATTTGATTTTGGGAAATGAAACATGTTGGATAAGTAGTTTTCTGAACGGTGAGGTCTACTTTTACCATTTGTAAAAATCATAGGAAACTAATTTACTTCCAAACTTGCCCGCAGCGGAGTTTGAGCCACGTACGCTTGGGTTGTGATCGAGCTCACCATCGATTAAGCTACAGAAGCTCGTACAAATAATATAATAAAATAAAAATATCTTCTTTGCATTGCCATTTTTTTGGGGGACAATATTGTTTCGCTAAATTGTAGCCCATATTTTTATTTTCAAAATCTGATCAGGAACGGCTATGAAGAAATGTGTACAACGTTGCAAAGACATAATCAAGACGAGCTTATATGTCGCGCTTACTGTGAATCTTTCGTCCATCGGGAAGAATTACGAGACCCAATCACTAGCACTTTTCAAACCCTTTCAAGCTAGAACGGCATCTGCACTGAATTTTCAGCTTATCGCACGTGCTGTCCTGGTCATTTAAGGGCATCATATACGTGTTATTGTATGGAGCGTCTGGTTGAATTGATTAGAGCGCGGTTCCCATAAGGGAGACCCGGGTTCAATCCTCGGTAAGGCCAAGAAGTTTTTTTTCTGTGGAGGGCATAAAGAAAACATCATAGCCTGAACAGTTTCGCGACGACTGTACTAGCCATGCGGCCATTAAATTCCACAAGCTCATTTCCTTCTGTCCTACATCGCCTAAAAGTAGTGACAACAGTTTTATATATAAGTGTTATTGACCAAAGGTCAGTGTTTGTTTACGCCACCAGCTGCAGAAGATGTCATAATTCTTCACTTGATCACTTAACCAACTGATAAACGTATGCTTATTCTTCTGTTCCGAGGACAAAAGCATTCTTTGCTGGAAGGACAGGAGCATCGATTCTGCCTGGAGAACTTGGGCGTCGCTTCTGTTTCCTGATAAGCATTTCTTTATTTTAGTTGTTGGGGTATATGGTAGAAGGGACCAATGTTTTTGCCTTGCGTTCTAAAGGTCGTGGAACGCGTTATTCGGTTTACGAGTGCATTTTTTCCGCATATCCTTAGAATTGTTAGTGGAGTTGCAGAACTCGAGCTTTGTACAATATTCTCGACAGATGGAGTGCCATTTCTGCGGAGATGAAACGAACCATATGATGAGAAACCAGTGGCAATGAAGTCAAACCTTTCACATTTAAACCATTTCCAATTTGCGTTTGTAATATGTTACTACAGTCGGAACTCTTACATTACATTAGTTTGTAAATATTACAATAGTTTGTAATATGTGTTATTACATTACTTTACTTTGTAATATACGGAACAACCTCACATAGTCAGAAAAGGTGCACAGTGTAGACCTACTCTTAGGCGAAGATCATAAAAGACTAAATATACGCCGAAAAATGATCGTTAAAGAGCAATGAATACACGAAGGAAGGTTAGTGTGGGGGCTGACTGTCAGCGAGACAGATTCAAAACGTTTCCCGTATGATAAAAACGGAAGCCCTGCCCTAAACATGTATGGTACCATACACAAGTAGGGGCCTACGAACCGGGTTTATCTCTAGTCGTTCTTGTCAAAGAACAATTACATATTAAAATAAAAATGATAAAATTGGTCGCAAAGAACGAACGCAAAGAAGTAATATACTTCTAAAATTACTACAATCGTTAGTTCTTACAAAACTTTAGTTTCTCAATCATTACTGTAGATTGTGTTCTATATCAGTATTACAGAAACCTGACAACTGTTCTATATCAGTATTACAGAAACCTGACAACTGTTCTATATCAGTATTACATAAACCTAACAAATCAACAAATATATTTCATCAATGCTTATGTTACAACCGTTTATGTATATGGCAAGTTTCTACTCTTACGTTTATACGTTAAAAACGTACGTTCAAAGCGAAAGAGCTATTGGTAAATAAACAGCCTTGCTTTAGCTGTCAGAGGTGTAATTGTTATAACCATGCACAGATGGTACTGAAGTGAATACATGTTGAATCTTGTGTCCGCCGCCTATGTCAAAATTCGAACGGGATGATCAGACACTCGAGTCACGTGATGCAGTTTCGATCATAAAACACCTCTGTTGTTGGATTTATGAGATCAGTGAGCTGTGACCTGGTTCTGGTGGTAACATCTTGCAGCTCCCTGGCTGTAGCAACTAGCTAGTCGAAGGTAAGATCTCGGATTGAATGCATTTTCTTGGTTTTTATTACACGTGTCGCTGTTCATTATGTATGCTGCACCACTGGGTTTCTTCTGCAACCACTTACTGTCGCATGCGTTCTCTAGTAACCCTACATTACAGCATTTACTTCTTCTTTTGTCGTCACACTGCTACCGGGTTGTTGCCGTGTCGTGGTTTTCTGTTTTTGTCGTCACACTGCTACCTGGTTGTTGCCCAGTGTCGTGGTTTTCTGTTTTTGTCGTCACACTGCTACCGGGTTGTTGCCCAGTGTCGTGGTTTTCTGTTTTTGTCGTCCCCGCTACCTGCTGCCAGCGCGGGTTTGTTTGTCGTCACACTGCTACCTGTTGTTGCTGGTCGTTTCTGTTTTTGTCGTCACACTGTTACCGGGTTGTTGCCCAGTGTCGTGTTTCGTTTGTCTGTTTTGTTGCGTGTTGGTTCTTTGCGTACTGCTAGGTGTGCTTAGGTATGTTTCGTTTTGTGTCACATTCTTGTGAGCGGGATTTGTTGGACACTCTAGTGTTCCAGTCGTTTTTCGTTTGTCGTCACACTTACTGGCCCAGTGTCGGTTCTGTTTTGGTTTGCGCTGCTCAGTGGCTTAGGTATAGTTATTTTAATTGACGGATCTGTGACACTATCCATTTCGTTGTCTACCACGCCTCATTCCTGATGTTTGTTAGAAAACTCTGTGTATAGTGGAGTATGGTTGTATTCTTATTAAGTGACTGAACCACTTCTTTCTGTGTTCGGTTGACCACTAGCTGCATTTACTGTAAACCTCAAATGTAAGTATTTACTGTAAACCTCTAATGTAAGCATTTACCGCCTCAAGGCATTTACTCTAAGCCTCTAATGTAAAAATTTACTGTAAACCTCTAATGTAAGAATTTACTAAACCCCTAATGTAAGCATGTCTGTAAACCTCAAATGTAAGCATTTACCCAAGCCTCTAATGTAAGCATTTACCCAAGCCTCAAATGTAAGCATTTACCCAAGCCCAAATGTAAGATTTACTCTAAGCCTCTATTGTAAGAATTTACTGTAAATCTCTAATGTAAGCATTGGCTGTAAACCTCTAATGTAAGCATTTACTCTAAGCCTCTATTGCGTGAGACACAACTGTAAGCATCTACTGTAAGACTGTTCTGTAAGTATCTGCTGCAAGTCTCCACTATAAACCTCCATGGTACGCCTCTGGAGTAATCCTCCTCTGTACTTCTCCGCTGTACGTCCTTACAGTAAATTAATTACTCTAAACATCTTCTTCTTCTTCGAACGTTCCATATCAACTGCTTTTTATAATCTCTTTGTGATTTGTATGTGATCTGAGCCTAAGAGCGATTGTACGTTGTGCCAGATATGCGCCTACAAGTAGGCCATCACATCCGATTTCTGCGACGTTTTTTATTTACTAGGGTAACTTCCTAGGCCCTTACCTCAGTTGCCTCTTACGACATGCATTGTAGGTCACAGTGTTACTATTCTTTGCTTCCCATACGAGACACGGCAACATGCGGGCTGCATCATAATTAATCTATTAGTAATGAGAAATGGTTGACAAACTCGGTCTAAAAAAGGGTGTACAGAAATCGGATGACGAATCTTGCAAGCACACAGTGCAACAAACGTTCTCTTCGGAGCGAAAGAAGAAGTATAAATAGATACTGTTTTTAAGTCATATGGGACTTAGCTAAGACAAGTACAACAATTTAAATACCTCAGAGTAATGAAAAAATCAGATGGGAGATGCAGATCACAAATAAAGAGCAGAATAAAGTCAGGCGAAAGCATCAGTGTTTCAGAAAATGAGAATTATATGCAACAAGTCATTGTCAGTTGAGATCAGAATGCGAGTTATTCAGTGCTCATAGCATAGAACTAATACTGACATACGGATGCCAGTTATTCAGTGCTATATAGAACTAATACTGACATACGGATGCCAGTTATTCAGTGCTACATAGAACTAATACTGACATACGGATGCCAGTTATTCAGTGCTACATAGAACTAATACTGACATACGGATGCCAGTTATTTAGTGCTATATAGAACCAATACTGTAATACGGAACGAGTTATGGACAATGAACACACAGATCGAAAAATCTCTGAGGGCCACAGAGATGTGGTTTTACAGAAGAATGATGGAATGCTATGGATTGCTAAACAGACTAATCTGGAGGTGTTGAATGAGGTCAAGACAGAGTAAACTTATCAATATAAGAAAGAGACAATCGTTTTTCGGACGTGTGATAAGGAGGGTAGTTTTGGAACACATTGTGACAGTCGGTAAATTCGAGGAGAGACGAGACTGGAAGACAGAGGAGAGAGAAAATTTTGGATAGCCTGACTTCATGGCACGGAAGAGTATCAACATCTGAGATGATAGCAAACACCAGAGACAGAGATTTATAGATATCCATGATCGTCTACGCAAGCCGGCACGGCACCTGATGATGACGACATTATTCTTTATGTGTCTAAATATTTGATTTACCAACATGTTCTTTGTTTCCTCGCTATTATTGTTCTCTTTTTATATTCTCTTCGTTCTTTGTAAAACATCTGTTCACGCTTCGTTGCTCACCAACACCAAAATTGCACGTGACAAAGAAATTGTGTTCACGTGAGATCCTTGCCAAACATTATCCGTCTATTCCGATCCTGACCCAGAGTGACGTACAAAGGTCAGATGTCGTAGTCAAACCGTGCACGCGCTTGTAAAACGATGTAATATGGCTATTTTAGAATTTACATCCATCAGCCATTTTGTTTAATGTTTCCTAGTTACAGACATCACGTGTGTCCTAGTACAAGTCTGCTATTCCGGCCATCTTTCTAGCAGCACGCATCAAATTCAAATGAGAACAAGGGGAGACATTGTATCGTCTACATAAAATGTATTTTATCTTCTGGTTAGAACGGGTTGCCACAGAATTGGTTTGTGCGTGTGCTTGTGTGTGTGTAGGTGTGCGTGTTTTTGGTTTTGTATCAACGATAAGGCATATGTTTATTCACCGCTATTCTTTCAGAACTACATAATTCACTTACACACAGATTATTCACTCACTCGTACACAATAGTTCACTAACTCCCACATACTCGTTTACTCACAGACCAACCATTTCGTCAAGGACTATTCACTCACTCGTACAGAAAAATTCACCCTCACGCACAGCTGCATTCACTTACAAACCAACCATTTTCTAAAAGACTATTCACCCATTCAGGTCTATTCATCTACTCATAGACAATTCACCAATCTGCATTTAATTCACCTACTTAGAGCATCGTTCTCTCACAAACATTCACCCACTACATAGTACCAGTCACCTACAGAGTACCCACTCACCTACAGAGTACCACTCACCTACAGAGTACCACTCACCTACAGAGTACCCACTCACCTACAGATTACCACTCACCTACAGATTACCACTCACCTACAGATTACCACTCACCTACAGATTATCACTCACCTACAGATTATCACTCACCTACAGATTATCACTCACCTACAGATTACCACTCACCTACAGAGTACCACTCACCTACAGAGTACCACTCACCTACAGATTACCACTCACCTACAGATTACCACTCACCTACAGATTACCACTCACTTACAGATTACCACTCACCTACAGATTACCACTCACCTACAGATTACCACTCACCTACAGATTACCACTCACCTACAGATTACCACTCACCTACAGATTACCACTCACCTACAGATTACCACTCACCTACAGATTACCACTCACCTACAGATTACCACTCACCTACAGATTACCACTCACCTACAGATTACCACTCACCTACAGATTACCACTCACCCACAGATTACCACTCACCTACAGATTACCACTCACCTACAGAGAGTAACTGACAACAGACCATGTGCTCAATCATCAACTAGTTCACTCCCTCACAGACCACGCTGCTTGTTTACAGACAGTACACACATTTGCTAAAATACTGCATACTCACTCCCATACCACACACATACATTCAAATTTTGCCAGGGAAGACGATTTTCAGCCTGCTCGATTTTGAACTGCCAAGTGTTCTTTTACGTGCTCAAATTTAACACAGGACCTACATTTTATCGTCCGTTTCCGATAGGACTAGGAACTTGATCTCACCTACACTGCGATCAGGGAGCTATGGAAAAATATCCAAATGGCTCCACGAGGGAGCGAATCTGGTACCTTTGGCATGAGAGACGGACACCTAACCTCTACGTCACAGAGACACTCGAATATATCAATGTGTCTCTCAGTGTGAGAACCAATTAAAACGCACTAGCGTACACATGTACATGCCGACAACTGTCCGTTCTATTGCAGACACAGAGAGGTTAATATTCAACTGAAACCGTTCTATATTCTTGGATCATGTCCTACGACCTTCTGGACCCCAGGAAGAACAAGCCAGACAGGGCTTTCTCATTTAATCCTAAATATGGCCCATTTATATTTGCAAATGTGGTATAACTAGGTCTCATGAGATTCCGATGCTAATGTCAAAACAAAAAATCGCCATCTTACCGAGAGCCGAGACTCGATCATCTGATATCCGGCTGTCATTTCCCAAAAACATATTCTCAGTTTCCTGTCCACTGGGTGTGTTCCTGACATGAATGACGTCTGGCAAGATCTGCTTGAACCTTTGTAAAATTTACCACATAATAGCGCAGTGTTGTCCCTGATAAAATAATGCACAATCTTCTGTCAGTTCTTCTCCTCGTAGCCATTCTTTTCGATCCTGGCAATGTTCATTATGTGCAGTATTTCATCATCCTTATGTCAGTCCATTTTTTGTTCATTATGTGCAGTAGTTCATCATCCTTATGTCAGTCCATTCTTTGTTCATTATGTGCAGTAGTTCATCATCCTTATGTCAGTCCATTCTTTGTTCATTATGTGCAGTAGTTCATCATCCTTATGTCAGTCCATTCTTTGTTCATTATGTGCAGTATTTCATCATACTTATGTCAGTCCACTTTCTATGTTCATTATGTGTAGTATTTCATCATCCTTATGTCAGTCCATTCTTTGTTCATTATGTGCAGTATTTCATCATCCTTATGTCAGTCCATTCTTTGTTCATTATGTGTAGTATTTCATCATCCTTATGTCAGTCCACTTTCTATGTTCATTATGTGTAGTATTTCATCATCCTTATGTCAGTCCACTTTCTATGTTCATTATGTGTAGTATTTCATCATCCTTATGTCAGTCCACTTTCTATGTTCATTATGTGTAGTATTTCATCATCCTACTTATGTCAGTCCACTTTCTATGTTCATTATGTGTAGTATTTCATCATCCTACTTATGTCAGTCCACTTTCTATGCAGTGAGTTTCCTCTTCATATTTCTATGAGTTCTCATTCTGTAAAACTATTCGTGGTTCCTCTCTTAAATACTTTCTTCTTCTTCTTCAAAATATGCATTCCGTCCATGTATTGCCAATGCTCGCATGGGGAGCAAAGAATAGTAACACTGCTTCCTACAAAGCATGTCATAAGAGGCGACTGAGGTAGGGGCCTAGGGAATTTACCCTAGTAAATAAAAAGCGTCGCAGAAATCGGAGAAGCATAACTGGCACAACTTACACTCTTTCTTAGACTCAGATCCCATACCAATCACATAGAGTTGTTGACAAGTGCTCGATAGGGAGCGTTCAAAGAAAAAGAAGAAGAAGAGGTGTAGGCATTGGTCAGTGAATAGTTCACAGAGAGGGGGACATTGTTATTTACACAATTTAGTTGTCCATTATTGACGTACCAAATGAGCTTTCCTAGTTCTATGTAGCGAGAGAAGAGAACAGTGTTTTTGTTATAACCACAAGTATCATGACTATAGAGGTTATGGCCGTGATCAGGTCAATGACCTTGCTGGAGACGTAGATCGCCAAACACGTCTGCTGTTTAGTGACTTACTGAGCATGCTCAGGAAGGTATGGACGAGCTGTGTACGTAGACTATAGCTAGTTTGTTTTGAGTTCGAGACTTCAGAGAATCACCCGTACTTAAGTACCAGGGCAGACTTCAGAGTATCACCCGTACTTAAGTACCAGGGCAGACTTCAGAGTATCACCCGTACTTAAGTACCAGGGCAGACTTCAGAGAATCACCCGTACTTAAGTACCAGGGCAGACTTCAGAGAATCACCCGTACTTAAGTACCAGGGCAGACTTCAGAGAATCACCCGTACTTAAGTACCAGGGCAGACTTCAGAGAATCACCCGTACTTAAGTACCAGGGCAGACTTCAGAGAATCACCCGTACTTAAGTACCAGGGCAGACTTCAGAGAATCACCCGTACTTAAGTACCAGGGCAGACTTCAGAGAATCACCCGTACTTAAGTACCAGGACATGCGGGTGTCCGGGAAAAATGGATGAGCATATAGACGACCTACAGGCACACTTACCGTGGCAGGCGGTAGAGCAATCAACAATGGTGATATCCTGAACGTCATTAGGAAGGCGTATGGACATAAGATTGAGTTGGTGACCTGATTGCAAGACCGTATTATCATATGGAGTGTTGCTAGGTTTGAACGGAAAGTCAATTAACATCTCTAGTGATGATGACAACGGCCTCAGACGTGTGTTTTGCACCCCTCGGGTGTGTGCGGATGTGACAATAGAGTCATTCTTCTTCTTCTTCTTTGCGTTCGGTTTCGTATGCTCGTCTAAATCATGAGATGGGTTGCCTCTATGAAGCTGCATGTCAGTTGGAGTTCTTCGAGAGTTCCCCATAGCTTGCTCTGTAAGCTTTGTTCATGAGAACATGTTTCATTTCATTGGTGTATGTATGATGGACATGACTGCAGGATGTGCTCTGGAGTCTGTGTTTCTGTCTGGCATGCACACTGTGCAGTCTAAGCAGGCTTTATTCTGTGCATGTGGCGGTTGAGCCTGCAGTGACCTGTTCTTAGGCGAAAGATTGTTGTGTGCTGTTTTCTGTTTAGTCTGCTGATGGGATCTTGTGGGTGTTTGCTGTGGGTTTGTTGCCTCCATACCTCTTTGTACTTTCTTTTGATATGTGTCTTGATTTCTGGTAGTGATACTGGGTGTTTCTGTTGTGTAAGTTTTGTTCCCTCCTTAGCCAGTATCAATAGAGTCCAAATTCTGGAACACAGTCCCCTACCACAGGTGGAACATATATAATCACGGTTGGACTATGGCGTGCTGTGTGTTCTGTCTTTTCGCATAGCTCGCTTTCAATGCACCTCAACAGTGCGACGATCCTCAGCTATGCAAGTTCCTACAGCGTCACATTTGTTGGTGATCTTGCTCAAGGTATTCTCAGTACGTTGTGTCTTTATTTAAGCGTTTTAGAGACACTGTCAGTGGCTTTAAATCGCTTTTTCTATCCACCAACTGATAACCCGCCCCCTTCAGGATCACTATACATCAACTGTTTTGGACTGCGTTTATTAGGCATCCGAACAACGTGACCGGCCCATCTCCCATTGGTCTTCTGCAACAGGATGTTGACGATTGGAGTCTTGGTTCTAATGAAGATTTCAATATCTTTTATTTGGATCTGTCATTTCATTTTTGAGTAGCCTGCGTAGAATAGGGTATATGGAAAGAAGACGATGTTTCAATAACCAACAAAAGATTGAAACTGTTAGTCATGTCGTGCTGATGGAAATACTTTTCAATGAGATTGCATCACTTAATGCAGTGTGCAATAAAGATGATCTGATAACTATAAGTCATAAACTAATACTGTTTTAAATCCGTAAGGAATAGTTACACTGTTTCTTCTTTAAAGTGTTGAGAGGTGTTCCAAAACTGTTTCTTGTTGGTACCCTAGAGACTTCACTTATCTCCGCGTCTGGTGCACTTTCGTGAGGTGGGAAAACTCTTATCTTCAAAGGGCAGGCTGACCAGACGCTCCAGTTTTACCGGAATAATACCGGTTTTCGATGCGTTGCCTCACTTTACTGTAAGAATACGTTGTCACGAGTCATAAATGTCCCAGTGATTAAATCGATAAATTACTCATGAGAGTAGTTTCATTGGTTTAAATATGTGTCTTGTTTTGTTGTACTTATATACACACTTTATCATTAACTATGTAGAGAAAATGAAGTGATGGATGAAACATGAGGACATATGTAGTCTTGTACCTATATACACACTTTATCATTAACTATGTAGAGAAAATGAAGTGATGGATGAAACATGAGGACAGATCTAGTCTTTGAATGAATTACTCTTAAGAAGAAATATTTGCGGAATGAAGTGAAAGAAAAAAAATGACGATTCTTGTAAATAACACACCGTAACCCGCAAGGGAAGCAAAGAATAGTACCACTGCCACCTACAAGTCATGTCGTAGAATGCGACTGATGTAGGACCTAGGGAAGCCACCCTACTAAATAAAAAGCATTGCATAAATCGGATGTGCTGGCCTACTTGTAGGCGCATAACTGACACAATGTGCAATCGCTCTTAGGCTCAAATCACATACAAATCCCAGAGAGTGATTGATATAGAGCGTTGAAAGAAGAATAACAGTAAAGAACAAAATGCTTCTAGAATATGTCTACGACAAACAAACTATTTGAAGAATTTATTCAAGTTTTAATGACGACGTATTTGCTTTATTGCACTGAATATTAATCTCATTTGCCTCGATCACTTCTCCCAGAAATATCGATAGTATGCACAAAGCACAGACTACGTAGCTTCGGCAACAATTCTATGGATCTCTTGAAAAAAAATGCATTCGTGATCAGAACGGCGTCAGAACGGCGTCAGAACGGCGTCAGAACGGCGTCGTTTGAATTCGAACCGACGACATTCGGAACGCAAACCGAAAGCTTAGCCACAAAGATCCAACTAAACATTGTCACAAAGATCCAACTAAACATTGTCACAAAGATCCAACTAAACATTGTCACAAAGATCCAACTAAACATTGTCACAAAGATCCAACTAAACATTGTCACAAAGATCCAACTAAACATTGTCACAAAGATCCAACTAAACATTGTCACAAAGATCCAACTAAACATTGTCACAAAGATCCAACTAAACATTGTCACAAAGATCCAACTAAACATTGTCACAAAGATCCAACTAAACATTGTCACAAAGATCCAACTAAACATTGTCACAAAGATCCAACTAAACATTGTCACAAAGATCCAACTAAACATTGTCACAAAGATCCAACTAAACATTGTCACAAAGATCCAACTAAACATTGTCACAAAGATCCAACTAAACATTGTCACAAAGATCCAACTAAACATTGTCACAAAGATCCAACTAAACATTGTCACAAAGATCCAACTAAACATTGTCACAAAGATCCAACTAAACATTGTCACAAAGATCCAACTAAACATTGTCACAAAGATCCAACTAAACATTGTCACAAAGATCCAACTAAACATTGTCACAAAGATCCAACTAAACATTGTCACAAAGATCCAACTAAACATTGTCACAAAGATCCAACTAAACATTGTCACAAAGATCCAACTAAACATTGTCACAAAGATCCAACTAAACATTGTCACAAAGATCCAACTAAACATTGTCACAAAGATCCAACTAAACATTGTAGTTTATTCCATCGACATTCCATTGACATTCCATCGACATGAATTGCAATTCAAGTGATGAATAGTTTTGTGTTGACACTTTAACGACGGCCATATGCGCTGCAGGTTACTTTTTGTGGCGGTACAGCTATTTCATTCTGGAATTAGTTCACACACGAGACAGTTGTTATCATTTCCTGTGATTTTCGCTGACACAGGAACGGAGAAATTATGGGATGTCCCGTTGCAGTGAAGCTGGAACCGTACATATGAGCTATGATAGTATATTGAACTAGAAGAAAATACTGTGATCATCTTTACGAGTACATCAAAACTGTGACAAAATAATTGTAGTTGACAAGTTGGTGTTTGTTGTGAAGAAATGTACAGAAACATTGGTTATCAGTTATCAGAGGACTATGGTCATAGCACTACGGACATGTCCATAGATGCTCCGACCTCTCTCCTCAACAGACCAGTCAGTGTCCAGCGTCTAACACGCCAGTTCGATGTTGATTAGTCAATCTATTTGCATATTTGGTATATCGTCTCTTCGGGTTGTACCAATATTAACATCCATCTCTCTCTGTCTGGTCAGAAACATTTGTGTCTCTAGACAATCTAAAACTCTTTCCCTACTATCAATGTTACTGAGCTCTGAGCATATCTGTTTCGGGAGAAACTCTTTCCTTACCATCAATGTTACTGAGCTCTGAGCATGAGCTCTGAGCACATCTGTTTCGGGACACCATAATACTTTTCACACACAGTTTCTGGATGTTTACGGTGTATGCAGTAGATATCCAATTAATATATATATATCTTATTAGATCTTATATCTATTATGTCTGGGGATCGAGAGAGAGAGAGATGTCTATTATGTCTGGGATGAGAGAAGAGAGAGAGAGAGAAAGAGATGTCTATTATGTCTATATATTTATAAATATATATATACTGTGACGCCCTGCATTTATGGCAGCACCCACTGACCCTTTGTCTTGTGAGTCGAAGGTCGTGGGTTCGAATCCAGATCGCACCGTTCTGTTCACGAGTGAAGTTTTTGCAGATTCCTAGGATTGTTGCCGAAGCTACGGAGTTCGTGCTTTGTGTAATACTCTCGGCATGTGGTGTGCCATTTCTGTGGAAAGGGACCGAGCCATATGGGGTAAAACCCGGTGCAATGAAGTCAATCCTTTGGCAAACATGCACATACGTTTTCTCTATTCGTGGCTGGCCTCTGTATTGTGTTCCAGCTGTGATTCATTTCTTTCCTTTCTTGTACTATTGTTCTCCTCATGGTTCTTGTGGATCGTCCAAGTTTTCGTTTGCCCTCTGGTGTCCATTTCAGTGCAGTTTTCGTGACAGTTAGTCTCCATGCGTATCACATGTCCGATCCATCTCCAGCGGTTTTTTTTTTTATGATAACTTCTTTCTTTAAATGTACCTCCATTGCACACTCAACTTCCTTCTTTAAATGTACATCCATTGCACACTCAACTTCCTTCTTTAAATGTACATCCATTGCACACTCAACTCTCTTCTTTAAATGTACCTCCATTGCACACTCAACTCTCTTCTTTAAATGTACCTCCATTGCACACTCAACTTCCTTCTTTAAATGTACCTCCATTAATACTCAACTCTTTTCTTTAAATGTACCTCCATTGCATACTCAACTCTTTTCTTTAAATGTACCTCCATTGCATACTCAACTCTTTTCTTTAAATGTACCTCCATTGCATACTCAACTCTTTTCTTTAAATGTAATACCATCCATTGCATACTCAACTCTTTTCTTTAAATGATCTTCAAACGCCATATGTACAAATACCTTTCATAAGGTTCCAGAAACAACATTAAAAACGTATTCCGGTCCCACTCCCACTCCCCACACATACGCAGACAAACTACAGCATCACTTTCCTGACAAGATAAAAGGATAGGTAATTGATGGCAGGTACTTCAGAACAAAACGCTTTTATTCATGGTTCTGGAATTCTTTAGCCAGCTGTTCAACTTGCCATCTCATGTTCATTCAAACACTGAAAATCTAGGGCAACCTTTCGTATCTCACATGAAACACTTTTTATAGTAGAATACGAGGTATTCAAATCTCGCATGTAACAATGTTTATAGTAGAATACGAGGTATTCAAATCTCACATGTAACAATGTTTATAGTAGAATACTAGGTATTCAAATCTCACATGTAACAATGTTTATAGTAGAATACGAGGTATTCAAATCTCACATGTAACAATGTTTATAGTAGAATACTAGGTATTCAAATCTCACATGTAACAATGTTTATAGTAGAATACGAGGTATTCAAATCTCACATGTAACAATGTTTATAGTAGAATACTAGGTATTCAAATCTCACATGTAACAATGTTTATAGTAGAATACGAGGTATTCAAATCTCACATGTAGAACTGTTTATAGTAGAATACTAGGTATTCAAATCTCACATGTAACAATGTTTATAGTAGAATACTAGGTATTCAAATCTCACATGTAAAAATGTTTATAGTAGAATACTAGGTATTCAAATCTCACATGTAACAATGTTTATAGTAGAATACTAGGTATTCAAATCTCACATGTAGAACTGCTTATAGTAGAATACTTGGTATTCAAATCTCCCATGTAGAACTGCTTATAGTAGAATACTAGGTATTCAAATCTCACATGTAACAATGTTTATAGTAGAATACTTGGTATTCAAATCTCACATGTAACAATGTTTATAGTAGAATACTAGGTATTCAAATCTCACATGTAGAACTGCTTATAGTAGAATACTAGGTATTCAAATCTCACATGTAAAATGTAAACAGATCAAAATATGTTTTTATAGTAGAATACTAGGTATTCAAATCTCACATGTAACAATGTTTATAGTAGAATACTAGGTATTCAAATCTCACATGTAGAACTGTTTATAGTAGAATACTAGGTATTCAAATCTCACATGTAGAACTGCTTATAGTAGAATACTAGGTATTCAAATCTCCCATGTACAATGTTTATAGTAGAATACTAGGTATTCAAATCTCACATGTAACAATGTTTATAGTAGAATACTAGGTATTCAAATCTCACATGTAACAATGTTTATAGTAGAATACTAGGTATTCAAATCTCACAGTAGAACTGTTATAGTAGAATACTTGGTATTCAAATCTCCATGTAGAATTTTATAGTAGAATACTAGGTATTCAAATCTCCATGTAGAACTGCTTATAGTAGAATACTTGGTATTCAAATCTCCCATGTAGAACTGTTTATAGTAGAATACTAGGTATTCAAATCTCACATGTAGAACTGTTTATAGTAGAATACTTGGTATTCAAATCTCCCATGTAGAACTGCTTATAGTAGAATACTAGGTATTCAAATCTCCCATGTAGAACTGCTTATAGTAGAATACTTGGTATTCAAATCTCCCATGTAGAACTGTTTATAGTAGAATACTAGGTATTCAAATCTCCCATGTAGAACTGTTTATAGTAGAATACTTGGTATTCAAATCTCCCATGTAGAACTGTTTATAGTAGAATACTAGGTATTCAAATCTCCCATGTAGAACTGCTTATAGTAGAATACTAGGTATTCAAATCTCCCATGTAGAACTGCTTATAGTAGAATACGAGGTATTCAAATCTCCCATGTAGAACTGCTTATAGTAGAATACTAGGTATTCAAATCTCCCATGTAGAACTGCTTATAGTAGAATACGAGGTATTCAAATCTCCCATGTAGAACTGCTTATAGTAGAATACGAGGTATTCAAATCTCCCATGTAGAACTGTTTATAGTAGAATACGAGGTATTCAAATCTCCCATGTAGAACTGCTTATAGTAGAATACTTGGTTTTCAAATCTCCCATGTAGAACTGTTTATAGTAGAATACGAGGTATTCAAATCTCCCATGTAGAACTGTTATAGTAGAATACAGGTTTTCAAATCTTCCATGTAGAACTGCTTATAGTAGAATACGAGGTATTCAAATCTCCCATGTAGAACTGTTTATAGTAGAATACGAGGTATTCAAATCTTCCATGTAGAACTGCTTATAGTAGAATACGAGGTTTTCAAATCTCCCATGTAGAACTGCTTATAGTAGAATACTTGGTATTCAAATCTCCCATGTAGAACTGTTTATAGTAGAATACTAGGTATTCAAATCTCACATGTAGAACTGCTTATAGTAGAATACTAGGTATTCAAATCTCACATGTAACAATGTTTATAGTAGAATACTAGGTATTCAAATCTCACATGTAACAATGTTTATAGTAGAATACTAGGTATTCAAATCTCACATGTAGAATGCTTATAGTAGAATACTAGGTATTCAAATCTCACATGTAACAATGTTTATAGTAGAATACTAGGTATTCAAATCTCACATGTAAAAATGTTTATAGTAGAATACTAGGTATTCAAATCTCCATGTGAACTAGTTTATAGTAGAATACTAGGTATTCAAATCTCACATGTAAGAATGTTATAGTAGAATACTTGGTATTCAAATCTCCCATATAGAATGTTTATAGTAGAATACTAGGTATTCAAATCTCACAGTAACATGTTTATAGTAGAATACTAGGTATTCAAATCTCCATGTAAAATGTTTATAGTAGAATACAGGTATTCAAATCTCACAGTAGAACTGTTTATAGTAGAATACTTGGTATTCAAATCTCCCATGTAGAACTGTTTATAGTAGAATACTAGGTATTCAAATCTCCCATGTAGAACTGCTTATAGTAGAATACTTGGTATTCAAATCTCCCATGTAGAACTGTTTATAGTAGAATACTAGGTATTCAAATCTCCCATGTAGAACTGTTTATAGTAGAATACTTGGTATTCAAATCTCACATGTAGAACTGCCTATAGTAGAATACGAGGTATTCAAATCTCACATGTAGAACTGCTTATAGTAGAATACGAGGTATTCAAATCTCCCATGTAGAACTGCTTATAGTAGAATACTAGGTTTTCAAATCTCCCATGTAGAACTGCTTATAGTAGAATACTTGGTATTCAAATCTCACATGTAACAATGTTTATAGTAGAATACTAGGTATTCAAATCTCCCATGTAGAACTGTTTATAGTAGAATACTAGGTATTCAAATCTCCCATGTAGAACTGTTTATAGTTGAATACTAGGTATTCAAATCTCACATGTAACTCTGTTTATAGTAGAATACGAGGTATTCAAATCCATATGTAACAATGTTTATAGCAAAATACTAGAATTTCAAATCTGAACAGTAAACCACAAACCCTTATATCTGACGGCACTCATTGCCTGGCCTTACAATACGAGCGTTTGAAGTCAGAACATAACAAGCTAGCTCTTATGTAGTACTACACACATGAAAATTAGTAGAAGAAATGAAATTTTGATCTGCACGTGATTTATCCAGGAAGTATATTTTGTGAAAACACACAACTCGCACATGTCTAACCTTGATCTTGTATGCCCCACCTGTGGTAGGGATTGTGTTCTAGGATTGGACTCTACAGTCACCTCCGCACACACCAGAGAGGTGCAGCAGCACACGCCAGAGATTGTTGTCATCATCGCTTGCGGTGGAGGGTTATTAGGATTAGGATATTTTGTGAGTAAACACTGACGTAATCTAGAACTGAATATGACACGATCCTGACGTAGATCTTGTGTCATTTTGGAACTTTAGTCACAGTGTTCTAGTGTATGATACCATAGAAAGAGCTTATTGTCTATTCCCAGTTGGAAGATGGAGTTGGCTGTCCACTCTTGCCGTTAAGCGTAGGGATAAGAGCTTTAATTTGCATTCTAGGGCTAGATGAGTCACCCTTGTTGTGTTATATCCGTGTTTATGTAGTGTGGTCTTGATATTGTCTGTTCATCTTTTTCTTGGTCTTCCCTTAGTTCTAGTATCCGACCTCTTTTTATTGTATGCTGTTATTGGTGGTTGGTTGTATATCATTCTCATTAAATGTCCAAACCACTGAATAGAAAGAGTTTCTTTCTTTTTTCTTTCTTTCTCGAATCCTGTATGCCTCACAGCGTCAGGTCAGGAAGAGATTTCTAAAACGGGCCCTAGTATGCGCTTCGTAGATAGTCTCTTTCGTCGCCTCTGTTATCTCTGAGGTCCATTTTTTGCGTGGCCGGCCTTTTGCTTTGTACCCATTGTATCGGAGCAGCATTGCTATTTGGGGTGCACTGTCTGATGGTAATCTGCTTACGTGACCGAACCATTTGAATAGAAAGAGTAACAGTTTGTAACCCCAATATTAAGTAAGTTAGCTTGGATATCGTATGGTGTTGATTTGAACCAGTCCTTATTCTGGGTATGATCTTTATTCTGGGTATGATCTTTATTCTGGGTATGATCCTTATTCTGGGTATGATCCTTATTCTGGGTATGATCCTTATTCTGGGTATGATCTTTATTCTGGGTATGATAGGCTGATTACGTATCGTCGATGAACGAGCCTTGACGACGGTTTATGGCGCGAACTTTGCCCTTTTAATTAATTGACAGGAGAAGATCACATGAGGTACTATTTAATTTTCTTCTTTATCTTCTTCTTCTGCGTTCTCACTAGATTGTGATTTCGGATTCTCTAATAAAGGCAGCCGTCTGCTTCAGATTGTCAGCCACGCCATAAAGTTTGCGTTCTCACTAGATTGTGGTTTCGGATTCTCTAAATAAAGGCAGCCGTCTGTCTCAGATTGTCAGCCACGCCATACAGTTTTTCTTAGACGCTGGTGTAAGTGGGCCACCTCTTTCTGCTCAAGTCTGCATACTGGTGGCAGTTCTGTAATATACCCCCTGTTGTCATACTTACCAAGCCATAGGGGCACATGTCGTTGGTGTCTATCTTGAATCTAGTGTACAGATGGTGTCTCATTCTGTTGTGACCCATCCGGAGGTGAAGTATGACAGTCTGGTCCCTTCTAGACAGTTATTGGTTATTGGTTACTAAATTGACATCATTGTACTCCGGGCAGACCCATAGGTGCTCAGTCTCCCTCAACAGATATTGAAGAGTATGCATACTGATGGTTCCCGTAGTTCGCTGATTAAACACACCTCTCGCTCTGCCTACCAGTTCAACTTGTGCAACGGGTAACTCCAAACTTCCTAAATCGCTTGATTGATTCAACATCGATTTTAGTGTCCTCATCCAACATCGCGAAGAGACCAAAGAATATCCCCTTATCCATCTTCAACTCCCCAACAATCGATGCTGTTGATGCAAGCCTGTCCGCTCTCTCTCATTACCGCAAATTGATAATACCCCATCATCCATGCTGTGTCTTAGCTTCATTTCACCATATATTTGCAAGCACTCATTTTCGAAGTTATGTTATATGGCCAGTTGTTGTTTTTAAGATATCCATAAATTAACAGAACCTCTATAACCAAAAAAAACCACAGAAACAAATGCCAACTAATTTATCTGCACGTGCTCAATGCGCATATCGTATTGATCCACTAGCTTGCTACAAGTAAAATGAATGTTGTTTTAAAAAGATAATGGCAGACAGCAGACAATCCAGTCTGATGAACATAGCAGCTAATGTTTCTTTATGTGCTGTGCAAATTTAACATTTTAGCTCTGGTGACATGGTTTCTGCCCAGCATGACGTGCTTAATTATGTATATTATTTGTGATATTAAACAATTGTTAACATTTTTAATCCGCTATGTAGTAGTCAGTAACACGGTTCGTATATAATATATATTTTCTTACCGTTCCCCTTGTATGTTACATACGGCCTGCAAGTAATTTCTCCATACCGCTCTGTCCTAGGCAACTCGCTCAATTGCTTCCATGGAATTGAGTCGGGTATTTTTTGCCTATCTCAGCAAAGTTAATATTTTGCTCATTCGTTTATTACTTGTATCGTATATCACAGAGAGCCACACAGAAAAAGTATAACTAGTACAGAGCACGAGGAAGACCATGCAAAAGATGGATCGGTGGCAACAAGAACAGCCTTAAGAAAACTGATAATAGCTTACGAAGTACATTAGAACAATCACACACAAGATCACTACACCTCCCACCTCCCCCCACCACCTTCTTCTATAAAGAAGTAAATGGTGGAAGAGAAGAAAGAGAGGTATATTGCTTGACTCTTCTTATTCCTCTATGTTCTCATTACTTGATTCAAAAAGATTCATGAAAGTTCAGTTCTAGAATCTCAGAACAGTGTAAACAGTTAGAAAATCAGCATAGGCTGCTGAGGAGACCAAACGATACGAACTGGGCGTATTGGAATTAAGCGATGAGAGGTGTGCTTTTTGCTGTGTCAACCGTGCGTTTGTTGTGTGTATTCAGAAAATGGCGGACAGCGGTTATGACGAACAAGCTCAATCTGCTGTATGCAGTTATATTGCGAGTGCAGAAAGCTGGATTTTGTCGTGATTGATGTTCCTTCGACAAGAATTGCAATCCAAGTGATGAACAGTTTTGTGTTGCTACATTAGCGACGGCCATATGCATTTTATGCGGTGCAGGTTGCTTTTTGTGGCGGTACGCGGCTGTTTCATTCTGGAATTAGTTCACACAGGAAACATTTCACAGTTGTTAGCATTTCCTGTGATTTTCATTGGCACAGGAACGGAGCAATTATGGGGTGACCCGTTGCAGTGAAGTTGAAACCGTACTTATGAACTATGAACTAGATGTTTTGAGAGATGTTCTGGAACAAATAATGTCGGTCTCGATTCCATAGAAGAGATTGAACAAGTTGTCAAGGATAGTGCTGTATGGAGAAATTGCTTGAAGAGGTTTGAACAAGTTGTCAAGGATAGTGCTGTATAGAGAAACTGCTTGCAGAGATTGAACAAGTTGTCTAGGATAGTGCTGTATAGAGAAATTGCTTGCAGAGATTGAACAAGTTGTCTAGGATAGTGCTGTATAGAGAAATTGCTTGAAGAGATTGAACAAGTTGTCAAGGATAGTGCTGTATAGAGAAACTGCTTGCAGAGATTGAACAAGTTGTCTAGGATAGTGCTGTATGGAGAAATTGCTTGCAGAGATTGAACAAGTTGTCTAGGATAGTGCTGTATGGAGAAATTGCTTGCAGAGATTGAACAAGGTGTCAAGGATAGTGCTGTATAGAGAAATTGCTTGCAGAGATTGAACAAGTTGTCTAGGATAGTGCTGTATAGAGAAATTGCTTGCAGAGATTGAACACGTTGTCTAGGATAGTGCTGTATGGAGAAACTGCTTGCAGAGATTGAACAAGTTGTCTAGGATAGTGCTGTATGGAGAAATTGCTTGCAGAGATTGAACAAGTTGTCTAGGATAGTGCTGTATGGAGAAATTGCTTGCAGAGATTGAACAAGTTGTCTAGGATAGTGCTGTATGGAGAAATTGCTTGCAGAGATTGAACAAGTTGTCTAGGATAGTGCTGTATGGAGAAAATGCTTGCCGTAAAGTATACGGTAACATTGAAATACGAGTATAATAAATTGTGTCCTTCTAGAGAAAAAATTCGATCTATAGCACACATCGATTTTTAACCAAGTGTAATAATGATAATACTATCAATCAATCAATCAAACCGTTAAGAATAATCCATCTAGATAAATCATTAAAGCTATTATGTAAATATCTCGACTGTTCTCTCATCGCGTCGTTCACTCTTTAAGCCCCTAAACTCAGGACCAAGTGTTTGTTATGTATGGGATTAAAGCATCTTTAAGCCGAGGCATGCACTTTCAACTTACAAACGAACCGTGTTTGCTATACCAGAGCGTGTAGGTCAACAAACATTTAAAATAGCAATTAACTGCATGCTGGGAATCCAATAGTTATCCAATGTAACTTTAGAACCAGGTGAAAATGTTTACCTGTCTATAAATCAAATCTGGTTTAAGTAATATGCTCTCATGAACGTCCAATTTAATATCCCCAAAATGTCATTATTACGGGCTCGCGAACAGTTGACTGTATCGTAAGACCGACAATCCCAATCGCAAAATGGAAAATGTCCGTTCAAGTGGGCTGATTTTTCACTATTGTCTGATAGGACTGTGGACGTTTTATTGTGATTATATACGACTCTACAAGCCCATGCTTATTTATTAATAAAAAATGTAAATAATACTTATATTTCTTACTGTTAAATGTAAAATAACGTAGCCTTGATTGTTTGTGTGTTGTTAATAAAAAGAGATCAGGTACTAGAGCCAAGGGAGGATCAAGTAAAAGATGGATAGACAACATCAATACCACAATAACACAATAAGTGCACCGCATCTGGCCCTGGAACTCAAATTAAAACTCCCACTCCTACACTCAACGGCAAGAGTGGACAACCAATTCCATCATCTACCTGGGGACAGATAATAGACAATAGTTAAAATGAATCTATCAATATTGAAATGCAATGTTCAAGTAACGTGAGAATGATCATTTCCGGGAATTTCCACTTGAACTGGTTTCGTTACACTACATGGAGCTGTGGAGAGAACTTTCTACTGACAACAAAATTGTCTACGTGACTCATAATTTCTGCAATTTGTCCGTGACCTTCTCTGACAAGGTTATATCTTCAGGTCTAGTTTAGTCAGCACCGCCAACTCTAACTGGGCCTAATAACTGACGGTGAAATCCCTGACGTAGTTTAAGTTGGGGGCTGGAAAATATATATGTTTGATAGAACACTGCATGCTTTTTTGCAATTTTACTCTATTCTGTGAGTCTATGGTTATTTATTGGTGAAAAATATTCATAATATTGATATTCCTTCTTGTTAAACTTAACTTGTTGCATAATATAACTTCGATTTAACATTTTTTTTTTATTTTAAAATGCATTCGTCTATATACAACAATACTGGAATTGCGAGGTCACGTGGTGCAGTTATAGTCTAATTTCCCATAATTCTTACCTGAGTCCGCAGGTCCATAAGTTGGCTCTGAGTTTAGACATGTGTAACATCCCACTCTCGGGTCATATCCGGCTTGCAGGTCCATCACTTTTGGAGGCTGACGTTAGATATAGAAGAATCTAGTTAGTACGATTCTCAATGGAATCATAAATATTCATGTTATCAACAACAAAGTTTAATAAGAAATAACAACATCAATTCTCAACTTTATTTTCTTTCTGTTCCTCCAGTGTGATGCCGGGGTTCACAAAGTAAACAAAACAAATTAGTAACGCTGCAATCTACAAGGCATGTCGTAAGAGGCGACTGAGGTAGAGGCCTAGGAAGCTACCCTAGTAAATAAAAAGCGTTGCAGAAATCGAATGTGCTGGCCTAATTGTAGACGCATAAGTAGCACAACGCACAATCGCAATGTTAGCTCCATTTCTCCAAAAACTGGGTTGTTAGTTCCCTTTCTCCAAGAAATTGGGTTGTTAGTTCTCCTTCTCCAAATAAACTATATTTTAGTTCCTTTTTTCCAGGAAACTGGGTTGTTAGTTCTCCTTCTCCAAATAAACTATATTTTAGTTCCTTTTTCCAGAAACTGGGTTGTTAGTTCACTTTCTCCAAGAAACTGGGTTGTTAGTTCACTTTCTCCAAGAAACTAGACTGTAAGCTCCTATGTCCTTAAACAAGAAACTAGACTGTTAGCTCAAATGTCCTTAAGAACTCTGGCAAGCATCATTAAACAAGAAACTAGACTGTTAGCTCAAATGTCCTTAAGAACTCTGGCAAGCATCATTAAACAAGAAACTAGACTGTTAGCTCAAATGTCCTTAAGAACCCTGGCAAGCATCATTAAACAAGAAACTAGACTGTTAGCTCAAATGTCCTTAAGAACCCTGGCAAGCATCATTAAACAAGAAACTAGACTGTTAGCTCAAATGTCCTTAAGAACTCTGGCAAGCATCATTAAACAAGAAACTAGACTGTTAGCTCAAATGTCCTTAAGAACTCTGGCAAGCAACATTAAACAAGAAACTAGACTGTTAGCTCAAATGTCCTTAAGAACTCTGGCAAGCATCATTAAACAAGAAACTAGACTGTTAGCTCAAATGTCCTTAAGAACCCTGGCAAGCATCATTAAACAAGAAACTAGACTGTTAGCTCAAATGTCCTTAAGAACTCTGGCAAGCATCATTAAACAAGAAACTAGACTGTTAGCTCAAATGTCCTTAAGAACTCTGGCAAGCATCATTAAACAAGAAACTAGACTGTTAGCTCAAATGTCCTTAAGAACTCTGGCAAGCATCATTAAACAAGAAACTAGACTGTTAGCTCAAATGTCCTTAAGAACTCTGGCAAGCAACATTAAACAAGAAACTAGACTGTTAGCTTCTATGTCCTTAAGAACCCTGGCAAGCAAGAGTAAAATATTCTCAAAGAAATAGTATTCTACCTGAGACAATATCTGGCATGTGGTTTATATCAAACATATTCGTTTGACCTAGTGCCCTACTTCTGAGCTTACATCGGACAAGTATACAAACAAATATGTTCACTTACAATCGTTCCATCACTTTTTTGCTGCTTTCCAAAGTTCAGTCAGGATCTGGGACGCGCACCTGACATATGGGTATGCGTTCGAACATTTGATCGTTGACATGTGTTTGTCGCTAGATTATAGAGATTATCGGTACGCATGGTCTGAACTTGGAGGTCACCTGCTGCACGTGCTTTCACTAGAAAGTCTAGAGTAGAGGTTTAAAGGGACTCGAGTCGAAGGTATGATTTCATTTCAATGGGTTTTACCTTCATATGGCTCGGTTCGCTCTTTGCAGAAGTAGCATGCACCTGTCGAAGGTATTGCACAAAGGAGGAAACTCAGTAGCTCCGGCAAAACTCCTAGTGATCTATGGAAACAAATGCGCTCGTGAACAGAATGGTGATGTCCGGATTCATCTTCTTCTTCTTCAGCGATCTCTGGTCATACGCTTAATTTACTGTGGACCACAAAGTTGGCGGTCAGCTTCATGTCTGTCAGGTTTCCCTAAATCTTAGTTTTCAGGTCGACTGGGTGTGGTCATATGTTGCTTATCAGCTCACCCAGGAGAGGATAGTCTTGCAGGATATGTTCAGGGGTCCGGATTAGAATACACGACTTTCGGAACGTAACCCTTTCATTCTTCTAAACCGATATACGGGCTCACGGAGTGTTTAAACAGGACTCAAAGCCAGTATACTGGCTAATTCAGTATCATCATCATCAATTTGCTTGTCCATTTCGAAACGTAGCTTCCATGACAGTAGTCCTGAAAACTCTCTGTTCTGTGCAAGTTGGCCGGTGTCAGCAGCAGTCATTCTCAGATTGTCACTAACATCTTGCACCCATTGTCTTCTAGGTCTTCCTCTCATTAGCCGTAGCAACATTTTTCATTAACCGTTGGCACACAATGGATGATGTGGTCATCATCACGCCGGCCTCCTTTACTTCTTAATGCTTTTCTAGGTACCTAATTGAGGCTGGGTCGACATAAGAGCTGTTACGATCGGACAAAAATGGCCCGTCCACTGTAGAATTGAACCGGGACCACTAACCTAAGAAGCGAGTTCACTAACAAATACGCTAAAGTAATTCTTTTTGAGCGTTTAGGTACATGTTTATTCCCATCCGCTCCTCGTTGAGCATAGGGCCTCACCAGTTGTCCTCCATTTCCCCTTATCTCGGTATGTGTCCTTTTTGACTTCCAAGGGTAATCCTGCATAATTCAGTCCTCCCCCAGCCTCCTAAAGACTCCCATCTCCAGCTCTGTTTAAGGTGTCCACTTTTAAGTTTCTGTAGCGGCTTCCAGTCAAGTGCCTGTCTAGTAACACTAGACTGGTTATTTCTCATGGTATGCCCGACCGTGGCCCCCAGCAAGATAAGGCCGACTGGCTCAGACCGGAAAACCACAATTTCTGCTTAATGGGGGTTGATTTTTATAAGTGTTTGATAAAACACTGTAAGGTTTTCAGCAATTCTACAAAATTCTACGAGTCCATGGTAATTTATTGATAAAAAATGTTCATAATAATAATATTCCTGAGTGTTAAACTTCATTTGTAACATAATATAACCTTGATTTAGCATGTTAATAATAATGACATTCCTGAGTGTTAAACTTAATTTGTAACATAATATAACCTTGATTTAGCATGTTAATAATAATGACATTCCTGAGTGTTAAACTTAATTTGTAACATAATATAACCTTGATTTAGCATGTTAATAATAATGACATTCCTGAGTGTTAAACTTCATTTGTAACATAATATAACCTTGATTTAGCATGTTAATAATAATGACATTCCTGAGTGTTAAACTGAATTTGTAACATAATATAACCTTGATTTAGCATGTTAATAATAATGACATTCCTGAGTGTTAAACTGAATTTGTAACATAATAATTACCTTGATTTAGCATGTTAATAATAATGACATTCCTGAGTGTTAAACTTAATTTGTAACATAATATAACCTTGATTTAGCATGTTAATAATAATGACATTCCTGAGTGTTAAACTGAATTTGTAACATAATAATTACCTTGATTTAGCATGTTAATAATAATGACATTCCTGAGTGTTAAACTTAATTTGTAACATAATATAACCTTGATTTAGCATGTTAATAATAATGACATTCCTGAGTGTTAAACTGAATTTGTAACATAATATAACCTTGATTTAGCATGTTAATAATAATGATATTCCTGAGTGTTAAACTTCATTTGTAACATAATATAACCTTGATTTAGCATGTTAATAATAATGATATTCCTGAGTGTTAAACTTAATTTGTAACATAATATAACCTTGATTTAGCATGTTAATAATAATAATATTCCTGAGTGTTAAACTTCATTTGTAACATAATATAACCTTGATTTAACATGATAATAATAATGATATTCCTGAGTGTTAAACTTCATTTGTAACATAATATAACCTTGATTTAGCATGTTAATAATAATGATATTCCTGAGTGTTAAACTTCATTTGTAACATAATATAACCTTGATTTAGCATGTTAATATAATGATATTCTGAGGGTTAAACTTCATTTGTAACATAATATAGCCTTGATTTAGCATGTTAATAATAATAATATTCCTGAGTGTTAAACTTCATTTGTAACATAATATAACCTTGATTTAGCATGTTAATAATAATGATATTCCTGAGTGTTAAACTTCATTTGTAACATAATATAGCCTTGATTTAGCATGTTAATAATAATAATATTCCTGAGTGTTAAACTTCATTTGTAACATAATATAACCTTGATTTAGCATGTTAATAATAATAATATTCCTGAGTGTTAAACTTCATTTGTAACATAATATAACCTTGATTTAGCATGTTAATAATAATGATATTCCTGAGTGTTAAACTTAATTTGTAACATAATATAGCCTTGATTTAGCATGTTAATAATAATAATATTCCTGAGTGTTAAACTTCATTTGTAACATAATATAACCTTGATTTAGCATGTTAATAATAATGATATTCCTGAGTGTTAAACTTAATTTGTAACATAATATAGCCTTGATTTAGCATGTTAATAATAATAATATTCCTGAGTGTTAAACTTCATTTGTAACATAATATAACCTTGATTTAGCATGTTAATAATAATAATATTCCTGAGTGTTAAACTTCATTTGTAACATAATATAACCTTGATTTAGCATGTTAATAATAATGATATTCTTGAGTGTTAAACTTAATTTGTAACATAATATAACCTTGATTTAGCATGTTAATAATAATGACATTCCTGAGTGTTAAACTGAATTTGTAACATAATATAACCTTGATTTAGCATGTTAATAATAATGATATTCCTGAGTGTTAAACTTCATTTGTAACATAATATAACCTTGATTTAGCATGTTAATAATAATGATATTCCTGAGTGTTAAACTTAATTTGTAACATAATATAACCTTGATTTAGCATGTTAATAATAATGATATTCCTGAGTGTTAAACTTCATTTGTAACATAATATAACCTTGATTTAGCATGTTAATAATAATAATATTCCTGAGGGTTAAACTTCATTTGTAACATAATATAACCTTGATTTAGCATGTTGTGTTATTTTTAAAATTAATTTGTCTTTATCTAACATTACTGGAATGTGAGGTCACTCGACGATTGTGGTCTGATTTCCGAGAAATTTTACCTGAGCCCGCCGGCCGTATGTTATCGGAGACCAGGGCCGACCCATCGTCATTTTGTCCTCCTGACTTGTTTCATCATGACGTCAATGCGTTTTGAACACATGCCTAGAATTCGACACAGCGAACAGGTAATTGGGGGCGGGGGGAAGTGCACAGTGAACCATACCTTGGTAGTTGTATCATTGAACAACAAAGAGAGCTCAGCAGTATCAGATCAGTATAATTTCTACACCTTTCAGAGTTTGTTAACAATTCACCGACACGCCTTGCCTGAAATGTTACATTCAACAAATGTTACGTTCAACAAATGTTACGTTCAACAAATGTTACAAAACATTGAACTGAAGGACACGAGCACAAACATAGCTGAATCATTGAAGAAGAAATCAATCTGTTCAAACACTTCTCATAAACACTTACCTGTGTTTTACCTGTCTTTTTACCTGAGCCGGACCGAGCGCCAATACCAAAAAACACAAACAAACAAACAAAATAAAAGATCTTGAATGTATATTCAATGTCTTCTACTTCATTCTTTCTGTCTCTCTCTCTCTCTCGCTCTCTCTCTCTCGCTCTCTCTCTCTCTTAGCCTGTGACGCCTTGGGCTTAGATTAAAACAAATGCAAACCATTCATCTGTATTCTTGGCCGTCCTCTGTATTTTGTTCCTACTGTTATTTATTTCCTTCAGTTCTTGTTCTACTGTTATTTATTTCCTTCAGTTCTTGTTCTACTGTTATTTATTTCCTTCAGTTCTTGTCCTACTGTTATTTATTTCCTTCAGTTCTTGTTCTACTGTTATTTATTTCCTTCAGTTCTTGTTCTACTGTTATTTATTTCCTTCAGTTCTTGTTCTACTGTTATTTATTTCCTTCAGTTCTTGTTCTACTGTTATTTATTTCCTTCAGTTCTTGTTCTACTGTTATTTATTTCCTTCAGTTCTTGTTCTACTGTTATTTATTTCCTTCAGTTTTTGTTCTACTGTTATTTATTTCCTTCAGTTCTTGTTCTACTGTTATTTATTTCCTTCAGTTCTTGTTCTACTGTTATTTATTTCCTTCAGTTTTTGTTCTACTGTTATTTATTTCCTTCAGTTCTTGTTCTACTGTTATTTATTTCCTGCAGTTCTTGTTCTACTGTTATTTATTTCCTTCAGTTTTTGTTCTACTGTTATTTATTTCCTTCAGTTCTTGTTCTACTGTTCACTTTAAGATCGTTTTGTGCCTTTAACGTTTTTGTTAACTCCAATTAGTTGACTAATAGGTTTACTAGACAAAGTTAAAGTGACATTGAGATATATCAATAATCTGTGAGAACGCAATACAGGATCAAGAAATGAAGTAAGCAGAAGGTTGGAATAATCATAGAACCAGCGATTTGTGGAGACTTGGCCAGGATTACTTAAAAGGATGTATGTGCACAGACAGAGTCAAGGGGAATGAATATTCATGAGTACTTAAGAGCATTTGTTATTAATAATATAACGAAATTTCGAGTTTCAGAATTTGTATTGCAAGTTTGATGTCAACATTAGCAAGTATTTGTTGCGTGGAAGTTCAACTTTAACATTGCAAGTTTGATGTCAACATTAGCAAGTATTTGTTGCGTGGAAGTTCAACTTTAACATTGCAAGTTTGATGTCAACATTAGCAAATATTTGTTGCATGAAAGTTCAACTTTAACATTGGAAGTTTCATGTCAACATTAGCAAGTTTGTGTTGCATGAAAGTTCAACTTTAACATTGAAAGTTTGATGTCAACATTAGCAAGTTTGTGTTGCGTGAAAGTTCAACTTTAACATTGAAAGTTTGATGTCAACATTAGCAAGTTTGTGTTGCGTGAAAGTTCAACTTTAACATTGCAAGTTTGATGTCAAGATTAGCAAGTATTTGTTGCGTGAAAGTTCAACTTTAACATTGCAAGTTTGATGTCAACATTAGCAAGTATTTGTTGCGTGAAAGTTCAACTTTAACATTGGAAGTTTCATGTCAACATTAGCAAGTATTTGTTGCGTGAAAGTTCAACTTTAACATTGCAAGTTTCATGTCAACATTAGCAAATATTTGTTGCGTTAAAGTTCAACTTTAACATTGCAAGTTTGATGTTAACATAGTGATGGCTTCTTCTTCGTGATCTGAACGTAAGAGTTATTGTTAACCACCATGTGTGATTTGTATGTGATCTGAACGTAAGAGTTATTGTTAACCACCATGTGTGATTTGTATGTGATCTGAACGTAAGAGTTATTGTTAACCACCATGTGTGATTTGTATGTGATCTGAACGTAAGAGTTATTGTTAACCACCATGTGGGATTTGTATGTGATCTGAACGTAAGAGTTACTGTTAACCACCATGTGTGATTTGTATGTGATCTGAACGTAAGAGTTACTGTTAACCACCATGTGTGATTTGTATGTGATCTGAACGTAAGAGTTACTGTTAACCACCATGTGTGATTTGTATGTGATCTGAACGTAAGAGTTACTGTTAACCACCATGTGTGATTTGTATGTGATCTGAACGTAAGAGTTACTGTTAACCACCATGGGGATTTGTATGTGAACTGAACGTAAGGGTTATTGTACGTTGTGCTAGTTATGCGCCTACAATTAGGCCAGCACATCCGATTTCTGCGACGCTTTTATTTACAAAGTAACTTTCCTAGGTCCTACATCAGTCGCCTCTTACGACATGCCTCGTAGGTCGCAATGGTACTATTCTTTGCTTCCCTTGCGGGCCCCGGCTCCACACGGGCGACATAGCGATGTAGGAAGGGCTCTTTGATGTGGAGGCACGGTGTTCGTCTTTCGCTCCTAAAGCACTTTGTTTTTGTTTCCCTGGATTTTTTCCAGTAATCCCAGATCTCAATGTAGGTGAGATCAAAATCTAGTCCTATCAGAAATTGACAATAAAACGTAAATGTCGTGCTCAATTTGAACACGTTAAAGAGACATCGAAACCAACAAGCGTAAGCTACAAACAGAAGTCTGTGCACTATTATTTTTTTATAAAAATATAAAAATAAAATTCTTTCAAATTTTTCTTTTCTTGAAAGATTTTATCCGGGGCCCTCCGCCTGTGCTACGAAGATCGTGCGCCGCCAATGAGATCGAAACACAAATGGTTGTTCACTGAAGTATGATGTTGATGGTCCAATCAATCAATCAATCTATCTATCAATCTATCTATCAATCTATCTATCAATGCTGAAGCTGAAGTTTTAGAGGAATGAAAAGAAAGAAGAAAAAGAGCTGATCAGGTTGTGGTCGGTCGCCACTTATACCCTACTAGTTTACGTATTGACCTGTGTTACCTGTCCATATTGAATCACATCAGAGTAGCAGATTGTCTACCCTTAAATTACGCTACTTGTCAATAGATTGTCTGCTCTTACTTTACATTACTTGTCAATAGATTATGTACCCCTACTTTACATTACTTGTAGATTATCTGCCCTTACTTTCCATTACTTGTCAATAGATTATCTGCCCTTACTTTCCATTAGTTGTCAATAGATTATCTACCCTACTTTATATTACTTGTCAATTGATTGTATGCCCCTTACTTTACACTAGTTGACAATAGATTGTCCTCCCTTATTTTACATTACTTGTCAATAGATTGTCTGCCCTTAGTTTTACATTACTTGTCAATAGATTGTCTCCCCTTACTTTACATTACTTGTCAATGATTGCTGCCCTACATTACATTACTTGTCAATAGATTGCCTGCCCTACATTACATTACTTGTCAATGATTGCCTGCCCTACTTTACATTACTTGTCAATAGATTGTCTGCCCTTAGTTTTACATTAAGTGTTAATTGATATTCTTACCATATATTTGTCTCGTATTATTTGTTTACGTGTTGCATATATGTATTGTATGTCAGTGCTTTATGTTACACTGTGCTCTCTTGTTACATATTAAACATATCTCCACGGACAGCTGTGCGACATATTATCCGATCGTATCACCTGTCAATATCATGCATTATTATATCATCGCAAAATGTTATACATATTTATATGTCTTATGTTGCCCGTGTTACAAATCATACATTTGTCTTCTGTTGTCTTTGTTACCTGTTATACCTTTGTCTTCTGTTTGTAACACAATTATACTTTTATCTTCCGTTGTGTTACACATTATAAGGCTGTCTTATGTTTTCTTTGTTACGTATTATACCTTTGTCCTCTGCTGTCTTTGTTATATATTATACCTTTGTCTGCTGCTGTCTTTGTTATATATTATACCTTTGCCTGCTGCTGTCTGTGTTATTGTTATACTTTGTCTGCTGCTGTCTGTGTTATATGTTATACCGTTGTCTGCTGCTGTCTTTGTTATATATTATACCTTTGTCGGCTGCTGTCTGTGTTATATATTATACATTTGTCTCGCCCGAGTGGTTACCGGGCCCAAATTTGGGGTGTAAAGAATAGAACCACTGTTACCTGCCACGCATGTCGTAAGAGGCGACTATGGAGGTTTAGCTGAAATCGGATGCACATGTCCTAAACGTGTAGAAGTCTATGCGTTTATGGAACTTACCAAACCAATGTGCAACGTATACACGTTCTTGGCAAATATCAAACATATCACAAAGAGTGATTAAAATTGTCGTAAAGAACGAACGCAAAGAAGAAGAAGATACCTTTGTCTTCTGCTGTCTTTGTTACAAATTATACCTATGTCTTCTGCTGTCTTTGTTATATATTATACCTGTGTCTTCTACTGTCTGTGTTACGTATTATACCTTTGTCTTCTGCTGTCTGTATTATATATTATACCTTTGTCTGCTGCTGTCTTTGTTACAAATTATACCTATGTTTTCTGCTGTCTTTGTTATATATTATACCTTTGTCTTCTGCTCTCTTTGTTACGTATTATACCTTTGTCTTCTGCTGTCTTTGTTATATATTATACCTTTGTCTTCTGCTGTCTTTGTTATATATTATACCTTTGTCTTCTGCTGTCTTTGTTACGTATTATATCTTTGTCTTCTACTGTCTGTGTTACGTAGTAAAGCTTTGACCTCTACTGTCTGATTGACATAGCAAATAGCATGTACCAGTAGTGTATACATGCTGAGCTTACCACAATGTTCAACACGAATACAAACGGTGTGTGACGTGAAAATATTTTGTTTTTCCCATGGAACAGTGGAAGCAGTGATGATTCACTCTGGTCATGTGACCTTTCCTTGCGCATCGATTTTGAAAGAGGTAGGAACCGGGGATGGGAAGGAGACGGAGCAATGAGACGGAGCAGAGAGAGATTAGCATTGGCAGAGCGGAACAGCATCATCGTTCGTATCTTGTCGCCAACCGTTGGATGTTGTTATTATTTTCTTATTGTCTGCTGTGTTTTTTTAGCGGAAGGGTGTATCTGTTTGCTATTATTTATTGTATTTTTTTGGATGGAATATATGAATCTATTTGTAGTACAGCTTTCTATGTCCGGTATGTGAAGTGGGAGCATATGTTTAGTAGTTTGTAGTAATGTTGGCATGAGTAGTCATTGTTTGTAGTAAGTTTAAGATTGAGGGCATAGTTTATAGCAATATTAGCATTATGGGGGCAGTATGTAACAATGTTGACATCAGGCGCACGATTTGTAGCAATGTTTGTATCAGGGCACGATTTGTAGCAATGTTTGTATCAGATGTGTAATTTGTAGCAATGTTTGTATCAGATGTGTAATTTGTAGCAATGTTTGTATCAGGGCGCGATTTGTAGCAATGTTTGTATCAGGGCACGATTTGTAGCAATGTTTGTATCAGATGTGTGATTTGTAGCAATGTTTGTATCAGGGCGCGATTTGTAGCAATGTTTGTATCAGGGCACGATTTGTAGCAATGTTTGTATCAGGGCACGATTTGTAGCAATGTATGTTTCAGGGCGCGATTGGCAATGTATGTATCAGATGTAATTTACATCAATGTGTATATCAGGCGTGTAGCTTGTAGCAATGTGTATATCAAACGTCTAATTTACATAAATGTGTGTATCAGACGTGTAGTTTCTAGCAATGTGTATATCAGACGTGTAGATCCGTATGTGAAGTTTTGAGTAGATCTTGAAGTTGAGTGGAAATTATAACCACATATACAGTCGTACAGTTGTAACTAGACCTGGGATGGAAGTTTAACTAGACCTGAATGGAGTTGTAACTAGACATGGGATGGAAGTTGTAACTAGACCTGGGATGGAAGTTGTAACTAGACCTGGGATGGAAGTTGCAACTAGACCTGGGAGAGTGTAACTAGACATGGGATGGAAGTTGTAACTAGACCTGGGATGGAAGTTGTAACTAGACCTGGAATGGAAGTTGTAACTAGACATGGGATGAAGTTGTAACAGACCTGCAAGGGAGTGTAACTAGACCTGGGATGGAAGTTGTAACTAGCCATGGATGGATTGTAACTAGACATGGGATGGAAGTTGTAACTAGACCTGGGATGGAAGTTGTAACTAGACATGGGATGGAAGTTGTAACTAGACATGGGATGGAAGTTGTAACTAGACCTGGGATGGAAGTTGTAACTAGACCTGGAATGGAGTTGTAACTGATATGGGATGGAAGTTAACTAGACCTGGATGGAGTTGTAACTAGACCTGGAATGGAAGTTGTAACTAGACCTGGGATGGAAGTTGTAACTAGACATGGGATGGAAGTTGTAACTAGACCTGGGATGGAAGTTGTAACTAGACATGGGATGGAAGTTGTAACTAGACCTGGAATGGAAGTTGTAACTAGACATGGGATGGAAGTTGTAACTAGACCTGGGATGGAAGTTGTAACTAGACATGGGATGGAAGTTGTAACTAGACATGGGATGCAAGTTGTAACTAGACCTGGGATGGAAGTTGTAACTAGACATGGGATGGAAGTTGTAACTAGACCAGGGATGGAAGTTGTAACTAGACCTGGGATGGAAGTTGTAACTAGACATGGGATGGAAGTTGTAACTAGACCTGGGATGGAAGTTGTAACTAGACCTGGGATGGAAGTTGTAACTAGACATGGGATGGAAGTTGTAACTAGACCTGGGATGGAAGTTTTAACTAGAAATGGGATGGAAGTTGTAACTAGACCTGGGATGGAAGTTGTAACTAGACCTGGAATGGAAGTTGTAACTAGACATGGGATGGAAGTTGTAACTAGACCTTGAATGGAAGTTGTAACTAGACCTGGAATGGAAGTTGTAACTAGACTTGGATGGAAGGTTAACTAGACCTGGAATGGAAGTTATAACTAGACCAGGGATGGTAGTTGTAACTAGACATGGAATGGAAGTTGTAACTAGACATGGAATGGAAGTTGTAACTAGACCTGGAATGGAAGTTGTAACTAGACCTGGAATGGAAGTTGTAACTAGACCTGGGATGGAAGTTGTAACTAGACCTGGGATGGAAGTTGTAACTAGACATGGATGGAATGTAACTAGACATGGAATGGAAGTTGTAACTAGACCTGGAATGGAAGTTGTAACTAGACATGGGATGGAAGTTATAACTAGACCTGGTGGATGTAACTAGCATGAATGATTTGTAACTAGACCTGGGATGGATTGTAACTAGACATGGATGAAGTTGTAACTAGACCTGGGATGGAAGTTGTAACTAGACCTGGAATGGAAGTTGTAACTAGACCTGGGATGGAAGTTGTAACTAGACATGGGATGGAAGTTGTAACTAGACCTGGGATGGAAGTTGTAACTAGACCTGGAATGGAAGTTGTAACTAGATATGGGATGGAAGTTGTAACTAGACCTGGGATGGAAGTTGTAACTAGACCTGGAATGGAAGTTGTAACTAGACCTGGGATGGAAGTTGCAACTAGACCTGGAATGAAAGTTGCTAGTAGATCTGGAAATACAATTGTTATTGTATTTGGAAGTGATGTTGTGATAAGATCTTAGAGTAAAGTTCCATTATTCATACATATATATATAAAAGTTATTGCAGTCCCTGGTACTAGTCATGTCCATGTGGGACAGATTAACGTAATCTGTAACCGATCAGCTTGTCGACTCGGAAATTTAAAAGTTATTGCAGTCCCTGGTACTAGTCATGTCCATGTGGGACAGATTAACGTAATCTGTAACCGTTCAGCTTGTCGACTCGGAAGCAAGAGAGGGTATAGGTTCTATCCCACACTCCACGTTCCACTCCTAAGGAAAGGAATTGACCCCCCTACCTCCTGCTCATTGAATGAAATGGAAATCGGGGCATATCCTTTACAGGATGTCGTCATCAACCACAGTAAACGAGTCATGGAATTTTGGCACCACATATACTTTCAGTAGTTTGACTTTGTGTTAGGCCTATAAATGTGCAGTGACAGCAGACACTTCATACCACAATGTCTGAAATAGGCTTCAGTAGAATTTAGTTATTGTATTTACGATCTATCTAGTATCTAGAATCTATCTAATGACTATCTAGATTCTAGTGTCTATCTAGATTCTAGTGTCTATCTAGATTCTAGTCTCTATCTAGTGTCTAGTATTTAGTAATGTAGTTAGTCCAACCGTTACAAGATATTGTTGGATCAGGGTCTCTGGTTGTGTATGTGTTCTTCCCCCCACCCCATTTCTTCTTCTTCGTCGAACGCTCCACATCGAACACTTGTTAACCATTCTTTGTGATTTGTATGTGATCAGAACCTAAGAGCGACTACACCTACATGCGCCTACAAGTAGGCCAGTACATTTAATTTCTACGATGCTTTTTTTTATTTACTAGGGTAGCTTCCCTAGGCACCTACCTCAGTCACCTATTACAACATGCTTTGTAGGTCACAGTGTTACTATTCATTTCTCCCCATGCGAGCCTCAGCATCACATGGGCGGCACCCACATTTTGATGACACGTATTGCAACCTGATTATATTGAACATGCACAGCACGTTCCTGAGTTTAACTTTAATAAACACCTTTACAATTGGTTTGACATAACATCGTGCAAATAGATTGTGCTCTCTCTCTCTTTCTCTCTCTCTCTCTCTCTCTCTCTCTTTGTGTGTGTGTGTGTCTCGCTCTCTGTATCACTCTCTCACTTTCTGCTCGGTAAGAGACACAATCATGGCCGTTTTCTTCAAGTTCATTTTGGCGGGGGCTAATGCGTGCAACAGTCTTCATTTGGCAATTGAGCTGACGTTTTGTTTGAATCGATTGCGTGATCAATGCTTGATAAATCACCTGCATGTACATGTACACGTATGTATGTGTGTGTTTGTGCAGGTGTGCTTATGTGCGTAGAAGTGTACACGTTTGATTATGTTGTTTTGATTAGAATTGGGCGTCATTGCTTAATATAGCGTCCCTCTCTCTCTACCTCTCTCTCTCTATCTCTCAGACATTCTCTTTCTTTACTACTTTGTCTCTTTGCCTATCTACCTACCTACCTACCTACCTACCTACCTACCTACCTATCTATCTATCTACTTACTATCATATCTATCTATCTATTTATCTACCTACCTACCTATCTATCTACTATCTATCTATTTATCTACCTACCTACCATATCCTATCTATCTATCTATCTATCTATCTATTTGTTTGTCTCTATCTATATATATGTATATATGTCTGTCTGTCTGCCTGCCTACCTGTCTGTCTGTCTGCCTCTGCATGTCTGTCTGTCTGTCTGTCTGTCTATATATCTATCTATCTATGTCTATTATATATATATATATATATATATATATATATAAAATGTTGTGTGTGTGTATGTCTATCCGTGCGTCGTCCGTCCGTACGTTTGCACTGCTATGTCTCTGTTTGTTAGCTCGTCTGTATGCTTGTTTATTTTACCATCTGTCTTCAGTCCGTCTTTCTGTCTTTCTCTCTATTTCGATCGTGCCTCATTATCCATTCCTCAAAACATTTTTTTTAACAATCTTTCATTCACTAGTTTTTTTTTCCTTTTAATGACGTCTCTTTGTTCCCTCTACCTTTCTTTCCTCTATTGACGTTCACTTCCTCTTCTTTTCTATCCTCTAACAACGTTTCTTTGTTCTCCATACATTTATTTCCTTTGATAACTTTTCTTTGCTATCTTTACTTTTCTTTCCTCTATTGACGTCCTTTTTCTCTTCTTTTCTTTCATATAAATAACGTTGTATTGTTCTCCCTTCCATTCTTTCCTTTGATAACTTTACTTTGTTTCTTATACATTTTATTTTTCTTATAACAGTTCTTTGTTCCGTCTATCATTCTTTCCTTTGATAACTTTACTTTGTTTCTTATACATTTTATTTTTCTTATAACAGTTCTTTGTTCCGTCTATCATTCTTTCCTTTGATAACTTTACTTTGTTATCTTTTATTTCTAGTTCTTTGTTCCGTCTATCATTCTTTCCTTTGATAACTTTACTTTGTTTCCTATACATTTTATTTCTCTTATAACAGTTCTTTGTTCCGTCTATCATTCTTTCCTTTGATAACTTTACTTTGTTTCCTATACATTTTATTTTTCTTATAACAGTTCTTTGTTCCGTCTATCATTCTTTCCTTTGATAACTTTACTTTGTTTCCTATACATTTTATTTTTCTTATAACAGTTCTTTGTTCCGTCTATCATTCTTTCCTTTGATAACTTTACTTTGTTTCTTATACATTTTATTTTTCTTATAACAGTTCTTTGTTCCGTCTACCTTTCTTTCCTTTGTTTAACTTTTTTTCTTCACTTTCTCACCTTCTTTCTTTATAACGTTTCTTTCTTCACTCTAACCATTCTTTCTTCTGATAACGTTTATTTCTTCACTCAACCATTCTTTCTTCTGATAACGTTTCTTTCTTCACTCAACCATTCTTTCTTCTGATAACGTTTATTTCTTCACTCAACCATTCTTTCTTCTGATAACGTTTCTTTCTTCCATTTCTTTTTCTGAAAACATGTATAAGGATTCTTCTTTTCTTCACTCTTCTGTCACTTATTCATTCACCACTTCAAACCACTATTCTCTAGTTTTATCTGTAGACCACAGTTATCTCTCCATCTTTCGGTGAATATAGAACAGGAAACAGTATGGAGGTATATTAACAATCAAATATTACCTTCGTCTGCGACTGTATGTCAGCTCTCCAGTCTATCCTTAAAGAACCTTATGACTTAACAAGAACTGTTATTCAACACCAAAATCAAACTCTGAAGACGGAGAAGGCCCAGCTGTATGGAGAGGAAACCAACATAACGGTAAGCAGACTTTCCCGCAAAAATCATTAAGAAGCATCGCACCAGGCGCCATGACTACGCCTGAATTCATAGCGAGCACATGCAGAAAAAGAACACCAAAATTTTCTCTCAGTAAATAACAAAGTAGCACTGCAATGGATTCCAGTACATTCTGGTATCGATGGTAACGAGAGAGATTGTAGACTTGAGAATTGTTAAGTATACCTTGCCCACACTGTACACGAACATTTCAAGCCCGCATCGGGCTCACTAGTCATCTACGTACACACAGACAAACATAACGCAACTACATTTCCTTGGATGAAAATTGTGTGGTCATCACGGACGAGAATCAGATTTGCGGAAACAGGCACCAAAAAGGGAATGTATCCACCACAGAATCTCACAAGGAAGCAAAACACTTATCAAAGAAAAATAGAAATGTGCATGGAGTCAGTCATAGAACATGCAGCATTTACCCACAATACCACCCATGTGGTGCCGGGTCCCGCAAGGGAAGCAAAGAATAGTACCGCTGCGACTTGCAAGGCATGTCGTAAGAGTCACCTGATGAAGGACCTAGAAAAGCTACCCTAGTAAATAAGAAGCATCGCAGAAATCGGATGTGCTGGCCTACTTGTAGGTGCATAACTGGCACAGCGTAAATCGCTTTTAGGCTCAGATCACGTACAAATCACACTTATTGATTAACAAGTGGTCGATATGGAGTGTTGGAAGAAGAAGATTACCCACAAGACACCCTATCTTAAAGTTAGACAGGAAACAATAAAACACCCCGTACAGGACACTGCAGACTGAAAGCCCATCTACATAAACTGAAAGTTACTCAACTGACTAAAGCACTTGCCCAAAGGGCTTCCGTAGTTCTGAACCCATCCTTCAACCGGCCCCTTCCTCAATGACTTGAAGTCTCAAACATGGCCTGTGAGACTTTGAAAAGAAAGTGTGAAGCACCTGCGATGACCTCCTGCTGACAACTGGATTCATGCAGGCAACTCATTTCGCTGTGTAGAACTCTGAGCATAGAAAACTCACTAAACACAGGTTTTTGTAGCACTCCTTCCTTGTTATACTCCTTCATACCACATGTCCTTCCTTGTTATACTCTCTTCCTTGTTATAATCCCTTCATACCCACATTTCCTTCCTTGTTATACTCCCTTCCTTGTTATAATCCCTTCCTTGTTATACTCCCTTCCTTGTTATACTCCCTTCCTTGCTATACTCCCTTCATACCCACATTTCCTTCCTTGTTATACTCCCTTCCTTGCTATACTCCCTGCCTTGCTATACTCCCTTCCTTGTTATACTCCCTTCATTGTTATACTCCCTTCCTTGTTATACTCCCTTCATTGTTATACTCCCTTCCTTGCTATACTCCCTGCCTAGCTATACTCCCTTCCTTGTTATACTCCCTTCATTGTTATACTCCCTTCATACCCACACTCTCTTCTTTGTTATACTCCCTTCCTTGCTATACTCCCTTCCTTGTTATACTCCCTTCATTGTTATACTCCTTCATACCCCATCTCTTCTTGTTATACTCCCTTCCTTGTTATTCTCCTTTCATATCCACCTCTTTATATCCTCTTGTTATACTCCCCTTCCTTGCTATACTCCCTTCCTTGCTATACTCCCTTCCTTGTTATACTCCCTTACCTTGCTATACTCCTTCCTTGTTATACTCCCTTCCTTGCTATACTCCCTGCCTTGATATACTCCCTTCCTTGTTATACTCCCTTCCTTGTTATACTCCTTCCTTGTTATACTCCTTCCTTGTTATACTCCCTTCCTTGTTATTCCTTCCTTCTATATCCTCTGTTATACTCCTTCCTTGTTATACTCCCTTCCTTGTTATACTCCCTTCCTTGTTATACTCCCTTCCTTGCTATACTCCCTTCCTTGCTATACTCCCTTCCTTGTTATACTCCTTCCTTTATCCACCTCTCTTCCTTGTATACTCCTTCCTTGTATACTCCCTTCCTTGTAATACTCTCTTCCTTGTTATACTCCCTTCCTTGTTATACTCCCTTCCTTGTATACTCCTTCCTTGTTATACTCCCTTCTCTTGTTATTCTCCTTCCTTGCTATACTCCCTTCCTTGTATACTCCCTTCCTTGTTATACTCCTTCCTTGCTATACTCCCTTCCTTGTTATACTCCTTCCTTGTTATACTCCCTTCCTTACTTCTCCTTCCTTGCTATACTCCCTTTCCCTTTGTTATCTCCTTCCTTGTTATACTCTCCTTCCTTTGCTTACTCCCTTCCTTGCTATACTCCTTCTTGTATACTCCCTTCCTTGTATACTCCCTTCCTTGTTATACTCCTTCATCCACTTTCCTTCCTTCTTATACTCTCTTCCTTGTTATACTCCTTCTTGTTATACTCCCTTCATACCCACATTTCCTTCCTTGTTATACTCTCTTCCTTGTTATACTCCCTTCGTGTTATACTCCTTCATACCACACTCCTTCCTTGTTACACTCCTTCTTGTTATATTCCTCATACCCACAATTCCTTTCTTGTTGCAATCAACTCACACCCACACTTCCTTCCTTGTTACGCTCCCTTCCTTCTTACAGTCCCTTCACACCCACACTTCCTTCCTTCTTACAGTCCCTTCACACCCACACTTCCTTCCTTCTTACAGTCCCTTCACACCCACACTTCCTTCCTTCTTACAGTCCCTTCCTTACACCCACACTTCCTTCCTTCTTACAGTCCCTTCACACCCACACTTCTGTCCTCCTTGCTAGACTCCCAGATATGTATCTTCCTCTAACAACTGCTGCAACTTGATGTCAATTTATACTTCACTCTTATTGATTGCCTCCAGTTCAGCTCCCTTTGTTTCTTGCATATTTGCCGGTGCTTTTGTGTTCGACGCGTGCGTGAATGCCTGTAAAGGACACATAGAGAGAGAGAGAGAGAGAGAGAGAGAGAGAAAGGTAGCTGGAGAAAAGTACACAATAGACATCTTTAAAGGTACTGTTAAGCTTATTTAATTGTCGACATCTTGTTCAATCATATGTTAGGTTTTTGTTTCTGATTTCTTTATCATCCTTTCTCTCTTGTTCAATCATATGTTAGGTTTTTGTTTCTGATTTCTTTATCATCCTTTCTCTCTTGTTCAATCATATGTTAGGTTTTTGTTTCTGATTTTGTTTCATCCTTTCTCTCTTGTTCAATCATATGTTAGGTTTTTGTTTCTGATTTTGTTTCATCCTTTCTCTCTTGTTCAATCATATGTTAGGTTTTTGTTTCTGATTTTGTTTCATCCTTTCTCTCTTGTTCAGTCATATGTTAGGTTTTTGTTTCTGATTTCTTTATCATCCTTTCTTTCTTGTTCAATCATATGTTAGGTTTTTGTTTCTGATTTCTTCATTCTTTCTTTCTTGTTCAATCATATGTTAGGTTTTTGTTTCTGATTTTGTTTCATCCTTTCTCTCTTGTTCAATCATATGTTAGGTTTTTGTTTCTGATTTCTTTATCATCCTTTCTCTCTTGTTCAATCATATGTTAGGTTTTTGTTTCTGATTTTGTTTCATCCTTTCTCTCTTGTTCAATCATATGTTAGGTTTTGTTTCTGATTTGTTTCATCCTTTCTCTCTTGTTCAATCATATGTTAGGTTTTTGTTTCTGATTTCTTTTCACCTTTCTCTCTTGTTCAATCATATGTTAGGTTTTTGTTTCTGATTTCTTTATCATCCTTTCTCTCTTGTTCAATCATATGTTAGGTTTTTGTTTCTGATTTCTTTATCATCCTTTCTCTCGTGTTCTCTTCTTCTCACAGACCTCTGCTTCTTTCAACGTGTCTCCCATAAGCATTCTCTACACACCCTCCCACATTTTATTTCTCCCTACGCTTTGTCTCTATTATCTTACTCTTTTCTTCTTGTCTTCTTCCTTTTACCAACACACACATACAGTGGCGGCTCGAGATCATTTTTGTTGGTGGGGCCAGACATTTTTTCCGTATACATCATTGTTTTGGTTGTTATATTTTAATTTATAAAATAATAAATACACGTTATACATTATTTTTGGTGGGGCCCGGCTCCAATGGCCCTTAAGGGGCGATTCGTTAGTGTGGTATCAAAGCTATTTTCGTTGTTTTCGTATTAATGTAAAATTTGTATAACCATTTTGAAAGATTATGACTTAGAATAATAGGAAAAAAATAAGTAAAAAAATAATCAAAACGTTGCCATGGAAACAATACAAAATGGCCACCAAAAACCAAATTTCAAATCCCTACGGCTCTGAATCTAATGAATGTAAATGAATTTGTTTTCACTCTAAGGTGAGAAATTGTAATAGCTAAAATATTACACATGATTTTTAGAATATATACAATTTTTAAATTTTTTTTAATAAAATTGTGGGTAAAAATTCCTCAAAATTCGGTCAAAAAAGCTGTTTTGGGAAAAATTTGTCAAAGAGAAAATAGATGCGCTTCATTCATTTCCATCGCTATGAAGCTGTTCTAAATAAATTTGACCTACGATCAATGACACGGGTGACTTCGTTAGAAGAATATTCCGAAGACATTCAGTGATTATATGTGACGTCGCTGTGCTGTGAATATCGTGATCTAATAACTACCTTGTTTTAACTGCAACATAACAAAAACAAAGGCAGAACATTTATTAGTCGCTGTTTTTTATTTTATTTTTGTATAAAATTGTGGGTAAAAATTTCTCAAAATTGGTCAAAAAAGCTGTTTTGGGAAAAATATGTCAAAGAGAAAATAGAGCATGTATATATGTGGGTTGAAGGGGGCGTTGGCAAACTGTTCTAATGTGGAGGGGGACGTTACATAGTTTATGTTGTGCAAAGGGGCGGTGGGCCGAAAAAGTTTGGGAATCTATGATCTAACGAGATTTAGCATTGTTCGCTTCACCATGATACTGCGTTCGGAGTTACGTTTCAGAGATAATATCACTTCTTCCGTCTAGTTATTTCAGTTCAGTATGAGAACAATGACAATCGTGACATATCCTTTACAGGACGTAGCCATCAACCACAGTAAATAAGTCGTTGATTTTTACTAGGCACTACTTATACGTTCAGTAGTTTGCTCTTGCTTTATGAACAGTCAGGTCTATTTTTACCATTCGTAAAAATCCAACGGGAACGAATTTGCCGGTCGCAGAGTTTGAACCAGGCACGCTTGGGTTGTGATCGAGCACACTACCGCTTAAGTGAGCTACAGACGCTAATTGAATATAGCAAAACGATATCATTACTATTGGAACAGAATGTAAAGATTGGGGCAATATAAAGGGGGATCTCGCAGTTAAGCAGCTGATAGAAGATAATGCAAGGGATGATGATATTGTTGTATATACCAATGTGTCGGATATTTGCGTTACATACTAACTAACAACTTATGCCAGTTATGTTACAGTTGCAAGTTTGATTGAGGGTTGTTTTTAAAATAAGAAAAATCCTATTTCTGCCAGTTATCAAATCAATCAGCATCCTACTATAGGAGGTTGACGTAAAATGGTTCTCCTAAACTGCCTTGCAGCCTGTCATCAGCAAAGAAACCAACTCTGCTTCTAACAATTAAATTAAATAATAGACATCAAAAAGAAGATAATTGCTAACGTCAGGACCTGACTACCAAAATGTCAGTAGAATTATTTTGTGACGTTCACAACAGTAACATTCCCTGCACTGAGACGTAGTTTAACCTTTCGTATTTCGCTATTAAATACCGACCCAACTGAAATCTCTATCCTGGTAGTTTGGAACCGTCTTTTAGAGGAAGTGATATATTGCTACATACATGACGTAGTAGTCAATGATCTGTTGTGTTTGCAGTGAAAAGGTAAAAGTGGGTAATCATTAAAATAACAACACAGAATTACATATGACAGCAGTGGCGGCTCGTGGTAAGTTTTCTTGGTGGGGCAAGACACAAATTTTCGGAAAAATAATGGCTTTTGGTGTATTTACTATTATTTTTCTATTCCGGGAAGTTATTCTCTCTTTCGATTATTGGCGGGGCCGGGCCCCACTGGCCCTCAATGACGAGCCGCCCCTGTGTGACAGTAAGATAGAATGATTAGTAAATATCAGTTTGGGAATTAGTAAAACGAAGTTTAGAGTAATTGCTAGGATCTGTGTGAGTAGATGAGGAGGCAATGAAGAAACTAAAGACTAAAGGAAGAGAGAAAGAAGATGAGGACTAATGGATGGAAGGAAGAAGCTGGGTACGATAGCAAGGAAGAAGCTAATGCGGGAGGAAAGAAGGAAGAAGCTGAAGACTGGAGGAAGGACGCGGCTAAAAGCTGAAGTAAAGAAGGAGCTGATAACGTAAGGAAGAGCTGTAGCTAAGTAGAATGAAGAGTTGAAGACGAAGGAATAGCTGACGACGGAAGGAATGAGCTGACGACGAAGAATAAGCGACGACGGAAGAAATGAGCTGACGACGGAAGGAATAAGCTGTCAACGGAAGGAATGAGATGACGACGGAAGGAATGAGCTGACGACGGAAGGAATGAGCTGACGACGGAAGGAATCAGCTGACGACGGAAGGAATGAGCTGACGACAGAAGAAAGAAATAAGCAGAATGGAGTAGTTAATTATGGGAGGAAGATGCTGGGGAATAAAGGAAGAAAAGAATAAGCTAAAGACTAAAGGAGGAAAGGAAGAAGCTGAGGACTAAAGGAAAGAAGGAACTAAAGATGGAAGGAAACATTAAAAGAAAGATTAAGGATGGAAAAAGAAGGAAGGATGATAGGAAAACAGGAAGAAAAAAAGGAAAGCAAGAAGGAAGGATGATAGGAAGACAGAAGGAAAGGAAGGAAAGCAAGAAGGAAGGATGATAGGAAGACAGGAAGAAAGGAAGGAAAGCAAAAAGGAAGGAAGGAAAGCAAGAAGGAAGGAAGGAAAGCAAGAAGGAAGGAAGGAGAAGCAAGAAGGAAGGAAGGAAAGCAAGAAGGAAGGATAGGAAGACAGAAGGAAAGGAAGGAAAGCAAGAAGAAAGGAAGGAAAGCAAGAAGGAAGGAAGGAATGAAAGCAAGAAGAAAGGTAGAAATGCAAGAAGGAAATATGATAGGAAGACAGAAGGAAAGGAAGGAAAGCAAGAAGGAAGGATGATAGGAAGACAGAAGGAAAGGAAGGAAAGCAAGAAGGAAGGATGATAGATCAGGAGAAAGGAAGGAAAGCAAGATGGAAGGAAGGAAAGCAAGAAGGAAGGAAGGAAAGCAAGAAGAAAGGAAGGAAAGCAAGAAGGAAGGATGAAGGAAGGAAGAAGAAGAAGAAGGAAGGAAAGCAAGAAGGAAGGAAGGAAAGCAAGAAGAAAGGAAGGAAAGCAAGAAGGAAGGAAGGAAAGCAAGAAGGAAGGAAGGAAGAAGAAGAAGAAGGAAAGAAGAAGAGGAAGGAAAGCAGAAGAAGGAAGGAAGGAAAGAAGAAGAAGAGAAGCAAGAAGAAGGAAGGAAAGCAAGAAGGAAGGAAAGCAAGAAGGAAGGAAGGAAAGCAAGAAGAAGAAGGAAGGAAGGAAGAAGAAGAAGGAAAGCAAGAAGGAAGGAAGCAAGAAGAAGAAGGAAGGAAAGCAAGAAGAAGAAAGGAAGAAAGAAGAAGGAAGGAAGGAAGGAAGGAAAGCAAGAAGGAAAGGAAGGAAGAAGGGAAAGCAAGAAGGAAGAAAGGAAGGCAAGAAGGAAGAAAGGAAGGCAGGAAAGCAAGAAGGAAGGAAGGAATGAAAGCAAGAAAGAAGAAAGGAAGGAAAGCAAGAAGGAAGGAAGGCAGGAAAGAAAGAAAGACATACATGATGTAGACACAAATGTAATAAGACACAAGTAACTGTGAATAATAGATACGGATACTTTGTTTTAGCTGAGGCTAGTAGGTTTTGTTTTGTACTAACTATACCTTCTTCTTCTGCGCTCGCTAGAACATTCAGACGTAGCCATGGCGACTGGCGTGGCGATTCTGGCTGAATTTTGCGTGAAAGCCTGACTAACTATGAATGTGACTATTGGTAAATGAGAATATTGGATGTAAATTATAACAGTTTATAGCTGAAAAGTGAATTCTGATTATTACAATCTAAAACGGTGACTAGTGGATATGAATTCATTATTATGATTTAAGTGTTAGCCTCGAGACACAGCTGATGTAGATCCCATGTGGGAGATATTATCTGTAAAATCTGGTTCATGATCTTGTGTTCTGCGTATTTATGTTGACAATCGGTTTTTATTGATTATATGTGATGTTTACAAATGTCGAATGTTCTAGAGATATTCTATATCGTGTGTCGAAGGAGTGATTAGTGTATGTTAATATTATAGAGCCAAGGAAAGACCACGTAAAAGATGGATAGAAAATATCAAGTCCACACTGGATAAATGCGGATATAACACAATGAAGGGAGACTCATCTGGCTTTGGAACGCAAATTAAAGCTCTAACCCTTACGCTTAACAGCAAAAGTGGACCACCAATTCCATTATCCAACTGGGGAAAGACAAGAAACAAAATATTATAAAGTAGAGGGAAACGACTGGCTGAATGGAATAGAAATCGGGCTCCCATGCGGGATATATATATAGATACTTCGTGCGTGAACCACGAAGAGATCACAGTGGCATGAGATGCGCGTCATTAATTTCCATCGCTATGAAGCTGTTCTAAATAAATTTGACCAACGATCAATGATACGGGTGACTTCGTTAGACGAATGTTCTGAAGACATTCAGTGATTATATGTGACGTCGCTGTGCTGTGAATATCGTGATCTAATAACTACCTTTGTTTTAACTGCAACATAACAAAAACAAAGGCAGAACATTTATAACTCGTTGTATTTTGAACATCTGCGTCGTCTGCAGCATCTTAAGCGGTAGTGAGCTCAATCACAACGTCGCCCTCTGGTGCCGGGGCCCGCATGGAAAGTAAAGAATAGAACCACTGCGACCTACAACGCATGTCGTAAGAGGCGACTGATGTAGTCTCTAAGGATGCTACCCCAGTAAGTAAAAAGCAGCACAGAGATCGGATGTGCTGACCTACTTGAAGGCGCATAACTGGCACAACGTACAATCGCTCTTAGGTTCAGATCACATACAATTCACACAGAGTGGTTGACAAGTGGTCGATTTGGAGCGTTCAAAGAAGAAAACCCAATAGTACTTGGTTCAAACACCGTGACCTGTAGCTAGGAAGCTAATTTGTTCAGCGTGGATTTTTATGAATATTTAAAATGGATCTCACCGTTCATAAATCAATGGCAAACTACTGAACGTATATGTGGTGCCTGGAAAATTGACAACTAATTTACTGTGGTTGATGGCATCATCCATGTTACGATTTTCATTTCGTTTTGAGCATATAAAAAAACAAACATGAAGGTCTGGAGAATATAATCATGGATTCAGAATGTGATAAACGATTTGATAATGACCGCAACGGAGGCGGCACACCTAGTCTATGAAAGAGAAATGTAGAATGATAGGGTGGTAAAGTTATGCTCAAAACAAGCTGTTGAATAACGATAATCCCATATGTTTGTGATTGAAACCAACAGCGGAAAAAAAGGTGAGTAGGTTAAAGAATATCTACAGAAGAATAGTAGAAAATAAATGAGAGGTGGTATCTTCAAGGACAGTGATCTCTAGTCATCCTTCTCATTTAGATCTATGTTTTAATTTATTTAGTATTCCTTGTTTGTATTTCTTCCTTGAAAAAGACTTACGGTCGGAACGTCGGATTGTTGTTAGTTTTATCATTTAATTATTCATTTCTTGCTTGCTTCTGTCATACCATATATACGTGTCTTTGTCCTAAATCGACAATTTACATAGTATTGCTACAGCCTTTCTACAGTTTTCTCCAGATCCGATCCGGTTTGACAACCTCAGATTTGTAGGTTTCCTGACATCGCCAAGATAGTGTTGAGGAAGACTGCCCAGAAGAAATAAATAAGTGTAGAGCGACGGTTAGAACACTGCAGTTCGCTGGTAATGTGAAGATTTAATAGCAGAAATAATGTTTAGTATTAAATGTTACCTGTGAGTATAATGTCGCGCAGCACCTGGTCGATGACGTCCGCGTAGGTGATACACGTGATTTTCAACATTTAGTACGTTGCTTATCATTATTGCTGAGTTGCAACTTTCCCGCGACACATATATACATGCAGATGGTAATACAGTAGTTTGTCTTTACATTAATAACAGCCAACGTGATACATCAGTATGTCTCTACACACATAACAACAGAAGATGAAATGCTTGTCTGTACGTCAACACACATAAGAAGAGAAGGTGACCTACTAGAGTCAGTGACTATCTACACACATAAGAACAGAAGGTGACACACTGGTATGTCTCTACACACATGCGAACAGAAGGTGACACACTCTTATGTCTGTAACACACTAATATGTCTATACACAAATAAGAACATAAGGCGTAGACAAGAAGAGAAAGACTACGGATAAGATGGGTTCATGATGTGGCTGATGATTTGATCATGACGTCAGCATAGGTCTAGGCGAGAGAGAAATTCACAAGGACTGTTAGCACGACAAAGCTCTGCTCGTTACAAGTATTGATGATGATGATGATGAGGATGATAAGGATGATGATGATAATGACCAAATGTATTCGACGCATATGCAATCAGGTTCCTTTATCAGTGTGGCACCTGGTATTAAACAGACACCATTAGAAAGAACATCATTTGACTTTTAGCTAAACACAAGTCATCACAAACGAGTGATTTAATTTCTACCTATGAGAAACATGAGCCTGATGTGTCGATTACGCTCTGCATCGACAGGTTGCCGATACTGATGTGTCGATTCTTATGACCCATGTTGACGCATCATGGCTTATCAGGTGACTGTCAGACACCTGATGTCTGATTCTTTACCCGTGCCTGCACACGGGATTCCGACACCGATGTGTCGATTCTTTACCCTGGTGCCCTCTGGCACCGCGTTGCCGACACCTGATGTGTCGATTCTTTACCCTGGTGCCCTCTGGCACCGAGTTGCCGACACCTGATGTGTCGATTCTTTACCCTGGTGCCCTCTGGCACCGCGTTGCCGACACCTGATGTGGGATTTCATAGAGAGCACCTAGGAATGTCATCGGACACACTGGTGCGTCTGGTCACACCCTTTGAGAATCACTAGTTTACATTAACACAACCTATTCATGATTCTTAATTCGTCACCCAGATTGTCATTCTCCGACCTCACTTATTGATTGTTTGATTGTTTGATTGATTGTTTGATTGTTTGAGATTGTGATTTTTGCTGATTATTGATAAACATTATCAGCACTTCGGTGAATAACCATGCTGTCTTCAATATCTTTCTTACATATGAAGATCTCAGTGACAATTTACAAACTCCGTAACACATGCGAAGTTTCCCCCGTATAATTTTAAAAAAAGGAATATTGTGCAGAAATTTTATTTTTTAAATCTATTTGAATGAATTTTGTCTGGTCAGCGGCTTTGCAGCATAATTTATCCATTTTGTCTGGTCAGCAGCTTTGCAGCATAATTTATCCATTTTGTCTGGTCAGCAGCTTTGCAGCATAATTTATCCATTTTCAGCTGCCCAATGATTCTTTTACGTAGTCAGCTTCAACATTTGACCTATGTTTTATTAGCGAGACACGGGAACCATCAGTATGCATACTCTTCGATATCTGTTGGGGCAGACTGGGCACCTATGGGTCTGCCCGGAGTGCAATGACGTCAGTTTAGTAACCAATAACCTATGTTTTATCGTCCGTTTCCGATATGACTAGAAACTCGATCTCACCAAAATTGAGAGCAGCAATCTTTAGAAAGCTACCTCGATCACTTCACGCTGGGAACGAACCGAGTACCTTTGCAGCGAGATATGAGAACTTTACCTCTACGCCACAGAGGCATCCTTCTCTTTCCTCCTATATATCTCTTCTCATCCGCCCCTGGTACATTGCCATTGAGACGCTCTTCTATCTTTTCACCTACAGACATCTTCCCCTCCATCGCCAAATAATTTAACTGATATTTAATCAATAACTGCCCCATCTTAATGCGGTCTTTCGTGGATGTGATGTGCCTTTTTATTATTATTATTTGTAATCAATATTGAGATAACTTATAGATTTTTTATTTTATAACAAGGGGAGAGAATGAATATCATCTTAAGGGGAGATAGTAAATTGTATGATGGTATATGTGACGTAGAGGCTAAGTGCTCGTCTCTCGCGACAAAGGTATCAGGTTCGCTCCTTCTTGGAGCCGTCGAGGCATTTTTCAGAGCCCCCTGATCTAAGTCTAGGTGAGATTGAGTTCCTACTCCTATCGGAGACGGACGATAAAACGTAGGTCCCGTGTTCAATTTGAGCACGTAAAAGAACCCTTGGCAGTTCAAAATTGAGAAGAGTAGGCTGTAAAACCGCTGCCCTGGCAGAATTCATTAGAAAAGATCCAAGAGAACTGTTTAGTATATGTAACAACAAAATTATTTATAGAGAACACTTACAAATGGACGATAACGGAAAAAATGCAAATGTATCTAATGAACTGGGAATAAAAACGAATAACGATTTATTTTGCGTGCTTATCTAATACTAGACATACGTGTCTTTGTCCAAAATCTCCAGTTTTTTAAAGTATCATCACATCCTGCACCAATAACGCAAATATGGGCATCAAGTGGGTTGATAAAATTTTAGAAGACCTTGATTTTGCCGACGATATAGCCCTTTGAGTTCATCACATCAAGATATTCAAATGAAAACAAACCTTCTCCAAAATATCTCAGGACAAATTGATCTCCAAATAAACACCCCAAAAATAAAAATTGTTGACCTTACCAGCAGTCCAGAAAATATTCAACTAAAAACTACACTCTTGAAAAAGTCAAAAGTTTTACATACCTAGGAAGTATGATGACATCTACGGGGATACAGCGCCAGAAATTCCACACAGAATCGCATTGGCATCAAGTGCTTTTAACAAATTGTCAAATATATGGAAGTCCAATTCACTCAGCAAGCACTTAAAATTAAAGATCTTTAACTCTTGTGTGATTCCAGTATTAACTTATGGATGCGAGAGTTGGAAAGCAACAAAAGCTCTAGAAAGAAAATTAGATAACTTTGAGAATAAATTTAGAAGAATATTGAACCTCAAATGGTCAGATTTCAGACCCAATACACAAATAAGACAAGAGACCAAGCAAGAAAATGTATCAAATTTTATAAGAAAGCGCCGCTGGAACTACATCGGCCACACACTTAGAATGGATGGAGAAGACTCCTTACCAATCCCTCATATGGACACCAGAGGGAAAGAAAACGAGGAAGACCAAGAGAGACTCTGCGTAGAACCATCACCAGAGAAGGCTCAACGATGGGCCTAGTAAACATTAAAGACCTAAAACAGATAGCAACGAACCGCGAGACATGGAGAACTATGACCTCTGCCTATGCGCCGCCCACAGGCCCAAGAGGAAAGACTAACTAAATCACATCCTCCCGCGGTTTCTCCAGATCTGATCTGGTCCGGTTTGAAACCTGAGATTTATAGGTTTCCGTACATCACCAACTAACTTTTATCACTTTTTTTTTAGCGGCAGTGTGTTTATTTCTATTTTTACATCGTGTATCATTTCTGTTTCAGAAACTTGTCACCCTACAAGCAAGGGACTAAGAACACTGGAACACCACCGGTATCATCATCATCATCACCATCAATAACAACAACACCATTGCCAGCCTCCTCACCGTCTCTCAATAAAGATAACGCAAGTGTAACTAATAGCAGCACCAATAACATCTTACCTCGCAGCAACAGCGGCAAATCTTCGCTACCAACAGGGGGTACAGAGAGAGGCCGACTACATCAGAATCAACAACCTCCGGGTGGTGGTGTCGTTGTTGCAGGATGTAATACTACCAATAACAGTGGTGTCAGTAGCGGAACTGGGAATAATACTACAAATAACAGCAATAATAACGCCCAATCTTCTAGTCCAGGTAAGCTGCAGTTGTTGTCTGTTGTAGTTGCTGTCTATTAGTTCGTTGCAGTTGCTGTAGTTGTGTTGCTGTAGTTGTGGTGCTGTTGCTGTAGTTGTGGTTACTGTCTGTTGTAGTTGTGGTTGCTGGTCTGTTGTATGTTGGAGTTGTGGTTGCTGTCTGTTGTAGTTGTGGTTGCTGTAGTTCTGGTTGCTGTGCTGGGTTGTGAGTTCTGTTGCTGTACGTTGTGGTTGCTGTTGCTGAGTTCTGTCTGTAGTTGTGGATGCTGTCTGTTGTAGTTTGGTTGCTGTAGTTGTGGTTGATGTCTGTTGTAGTTCTGGTTGCTGTAGTTGTGGTTGCTGTCTGTTGTAGTTCTGGTTGCTGTAGTTGTGGTTGATGTCTGTTGTAGTTCTTGTTGCTGTAGTTGTGGTTGATGTCTGTTGTAGTTGTGGTTATTCTATGTTGGTAATGGGTCTCTGTGGCGTAGAGTTTAGGTGCTCGTCTATCGTTCCAAAGATGCTCAGTTCCCTCCCTGGTGAACGTGTTCCCGTAGTTCAAGTTGCTCACGAAATAGAACACTTGACCGTTCAAAAATCAAGAAGAGCAGGTTGAAAATTCGCTGCCCGGGGGCAAAATTCATTAGAAAAGATAAAAATAAAATTCCTACAAAAATATCTTCACAATCTTCAAAATTACATCGGGACCCTCGTCGGTGCTGCGGAGTTCATGCATTGCAACATGTGTAACAATGAGGTCGGAGCACGCATGGTTACTCACTAAAGTGCATTGATGATGACCATATACATAAACTAAATAAGGCATTTGTAAAGTTGTGTCAAAAGTTATAGTCCTCTTTATCGTTTTTTTCTGACAGTGAATATATTTTTAGAGATCAGTAGCTTTGATAAAACGTGTGGTCTGTCCAGGATCTCTATTATGCTATACAGTCTTGCTTCCGTTTGGAATAGTATAAAACCAATGTTCGTCTCCACAAGTGACATAGTCTAAAATATCCTAAAGGATCTACTACTGTAGGATTTACTTCATTGCACCGGGTTTTACCCATATAGCTCGGCCCCTCTCCGCAGAAACGATATACCATCTGCTGAGAGTACTACACAAGTCATGAACCCCATAGCTTCGGCAACAATCCTAGAGATCTCGTAAAAATATATTTGTGAAAGAACGACACGGTCGATTCAAAACCAGGACATTTGGGACGCAATGCAACGGCGTAGCCACTTAGTCACAGAGATCCATAACCTTAGATTAATGACAATTGAATCTCTTTAAGTTTTGTGTTCACTTAATAATTTTCTAAGCTGAAAAAAATAACAACTAACGTGATTCCAAATCTGGTACAAAATACTGACAGATCGTGAGATAATCCAGAGTGGATTGAAACATTTCTCACTTCCACAACCGTTGACAGGCTAATCCAGTTTAAACCTCGTATCTTGGCTCCCTCACGCGACATGAGCGAACTGCTTTACAGATTAGTTTAGAGATGATGTCATGTCACGAGACGGTCTCATAGTTACGTGTTACCGTAAATAGTCCAGATGGGATTGGTAAGTGCAATGAGTTTATCTATCCTTAGTTCATTAGTTTTATTGTGGCTCTCTACTATAAAAGTTCATGGTACATATCACTATTTTGTTTTTTATTTTACAAATTGAGATTGACTGGATATTCAGGAAGAATTTTTTGGACGTTCTACATTGTTGGGGGCGTAGAAGCTGAGTAAATTGTCACACTTTTTAACTCCTATCGAGATCTGTAGAGTCATTATTCGGTCACTGGTACCTTCTTGGGAGTCTGATAAGGCCGCGCACAAGATGGGATTTTACAGCAAACCCTACACCAGATTACCGATGTTCTGTTTTGGCTCACCCACTCCAGAGGAAGGTGTACCCACCACCCACCTCTGACAGCTTACCCTCGTCAGGGAGTCTGGTCTCGCTCAGGGCAGCTATGTACACATTGTAGCCGATTCTCTGGCCACGAGTGCAGTTCCTCTCTTAGGTCCTTCAGCTTTGTATTTGTCTAGTAATGTTCTCATGTTCCACGCGCCTATGCTGAAAGCCTTAAACTTGTTCTTCATTTTGTCTGCTGTGTAGATTTGTATTTGTGTGTAGTTGTCTGAAACTGTAGCTTGCTCTATATTTGCATTAAACTGAGGACAAGTTGCGGTTTTGGACGACTTACTGTTGGATGAAGACCATACATTGACGTTGAATTAATCTAGCGATTTATAGCAACAAAGATATTCTGATACCTGGCCACCCAAAAATCTGAAGGTTCACAGTTTCATGGAATGTCTGTAGATAATGTAAAGGTAACATCTACAACATCTGTCCAATTGACGGTATGACACCCTGACCAACACATGTCAAACACACAATATTTGGTCAACCTATTGTCGGACACACTAGCAAACACACGTATTACAAACCGCAATATCGTATCAGCCTACAGTGGGACACTAGGAAACTCACATATAAACGATCAACTGGCAATCCGACACACTGGCAAACAAAAACGCACGTGATCATACATCATTTGATCAACTTAGTCAGACACACTAGCAAACGCACACATAAGGCGCATAATGGCTTTTCAACTAAAAGTTTAACACATCGGCAAACACACACATAAACACAATACACAATTTCGCATGGGAAACCAGTTATTATAGACTGGAATAGTTAAGCCTTGATGTGTTCTGGAAGGGAGGTAACTTGATTATCGTGTTTACATAATTTAACACACCTGGACATAACAACAACAAGACGTGTTCTTATATTGACACCAGCCAATCTTGTCTTAAAAGCTTTAATCCCGTATCAAACAAACGAAACTAGCAGGTAAAACGCCAGGTATGTACATGTGGAATCCTCATGTCTGACCTACAGTTGTGATACATCCTCCAATGAAGGATTTATTTTTACATGAGTAAAATTGTACAAGTCAAACTTCTGTGGCTATGAATTGTTCAATACATCCTCCAATGAAGGATTTATTTTTACATGAGTAAAATTGTACAAGTCAAACTTCTGTGGCTATGAATTGTTCAATACATCCTCCAATGAAGGATTTATTTTACATGGTAAAATTGTACAAGTCAAACTTCTGTGGCTATGAATTGTTCAATACATCCTCCAATGAAGGATTTATTTTTACATGAGTAAAATTGTACAAGTCAAACTTCTGTGGCTATGAATTGTTCAATACATCCTCCAATGAAGGATTTCTTTTTACATGAGTAAAATTGTACAAGTCAAACTTCTGTGGCTATGAATTGTTCAATACATCCTCCAATGAAGGATTTCTTTTTACATGAGTAAAATTGTACAAGTCAAACTTCTGTGGCTATGAATTGTTCAATACATCCTCCAATGAAGGATTTATTTTTACATGAGTAAAATTGTACAAGTCAAACTTCTGTGGCTATGAATTGTTCAATACATCCTCCAATGAAGGATTTCTTTTTACATGAGTAAAATTGTACAAGTCAAACTTCTGTGGCTATGAATTGTTCAATACATCCTCCAATGAAGGATTTATTTTTACATGAGTAAAATTGTACAAGTCAAACTTCTGTGGCTATGAATTGTTCAATACATCCTCCAATGAAGGATTTCTTTTTACATGAGTAAAATTGTACAAGTCAAACTTCTGTGGCTATGAATTGTTCAATACATCCTCCAATGAAGGATTTATTTTTACATGAGTAAAATTGTACAAGTCAAACTTCTGTGGCTATGAATTGTTCAATACATCCTCCAATGAAGGATTTATTTTTACATGAGTAAAATTGTACAAGTCAAACTTCTGTGGCTATGAATTGTTCAATACATCCTCCAATGAAGGATTTATTTTACATGAGTAAAATTGTACAAGTCAAACTTCTGTGGCTATGAATTGTTCAATACATCCTCCAATGAAGGATTTATTTTTACATGAGTAAAATTGTACAAGTCAAACTTCTGTGGCTATGAATTGTTCAATACATCCTCCAATGAAGGATTTATTTTTACATGAGTAAAATTGTACAAGTCAAACTTCTGTGGCTATGAATTGTTCAATACATCCTCCAATGAAGGATTTCTTTTTACATGAGTAAAATTGTACAAGTCAAACTTCTGTGGCTATGAATTGTTCAATACATCCTCCAATGAAGGATTTCTTTTTACATGAGTAAAATTGTACAAGTCAAACTTCTGTGGCTATGAATTGTTCAATACATCCTCCAATGAAGGATTTATTTTTACATGAGTAAAATTGTACAAGTCAAACTTCTGTGGCTATGAATTGTTCAATACATCCTCCAATGAAGGATTTATTTTTACATGAGTAAAATTGTACAAGTCAAACTTCTGTGGCTATGAATTGTTCAATACATCCTCCAATGAAGGATTTATTTTTACATGAGTAAAATTGTACAAGTCAAACTTCTGTGGCTATGAATTGTTCAATACATCCTCCAATGAAGGATTTATTTTTACATGAGTAAAATTGTACAAGTCAAACTTCTGTGGCTATGAATTGTTCAATACATCCTCCAATGAAGGATTTATTTTTACATGAGTAAAATTGTACAAGTCAAACTTCTGTGGCTATGAATTGTTCAATACATCTTCCAATGAAGGATTTATTTTTACATGAGTAAAATTGTACAAGTCAAACTTCTGTGGCTATGAATTGTTCAATACATCCTCCAATGAAGGATTTATTTTACATGAGTAAAATTGTACAAGTCAAACTTCTGTGGCTATGAATTGTTCAATACATCCTCCAATGAAGGATTTCTTTTTACATGAGTAAAATTGTACAAGTCAAACTTCTGTGGCTATGAATTGTTCAATACATCCTCCAATGAAGGATTTCTTTTTACATGAGTAAAATTGTACAAGTCAAACTTCTGTGGCTATGAATTGTTCAATACATCCTCCAATGAAGGATTTATTTTACATGAGTAAAATTGTACAAGTCAAACTTCTGTGGCTATGAATTGTTCAATACATCCTCCAATGAAGGATTTATTTTTACATGAGTAAAATTGTACAAGTCAAACTTCTGTGGCTATGAATTGTTCAATACATCCTCCAATGAAGGATTTCTTTTTACATGAGTAAAATTGTACAAGTCAAACTTCTGTGGCTATGAATTGTTCAATACATCCTCCAATGAAGGATTTATTTTTACATGAGTAAAATTGTACAAGTCAAACTTCTGTGGCTATGAATTGTTCAATACATCCTCCAATGAAGGATTTATTTTTACATGAGTAAAATTGTACAAGTCAAACTTCTGTGGCTATGAATTGTTCAATACATCCTCCAATGAAGGATTTATTTTACATGAGTAAAATTGTACAAGTCAAACTTCTGTGGCTATGAATTGTTCAATACATCCTCCAATGAAGGATTTATTTTACATGAGTAAAATTGTACAAGTCAAACTTCTGTGGCTATGAATTGTTCAATACATCCTCCAATGAAGGATTTATTTTACATGAGTAAAATTGTACAAGTCAAACTTCTGTGGCTATGAATTGTTCAATACATCCTCCAATGAAGGATTTATTTTTACATGAGTAAAATTGTACAAGTCAAACTTCTGTGGCTATGAATTGTTCAATACATCCTCCAATGAAGGATTTATTTTTACATGAGTAAAATTGTACAAGTCAAACTTCTGTGGCTATGAATTGTTCAATACATCCTCCAATGAAGGATTTATTTTTACATGAGTAAAATTGTACAAGTCAAACTTCTGTGGCTATGAATTGTTCAATACATCCTCCAATGAAGGATTTATTTTTACATGAGTAAAATTGTACAAGTCAAACTTCTGTGGCTATGAATTGTTCATTTCTCAATATATTTGCATCATGTAACGTTACAGTAGCATCTTTCTTTCAGTTTTCTAATCCTCTTTTGCTTCACAGCGTCAGAAAAAGAAGATATTTATAGAATGGGTACTTATGAGCGCTGCGCCTTTTACTGCATTTGTTAGTTATGTGGTTTAACTTTTGCGTGGGTGACATTTTGCTTTCTATCTGTTGTATCTGAGTAGTATTGTCCTTTGTGGTGCACTCTCTGCTGGTAACCTGCTTATGTGTCTGCTGGTAACCTGCTTATGTGTCTGCTGGTAACCTGCTTATGTGTCTGCTGGTAACCTGCTATGTTCCGCACCATTTAATTTGTTGTTTCGTGATGACGTTCGGTATTGATAGGGTACTCACCTTTTTTTCTTGATGTACGCAAGAACTAGGAAAAAAATTAAATGTTTTGAAACAAGGTGATACTTTTTTAAATATAAAATGCACTGACCAGAGATGAGAAAAGTCTAGACATAATACACGATCTGAACATTGAAAAATATTGGCTCATAAACAAATTATATACTGGAAACTGAAATATTTTCTTCATAATCAACGTAACAGTTTAGGAATAACAATAATGGAGTTATTTATAGATGACATTGCAGTATCCTGTCCACAAGGAAAAATAACTATCACCCAAGCCACTAGAGCAGCACAAGAGAAAAACAGAAAGTCACGACACTGGGCAAACAACTCGGTGTGACGACAAAACAAAAAGAAGAAAGAAAATAACGGAGTGCAATTGTTTATGGAAGGCGTGTTGTCATAGGATGAGAAAAATGATTATAACAACACAACTTTTAATAAACCAGTAATGTCATGAAATAGTGGTTTGAAGACAACGGTAATGGAAGGCATGGTTTCTGGAGTACGAGGCAGGGGACGACTAAGACGAAGGTGGCAGCAGAACATCAAAGAAATCTTGAACATAACTCTGGAAGAGGAGGGAGAACCTGCTAGAGACAGAGAGATTTTTAGGCGGGCTGTGAAGAATGCACCTTTCATCAAGGGACATGATACAATTTGCATAATCATCAAGGGACATGATACAATTTGCATAATCATCAAGGGACATGATACAATTTGCATAATCATCAAGGGACATGATACAATTTGCATAATGACATAGTTAGTGAGTACTGGAAACATAATGACATAGTGAGTACTGTAAACATAATGACATAGTGAGTACTGTAAACATAATGACATAGTGAGTAGTGTAAACATAATGACATAGTGAGTACTGTAAACATAATGACATAGTGAGTAGTGTAAACATAATGACATAGTGAGTACTGTAAACATAATGACATAGTGAGTACTGTAAACATAATGACATAGTGAGTACTGTAAACATAATGACATAGTGAGTACTGTAAACATAATGACATAGTGAGTACTGTAAACATAATGACATAGTGAGTAGTGTAAACATAATGACATAGTGAGTACTGTAAACATAATGACATAGTGAGTACTGTAAACATAATGACATAGTGAGTACTGTAAACATAATGACATAGTGAGTACTGTAAACATAATGACATAGTGAGTAGTGTAAACATAATGACATAGTGAGTACTGTAAACATAATGACATAGTTAGTACTGTAAACATAATGACATAGTGAGTACTGTAAACATAATGACATAGTGAGTACTGTAAACATAATGACATAGTGAGTACTGTAAACATAATGACATAGGTATGTATAAACATAATGACATAGTGAGTACTGTCAACATAATGACATAGTGAGTACTGTCAACATAATGACATAGTGAGTACTGTAAACATAATGACATAGTGAGTACTGTAAACATAATGACATAGTGAGTACTGTAAACATAATGACATAGTTAGTACTGTAAACATAATGACATAGTGAGTACTGTAAACATAATGACATAGTGAGTACAATATCATACACAAACTGCAGACATTCCAAAATACATGTTAAGAAGAAGAATCCTACAAATATGATGGCCAAATATGATGGCCAAATACAAAACTGTGCATTATTGGAGACCATCATTACAAGACAAAGATTGAGGTGGATTGCTCATTTATATCGTATACCAGTAGGGACATTGATTAGGACAACTCTCCGATGAACAACTGGTGGGAAATGAAGACCTGGACATTAAAAAAGAAAACACGGAGAAGAATTGTTGAAAGAGAGTTGAAAGATTGTGTCCTACCGTGGGATATGATTAGTTCTACAGGGTGTTTAAGATAATAGCAGCCCGTGAATGGAGCTGATCTGGCATATATGTATGGAAATGAGAAGGTTCAGTTATGACGTAGTATAGGTCAAGGTTGTGTGACGGTGTGTAATTGTAGTGCGGGAAGGGCGATGAACAAATGTGACGTAGGACGAGCTAGTCAGAACCAGTTTAAATAGTAAATAAACACAACTCAATTTGTACCTGGCAACTTTCAAATTGTCAATGGGGCTGCAATTATCTTGAACACCCTGTAGAAAAGTGGCAGAACGGCAACAATGTAAATCTTTTCTGGAAGTCTTATGTGTGAGAAACGAGACACGTAGAAGATATAGATAGATATAGATAATGATAGAGATGATAGTAGAACTAGTTAGAGATTGAGTTTATCAGGTTGGTTTTGATAACATTAGCACATTTGTGGCTACTTCATGCACCGAATTACATTGAAAGGCAACACAAGCAATGGTTCAGACATTTAATGAGAATGCAATACACCCAATCACTAATAACATCATACAATAAAAAAAAAGATTAGGTACTAGAGCAAAGGACAGACTATCATCTTCCGACTCAGGGTAGGACATAACAGATTGAATAAACACCTACACAGGCTACTATTATCCCCATCCTCTCCGTGTCCCCGTGGCACCGCTGAGCAAACCACAGAGCATGTCCTGCAAGACTGTCCCCTGTAGTATGTCCTCCCTAGAAAGGAATGCTGGCCCTACAACTCGAACACTATATTCAAAACTACATGGCACCAGAGATGAGCTCCAGACAACAGTAGACTTCATCATAAGAACGCGTCTAACGGTATAATCATCAAGACTACATGGCACCAGAGATGAGCTCCAGACAACAATCGACTTCATCATAAGAACGCCTATAACTGTATAAACATCAAGACTACATGGCACCAGAGATGAGCTCCAGACAACAGTCGACTTCATCATAAGAACGCGTCTAACTGTATAATCATCAAGACTACATGGCACCAGAGATGAGCTCCAGACAACAGTCGACTTCATCATCACGAACGCCTATAACATGTATAAACATCAAGACTACATGGCACCAGAGATGAGCTCCAGACAATAGTCGACTTCATCATAAGAACGCGTCTAACTGTATAAACATCAAGACTACATGGCACCAGAGATGAGCTCCAGACAACAGTCGACTTCATCATAAGAACGCCTATAACTGTATAAACATCAAGACTACATGGCACCAGAGATGAGCTCCAGACAACAGTCGACTTCATCATAAGAACACCTATAACTGTATACACATCAAAATAGCGATCGCAAAGAAGAGGAGTCAAGTAAAGACCAAGAAAAAAGATGGATAGAAAAGATCACGACCACACTAAACACGGAAATATGGACCTGGAACGCAAATTAAAGCTCTCACTATACGTTTAATGGCAAGAGTGGACAACTATTTCCATCATCCATCTGGGGAAAGACAATAGAAAATAGCACAGTGTGTAAAGGGCATGTTACACGGTGTGTACTTATATTAGGCATACTGTGCCAATTACCATTTTGTTTCAGATGTCAATGACCTTGAGTCTGGTCTTTAATTTAAAACGTTCCGTGTCTGCGTTACATTTACAGTCATCTGTTAACCTTCACATACTCACGTGAATGTCAGTGGCGTTGCAACGTCCCATTCACGCTGTGGGGTACATAATTATAATCAGGTCAGAGTGTGCAGCATTCAGATAGCAGTTTCATGTCTGTTTTCCAGGATTAATTTTTTCTCTTAGTTTTTCGGTTCTGCAATGGTTACTTCCGTTCAGAAAGCAATGGCAAACTATTGAACGCATAAGTGGTGCCTAGAACATCGACGTCTCGTTTACTGTGATTGATAGCGAAGTCATGTAAGGGATATGTCATAATTTTCAATATTTGCTTAATTAAACGGTTTCAGGTCTTAGTAAGTTTCTGTCTTATGACTTTCCAGTCCTGCAAAGTTTCATTATTCTCCTAACTTTGTCGAGTCCTGCAAACTTTAATTATTCTCATAACTTGTCGGTCCTGTAAAGTTTAATTAATTATTCTCATAACTTGTCGGTCCTGCAGTTTACTCTATTTTTAAATTATTTCAAGTGTCTGCAAAGTTAATTGCTCCAATTATTTTCTTACATCCTGCAAAGTTTACTTCTTTGTCTTTCGGTCCAACTTTGAAGTTGTACTCCTTTTGGCAGTTTCTTTTCTAGAGTGCACATCTTTCTGGCTGACCTTCCCGTTATATTATCGAGTGTACCCTTCTAGAGTTTTAGCTTGCCTAGAGTGAACTCCATCTGGAGGTTTTACGTATGCCTAGGTCGAACTCCATCTGGAGGTTTTACGTTCGCTAGGAATGAACTCCATCTGGAGGTTTTACGTTCCGTTCGGTCCTCTAGAGTATACTCCTTCTGGTGGTTTTCTGTTCCGCCAGAGTATACTCTTTCTAGTGGTGTTCCGTTTTACAAGTGTACTTCTTCTGGTGGCTTTCCGTTTCGATAGAGTGTACTCCGTGTGGTTTTCTGTTTCTTTAGAATGACTCCGTAAGTACAAATTGAAATGTAAGAAATAAAAGTAAATGCACCCATTTTATAGCACTTGATATATAGGGTAATACGGTGTTGGGCCCGTATTTGTATTGACCATCGGACACGATGGGTGATGTGGTCAACATCACGCCCGCTGCATTTACTTCCTGGTACCCAGCTGAGACTGGGTCGACCTGAGAGCTATTACGGTCGGAAAATGTCCACGCCAACTGAGGACTTGAGCCTAGACCACTAGTCTAAGTAGCAAGCTCACTAGCAACTACGCTACTGCGTCTCTAATTTGAATCGTAGCTTTCAAATTTTATAAAGAAATTTGATGGACATGTAATTTTGTAAAAACGTAAATGTCATTTTATTACACGTTAATATAATGCAGAAAAATAAATTATAAACTGGTCTTGTCTTGTCTTATCCACATGTGTCGTGAAGCGGCGTGGGGAGTTTCATTTTTCTATCCGGTGTCAGGTGTGTTGCATCTGTAGTTGTTAGTCTTTGATGTCACAGGATATCTGAGTGATATATTTATCCATAGGGTTCTTGATCTTCCTCAGGCTCAGCGGTTGGGTTGTCGGTTGCTATATGCTTGAGATGGTAATAGATCTGGTTTCATTCTCATTAGACAACTGAACCTCTTTATTTGTTATCTTCTAATATATTGAATACATAATGTGATTCCAACGAGATTTCTAATGTTCTCACTTATGAATCTGTCCCGTCTTGTAACATTGACTGCTTTTATTTAACAGTTCATTCCACATGTTGTTGTCCTCTTCACCCTTCGCCCCTAGGGAGACATAGGTTCACCAACCAAGGTCTATCAAGTCTTTTTTCTTAATCTCTTCTTACCCTATCGCCCTTTAGGGAGACCCTAGGTTACGCAACCTGGAGGGCCTTTCCAAGCCTGTCTATCATCAAGCCGTTTTCTTTTCTCTCGATGTTCTCACAGCTCATATGAACAGCTGATTCTAGTTGTCCATTCTCTAGACCCTGATTTGAGTTAATATCATTATCTTAGTTTTTTATCTCTGAATTTCCATTCTTGAAATTTCACATGTTTAATCTTTCTTTATTAAGGTTTAGTTAGGGACCATGTTTGACATTGCTACCAGTTTAAAACCGTTACTGAGCAAAAATACGTTAGGTACTATTTCTAGAAAAAAATAACTTGAAAAAATGAACAAAGTCATGGCGCCTGCTGCGGCACTAGGTAGTTAGTGAGTTAAATAACAACCACTACTACTGCTGCTTAATTCATAGCTAACGTAGCTGAATTCGGTCATGGTCGTATTTCCGTCGATTTCACCTACACCGGACATCAGTGTCATTGTGTTGTATTGAGCCAATGGACAGTCATTTAGAATCGTGGTCAGGGAGACACGTACGGGGATCTGTGTGGTGCTATCCGTTGCTTGATGTGATGAGTCACCAGTTTGTCTCTGGTTCGGATTTAGTCTGATTTTGAGTAACCTGAAAGTGGATTAGCCCGGGAGATAATGTTAGTGGTTAGAGGGGCACTCATGATGTCCTCAATTTGACTGTTAAACACACATGTGCGTGTGTGTGACTTTTTGTGTCTCCGGTCTTTCGCTACACACACACCTCTCTCTTCTTATTGTCTCTCCCTCCTACAACGCTATTAATTATCTCACTCCCTCTCTACTTCTGCCTCTCACCTTTACCTCTCCATCTTTCTAACTCTCTCTCTCTCTTAATCTTGCTCCCTCTCCCTCCCACACTACTATCCATTCGCTCACTCTCACGCTTACTCTCTCTCTCTCTCCTTCTCCCTCTCACTTTTTCTTCCATCTTTCTAACTCTCTCTCTCTCAATCTTTGTCTCTCTCCCTTTCACACTGCTATTTATGCTCTCTCTCCTTCTCCCTCTCTCTCCTTTCTTCTCCCTCTTCACACTCTTTCACTCATTCTATGCATTTTTCTATTTTGCACTGACTTTGTTTCTCTTACTGTCTCTTTCTCTCTCTCTCTCTCACTATTTCTAACGTATCTCCATCTTTCAGTCATTGTTTCTTATCTCAATGTATTCATTCCCTCTTGTTGGGTTTCTCTCATTTCTTTCACTTTCTCCCTCTTTCTCTTTTATTGCCTTTTCTATCACTGACTTCTTCTATTTCATTCTTTCTCACTGATGTTTTCTCTTTATCATTCTTTCTCTCTACCTATCTGTCTGTATTACTTCTATTTTGTTTCTCATTGCCTCTCTCTCCTAACACGTTATCGATCTATCTATCTTAATCTTACTCTTTCATTTTTATTGTTTTTCACTTTATTTTCCTTACCTCTCTTTTCTCTCTCTCTATCTCCATTTCTATTACACTATTATTTGCGTCATCACTCTCAGTGTTTACTCTTATTTTTATTTTCTTCAGTTTTCTCTCTTTCTTTACCTCTCAGTTTTTTTTTTTTGTTTTTTACCCGATCCAGAAGCACTTGAGCTTTTCAGCTCTTCGCTCGGTGCCATGGACATCGTAACCCTTCGGTTCAGTGCCACGAACACTGTAAATCTGGGGAATCTGTGGCTTGTTCTGCCATCCCTCGGAATTGAACCCGCACACACGAGGGATAGTCACCCGTAGTCCAACGCGCTACGAACACGCTGGGCAGACGGGCACCTCTCAGTTTAAGATTTTTCTTAATTTATTTCTCATTTTTATACTTGTTTTCTCACATTGTCTTTATCTCTTTTACTCAGGCATCTTCTCCTCCCACACACGCCGTTTCCTTCTGACCCTTGTCGCGATTCACTTTCTCTCACTCATTTTATGTCTCCATGTCACTCTCTCACTCATTTTATGTCTCCATGTCACTCTCTCACACACTGTCTTTCCATCTTCCATCCACGATATACAGTCCAGCAATCAACAGACACGTCTGATTATTCTAGCTTCAGCTTGTGCATACTTAACTTGGTTATTAGAATTATATAGCAGTGGGGTCCTCTAATAGAGTGACACGGGAACACTTGATGAGTGAGACACTGTAACATCTAACAAACAGGTCTGGTGAGCCGACAAGTTTACTGGCATCATGGTGGAGAAATACGACAAAATGGGAGTGTCAGAGAGTAGAGAGAGATAGAGGTAGATAGAGGTAGATAGTGATAGAGAGAGGTAGATAGAGGTAGAGATAGTGAGAGGTAGAGATATATTGTTTTAGGTCGCCAATGGTGAATACGATAACACAGTTCGGTACGGATACGAACCCATGGCCTTCAGAGCGCAAGGCAAACTTCTTAACCACTTTGCCACATATACCTACCCTGATCTTCTTAACCACTTTGCCACATATACCTACCCTGATCTTCTTAACCACTTTGCCACATATACCTACCCTGATCTTCTTAACCACTTTGCCACATATACCTACCCTGATCTTCTTAACCACTTTGCCACATATACCTACCCTGATCTTCTTAACCACTTTGCCACATATACCTACCCTGATCGTCTTAACCACTTTGCCACATATACCTACCCTGATCTTCTTAACCACTTTGCCACATATACCTACCTTGATCTTCTTAACCACTTTGCCACATATACCTACCCTGATCTTCTTAACCACTTTGCCACATATACCTACCCTGATCTTCTTAACCACTTTGCCACATATACCTACCCTGATCTTCTTAACCACTTTGCCACATATACCTACCCTGATCTTCTTAACCACTTTGCCACATATACCTACCTTGATCTTCTTAACCACTTTGCCACATATACCTACCCTGATCTTCTTAACCACTTTGCCACATATACCTCCCCTGATCTTCTTAACCACTTTGCCACATATACCTACCCTGATCTTCTTAACCACTTTGCCACATATACCTACCTTGATCTTCTTAACCACTTTGCCACATATACCTACCCTGATCTTCTTAACCACTTTGCCACATATACCTACCCTGATCTTCTTAACCACTTTGCCACATATACCTACCCTGATCTTCTTAACCACTTTGCCACATATACCTACCCTGATCTTCTTAACCACTTTGCCACATATACCTACCTTGATCTTCTTAACCACTTTGCCACATATACCTACCTGATCTTACTTAACTCACTTTGCCACCATATACCTACCTGATCTTCTTAACCACTTTGCCACATATACCTACCCTGATCTTCTTAACCACTTTGCCACATATACCTACCCTGATCTTCTTAACCACTTTGCCACATATACCTACCCTGATCTTCTTAACCACTTTGCCACATATACCTACCCTGATCTTCTTCTTTGCGTTCGTTCTTCACGACCAATTTTAATCACTCTTTGTGATATGTTTAATTTTTGCCAAGAACGTGTATACGTTGCACATCGTTTTGGTAGTCCCCTAAACGCATAGACTTCTACACGTTTAGGACATATACGTTTAGGACATATACATCCGATTTCAGCCAAGCCTCATTAGTCGCTTATTACGACATGCGGGGCAGGTAACAGTGGTTCTATTCTTTACACTCCAAATTTGCGCCCCGGTAACCACTCGGGCGCTACCCTGATCTGAATGTCATACTCATATGAATGCCATACTCATTTGAATGACATACTGATCTAAATGCCATACTGATCTAAATGCTATACTGATCTAAATGTTCTATAGCTAGATCTAAATGTATACTGATCTAAATGTTATACTGATCTAAATGTTATACTGATCTAAATGTTATACTGATCTAAATACCATACTGATCTGAATACCATACTGATGTGAATGACATATTGATGTGAATGCCATACTAGTCTAAATTACATACCTGATCTAGCAAGATATCGAATCCTTGTCTGACAGCTGTATGATCTAGAGTTCCAAATCTAATTTAACGATGTATTTTTATATTTGATTGACATATAGAAATTGTAAACTCGTCGTAGGAATTAGTTTTTGCATTCTGTTTCTAGTATTGCTTTCTGGAGTCACCTTATTAAAGCACAAACCAATAAGACGATGACGCTGCTGTACACTGATAATATCGGTCAATATATGATTTGCATTCCTCTGTGTGTGTGTATATGTCTGTTCCTCAGCGTTAGTGTATTTGTGTTTCTTTGTGTTGCGTGGTGGGCGGAAACATAATTCATCTTCAGATTCATTCAAAACAAGTTCAACAGCTTGCTTTGTTGTTATAATTTTAAAATGACCATTTCCGAAAAATTTAGAACATCTTTTCAACATAGTATCACTTAACTAATTACCTTATCAGTAACAAAAATAAATCACACAACAGCGTCTGTCATCGTCTGTCATCTAGCAAAACCACGTAGAACGCATGGGTTGTGTTTGACGCCACAGTTGTACATAATTTATTTTCAAATACCGACAAGTTATGAAAAAATATATTCAGACCGATATAACGGGAGCGCGGGATATACAATGCTTACATTCAATCCCGAAATATCAGGAGCCCGGACTCTAGAGTTAATCAGTTCAGATTCAGTTTGGTATATTTTCATTGCACCCCATCAAGTGCTCCGATCTCCATCGCAATATCTCCAACAGCGTCCAGCGACTAGCTGTACCAATTCCATGTTGATGTAACCACTCAAACTTCTCTTGTGCTTCTCTTTTATGTCTGCTCCAATCCAAGCTCTTGCATGTTCTAGCAGTTGAGGTGAATTATTAGTTTGATGACAATCTTTTGTTGGTTTGTTATGTAAGGGTTTGCAGCCTCTTTGAGCAGAGGCACGCAGCTTTCAACCTAAAGTACGAACCTTGTTTTGGTTATATCAGAGCGTGTAGGCCAACAAACATGAAAGATAAGAATTCATTATTTCGAGAATCCAGATATTCATCATAAGTGAAAGTTCTCATTGTAGTCACCTTTTGGGAGAGCGTTGAGAATGTCAGCTCTATCCATTGGCTGACCCCCCGATATGATGACAGAACAAATCATCATGTATGATCTCTCATTGTCATCACCCTCCTGTTCTCCTGAACGAAGGTAAATATAATTCTGCGAATTGTTGGCGCTTGTAGTGACTCAGTTGATTATCGGAGTTGAATTCAGAGAAGGCACGCCTGGATTGCGGAGGAACACTTATAAAAAAAGGAAAGCATGCATTCACGCAAAAATCAGTCAGAAGTGCAATACCAGGCGCAATGGCACCGCCCGAATTTATAGCGGGCGAACGCAAGACGACGAAGATTACCTGAGCACCGACTAGCCTTTCACATTTCCGATCATATTCAATGAATCATTCAGAATGCATGCATGAGTGTGGTTTTGTGACTCAAGTCAGAGTAGTGCCTTAGTCATCGCTAGTACTTTCACTGTCATGCTACTTGTACTTTACATTGTTGTAAAACTTTACATTCAAATAGAACTTCACATTCAAATAGTTTATTGTATCCATGGGCGCCCAAACGTTAAGACAAAGGGGGCGAGGAACTGTTACTCTTACTTTTTGATAAAACAGTTTTATGTGAATCTAGTCTTCCCATTTTTCCACATAGTAAACTAGCAACTATCATTTTTCCACATAGTAACAACTATCATTTTTTCACATAGTAACAACTAACAACTATCATTTTTTCACATAGTAAACTAACAACTATCTTTTTTTATTAAGTAATTTTCCTACCCCTTGAAAAAAGTATGGTGACGCCCACGATTGTGTCAAGACCAACATTTTTATATATCATACTAGCGATAGCAGAGATGGCCGACGATCTAACCTTGATTGATTGATGATTGATTGATTGATTAATATGACTATCATCACTGCACTTCGGTGAGTAACCTTGTGTGTGCTCTGATCTTTCTTACACATGAAGATCCCAGCTGCAGTGCACGAACTCCGTAGCACGGGCAAGGGTCTCCTATGTAATTTTGAAGATGGTCAAGACATTTATGTAGGAAATCTGTTTTTATTTTTTTCTAATAAATTTTGCACGAGCAGCAGCTTTCCAGCCTGCTCTTCTCGATTTTGAACTGCCAAAGGTTCTTTTACATGTTCAAATTGAACACGGTACACACGTTTTATCGTCCGTCTCCGATAAGACTAGGAACTCGATCTCACCTACATAGATATCAGAGATCTCTGAACAAAATATCCTCGAGAGAACTAACCGTGAAGCTTTATAACGAGAGACGAGAGCTAACCTCTACACCATAAATACTCCCTTGTCCTCGATTATTGGTCGATCAAATCGGTTTGAATCTTGAGTCGGTCACACGGTACCACAGTGTGAGCAGAAGGAATGAGAAGATACAGCAGAAGGGATGGGATGACTTAATTTGGTCTGTCAAGAAATTGATTATTTGCGCCGCTAGGAATCCTCTAAAAAAATAATTGAATTCACGCGAAGAACGGGAAGGGATGAGATTTTCTGTGAATAAAAAAAAAAAGATAAATTTAGAGAAAATTAATTCAGAACGAATTAGCTTAATTTACACCACACAAAAACAAGGCGGACAAAAAGTTGAAGTCGAGGGTGAAACATTCAGAAAAAAATACCTGTTCTATCTGAAGAAAAAATAATCATGGCATATCATTTACAGGACTTGGCCATCAACAACAGTAAACGAGTCGTCGATTTTTCCAGGCACCACTTATACGTTCAGTAGTTTGCAATTGCTTTCTGAACGATGAGGTCTATTTTTAATCGTTCGTAAAAATCCAAAGGAACTAATTTGCTTTCGGCGGAGTTTGAACCAGGTACACTTGGATTGTGATCGAGCTCACTACCGCTTAAGTTACAGAAGCTCAATATCCTATCAGACGCTCAATATCCTATCACTCAGACGCTCAATATCCTATCACTCAGATGCTCACTGTTCTATCCAGTCATTGCTAAACTAGATAGCCATTTCTTGCTTGTAAAAATAATGGGACTACGCCATGTCTTGCTAGTAACGTAATGGGACTACGCCATGTCTTGCTAGTAACGTAGTGGGACTACGCCATGTCTTGCTAGTAACGTAGTGGGACTACGCCATGTCTTGCTAGTAACATAGTGGGACTACGCCATGTCTTGCTAGTAACATAGTGGAAATACGCCATGTCTTGCTAGTAACGTAGTGGGACTACGCCATGTCTTGCTAGTAACGTAGTGATAGAAGATCATTAATGCCTTTGAATGCAAATGCTTCAGAAGAGTACTTAGAATATCATGAACAGAGAAAATAACAAATACTTCTGTTGTGCAACAGCTTGATATGAAAGAGAGTTGGTTATTAAAGAACATAAAAGCAAAGAGAATTATATACTTTGGACACATAAAACGGCATGAGTGTCTAGAGAAGATAATTTTGAAGGGATTGGTTCCTGGAAGAAGAATGAGGCGTAGAAGATGATGGGTGCAAGATGTCATTGGCGATGTAAGAATGACTGCTGCTGACGCCGGTCAATTTGCACAGAATAGAGTGTTTTTCAGGAATGATGTCATGGGAGCCAAGTTCCGGAGGGGGCAAGCTACTTGATGATGATGAACATTGTGGAACTAGAATATTACTCGTTTGAAACACTGACGGACATAGCATAAAATATGAAGAGTAAAGCGAACCTATGCAAACAAATATATCAAGCTATTGGAAAAGGGGGAGGGGGAATGAAAGTGACACGTAACAAATAAGAAAGCAGAGTTCCGATATTGTTAACCTCGGTACTTAGAATTATTATTTGTCGTTACTTTCAGCGTTAACTTTGAGATGCTAATGCTCTATCGTTACTTTCAGCGTTAACTTTGAGATGCTAATGCTCTATCGTTACTTTCGGCGTTAACTTTGAGATGCTAAAACTGTAACAGTATGGAGCGGTTGTCATTACTCTTTTATTACTGAATACATTTAAACTCACATATAATACTACCCTAAACAGAATACGTAAACACGTGGTATCAAAATTATCATATACATAGGTTACTTTATTCTTAGATTCTATTCTCTGTATCCAGATACTTGCATCTCCAATTCACTTCTCTACGTTACATACGTGCATACACATTTCATGAAACAATTACGTAAGTATTATTAAAAAAATACACACAATTAAAATACACCTTACTAATTAATTATCCGATGTCCTTGGAATTTATCAGTCTATCTCTATACACAAGATTTCTCGTTTTGAATTCCAACTGCAGCCCTTCTAGATCCGACGGTGTACCAGTTAATTTGAAGCTCGAGTTAATTGACGAAGTAGCACTGGATCGTCGTTTCTGACTAAACCAAAGGCTAATGCTTGACAACTGACACACGTGGTAACTATTTCACTGAACTGTTCAAATCATGTTAAGGGATGATTAGATGCGACAAACTCACCCGTTCTCAAAGAACGACACTGTAGAACGAAAGACGGCCAACCTAAGATGAAAATTCTTCTGCCACGTGGTTGATTTGCAGAGTTTGCCACAAGATGGGTTTGGGAAACTTGATGAAATTATATGTCGCCACGTGTTGATAACTAGCTCTCTGACACGTTATATCCACGTTAAGTATGAACAATTATCACGAGGTTAGCACTTTGATATATCAAACCTAATAAACTCAGCCTTACTTTATCTAACACTTCGTTAACTTAATTTAATTTGTTCCTACTACCTGTATCACTTTTCCTGTCTTAAGTCCAAATCTTCCGTGCTTCTCTTCTGTTCCGGTGTTCTCTGTCGTTCTCTCGTACTCCTCGTAATCTCTCTTAATTCTAGGTCTCCTAGTCCTTCTGGCGTAATCTTAGCTCTGCTTCTCGTGATTCTAGCCGCGTGTGCTGACTGTGTCCCGCCTTATATAGCACCTCCATCCGGGAATTCGATTGTCCAATCAGCAGCCTGCTGCCCATCTGGTCGTCCATCTGGTCGTCCATGTCCGGTCACATGTTATTCGAATACCTCTGAAAACAAGGGCGTAATTTAGCGTATCGCCTCTGCTACCCTATTACAAAACTCTATCGTTACTTTCGGCGTTAACTTTGAGGTACTAATACTCTATAGTTACTTTCGGCGTTAACTTTGAGGTACTAAAACTCTATAGTTACTTTCGGCGTTAACTTTGAGGTACTAAAACTCTATAGTTACTTTCGGCGTTAACTTTGAGGCACTAACACTCTATAGTTACTTTCGGCGTTAACTTTGTGGTACTAATACTCATCGTTACTCGCGTTAACTTTGTGGTACTAATACTCTATTTTTACTTTCGGCGTTAACTTTGAGGCACTAATACTCTATAGTTACTTTGGCGTTAACTGTGGTACAATACTCTATCGTTACTTTCGCGTTAACTTGTGGCACTAATACTCTATAGTTACTTTGGCGTTTAAATTTGTGGTACTAATACTCTATTTTACTTTCGGCGTTAACTTTGAGGCACTAATACTCTATAGTTACTTTCAGCGTTAACTTTGAGGTACTAAAACTCTATCGTTACTTTCGGCGTTAACTTTGTGGTACTAGAACTCATTTCTATCGTTAATTTCGGCGTTAACTTTGGTACTAGAACTCATTTCTATCGTTAATTTCGGCGTTAACTTTGTGGTACTTAGAACTCATTTCTATCGTTAATTTCGGCGTTAACTTTGTGGTACTTAGAACTAATTTCTATCGTTAATTTCGGCGTGTCACAGACCACCTAAAGAACTCTCATTTTTAGCAAGTTCTTCCGTCTCTATCATTTTCATCGTTTATTTAATGCAATGCTGCCACCGTCGTCTTGGTCGCTCCTCGTCTAGTCTTCCAAAAGCCATGTCTTTCATTATTGTCTGGATCAGACAATTGTGACTATTCATCATCATCAAATAGCTTATCCTGAGCAGAACTTTGCCACCCCAACAGTCCTCTGGAATTTATCTCTCTCATAGGCAAGATGTCCTGCCTCTGCAGCCGTCATGTTCAAATCATCAGTTACATCTTGAATTCATCTTCTCCGTGGTCTTCCTCTTCTTCTCTTTGCCGGTATGCCTCCTTCCATGATGGTCTTCTCCAGCCCCTCATGTCTATTTATATGTCCAAAATATCTCATTTTTCTCTTTATTATTTGTAGCATCAGCCAGTTTTCTTTAATTTTGAGTTCTTTATGGACATCTTTGTGACTATTATGGTGAGCAAAATATTCAGTTATCGGAACATATTGTCTATGAGCCAACGTTCCATGATATTGTTTATGAGCCAATGTTCCCTCTTGTTCAGGTCTTGAAGCATGTTTTGCGTTTCTCTATCTCTACCCAGGACACACGCAGAATTTTCTGTAGCACTTTTCCATCCAAGCATTCGCCGCTGCAGTACAAAATGTATCCACTAAGTTACCAATGTTCTTCCTATTACTTCCTCTTCGTTCATTCTACATCAATCACTTGTTTAATAACTCTTTATTGTACGTTGCGATTTGCCCCTCAGAGTGTTGGTACATTGCGCCAGTTAAGCGCCTATAGACCCGTAGTCAGCACATCCGGTATATATGGTTTATATTCGGGTTCGTCTACCTAAGTCACATGTTGAACATAAAGAGATAACCTAACCTGATGAAGCTCATCTCATTAGTCCATTCATAGTTTCGTTTACCTTGGACTTCAAGCTCAGAGCTTCTTGGTATACACCTCTGGAAGATTAAGTTTGCTGCTGTGTTATACGGATCATTAGCAGGCCACAAATTTCCACTTTTCGACCCACCTAAGAGAGGCTAGCGTACCCCAACTCTGCTGGATGCAGAACCAGGTGCAGAACCAGGTGCAGAACCAGGTGCAGAACCAGGTACAGAACCAGGTGCAGAACCAGGTACAGAACCAGGTACAGAACCAGGTGCAGAACCAGGTACAGAACCAGGTGCAGAACCAGGTACAGAACCAGGTACAGAACCAGGTACAGAACCAGGTGCAGAACCAGGTGCAGAACCAGGTACAGAACCAGGTACAGAACCAGGTACAGAACCAGGTACAGAACCAGGTGCAGAACCAGGTACAGAACCAGGTACAGAACAGGTGCAGAACCAGGTGCAGAACCAGGTACAGAACCAGGTGCAGAACCAGGTGCAGAACCAGGTACAGAACACAGACTGTAGAACCAGGTACAGAACCAGGTCAGAACCAGGTACAGAACCAGGTACATAACCAGGTGCAGAACCAGGTCAGAACCAGGTACAGAACCAGGTGCAGAACCAGGTCAGAACCAGGTACAGAACCAGGTGCAGAACCAGGTACAGAACCAGGTACAGAACCAGGTGCAGAACCAGGTACAGAACCAGGTGCAGATCCAGGTCAGATCCAGGTACAGAACCAGGTGCAGAACCAGGTACAGAACCAGGTGCAGAACCAGGTGCAGAACCAGGTACAGAACCAGGTGCAGATCCAGGTACAGAACCAGGTGAGACCAGGTACAGAACCAGGTACAGAACCAGGTGCAGAACCAGGTGCAGAACCAGGTGCAGAACCAGGTGCAGAACCAGGTGCAGAACCAGGTGCAGAACCAGGTACAGAACCAGGTACAGAACCAGGTACAGAACCAGGTACAGAACCGTGTACAGAACCAGGTGCAGAACCAGGTGCAGAACCAGGTGCAGAACCAGGTGCAGAACCAGGTGCAGAACCGTGTACAGAACCGTGTACAGAACCGTGTACAGAACCAGGTGCAGATCCAGGTACAGAACCAGGTACAGAACCAGGTACAGAACACAGCTCGTAGACCAGTTATCAATATCTTCTTCGAACGCACATATCGAACACTTGTTAATCACTCTCGTGATTTGTATGTGATCTGAGCCTATGAGCGATTGTACGTTGTACCAGTTATGCGCCTACAAGTAAGCTAGCACATCCAATTTATATGATGCTTTTTATTTCCTAGGTAGCTTCCTAGATCCCAACCTCAGTCGCCTCTTGCGACATGCCTTGTAGGTGACAGTGGCACTATTCTTGCTTCTCTTGCGGGTCCCGGAGCCACACGGGCGAGTTACCAATTTCAGAACATATGTCCTAGACGACATTCTGCCACCAACTTGAGCACATGAAAATAATGAGTGTTCTACAATTCTAAAATTGGCCGTCCATGCTTGTTTTCAATGACGTTCTGCCACAGTTTAAGTGGGAAATCACCATTTGAGGGCGTACAAGTGGAAAATTAAGATCTAACCATGCGTACGTGGAACATTGCTTCAAGGGTTTATTTAATGGTGAGCAGTCAAACCGTCAAATGAAAAGTGAGTGGGATATTTCTGAGTTCCTGGTTCTACATCTAATTTACTACCGCAAATTCGAAATTCTGTAAAACGTGGAACTTTTTATCAAGCTGCGTTTAGAGTTGAACTGCGTCGCATGTTAGAGTTGAACTGCGTCGCATGCTATTTTAACTGATCTACTACCTGTTTCCAAGGTGATAACAGTTGTTTCACATTTCACTGGATTATAAAAAAAAGTAGTAAATCGATTAACATACCAGATGTAACACCTTCCCGTGTTTAAATCTAAATTTTGACTTCAAGTTGTGGTTATTTAACTCATTTCATACCAACTGCCGCAAAGTGCGCCAAGATTGTCTATTAAACTAATCCAACTTCCGCACAATACGCCAAGCATTGTTTCCTGTAAATTAGTGATAAATTTACATTCTTCATCTATTTTACTCCAGCAAATTTGGAATTCTGTAGCAGTTAAAACTGTAAGCAAGCTGCGTTTGGAGTTGAGCTGCGTCGCTGCTATTTTAACTGATGTTACCTGCTCCTGATGTGATACAATTTGTTTCACATTTCACTGGATTATAAAAAAAAGATAGTAAATCATACCAGGTGTAATACCTTCCCGTGTTTAAAGCCAAATTATTTAACTCATTACGTACCAACTGCTGCAGAGCGCACCAAGATTGTCTATTAAACTAACCCAACTTCCGACACTACGCCAACATTGTTTCATGTAAAATTAGTGCTAAATTTACATCAACGCATTCTGACCCAATTTCCAGTTGTTATTTAAAGCAAAGATATCTATTTCTGCATCGCAGTCCGGTTCCGAGTTTTGTTAAAATATATTTATAAATCTGGAAAATGTAAACAACAATTGACTCAGTCACGTCGTGTTTTTCAGTTCGGTAGTGAATGTGTTCAATAGCTACCTGGAATTCTCTCACTATGATTCTCTACAAATTCCAACAAAACCTGCCTGAGAACTACCATGTTTTTTTAGGTGTTCCACACCGATCAAAAAGCATTAGTTAGATATATCATAAGCTTCTTAGATTGGATACAGATATACGATCGCGAGAGAGATTGGACGCAGATATTATAAGACAAAGCTGGAGATAACTCCTCATCTCTCAGATTAGATTAAAATATCAGCAGCTACTCTTTGAGACAACTCTTGGACATATATACATAAATCAAATTGGATCTATTTACAAAAATTGGACTAATATACAGAAAGGTAAACTGGACTAATATACAAATAACAACTTGGACTAATATACAAATAACAACTTGGACTAATATACAAATAACAACTTGGACTAATATACAAATAACAACGACTATAGATAATATCAAACAACTTGATAATATACAAAAAATTGACTAAATAGCAATTTGGATATATAAAAGTAATTGACCAGTATAAAGACAGAAAAATTGATGATATAGAAAATAATTGAACCAACCAAACATGGATTAGAGAATCGTTCAGGATGATATAGAACAAAAAGAAACTATGTCTAGTGAGTTCATTCAGAAGGTTGATGCAAATCATACCTATGTTACTTTTTTTTAAGTTAAAAATCATTTCAGTTTTAATATTTCAAGTTTACAATCATTTCAACTGGATTTCGTTTTACAATATTTCACAGTTACACAATCATTTTATTATTATATTTCAGCAATATTCTTCAGTTATTAAATCATTTTACATTATACAATCATTTTATTACTACAATCATTCAGTTAATATCTTTCGTTATAATCATTACAGTTACCAATCATTTTACAGTTATAATCATTTCCAGTTATTCAATTTTCAAGTTAATCAATCATTTCCAGTTAATAAATCATTTCAGTTATCAATCTTTCAGTTAATAATTTTATTATTATCATTACATTACAAATCATTGTCTAATTAATACAACTGATTTACAAATAAAATTGACTAAATACAAAAACTTGACTAATATACAATAACATTGACTAATTACAATAACAACATTTACTAATTACTAAAATCAATTTTCTAATTACTACAATACATTACTACATTAAAAATCATTTCTTGACAAATTATACAATACAATTACTACAGTTACTACAATATTTCTAAAACTGGTTTCAAGTACTAAATATCAAGGAACTAATAATCAGTATAATTTCTCAGTTTTACAATCATTTCTTAGTTATTGACATATCATTTTTTCAGTTAATACAATCATTTCTTCAGTTATTACAATCATTTCTACAGTTACTACAATCATTTCTACAAGTTACTCATATTTCTACAGTTAATACAATCATTTCTTCATTATTACAATCATTTCTAGTTACTACAATCATTTCTACAACTGGGCAATCATTTCTTAGTTATTACAATATTTTACAAATATTACAATAGTCTATTGTAAATACAATCATTTCTATTATTACATATCTGTAATTACAATCATTTCTGTTTACTAAATCATGTCTATGTAATTACAATCATGTCTATAATTACAATCATTTATACAACTACTACAATCATTTCTACATCTGGGGCAATCATTTCCTCAGTTATTACACAATTATTTCTACAGTTGAGACAATCATTTCTACAGTTGAGGAAACCATTTCTTCAGTTACTGCAATCATTTCTACAGTTATGACAATCATTTCTACAGTTATGACAATCATTTCTACAGGAATGACAATCATTTCTACAGTTGCTACAATCATTTATACGATTGCTACATTCCTGACAAAACATGATTCATCTCAGTGTATCTCTTTCTGCTGTTAGATCTAACTCCGTCCCAGAAATGTCATCCTGACAACAGACATATTGGAGGGTAAGGCGCTGATATCACAATTCTCGTAAGCTAATTTTGTGACAGAAGTCTATAAGAAGTTTTAAGAACCCAGAAGTCCGTGTGGTGCCGGGGCCCGCAGGGAAGCCAAGAATAGTACCACTGCCACCTACAAGACATGTCGTAAGAGGTGGCTGATGAAGGGCCTAGGAAGCTACCCTAGTAAATAAAAAGCATCGCAGAAATCGAATGTGCTGGCTTACTTGCAGGCACATAATTGGTGCAACGTTCAATCGCTCTTATGCTCAGATCACATACAAATCACACATAGTGGTTAACAAGTGGTCGATATGGAGCGTTCGAAGAAGAAGAAGAACCACAGAGATAACACTGGCGTCAATGAATATGATAACACTGGCGTCAATGAATATGATAACACTGGCGTCAATGAATATGAAAACACTGGCGTCAATGAATATGATAACACTGGCGTCAATGAATATGATAACACTGGTGTCAATGAATATGATAACACTGGTGTCAATGAATATGATAACACTGGTGTCAATGAATATGATAACACTGGCGTCAATGAATATTATAACACTGGCGTCAATGAATATGATAACACTGGCGTCAATGAATATGATAACACTGGCGTCAATGAATATGATAACACTGGCGTCAATGAATATGATAACACTGGCGTCAATGAATATGATAACACTGGCGTCAATGAATATGGTCAATAGATCAATAATGAACAAGTATTTGTGACTTCTCGAAAAAAAAAATTTACCGAAAAACAGGATTGGAACCAAAAATGCGTATTTCTTACGGTACCCATTGTTTAGATTGTGACCCCCGGCAACATAAGCCCGACTAGCTCAGACGGGAAAACCAAAATTCCTGTTTAATGGAGGCTGGTTTTTGTATATGTTTGATAGAACACTGTCAGATTTTTTGCAATTTTACTCAATTCTATGAGTCTATTGGCATTAATTGATGAAAAATATGAATACTACTGTTATTCCTTATTGTTAAACTCAACTTGTAACATAATATAACTTTGATTTAGCTTGTTGTTGTGTTATTTTTAAAATGAATTCATCTTTATACAACAACATCAGATTGCGTGGTCACGTGACAGTTGTCGTCTTATTGCACATAATTTGTACCTGCACCTGTCGGTCGTATGTTATCATAGGCCACGTCTAGATCTACAGACGAGATTAATTAAGGACACAACCAGCTAGCGTTATATCAGCTAGCGCTACATCAGCTAGCGCTATATCAGCTAGCTCAGCATCAGCTAGCTCAACATCCGATAGCGCTACATCATCAGCTAGCACTACATTATCAGCTAGCTCAACATCCGATAGCTCAACATCCGATAGCTATCATCAGCTAGCGCTACACCAGCTAGCTCAACATTAGCTATCGCTACATCAGCTACCGCTACATCAGCTACCGCTACATCAGCTATCGTTACATCAGCTATCATATCAGCTAGCTCAACATCAGCTAACGCTATATCATCTATCGCTACATCAGCTACCGCTACATCAGCTACCGCTACATCAGCTATCGTTACATCAGCTAGCTCTACATCAGCTAGCTCTACATCAGCTAGCTCAATCAGCTACCGCACATCAGCTAGCTTCATAAGCTACGCTACATCAGCTATCGCTACATCAGCTAGCGCTACACCAGCTAGCTCTACATTAGCTATCGCTACATCAGCTAGCTCAACATCAGCTAACGCTATATCATCTATCGCTACATCAGCTACCGCTACATCAGTTACCGCTACACCAGCTATCTCAACATTAGCTATCGCTACATCAGCTATCGCTACATCATCTAGCTCTACATCAGCTAGCGCTACATCATAGTTTATTTTCTGACAGAACGTAGCAGATACCCTGTTCAGCGCAAACCAGGAAGAAAGATTACTGATTGCTGTTACAAGTGTTGTATTGATTATTTCTAAAACTGTCAGTATTCTACATCGTTAACGAATAAACTTGTTGTTGTTGATTGAGATTTTAGCTTCCGTCTTTAATGCGATACTCATAGTTAGATTCTGTGGTTAAACAATCACCATTTCCTTAGTGTGTTTCATCATTCTTAAATTCGACAAGTCAAATTCATCGCTGACTAGTCTTTTGGTGCACTGTTCTTAAATTATTCATCCGCCCGAGTGGTTACCAGGGCCCAAATTTGGGGTGTAAAGAATAGAACCACTGTTACTTGCCACGCATGTCGTAAGAGGAGTGTTTTGCTGAAATTGGATGCATGTGTCTTAAGCGTGTAGAGAAGGCTATGCGTTTAGGGGCCTACCAAACCAATGTGTAACGTATACACGTTCTTGGCTGTGAACTGTGAGCGCACCATTCTTAGATTCTACTTTGTGCTCTGTGGCTTAGAGGCTAGATGCTCGTCTCTCGTACCAAAGGTACCACGTTCGCTCCCTCATGGAGTCATCTGCATATTTTTCTAGAGATTCCTGATCTCAGTGTAGGTGAGATCAAGATCCTAGTCCTATCGGAGATGGACGATAAAACGTAGGTCCCGTGTTAAATTTGAGTCCGTAAAAGAACTCTTGGCAGCTCAAAACCGAGAAGAGCAGGCTGGAAAGCTGCTACCCGGGCAAAATCTATTAGAAAAGAATAAAAATAAAATTCCGACAAAAGTTTCTTCTCCATCTTCAAAATTACATTGGGGATCCTCGCCGGTTCTAACGAGTTCGTGCACTACAGCTGAGATCTTCCTGTGTAAGAGATCGGATCACTTACCAAAGTGCAATGATGATGGTCCAATCAATCAATCAATCAATCAATCTTCTCCATCTTTGCGTTCTTCTCTACGACCAATTCTAATCACTCTTTGTGATATGTTTGATCTTTGTCAAGAACGTGTATACTTGCACATTGGTTTGGTAGGCCCCTAAACGCATGACTTCTACACGTTTAGGACACATGCATCTGATTTCAGCCAAACCTCCTTAGTAGCCTCTTACGACATGCGTGGCAGGTAACAGTGGTTCTATTCTTTACACCCTATTTGGGCTCCGGTAACTACTCGGGCGGAACATAGTATGAGACTGTGAATGCACCATATGTTGCTTCACCACAGAATGCACCACAGAATAGTAACACTGCGACCTACAAGGCATATCGTAAGAGACTACTAAGGTAGGTGTCTAGGGAAGCTACGCTAGTAAATCGCTTCACCTCTTGCGCCGTCTTCCTCTTGCTCTGTACTCGTTATACTTTTTCAGTGTGGCTCTCTGTTGTAGTCGATAACAGGGCATATATATATATATATATATATAGTTTTTAACGTGTTTCAGATATAGAGATATTCTTTTTTTCGTGTCTCCAATCATGTTTTGTCTCATAAGAAGAGATTTCTAGAAGGAGCCCTTGTGTGCGCTTCATAAATAGTGTCTTTCCTCGCCTCTGTTATCTCTGAGATCTTTTGCGTGGAAGGCCTTTTGCTTTCTATCCATTGTATCGAAGTAACATAGCTCTTTGGGGTACACTGTCTGTGGTTAATCTGTTATGTGGTATTTAATTTGTTGTTTCTTGATGAAGTTTAGTACTGAAGTTGTACCCACTTTCTTCCTTGATGTCTTCATTTCTCAACCGGTCTCTACTTGTAGAGAGATACTGAGAATTATAATTGAAAAGGTGTTGCGATTCGCGCTAACATTGCCACTTCATACGTTAAGTACTTGAATGAAGTGTATTGCGTAGTATTTGTTGATGGCAGACGGGACCACGTCATTCTTCGAAGTGCCACTTGACCCCCGTAGAGCCTGTTCATACAAAAACACACTAGTTAGATTATGTTTGCCATGTAGAAAATAATAGTGGGTGCTCATAAATTCTTTATTTCACACACTCACTAAATTGTGTTTTTCGTGTTCAATTTAAGAATGGTGCACTCACAATCTGATTAAATTAGGTTCATGTAGAAAATCTTCTTCTTCGACCGCTCCATATCGATCGCTTGTTAAACACTCATTGTGATTTGTATGTGATCTGAGCCTAAGAGCGATTGTACATTGTGCTAGTTATGCGCCTACAAGTAGGCCAGCATATCCGATTTCTACGATTCTTTTTATTCACTAGGTAGCTTTTCCTAGGCCTCTGCCTCAGTCGCCTCTTACGACATGCCTTGTAGGTAGCAATGTTACTATTCATTGCTTCCACTGCGGGCCTCGGCACCACACGGGCGCCAGGTACGTTTACAACTCCAAGCGTAGCGATTATGTGAAATGAGATCTGCTCAAAATATGTTAAAATATTTTAGTTGCCTATTGGCTATATAACGGCTCCCGTCTCTGGCCAGGATCTAGTGGTCTCTACACTTTGATCTTAGTCAAAATGCCGAGAAACGATTTTCAGGTCGACACTATCTCAATTAGGTACCATAAACGCCCAAGTGGTTACCGGGGCCCAAATTTGGGGTGTAAAGAATAGAACCACTGTTACCTGCCACGCATGTCGTAAGAGGCGACTAAGGAGGTTTGGCAGAAATCGGATGCACATGTCCTAAACGTGTAGAAGTCTATGCGTTTAGGGGCCTACCAAACCAATGTGCAACGTATACACGTTCTTGGCAAAGATCAAACATATCACAAAGAGTGATTAAAATTGGTCGTAAAGAACGAACGCAAAGAAAAGAAGAGAGGTACCATAAAAACAATGTGAAGTAAAGGTGACTAATCACCCATCGTGTGCCGATTGTCAATTAAAAACAAAACACAACCTACCACCATAATCCTTAAATGTTATGAAGAAGAGTTATTTCTCTTAGATAAGCATGCAAACTGCACTTGTTACAGGTCATACTAACAATTGAAGCTGTTTACAATTATGTCCCCTGATGAAGGTCGTGACTGCTCATTTTCAGCGACTTTATAATGATCACGCAGACAGTAGGAGATCTGATGAATACTTTATCAACCTTGACTTGATATCAGCATTATTTACATGCAGCGTGTTTCAATTTCAGGATCCATAATCCTATTATTTCTGATACCTTACAGTGCATCATTATTTACTTCCCTTGATTACTTGGTTAACCGTGTAGATGTATCAGATGTTTAAATAGACACCTATGTATGGGATGTTTAAATAGACACTGATGTATCAGATGTTTAAATAAACACTGATGTATCGGATGTGTAAATAGACACTGATGTATCAGATGTTTAAATAGACAGGGGTCTGCACGGAGTGCAATGACATCGATTCAGTAACCTATAACCAAAAATGTAACTTATAGAATGTGTACTTATAGGTACTTATAGGTACTATATGGGTAATAGAGGTACTTAAGGTAGATGAATACATGTATCAGGTAACTTATAGGTAATAGAGGTACTTATAGGTAATAGAGGTACTTATAGGTAATAGAGTATCTTTATTATATACGTATAGTACTTATTGGTAATAGGGTGATTATATGTGTACTAGAGGTACATTTATAGGTACTTATAGGTACTTATATGTGCTGAGGTAGTTATAGAAGTACTAGAGGTACATTATAGGACTAGAGGTACTTATAGGTACTAGAGGTTTATAGGTACTAGAGGTCTTATAGGTACTAGAGGCACATTTATATGTACTAGATGTGCTTATAGTACTTTATAGATACTATAGGTACTTATAGGCACTAGAGGTACTTATAGGCACTAGAGGTACTTATAGGTACTATAGGTACTTAAGGTACTAAGGTATTTATAGGTACTAGAGGTACTTATATTGTATTGGACAGAAGAGCAGAGCCCAAGCGCCGATGGATTGAATGACTGATGCGCCCGTGTGTTGCCAGGGTTCGTAAGAGGAGCAAAAATAGTAACACTGCGACCTACAAGTCATGTCGTAAGAGGCAACTGATATAGGGCCTAGGAAGCTACCTAGTGAATAAAAACATCGCAAAAATCGTAGGCGCATAAATCGCACAACGTACAATCGCTCTTAGGCTCAGATCAAATACAAATCACAAAGAGTGGTTTGTAGGTCGCAGTCTTACTATTCTTTGCTCCCTTGGGCTCGGAAACACACAGGCGGCTACTGCACCTGCTTCTACTACTACTACTGCTACCACTACTACTACTACTACTATTACTCTACTACTACTATTACTACTACTACTACTATACTACTACTACTATACTACTACTACTACTTACTACTACTACTACTACTACTACATTACTACACTCACTACTGCTACACACTACTACTACTACTACTATTACTCTACTACTACTACTACTACTTATCTACTACTCTACTACTACTATTACTACTACTACTACTACTACTACTACTACTACTACTACTATTACTACTACTACTGCTACTACTACTACTCCTACTACTACTATTACTACTACTACTACTAATACTACTCACTACTACACTTATACTACTACTACTATTGTTGAGGCTAGGAACAACTTTTATTTCCAAATAATTAAAAATATATTCGGTGACCCCTTTCTGCCAATAGGGGCAACCAAGTGCACAGTCCTATCGAAGACGGATGATAAAGTTCCCGAGTGCAAATTGTGCACCTATATATAATAAATTGATAATAAATGGCTGAAATCGGATGCATGTCCTAAACGTGTAGAAGTTTATGCGTTGAGGGGCCTACCAAACTATTATGCAACGTATACACGTTCTTGGCAAAGATCAAACATATTACAAAGAGTGATTCAAATTGGTCGTAAAAAACGAACGCAAAGAAGAAGAAGAAGATAAATTGATAGTTTGATCATAAATCGACAAGAATATACTGTAAAGTCGATGCCTGGCAAAAATAAATTATCAAATATTTTTTATTTCTTGTTTAACAAGTTGTCTAAAAGGATATGGGCAGTGGCGGCTCGTCATTAAGGGCCTACGGGGCCGGACCCCACCAAAATTAATGTGTAATTAATATTTTTTAATAAATTAAAATGTAACCTAACACAAAACCATGATTTTTCCGAAAATGTTTGTCTGGCCCCACCAACAAAAATGATCACGAGCCGCCACTGGATATGGGGATAACTTGATTTTCCTAAGACGTTCGTGAACTGCCGTTGACATTTTCCCGTATCAGAAAGAAATCGAGCACATATGGTTATTTAGCTAAGTGAAATGATGTTAATCAAATCACTCCATCAATCAAATCACTCCATCAATCAAATCACTCCATCAATCAAATCACTCCATCAATCAAATCACTCCATCAATCAAGCAATCATCAACGACAACATTTCCTGCCCTCGGCGCTGTCAAGAAAGATAATAGATCTCAATAAATGGATATACATGTGCCCTCACAAGCTAGAGATAAAACTATACTAATCAGATAATCATATATAATCAGAGTCCATCGAGTCAAATAACGGGGAAGATTCATAACATCAGATGGAAGATTCATAACATCAGATGGAAGATTCATAACATCAGCTGGAAGATTCATAACATCAGATGGAACATTCGTAACATCAGATGGAAGATTCATAACATCAGATGGAACATTCATAACATCAGATGGAACATTCATAACATCAGATGGAACATTCATAACATCAGATGGAACATTCATAACAGCAGATGGAACATTCATAACAGCAGATGGAACATTCATAACAGCAGATGGAACATTCATAACATCAGATGGGACATTCATCAAATCAGATGGAAGATCAAACAGAGACAAAGTGTAAAATTATTCATCTTAAAACATCTGTTATGAAAATGAAAAACATACTGTGCCTGGATTCACTACAAACGACACTGCTGAAAATAATACTCTAGTGTTATATATGGAATCAATACTTATGTGTGGCAGCGAATCGTGGACAATTAACAAACAATCAGTTAGATTGCCAGAAGTCACATAGATGTTGTTTTACAGACGAATACTGAAAATCACATGGTTAGCGAAATAAAACCAAATTGCGTTTTAAAAGAGGCGTGCACACAAGGAAATGTGATGACAAGAGTAAGAATGAGATACTCATTGTTCTCCCTACACGTAATGTGAAGAGGTAGATTGTAGTAAGAATGCTGACGTTTACTGACAATAAGTAAAATACAGGAAATGAGATAGTAGAAGGTAGTGCACAAAAATCAGGAATATCCTGATATTATGTTTCGTGAGAAGAAAGAAGTGGCCCACTTACACCAGCGCCCAAGACAACCTGTATGGCGTGGCTGACAGTCTGAGACAGACGACGGCCTTTATTAGAGAATCCGAAATCCCAATCTAGTGAGAACGCAGAAGAAGAACTGGTAAACTACCCCAGGGAGGGAGAGAGAGGGAGAGAGAGAGAGTTGGGTGAGGGAGACATGATCACCAACGCCGGAAGACATGGTACTTGATTGATTGAATCAGATTCAATGCCTGAACTTCAGATAAAGCTAAGCCCCCGCCTCTCCCCATCCCTCTCTCTCATGCTTTGTTTGGTTCCTTTCGAAACTAATAAAGCGGTCATTTATGTTAATCTAAGTAAAATGAAAGAGTATCTCTTATTTTCTTGATGGTCAAGCTTCTTGATATAACTAAATCGACCCTCGTCAATGGTTGAGTACATCGGAAAATACGGGCTCAACTTTTATTTCCATACAAGCCACTAGCGAGGGATTTTCCAAAACGCGTCACACATTTGGCACATGGTTATAATATCAACCCTCGAGTGCCCCTCGGTTTGAATAACAAGGTGAGCATGTGACTCAACATTACCTTGGGGATATGAGCCCAAACGAATATGAATACACACACACGCCCTAACACTACAGCAGGACTGGGCCACTAAATAGTCAGGATAACACCTGCCACACATACACACCAGCTATACGTGGAATATATTGTCAGATACTGAATTCACTCCGTTAAACTTTGTACTGTTTTTCGTTCAGATCGGGTGTGTTACATTTCAATTTCGACAGGTGGAATTAGCTTGACCTAGACACTACTACACTTTATTTCGTTTTGGGAAGTGTTAGCAATTTTGATAGTCTAGGAAATGCGATGACAGGTAAGTGTGTAGTTGGCTATACAATACAGCCTAATTAGAGATGATAATCTGTTGTTGATTTCTTGGTTTGATCGTGGTCCCTGACAACATAAGGCCGACTTGCTCGGACGGGAAATCGCAAAAATCGTGCTTAATGGGGGGGGCTGATTTTTGTATGTATTTGATAGAACACACTAAGCTTTTTTTGTAACTTTGCTCAATTCTATGAGTCCGAGGTTATTTATTGATTAAAAATGTTAATAATACTGAAATTCGTCAGTGTTAAACTTAATGTGTATCTATATGTCAGTATTTATGTCCGTCCGTCTTTCAAGCTGTTTGTCCCCGCCCGTTTTCATATATATATATATATATATATATTCTTCTTAATCTTCTTCATTTTGTTCCCATATTGTTCCCATACTGTTCCCATACTGTTCCCATACTGTTCCCATATTGTTCCCATACTGTTCCCATATTGTCCCCATACTGTTCCCATATTGTTCCCATACTGTTCCCATAATGTTCCCATACTGTTCCCATATTGTTCCCATACTGTTCCCATACTGTTCCCATATTGTTGTCACACTGTTGTCACACTGTTCCCATACTGTTCCCATATTGTTGTCACACTGTTCCCACACTGTTCCCATACTGTTCCCATACTGTTGTCACACTGTTCCCATACTGTTCCCATACTGTTCCCATACTGTTCCCATACTGTTGTCACACTGTTGTCACACTGTTCCCATACTGTTCCCATATTGTTCCCACACTGTTCCCATATGGTTCCCATATTGTTCCCATACTGTTCCCATACTGTTCCCATATTGTTCCCACACTGTTCCCATAATGTTCCCATATTGTTCTCATACTGTTCCCATATTGTTCCCATACTGTTCCCATATTGTTCCCATACTGTTCCCATATTGTTGCCATACTGTTCCCATATTGTTCCCATACTGTTCCTATATTGTTCCCATATTGTTCCCATACTGTTCCCATACTGTTCCCATATTGTTCCCATATTGTTTCCATACTGTTCCCATATTGTTGCCATACTGTTCCCATATTGTTTCCCAGTGTCGTAGTGTTCTGTTTTTCTCTTGCACTTCTTTAATGATTTGGGTGATAGTTATTTTTGCTTTTTCACAGGATTCTGCTCTGTGATCTTTCCACGTTTTTAGTGGTCTTCATTTTACCGTCTTTCCTGTGTTCTGGAAACGTTCTGTAAGTTCCCGAGACATGACGTTGTTGATGAGTCAATGTTCCTCGAAGTTCCCGAGACATGATGTTGTTGATGAGTCAATGTTCCTCGAAGTTCCCAAGATATTATGTTGTTGATGAGTCAATGTTCCTCGAAGTTCCCGAGACATGATGTTGTTTATGTTCCTGTATATGTATGCCCGTCTGCACAGCCTGTTCGCAGCGCGCTGGACGACGGGTGACAAGCCCACTGTGAGTGCGATTCAATTACGCGGGCTGGCAGAAAAGCCACATGTTCACCAGATTTACGGTGTTCGTGGCACCGAACCGAAGAGTTACGATGTCCATGGCAACGAGCCGAAGAGCTGAAAGCTCAAGTGCTTCTGGATCGAGAAAAAAAATATATATATAAACATTCACATCTTTGTTTGTCAGCGCGCTCTAAAAATATTTTTTCCGCACTTTGTTTAAAAAATATTTAGTCTTGCTAAATGCATATGTTGTTGTCCATGATTGACATCCATATGTTACCACAAGAAAAAATAACATCACATTAAAAGAAGCTCTACTTTGTGTTTCCTTGTTTGCAGTGGCGGCTCGTCATTAAGGGCCAGTAGGGCCAGGCCCCACCAAAAATACGGTGGTACGTGTATTTATTATGTTATACATTAAAATATATCCTAACCGAAACCATGATTTTCCAAAATTTCTCTCTGGCCCCACCAACAAAAATGATCACGAGCCGCCACCGCTTGTTTGTGTGTAATACCAAAGTCTTTTCATAATATAAATGACAGATCTATAAATAAACATTCAAGTGTCTAGTACTTCATTTGATTTCACTTATATTTGAGTGCGGCCTATTGACAGAGCTTTTTCTGAACTTGGTTGTTTATCGTGGGAGAGCTAGCTAGATGTCTTCTTTAAAACATTGATCTGAAGGTCTATGTAATGGGTCTATTTTCATTAAAAACGTTTGAATGTCTCCGTATCTAGTCGTCCATATTTAATTGTTTTTTTAAAATTCGTCACTCCTGTTGTTCGTGTGCTTGATAAAGGCCTTGTTGGTCGAAACATTGCTGTATATTGTCATTGTTTTTGTAATTTGTAAAATTCAGTACTGTGTGATTACGTGTAATGGGTACCGTAAGAAATAAGTGTTTATGGCTCGAATTCTGTGTTTGGTAATGTGTATATTTCTCGGTATCGTTGGCTCCAGTACTTCACCTGAGATTATTTTTCTTACAAAACTCTCCTTATTCTCTTCTTGTTTATCTAAAGCTACAGACGGGAGTCTCTGTGTAGTAGAGGTTAGGTGATCGCCTCGCATTCCATGGGTACTCCGTACGCTAACTGGTGCAGCCATCGGGATATCTTTCAGAGATCCATGATCTCAGTGTAAATGAGATCGAGTTCCTAGTCCTATCGGAGATGGACGATAAAACTTAGGTCCCGTGAGCACATAAAAGAACGCTTGGCAGATCAAAAATCGAGAAGAGCATTTCCCCGAGAAGAGCATGTTGCCCGGACAAAATTCATTAGAAATATTTAAAATAAAATTCCTGCTCAATATTTTCACCATCTTTAAGTTACATCGGTGCCTTCGCCGGTGCTACGGAGTTCGTGCACTACAGCTGAGATCTTCATGTGTAAAAAAGAGATCGGAGCGCACATGGTTACTCACCGAAGTGCAATGATGATGGTCATATCTGTAGAAGGGTATAGCTATCTTTTTATACCGGGGATAGAAAACAGTGGGCAACTAAAAAAACACAGAGATAAGACTGAGTAGAAGACATTTGCGCACCAAAGACTGCACATTATGGTAGGTGCACTAGGAGAAACGGGAACGTAATAGTTTGACGTAAATTAACTATGATTGCTAAGCGATAGGATAGTGACAGGAGATCGATAGGAACCGTGGACGATGACATACGTGTGTGCGACTAGCCAGAGCCCAATATAAACTTATGGGCATTCGGAGTCAGGTAAGAATTATGGGAAATCAGACCACAACTACACCACGTGACCTCGCATTCCAGTATTGGTGTATATAGACGAATTCATTTTAAAATCAACACAAAATGCTAACTCTAAGTTATATTATGCAAAAAGTTAAGTTTAACAATAAGGAATATCAATATTATGAATATTTTTCACCAATAAAGAACCATATACTCACAGAATTGAGTAAAATTGCAAAAAAAAGCTTGCAGTGTTCTATCAAACATATATACATTCCAGCCCCTTCTCTGATCTAGGTCAGGTATTCCCGGTCAGTTGGCTGTGGACTAGCAGTAAGATAGACCAAACAGTTAGATAGCGTAGGACGTAGTGACAAACTATGTGTTCTGTATATTAAATGCTGGATATATCATGTATTTCTCTATCAATAAACATGAACCACGCATAAACATGGTTTGTTGTCTGTACGTATTATGAATATCCCCCGCCTTAACGGAATAATAGTTGTATCAACCTCGTTACGAGCCACTACCATCATTACTAGAACAACAACAACGCCCACATTAAACCCGACATCAGCCACCATCAACTCACCTTCAAGGCCGCCTACAACATATCAAACAATCAATAAACTACAGATGCAGTAACAATCTCTCCAATGGTGGTCTTGTTTAAAAAGTGTACTAGAACTACCCTTACTTCTAAATAAAACACCGACGTTATTCTATTGTTGCCCGCCGTCTCACCAGGTTGTTAATCTGATTTTGTACAGATTTTGCCCAAGGCTTTGAATTTCGCTCCCAGATACCTGGAGACTTCTGGCACAAATTAAATTTTATTGGTTGACTTTTTAAACGCCTAGTGCAACGTTACCTTGTCGGACGGAAAACTTCAATTAGCATAAAGGATTATACGATTGCTAAACATTGAATTGCTGTTTAGCTGTTCCGTGGGATTGCTGCATTCCTGGAATAGAAACCTCGTTAGCTGGCTTCCCCTGGGGTTCTTAAAAAATGTTTATTCACTTGTTACAAATCCACATCTGTGCTACCAGTGCCATGCATGGGCACTGACTAAAGAACAATGCAGGAAAATTGCCACCTGAAATAAGATGCTTGAGGAAAGTTGTAAATAAAACAAGAAGAGACCATATCAGAAATGAGGAAATTAGATCAACAGTCGAAACAACGCCTGCTATAAGATTCATTAAAAAACAGAGACTCAAATGGTTTGGCCACTTGGTGAGAATGAACCCGAATACACCAGTTGCAAGCGCGTATAAATTTTAAATGGAATCCTCAAGAGGAATGGGCAGACCAAGAAAAAGATGGTTTGATGGAGTTACAGACATCTTAAAACTCTACAATACCACATCATATCAAGGCGACCGAGAGTGCACTGCCGTGCGTGCACTATCTCGGAAAGCGATCATCAGTTAAACCTGCAACGGCTAACGGCAAAAAAGCAGAGACGGACAAAAGAAAAAGGAAGAAAAATCCACATGTACCTTCTGTCCTACACCAGCTAAAAAGCTGTATTACCGGCAGTAACGACAGTTTGTTAAACATTTTATTGTTATATGCAGATGTACTTGAAGCTATTATGAATGATATGTAGCTGCTTTAATGTTATATCTGGCCAGCAATGACGGAATGCGGGAGGACCATTCAGAATCAGGACTGTTTGATTCTGACACGACATTGCTAGCGCATTTCCACCATGTTTGGTCAGGTGTTTTCCGAATTCGTTTGCCGAGCTACTGAGTTAGTGCTTGAGCAACGCTATGAGCTATGAATGTTACAAGGAATGCTTTTTGCTGTGTCAACCGTGCGTTTGCTGTGTGTATTCAGAAAATGGCGGACAGCGGTTATGACGAACTGACTCAATCTGCCGTATGCAATGATATTGCGTATGCAGAAAGCTGGATTTTGTCGTGATTGATGTTCCCTTCGACATGAATTGTAATTCAAATGATGAACAGTTTTGTGTTAACACTTTAGCGACGGCCATATGCATTCATAACTGTTATAAGAAAGAGAAGATGGAGATATGTTGGGCACACCTTGAGGAGAAATGATCAACGAATATCAAAGCAGGCATTGAAGTGGGATGCAAAGGGTTCACGAAAGAGAGGTCGACCTAAGGAGACCCTGAAACGAACTTGTCGAACGAGCTGAGAGAGGCAGGAAATATCGGTCTCAGTTCCATGGAGGAGATTGAGCGAGTTGCCCAGGATAGAGCGGTATGGAGAAATTACTTGCAGGCCCTATGTAACGTATAACGGTACGAGAGGAATTATTATTATATGCATTCATGCGGTGCAGGTTGCTTTTTGTGGCGGTACAGCTGTTTCGTTATGGAATTAGTTCACACAGGAGACAGTTGTTAGCATTTCGTGTGCTTTTTGTTGGCACAGAAACAGAGAAATTATGGGATGATACGTTGCAGTGAAGTTGGAACCGTGCATGTGAACTATGAACTATGTTATATATCTTCATCGTTTTCTTGGTACACCTCATCTATATTCTCCGTCATCTTGTTTGTATATGTAATTTTAGTCTCTCTGTACTCTACCATTTCTTCAATAGACCTTAGTCATCTTATTATAATAACCTTCCTGGTGGTTGTAAAAAAAATGGTGACTTAAACACATTTTAAAACAAATCCTTATTGTTTTCCAAACTCTCCACTATTTTCATCCTTGTTAGGCCCAAGATTAGCCTTAAACAACTTTCTAATTAGATAATTGTGTTGCAGGAACATATATTTTTTTTCTAATCCAGAAGCACTTGAGCTTTCAGTTTCAGCTCGGTGCCACGAACACCGTAAATCTGAAGAATCTGTGGATTTTATGCCAGCCCGCGGAATTGAACCGCACTCACAGGGGCTTTCACCGTCGTCCAACGCGTTGCGAACACGCTGGACAGGCGTGCAGCAAGAACATATATACACACACAAATCCTTGCTTTCAAAATCATATACTGAGATAGTGGTTGATTGAGTGAATGAATGACATCATCATTGCACTTCGATGAGTAACCATGTGTGCTTCAATCTCTTACTTACACAGGAAGATCTCAGCTGCAGTCCACGAACTCCGTAGCACCGGCATGGGTCCTCGATGTAATTTTGAAGAGGGTGAAAATATGTTGTATACATTTTATTTATAATCTTTCTACTGAATTTAGTACGGGCAGCGGCTCTCCAGCCTGATATTTTTTATTGTGAACTGCCAATGGTTCTTTTAAGTGCTTTAAGTCGAACACGGAACCTACATTTTATCGTCAGTCTTCTATAGGACTAGGAACTCGATCTCACCTACACTGAGATTTGGGATCTCTGGAAAAATATCCTAATGGCTTCATGAGGGAGCGAACAGCGTACCTTTGTCACGAGAGACGATCACTTAACTTCTACGCTACAGAGATCCCCTAAATTAAGATAGATTTCACTTGAAGACGTAAACAGATCAACAAGAAACATTGTGTTTCGAAATTTTACATTTTATTTAGAGAATATAAATAGTCTGAATTTATTCACTTCTTTTGTATCCTTTGCTTGATAAAGACGTTTTTGTCGAAACGTTGCTGTATAGTGTTTTTGTACATTATAAAACTATATTACTTTATATTTACGTGTTTTGCCTTGCTACATAGTTTTACTGCAGTCTTCCTTTATATTTACTTTTTTGTGCCATGCTACATAGTTTTACTGCAGTCTTCTATTTATATAGAACATATAGCGTAAATTACATAAATTGCCTCATCTAATATCATCTTGTTGCTCTTGAACCCTTGTGGTGTTGAAGTAAAATGTAATTTATGGGAGAGGGTGTCCTTTTGTGCGTTACAAATATCATCATCATCAAGTAGCTTGTCCCTTACGGAACTTGGCTCCCATGATAGAAGTTCTGAAAACTCTCTGTTCTGCACAAGTTGACCGGCGTTAGCAGCAGTCATTCTCAGACCGTCAATGGTATACTGCATCCATCGTCTTCTAGGTCTTCCTCTCATTCTTCTTCCAGACACCATTCCCTCAGAAAGTATCTTCTCTAGGTACTCATGTCGTTTGATGTATCCGAAATATTTAATTGTCCTTGATGTTATGCTCTTTAATATCAAGCTGTTGCAGAACAGAAGCATTTGTACTTTTCTCTGTCTATGATATTTTAAGTACTCTTCTGTAGCATTTGCATTCAAAGGAATTAATGCTATTCTCCGCTGCTTTGTCAATGGTCCATGTCTCACAACCATATGTTGCCAAGGGAAAAACATAGGCTCTTCTTCTTTGAACACTCCAAATATCGACCACTTGTTAACCACTTTGTGCGATTTGTACATGATCTGAGCCTAAGAGCGTTTGTACGTTGTGCCAGTTATGCGCCTATAAATAGGCCAGCCCATCCGATTTCTGCCATGCTTTTTATTTACTAGGTACCTTCTTAGATCAGTCGCCTCCTACATCAGTCTCCTTGTAGGTTGCAGTGGTACTATTCTTTGATTTCCTTGCGGGCCCTGGAACTACAGGGCGCCAAGACTCTTAAACACTTGCTTTTTGTTAGTGTAACTATTATTTAAAACAACAAGTACATGTAAAACATACAACGTGCAAACGAGGCAATTATCATATATATTCAACAACAGCCTGTCAATATTGAATGACGCAAATAATAAGCATTCGTACCTTGTATATTGGGATTATTGAATTCTCATCAAAGTATTTACCGTTTTGAAAAAAACGCAATAATGCAGTATGAACAAAAAGCTGTTTTTGTTTTGCTTTTTAAAAACAATTTGATCCACATCGTGCACTTTTGTAGGATAAATGAATGTGTTTTTATCATACGCTAACAAAATAGGAATAATGTGTTTTTATCATACGCTAACAGAATAGGAATACATGAATGTGTTTTTATCATACGTTAACAGAATAGGAATAATGTGTTTTTATCATACGCTAACAAAATAGGAATAATGTGTTTTTATCATACGCTAACAAAATAGGAATAATGTGTCTTTATCATACGCTAACAAAATAGGAATAATGTGTCTTTATCATACGCTAACAAAATAGGAATAATGTGTCTTTATCATACGCTAACAGAATAGGAATACATGAATTGGCAACCAGTAAAAGACACTTTATTATTATATAAGATTATAGCTTTATTTGATAATGTGACCAACTCATAGCGCAGTTTGCAGTACATGGTCAAACGACATAGACAAACGGGCGCATGCTTTAGATTTCCGTATGTTCATTTATATGTTCATCGAAATGGCGCCAGTGGGGTGCCGGGGCCCGCAGAGGAGCAACAAATATAGGGTGTTCAAGATAAAAGTAGCCCGATTTACAAACTAAAGCTTGCCAATCAGACTACTTTTATCTTGAACACTCTGTAGTAACACTGCGACCTACAAAGCAAGTCGTAAGAGGCTACTGAGGTAGTGGCCTGGGAAGCTTCCTAGTAAATAAAAGCGTCGCAGAAAACGGATGTGCTGACCTACTTGTAGGCGCATAACTAACACAACGTACAATAGCTTGTAGACTTGTATACAAATCACAAAGAGTGGTTAACAAGCGGTCGCTATGGAGCGTTGGAAGAAGAAGAAGAAGAAGAAGAGATAGCAGATATCTAACAGGAAAGTTTGAAAAACACTTAGCGATTGAAATAGTGCGTTCTCTGTGTGTATCACTTTAAGTGTACATACACAATAACCTTCATTATTCTTAATTGTTAACATACTTTGATGAATCTTGTATCCGTTTTTTTAATATCAATGAGTATACTGTTAAAACAACAAGCAAATTAGTTCAGATGTATGACTTGCTGAGTCGTGATTAAAACAACAAGCAAATTAGTTCAGATGTATGACTTGCTGATTCGTGATTAAAACAACAAGCAAATTAGTTCAGATGTATGACTTGCTGAGTCGTGATTAAAACAACAAGCAAATTAGTTCAGATGTATGACTTGCTGAGTCGTGATTAAAACAACAAGCAAATTAGTTCAGATGTATGGCTTGCTGAGTCGTGATTAAAACAACAAGCAAATTAGTTCAGATGTATGACTTACTGAGTCGTGATTAAAACAACAAGCAAATTAGTTCAGATGTATGACTTACTGAGTCGTGATTAAAACAACAAGCAAATTAGTTCAGATGTATGACTTACTGAGTCGTGAAGAAACTAGAACACAAAGCAAAAACTATGACACAAGCACACAAAAATAACTCAGTAAAATTACTGGGGACATGTATTTTTCCTGTAGCAACATCTGATTGTAAATCACGGACAACAATAACAAAATATGTAAAAACAAAATCGAATCATTTGAAACACACCCATGTGTTGCTTGGGCTCGAAAGGCATGTCGTAAGAATAGTACCAATGCGATCTACAAGACATGTCGTAAGAATAGTACCAATGCAATCTACAAGACATGTCGTAAGAATAGTACCAATGCGATCTAAAAGACATGTCGTAAGAATAGTACCAATGCAATCTACAAGACATGTCGTAAGAATAGTACCAATGCGATCTAAAAGACATGTCGTAAGAATAGTACCAATGCGATCTACAAGACATGTTGTAAGAATAGTACCAATGCAATCTACAAGACATGTCGTAAGAATAGTACCAATGCGATCTACAAGACATGTCGTAAGAATAGTACCAATGCGATCTACAAGACATGTCGTAAGAATAGTACCAATGCGATCTACAAGACATGTTGTAAGAATAGTACCAATGCGATTTACAAGACATGTCGTAAGAATAGTACCAATGCGATTTACAAGACATGTCGTAAGAATAGTACCAATGCGACCTACAAGACATGTCGTAAGAATAGTACCAATGCGACCTACAAGACATGTCGTAAGAATAGTACCAATGCGATCTACAAGACATGTCGTAAGAATAGTACCAATGCGATCTACAAGACATGTCGTAAGAATAGTACCAATGCGATCTACAAGACATGTCGTAAGAATAGTACCAATGCGATCTACAAGACATGTCGTAAGAATAGTACCAATGCGATCTACAAGACATGTCGTAAGAATAGTACCAATGCGACCTACAAGACATGTCGTAAGAATAGTACCAATGCGATCTACAAGACATGTCGTAAGAATAGTACCAATGCGATCTACAAGACATGTCGTAAGAATAGTACCAATGCGATCTACAAGACATGTCGTAAGAATAGTACCAATGCGACCTACAAGACATGTCGTAAGAATAGTACCAATGCGATCTACAAGACATGTTGTAAGAATAGTACCAATGCGACCTACAAGACATGTTGTAAGAATAGTACCAATGCGATCTACAAGACATGTCGTAAGAATAGTACCAATGCGATCTACAAGACATGTCGTAAGAATAGTACCAATGCGATCTACAAGACATGTCGTAAGAATAGTACCAATGCGACCTACAAGACATGTCGTAAGAATAGTACCAATGCGATCTACAAGACATGTCGTAAGAATAGTACCAATGCGATCTACAAGACATGTCGTAAGAATAGTACCAATGCGATCTACAAGACATGTCGTAAGAATAGTACCAATGCGACCTACAAGACATGTCGTAAGAATAGTACCAATGCGATCTACAAGACATGTTGTAAGAATAGTACCAATGCGACCTACAAGACATGTTGTAAGAATAGTACCAATGCGATCTACAAGACATGTCGTAAGAGGCGATTGAGGTAGGGGCCTAGAAATGCTAACCTAGTAAGTAAAAAGCGTCGCAGAAATCGGATTTACTTGCCTACCTGTGAAACGGATACCTGGCACAACGTACAATCGCTCTTAGGCTCAGATCACATACAAATCATAAAGAGTGGTTTAACAAGTGGTCGATATGGAGCATTCGAAGAAGAAGATTAATTTGAAACAAATTGTTACAGAAAAATTATTAGAACCCCTTGTGCAGATGAGATGAAATATATATACATTCTGCAAGACCTGGACAATGATGTACTTTGACTAGTAAACATCATCATGTTACGTAAAGTGAAATATTGATGACATTAAACATCCCAGTGTTTTGATGAGAGCAGTAATTGATGGCATGCAGACGACGCAGATGACGACCAAAACAACGTTGGCAAAAGGACATTATAGTAATCTTTTTTTCCGATCCAGAAGCACTTGAGCTTTCATCTCTTCGACTCGGTGCCATGGACATCATAACCTGACATTGAAGAAGATGAAGAACTCGTTAAAGAATGATGGTTATTGGTACGTCCTGTAATGAAAGCAACGCGTGTAAAAGAACACGCTACATAATGTGCGACTTCTGTTAGTTAATAGCAACCAGAGAGTCACCAATACCAACATATAACACACCACGACTTGCAAAATATGAGCAAATTAGAACAAGTTTGGATTCTCGTACTACGAGAAAGACACAATCAACCCCTCAGCCACATGTACATTAAAATTCAAGATTGGTAATTCAGCAGTTTGTACATGTGAACCAGATCAGTACTTGAGAATCTAAGGTACAAGTACATCTGAAGTTGTAGAAGGCATGCCTGTATGACGGGGAACACTGATAATAAAGAAATCATGTCTTCACGCAAAATCAGTCAGAAGTACCATACCATATTCTCTGTAAACGCCTGAACTCATAGCGAATGAACAGAAGAAGAAGAAGTTCATGTGAATAGGAAGGAAAGAAGAAATTAAACGTTTAAGATATTAGCTTCTAGAACAGTGGTTCTCAAACTCTGGGTCGCCACCTCTTTTTGGGGTCGAACGGCCATTTCACAGGGGTCGCCTAAGACCATTGGAAAACACATATTTATCATAATTAGTAATACATATTTCACAATATATAATTACATATTGTTTTTGTGATTAATCACTATGCTTTAATTATGTTCAGTTTGTAACAATGAAAATACATCCTGCATATCAGATATTTATATTACTATTCATAACAGTAGCAAAATTACAGTTATGAAGTAGCAAACGAAAATTGTATGGTTGGGGATCACCACAACATGAGGAACTGTATTAAAGGGTTGCGGCATTAGGAAGTTTGAGAACAACTGTTCTAGAATGAAAGAAAAAGATCGACGTATGACTTAAGACGAACTTGCTAACAGATGTGTGTCTAATGTGTGTTTACTGTGTGTTGCTTACTGTGTTTATGCATACATAGATCCGCTATGCGTAGTTGTTATTACTCTCACTTCTTAGGAGCGGCGTGGTCCGGGTTCATTGTCTCAGATCGACCTGGCCTTAATTAGGGTACAAGAAAAGCACTGGAAATTAAAGAACGGCGTGTTGTTGACCCCATAAGCCATCGCGTATCAATGATCAAATAAAACGGGCCTAACACTGTATTCCTCTACCTCATGGTATGAACACTGGTTCTTTTACTTGTTTACTATATGTATACATAAATAATAAAGACCAACTAAACTTTTTCTGTGTGGTTCTCTGTGGTAGGTGATATCAGGGCATTGGTGTCAGGTGTCCAACCATTTAATCTTCTTTTATGGATTGTATGACTGGTTTTATGTCTGGTCTTCTGATTTCTTCATTTCTAATTTTGTCTTTTATTGTCACTCCTGCAGCTCTTGTTATGATTTCCCGCTCATTAGCTGTTGTTATTGACCATGTTTGACACTGGTAACATCTATGAGGATACAATGTAATTTTTCTAACATTTTCATTCAGTGTTCTTGACCAGGTGTACCTCTATCTTCCACTTGTACATTTCTGATATTACTGTTAGTTTTTTTCTTTGATTGTACACCACATTCTCTGACACTCTTTATGGGTTATGTTATACGTTATGTTATGTGATCGACGTCATGACACATTGGGCATTCCCATGCGTGCTCTGTCCTCCGCTGCAACAGCCATCCCAAAGCCCATTTGCTCACCGTACCCATGAGAAGTTGATTAGTATACCTTCTCTGTCTACCACGAAGAAGAGACTGTCTGGCATATCCAAACTTAACTCCTAATTCTCAGACTTGTTCCAGTGTATGAGAGTCGCCTATATCACATAAATGGGAGTGTATCGCATTAATGACATCAAATGTCATACTTCTCTGTATGTGTATTGTTATGTGCTGCCTGGAGAAGCATTTCTGGGTTGATTTGTTTCTTTCTTTCATTGCTCCGAGTTACAGTCTAAGTTACACCTGTCCAGTAGCTATTTTCCAATCTTAGAATACGTAGTACCTGTCACTATCTTCTATAGATTGCTCTTAATTTGGGAGATACAATTCCCACTGCATTCATAAAAGTTTACATAAATTAGAAAAGACCAATTAAACTTAAATGAAAAGGATGCTTTGATGTGTTCAATTTCGAACAGAAATTTGTACAGCCTCCACTATACAAACTTGTCGTGTAATATAAGCACCAAAATAATGAATCATGTTTTGTACTGGACAAATATAAACATTGAGTTTAAGTGGCATCCAAGAATGTGAAGGGTTAAGTTAAAATCTGTTTAGTATGTGAAAGTTATATTTGCAAGTTTGTCTTGAATACAGTACAGTTTCGGGGACCTTCACCAGTGCTATAGAGTTCGTGCACTGTCTCTGAGATCTTGTGTAAGAAAGAGACCAGAGCACACATGGTTACTCACCGAAGTGCAATAATGATGTTCCTATCAATCAATGTTAGTTGACCAGTCTGATGCCTTAAGTTTATATCTTCCTGCCTTTGTCTGAAATCGTAATGCCTTCGACAATGTGACACACAATTCACCTGATCTCACCACATCTAATGAAATCTACCTCACGCGCATATAATCACGTGACAGTCTGTAACCAATTGACTGTGACTATCTGAGTCACTAACTTGTCTAGTTGCCAACTCTACATATACAGTTGTGAGCAGTTTAACAATACTACACAGCGTTACTAACATACAAACTCCACAGACAGATGGTGCTAGGTCGGCTGCTCCCAACATGTGCGCAGCTGACAACATTCTATACATGTTCGAGGGTTGTAGTATCACAGTTGTTAGTGCACTTGCTTTGTACACTAGTAGTCCTAGGTTATTCCGTCTTCGTTCGATCTACATCATCATTGGCCTCTTTGTCTCAGGAGACAATAGGTCTTGCGTCATGTAGTATGCTCTGCGCTGAATCACAACGTTTCTTGTGGCTGTAATGGTCTATTCTGTAGTGGCACTCCTTGCCACAGTTGCTGCAGGTAAAACTGGAGACTGGAGCTGAAACATAGGATGTTCTCTCTGCCCACTGCACTATTCTTTTGCCTCCAAATGTGATGGTGTTTTTTTCTTTCTTTTGAGCCGCCCCTCACTGCCCTTGCCTGTCTTTGGCCAGCCGTTCCCAGTGTTCTTTGTCTATGCCGCATGAAGTTAGATCACGTTTGCAGGTGTCAATGAAGCGTAATAATGGGCGCCTATGCTGTCTAGTACCAGTTGCGAGTTCACTGTATAGAATGTTCTTTGGGATTCTATCATCGCTCATACGGCATACGTATCTCATACGTCACTGACTCAGCAAGGTGTACATGCTTGGAATGCCAGCACTGTCCATGTCTTCTATATTGGATATGTGGTCTTGCCATCGGATGTTGTATATTCGCATGCGACAGCGCATGTGGAAGGTGTTGAGGCGATGTTCTTGTCTAGCATATGTGGTCCATGTCTCACTACCATACAGCAGAGTGCTGAGAACACAAGCCTCGATCTACATCAGTTTCAGTTTGGAATATCTTCATTGCACTCCGGACATGTCCATAGGTGCTCCGATCTTCTTCGCAATATCTCCATCAGCGTCCAGCGACTGACCGTACCAGTTCGATTTTGATTGATGAACCTACTCGTATACCTGTTGTACTGTTCTTTTCTTGCCACACCAATCTTCAAACCCAGCTCTGCAATCTTGTAGTTGACGTGGATTGGTTTAGATGAAGGTCTTCTCTGCGGCCGCGCTCTATGAGGGCGTTCACGATGTCAGCTCTGTCCATTGGCTGGCCGTCTGATATAGCGGCTGAGCCAGCCAGTCTGTCTGCTCTCTCATTGCCAACGACACCATGTGCCCCGGAACAAAGACAAGTGTAATTCTGCAAATTGTTGACGCCTGCAGTGATTCAGTCCATTGCCTGCGCACCGAACCGGCCTCCCCATTTCGGATCATACTCAACGAGTCACTCAAAATGCACGCATGAGTGTAGTTTTGTGACTCTAGCCAGAGTAGTGCATTGGTCACCGCCAGCTACTTGTTAAAGCCCTATTTGTGGTCGGTATGCAGTTTGTATCTTCGAGCATGAGTTGCGTTGTATCTGTTAGGCGACTAAAACACTTAAGCAAGCACATTTGGTTTCTGCTTGATTTGTCTTCGGGTTCGCCCTCCCACGTAAAACCCAACTTTAAAAAACGGACATAAGGGAGCTCATTCTCGTAGACGAGTGAGACCTCACGGATATGATTGTCCAGTCTACACCACTGATAGCTCGTGTGTTTTACGAGTCTTCAGTAGGGAACACATTGTCACTTTTTGCCCTTTTTTAAGTCAAACTAACCGACCCCATTTCTACTGGATGCAGAGATATGCGCAGAAAACACAATGTAGACCCGTCCTAGGTTCAAAATGATCAGCTGTAGTGGGAATTGTATCTCCCAAACTACGAGCAATGTATAGAACATAGTGACAGGTACTACGTATTCTAAGATTTGACAAGGCTGCTGGACAGGTGTAACTTAGACTGTAAATCGGAGCAATGAAAGAAAGAAACAAATCAATCCAGAAATGCTTCTCCAGGCAGCACGTAACAATACACATACAGAGAAGTATGACATTTGATGTCATTAATGCGATACACTCCCATTTATATGATATAGGCGAGTCTCATACACTGGAACAAGTCTGAGAATTAGGAGTTAAGTTTGGACAGGCCAGACAGTGTCTTCTTCGTGGTAGACAGAGAAGGTATACTAATCAACTTCTCATGGGTACGGTGAGCAAATGAACTCTGGGATGGCTGCTATAGCGGAAGACAGAGCACGCATTGGAATGCCCAATGTGTCATGACGTCGATCGCATAACATAACGTATAACATAACACATAAAGAGAAAGAGTTTCAGAGAATGTGGTGTATATTCAAAGAAGAAACTAACAGTAATATCAGAAATGGACAGAATGAAGAAAAAAACAAGTGGAAGATAGACGTACAACTGGTCAAGAAAAGTATCATTGAAAAATGAAAATATCAGAAAAATTACATTGTATCATCATAGATGTTACCAGTGTTAAACACGGCCAATACTAACAGCTAATGAGCGGGAAATCATAACAACGGAGATCTTAGAAGAGCTACAGGTGTGACAATAAGAGACAAAGTTAGAAATTAAGAAATCAGAAAGCTGGACGTAAAACAAGTCATACAAATCACAAAAGAATTAAATGGTTTGAACACCTGACAAGAATGCCCTGGTATCGTCTACCACAGAGAACCACACAGAAAGAGTACAATGCAAGAGGAAGACCACGCAATAGATGCAGAGACGGCATCAAAAACATCCTTTCGAAAATAATACCAGCTTACAAAGTGCCTTAAAACAAGCACATACGAGATCATTACACCCTTCCCCCTCCCCCCTCTCATACCCCTGCCCCTCTCCAACTACTTCTTAAAAGGAGTAAATGATGGAGAGAAGAAGATCCTTTAGATAAATCTGGACTAGTTGTTTGAGAAAAAGTGGATGTGTTGTTAGAAAAAGTGGATGTGTTGTTAGAAAAAGTGGATATGTTTTCTGTCACATTCACACACCCTCCCTCCTACCCCTTCCCCTCCCCAACCCCTCATCCTCTCCACTCCAAAAGCTGTGTGTTCCCTATGACTGAACCTTACAGTTAAGTACTTAATATATCCCCTGGAACCTTGACTGACTCATTTTATTTTCTTTCAATCGCCAATTGTCTGGGTCGCCGCCGTCAGCATAGTTTTCTCACGGGCTATAGAAGGAGCTAGGGATCGGTGTCTGAGGGAAGACAGCGAGTGGTGTTGTTTGTAACGATCTGATTACCAGATGTTAGATATTGTCCTATTTAGGTGACGTCCAGTCACTGTACTTGTTTGGTGAGCCACTTAGGAGACTGTCAACACTTAAGACTTTGTTGATCTTGTCTTATGAATAGTTGTTACCGAGAAACTAACTACACTATGGACTACATGTCAGCTATGGATACGGTTGTTGGTAAGTGTAAGATGTTCCTAGTTTTATCAATCTATGCTGGTATCAACTCTATTTTATGCTGGTATCAACTCTATTTTATGCTGGTATCAACTCTATTTTATGCTGGTATCAACTCTATTTTATGCTGGTATCAACTCTATTTTATGCTGGTATCAACTCTATTTTATGCTGGTATCAACTCTATTTTATGTTAGGATAGTCTGGTCGAATGGATTAGAGGGTGGGTCCCATGCCGGAGACCCGTGTTTAATTCACGATAAGGTCAAGGATTGTGTCATGTTCTGCATAAAAAACACCTAAAACTGTTACTCAACGCCGATTTCTGTCATGATATTCTTCATAAATATGGCTACAATACAATTTTTCTGACATTTTCTTGTCGTGTTCTTAGCCGGTTCTAGTTGCTACTTGGTTTATTATGTCCATATCTGATCTCTTATGTTAGTTTCTTCTTTAATTGTGTCCAGTTTGTAGTCCGCAATGAGTTATTAATCTCATGACTTAGTTTCTTCTTTGATTGTGTCCATTTGTAGTCCCATGAGTTATTAATCTCATGACTTAGTTTCTTCTTGATTGTGTCCATTTTGTAGTCCGCAGAGTTATTAATCTCATGACTTAGTTTCTTCTTTAATTGTGTCCAGTTTTTTGTAGTCCTGTGCAGTGAGTTATTAATCGCATGACCAGAGATCGCCAAGGAAGAAGAGAAACAACTGACATAGCTGGCTTTCACAGTAATTCTTATCTGCCCGTTGCTGTCATCTGTATTGTGTTCCGATAAGAGTCGATGATTACTGTAACTCTTCGTGTCTGTGAATAGGTAGTGTCCATGTTACAGTTTCCGTAACGTAACGAGTTTTACAAGATCGGATTGCTAATCCCTAGCCAAACCCAGAACATGAAGAACCAGAAATTCATATTCGGTCTGATCCCGTCTTCAGTGACCAATCCTGTCTTTGTGATCGTGCCAAGAACCAAAGTTCATATCGACTTAGCCCACTACCATTGAAGCACGCCAGTCTCTCCAAAGCTACAATCGAATTGCCTCAGAAGAAGAGCCTCTAGTGTGAAGCCAATCAAATTAAGGTTCATGTACATGGTGGGTTGAACATTCACAACTGCTCTCGTTCGTACAACATAAACTGCATGACAATGTGCCACATTTGTATTTTATTGTAATTTATTTTATAATTGCGTCCTTACCTAGCAGTGCCACAGTGGGTGTGTCTAGTTACGATTGAACATGTACAAACTCCGAGCATCGTCCTTTATTCAACTGCAAGCTGATTTGAATTTGTTTTAATGCGTTAAGTTGCCTTTTAACTATATGAAGGCTAACGCCCTGTGGTCGCTATCAAGTGGACCTCTCCACTATGATCTTAGTCAACACGGCCGAAGGGCAAGCGTCAAAGCTTGCGCGGGCTCTCAAGGAGAGCAAAGAATAGTAACACTGCGATCTACAAGGCATACCGAAAGAGGCGACTCGCCCGAGTGGTTACCCGGGGTCCAAATTGGGGTGTAAAGAATAGAACCACTGTTACCTGCCCCGTATGTCGTAAGAGGCGACTGAGGAGGTTAAGCGGGGGGCTAGCCACCCCACACCGTAAAAAACACTAGATGACTACAGAATAGAGACCAAACCGAGTAAACGCTGGCTGAAACCGGACACATCGTCGAAGGATAAGCAATTGAGCTCCAAATGGCGCTGAAGATGTGACGTAAAACACACCAATGCTAAAGCTGCATGAATCAGATTTCCACATGAATAGAATTTATGGGGAGATCTGGTACATCAGTCTGAGTGGTGATCGCCAGAGAGTGAGAAAGAGGCGACTAAGGTAGGTGCATAGGGAAGCTACCCTAGTAAATAAAACGCCTCGTAGAAATCGGATATGCTGACCTACTTTTATTCGCATAACACACTACGTCAAGCGTCAACACCCTGTTGCAGAAGGCCCGAATGGGATGGGGCGGTCACGTTGCTCGGATGTCTGATACACGCATCCCAAAATAGGTGATGTATGGCGAGCTTAAAGGGGGCAGACGCTCAGCTGGTGGACAGAAAAAAACTTTAAAAACACTCTTGAAGTCTCCATGAATTGCTTCAATATAGACACCAAGTGCTGGGAATCCCTGGCACAAGATCGCCAAATGTGGCGCTGTAACAACAGAAGAGAAACTCGCATAACTGAGAATCGTCGTGCCACTGAGGCACAGAGAAAACGAGCTGCGCGAAGAGACAGAACACACAACACCCACATGTCTAACCTTGATCATGTATGCCCCGACTATGGTAGGGGAGTGTGTTCTAGGATTGGACCCTATAGTCACCTCACACCAGAGAGGTGCAGTAGTACACGTCTGAGGCTGTTGTCATCATCGCTTGCGATGGGCGGTTATTATAGGCGCATAACTGGCACAACGTACAATCGATCTTAGGCTTGGATAACGTACAAATCACAAATAGTGGTGGGTCGATATGGAGCGTATGAAGAAGAAGAAGAGGTCGAAGCTCTGGTGGATCATTGAAGAAATAACAAACGTAAAAATGTAATAAGAACTGTTTGTTCTTCTAGTTGATAGCTCGCTTCATATTTGAAATGAATGTCACACCCAAACATAAATCGAATGAATCCAACAAAAGCCATAAAACAGCAAAACGATAGTAATCACACATTAAAGAATTAATAACTTGGCGTAGTCAAGTAATAAATATGCACTCGAATTGATTGAATGATTGATTGATAAGACTATCATTATTGACATTCGATTAATAGCCATGTGTACTTCGAACTCTTTCTTACAGGAAGAGCTAAGCTGCAATGCATGAACTCCCTAGCACAGGCGAGGATGATTTTGAAGATGGTGACAATTGTTGCACCGGAATCTCTCTCTCTTTCTCTCTCTCTCTCTTTCTCTCTCTCTCTCTCTCTCTTCTCTCTCTCGCACTCACCGCTTGGACTGATGTACCAGATTTCCCCATAAATTCTGCTTTTGTTTTTGGGACTCTGTCCCTCCGTACAGCTTCTCATTTTGTCTTATTGATGTGGAAATCTGATTCATGCAGCCTTAGCATGGGTGTTCTTCGTCACATCTTTAGCGCCATTTGGAGCTCTGGTGCTTATCCTTTGGCGATGTGTCCGGTTTTAGCCAGCGTTTACTGGGGTTGCTCTCCATCAGCCTTGTCTGTCCCCAGCCGACCTGCAAGGCAGCAGGTTGCTATTTTCTTTTAGGCTAGCTACCCTTAGACAACCTTCCCTCCCGGTATGTTGAGCTTCATCTGCCCGGGTTACCAGTCTTTTTTCTTTTGACTACTTCGTTTGCCTGCTGTCCAGTTGTATGTACGGTTTGCTCCGTCAGCCTTTGATTGTCCCCAATTGAAAGGAATCTAAGTGAATTTTTCCCGAGCAGTGGCTTTCCAGTCTACCCTTCTCGATGCTCAACTGCCAATGGTTACTTTACGTGTTCGCCTTGAACACTGAACCTACGTTTTATCGTCTGTCTCCGATATGACTAGGGACTCTGGTGTCCTTTTGAGAACTGTTTTTACTGGTACAGATGTATTCATTCGCATAACGTAGCCATGTCATTTCTAGCTAAGGCCGAAAGACCGAGAGGGACTGAGCTAGATGGGGTAAAGCCCGGTGCAATGAAGTCAAACCTGTGGCTTTAGTGTCTACTTTAGATGATATCAAATAAAAATGACTACCTGCACGCTCCATGTCGACCACTTGTCAACCACTCTGTGGGATTTGTATGTGATCTGAGCCTAAGAGCGATTGTACATTGTGTCAGTTATGCGCCTACAGGTAGGTCAGCACATCCGATTTCTGCGCTGTTTTTTATTTACTAGGATAGCATCCCTAGGGCCTACATCAGCCGCCTCAAACGATATGGACTGTAGGTTGCAGTGGTACTATTCTTTGCTTCTCTTGCGGGACCCGGCACCACACGGGCAGAAGCTATATACACAATCTTTAATCTTCCTCATAAAACCGGGATAGAAGCTATATACAAAGTCTTCTAACTTCCTCATAAAACCGGGATAGAAGCTATATACAAAGTCTTCTAACTTCCTCATAAAACCGGGATAGAAGCTATATACAAAGTCTTCTAACTTCCTCCTAAAACCTGGATAAAAAAGCTTATCATACATAAAGCTCTCTAACTTCCCTCATAAAACCGGGATAGAAGCTATATACAAAGTCTTCTAACTTCCTCCTAAAACCTGGATAAAAGCTATATACAAAGTCTTCTAGCTTCCTCCTAAAACCGGGATAAAAGCTATATGTCCGTGTTATGTAACGACAATGATGGGTATTAAGGGGGTATGTTGAAGGCAGTCACTGTTCATTCGACAACATCTAAGGCACATTTTTCTTTCAAGTTTCATCCTATCAAGTTGTTTGACCACAAGAATGTCCTCCTATTTGCTGACTCATTCTAGTGAAATTATCAAAGTTGGAGTTAAACTTGGAATTCTCAAACATTGTTTGTATTACGTATGTACTATACCGATCAGAATACAAAGAGCTTGTATATTACCAGGAGCAACGTAGGGGTGTGAAGCATGGGCATTTAACAAGACAGTGTAAAAACATATCTGTGGTTTTGAATATAAGGGTTACAGAAGAGTCCTCCGTATATCTTGGACAGAGAATAAGACAGATACATCTTTCTAGAAAAGAACTCAACATCAAAGACAACTTGCTGATGCTACAAATACGAAATAGAAAATTGAAGTAATTTGGATATATAAAGAGACACGAAGGGTTGGAGAAGACCTAAAAGGCATCTCAGCAAGAGGGACATGGAAGAAGGCATCTCAGCAAAGAGGAGAAGAGGTAAGCCACGGAGAGCATGGATTCAGGGTGTATCTAATAATTTCAGCATTACGGCAGCAGAGGCAGAATATCTGGCCTATTAGAAAAAATAAAATTCAAAGGACGGTTAGGGCACAGCCAGGCTCTAGCACAGGCCAGACAACTGGCCGGGTATTCCCTGACCTAGATAAGAAAATGGATCTGGAAATTACAGATGTTTGATAGAACACTGCACGCTTTTTTTTGCAATTTTACTCAATTATGTGAGTCTATGGTTATTTATTGGTGAAAAATAGTTATATTGTTAAACTTAACTTGTTGCATAATATGACTTCGAGTTAGCATTTTGTGTTGATTTATGCGAGGAATGCGAGGTCACGTGGTGTAGTTGGGGTCTGATTTCCACAATTCTTACCTGAGCCCGAAGGCCCATAAGTTTATAGTTGGCTCTAGTTAGAGCGACACAATTCTGCTCAAGACAAAGTTATTAGATGGTGATTGTGCTATAATACTGAGCTGTTAGTAACATATCATTGCCTTGCTTTATGCGCGATATATGTACTGTTATAGCACATGTTGGACGGGGACGAAAGATGAGACTGTGAGGCATAGTAGTACATACTGTCAGACATGCATACCTATACCCACACTTGCACCTGTTGTCCGTATCCGTTACTGCACTTAACATCCACCAGTGTACCTATGCTTCTGACTGTACTTACATATCAAAGTGTATCAGTATTGCAACTGAAATACTTGCAGTTGTCCTGACTCATCTACCTGTCCTTGTGCATCTACCTGTCCTTGTACGTCTACCTTTGCTTGTACTTGTCCTGACTCATCTACCTGTCCTTGTGTCTACTTAGTTTGTACCTGTCCTTACCGTCTACCTGTCCTTGTACGTCTACCTTGTTTGTACCTGTCCTTACTCGTCTACCTGTCCTTGTACGTCTCCAAGTTTGTACCTGTCCTTACTCGTCTACCTGTCCTTGTACGTCTACCTTAGTTTGTACCTGTCCTACTGTCTACCTGTACGTATCTACCTTCTTGTACCTGTCCTTACCATCTACCTGTACGTGTACGTCTACAACTTACTTGACCTGTCCTACTCTCTACTGCGTGTGTCTGACTTACTTGTACCGAGTGATTACTGTCTACCTGTACGTACGTCTACCTTGCTAGTCCCTGTCTTACCATCTACCTGTACGTTTAGCGTCCCATTTTTGTACTGTCATTACCGTCTACCTGTAGGTACGTCTACCTGTGCGATGACCTGTCCTACTCATCTACCTGTGTACGTCTACCTTTGCTTGTACCTGTCCTACTCATCTACCTGTACGTGTACGTCTACCTTTACTTGTACCTGTCCTTACTCATCTAAGTGTACTTGTACATATACCTTTGCTTGCACCTGTCCCTGTCCTTGCACATCTACTGTACTTCTGTACTTAAGGATCTCTACGACGAAGTGGTTAAGACGTTTGCTTCTCGTTCTGAATGCTGTGGGTTCGAATCCGGACCGAGTGATATGTGCAATTTTATCAGTAGATCCCTTGTGTAGATACGGAGTTGGTGCTTTGGCCAACACTCTTCATTTAGCGTGCCATTTTTGTCGATGGGACGAAGTCATTTGTGGAAACCCGGTGCGATGAAGTCAATACTTTACCTTTAGATACTTTCTTTTATTTCTCTACTTGCACGTCTACCTTTACTTGTACCTGTCCTTGCACATATTACACGTGTACTTCTACCTGTACTTCTACCTGTACATCTACTGGCATAGGACATAGATGACCAATCCATCTGTCTTCATCTTTTAATAATGGTATCCAATGGTGAGCGCAAGTGGCAGAATGGTTAAAGCGGGGTGGGTTTTTCTGAAGGGGAAACATCCAGTGAAAAAAAACCACCAAAATGTCAATTTTGTTTTCCTGTAGAGAAAATATAACTGATGACCTGCGCATACGGGACGAGAGTATTGTGCAAGCGGCCTTAACTCCTATGCTCCATAGAACCCCATATTATAGAAAATATGAATAAATCGCTAAAAATATTTGTTTCCAATGGTGCACAGTTTGTACGTATTAGAATCTCATTATTTACTATTATGTGTACAGAAAATTGACATCAAAATATTATCTTGTAATGTCTCCATCGTGTGTATGAAGGAATTCATTTTCCAGCAATTACTACTGTATGCTTACACTTCCATGAAGCGACCCCTAGCTATATATAAGTCCAGAATAGCGCGATATGGAGCAATTGCTTGGACGTCCTATGTAACGTATACGGGACGGACACAAGTACGAGTACATTATGCTTGTCTTAATAATAATAATAATTTCTCTCATACCGTTATACGTTACAATGGACCTGCAAGCAATTTCTCCATACCGCTCTATCCTGGGCATCACAACTCCATGACATTTCTCTCAGCAGTTCGTTGTTCAGCGCTCCCCACGTCTCACGTCTCACAACGTCTACCTTCGTATAATCGTCTTTCGCTCCACTCCAATCCAGCTCAAAGTTCGTTGTTTCAGTCGTCTCCACAGCGTCTCCACAGTCGTCTCCAACTTCACACGTTCTCTCTTTCTATAAATCCGCCTGTTAGCAGTTCCACTTCAATGCACTGCCTTGATATTATTTCATCATTTATTCTTAAGGTGTGTCCAACATATCTACATCTTCTCCATCTTATAAAAGTTGTTACTAGTGGTTGACCAGATATTTATCTCATTTCATCACTTCTGAATTCATTCCATTTTATGATCATTATTTTTCGTAGACAACTGTTTTCGAATGCATTCAACTTTCTTTCTATATCTTTGGTGATTGTCCAACTCTCGCTGGCATATGTTAGGATTGGTACAACGTTTGAATTGAAAATTCGAAATTTGTTTTAATACTCAAACGAAATCAAATGTCACTGATAGAGAGTATCATTGATATAATGGATGACTACAGTAAAACTATGTATATGCCTGTGTGTTGCCGGGGTTAGCAAGGGCAGCACAGAATAGTAACACTGCGACATGCAAGGCATGTCGTAAGAGGCGACTAAGTTAGGGATCTAGGAAAGCTAAACCTAGTAAATAAAAAGCATGACAGGAATCGTATGAGCTGGCCTACTTGTAGGCTCATGACTGGCACAGTATATAATCGCTCTTAGGTTCAGATCACATACACATCACAGTTACAGAAAAATATGGCCAGAAATTCGGGAGGGCCATTCAGAATTTGTTCGATTCTGGACACGACTTTGCTAGCGCATTTCCACCATGTTTGGTCAGGTATTTTCCGGTTTCGTTTGCCGAGCTACTGAGTTAGTGCTTGCGCAACGCTGTGAGCTATACATGTTACATGGAATGCTTTTTGCTGTGTCAACCGTGCGTTTGTTGTGTGTATTCAGAAAATGACGGACAGCGGTTATGACGAACCGATTCAATTTACCGTATGCAATGATATTGCGTATGCAGAAAGCTGGATTTTGTCGTGATTGATGTTTCCTTCGACATGAATTGTAATTCAAATGATGAACAGTTTTGTGTTGACACTTTATCGACGGTCATATGCATTTATGCGGTGCAGGTTGCTTTTTTGTGGCGATACACGGTTGTTTCATTCCTGGTCTTAGTTCACACAGTACAGGAGACAGTTGTTAGCATTTCGTGTGGTTTTCGTTGGCACAGGAACGGAGCATTTATAGGATGACCCGTTGCAGGGAAGTTGGAACCGTACATATGAACTATGAACAAATCACAAATTAGTGGTTTAACAAGTGGTTTAACAAGTGGTTTAACACGTGGTTTAACAAGTGGTTTAACAAGTGGTTTAACAAGTGGTTTAACAAATGGTTTAACAAGTGGTTTAACAAGTGGTTTAACAAATGGTTTAACAAGTGGTTTAACAAATGGTTTAACAAGTGGTTTAACAAGTGGTTTAACACGTGGTTTAACAAGTGGTTTAACAAGTGGTTTAACAAGTGGTTTAACAAGTGGTTTAACAAGTGGTTTAACAAGTGGTTTAACAAGTGGTTTAACAAGTGGTTTAACACGTGGTTTAACAAGTGGTTTAACAAGTGGTTTAACACGTGGTTTAACAAGTGGTTTAACACGTGGTTTAACAAGTGGTTTAACAAGTGGTTTAACACGTGGTTTAATAAGTGGTTTAACAAGTGGTTTAACAAGTGGTTTAACAAGTGGTTTAACAAGTGGTTTAACAAGTGGTTTAACAAGTGGTTTAACAAGTGGTTTAACAAGTGGTTTAACAAGTCGTTTAACAAGTCGTTTAACAAGTCGTTTAACAAGTGGTTTAACAAGTGGTTTAACAAGTCGTTTAACAAGTGGTTTAACAAGTGGTTTAACAAGTGGTTTAACAAGTGGTTTAACAAGTGGTTTAACAAGTGGTTTAACAAGTGGTTTAACAAGTCGTTTAACAAGTCGTTTAACAAGTGGTTTAACAAATGGTTTAACAAGTGGTTTAACAAGTGGTTTAATAAGTGGTTTAACAAGTCGTTTAACAAGTGGTTAAACAAGTCGTTTAACAAGTGGTTTAACAAGTCGTTTAACAAATAGTTTAACAAATGGTCTAACAAGTGGTTTAACAAGTGGTTTGACAAATGGTTTAACAAATGGTTTAACAAGTGGTTTAACAAGTCGTTTAACAAATGGTTTAACAAGTGGTTTAACATGTGGTTTAACAAGTGGTTTAACAAATGGTTTAACAAGTGGTTTAACAAGTGTTCGATATGGAGCGTTCGAAGAAGAGACTATGTAGCAATGGCGAAACACGTAAAAATAAAATACTGTAGTTTGACAAAGTACAACAAAATACGATATTGTTTTTGAACTTTATAAAACTACAGTATTCTGTGTTTACGTGTTTCGCCACTGATGGAGGGAGAGTAGAGTTTTGAACTGAGTAGACTTCAACTGGGTAGCCTTGAACTGAGTAGCCTTGAACTGAGTAGCCTTGAACTGAGTAGCCATGAACTGAGTAGCCATGAACTGAGTAGCCTTGAACTGAGTAGCCTTGAACTGAGTAGCCTTGAACTGAGTAGCCTTGAACTGAGTAGTGATTGTAGGATAAAGTCAACGTGCGCCAAACTATGTGAACAGATACGATCGTGACAGGTGACCTGTTTATACAAGCCACATCCGGGTAATCTGGCGTCACTTGCTAGACAATGCCAGGCATTATTCGACTTAAGACAGGCCATAGAATTTCTATCGATATCTACTTGAAGGTTACTCAGTGTTAGGCCGGACTGGTTATCAGGACAAACTACTTGAAGGTTACTCAGTGTTAGGCCGGACTGGTTATCAGGACAAACTACTTGAAGGTTACTCAGTGTTAGGCCGGACTGGTTATCAGGACAAACTACTTAACAGTTACTAGTGTTAGGCCGGACTGGTTATCAGGACAACTACTTAATGTTACTAGTTGGCCGGACTGGTTATCAGACAAATACTTAATCGTTACTAAGTGTTAGGCCGGACTGGTTATCAGGACAAATTACTTGACATGTTACTAAGTGTTAGGCCGGACTGGTTATCAGGACAAACTACTTAAGTTACTAGTGTTAGGCCGGACTGGTTATCAGGACAAACTTACTTAATCGTTACTAAGTGTTAGGCCGGACTGGTTATCAGGACAAACTACTAATCATGTTACTCAGTGTTAGGCCGGACTGGTTATCAGGACAAATTACTTAATCATGTTACTAAGTGTTAGGCCGGACTGGTTATCAGGACAAACTACTTGACCATGTTGAAGAGAAGGAAGTAATATATAGAGCAATGAAAGTCTATTTACAAGTTGCAACGATAGAAGTGGGCGACTGTAGCTTAAGCGATAGTGAGTTCGATCACAACCTGCTTACTTGGTTCAAACTCCGCGGTGGGCAAGTTTGGAAGTAAATTCGTTTCCGTGGGATTTTTACGAAATTTAAAAATAGACCTCACTGTTCAGAAAGCAATGGCAAACTACTGAACGTATACGTGGTGCCTAGAAAATCAACGATTCGTTTACTGTGATTGATGGCTATGTCCTATAAAGGATATGCCCCAATTTTCATTTTTCAACATTTTTTTAAAAAAATTCAAAAGAAGTGAAGACAGTAAAAGTGTTTGTCAGAAATATACCCACTCGTCCGTCATTCCTTGTTTCCGCCAAATTTCTGCACTATCTCGCTGATATTCAATCCTTCCAACAGGGAACTCATCACATCTCTCTAGTTATTTCCTGCAATATTAAGTTACCAGGAACCCAGTTCTAAATGCACTCATGAATCAGATATACAAATACCGACATTTTTTTTTTTGGGATGGAGTAGAATTTCAAAAGAAAATTCCAACTGTGAGTCTGACGCACATCTACTTGTGCGCAGGAATAAGATTACCACGCACATATTTTTGAATTGCTGGTTCCGGTTTAGAGATCTGGTTTACGTATTGTTATTCTGTTCTTTATTTGTGTTTTATGTAGAAGATTAGCGTGTATGCCTGTAGGTTGGAAATACATGTGCTTTGAGTTGATGAGGTACGCGTGCACGTATGCAGTGCACGAGCGTTAGAGCACACACAAATGCAAATTTATGAATAGAGGAACATTAGAAGTCGGTGCATGACTGTAGATCTGATAACTGCTTTCTTTCTGTCTCTCTAGTTCTGGGTTTCCTAATATCGTCAGGATACGAAGAGAGTTCTGTTTTATAGCTTATTGTCTGAAGTCTGTGAGACTTTAACTGATTCAGGTTAAATGTATAAAATCTGTGAAAACTTTGGTTAATACATAACAGCGGTTATAAGAGTTCGACAGATGCTGGTCTATATGAAGCGTTTTTGATAGTTTACATTTTCGAATATAAAAGATTGTTCCTTACATTTTAATTTTGCTTTAATTTTTGTGTTTTTCTCTTCACTTTATTTAGGTTCCACCTCATTGATTCCTCTACGGTCCAGTAGCTCTAACGCTGGCGGGACAGCACGGGCGACATCTCCTGCCGCCTCGCACTCTGCCATACCAACACCCATCGGGCGTGGAATCCCGAACTCAAGAAGCCAAACTCTTGCCGATAAGCAGTCAAACAGAACCAGCGCCGGTTCCACCAGCTCCACATCGTCATCCAAGAGCAATACTTCTTCCAAACCACCATCCAGTAACAAGAACTCAATGTTGGACAAATTCAAGTTCTTCAAGGACAAGGATAAGGAGAAAGAGAAGGAGAAGAGTAGAGGTGTAGTTAAGAGTTCATCAAAGAACAGCAGTACAAGCACCAGCACAACAAGTACTAGCTCTAGAAGTGATACCGACTCTAGAACTAGCAGCAGTGATACTACAAAGTCGTCTTCCTTTACAAGCAGCCAGAGTTCTAGCTCTGGAGATCATGCTGGTCCCAGCTGTGCCGGAGCTGCAGGTGGGGCTGTCGTTAACCCCACGTCGCCTTCAAAAAGTTCCAGTAAGTCAGGAAAGAAGTCACTAGTTAAAGCCTTCAGTTCTAAAAAAGATGTTACAGAAGAACAGATGCGTTCTGGAGGTCCTCCACCAATACCTAGTGCTGTGGGTCTAGGGCCGCCTACTGGAGGTCCTTATGCTCTTTCACCATCACCATCGTCCTCACAATCTCGAAACGCCTCCCCAAGTCAGGGAAGAAAGTCAAGTGCCAAATCTGACAGACCAGATCCACGTCAAACAGATCCCCGTCAAACAGATCCCCGTCAGACAGATCCCCGTCAGACAGATCCCCGGCAAACAGATCCCCGTCAGACAGATCCCCGTCAGACAGATCCCCGTCAGACAGATCCCCGTCAGACAGATCCACGTCAGGCAGATCCCCGTCAGGCAGATCCCGTCGACAGATCCCGTCAGACAGATCCCCGTCAGGCAGATCCCCGTCAGGCAGATCCACGTCAGACAGATCCCCGTCAAATAGACCCCAGACTTGCAACAGTGAGCCCTACTCCATCTTCATCAAAGAAAGCTTCCAAAATTGGAAGTTTAACAGGCATCCCCAAAACACAAGCTTCCTCGTCTTCATCTAGTAAATCCTCAAAAACAACTTCGTCCACGACATCAACAATTCCAACATCCACATCCTCGTCGTCGATCCCCGCATCATCATCTGGGAAACCCAAAGCCCAGTTCAACAAAGTCGTCAGGAAATTATCCAAAGAAGACAAGGCTCGTGCAGCTGCAGCTAGTAAGGAGTACAACAAGGCCTTATATAAAGATCTACCTGGTGTTAGTGCACCCAAATCCTTTGCTTCCAGTTCCAAATCATCATCATCATCCTCTCAACAGCAGCAGCAAACTCAGCAGCAGACACATCATCAGTCACAACAACAACAGTTGTACCAACAGCAGCAGCAGCAAGCATACCACATGAGGCAACAGCAACAACAACAACAACTTTATTCTCAGCAAGCTGCATACTCCAGCCATCAGCAGCAGCAACAACAGCAATACTCCCAACATTACTCACCTCATCATGGGGCTAACTCCATGCCTGATAATCAGTATAACACACCCTATGGGTACATCCCGCCTTACGCACACAACCCAGGCTACGCCACGCCAACACGTGTTCCTTCCAATCCAGTTGTACAGAACGTTCACCCTAGAGTTAACCTACAAAATATGGAACGCCAACAACAACTTCAACAGCAAATCGCTGAACAAGCAAGTGCCTTTGCTCCAGCACAACAAAGAAACGCGGGTCAAGCCTCGCACTACGTGCCGGTCACAATTCCAGCCGTTAACATGGACACACATCCCACTAACCTCTCCCAAACTGGACGATCCATTAAGCAGATGCTGCCTCAAAGTCCAATGATGAGTCCCAACTTAGGAAGACACAATCCATCAGTGAACGTGGTCAAGCCAACCATGTCCAGTTCCACTCCATCTACCTCAAGCCAGAAGTCCAATAAATCGGACAACAATACACAGACAAGTCTGTCGGTACTACATAGATCAGTTACACCGAAACATAACATCAATCTTGAGTCAGGCAAGTCCAGTCCTAAACCAGGAGACACTGCATCTCAAACAGACGCTATGCTCAATACAAGATCGCCTTCAACTCCAGCTTCTCCTTCTTTGGCGACTAAATCCTTTAGAGGGAAATCAGCTTCTGTTGACAGAGCAACAGGCAGTCCTGACGCACACAAACAGGAAGTCACCAAAAATTCCACGCCGGACAAGGAGCTGGACACAAGTGAAAGACTGGTCAGTAGAGTAAACATGTCCGGCGAGGATCAGATCGAGATGGCAGTTCCAGGATCCAAGTTCAACATGAAAGATGTGACTAGTGCTTCTCTAGAGAAAGCTCTGACATCTTCAAATATAAACTCTCCAAAATTGGGAGTGAAAATGCTCGGTTCCCACATCTCCAAGACGGCCAGCAATGTGGCTGTGGTTCAGCCACGGTCGGGAGAGAAGATGGAGACTACATTCGATGCTGAAGTCAGAACAGAAACTATTCACAAATTAACTGCAGACTCGGATATCAATAAGTCTGCCCCTGGCATGGAGACAACTTTCCTTACCCCTGAGAAGGATGAAAAGACGACATTCTTAGATGACGCTGGAGAAACAATGGATATCAAACCTATGCCTCCAATTATGAGAGCGCTACCATATGGATATTTTCGTGGATATTCTGGATATGGTGGATTTAGCAACAGAAACTTCCACATCCCAGGTAAGCGTGCTCATTTAGTTTTGCTGTGTGTATGTGAATGTATGTGTTCATCAATGTGTGTATGTGTGATGTATGTCTATGTGTATGCGTGGGTACAGGCATGTACGTATGTTTTTGACTAGTTCATCCATATCTGTCTGTTAAGTGTGTGTATATTTAGTGTGTGTATGCGCCCGTATGGTGGCGTGGCCCGCAAGGGAAGCAAAGAATAGTACCACTGCAACCTACAAGGCATATCGTAAGAGAAAACTGATGTAGGCCTTAGGGATGCTACCCTAGTAAATAAAAAGCATCGCATAAATCAGATGTGCTGGCCTACTTGTAGGCGCATAACTGGCATAACGTACAATCGCTTTTAGGCTCAGATCACTTACAAATCACAAAGAGTTGTTGACAAGTGGAGCATTCAGAAGAAAAGAATAAGAGTGTGTGGGCTGCTTAGTGTGTGGGCTGCTTAGTGTGTGGGGCTGCTTAGGTGTGTGGGGCTGCTTAGTGTGTGGGGCTGCTTAGTGTGTGGGGCTGCTTAGTGTGTGGGGCTGCTTAGGGTGTGTGGGGCTGCTTAGTGTGTGGGCTGCTTAGGTGTGGGGCTGCTTAGTGTGTGGGGCTGCTTAGGTGTGTGGGGCTGCTTAGTGTGTGGGGCTGCTTAGTGTGTGGGGCTGCTTAGTGTGTGGGGCTGCTTAGTGTGTGGGGCTGCTTAGTGTGTGGGGCTGCTTAGTGGGTGGGGCTGCTTAGTGTGTGGGGCTGCTTAGTGTGTGTGTGGGGCTGCTTAGTGTGTGGGGCTGCTTAGTGGGTGTGGGGCTGCTTAGTGCGTGTGGGGCTGCTTAGTGCGTGTGGGGCTGCTTAGTGCGTGTGGGGCTGCTTAGTGCGTGTGGGGCTGCTTAGTGCGTGTGGGGCTGCTTAGTGCGTGTGGGGCTGCTTAGTGCGTGTGGGGCTGCTTAGTGCGTGTGGGGCTGCTTAGTGCGTGTGGGGCTGCTTAGCGTGTGGGGCTGCTTAGTGCGTGTGGGGCTGCTTAGTGCGTGTGGGGCTGCTTAGTGCGTGTGGGGCTGCTTAGGGCTGTGTGTGGGGCTGCTTAGTGCGTGTGGGGCTGCTTAGGTGTGCTGTGGGGCTGCTTGGTGTGTGTGGGGCTGCTTAGGTGTGTGGGGCTGCTTAGTGTGTGTGGGGCTGCTTAGTGCGTGTGGGGCTGCTTAGTGTGTGTGGGGCTGCTTAGTGGGTGTGGGGCTGCTTAGGGTGTGTGGGGCTGCTTAGTGTGGGGTGCTGTTGGGCTGCTTAGTGTGTGTGGGGCTGCTTAGTGTGTGTGGGGCTGCTTAGTGGTGTGTGGGGCTGCTTAGTGTGTGGTGTGGTGGGGCTGCTTAGTGTGTGGTGGCTGCTTGTTGTGTGTGGGGCTGCTTAGTGGTGTGGTGTGTGCGTGATGTTTAGTGTGTGGGGCTGCTTAGTGTGTGGTGTGGGGCTGCTTAGTGTGTGGGGCTGCTTAGTGTGTGGTGTGTGCGTGCATGTTTAGTGTGTGGGGCTGCTTAGTGCGTGGTGGTGCTGCTATGTGTGTGTGTGGGCTGCTTAGTGGTGTGTGTGTGGCATGTTTAGTGTGTGGGGCTGCTTAGTGCGTGTGGGGTGTGCTGCATTTTAGTGTGTGGGGCTGCTTAGTGCGTGTGGTGTGTGCGTGCATGTTTAGTGTGTGGGCTGCTTAGTGCGTGTGGTGTGTGCGTGCATGTTTAGTGTGTGGGGCTGCTTAGTGCGTGTGGTGTGTGCGTGCATGTTTAGTGTGTGGGGCTGCTTAGTGCGTGTGGTGTGTGCGTGCATGTTTAGTGTGTGGGGCTGCTTAGTGCGTGTGGTGTGTGCGTGCATGTTTAGTGTGTGGGGCTGCTTAGTGCGTGTGGTGTGTGCGTGCATGTTTAGTGTGTGGGGCTGCTTAGTGCGTGTGGTGTGTGCGTGCATGTTGTGGCGTCATGTTAGTGGGGGCTGCTTAGTGCGTGTCCCTAAAGAGTGTGCGAAGCGTGTAGTGTCACTGATGTTCGGTAGACCATAGTACAACTCTTCCCAACAGATGTCGAAGGTATGCATACTGATGTTGTCTGTAGACCTATAGGTACCAACTCTTCCCCAACAGATGTCGAAGGGTATGCATACTGATGTTGTCTGTAGACCTATAGGTACCAACTCTTCCCCAACAGATGTCGAAGGGTATGCATACTGATGTTGTCTGTAGACCTATAGGTACCAACTCTTCCCCAACAGATGTCGAAGGGTATGCATACTGATCTTGTCTGTAGACCTATAGGTACCAACTCTTCCCCAACAGATGTCGAAGGGTATGTATACTGATGTTGTCTGTAGACCCATAGGTACCAACTCTTCCCCAACAGATGTCGAAGGGTATGCATACTGATCTTGTCTGTAGACCTATAGGTACCAACTCTTCCCCAACAGATGTCGAAGGGTATGCATACTGATATCGAAGGGTATGCATACTGATGTCGAAGGGTATGCATACTGATGTCGAAGGGTATGCATACTGATGTCGAAGGGTATGCATACTGATGTCGAAGGGTATGCATACTGATGTCGAAGGGTGACTGGTTAGCAATATCTACATGCGCCTCAGATATTCGAGTTCTAGTTTACAATGTGTACCAGTTCTAATGTACTCAGTTGCAAATCTAAACTGCTAGATGATTCAACAGTTATAGTGTTCATTAATAGAAGCTGGCAAAGATATGTTCTCATGCAATAGAAGCTGGCTAAGATATGTTCTCATGCAATAGAAGCTGGCTAAGATATGTTCTCATGCAATAGAAGCTGGCTAAGATTCAGAAGAGCATCCCTCATCCATCCTCTACTTGCCAACTATCAATGCTGTTTCTAATTGCTCTCTCATTGCCGCTCACACCAGCATGCACAGGACAGTAGATCCAAGCAAGCTTCTGCAGGTTGGAAACCTCTGTAGACGATATCCAATGGCACCAGTAAGAGGAGTTACATAGAACCGGTGGAGGAGTTACATAGAACCGCTGGAGAAGTTACATAGAACCGCTGGAGGAGTTACATAGAACCACTGGAGGAGCTACATAGAACCACTGGAGGAGTTACATAGAACCGCTGGAGAAGTTACATAGAACCGCTGGAGAAGTTACGTAGATCCGCTGGAGAAGTTACATAGAACCGCTGGAGAAGTTACGTAGAACCGCTGGAGAAGTTACATAGAACCGCTGGAGAAGTTACATAGAACCGGTGGAGAAGTTACATAGAACCGCTGGAGAAGTTACGTAGAACCGCTGGAGAAGTTACATAGAACCGCTGGAGAAGTTACATAGAACCGGTGGAGAAGTTACATAGAACCGCTGGAGAAGTTACGTAGAACCGGTGGAGAAGTTACATAGAACCGCTGGAGGACACCAGTTATGGTCTCAAGCTCCATCCTCATACTGGAAGTAGTTGTCCTGTCAACTTTGCATCCCTCTGCTACAACTCTACCATACACATTAGCTAGTCAGTCTTCTTCTTCTTCTTCGTCAAACACTCCATATCGATCACTTGTTAACCACTCTGTGTGATTTCTATGTGATCTGAGCCTAAGAGCGTGTGTACGTTGTGCCAGTTATGTGATTACAAGTAGGCCAGCACATCCGATTTGTGCTATGCTTTTTATTTAATATAGTAGCTTCTCTAGGTCCTGCATCAGTTGCCTCTTACGACATGCCTTGTAGGTCGCAGTGGTACTATTCTTTGCTTCCTTGTGGGCTCCGCCACCACACGGGCGAGCTAGTCAGTAACGTCTGCTATTAGAGAGACACATGACTCAAAACTCTGGGAAAGTTGGAAGCAACCGAAGTCATTGACGTTCTTACATCTGCTGGAGAACTACCCGCAGGAGTTGGTACCTGGCGATAACCATATTCATACATCTGCTGGAGAACTACCCGCAGGAGTTGGTACCTGGCGATAACCATATTCATACATCTGTCGGAGAACCGCACTAGTTGGTACCTGACGATAACCATATTCATACATCTGCTGGAGAACTACCCGCAGGAGTTGGTACCTGGCGATAACCATATTCATACATCTGTCGGAGAACCGCACTAGTTGGTACCTGACGATAACCATATTCATACATCTGTCGGAGAACCGCACTAGTTGGTACCTGACGATAACCATATTCATACATCTGTCGGAGAACCGCACTAGTTGGTACCTGACGATAACCATATTCATACATCTGTCGGAGAACCGCACTAGTTGGTACCTGACGATAACCATATTCATACATCTGCTGGAGAACCGCACTAGTTGGTACCTGGCGATGACATTATTCATACATCTGCTGGAGAACTTCCCGCAGGAGTTGGTATCTGACGATAACCATATTCTACATGGACTGTAGAGTTGTGGCATAACTTACCGAATATATGTGGTTGTAATATTGGTGGCGATGGCGGCGACGAGGATGATGGTATCCTGGTATTGACGAAATAGAATGGATATAGCACCGATTGAAGGACTTTGTTGTGTCCTCTGTTTATCTCTGTTTTTCTCTCTCTCTCTTTCTCTCTCTCTCCTCTCTCTCTCTCCTCTCTCTCTCTCTCTCTCTCTCTCTCTGGACACACTTGATATCAGCGAGTTGTCTTAGTTTGGTTTCCTTGACGCTAAGACCAGTTCTCAGTGCCAGCTTGCAGCTAGACATATCCCTATCAAGAATTTACCAGTTTTGTGTGTCTATTTTATTGATCCTGTTTTGCCTTTCAGCGTCAGGTCGACAAAAGGAGACATCAGGAGCGAGCCTCTCTATGCGCCTTGTCTTTCTTTCTCATATCTAGTCCTGATAGGCCTCACAGCTTCAGAGTAAGAAGAGATTTCTAGAACGGGTTTTATGTGCGCTTCATAAACAGTGTCTTTGTCGCCTCTGTTATCTCTGAGGTCCACTATTTGGGTGATCGGCTTTTTGCTTTGTATCCACTTTATCGGAGTAACATTGTTCTTTGTGGCGCACTTCCTGTAGATAATCTGTGTATCAAGAGCATTATAAACTTATCTGCAAGTCTTACAGCAGAAAAAAGCAGAGCATTATAAACTTATCTGCAAGTCTTACAGCAGAAAAAACAGTTCTTTGCGCCCACGCCCTCTCTTCCACAACTTCCTGAAAATAGCTTTTTGATAGAATAGTTTTATGTGAATTATATCTTCTCCATTTAATAGAATAGTTTTATGTGAATCATATCTTCTCCATTTAATAGAATAGTTTTATGTGAATTATTTCTTCTCCATTTAATAGTATAGTTTTATGTGAATCATATCTTCTCCATTTAATAGTATAGTTTTATGTGAATCATATCTTCTCCATTTAATAGAATAGTTTTATGTGAATCATATCTTCTCCATTTAATAGAATAGTTTTATGTGAATCATATCTTCTCCATTTAATAGAATAGTTTTATGTGAATCATATCTTCTCCATTTAATAGTATAGTTTTATGTGAATCATATCTTCTCCATTTAATAGTATAGTTTTATGTGAATCATATCTTCTCCATTTAATAGTATAGTTTTATGTGAATCATATCTTCTCCATTTAATAGAATAGTTTTATGTGAATCATATCTTCTCCATTTAATAGTATAGTTTTATGTGAATCATATCTTATCCATTTAATAGAATAGTTTTATGTGAATCATATCTTCTCCATTTAATAGAATAATTTTATGTGAATCATATCTTCTCTATTTAATAGTATAGTTTTATGTGAATCATATCTTCTCCATTTAATAGAATAGTTTTATGTGAATCATATCTTCTCCATTTAATAGTATAGTTTTATGTGAATAATATCTTCTCCATTTAATAGAATAGTTTTATGTGAATCATATCTTCTCCATTTAATAGTATAGTTTTATGTGAATCATATCTTCTCCATTTAATAGAATAGTTTTATGTGAATCATATCTTCTCCATTTAATAGTATAGTTTTATGTGAATCATATCTTCTCCATTTAATAGTATAGTTTTATGTGAATCATATTTTCTCCATTTAATAGTATAGTTTTATGTGAATCATATCTTCTCCATTTAATAGAATAGTTTTATGTGAATCATATCTTCTCCATTTAATAGTATAGTTTTATGTGAATCATATCTTCTCCATTTAATAGAATAGTTTTATGTGAATCATATCTTCTCCATTTAATAGAATAGTTTTATGTGAATAATATCTTCTCCATTTAATAGTATAGTTTTATGTGAATCATATCTTCTCCATTTAATAGTATAGTTTTATGTGAATCATATCTTCTCCATTTAATAGTATAGTTTTATGTGAATCATATCTTCTCCATTTAATAGAATAGTTTTATGTGAATCATATCTTCTCCATTTAATAGTATAGTTTTATGTGAATCATATCTTCTCCATTTAATAGAATAGTTTTATGTGAATCATATCTTCTCCATTTAATAGACTAGTTTTATGTGAATTATATCTTCTCCATTTAATAGAATAGTTTTATGTGAATTATATCTTCTCCATTTAATAGAATAGTTTTATGTGAATCATATCTTCTCCATTTAATAGAATAGTTTTATGTGAATCATATCTTCTCCATTTAATAGAATAGTTTTATGTGAATTATATCTTCTCCATTTAATAGAATAGTTTTATGTGAATAATGTCTTCTCCATTTAATAGACTAGTTTTATGTGAATTATATCTTCTCCATTTAATAGAATAGTTTTATGTGAATTATATCTTCTCCATTTAATAGAATAGTTTTATGTGAATCATATCTTCTCCATTTAATAGAATAGTTTTATGTGAATCATATCTTCTCCATTTAATAGAATAGTTTTATGTGAATTATATCTTCTCCATTTAATAGAATAGTTTTATGTGAATCATATCTTCTCCATTTAATAGTATAGTTTTATGTGAATCATATCTTCTCCATTTAATAGAATAGTTTTATGTGAATCATATCTTCTCCATTTAATAGAATAGTTTTATGTGAATTATTTCTTCTCCATTTAATAGTATAGTTTTATGTGAATCATATCTTCTCCATTTAATAGTATAGTTTTATGTGAATCATATCTTCTCCATTTAATAGAATAGTTTTATGTGAATCATATCTTCTCCATTTAATAGAATAGTTTTATGTGAATCATATCTTCTCCATTTAATAGAATAGTTTTATGTGAATCATATCTTCTCCATTTAATAGTATAGTTTTATGTGAATCATATCTTCTCCATTTAATAGTATAGTTTTATGTGAATCATATCTTCTCCATTTAATAGTATAGTTTTATGTGAATCATATCTTCTCCATTTAATAGAATAGTTTTATGTGAATCATATCTTCTCCATTTAATAGTATAGTTTTATGTGAATCATATCTTATCCATTTAATAGAATAGTTTTATGTGAATCATATCTTCTCCATTTAATAGAATAATTTTATGTGAATCATATCTTCTCCATTTAATAGTATAGTTTTATGTGAATCATATCTTCTCCATTTAATAGAATAGTTTTATGTGAATCATATCTTCTCCATTTAATAGTATAGTTTTATGTGAATAATATCTTCTCCATTTAATAGAATAGTTTTATGTGAATCATATCTTCTCCATTTAATAGTATAGTTTTATGTGAATCATATCTTCTCCATTTAATAGAATAGTTTTATGTGAATCATATCTTCTCCATTTAATAGTATAGTTTTATGTGAATCATATCTTCTCCATTTAATAGTATAGTTTTATGTGAATCATATTTTCTCCATTTAATAGTATAGTTTTATGTGAATCATATCTTCTCCATTTAATAGAATAGTTTTATGTGAATCATATCTTCTCCATTTAATAGTATAGTTTTATGTGAATCATATCTTCTCCATTTAATAGAATAGTTTTATGTGAATCATATCTTCTCCATTTAATAGAATAGTTTTATGTGAATAATATCTTCTCCATTTAATAGTATAGTTTTATGTGAATCATATCTTCTCCATTTAATAGTATAGTTTTATGTGAATCATATCTTCTCCATTTAATAGTATAGTTTTATGTGAATCATATCTTCTCCATTTAATAGAATAGTTTTATGTGAATCATATCTTCTCCATTTAATAGTATAGTTTTATGTGAATCATATCTTCTCCATTTAATAGAATATTTTTATGTGAATCATATCTTCTCCATTTAATAGACTAGTTTTATGTGAATTATATCTTCTCCATTTAATAGAATAGTTTTATGTGAATTATATCTTCTCCATTTAATAGAATAGTTTTATGTGAATCATATCTTCTCCATTTAATAGAATAGTTTTATGTGAATCATATCTTCTCCATTTAATAGAATAGTTTTATGTGAATTATATCTTCTCCATTTAATAGAATAGTTTTATGTGAATAATGTCTTCTCCATTTAATAGAATAGTTTTATGTGAATTATATCTTCTCCATTTAATAGAATAGTTTTATGTGAATCATATCTTCTCCATTTAATAGAATAGTTTTATGTGAATTATATCTTCTCCATTTAATAGAATAGTTTTATGTGAACATATCTTCTCCATTTCCATGTAGTAAACATCATCATCAGGGGCCGTACCGTCTGGCGTAGGCGATCATGGATCTCCACACATCTCTGTCCCTGGTATTTGCTTTCATATCAGATGTTGACGCTCTTCCGTGTCATTAAGTCAGGCTGTCTAACATGTTCACTCTCTTCCTCTGTCTCGTCTACCCTCGATTTTACCTGTTGTCACAATGTGTTCTAAACCTCCTTTCTTATCACATGTCCGAAAAATGATGACTGCCTTTTTCTTATATTGATGACAAGCTTTTTCTGTGTCTTCGCCTCATTCAACATCTTCACAATAGTCATTCATGTAGTAACTACCAACACATTAAAAATAAAATTATTTTTCCACTCCTCTGGAAAAATGTATGTGAACGCCCATGGACGTGTGCTCGACAAGGAGCTGCCATGATCATTTCTTATTTTTTATTAAAGGGGACACCGGACACTATAAGATGTAGCGAATATGTGCCCAGGGTTAGTGCTATTTAGATACAAGCTATTGGTTTGATAACAGTGGAGGGCAAATATTACCATTTCTCATTTCTTAGGGCATTGTCAGTACATATATATATATATATATTAGGGGTCTCTGTGACTAAATGGTTAGGCTCTTGCCGTGCCAGTGGACGGTCATTGGCTCCAATCCGGACCGCGACGTTCTGTTCACTAGTTCATTTATTTCCCAAAGGCTCCTAGGATTGTTACCGGAGCTACGGAGTTCATGCTTTGTGCAATACTCTCGACAGGTGGCGTGCCATTTTGCGGAGAGGGACCAAGCCGTATGAGGTAAAACCAGGTACAATGAAGTCAATATTTCGGCTTAAAAACCCATTAAAATCCCTTAAAACCCCTAGTACAGTGGTTCTTAATCTTCCAAATCGCCCGAGTGGTTACCGGGGCCCAAATTTGGGGTGTAAAGAGTAGAACCACTGTTACCTGCCACGCATGTCGTAAGAGGCGACTAATGAGGTTAGGATGAAATCGGATGCACGTGTCCGCTAGGGAATGCTAACCCGATACAAATGCTTGCAGAAAACGGATGCACCAGGCCGTAAGGCGCATAACATGGTGCAGCGACTCCTCACAATGAGGAATGGAATAACGGATTCTACGGTCGCCAATCTGCCTCGGAGATTTAGCCACGCAGTAAGAATGTCAGACCTACCATCACGAGGGTGGCCAAAACTTACTGCCGGAAGAGGTCGGCACAAACGAGATAGCAGAAATAATAGGAATTATATCCTACAGAACTATCCCCAGTATGCAGACTTGAGAATTAAGTGGTAGCCCACTTACACCAGCGTCCAAGACAAACTGTATGACGTGGCCGATAATCTGAGGCAGACGGCTGCCTTTATTAGAGAATCCGAAATCCCAATCTAGTGAGAACGCAGAAGACAAACTGTATGACGTGACTGATAATCTGAGGCAGACGGCTGCCTTTATTAAAGAATTCGAAATCCCAATCTAGTGAGAACGTAGTAGAAGAATCTTCCTAATGTCGCAACCCTTTAATACAGTTCATCATGTTGTGGTGGTGACCCCCAACCATCAAATTATGTAAACAAATGTATTTCTAATTATGATAAATATGTGTTTTCCGATGGTCTTAAGCAACCCCTGTGAAATGGTCGTTCGCCCCCCAAACGGGTCGCGACCCATAGTTTGAGAACCAGTACCCACTGCAGTATTTTATATTTAGCTCTAGATTGCAAATTAAATCATCGATCCCTACGCTTAACGGCAAGAGTGTACAAGCAATCCCATCATCCCCCTGGGGAAAGAGATTAGAGAATAGTTAGTATTAATATCATGTTTATGATATATTTTACTTGCAAGGCATCACGATGTTTGTCAATGATTCGCTTGTTTTAATGCAGTCCATCAAACATAATGATTTCGTATTTTGACTTTCTCTATAACTACATATCTGGCGCCCTCAATGACTTGCTGACATAGTTCTTCTCTGACTCCCTCACATAGCTTTTCTATGAATCCACTCACATACATCTCTGACTCCCTCACATAGTTCTTCTCTGACTCCCTCATATACTTCTTCTCTGACTCTCTCACATAGTTCGTCTTTGACTCATCACAGAGTTCTTCCTAGACTCCTCACATAGTTCTTCCTTGACTCCTCAAATAGTTCTTCTCTCACTCCTGACATAGTTCTTCTGACTTCCGCACATACTTCTTACCTGACTCTTTCACATAGTTCTTTTTGAATCCCTCACTAATTCTTCTCTGACTCCCCACACACTCCTTCTCTGACTCCCCATATACTTATTCTCTGACTACCCCACATACTTATTCTCTGACTCCCTCCTATACTTCTTCGCTAACTCATTCCTATACTTCTTCTCTGACTCCCCCACATACTTATTCTCTGACTCCCCACATACTTATTATCTGACTCCCCACATACTTATTATCTGACTCCCCACATACTTATTCTCTGACTCCCCACATACTTATTCTCTGACTACCGCACATACTTATTCTCTGACTCCCCACATACTTATTCTCTGACTCCCCACATACTTATTCTCTGACTCCGTCATATACTTCTTCTCTGACTCCCCCATACTTATTCTCTGACTCCCACACATACTTATTTTCTGACTCCGTCCTATACTTTTTCTCTGACTCCCACCCACACCTATTCTCTGACTCCTTCTATACTTTTCTCTGACTCCCCCACATACTTATTCTCTGAAACCCCCACATACTTATTCTCTGAAACCCCCACATACTTATTCTCTGACACCCCCACATACTTATTCTCTGACTTCCCCATACTTATTCTCTGACACCCCCACATACTTATTCTCTGACACCCTACATACTTATTCTCTGACTCCCCACATACTTATTCTATGACTCCCCACATACTTCTTTTCTGACTCCCCGCATACTTCTGTTCTGACTCAGTCCATCACATACTTTCTTGTTTAGTCCATCACATTCATTATCTCTGACTATGTCCTGTACTTACCCTCCGTGTCTCTCACAGATATCTTTCCCCACCTTCCATTACCTGAGAGAATCTCATAACAATTCTTCTTCCGCATAGAGGATCAACATATGTACTTCATAGAGTTTCTTCAGGCCGCCCCTCGCGGTCATCATCTCTTTTTTTCCTTTCTGACCGCTATAATTACTTTTTCACTGTCGCACTCTTTCTGACATTCTGTCCGACTACTTCGTAAGTAAAGGAACCCTTTCATACCTCGTGGTATATAGGTCATACAGTGTTAGGCCTGTATTTTTCATTGACCGTCGGCACACGATGGGTGATGTGGTCAGCATCACGCCGGCCGCCTTTACTTTCCCAGAGCATGTCTGGTACCCAGTTGAGGCTGGGTCGACCTGAGAGCCATCGTGGTCGGGAAAAATTTCCACGCACATTGCGGGAGCTGAACCCAGACCACCAGCCTTGCGAAGCGAGTTCACTAACAACTACGCTACAGCGGCTCTCCCGACTACTTCGTATACCTCCTTTACTCCTGCCCCTACTTCCTCTCTAACTTCGCCTCTATCTTCCTTTCTAACTTTGTCTCTATCTTCCTTTCTAACTTTGTCTCTCTATCTTCCTTTCTAACTTTGTCTATCTTGCTTTCTAACGTTGTCTCTATCTTCCTTTCTAACGTTGTCTCTATCTTCCTTTCTAACTTCGTCTCTCTATCTTCCTAACTTTGTCTCTATCTTCCTTTCTAACTTTGTCTCTATCTTCCTTTCTAACTTTGTCTCTCTATCTTCCTAACTTTGTCTCTATCTTCCTTTCTAACTTTGTCTCTATCTTCCTTTCTAACTTTGTCTCTCTATCTTCCTTTTTAACGTTGTCTCTCTATCTTCCTTTCTAACTTTGTATCTATCTTCCTTTCTAACTTTGTCTCTCTATCTTCCTTTCTAACTTTGTCTCTCTATCTTCCTTTCTAACTTTGTCTCTCTATCTTCCTTTCTAACTTTGTCTCTATCTTCCTTTCTAACTTCGTCTCTCTATCTTCCTTTCTAACTTTGTCTCTATCTTCCTTTCTAACTTCGTCTCTCTATCTTCCTTTCTAACTTTGTCTCTCTATCTTCCTTTCTAACTTTGTCTCTATCTTCCTTTCAAACTTCAACTCTCTATCTTCCTTTCTAACTTTGTCTCTCTATCTTCCTTTCTAACTTCGTCTCTCTCCTTTCTAACTTCGTCTCTCTATCTTCCTTTCTAACTTTTTCTCTATCTTCCTTTCTAACTTTGTCTCTCTATCTTCCTTTCTAACTTTGTCTCTCTATCTTCCTTTCTAACTTCGTCTCTCTCCTTTCTAACTTCGTCTCTCTATCTTCCTTTCTAACTTTTTCTCTATCTTCCTTTCTAACTTTGTCTCTCTATCTTCCTTTCTAACTTTGTCTCTCTATCTTCCTTTCTAACTTCGTCTCATCTCCTTTCTATTTGTCTCTATCTTCCTTTCTATCTTCCTTTCTATCTTCCTTTCTAACTTCGTCTCTATCTTCCTTTCTAATTTTTTCTATCTTCCTTTCTAACTTCGTCTCTCTTATACTTCCTTTCTAACTTTGTCTCTCTATCTTCATTTCTAACTTGTCTCTATCTTCCTTTCTAACTTTGTCTTCTATCTTCCTTTCTATCTTCTCTTTCTATCTTCCTTTCTAACTTTGTCTTCTATCTTCCTTTCTATCTTCCTTTCTATCTTCCTTTCTAACTCGTTCTCTACCTTTCTAATCTATCTCCTTTCTAACTTTGTCTCTCTATCTTCCTTTCTAACTCTACATCTTCCTTTCTAACTCTCACATATTTCCTTCTAACTTCTGTTCTTTCACTTTCTAACTCTCTTTCTATCTAATTACTCATACTTCTCTTGCTCTCAATAACATCGTCTTCTAATTACTCATTCTTCATTTTAACCTCTCAATAACATCGTCTTCTAATTACTCTTCTTTCTAATTCGTTATATCTTCCTCAATAACGTCTTCCAATTACTTCTTTCTTCTTTGCTCAGACTCTTCTCAAAACATCTCTTCCTAAATTACTCATATGCTTCATTTGTAACTCTCTCAATAACATCGTCTTCCTAAATTACTCATATGCTTCATTTGTAACTCTCTCAATAACATCGTCTTCCTAAATTACTCATATGCTTCATTTGTAACTCTCTCAATAACATCGTCTTCCTAAATTACTCATATTCTTCATTTGTAACTCTCTCAATAACATCGTCTTCCTAAATTACTCATATTCTTCATTTGTAACTCTCTCAATAACATCGTCTTCCTAAATTACTCATATACTTCATTTGTAACTCTCTCAATAACATCGTCTTCCTAAATTACTCATATGCTTCATTTGTAACTCTCTCAATAACATCGTCTTCCTAAATTACTCATATGCTTCATTTGTAACTCTCTCAATAACATCGTCTTCCTAAATTACTCATATCTTCATTTTAACTCTCTCAATAACATCGTCTTCCTAAATTACTCATATGCTTCATTTGTAACTCTCTCAATAACATCGTCTTCCTAAATTACTCATATGCTTCATTTGTAACTCTCTCAATAACATCGTCTTCCTAAATTACTCATATTCTTCATTTGTAACTCTCTCAATAACATCGTCTTCCTAAATTACTCATATTCTTCATTTGTAACTCTCTCAATAACATCGTCTTCCTAAATTACTCATATGCTTCATTTGTAACTCTCTCAATAACATCGTCTTCCTAAATTACTCATATACTTCATTTGTAACTCTCTCAATAACATCGTCTTCCTAAATTACTCATATGCTTCATTTGTAACTCTCTCAATAACATCGTCTTCCTAAATTACTCATATGCTTCATTTGTAACTCTCTCAATAACATCGTCTTCCTAAATTACTCATATGCTTCATTTGTAACTCTCAATAACATCGTCTTCCTAAATTACTCATATGCTTCATTTGTAACTCTCTCAATAACATCGTCTTCCTAAATTACTCATATGCTTCATTTGTAACTCTCTCAATAACATCGTCTTCCTAAATTACTCATATTCTTCATTTGTAACTCTCTCAATAACATCGTCTTCCTAAATTACTCATATGCTTCATTTGTAACTCTCTCAATAACATCGTCTTCCTAAATTACTCATATACTTCATTTGTAACTCTCTCAATAACATCGTCTTCCTAAATTACTCATATGCTTCATTTGTAACTCTCTCAATAACATCGTCTTCCTAAATTACTCATATGCTTCATTTGTAACTCTCTCAATAACATCGTCTTCCTAAATTACTCATATGCTTCATTTGTAACTCTCTCAATAACATCGTCTTCCTAAATTACTCATATGCTTCATTTGTAACTCTCTCAATAACATCGTCTTCCTAAATTACTCATATGCTTCATTTGTAACTCTCTCAATAACATCGTCTTCCTAAATTACTATATCTTCATTTGTAACTCTCTCAATAACATCGTCTTCCTAAATTACTCATATGCTTCATTTGTAACTCTCTCAATAACATCGTCTTCCTAAATTACTCATATGCTTCATTTGTAACTCTCTCAATAACATCGTCTTCCTAAATTACTCATATGCTTCATTTGTAACTCTCTCAATAACATCGTCTTCTAAATTATCATATGCTTCATTTGTAACTCTCTCAATAACATCGTCTTCCTAAATTACTCATATGCTTCATTTGTAACTCTCTCAATAACATCGTCTTCCTAAATTACTCATATGCTTCATTTGTAACTCTCTCAATAACATCGTCTTCCTAAATTACTCATATTCTTCATTTGTAACTCTCTCAATAACATCGTCTTCCTAAATTACTCATATGCTTCATTTGTAACTCTCAATAACATCGTCTTCCTAAATTACTCATATGCTTCATTTGTAACTCTCTCAATAACATCGTCTTCCTAAATTACTCATATGCTTCATTTGTAACTCTCTCAATAACATCGTCTTCCTAAATTACTCATATGCTTCATTTGTAACTCTCTCAATAACATCGTCTTCCTAAATTACTCATATGCTTCATTTGTAACTCTCTCAATAACATCGTCTTCCTAAATTACTCATATGCTTCATTTGTAACTCTCTCAATAACATCGTCTTCCTAAATTACTCATATTCTTCATTTGTAACTCTCTCAATAACATCGTCTTCCTAAATTACTCATATGCTTCATTTGTAACTCTCAATAACATCGTCTTCCTAAATTACTCATATGCTTCATTTGTAACTCTCTCAATAACATCGTCTTCCTAAATTACTCATATGCTTCATTTGTAACTCTCAATAACATCGTCTTCCTAAATTACTCATATGCTTCATTTGTAACTCTCTCAATAACATCGTCTTCCTAAATTACTCATATGCTTCATTTGTAACTCTCTCAATAACATCGTCTTCCTAAATTACTCATATGCTTCATTTGTAACTCTCTCAATAACATCGTCTTCCTAAATTACTCATATACTTCATTTGTAACTCTCTCAATAACTCGTCTTTCCTAAATTACTCATATGCTTCATTTGTAACTCTCTCAATAACATCGTCTTCCTAAATTACTCATATTCTTCATTTGTAACTCTCTCAATAACATCGTCTTCCTAAATTACTCATATGCTTCATTTGTAACTCTCTCAATAACATCGTCTTCCTAAATTACTCATATGCTTCATTTGTAACTCTCAATAACATCGTCTTCCTAAATTACTCATATGCTTCATTTGTAACTCTCTCAATAACATCGTCTTCCTAAATTACTCATATGCTTCATTTGTAACTCTCTCAATAACATCGTCTTCCTAAATTACTCATATACTTCATTTGTAACTCTCTCAATAACATCGTCTTCCTAAATTACTCATATTCTTCATTTGTAACTCTCTCAATAACATCGTCTTCCTAAATTACTCATATGCTTCATTTGTAACTCTCAATAACATCGTCTTCCTAAATTACTCATATGCTTCATTTGTAACTCTCTCAATAACATCGTCTTCCTAAATTACTCATATGCTTCATTTGTAACTCTCTCAATAACATCGTCTTCCTAAATTACTCATATACTTCATTTGTAACTCTCTCAATAACATCGTCTTCCTAAATTACTCATATGCTTCATTTGTAACTCTCTCAATAACATCGTCTTCCTAAATTACTCATATGCTTCATTTGTAACTCTCTCAATAACATCGTCTTCCTAAATTACTCATATTCTTCATTTGTAACTCTCTCAATAACATCGTCTTCCTAAATTACTCATATTCTTCATTTGTAACTCTCTCAATAACATCGTCTTCCTAAATTACTCATATTCTTCATTTGTAACTCTCTCAATAACATCGTCTTCCTAAATTACTCATATGCTTCATTTGTAACTCTCTCAATAACATCGTCTTCCTAAATTACTCATATTCTTCATTTGTAACTCTCTCAATAACATCGTCTTCCTAAATTACTCATATTCTTCATTTGTAACTCTCTCAATAACATCGTCTTCCTAAATTACTCATATTCTTCATTTGTAACTCTCTCAATAACATCGTCTTCCTAAATTACTCATATACTTCATTTGTAACCTCTCATACATCGTCTTCTAATTACTCATTCTCATTTGTACTCTCAATAACATCTCTTCTAAATTCTACTATTCTTCATTTGTAACTCTCTCAATAACATGTCTTCCTAATTACTCATATTCTTCATTTGTAATCTCTCAATAACATCGCTTCCTAAATTACTCATAGCTTCATTTGTAACTCTCTCAATAACATCTCTTCCTTCCTATTGTGTCCTTCTCAAACTGTCTGATTCTCAATGACTTCCAATCATTCCCTTCCTCATTACTTATTAACTTCTCCTCAGCTCATTCATTACTCAATAGCTATTAACTCACTATTAGTTCATTAACCTTCTAATAGTTCATTAACCTCCTCATTAGTTCATTAACTTACTCAGTAGTTCATTAACCTCCTCATTAGTTCATTAACTCTCATTGCTCATTAACCTACTCATTAGCTCATTAACCTATATTAGTTCATTAACTTACTCATTAGTTCATTAACCACGTTAGTTCATTAACTTACTCATTAGTTCATTAACTTACTCATTAGTTCATTAACTTACTCATTCGCTCATTATTTCCTTCATTAGTTCATTACCCTCATTGTTTCATTATCCTCATTAGTTCATTAACTCCTCATTATTTCATTATTTCCTTCATTAGTTCATTAAATTCCTCATTACCTCATTAGTTCATTAAATTCCTCATTGATTCCTCTATCTTATTCCAGGTATCTCGTACCTACACAGCCATGTACGCTAGCCGGACCAATAGCGCTCATGGATTGGGTTTGCCACGTCCATTTATTGACCAGGGGCCAGCCAAATATTACTCAGGACAGATCAAAAGAACTGGCTCCAGCACGTGCCCTAACTCTGCTTCAAGGTAGTAATTAGCTAACCATGTTTACTTTTATCTACCACCTTTACCTACACACACACACACACACACACACACACACACACACACATACAAAGCACGTTTCTATAGCGGAATCTTCTAATCTTGAAATCCGTGTTTCTATAATGGAATCTTTTATCCTGAAATACTTGTTTTTATAATGGAATCTTCTATCTTGAAATCCTTGTTTCTCTAATGGAATCTTGTATTCTTAAATCCTTGTTTCTATAATGACATCTCTTAACCTTATCATTGTGATAAGTTATATCTATTAAAATAACTCCTCATTTATCAAGATTTATGTAATCCTGATTAATTTATAATCTGTCTAAAATCCTCATCTGCATCACCTTTGTACCCCCATTATTGTGTTACAGTGACCCAGACTACGCCTCTGAATCAGACACATATGATTATGTCTCTGGATATATGTCGGATGGAGATGTTCTCAAAAACAGAAACAATGGAGGCGGAAGCGGCGACGACTGGACCAGTGGCTACCTTAGCGAGGGAGGTGCTTCGCTGTACGCCAGGCGTCTACAGCAGAGGTTTCGTGAAGGCATGCAGGCAGTCAGGGAGTGTATGCAGAAGAGTAGCGGGATTATGGATGACGACAGGTAAACATATTATTACACTGTAACTAGTAAAATATTAGTACAACATTACAGGTAAAATATTAGTACAACACTACAGGTAAAATATTAGTACAACACTACAGGTAAAATATTAGTACAACACTACAGGTAAAATATTAGTACAACACAGCAGGTAAAATATTAGTACAACACAACAGGTAAAATATTAGTACAACACTACAGGTAAAATATTAGTACAACACAACAGGTAAAATATTAGTACAACACAACCAGTGAAATATTGGTACAACACTACAGGTAAAATATTAGTTTCCAATAGGAGGAAAAACTCGATGTCTCCTACATTGCGGTCGGGATCTCGGAAAACTATCCTCACCATCCACTCGGAAAACTATCCTCACCATCCACTCGGGAAAACTATCCCTCACCATCCACTCGGGTCGACCCGATTACGTTTCGAACGAGAGTAGAACAGTTTACATCAACTCTACAGAGATTTTCCTACCCTCCCCTTCAGATAGCAGAATGATACGGCGCTAATGCCACTTGCTGGATGTCTCTGCGGCAGTGAGGTTTGGCGCTCGGCTTACCTAGTAAATAAAAAGCGTCACAGAAATCGGATGTGCTGGCCTACTTGTAGGCGCATAGTTGGTGCAACTTACAATCTTCTTCTTCTTTGCGTTCGTTCTTTACGACCAATTTTAATCACATTGTGATATGTTTGATCTTTGCCAAGAACTTGTATACGTTGCAAATTGGTTTGGTAGGCCCCTAAATGCATAGACTTCTACACGTTTAGGACACGTGCATCCGATTTCAGCCAAACCTACTTAGTCGCCTCTTAGGACATGCGTGGCAGGTAACAGTGGTTCTATTCTTTACACCCCAAATATGGGCCCCGGTAACTACTCGGGCGGCACCTTACAATCGCTTTTAGGCTCGGATCATATACAAATCACAAAGAGTGGTTTAACAAGTGATCAATATGGAACGTTCGAAGAAGAACTTTCATGTGGTTTGATTGGCACCTCGGTTGCTTGTGCGCCTTCTGGTCTGGTACAACAGACTTCATTATCTGTTATGTTTTTTACAGAGTATGCTTATGCTTTCCCACTCGGACTCGATGATTTGACTGCGTCTTTACCTCTCTCCTATACCTCTCATTAACTTACTATAGTATTTTGTTAAAAACCTCAACTTCTCACATACATAGGAGACACACAACTTTCGTTCTTAGCGAATCCATATTTTGCAACAGAAACAGGTATGTATTAAGACATATCCATCTTTAGTCATCCATCCTATTCAGATCCATGATTTAGTTTGTTTAGTATTCATTGTGTATGTGTATATGTTCCTTGACAAAGACTTATAGTTGAAACGTTGGATTTTTTTTACTTTTATGATTTGATTATTTATATTGTTTGCTTATGTGGTACCATACATACGTGTCTTTGTTTGCTTATGTGGTACCATACATACGTGTCTTTGTTTGCTTATGTGGTACCATACATACGTGTCTTTGTTTGCTATGTGGTCACTACATACGTGTCTGTGTCATAAGACGCAGATTTATTAAGTATCACTGCGTCACCCCTCAGTATTCTCCAGTTTCTTACATCGCCTACTTCTTCTATGAGGTGTGTCTACAGTTAACTATCTCTTTGTTTCCCTGTTATTTTTGTTCCATATGAAGTAAATATCAGAGTTAGAAAATGACTAAATATATAGAAAACAAATTGGATGCATTTAAAAATAGATGTCTACGATAAACAAGGAACATACAATTTGACAAATTCATGAGAAATGATGAAATTATAGAAATGCCTGGTCAATTACTAGTACTAACTGTTATAAGAAAGAGAAGATGGAGATATGATGACAATTCTCTGAGAAGTAATGATCCAAGAATCACAGAGCGTGTTGTTTAAGATAGAAAGAGCTTCACAAGATACAGGAAACACTCAAACGAACTTTTCTTAGAGAGCGAGAAATATCAGGCTCAATTTCATAGAAGATATAGAACGACTTGCCAGGATAGAGCGGTGTCAAGAAATTGCATACTATATATAACATACAACGGTAATAATATTATTTCCCGGAATATAATTGGAAAATGCTGAGTACCTTTCTTCTTCTCTTCCACCATTTACTTCTTTATAGAAGTGTTGAGAGGAGGAGGGAACGTAGTGATCTTGTGTGTACTTGTTTTAAGGCACTTTGTAAGCTGATATTCATTTCTGTAAGGTTGTTCTTGATACCGTCGCTCCATCTTTTACGTGGTCTTCCTCTTGCTTTGTACTCATTATACTTTTTCTGTGTGGCTTTCTGTGCAGTACCTTTATTTATCATTTAACTTTCTGCTAATGAAAGGTATGGGCCTGATGTGTCTTGATGATTTTTACCTGGTGCCCGCTGGCAACGGTTGTCGACCCTGATTTGGGATTTCCGAGGCGCATCTAGGAATGTCACCGGGCACAATGGCGAGCCTAGGCGCACCCTTTGAGAACCACTGATTTACAGTAACACTAAAACATATATCTGCACTACTCAGACTGACATTCTGCACAAAATGTTAACCCTCTATAACTTGTCTAATATTTCAGAACCACACAGAGAAGACTTACTGTTCGGTAGGGTTAAATATTCCATTTACATTCTTAACTCTTATGTTAATTTTCTCACATAGTTCTTTAACTGATTCAGTCCCGTGGAACACTGTAGTGCACATATTTCTTATCTGCGTGTCCCAAGCGTCTTTTAAAAGACGGCTACTATTGCGTTGAGTTTTATTAATTTTCACTCCGATTGTAGTTTTATATCAACCGGAAACTAAGTAGAAAGGAAGTACTAACGATAACCAAATCACAACATCGTGGTTTTGACTAGAATCAGAAGTGAAACCAAGTTTAATTTTCGTTTCAAGTTACCCTGTGATTAAAAATAATGTCTAACAATTCAGAGTCTAGAAATGGTTTGTTATCAGCTCGTTCTGCACGTTTTACAGCTGCAGAAGCGCGAGATTGATTGCATGAAGATGTAGATACTGATAGTGAAGATAGTGAAGCTTCTGATTCTGATGACACAGAAGTTTGTGATTTAAATACGTCGATTATTAATAATTTAAATAATACTAGTAGTGTTTCCCAACCAGCTGCGAGAGGGCGTTGCCCCAGTCAGGTTCCAGATGGTCGTGTTGCTAATTTGCGAACAGTTAGTAAACCATATATTCCGTCAATATTTTCTTAATTTTGTGTATTCATAAATGGATTACTTATATAAAGAGAGCAGTTACACTGACTTATTCACCATATTGTTCCTCAAGGCCCTTGGTAAGTTGGATTTTTGTTCTCACAATTTCAATTAATTTTTTTATTACATGCTAATATTTGTCATGCACAGTCAACACAACATTATATTTTCGCATACAATAAATATTTTATGAAAGTACAATCATTTATCTTTAATTTGATATATAATAAGTTCAACTTTAAATCATATTTAGAAACAATATTTTAATTTAACTAAAGTATGTGTGCAATATTTTTGAAGCTAAAAATAATTCCGTCAGAGGTGAAAAAACCTGGTACTGAATCAGTTAATCCCACACACACTATCCATTTAACCTTGGTGAAGGTGGTAGCGGTATTTTTCCTGTTTGTTTTGGTCTCAGAACTAGTTTTTAGGTTATTTGACACTTACTTTTAATACCTTCTTTGTATGTTCTATTGTTGATAATTACTGCTGAACACATATACAACGCTGATGTTTCACACCATTATCATTAACAGGAAAAACTGATGGAAAAACTATACACCAAATGCGAAATTAACCATGACACGAAGTAGCTAGTTTTACAAGAAATTAATCATGACACGAAGTAGCTAGTTTTATAAGAAATTAATCATGACATGAGGTAGCTAGTTTTACAAGAAATTAATCATGACATGAAGTAGCTAGTTTTACAAGAAATTAATCATGACATGAAGTAGCTAGTTTTACAAGAAATGAATCATGACATGAAGTAGCTAGTTTTACAAGAAATTAATCATGACATGAAGTAGCTAGTTTTACAAGAAATTAATCATGACATGAAGTAGCTAGTTTTACAAGAAATTAATCATGAAACACGAAGTAGCTAGTTTTACAAGAAATTAATCATGACATGAAGTAGCTAGTTTTACAAGAAATTAATCATGACATGAAGTAGCTAGTTTTACAAGAAATTAATCATGACATGAAGTAGCTAGTTTTACAAGAAATTAATCATGACATGAAGTAGCTAGTTTTACAAGAAATTAATCATGACATGAAGTAGCTAGTTTTACAAGAAATTAATCATGACATGAAGTAGCTAGTTTTACAAAAAATTAATCAGCAAAGTAGCTAGTTTTACAAGAAATTAATCATGACATGAAGTAGCTAGTTTTACAAGAAATTAATCATGACATGAAGTAGCTAGTTTTACAAGAAATTAATCATGACATGAAGTAGCTAGTTTTACAAGAAATTAATCATGACATGAAGTAGCTAGTTTTACAAGAAATTAATCATGAAACACGAAGCTGCTAGTTTTACTAGAAATTAATCATGAAACACGATGTTAGCTAGTTATACAAGAAATTAATCATGACATGAAGTAGCTAGTTTTACAAGAAATTAATCATGACATGAAGTAGCTAGTTTTACAAGAAATTAATCATGACATGAAGTAGCTAGTTTTACAAGAAATTAATCATGACATGAAGTAGCTAGTTTTACAAGAAATTAATCATGACATGAAGTAGCTAGTTTTACAAGAAATTAATCATGACATGAAGTAGCTAGTTTTACAAGAAATTAATCATGACATGAAGTAGCTAGTTTTACAAGAAATTAATCATGACATGAAGTAGCTAGTTTTACAAGAAATTAATCATGACATGAAGTAGCTAGTTTTACAAGAAATTAATCATGACATGAAGTAGCTAGTTTTACAAGAAATTAATCATGAAACACGAAGCTGCTAGTTTTACTAGAAATTAATCATGAAACACGAAGTTAGCTAGTTATACAAGAAATTAATCATGACATGAAGTAGCTAGTTTTACAAGAAATTAATCATGACATGAAGTAGCTAGTTTTACAAGAAATTAATCATGACATGAAGTAGCTAGTTTTACAAGAAATTAATCATGACACGAAGTAGCTAGTTTTACAAGAAATTAATCATGACATGAGGTAGCTAGTTTTACAAGAAATTAATCATGACACGAAGCTAGCTAGTTTTACAAGAAATTAATCATGACACCAAGCTAGCTAGTTTTACAAGAAATTAATCATGAAACACGAAGTTAGCTAGTTTTACAAGAAATTAATCATGACACGAAGTAGCTAGTTTTACATGAAATTAATCATGAAACACGAAGTAGCTAGTTTTACAAGAAATTAATCATGACACGAAGCTAGCTAGTTTTACAAGAAATTAATCATGAAACACGAAGTTAGCTAGTTTTACAAGAAATTAATCATGACATGAAGTAGCTAGTTTTACAAGAAATTAATCATGACACGAAGTTAGCTAGTTTTACAAGAAATTAATCATGACATGAAGTAGCTAGTTTTACAAGAAATTAATCATGACATGAAGTAGCTAGTTTTACAAGAAATTAATCATGACATGAAGTACTAGTTTTACAAAATTAATCATGACATGAAGTAGCTAGTTTTACAGAAATTAATCATGACAGCAAGTAGCTAGTTTTACAAGAAATTAATCATGACATGAAGTAGCTAGTTTTACAAGAAATTAATCATGACACGAAGTAGCTAGTTTTACAAGAAATTAATCATGACATGAAGTAGCTAGTTTTACAAGAAATTAATCATGACACGAAGCTAACTAGTTTTACAATAAATTAATCATGACACGAAGCTAGCTAGTTTTACAAAAAATTAATCATGAAACACGAAGCTAGCTAGTTTTACAAGAAATTAATCATGAAACACGAAGCTAGCTAGTTTTACAAGAAATTAATCATGAAACACGAAGCTAGCTAGTTTTACAAGAAATTAATCCTGAAACACGAAGCTAGCTAGTTTTACAAGAAATTAATCATGAAACACGAAGCTATAGTCCGTCCATTAATTTGTGAGCACGTTTGAAATTGATTTTCTCGAAAACTACCTGTTGGATCTCAGTGATTTTTGCAAGCAGCCTTAGAATATCCATGACGCTAGAGAAAAATTTTTTTTTCCAAGAAAATTTGATGTAGTTTGAAATATTTCTTCTTCAGGTTATATTAAAATCAACCTCACCGGATTGTACACAATAGTAACAGATTTACGGTACACAGACGCGTTGTTCTAAAATACATTATGGTAACATTGAAATATCGTGAGTTTCACGAATTCCCGTGCACCTAACCAAGTCGACTTTGAAAGCGGAAGCATATGACGTTATAATTGGGATACCATTGTATAGTTATAGGCGTATCTCGCTATTTGTATGAAGCTATTGTATCATATTTGTTGGCTTATCAAAACTGACATTGATATCACATTCATAATGAGTCTGAAGTGCACATTTATAACAATGCAGAAGGTTACAGTTTTACTATACCAACACTTCCGTAGGGAATCTAAGAGAGGTCATCTATATTGCGATATTCATAACCTGAGAAACGAACGCAACTGGCGCTTGGTCTGAATAGAGAATCCTTTTCCCGATGGATTAAACAGGACACAAAGTGCACTAATGTCAAGCAAGGAAGGAAAAGAACAATTGACGACTTTGACATAGATGTCATAAGACGGAGCTCTTGAAAATGTTTGCGACAAATCAACTTGTTACTCTCAGAAAACTGAAATTAAAACTGCAATCAGATTGCAGCATAGACATTCTAAAAGTACTCTATGAAAAATTGTAAGAGCCGCCGGCTTCACCTTCAGAAAAACTATAGGCGGCAGGAATATTATTTGTGAAAGCCACATTTAATTGCTGCCCGAAGTAAATACCTGAGGCAGATCCGTGAGCGGCGGAGGCAAGGCTATGATATTGTATATTTGGACGAATCCTGGGTCAATGCTCACCCACCAATGCTAAATAATGGCAATCAGTAGACGGTGAACAGAAAAGAAAATACCAAGCAGCAAAGGCCAGCGTATTATACTAACACATGCAGAAAGTAGTGAAGAAGGTCTTGTCCATGACGCTGGACTTATTTTCCAATCAAAAGTACCGACGGTAGGGACTACCGCACAGAAATGAATGGACATATTTTCAGGCACTGGATGGAGAAAGATCTACTTCCAATTCTAAACAGACCATCATGCTTGGTAATGGATAATGCATCCTATCACAACGCAGTATCAGCGGAAGACAAAGTACTAACTGCATCAAATACAAAAGATCAAATTAGGACTTGGCTTGCTAAGGAAAATGTCAGCTTCGATGATACATATTTGAAACCCGAGTTGTTGCACCTGGTGAGGATGACAAATAAGACAAGGTGTTTCATATTGACAAAATCATTGCGGAATACGGCCACACGTCTTTGCGACTACCTCCATATCATGCTCACCTCAATCCGATAGAGCTTGTCTGGGCTAAAGTAAAGGGCAAGTTGCCGAACAGAACAGGACGTTTAAAAATGTGTGATGTTGAAGTTCTGACACGTGAGTCCTTCTCAATGATAGACATGCAGTTCTGGAAGAAGTGTGTTGAACATGTGCTCCGAGAGGAAGACGAGTACTGGCACCGAGATGGATTACAATTTGCCCAGCCAGTAACAATTATCAACCTCATGGAATCGTCAGATTCGGAGATACAAATCATATTTTGATTACAGACTGAGAAATAGCAACGTATACATTTCCATATCCAAATGCGTCTACCATCATACAATTTGTGGTGAAGTTAAGACACCCTGGGGTCTAATGGTGACCGAAGGGAGGACTAACTGTTGCATATTGTATCCAAGTTCACGATTGCACATAAAGGGCAACACACTTAATTACTTGACCTATCAAGTTAATATGGAGATACACCTATGAATAGAATTGACATGGACAAATTCTAGGATTACTGTAAAATCTAAAATTTGAGCCCCTGTATTTGCAATTGTCATAAAAGATCAAAGGAATTCGCCGATGTGCAAAATCCGTAGCATCTATGGACTACTGGTTAGCTTTATTTAGCGTCATGGATATTCTAAGGCTGCATGCAAAAAAAAATCACTGAGATCCAACAGGTAGTTTTTGAGAAAATCAATTTCAAACGTGCTCACGAATTAATGGACAGACTATGGCTAGTTTTAAAAATAAAATAGAAAATATACTAAATCAACGTTTCCAACAAAAGAACATTATCAAGAAAATACAGGACACAATAAATGAGGGAACAAAAGAACATTATCAAGAAAATACAAGACACAATAAATGAGGGAACCAAAGAACATTGTCAAGAAAATACAAGACACAATAAATGAGGGGACAAAGAACATATCAAGAAAATACAAGACAAAATAAATGAGGGGAGAAAAGAATATTATCCAGAAAATACAAGACACAATAAATGAGGGGACAAAAGAACATTATCAAGAAAATATAAAACACAATAAATGAGGGAACCAAAGAACATTATCAAGAAAATACAGGATACAATAAATGAGGGGACAAAAGAACATTATCAAGAAAATACAGGACACAATAAATGAGTGGACAAAAGAACATTATCCAGAAAATACAAGACACAATAAATGAGGGAACAAAAGAACATTATCAAGAAAATACAAGACACAATAAATGAGGGACAAAAGAACATTATCAAGAAAATACAAGACACAATAAATGAGGGAACAAAAGAACATTATCAAGAAAATACAAGACAATAAATGAGGGAACAAAAGAACATTATCAAGAAAATACAAGACAATAAATGAGGGGACAAAAGAACATTATCAAGAAAATACAAGACAATAAATGAGGGAACAAAAGAACATTATCAAGAAAATACAAGACACAATAAGTGAGGGAACAAAAGAACATTATCAAGAAAATACAAGACACAATAAATGAGGGGACAAAAGAACATTATCAAGAAAATACAAGACACAATAAATGAAGGGACACAAGAACATTATCAAGAAAATACAAGACACAATAAATGAGGGAACAGAAGAACATTATCAAGAAAATACAAGACACAATAAATGAGGGAACAAAAGAACATTATCAAGAAAATACAAGACACAATAAATGAGGGGACAAAAGAACATTATCAAGAAAATACAAGACACAATAAATGAGGGAACAAAAGAACATTATCAAGAAAATACAAGACACAATAAATGAGGGGACAAAAGAACATTATCAAGAAAATACAAGACAATAAATGAGGGGACAAAAGAACATTATCAAGAAAATACAAGACAATAAATGAGGGGACAAAAGAACATTATCAAGAAAATACAAGACAATAAATGAGGGGACAAAATATGTTGACGCTTGTACTGAACCGTGGCACTCTCTGCAACATAAGACCCACTAAGCTCAGACGGGAAAACCACAATTCCTGTTTAATGGGGGCTGGTTTTGTATATGTTTGATAGAACACTGTCATCTTTTTTGTAATTTTACCCAATTTTATGAGTCTACGGATCTTTATTGATGAAAACTATTAACACTAATGATATTCCTTATCGTTAAACTTAACTTGTTACAGTATAAGGTTAACAAGGATAACAAGGATAACCTTGATTTAGCATGTTGTGTTAATTTTAAAATGAATTCGTCTTTATAGAACAATACTGGAATGCGAGGTCACGCAACGGTTGTTCTCTTATTTCCTAGAATTTTTACCTGAGCCCTCTGGCCGTATGCTTATCGGAAGCTACGGATACACCTAATGGGGTCGGCCTGTGGTACTCACTCACAAACTCAATGCAATGTAACCAAGTCTAAGGGATATAATCATGAAAATGTTTACATTCGTATATCTCAAGTTGATTACTTCCCATCATAGATGTTTATTTTCTGTTTTCATATACATCTCTCTTAATTTCTCTCGCTCTATTTCCTTGCTTTCTAGTATCGATTTTTCTATTGCTGACTCATCGAACTGCTGATGTCAGCACAGGATATATTGGCTCCTGGTCAAGATCAAAGAAAGTAGATTGACGTAAACAACTAGTGGTTGGAGATAACTTCACAGATGAATGGATCAGATTTACCAAGTATATCAGACAGGGCTAGACAGATTATGGTTATTCTAGCAATGTCTACCACAATATGTCTGACAGAAAAATCGTGGTACGGTTATCTAGACGAAATAGACGGCATTTGTAGATTTTTGTATAAACTTTGTGATTGTTTATGTTTAAAAATATGTGTGTCGTGACTGTTTATTGTTCTTCTTCTTCTTACGTTCCATATCGACCACTCGTTAACCACTCTTTGTGATTTGTATGTGATCTGAGTCTAAGAGCTATTATACGTTGTGCCAGTTATGCGCCTATAAGTAGGCCAGTACATCCAATTTCTGCGATGCTCTTTATTAACTAGGTAGCTTCCTGCCCCTACCTCAGTCGGCTCTACGACATGCCTTGGTAGGTCGCAGTGTTACTATTCTTTGCTCCATTTGTGGTCCCCGCAATACAGTACGCCTGTTTATTGTTGATGTATTTATGTGTATCATTGGTCGTTTGTGTGTGCTCACGAATACCTGTACCATAATCAACAGTCGTGTGTAGCTACCACAAAGCTTGTTTCCTGGATATCTAAGTGATCCCTCCGTAATGCCCATCCCCTCCCCACCCCCACCCCCACATACCTCCTCCTGTGATAATCACGTAAATTCCACGCACACATACATTCTCTTCTTTTCAAATACCCGAGATGACAAATACCAGAGTGAGCGGCAGTAGCCTAGTTGTTGGTGAACATGTTTCTTAGGCGCACATTTTGGGTTCAATTTCACAGTTAGGCGTAAAATACTTTTCCGACCGTAAAGGCTCTCATGTCCTAATTGAGTACCAGGAAAAGCACTAGGAAGTAAATGCGGACCACATAATTTTGACCATATCAGCCATCGTTTGTCGACAGTCAATGCAAAATATGGGCCTACCGCCGTATTCCCAATATACCCCATGGTATGGAAAATTAATTTATGCGGGCCAGTTCCCTTTTCCCAATTGTGTTATTTCAGTTTCAAGAATTGAACTTACAACCCGTTATACTCGATTCAGAAAGTGAGTAATCTATGCAGTACACTATTTCGTCAAATATACATGCATGCCTGTTATTTCAGTAGAGATCTGTAACGAACATCGTCTTCCATATGTACATATTTTTTTATCAACATAATTAACCACGATCCAGCGTCACTTGAACTCATGCCTTTAGCCCACTACTATGTAGTGGTATCTGCATGTGTTTGTAAGTTGTTGTTTTTTGTTCCGTATAATGTGTTCCATTTATCTAACCTTGGAGGATGGGGCATATTTGTTAATATAATCTAGCAATTAGCACCTGAAGAGATGGTGGTGATCAGTTTCATGATTATTTTCTCACAGCTAGCACTCTGGAGTGTGTGGGTTGAATTATGTTCATGTGCTTGTTAAGTGGTATGTGTTGGACATATATTTATTTTTGAATAACTCGTTGGTTGTGTTCGTAAAAGCGTTCATATTGTAGAGCTAGTCAATGGGTGCCGTAACAAATAAAAGTTTCTTGTTCGAATCCTGTGTTTGGTAATATTTGTTTTCCGGAAGCTGCTAATATTTGCACACTGTCTATCTATTGATCATTTTCATTGCTTCAGTTGCTTCCCCTGGGGTTCTTAAAACTCCTTATTCTATTCTATTCTCTTCTCTTCCGAGTCTAAAAATGGTGCTTTGATCTCTCCGTATAAGGTGGTTGATGTGATTGAGTTTTGGGTTGGCTATATTTCTATAGAACTCTCTTCCAGTGTTTCCCGTGACCCATTCTGTCAGCCAAATGTCCTTCTTTTTTTAAAGTATTTGTTCTGATGTATGTATAGTTGTTTCTGTGACCGGTTGTTCTTGTGTTGACCGCTTCTTATCCAGCCTATCTTCCTAATCATTTCCGTGTGTATTTTAATTTCCATAGATCCATTGCATTATTATTTTGATGTCATTGAATGTAACAAATTGGCCAATATCTTTGGCTAGATAGAATCTACCAAAAATAACCAACCTTTCTAATCAACCCTTAATTGCCACTGTAGGTGTAATAGATGTATAGTATTGGATGCCGACTCGATCTGCTACACACACACATATATATATATATATATATATAACAGTATGTTTATTGTAAAAGAATTATTTCCATACACGCTACTGAACAGATATCCTAGCTTGCAGTATTTGTTAACTGACGCAGAGTCAATATACTAGCTAATTCAGCATATATTCGTATTTTTCTTCTTCTTCGAGCGCTCCATATCGACCACTTATTAAACACTCTTTTTGATTTTGTATGTGATCTGAGTCCAAGAGCAATTTGACGTTATGCCAGTTATGCGTCTACAAGTAGGCCAGTACAACCGATTTCTGCGACGCTTTTTATTTACTAGGGTAGCTTCCTAGGCCCCTACCTCATTCGCCTTTTACGACATGCCTTGTAGGTCGCAGTGCTACTATTCTTTGCTCCCCTGTGGATCCCGGCAACACACGGACGGCAGCATACATTGCAATATAAATGAACCCGGAGTTAGAAAAAAAACACGGAATGAAGATGGAAATATTCATCATTATTTATTCCTTCATCTTGTCATTACTTACACATTCACACCTTCTTTCTTTGATTCTTTGATTTCTCATTCTTTCCTTGTTATATTTTCTCCACCTTGATTTCCATCTTTCTCTATTTATTTCTGTACAAGTGTATACAGTTAAATAGGTGGTAGAGGTAAATATTTTCTGCAGATATTTCTTCCAGAAGACATTAACCAGATGTTATGCTCGTTACTTTGATGAATGCTTTTCTTTCTAATCTCCTTTCTGATTAACCGTGCAGTTTAACTTAACTATGTGTGTTTCCACGTCTTTCCTTTCTGTTTAACCGTGCAGTTTAACATAACTATGTGTGTTTCCACGTCTTTCCTTTCCGTTTAACCCTTTCATTCCGTAATTTGTTTAACCCTCCAAACACGATTATTGTGTAAAGTATATTAAAATATTGTGATAGTCTGTAGCTCAAGTGATAGTGAGCTCAGTCACAATCCTTCTTCTACGAACGCTCCCTATCGACCACTTGTTAACCATTCTATGTGATTTATATGTGATCTGAGCCTACAAGCGATTATACGTTGTGCTAGTTATACGCCTACAAGTAGGTCAGCACATCAGATTTATGTGATGCTTTTTATTTACAAAGTAGCTTCCCTAGGTCCTACATCAGTCGCCTCTTACGACATGCCTTGTAGGTTGCACTGGTACTATTCATTGCTTCCCCTGCTCCACACGGGCGTATCACAATGCAATAGTACCTAGTTCAAACACCACGGCGGGTAGATTTGCAAGCAAAGTTAGTTCCCTTATATTTTTTACGAATTATAAAAATAGACATCGCCGTTCATAAAGCAATGTCCAACTACTGAACGTATAAGTGGTGCCTAGTAAACCAACGACACGTTTACTGTGGTTGATGGCGACGTCATATCAAGGATATACCATGATTTTCATTTTTCATACTAAAATATCCGATATTTTGGATTTGCGTCATCTTGAAAAATACTGCTGGCCAGTCTATTGGCTCAGAAGGGCGAATTAGTTAACAAGAATATGTTAAGAACACAAGTCTGTGGAGCGGTTCCGTTGATTCCCGAACAATAAAACCACGCATTTTAATAGCTGTCCATAGCGAACAATGATGACAACATCATCAGACGTGTTCTGATGCGTCTCAATGATATTTGCGGAGGTAACTGTAGAATCCAATCCTGGAACACAAAATCCCCTACCACATGTGAGGCATATTTAATTATTCATTTTATCTCGCTTATGTAATACTGTATATACCTGCCTTTGTCCAAACTCGGCTATTTACTCAGTATTACCACAGCCTCCCCAAGGTTTTCTCCCGATCTGATGGGATCCAGTCTGACCCCCTCAGATGTGTATGTTTCTGTACGTCGTCATTCATGATCAGGGTTGGGCATGTCAGTGTTGTGTGTTCTGTCTTTTCGTGCAGCTAATATTTTCTGCGCTTAGCAGTACACGATTCTCAACTATGCGTGTTCCTCTTGTGTTATTATATATATATATATACAATTTCTCGTATCCTTTTAGACATTAGGTATGAAGTACCTGTCGTTTGTGCAGGAGGTAGGAGGTCATGTGCAGGAGTAGCCGGTCAATTCCTTTGAATCAGTGTGGAATGTGGTATAGTATTGAACCTACAAACTCTTCATCAAGTCGATGACGAACGTCATCAAGTCGATAAAACGAACCTCTGCATCCAAGTCGATAGACGAACGCTTCATCCAAGTCGATAGACGAACGCTTCATCCAAGTCGATAGACGAACGCTTCATCCAAGTCGATAGACGAACGCTTCATCCAAGTCGATAGACGAACGCTTCATCCAAGTCGATAGACGAACGCTTCATCAAGTCGATGACGAACGCTATCGTCGTAAGGCTTCATCAAGTCGATAGACGAACGCTTCATCAAGTCGATAACGAACGCTTCATCAAGTCGATAACGAACGCTTCATCAAGTCGATGAGAACGTAAGTCGATACTTCATCAAGTCGATAGACGAACGCTTGTGCCTTATGTTAATTCAACCCCATTAAACCACTGCCCTGGTAAAATTAGTTTTCAAAATGTTAAAATAGAATTCCTACATCAATTTTCATCATTGTCAAAATGACATCGGGATTCAAGTAAGTGCTATTGTCAAAGTAAGTGCTATTGTCAAAGTAAGTGCTATTGTCAAAGTAAGTGATATTGTCAAAGTAAGTGCTATTGTCAAAGTAAGTGCTATTGTCAACGTAAGTGATATTGTCAAAGTAAGTGATATTGTCAAAGTAAGTGCTATTGTCAAAGTCAGTGATATTGTCAAAGTAAGTGCTATTGTCAAAGTAAGTGCTATTGTCAAAGTAAGTGCTATTGTCAAAGTAAGGGCTATTGTCAAAGTAAGTGCTATTGTCACTAAGTTCGTGTATTATCGTTGAGATTTTCCTTTGCAAAAAAGAAATTTGAGAACACATGTTTTCTCTGAAGTAAGATGATAGTCCAATCAATCAATCAATCAATCAATCAAACAATCAATCAATCAATCAAGCAATCAAGCAAACAAACATTACCCTTCGTAGGTGATGTAAAATAAAAGTACAGATGAACTAGCTAGCTTTTTAAATTGTGAAAAAAGAACGTTTGGAAGATGTGAAAACCCTAAATGCCATCTGTTCCACATGGGAGGAAGAGGGGGGGCAGAATCAAAGACATTTAACAGACTGATTGAAATGTTGATTACTCACAGACAATTGGGCACAATGAGCGTGGGAACATTGAGACGGCTGTTGAAATGAAAGATGGGGACACGCATGGGCGTGTCCAGTGCGCATGGATGCCGACCGGAAAAAAAAACTAAACTGAATTATGATCACGCGTAAGCGATGTCGCTGTCTAACATTGTACACATAGGGTCAGAAGTTGTAATAATCTAAGAATCAAATCAGGCATCTCGCTTATGTGTAGACGGCCTAGTTCTGTGACTGTGCTAACTAGTTAATGATGTTCAATTGCCGACATCATATATTCTCCAGTCTACCCATCTGATAGTTGGTACTTAGACTTACTGAATTGATGAGAAAATGTTGAAATCGCCGCCCAATGTACTTTAAACACTTATTCACTGACATGGGTGGACAGCACTGCAGCCTATATCAACAATAAAGTTCGAAAAATGGATGCGAATCGTGGACCATAACACAGACACATTAAAGAACAAAATTGAAGCTTTTGAAACAAGGTGTTACAGAGAAGTTCTTAGAACATCACTGACAGAGAAGAAAAAACAGACATCAAAAAGATCTGCATATCGATGAGCATTGGTTCATTAATAACATCATGTCCTGGAAGATTAAATATTTTGACCACGGTAAATGTCACAGTGGTTTGAAGAGAACGGTAATGGAACGGTAAGAGAACGGTTCATGGAGTACGAGGCAGGGTACGACCATGACGAAGGTGGCAGCAGGACATCAAAGAAGCCTTGAACATAACAATGTAAGAGGTGGGAGAACTTGCTTGCTAGAGAGAGTAGTTCAGACAGGCTGTTGAAGCAACATTAAAGAGCGAGGCTGTGATGAAAGCAACATTCCGCAAGGGACATGCCACTACTTGAATGAGGAAAATGCAACATTGTAATTTTTTTTTATTTTTTTTTGCGTTCCCTGCCTAGACTGATGGACCAACTTTTATCATGAATTTTACTGTTGTTTTTAGGGACTCCGTTCCTCCGTACAGCTTTTCGCGAAGCTCTGTGTGTTGTGGCCACGACTCTTTCCTTATACCTGCTAACCGTTGACAGTCTTGCAAGACATGTTCTGCCGTCATGTCTGCCATTTTGCAGGGACACAGGCTAGTTGTGCCAATTTTAAATTTATGGAACATGTGGGCTCTGAGCTTGTTGTGTCCGGTACGGAGGCGCAGTATGGCAACTTGTTCACGTCGAGAGAGACCATAGTATCCGTCACTGGCTGTGTGCTGAGGGTGGTCTTTTGCCCATTTGCTTCTATAGTGCGAACCGATGGTAATTGATATCTCAACTTGAACGTTTTCGGTACACACACAGAGGGACAGAGATATTGATTGATTGATAGATTGATTGATAGATTGATTGATTGATTGATAGATTGATTGATTGATTGATTGATTATTGATTTAGATTGATTGATTGATTGGGTGATTGATTGTTTGATTGATTGATTGATTGATTGATTGAACTATCATAATTGCACTTCGGTGAGTAACCATGTGTGTTCCATCTCTTTCTTACGCAGGAAGATCTCAGCTGCATTGCACGAACTCCGTAGCACCGGCGAGGGTCCCCGATTTAATTTTGAAGATGGTGAATATATTTTGTAGGAATTTTATATTTTAAATCTTTTCTAATGATTTTGCCCAGGCAGCGGCCTTTCAGCCTGCTCTTTTCGATTTCGAACTGCCAAGGTTTCTTTTGCGTGCTCAAATTGAACACGGGATCTAAGTTTTATCGTCCGTCTCCGATAGGAGTAGGAATTCGATCTCACCTACACTGAATCAGGTACCACTGGAAAAATATCCAGACGGCTTCACGAGGAAGCGAACCTGGTACCGTTGTCACGAGAGACGAGCACGTAACCTCTACACTACAGAGACCAGAGAGAGAAGGACCAGAGAGAGAGGCCAGAGAGAGAGAGAGAGACAGAGAGAGAGAAGACAGAGAGAGAGACGAGAGAGAGAGAGAGACCAGAGAGAGAGAGAGAGAGAGAGAGAAGAGGAAAGAGAAGAGAAGAAGAGAGAAGACCAGAGAGAAGAAGAAGAGAGAGAGAGACAGGAGAGAAGGAGCGAGAAGAGAGACCGAGAGAGAGCAGAGGAGAGAGCAGAGAGAGACGGGGAGAGAGAGAGACCAGAGAGAGAGAGAAGAGCAGAGAGGCAGAGAGCAGAGAGAGAGGGCAGGAGAGAGGAGAGAAGAGTCAGAGAGAGAGAGAGAGAGAGAGAGACCAGAGGAGAGAGAGAGACCAGAGAGAGAGAGAGCAGAGAGAGAGAGACGAGAGAGGAGAGAGAGAGACGAGAGAGAGAGGAGTCAGAGAGAGAGAGAGAGAGAGAGAGAGAGAGACCAGAGAGAGAGAGAGAGAGAGAGAGAGAGAGAGACCAGAGAGAGAGAGAGAGACCAGAGAGAGAGAGAGAGAGAGACCAGAGAGAGAGAGACCAGAGAGAGAGAGAGAGAGAGACCAGAGAGAGAGAGACCAGAGAGAGAGAGACCAGAGAGAGAGAGAGAGAGAGACCAGAGAGAGAGAGACCAGAGAGAGAGAGAGAGAGACCAGAGAGAGAGAGAGAGAGAGAGATATGAGGCATAAAGAGAAAGAAAGGAAGGCTATGATAACACACATTTTGTCAGGAAGAAAAATGTAAGGAACAGGAAGATTTTATTTGTCGACGCTGTATATATTGTTTATGTGATCCGTAAACGTGCATGCTGGTTTGTACAGTCTTTTGTGATGTACTGCACGTGGAAGATACCTGACGCCGTCTAGGTGGTACTAACAGGTATTGCAAGTGCAGGGTGGGGCAGGGAAATGCGAGAAAAAGTTCCTGGAACCTCGGATGGGTGTGGATGTTTCCACTAGTGAAGGTGAAGGGAAGATAAACACAGTAAAAGAAACCAACTAACGAAGGTGATGGTGATAAAGGTGGGGTGGCTGGTATTACGGTGACCTGCTTTTCTGTCGTGTCTTACCTGTACGGTTGTACGGTGACGTTACTACAGGTAGGAAGATTGAAAGTTTGGTTGAGTTTTCAGTTTCAGCTGGAGCGTTCTGTCAGCAAGGTCCACTGTATGAGTTTGGGCCTTGTGTACTTTCGAGAGTGAGTACTTATAAACTTATTAGAGTACAAGTCTCTACTGTGAAGTGGTTAGATCGTTTGATTGTCGTTCTGAAGCGTTCTCTATAGCGAAGTGGTTACAGTGTTTGCCTGTTGTTCTGAAGCGTTCTCTATAGCGAAGTGGTTACAGTGTTTGCCTGTTGTTCTGAAGCGTTCTCTATAGCGAAGTCGTTACAGTGTTTGCCTGTTGTTCTGAAGCGTTCTCTATAGCGAAGTGGTTACAGTGTTTGCCTGTTGTTCTGAAGCGTTCTCTATAGCGAAGTGGTTACAGTGTTTGCCTGTTGTTCTGAAGCGTTCTCTATAGCGAAGTGGTTACAGTGTTTGCCTGTTGTTCTGAGTATTGTGGGTTCGAATCTGGACAGAGTCGTATGTGCAATTTTTTCATTAGATTCGTATGCTTGTTGCTGGAGTTGCAGTGTTCGTCATGTGTGCAACACTCTCGGTAGATGGTGGGTTATTTCTGCCCACAAGGACGGAACTATACGGGGAAACCCATTGCAGTTAAGTAAATCTTTTGCCGTTAGACTTATTAGCTATGATATGTTTTATGTGACTATGATATGTATATATGTGGCTATGATATGTATATATGTGGCTATGATATGTATATATGTGGCTATGATAGTGTACTTTCTGAGTAGGTACTTATTGTATTTGACAGTGTACTTTCGTGAGTAGTACTTATTGTCTTATGACAGTGCATTTCATGGTAGTAGCTTATTGTGTAAATGTATTTGTGATAAGTACATTGCTTGAATGTACTTTTTGATAAGTACTATTACTGTAAAGTGACTTTGTATAAGTACTTATTCTTATGCATTTTACAACTGCGCGTTGGGTCAAGTGCGTTTTCACTTCATATGTATACATGTGACTATGATATGTATATTATGCTCATCATCATCATCAAGTAGCTTGTCCCTTACGGAACTTGGCTCCGATGACAGCAGTCTTGAAAAACTATGTTCTCTGCAAGTTGACCGGCGTCAGCAGCAGTCATTCTCAAGATCGTCAATGACATCTTGCGCCCATCGTTTTCTAGGTCTTCTCTCATTCTTCTTCAGGCACTATTCCCTCCAAAATTATCTTCTCTAGGCACTCATGTCGTTTGATGTATCAGAAATATTTTATTTTCCTTGATTTTTAATAGACAACTCTAATATCAAGCTGTTGCATAACATCAATATTTGTTCTTTTCTCCATCCATGATATTCTAAGCATTCTTTCGTAGCATTTGCATTCAAAGGAATTAATGATCTCCTCCGTCGCTTTGTGGTATTATGTACATGATGTTATGGTACGGCCTGTATATTATGGTATGCTTTGTTTTGATGCGCAGAATGACAATTTGTTCTAATCTGCTCATATTTTAGTATGTAGTTCCTATCTTAATATCAGATTGGGATTCGTTGATTGATAAAATAATAAGGAAGAATCAGTAGAAAACCAGTGAGCATTTGACAGGAACTTTTACTATGAAACAGTTAAGTACAGCACGCAGCGGGACACAAAGAGACCTGCTGGTCACCAGCATATATGTGACTCACACAACGTGACGGCACAGTAGTCTGTCTCTGCAAGGCAAATTCAATCAATACAGGGGCGGAACTAATTGCACATGGTTATTGTTTGCGTGAGAAACTTCTCAATGAATGAGCAAAATGAATCTAGATAGTTTATGAAGTTCTGGAATATGTATCCCATTTATTTCATCAATGTCAGTGATGATGTAGTAATCTGGTTTCAATGTTAAGTCAGAACACATTGTGACATTTGTAGTCTCCCTTCTTCATCTTCTTGATTTGATAAAATTTATATAATATAGCTTTCAGTTCTACGTAATCTATATATAAATATAGCTTTCAGTTCTCGTAATCTAATATATAAAATATAGCTTTCAGTTCTGCGTAATCTATATATAAAATATAGCTTTCAGTTCTCGTAATCTTATATATAAAATATAGCTTTCAGTTCTCTAATCTTAATATAAATATAGCTTTCAGTTCTGTAATCTATATATAAAATATAGCTTTCAGTTCTGCGTAATCTTATATATAAAATATAGCTTTCAGTTCTGAGTAATCTTATATATAAAATATAGCTTTCAGTTCTGCGTAATCTTATATATAAAATATAGCTTTCAGTTCTGAGTAATCTTATATATAAAATATAGCTTTCAGTTCTGCGTAATCTTATATATAAAATATAGCTTTCAGTTCTGCGTAATCTTATATATAAAATATAGCTTTCAGTTCTGCGTAATCTTATATATAAAATATAGCTTTCAGTTCTGAGTAATCTTATATATAAAATATAGCTTTCAGTTCTGAGTAATCTTATATATAAAATATAGCTTTCAGTTCTGAGTAATCTTATATATAAATATAGCTTTAGTTCTGTAATCTATTAAAATAAGCTTAGTTCTGTAATCTATATATAAAATATAGCTTTCAGTTCTGAGTAATCTTATATATAAATATAGCTTAGTTCTGAGTAATCTATATATAAATATAGCTTTCAGTTCTGAGTAATCTTATATATAATATAGCTTTCAGTTCTCGTAATCTTATATATAAATATAGCTTTCAGTTCTGCGTAATCTTATATATAAATATAGCTTCAGTTCTGTAATCTATATATAAAATATAGCTTTCAGTTATTGTAACCTTTTATATGAAACAGTTCTGTTAGCTTAATATAAGATAAAGTTATAATATATTTTGTTAAGTCATTAAATTGTAATAAAAATAACAGTTCCAGTAAAATGTTGTTTTATTGTCCGTATACTAAGAGTTGAATGCTAGGAGTAACAAGAAGAAAACTGTTTAGAAATGAAGATATCAGGGAAAAGGGTTAAAACATCAGTACTAGACTTCATCAAGAAACAACAAATTAAATGGTTCGGCCACATAAGCAGATTACCAACAGACAGTGCGCTTCAATGGCAATGCTACTCCAATACAGTTGACACGCAAACGGGGGACCTCAAGAGATAACAGAGGCGGCTAAAACAATGTTTATGAAGAACAGACACACACCCTTCTAGAAATCTCTTCTTATGCTGATGCTGTGAGGCAAAACAGGATTACAGAAAGAAGTAGAAGAAGATTTTGAGTTGAGTTACATAGCTATTTTATCACTGACCTTTATGTTATGTTATGCGTTCGACGTCATGGTACATTGGGCATTTCCATTCGTGCTCTGTCGTCCGCTACAGCAGCCATCCCAAAGTCCATTTGCTCGTCGTAGTCATGAGAAGTTGATTAGCATATCTTCTCTCTCTAACGAAGACGACACTGTCTGGCATGTCCAAACGTAATGCTTGATTCTCGAACTCGTTCCAGTGTTTGAAACTCACCCATGTCACATAAATGAGAGCGTACCGCATTGATGATATCGCTCTGTCCATACTTCTGCCCGCTTGAGTTTGCAAGAAAGTCAGCACGCTCGTTACCCTGCACTCCAGCATGTCCAGGTGTGTACAGTCAACTCATTGTCTTGAGATCTCCGAATGATGTTCACCCATTCCACGCGAAGACTTCCAGATTCAATCCAGATTCAAATGATTGACATTGATTTGGTATATGTAATCTATAATATATCTAGCTCCAGTGTCAAGTGAAGTGCACATTAAGAAATTCGGTTTTATTCCTATTGTATCACTTCAGTTAAATTGTCGTAAGTAGTTAATTAATTGTTTGAAAGTGCATTCTGTGGAAATAATGTGTGTCCTCCGTAGTAGCAACTTGTAATCAATTCTCATGCCCGCCTGCCCAGCGTGTTCGTAACGCGTTGGATGCGGGTGATAAGCCCTCTGTGAGTGCGGGTTCAATTCCGCGGGTTGGCAGAAAAAGCCACAGGCTCCCAGATTCACGGTGTTCGTGGCACCGAACCGAAGGGTTACGATGTCCATGGCACCGAGCCGAAGAGCTGAAAGCTCAAGTGCTTCTGGATCGGAAAAAATCAATTCTCATTCTCATATACAAGTCAGAGTAGCAATGTGGCCGAGTGGCTAGATCATCAGATTCTTATTCCTGAAGTTGTGGACTCAAACCATAGTAAGGTTATATTTAAAACAAAAATTTTACTGTTGAAAGCCTGAAAGTGTAATTTAACGTAATACAATCTGAAAACTGTGTGACGACCACATGGACAAGCTTCCTGTTTTGCACAGGCAATATATCCCCCAGAGAGAAACGCGACATCTTCTTCTTCACCCGTAGCCCTAGAGAAGCATAGGTCCGCAGCCAAGGCCTTCCAAGCCCGCCTATCCAGTGCCATATTTTCCAGATTTCTCCACTTTCTACCCATTTTCTCACATTCCGTCTCCAACTCCGTCTCCAACTCCGTCTACAAATCCCGTCTACAAATCCGTCTAAAATCCGTCTCCAACTCACGTCTCCAACTCACGTCTCCAACTCCCGTCTCCAACTCCCGTCTACAAATCCCGTCCCCAAATCCGTCTCCAACTCCGTCTCCAACTCCGTCTCCAACTTCCGTCTCCTGTGTGTTCCTGGGTCAAGAGTATTGCTTAAAGCACGAACTCCCAACTACAACAAGAATCATGATATATCCGTAAAATATGCACGTGGGAAGCTAACGACGCGGTCAGGATTCGAACTCTCGACCTTCAGAACGCAAAGCAAACAGCTATAACAATTCTCACGATGCCCTTTAACATGATCTGCTCCGGTATGAGATTACCATGAGCCTCTTTCCATTTATTCAAAACAGTACCGGTGTCAGCTTGCAATGCTCATCTTTCCGTTTATTTAAGCCATGTCCTTTGTCATCCTGCCATGAATCTCTACCAAGCGTCATGCTCAAGGTTTATTTGATATACTGCTGCCACCTTCGCCTTGGTCGTTCCCTGCCTCGTACTTCAGTAACCACGCCTTCCATTATCGATCTCTCTAAACCTCTGTGACGTTTAACGTGGCCAAAATTGCTCACTTTCCTGGACATGATGTTATTTAAGCAATGTGCGGAAACCTACAAATCTTGAGATGGTCAGAGCGGATCAGATCACATCTGGAGAAAACAGAGGGGTGGCTGCAGTGATACTTAATAAGTTGGCGTTTTCGGACACAGACACGTATGTATGGTATCACATAAGCAAGCAAAATGAAACAATAAATCATAAAACTAACGGTGTTATTGAAGTAGGACAGGCAGATCTAAATGTTGCCCAAAGTGTAAGCATGCTATTCAATTATCCAACATAACACAAATTTGTACAGTAACTTTTTAACTGTTAACATTTTACAACAGAAAACCTTACTTTAAAGTATCAAATCTGGAGTTATACTATATATATATATGTATATTCAACCATCAAAATATTAAAATTAAAAATGCTGAGAACATGCATTTTTCCAGTGGCTACTTATGGTTGTGAATCATGGACCATTACATAAACAACAAGATAAAAAATCCAGTCCTTCGAAACTAAATGCTACAGAAAGATCCTACGAATACCATGGACAGAAAAAATGAAGAACACTGATGCCCTGAAAGAACTGAATGTTAAAGATAATTGGTTGAAAAACAATATACTATACAGAAAAATTAGATACTTTGGCCATATCAATCATCATGATGGCCTGGAGAAAACAATATTGGAGGGCAGGGTCCCAGGACACAGAGGCAGTCCAAGAAGAAGATGGCTACAAGATATTAAAGAAACCATGAATATGACCATCGACGAAGTGGATGAATTGGCTAGAGACAGAGTGAATTTCAAATGCGCTGCACAAAGAGAGCAACGTCCTATAAAGGATGAGCACCTTGATGATGTATATTCATCGTTTAACCCATTCATCCTTCAGAGTAGATATACTGTCTCGCAATATTTCTTAAGTGGACACAAAACCCGTATACTGGCTTATTCAGCATGCATTGCAATCTAAATACGAACAGAGGTAAACAAAAATCACGAAGAGAAAAGGTTAATGTAATAAATCAAACTAACGAAGCCTGCCAACAATGTGCTAAAAGTTAACCATTGTGAATGGAACAGGAAACCAGGTCGTATACAAGACCTTTTTTTTTTGTTGAAGAAAAATGTCAACTTGACATTAATCAAAGAATTGCTCTGACGTAATGTTCCTGCGGTTCCAGAATATCTTAGCAATAAAATTTACATATTCTTCTAGATCCGTGATTTCAAATGGCTTCCCACGCGCAGAGGTCAAGCGATTAAATGCTTTTAAGCTATCGATTCTGGTTTATGTGTTTCCACATCAAAGTGGTTATTTAATGTTAGGTAGGAACTTGTACACAAGTTTAACGGTGAAGAATTGACTTTATTGCACCGGGTTTATACTTCCATATAGCTTGGCCTATCTCCGCATAAATGGCCCGCCTGTTGTCGAGAGTAATGCACATAGAAGGAACTCCGTAGCTCCAGTAATAATCATAGGAGTCTTTGAGGAAAATACACTCGTGAACCGAGCAACGCTTTCCGGATTTGAACTCACGACCTAAAGGTCACACGCAAACAGCTTGACTGCTTCACCACAGAGAACTATCAGAGGGCCTTGTATAGTATGTTCTACATACCCCATAGAGCTGAACTTGTATAGTATGTTCTACATACCCCATACAGCTGAACTTGTATAGTATGTTCTACATACCCCATAGAGCTGAACTTGTATAGTATGTTCTACATACCCCATAGAGCTGAACTTGTATAGTATGTTCTACATACCCCATAGAGCTGAACTTGTATAGTATGTTCTACATACCCCATAGAGCTGAACTTGTATAGTATGTTCTACATACCCCATAGAGCTGAACTTGTATAGTATGTTCTACATACCCCATAGAGCTGAACTTGTATAGTATGTTCTACATACCCCATACAGCTGAACATGTATAGTATGTTCTACATACCCCATACAGCTGAACATGTTTTCTATAAGTGTGATAAACAAGTTGTCTCGAGGTCGATTAGATCTTCTTCGAACGTTCCGTATCGACCACTTGTTAAACCACTCTTTATGATTTCTATGTGATCTGAGCATAAGAGCGATTGTACGTTGTGCTAGTTATGTGCATACAAGCAGTCCAGCACATCCGATTTCTGCACCGTTTTTAATTTACTAGGGTAGTTCACTAGACCACTACCTCAGACGCCTCTTACGACATGCCTTGTAGGTTGAAGTATTACTATTCTTTGCTCCCCTTGCGAGCTGCAGTAACAACACACGGGTCATGTATAGTCTACAAATTGCAGCATTACGTTTTACTCTCAATTTTCTATGTTCACTCAATGCACTATCCCCCCAGAAAGTGAATTCCATAATACGTGTATTGTATTCTGAGCACCATTACTTGCGACATCCTCCTTGTTGTGCGTCATTGGCAGATGACTAACAAAATACAGCACTCCCTGACTGAAGACGAGGACGCGTTCGATTGCATACCAGATTATTGTATTGTTACAGCTTTGTTAGAGCAAACGCTCTTAGCACTTCTCTGACATTGCAGACTGGTTATTGTAGGCTTTTATCAATATATTTTACAAACGTTTTAATGTGTTCAGGGAGAGAATTTTGTTAGATTTTATGAACTTTATATTACCATCCTTTAAAACCTCTCTCTGTCTCTCTCCCTCTCTTTCTCTCTTTCTCTCTCTCTTTCTCTCTCTCTCTCGCTCTCTCTTTCCTTTCTATAACTCCCTTTTCTAATTTTTCTCTCCCTTGCCCTTTACTTTTCTTTTCTATAAATCCCTTTCTTTGCTTTTCTCTAATTCTCTCTCTCTCGCTCTCTCTCTCTTCACTTTTCTCTCATTCTCTCTCTCTCTCTCTTCACTTTTCTCTCACTTCTCTCTCATTCTCTCTCTCTCTCTCTCTCTCCTCTTTCTCTAACTCATTCTCCTCTCTCTCTCTCTCACTCTTCACTTTTCTAACTCATTCTCTCTCTCTCTCTTTCTTACTTTTTTCTCTTAACTCATCTCTCTCTCTCTTCACTTTTCTCTAACTCATTCTCTTCTCTCTCTCTCCTTTTCTCTAACTCATTCTCCCTCTCTCTTCTCTCTTCACTTTTTCTCTAACTCATTCTCTCTCTCTCTTCACTTTTCTAACTCATTCTCCCTCTCTCTCTCTTCACTTTTCTCTAACTCATTCTCTCTCTCTCTCTCTCTTCACTTTTCTCTAACTCATTCTCTCTCTCTCTCTTCACTTTTCTCTAACTCATTCTCTCTCTCTCTCTTCCCTTTTCTCTAACTCATCTCCTCTCTCTCTCTTCACTTTTCTCTAACTCTCTCTCTCTCTCTCTTCACTTTTCTCTAACTCATTCTCTCTCTCTCTCTTCCCTTTTCTCTAACTCTTCTCTCCTCTCTCTTACTTCTAACTCATTCTCTCTCTCTCACTTTTCTCTAACTCATTCTCTCTCTTCACTTTTTAACTCATTCTCTCTCTCTTCACTTTTCTCTAACTCATTCTCCTCTCTCTTCTTCACTTTTCTCTAACTCATTCTCTCTCTCTCTCTTCACTTTTCTCTAACTCATTCTCCTCTCTCTCTTCACTTTTCTCTAACTCATCTCTTCTCTCTTTCTAACTCTCTCTCTCTCTACTTTTCTAACTCATTCTCTCTCTCTCACTTTCTAACTCATCTCTTTCTCTTCACTTTTCTCTAACTCATTCTCCCTCTCTCTCTTCACTTTTCTCTAACTCATTCTCTCTCTCTCTCTCTCTTCACTTTTCTCTAACTCATTCTCTCTCTCTCTCTCTTCACTTTTCTCTAACTCATTCTCCTTCTATATTTTCATTTTTTCTTGCTTCCTCTCTCTTTCTTACCTTTTTTCCTAACTTCCTCTCCCTTTCATATTCTCTAACTTCTCTCCATCACTCTTTCATATTCTCTAACTCGCTCTCTATTCCCTTTTCTCTAACGTTCTCTCCATCTCTCTACCCTTTTCTTTAACTTCGTCTCACATTTTCTCTAACTCTCATTTTCCTCAGCTTTCTCTCACTTTCCTCATCTCTCGTATCGTCCCCTATCTCTCGTATATCCTCTCGTTCATCATTCTGTTCACTCTCTCACTCTTTCTCATCTCTAGCTTCTTCTTCATCTTATCGTATTTCTTTCTTCCCCCAATTTATCTTGTTCTTTATGATTTTCCCCCTTCTCTCTTTCTCTCTATCTCTTGCTCTCTTTCATTTTCTTGCCTCTTTTTATCCCTCTTCTATACTCTTCTTCCCAATATCCCTCTTACTGTCACCATTCCATCAATATTTCTCCTTTCTTCCTATATTGCCAAGTGTTCTTTTATATTTTAAACTTCAAACTGGATATACATTTCATCGTCCATCTCTGATAAGACTAGGCACGCTGTCCAATCTTCCCTTATATCAAGGTTTAGCTGAATAGTCCGACCGAGAGTTCAACATGGAACACAAACCAAGAGCTTTGGAACTCGAACGATGGTCAAGCTTTGGAACTCGAACGATGGTCTAGCTTTGGAACTCGAACGATGGTCTAGCTTTGGAACTCGAACGATGGTCTAGCTTTGGAACTCGAACGATGGTCTAGCTTTGGAACTCGAACGATGGTCTAGCTTTGGAACTCGAACGATGGTCTAGCTTTGGAACTCGAACGATGGTCTAGCTTTGGAACTCGAACGATGGTCTAGCTTTGGAACTCGAACGATGGTCTAGCTTTGGAACTCGAACGATGGTCTAGCTTTGGAACTCGAACGATGGTCTAGCTTTGGAACTCTAACGATGGTCTAGCTTTGGAACTCGAACGATGGTCTAGCTTTGGAACTCGAACGATGGTCTAGCTTTGGAACTCGAACGATGGTCAAGCTTTGGAACTCGAACGATGGTCTAGCTTTGGAACTCGAACGATGGTCTAGCTTTGGAACTCGAACGATGGCCTAGCTTTGGAACTCGAACGATGGTCTAGCTTTGGAACTTGAACGATGGTCTAGCTTTGGAACTAGAGCTAGCAACCTGCATCAAACCGACCCCCTCCCCACACCCAAAGTAGCTAGCTAACCCAACAAACATTGTTCAATATTTTACGCTAAAAAAATGCACACGTTATCGAAGCATATCATTTACAGGACGTGGCCATCAACCACAGTTAACGAATCGTTGAATTTCTAGACACCACTTATACGTTTAGTAGTTTGCCATTGCTTTCTGAATGGTGAGGTCTATTTTTACCTTTCGTTACACACGTTATAACAAATACAAAATCTGGAAATAACGAAAAGACGATGCTATTGTATCCCCCAAAAAATGTGGTTTCAAACTGCCACGAAAAGCAAATTAAAAAACATGTTTCCAATAGCTATTTCAATCAGAATCTATTTATGGAACCTGTTGCACGTGATAGACACATAATGGCAGTAGTTGTGAGGTGAGAAGATCATCACATGTTGGGGTTGTTCCTGGTAGAGACACTTCTGGAAACTGATCGACGGGTAATATTTTGATAATAAACCGGCTTGTTGACATATGAAATCATCGAATGGAAACTGCTCATGGCATAACTGAATCAGGAGTGTACATAACATATTTTTCCATGGGAGGGGGTGGAAGAAAAGGGAACAAATGGATAACATGTTGGTAGTAAGGCCTCACAAGGGGAGTAATAGTAACACCGTGACGTACAAGGCATGTCGTAAAAGGCGACTGAGGTAGGTGTCTAGGAAGCTACCTAGTAAATAAAGTCGCAGAAATCGGATGGTCTACTTGTAGGCGCATAACTGGCACAACGTACAATCCTCTTAGGCTCAGATCACATACAAATCATAAAGAGTGGTTTAACAAGTGATCGATATACAGCGTTCGAAGAAGAAGAAGAAGAAGAATGTTTCTTATTTTGATTGACAACATCGTCTAATATATTGTAACAAACATAAACCACTTTAACAAACTTCAACATAATCATATTTCTTAACGAGACTGCACTGCCCGTCTGCCCAGCGTGTTCGTAGCGCGTTAGACTACGGATGACTATCCCTCTGTGTGTGCGGGTTCAATTCCGCGGGATGGCAGAAAAAGCCACAGATTCCCCAGATTTACGGTGTTCGTGGCACCGAACCGAAGGGTTACGATGTCCATGGCACCGAGCCGAAGAGCTGAAAAACTTAAGTGCTTCTGGATCGGAAACAAAATAAACGAGACTGCATTTCTCTACAATGTATTGCGTGTGTATATGTCAATCTTGTCGTGTTACATTTTGAAAACGACCGGGTCGGTATGAAGACCCAGGTCTATTTCTTTCTCTATCATGTGACACTCGTGACGCTTCGGGCAGCTACACATGCACGCCATTATTCTCTGTTTTTGCTCGTCCACTGTATTGTATTTCAACTCTGATTATTTCTGTCGTTTCAACAAAAAAAAAAAAAACCCAATAAAGGCTTTAAAAAAACAGAAAATCTCTTATAGTTTTTATCAAATTATTCATTTCTCTTGCGTGATACATTATATAAAAACATCATCATCATTGACAACAACACAACCGTCATCACTTGTTAAATATGTATCTGATCAAATTACGATCGTATATTGAAACATGGATCACTTATGTAGCAGGATATACATACATCCATTACAACGCATTCACCGTCAATCGCCGCAATCACCGTGAACCACCGCACTCACCGCCGATGCCACTTTTATACACACTACATCTCGCAATCTTTGTTTTCAAAAACGACATTGCAAATTTCCCAATGAACATTGCTGTCAAATTGTATTCTTTTCATCGCTCATAAACTATTGCATCCTTTGTTATTCAACAAGAACAATCATCATTTCTCAGTGCCGTCAGTCTCATATCTACATTTTGATGATTTCCGTGATTGGTGATTGTTTTTATCCATATAAATCTATATCTTCTTCATGTCTCGTTTTACTTCTCAAGTCTTCTACAAGAGATTTCCACCGTTCTCTCGTCGCATTTCTACCTTATTCATCTTCTTATCTTCTGCGATCGCTTGCTGTCAATTCAGGCGTTAGTCATGACTCCTGGTATTGCGCTTCTGACTGATTTTTTGTGTGAGGCCTGTTACCTTTTTACTTGTGTCTATCGCCATAGAGGTGAACCTTCGACGACTTCAGAGGTAATCATTTCCCGCCAATTGTTCCCATGTCAGGTCATAATATTGTTAAATCTCTTTCCTCAATTCTTCTCAATATTTCCTTTATACGCCCAGGCCTTCTTTTTCCATCCGCTGTCTATCGGAGAGTTGTCCTAGCCAATGTCCGTACTGGCATATGACGTACATGACCAATCCACCTCCATCTAAAAGACTTAGTCGTCTGAATGTAGACTTCCTATTCAGATCTGTTTGCACTCCATCTTGAAACCATTTGCCTGATTAAACTCGCTCCTTCAGCCGATGCAACAAATGTTCCTATTGCTTCCATTCCCGTAACATAATATTTTTTGGCTGTTAGCCTCTGGCCGAACTCCCAACCTGGAGGACTAATATGTCATCTTTTGTTTGCCCTTAAACCTGTCTGACATGGGTGTCCCTACTAGGAGCACAGCTTTTGTCAGCATAGTTTACCAAATGATGGAGATTTCATGACTGTTCACCACTCTATTCTCCACAATGTTTCACATTTTTCTTTACTACATTAACCCCCTATGTATTACATTTTCATTATGGTTTTCACCCTTATATTTTACATTTTCATTATTTGATTTACCACCATTACGTTTTACACATGCCATTGCTTTAGTTACATTGCCACTATGTTTTATGTTCTCATTACTTTTAATACTACAGTGTATTCACTACTTGTATTTCTTCTTACATCACTATGTTTGACATGTTCATTATTTTATTACTAACTAATTTCTACACTTTTTTATATATTACAATTCTTTCTATAATCTACACTTTCATTATCGTATGTATCGATTCCTTTTTTTTAATGCATTAGTAAATTTACCACAACCTGGGCAGTCAGCTTCAGGTCTCTCAAGTTTCTCTAAAGCTTAGATTTTAGTACGACTGGGTGTGACAACACGTTGTCTCTCAGCTCGCCCAGGTGAGGACAGTCTTTTTTTTTTTCCGATCCAGAAGCACTTGAGCTTTTCAGCTCTTCGGCTCGTTGCCACGAATACCGTAAATCTGGGGAATCTGTGGCTTTTTCTGCCATCCCGCAGAATTGAACCCACACACACAGAGGAAAGTCACCCGTAGTCCAACGCGCTACGAACACGCTGGGCAGACGGGCGAGGACAGTCTTGCAGAACATGCTCCGACGTCTGCTCCGCCTGCTGACACTGGCAGAGAGCTGTTTAATTTATTCCTAGTCTATGTAAGTGTTTGTCGAGTCTGCAGTGTCCGGTACGTAGGTGAAATATAGTGACCTGGTCTGTTCTGCTTATGTCTTTGAGGAAGTCTTTTCGGCAATCATATCCAGTGTTTCAAATGAGAAATAATTCAAATATGGTTCACCCAGAGACAACAGTTCAAATGAGAAATAATTCAATATGGTTCACGCAGAGACAACAGTTCAAATGAGAAATAATTCAAATATGCTTCACCCAGAGACAACAGTTCAAATGAGAAATAATTCAAATATGCTTCACCCAGAGACATAGGTTTTAGATCTCCATGCGATGCGGTTCTTTGCTAGCAGTTGGAGATCTTGCATGGTTTTACATCCCAATAGTTTACTTTCTTGTTGGATGGTTCTCGATGCTTTCTTCGAAGAGTGGTCTTCTGTCTTCCAGGTTTTCTTATAACAGGTGTTATTAGTTATTGACAAGCCATTTCTCTGATTTCATCACTTCTCCTGAATGCCTTCTTCAACAACAATTTTCAGTTGCCGTACAAACCTGTGATTTATTCTTCGTATCGAAAAATGTTATGTACTAGAGCATAGGAATTGTCATCATTCTCTCAGCCCACATCTTCTGATTTCACATCTTCTGATTTCACATCTTATGAGCTTGCAGCTTACGAGTTCACGTCTTCTAAGCTCACATCATCTGAGTTCACATCATCTAAGCTCGCATCATATAATTTCACATCGCCTAATCACCCATTTAAAAAAAACTCCGACCTCCAAAATCCACACCCTCTGCCACAAGTATGCTATGCTTGCGGGTTACTCCTTGACACGCCTCTGTCACGATCTTTCATCTTTGTCACGCATGGAGCATCCACTCTCTTTCATCTCACACCAAAGCTGTTCAAATGTTGATTAACTACCACTTCTCCTCCAAATTTCCCCCCGGGACTAATTTAATAAGGTGCCATCTGTGCATACAAGCAATATTCACACACACAATACACCAAAAAGACGTTTGACAAATATTAGATGGCACGTTTCAGTGCATTTGTTCACGTCTATCTGTATGTTGCACATGACATGGTTGCTAATGATAGCGCGTTCACGCAGTATTCACTCATTTAAAGAACAAAGAACAACAAACACCCCCCAGACAACAGTAAAAAAAAAAGTCAAACAATTTAATAGCTGAGATGACACGAAACATGAGCTAAATATGTCAATAACTATCTCTCTTTTCTTTCTGTTCTCTTATCATATTTTGCCATATAGCTTCAGGATAAGAAGAGATTTACAGAACGAGCTGTTGTGTGAGCTTCGTATATTGTGTCTTTAACTGCATCTGTGCCCGTCTGCCCAGCGTGTTCGTAGCGCGTTGGACTACGGGTGACTAGTCCTCTGTAAGTGCGGGTTCAACTCCGCGGACTGGCAGAAAAGCTACAGATTCCCCAGATTTACGGTGTTCGTGGCACCGAACCGAAGGTTACGATGTCCATGGCACCGAGCCGAAGAGCTAATAAGCGCAAGTGCTTCTGGATCGGAAAAACCCAAAACTTCATCTGTTATTTCTGTAGTCTACCTTTTGTATGGCCGACCTTTTACTTTGTATCTACTGTACCTGAAGTATCCACTATCCTTTGAGATGCACTGTTTGTTGGTATTCTGTTTATGTGAGAATGGATTAGAGCGTGGCCCCCATGCGGGAGACCCGTATTCAATTCACGGTAAGGCCAATGGTTATTGTTCTATTGTGGGCATAAATGAAAAATCCTAAACTTAACAGTTTCGCGACTCACTAGCCATCCGGCCATTAAATTCTTCAGGCTCTCGTCCCACCTGTCCTACACATCCCTAAAAAGCGGTGCTACATGCAGTAACGACAGTTTTATTTACCAACCAATAAATGTGTTTTTGGTGATGAATTTCAATACTGATGTTATACCCACTTTTCCCACCTGATGTCTTCATGTCTAAACTGGACTCTTTTTGATACTCCCAGCACTCTACTTAGGCATTTCATTTATGTCGTGAGTAGCTTTCATCTATTGTTTGATGTCAACGTCCAGTCACTAATAGCATAACATCGCTAGCAAGATTTTGAAGAACAATGATCTTTTAGTCTTTTAGTGCTCATGGTGACACGCTTGCATTTCGAAATTGGTGCCATTTGCTCTATGATTTGATTTGCATTTATGCCAGATTTAACTATTATTCTTACATTTGCTAAATAAATGCTCACTTGCTATGTAAAGTGACTTGTTTGAAGTGATGTTTACCGATGGGGATATTGGTAGTGCTTTTAGGTGCATAATTGGCACAACGTACAATCGCGCTTAGACTCAGATCACATACAAATCACAAAGAGTGGTTTAACAAGTGGTCGATATGGAGCGTAAGAAGAAGAAGACAACGAAGTATAGTAGACGGCAGTCATGTCTTTTTAAAAACTTGTCTACATGCGAATAATAAGTGTAGTTTGTTATTGACTTTAATTTGATGATGAATACATGTCTCTATTTAGTTTGTACATTAGTAACTATATGTATGTTTATTTCCTCCTCAGTTTTGATGACAGCAGCTCTATAAGTAGCGGTGAGATCAGTGATACCATTGCTGAGATCAGCACAGACGAGAATTTGACTGGATCCTCCCAGGGTGCACTCTCTGACAACCCGTACAATAGTCTCAAACGTGCACCAAAAGACATTTTGGCCATTCACGGAGGATTCAACAACGGGTCTGGTTGTCCAGCAGGTTTTCCATTTCCTCACCCTGCTCTGGTTGGCAAACGAGTTCCAAATCTTGGCACAAGTGCGTTTATGGGCACTGACTACAACAGCGACTCGGGATTAGGCGCTGGAAGCCCCTGGGGTAGAAAGTACTCACTTCCACAGCCAGCGAAGTTTCTGAGTAACGACCAAAACAAACTGTTGAGCAGTGACCCCAGCGACTACGGTTACGGCTACGGTTGGCCTTCGTCAAGAAGTGATGGAGGCTACAGTTCATTGAGGAAAATGTCGAGCGGAAGTAATCCTGACTATGCATATCACTCTGAGGGCGACTATGAATCACCTCACAGAGCGTACTCCCCGGGTCCTGGGATGAAAAAGGACACAGAGACAAATACAGATCAGTCTCATCTGCTTGAAGCAAGCATGAGACGTTTACAATCAGGCAGGGTAGGCGGGGCCACGCCTCCAAGCAGCAACGGAGTTGGGACGCAGTTTGGTTACCGCAGACCACTGAGTAATGCTAGTAACTCATCTGGGGGCAGTAACAAGAGTTCAGGTTCCAAAACACAAGGTCATGGGTCATCTGCTGTTGGGAGCCGTTTAGCTAAACATGGAGTTGACGGCGGGCAGAGAACTATGGTAGATGTATTGATACAAAGACCTGCAAGCGCTTCCGGTAAACCTATGAACCCTGACGTAGCTATGATGGAAGGTTACAACTCTTCTACTCTAGACAGAAAGAAGAAAAACAGTGGCCTTACCCCAAGCAAGTCAACGGGGTGTACGCAGACAGATCGTGACTATCAATGCAATTCTCTAGGCAGACGGCAACTGTTTGGTAGCAAAGGCAACATTAGCAAGTCTCCACAAGAACAACCTGGACCTGGGGCTTTCTTAGTTGGTGGTACAATCATATCCAACCCTCACGCCACCTATGGTCGAGATAAACAGACCAGCCATTACGTCAACCTGCAGGAGCTGCACGCCCGGATACCTGGTTCAAATTACGTGCCCCTAGAATTTGCATCAAGTCCCAGAAACTCCGGCATGGGCAGCCCCGCCCTAGGGTCAGGAAGTATGTGGTTGAAGTCGTCGGCGTCCAGTAATGGTGTTGGTCTTCCTCCGCCACTTTCTCCTCACTCACCCCACCCTTTCCACGTCCACGCTATGTCTGACTCTGAGACCTTCGAATCCCTAGCCAACCCCCACATCCAGGCACATATCCAACAGGCTCGAGCTCTCACCAATGCTCGAATGCTGGCACATCATGCCGACATGGTCCCATCCCCACTGTCTGGCTCCTCTCCATCGTCTTCATCCTCATCCACTCAATGTCTGCAGAGGTCCAATAGCATAAAATCTGACAGCGCTTACTGTAGTACTAAGCACTCCTCTTTTAACGAGGATCTGCCTCGAACTGGCTCATTCTCTCAACTGAGCAATCCCCAACAATCTCAGACTGTACCTGCCTCACCAACTTTCAGCCAGTCATCTCGCTTTACATATCCTATGTCTTATGGTCCATGCCCTCCCTCTGTCCCCAACATGGTCCGCTCGAGCACACAGTCCTCTTTGCCCTACTCTCACACTTGTGGTTTGAGTAAACGGACTAGTCGCGACGAGGAGGACAGTCGTAAGTGCCCCATGCCCACACTTACCTCCCAATCTTTCCCCATTTTGTTTGTGATGTGTGTATTTTTGTTTACATTTTCTCTCCCCCAAATTATGCTTTCCCAAGCTTCTTTGCGTTTATTTTGAGCCTGGTATTTTATGTATTGGCTGTGACATGAATGATTTAACTAGTGAATGCAACAATCTTGATTGAATAAACCCAATCATATTCTTTTTTTTTTTTAGACAAGAATGGATATAAAAAGATATAATAACAATTAGCATGATTTTATAACATAATAATTTCCAGAAGAAAGAAAGAAAGAACAGATAATTTCCAGACAAACGTCAAAACAATGCATGTTACCCCATTCGTATTATTTACGACATTCACATGTCGTAACGGATGTAGATTTATAAGAAAATATAATTCTTTGTTTGTGCATGGCCTGGGTCGTGTCTTCATCACGCTATTACATATTTTGCTGTCTGGAATCAGTCATTTAATCTAGCTTCTCTCAATCACAAGGACTGATCAACAACGTTGAAAGATATTCCGTCTCAAGCTTGGCATGTCGTCATAGAACAGAAAGTAAACATGGAACATACTGGTATAAAAAGCTCATATAATTTATAGACATTGTGAACAGAGGAATGATGAGTAACGGAATCAATATAAAAAAAACATGAAACTTTGCAAGACTTGAGTAAAGTAAAATCTATCACAATGTACGGTTATAATCAATGCGAAATAAAACAAATACGAACAGAGTAATCAATAGAGCAAAATGCCATTTATGGAATGATTCTTAACTTATCATCACCAGGTACCGTGCCGGCTGTCGTAGGCGATCATGTATCTCCACAAATCTCTGTCGTTGGTGTTTGCTGTCAACTCAGATGTTGACGCTCTACCGTGCCATGAAGTTAGGCTATCCAACATTTTCTTTCTCTGTCTTCCTCTGTGCCGTCTACCCTCGATTTTACCGGTTGTTACAATGTGTTCTAAACATTCCCTCCTCATCACATTCCCGAAAAATGATGACTGCCTCTTTCTTATATTGATGATAAGTTTTCTCTGCGTCTTGATCTCATTCAGCACCTCAACATTAGTCATTTTAGCAGTCCATGGGATTCTCATCATTCTTCTATAAAACTACATTTCTGTGGCCCTCAGAGATTTTTCGATCTGTGTGTTCATTGTCCTTGACTCGCATCCGTATATCAGTATTGGTTCTATGTAGCACTGAATAACTCGCATTCTGATCGGGATTGACAAGGACTTGTTGCAGATAATGCTTCTCATGGTCAGGAACGATGTTTTAGCTTGTCATATTCTGCTCTTTATTTCTGATCGGCATCTGCAATCTGATGTTACCAGGACTCCGAGGAATTTAAATTGCCGCACTTGTCTTAGATCAGTCCCATTTACTGTGATGGTGCATTTTGGCAAAATCTGCTTTTTGATATTATCATAACTTCTGTCTTCTTAATATTCAAACTGAGTCCTTTGTTGTTACTTTTTGTCACAACCTTATCAACTAATTTCTGGAGCTCCATTTCATTTCTTGCTATTTAGACAGTATCATCAGCGCATCTCAGGTTATTTATGATATGTTCTCCCACAGCTATTCCAGGAATATTTTTATAGACCTAAAATGCTTTCACAATACAGTGAGAACATGTCTGGTGATAATACGCATCCTTGTCTAACACCCTTTTTGATCCTCTGGAAAGTTCCAATCTTTTTGTCTGTTCTTATATCTGCTGTTTGCTGCCAATATATGTTCTGAACTATATAGATTAAAAGCCTCTTTAAGCCTAAACACGCTACTTTCAACAAAAGAACGATGATTTTTTGGTTATATCAGGACAGTAGGCCAATAAATGTTTTTAAAAAAAATTAACTATTTGCGGAGAATAAATACATTTCTAACATCAATGTATTGTATAGAAAAACATCGTATTCCTATGCTCTGAGTTTCTAAATATTCTAACACATGAAGAAAGTATCGGATGCTTTCATGTGAAACATTTCATGCAGTTTTAAATATCTAACAATGAAGAAAGTATCGGATGCTTAATAAAACATCTTTTCTATAGTTGGTTTCAAATGTTTAACACATGGAAGTATCGGATGTTTCATGTATAGAAAAACATCGATTCCTAACCTGAGTTTCTAAATATTCTAACACATGAAGAAAGTATCGATCTTTCATGTATAAACATGTATTCTATGCTCTGAGTTTCTAAATATTCTAACACATGAAGAAAGTATCGGATGCTTTCATGTTTATGGTTTAAATAAAAAAAAAGTAAGAATGGGAGTTAATACAGACATTTATATATAGGCTGGTAAGGGTTATCCCCCTTGTTATTTTACCGCCATTTCGAATACGAACGGTTGAATGTTACCGTGAAACCCATTTGTTAAATATCAATAAGAAATAAGGTAAAATGATTATTTCATTATAATGTGCACACAATTGTAAACATTGCAAAATAAAGACAAAATTATAGACAGATTTCATTTTATACATTATTATGATGCCATCATTAATGTACGGAAAAAAACCGAGGTGGCATTCCGAAGCATGCATGAAGTCTGAAGAGGTCCATGATAGTAAAATTTCGGTAAATATGAGCTGTGAATGATTTAACTGCTGAATTTTAGGACAAGACCTTTAGTTTAGAAAAGTTAACAATAGCAGCATTCGCTTACATATACTGTCTTTGAGCATTCAAGCTGAGAGTGCGCAGAAATAGAAGGAAAAAAAACCGAAATATATTGCAATGTGTCAAGTTATTATTACTATCATTGAATAAATAAAACCTGTTGCCATCCAGTTAACAAATCAAGCCAGTTGTCATGTATGTAGTATCAAGTCAATTAGTTAACCAAGCCCATTGTTCAATAAATTAAGTCGGTTATCATTTATTTAGTCAGTCAGTTAATGAAGAAATAAAAATGTGAACCAATCAATCAATAAATCAAACATGTCAGTCAGTTGATTAATAAATCAAACTTGAAACTGCTGTCGGGAGTGTCGTTAAGTCAGACACTTGGTTAGTTAAGTTTAAAGATGTGAGCGCAGAGGAAAACATTCTTGCAGAAGTTCTGATTTTAAGACAGTGTGGTATTTTACTGAAACTCATTTGCTTGTACTTTATTTATAATTGGCTGTGAGAATGTTTGGCTGAAAGCATGTTTTTAATGTTGCTCACATTTGAAGTTTGTTCTCTTGTGTTGAGTCATGCATGAACAGTCAAGCCTGATACTTTATTTTCTTTCTTGACAAAGCTGACATGAATAATGAACAAATTAGAAGCAGACAAAAAAAACCCAACTTCAATTCATGTTAGTTTTGTTAGTGTGTGATATTTGTTGCAGGACAGAAACATAGATATAAAGATAGTGTAAAATATTGGAAAAAGAGAATTCATAGAGCATAGAAAAGCAATGACAACACAGAGTTATGGTATTGGGATGGCTTATTTGGAAGTTGAAAGGAATACCAAATATGCAAAGAGATTGATTAATCAACATTGAACTGACGTGTTGGACCGCTGGATTTGTTGAGGCGAAGATTGAAGCGCCTATGGACATGTCCGGAGTGCTATGATGATAGCCCTCATATAACTGATGTGGAAATTCTCAATTTAGTTCTGAAAGAATTATGCCGCTTCAGTTAAAAAGAAAAAAGAATGGCCTTAAGTGCATTTATTATTATGAGAAGTATTTTATCGATCTAGCAAATGACGGTTAACAAATAGGAGTGACCATTTGATACATGTAGTCAACATTGCATTATGGTACAGTAACATGGAAAGAAAAGAGGCAAGTAAAGTTCTAGAAATACTAGTAATGAAGGAAGAATCACCACAGGAATGAAAGTCACAGCAATAAAACAATTTGGACACATCAAGGGACATGAGACATTTATCAAAACCTTATTAGAGAGGTCAGTTGACAGATTTCGAGTAAGAGGAAGACCGAGACACAAATGGGAGGGAAACATCAAAAGATGGAAAAATTACAGCTTGTAAGAGTGCAACATCAAGGCAAGAGACGGAGGAAGTTCAAAGTCCATTGAGCCAATATTTGATGTGGAGAAGGTACCTGATGTGGATCATGATATTCGCTCGGACATGGACACTAAACAATCACTTGTTAGTCAAACAATGAGACTGTACATATATGTAAGAATGAGCCATATTTCACAGACACAAAAGCTAACAAATAAAGAGATGAGGAAAGATTGATAATTAGAAGAGAATTACTTAGACTGAGAACAAAAGAATGTCAAATATGACTTAAAACGACAAGACACTCCACGGAAGGCCATGCAAATAGGAAAGGTTGATGACAAGCAGAGGAGACAAAAGGGCCAAAGTTGTAGGGTAGGATTCAGAAATAGACAGACAACAGCTTATCAGAGAGTATTGCTAGGAAGAGCAATATACTGTGTAGAAGATCTATTGCAACCAACAATAAATGTAGAGACATCATCCTATCTGATCTGTCACTGTGCAGAGAGGACTTGTGCTTGAGTCAGGTGACTCAGGACTGTGAAACATGCTAGTCAAGACGTTACTGCATTTCCCATTGTGCGACTCCTGATACAGATTTGCTTGCTAACGAAGCAAAGATTGACATAATTTTCACTATGATCAAACCTGGAGTAGACATATGCCTGGCTGATGGGAGGAAATCAGCCCAATGCCTTCTGCATGACTTTGCGATTATAAGAGTCACAGTAATGTTCCCTCTGGAGTAGAAGAGTGTCAAGTGTGTACCCTTCACTATATTACATGCGCAGCATTCTAACCTTTCTTGGCAAAGACTTTATACATCACAATAAGAATGATCAAAATGGTTGAGAAGAACAAATAAACAAACTTTTTTACATCAAACAGCCATGTGCAATTTAACGCAATCTTTGGAAACCTACCACATCAGAATGAGTTACCTGGAGATATGTCAACCTGAAATCGAAAATACAAGCTCCACTGCATCAGGGGAACAAGAGGGGGACTGCCTAGAGTAGTTGATAGTAGCTCGGCCTGCTAGCTGTGAGACGCCTCATAGCTCGGGTTCGAATCTACTGTCCGGCATTTGTTCGAGTCCCCTGGTCTTACTCAGGACGATAACGTGAGTACCTCTGAAGTCGGAGAAAATCTGCCTGTATGGCGAGGGAATACTAATTACGAGTACATTGAGCACACGGCTGCCAGTGTAAAGTAATTTACAATGTCACGCTGCTGCCATTGTAAGAAATTGGAAAACAGATTTTCACGCAAAAATCAGTTTCAGAGATGAAACTTCGTCTGAGTTGAAAGCGGACGAAAGAAAAAAAAAAAAAAAAAGGGGAACAAGAGTGCAAATGATTTTAAGGGAACTTGATTCCCTTAAAATCGAAACAAGTAAAAAATAAACTAATCTGCAACAATTTGTTCTGTAAAGTTTTTTTGAGATAAGTTATAGGTAGCATCTTGATAAATGTGCATAAATTTGCATGTGATTATTTTGAGCTGCCTGTAATTGGTTGTTTTGCATGTCAATCAGGTCTATGCAAGTCCTCAACACTGGACTACTCATTCATTAGTGACTATGCTTATACATCTTCTGGTAAGTTGAACTTTGACCAGCAAGGTTGTGTATTTGATAACACATAGTACAAAAAACAATATAATCCAAAAATAATCTTCAAATAATCACATTTTTCAATTAAATTGTTTGATTTAATGTTTACATAAGATTTGTTTGAAGTATTTTAGTAAAACTTTTTGGATTCCTGTTGAAGCTACCAACACATCTCAGATGCCCTGATAAATTGGTTATTGGTTACTAAACTGAAGTCATTGCACTTCGGGCAGACCCATAGGTGTTCAGTCTTCCCCAACAGATATAGAAGAGTATATAAAAGTACTGATGGTTCCCGTGGCGCACCGATTAAAAGCACATCTCACTTTGTCATCCAGTCCGGATGAAAACCAGACACTATTGCCTGTAATACCGCTTTTTAGGGTGGTGTATGACAGGGGGGAACATGTGTCTGTAGAATTTAATGACTTCATAGCTAGTGTAGTCACCGCAAAACTGTTCAGATTAGGATTTTTCTTTATGCCCTCGACAAAAAAAAACTGCTTGGCTTTACCGTGGATTGAACCCAGTATCCCACATGGGAGCCATGCTTGAAAAGCTGCAAACAGATTTTTTCTCTGATTCAGCATCACATAGCTTGTCCTGAGCAGAACTTTGCCACCTTAACAATCCTTTGGAATTTCTATCTCTCATAGGCCAGATGTCCCACCTCTGCAGCAGTCATGCTCAAATCATCTATTACATCCAAAATCCATCTTTTTCGTGGACTTCCTTTTCTCCACTTTGCCAGGATGCCTCCTTCCATAATTTCTCTGGTTAACCCTCATTAATTATTTAAATATAAAAAAGGAATAATATAAATTCACATACAATTATTTGTTATAATAATCATAATATTTCAATACAATACCAGCAACTATTAAAATATATTGTGATTTACACATAGACTAAATACATAATTCAGTTTTATTGATATAAAGAATGCCAGGAGAAAGCAGCTAAACATACAGAATTTTATATAAGCTGTATATCCAGTCTTAATGTATACGGGTGGTAGTTGGGTCATTTTCTTTTCTCACACATAGAACTTGAGTTGCGGGAATTAAAAGCACACCCATGTTTGCTTCATTTGAGAAGTGAATGTTCCATACGTTGCACTATTTGATCCCACTAGTAATAGTTTGTTGATGTTTTTATTTGATTGATAGGGCCATCATCATTGTACTTTGGTGAGTAACCATGTGTGCTAAATCTCTTTCTTACACAGTATGAACGTCATAGCAACGAAGAGGGTCCACGCAATAGATTTTATATATACAAAACCTCAGTAGTTAATTATGTATCATAATCTTCTCCTGTGTGGTGCCATGGGCCATAGAAAAACAAAGAATAGTACCACTGCGACCTACTAGGTATGTCGTAAGAGGCGACTGATGTAGGGGTCTAGGGAAGCTACCTTAGTAAATAAAAGCATCGAGAAATCGGATGTGCTTGCATACTTGTAGGCACATAACTGGCACAATGTACAATCGCTATTAGGCACAGAACACATACAAATCACACAGAGTGGTTAACAAGTGATCGATATGGAGCGTTCAAATAAGAAGATAATCATGGAGATGAGTTTTACAAATACATCTAGTTGGTAGTACTTTCACAGAGTATACTTTTTATTTCTCATCTTACTTCGGTTTATAATTTGCTGTGGAATTTTCTACCCATACTTATGATGTTTACTAATTTTGTTTTTATTTTTCTTTGCTCATTGTACTGCATTGTGCATTTATTAACTATAATTATCTCATTTGTTTCTCTGTAACTAATTTTGTTATATTTTATGAGCTTAAAATATGAGACATAACCTGTTGGTCGTTTTTAAAGTCCTTAGTTAAACAATAGAAAATTTGTATTTTTAGTCATTTTTTAGCAGGGTTGCCATATTCTTCTTCTTTTCTCGAGTCCTGTTTTACCTCACAGTGTCAGGATAAGAAAAGATGTATAGAACAGGCTTTTGTGTGCACTTCATAAATAATATTTTTCACAGCCTCTATTATCTCTAAGGTCCACCTTTTGCATGTACAGACATTTGCTTTGTATCCACATACCGTTACCATATTGGCAGTATAAAATTTGGTTCCTGAAATCTGGCTTTTAAAAATTTGGTTGATTGGCTTTACTTTTTAAAAAATTTGGCCTGGCACTTTTACATTAATTACACAAGCAATACTTATCTTCCTCCATTAAAATACATTTCCTGATAAAATTACGTTATGTATTAGAAATTTGATCTCATAGATACCAACACAGTTTTGTAATTATAAATTATGACGTGAATTACTATGAGAACTCTTCAAAGAATTATCTAGATTGATAGAGATATTTTAAAAATTGGGATAAACTGATATTACTGCAGAACAGAGGAACTGAGATGGTATGATAGGATCACAAATGAGGAGCTTACGGAGAGAACAAGACAGATTCCAGTGAATCAAGAGGAGAAAACACGCATCCGATGGGCAGGACACACCTTGTGAAAGTCTGAGGGGAGTATAACAAGAAGCGCCCTCTCCTGGAACCCACAGGGAAAGTGAAAGAGAGAGAGGCCTATAAATACACGGAGAAGATATTTGGAGGCAGAGGTAAACAATATACAGAAGAGTTGCAGGAGATAGCTAAAGATAGGAATGTTTGGCATGAGTTGGTTGAGTGCCTATACCCAAATTGGGGTTAAAAAGGCAGGAGAGAAAGCTTCCCCTTTTCTTCTTATGGAGAGGTTCTGATTTAACTTTTGATGAAGTGGGATGACCTAAAGCTTACATCACTAATACTGAATATTTAGAAAAAGGTCTTAAGGCGAAGGATTAATTTATTTGCACTTGGTTACCCCATATGACTCTGTCCCTCTCTGCAGAAATAGGATACCACCTGCCAAGAATGTTGCACAAAGTACAAACTATATAGCTCCAGCAAAAATCTCAGTGACCTTCCAAACAAATTACACATGTGACTTTGTCCGGATTCGAACCTACAATCTTCACAACGCCAGACAAATGTCTTAACCATTTTGCCATATAGACCACCCTCTTATAGAGATAATTCAATAGAATGTAGATTTATTTAGAGATGATTGAATAGACTAGATTTATCTATAGATGATTCAATAGAATGTGATTTATCTCAGATAATTCAATAGAATGTAGATTTATTAGTGTTGAATAGACTAGATTTATCTACAGATGATTCAATAGAATGTAGATTTATCTACAGATAATTCAATAGAATGTAGATTTACCTAGAGATTTGACATTCTGGCACGGTTTATATGCTGTTTGCTACACTGGTTACAGTAAAGATGATGGTCATGAACTGAATCTAGAGCTTTTAACGTGGTTCTATCGATCTATCTATCCTCTATCCCTGTTTCGGCACCAGGCCAAGAAAAATGCACATGGAGCAAGCCTCCTTATGCGCTTTGTACAATGTGGAATTTTGTGCCTTAGAAATTCTGTTGGTCCATTGTTTACGTGATCTACCTCTCAAGATCTGTTGCTGTTATATTTTGAGTGCTAGTGTTCGTTATGGGAGACTGTCTTGTGGTAACCTTGATGTGTGTCCGAACTATTTGACCTGTTGTTTCTTCATGGTTTCAGTATGAAAAATATGTATTGAATTTTTTTCTATTAAAGTTTGTTTTTTAAAATTAATATTGTCTGGATAAAAATCAAAATTGCACTCTGGCAACCCTGCATTTGTGGTCAACATTTTTTAAAATGACAAACTAAAATAGTTGATTATATTTTTGTGCTTGAAGTAACAGTACATCTATAGGTGACAAAATATAATGTTGAGATTATAATACAAGTTGGCATTTAAGTTTTTCAGACAGGTAAAAAATTATTGTAATATTTTGTTTTGCAGCCACAGTTTGTGTGGAAATATTGAAATTGAAGTTTATGTTTTCTAAGCTAGAAGTAACAGTATATATATATATATATATATATATATATATATATATATATATATATATATATATATAGATGACAATATACAATGTTGATAGCATATCCTGGTGACATTGTTTCATATTGACATTGTATCATGTTCTTGACATTTGATAGTGTTGTTGACAGTATATATCATGTTGACAGCTTATCTTGCTGTTGTCAGTATGCCACTTGATTGTTGACAGCACATCTCTTTTGCTGTTACATCATGTTGATAGTAATTTTTGTTGAGGACATCTTGTTGATATCACATGTTGTTTAATGTCTTCATGACATCACATCTTATGTTCACATTACCTTCTCTGTAGACAACATATCGTATTGTTGACAGCATGTCTTGTTGACAAAAATACTTCTTTGTTGACATTATTCTTCTTGTGTTCACACACTATGAGTTCAGGTGTAGTCAGGGCACCAGGTATGGCACTTCTGATGGATTTTTGCTTAAAGTCCTGCCTTCCTTTTTTATCAGTGTTGTTGACATGTTATTTTGTTGAAATTTTATTGTTTATAGATCTTATTGTTGACAATATTATGTTGAAAACTGCTTTCTTTGTTGACATTATATTATCGTGTTGACGTATCTTAGTGTTGACATTTTCTTGTTGACATATCTTGTTTTTGACAGCATATATTTTTGGGAAAAAAAGTACCTTCTTTTTTGACATTATCTTGTTGACATTTTCTTGTTGGCATATATCTATCTTATTGTTGACAGCATATATTTTTGAAGAAAGTACCTTCTTTGTTGATATAATATTATCTTGTTGATTATCTTAGTGTTGACATATTTTATTGTTGATATATATCTTGTTGTTGACATATCTGAGACTTTCGCACTTCTCTGTTACAGCTCATGGATCAACCCTGTCACTGGTATCAAGCTCGTCTTCCGTATACTCATCAGTAAGTACCTATTCTTTGTTTTACTCCATTACATTTCTGTAGACTAGAAACCCACATCATTAAAAGACAAAAATGGAGGTGGATTGGTCATGTATGTTGTATGCCAGTAGCGACATTGGCTAAATGTTCTATGAACTTTCGAGGGAAAAAGGCACCTAGGCTGACCGCTGCTCAGATATAAGGATGTCTGCAAGAACTGTTCTATTGGTTCCAACAAATGGGAAAAACTAGTTGATGACTACATCATGTGGAAAACAACAGTATGCAAAGGTGTAGAATCTTTTGAAAAGAGACTTAGCGCTTACGTTACGCAATTATTTCCTCAGATGTTACAGTTAATTCAAGGGAGGCAAAAAAGCATTTTAAAAATTTGTAATTTCTCGTTAATAAATAAACATATATATATAAATATATCTTATTATATACTAATTTGAAGAGAACTGGATAACATATTAGAATAACAAGGTTAAAAAATTGTAGCAGTAAAATAGTAAAAGTAAAACAAGAACAACCTGTATAAGGGGAAACAACTCTAATGTTAGTGTGCGCTGTGAATGGCGTTCAACATAATACGCTTGGCGCAGTGTGTAGCAATTGACATGGAAAGAGTTAATGATGAGCTGAAAGGCAAGAGAGGACAAGCGAAAGCTTGGAAGTTGTCACAGTAAAACATTTGCCAATTTACCATTTGTAAAGATAAAAAAAAAGGCCATAAATATTTAAATGAGAGAAAGAGCAATAAATAAATAAGATACAAATACATGAAAATACATTAGAGCTGACATATGAAATAGGTAAGTGTTGTGTACTAGTTGTGTACACTTTTATATATTACGAGATACTCTGGCATTAGAATGTGTATATGTATATACAGTTGTATATGTTCTTGTTGACGTAAGTCATTGTACTTTTAGACATAATGCACTGACTGATTTCTTTCTGCCGCATGTATTTCTAGTTTTCCAAATCATTTATTGTTTTTTTATATAACAACATAAACTTAGCAACAACTAATGTGCCACACATTATTAAAAAAAAAAAAAATTCTTTACAAGACTTAACCTTCAACCACAGTAAACTAGTCGTTGATTTTCAAGGCACCACTTTTACGTTCAGTAGTTTTGCCATTTCTTTCTGAACACTGAAGTCTATTTTTACCATTCATAAAAATCCACAGACACAAATTTGCTTTTAAACTGCCTGGTTTGGAGTTTGAACCAGGTGCATTTGGGTTCTGACCAAGCTCACTACCGAGTAAGCTACAGACGCCCATACATTTTATGACCTCTCAATAATTTCTTTTGCAAGGGGCAATAAGGCAACATGAACTGAGAATGCCCATTAATTTAGAATTACTTCCCTACCTCAGTTTTTATTTATTTTTACATTCCTTGTATACGTTTGTATTTTCAGTACTTTGTCATTGTATACTAATAGGAATCATCACTTGTATTTTATACTTGAAATCTGATACTGTTTGTCTGTACAAAAGTAATGTGTCGTGAAACATGGCGAGCACTGGATGCACATTGAAGATTGGCAGAGTTAAGATGCTGCAGTGTGAAATTGGTATGAAAGTAGTGAACAGTGATGGAGACAGGCTGAAAACATTTCCCGTAGGATGAAAACGGAAGCTCTGTCCTACACGTGTAGGGGCCTAGGAACCGTAGTTTAACATTAGTCGTTCTAGTCAGAGATCAATTATTTATCACAATAAGAATGATTGAATTGGTTGCACTGAAGAATGAAGAAGAAGAAGAGGAAGACTTCTTAATCAGTGTAATACTTTCTTGTGTATTCTGGTGTATGTCTTAAATTATCAGACGAATGATACAATACTTTGGTTTGTCTCAACAGGCAGAAGATAAACATGCACATGAGGTAAGCATAACAGTAATGTCATTTACAGCACTTATACAACAACAATCTCTCTTTTTTGTTGCTGTTCTCAATGGAACAAAGAGCAACAACTTACTACCAATATTTATATTTATTTTAAAAATTTATCACAATGTGTATACTACACACCACCATATGTAGTATCGCCACTACCAACACCACCATATGTAGCAATATCACTATCACCACTACCACCTTCATCATATGTAGCATCATCTTCTTCTTTGCGTTCGTTCTTACGACCAATTTTAATCACTCTTTGTGATATGTTTGATTTTTTCCAAGAACGTGTATACGTTGCACATTGGTTTGGTAGACCCCTAAACGCATAAGACTTCTACACGTTTAGGATACATGCATCTGATTTCAGCCAAACCTCCTTAGTCGCCTCTTACGACATGCGTGGCAGGTAACAGTGGTTCTATTCTTTACACCCCAAATGTGGGCCCGTAACCACTCGGGCGTGTAGTATCATCAATATCACCACTATTACCATATGTAGTATCACCACTACCAACATCACCATATGTAGTAACATCACTATCACCAATATCACCTTCACCATATGCAGCATCACTATCACCACTACCACCATCACCATATGCAGCATCATCACTATCACCACTACCACCATCATAATTCATATGTAGCAACATCACTATCACCACAATCATATACATCATCATGTAGAGCTTACCAACATGAGAACTTTCCTCATCATTACCACCATATTCACCACAATCATCATCATATGCAGCATCACTATCACCACTACCACTGTCACAATATGAAGCAACATACCACTATTAATACTATTTAATATCGTCACCATGAACGCTACTAGCATCTTCAATACCATTTGCATCACCACTAACACAATATTCAACCTCATCACCACCATTAATCTTCTTCTTCACCCTTCGCCCCTAGGAAGCATAGGTCCGCAACCAAGGCCTTCCAAGCCTGCCTACCCAGAGCCATCTTTTCCAGATCTATCCACTCTCTCCCCATTTTTTTTCATTCTGTCTCCAACTCCCGCCTCTGGTGTTCCTGGGTCTTCCCCTACCTCTATTGCCCTGGGGTTCCATCGGAGAGCTTGTCTTGTGATGCTGTTAGGGGATTCCACAGCGTGTGTCCTATCCATCGCCACCTTCTGCTCCTTATCTCTTGTTTCACCTGCCGTTGTCGTGTTCTATCCCAGAGTTCCCTGTTTGTAATCCTGTCATACCATCGTAGGCGCAGGCATCTATTGATGAATATCTGCAACTTTTTGGTGTTACACTTAGTTGTTCTCCATGTCTTCACACCATACAGAAGGACAGCCTTGACATTTGAGTTAAATATCATTATCCTAGTTTTACCCCCGATCACTCCTGAGCTCCTTATGTTCTTCAGAATGACAAAGGTCGATCCTGTCCTTTGTACCCTAACATTCTCATCTGAACCACCTTGAATGCCGACCATGTCACCCAGATTTGCAAATGCGTCCTCCTTTAATGTTGATCCTCTCAGTATGATCGGGTTTCAGGAATTAGCACCAAATCTCATGATCTTTGTTTTTTTCCCCATGAATATTCAGACCCAGTTGTTGTGAGATTGTTTCCAGTTTAGTTGTTTTCTCTTGCATCTGTTGATGGCTGTCAGAGAGGAGTACCACCATTAATACCATTTAATATTGACCATATGCACACTTCTACAATCTCCAACACCATATGCATCACCACCAACAAAGTATTCAATCTCATCATTACCACCATACTTACCACAATCATCATCGTGTTGTAGGTGCGGAAGCTCAGACGTGACCTCTTAATAGCTCAAGAAAAAGTTCAAACCTTGACTAATCAACTCAGCACAAACGTGAGTACTCTACCATATTTATCCTCTCGCACTTTCCCCTCGTGTCATCTCTTTTTAAAAAAAAATACTAGTTTCTTTACATCCCACCTGTTCTCTCTCCCCTCTGTTCTACAATTCTCTCCTCCACCCTATGCATTGCATTTATATCTTTCTATTATTTTTCATTTCACATTATTGCTGTTTATTCCCACATTTGATCCTTTGTCTCTCATATACCCTCTGCTCTGTCCTCTTGTCTCTCACAGTCCATGCTTCTCCTTCTTGTTCATATTTCCCTCCTATTTTCATGTCTTTGATTTCCTTCTCATCCTTCCTCTTTGTCTCTCATATTTCCCTTTCCTCTTTGTCTCTATTTCCTTCTTATCATTCCTCTTTCTCCTTTATATTCTCCTTTTCTCTTTCTTTCTCTTTCATATATTTCCCTCTCATCCTTCCTCGTTCTCTCTCATTTTCCTCCTTCTCCTATTCCCCTCATTCTTCTTTCAGTTCCATATTGCCCTCTCCTCCTTTCTCTTTGTCTCTCACATTTCTTTCTTTCCCTTCCTCTTTGGCTCTCATATATCCGCCTGCATCCTCTTTGGCTCTCATATATCCCTCTCCTGCTTCCTCTTTGTCACATATATCCCTCACCTGCATCCTCTTTGTCTCTCATATATCCCTCACCTGCATCCTCTTTGTCTCTCATATATCCCTCTCATCCTACCTCTCCATCATTGTATTTACTTACCTCATTCTACGTCATATCTAATAATCGTTCTCATCAACCACCAAGGATCCCAACACGAACTCTCCCCACGAGTCTCTACTAACCAACTGTCATGAGTCAGTCTGACATTCAGAAAACAGGTATAAATACTTATAACAGGAAGCATAAGGTGTGCAAGAATTGCTGAGAATTATCGTTCTCACCTGTTTACAACCGTGCTACCTATGTGTGCTCTATTTACTTAAATGTGTATCATCATCATCAAATAGCTTGTCATGTGCAGAACTTTGCCACCCCAACAGTCCTCCGGAATTTCTCTCTCTCATAGGCCAGATGTCCTGCCTCTGCAGCCATCATGTTCAACCCATCAGTTACATCCTGAATCCATCTTCTTCATGGTCTTCCTCTTTTTCTCTTTGCCAGTATGCCTCCTTCCATGATGGTCTCCAGCCCTTAGTGTCTTTTTATATGTCTAAAATATCTCAATTTTGTCTTTCTTATTTGTAGCATCAGTCAGTTTTCTTTAATTTTGAGTTCTTTCTGGATAGATCTATTTTTCTCTTCTCTGTCCAAGATAAATGGAGAACTCTTCTGTAACACTTATATTCAAAAGCACATATATGGTTTTCCACTGCCTTACTCAATGTCCATGCTTCACACCCATATGATGACACTGGAAATATGCATGCTCTTAGTATTTTGATCTTTGTTTTCTTATCAGTTCCGTTTCATACTGTTTTTAGTTGTTTGTTCTTCTTTATATTCACACATTATTTATAGTTTATCACCTGTTTGCAACCGTGCTACCTATGTGTGCTCTAGTTATGTAAACGTGTATGTGCAAATTATATATAGTTTCTCACCTGCCTCACTCCTCCGCCGCTGCATATAATATCATTATTTATTAAGTTTTTATAACCTGTTCTCTTATCTGGTTACTGTCTTAAAATACATCAACCTCCTGCCGTCAATCCTGCCAACACTCATTTACAGCTTGTGTTATCTAATGTAGAGCTTACCAACATGGGAACATGGACAGAGATATTCTTAGCCTGTCTTACCCCATCCTATCTGACTACGCTTCTGTTCATGTCATTTGGTGATGCAGGAAGATGATTTTTGATATGTTACTCGGATTTTGATAAGTTTCTCCAACTTTGATAAGTTACTCCAACTTTGATAAGTTGTTCCTGAAAGTTCTAACTCGATAAGTTACTCCAACTTTGATAAGTTACTCCCACTTTGATAGTTACTCCACTTTGATAATTACTCATATTTTGATTAAGTTACCTGACTTTGTAGTTATCAACTTTGATAAGTTACTCCCACTTTGATAAGTTACTCATTTTTGATTGTTACCGACTTTGATAAGTTACTCCACTTTGATAAGTTACTCCACTTTTATAGTTACTCTACTTGATAACTTACTCCCACTTTGATAAGTTACTCACTTTGATAGTTACTCCAACTTTGATAAGTTACCCGACTTTGATAAGTTACTCTAACGTTGATAAGTTACTCTGACTTTGATAAGTTACTCATATTTTGATAAGTTACTCATATTTTGATAAGTTACTCAACTTGATGTTACTCAACTTTGATAAGTTACTCATATTTGATAGTTATAACTTGATAAGTTACTCTAACTTTGATAAGTTACTCATATTTTGATAAGTTACTCTAACTTTGATAAGTTACTCTAACTTTGATAAGTTACTCTATTTGATAAGTTACCAACTTTGATAAGTTATCACTTTGATAAGTTACTCTACTTGATAAGTTACTCAACTTTGATAAGTTACTCTAACTTTGATAAGTTACTCCAACTTTGATAAGTTACTCTAACTTTGATAAGTTATTCCAACTGTTCTTGTTTATCAACATGCTCTCTCTTTAGCCTGTTACCCGCTTTAGAAACAACGTACCATTCTTCCTGTTCATGGCCTTCTTTGTATTGTTCCAACTATGATTCATTTCCTTCAGCTCTTGCTCTACGTCTCTCCAAGTCGTTTTGGGTCTTCCACCTACCTCTGAGTCATTTATCAACATGCAGCATGTCGTTTACATGTCTTTTTCATCAAAGCCCACCAGGAACAACTTGGTCTTAAACAACTTGGTCTCAAACAACTTCTCCCTCCTACTCCAAAGTCATGTTTAAGGTTTCTTTAATGTCCTGTTGTAATAAACCAACATTCTACTGAATTATCTCTACAACAGCTGTTCCCAAACTTTGCATTACCGCAGACCCCCTATTAAATACATTTTGCTGCTGCGGACATCCAAAAGTTTCTAGATATGAAAATGGACAGGAATGAATTATCAGTGTGTTACAATAGTAAACAATGTATGTATTTTAACAGTTTAGTAAACAACAAAGAAAACATTAGGCCTATAATTAGCATGAAAATTTATTTTTCTGTTTGAAATGTCAAAGATCATAATATTTTTCAAGCGCATGGGTACCCTCGAATACCCCTGGACCCTGCTGCTCTAAAAGAATCCATAATCAGTACCTATTCCAAAATGATCCAAAAGTCGGCCACATGGTGGATTAGTAAGCCACCCACATAACAGCTCACACACCCTCACTCTCTCCGACACTGTATCATCTGCATCACTCCTCTTACTTATCATAAACACTGATAACTGCAGGTGGCTAAGTCACGGTTGTCACAGTAGATCTTGCAAAGTAGAACACCCCATTCCTAGGGAAATAAAGGATGATAGACACATGTAAACCTATGGCTATCACTACTAGTTCTTTATTTACATGTATGGTATCAGCATAGGAGAAGAGAAACTGTGTGTGACTGTCTATATCTTATAGTTAGAGAGTGAGAAGAGAAACTGTGTGTGACTGTCTATATCTTATAGTTAGTTAGAGAGAGAAGAGAAACTGTGTGTGACTGTCTATATCTTTATTTGTTAGAGAGTGAGAAGAGAAACTGTTGTGACTGTCTATATCTTATAGTTAGAGAGTGAGAAGAGAAACTGTGTGTGACTGTCTATATCTTATAGTTAGTTAGAGAGTGAGAAGAGAAACTGTATGTGACTGTCTATATCTTATAGTTAGTTAAAGAGTGAGAAGAGAAACTGTGTGTGACTGTCTATATCTTATAGTTAGTTAGAGAGAGAAGAGAAACTGTGTGTGACTGTCTATATCTTATAGTTAGAGAGTGAGAAGAGAAACTGTGTGTGACTGTCTATATCTTATAGTTAGTTAGAGAGTGAGAAGAGAAACTGTGTGTGACTGTCTATATCTTATAGTTAGTTAGAGAGTGAGAAGAGAAACTGTGTGTGACTGTCTATATCTTATAGTTAGAGAGTGAGAAGAGAAACTGTATGTGACTGTCTATATCTTATAGATAGTTAGAGAGTGAGAAGAGAAACTGTATGTGACTGTCTATATCTTATAGTTAGAGAGTGAGAAGAGAAACTTGTGTGAGCTGTCTATATCTTATAGTTAGTTAGAGAGGAGAAGAGAAACTGTGTGTGACGTCTATATCTTATAGTTAGTTAGAGAGTGAGAAGAGAAACTGTGTGTGACTGTCTATATCTTATAGTTAGTTAGAGAGTGAGAAGAGAAACTGTGTGTGACTGTCTATATCTTATAGTTAGTTAGAGAGTGAGAAGAGAAACTGTGTGTGACTGTCTATATCTTATAGTTAGAGAGTGAGAAGAGAAACTGTATGTGACTGTCTATATCTTATAGTTAGAGAGTGAGAAGAGAAACTGTGTGTGACTGTCTATATCTTATAGTTAGTTAGAGAGTGAGAAGAGAAACTGTATGTGACTGTCTATATCTTATAGTTAGTTAGAGAGTGAGAAGAGAAACCGTGTGTGACTGTCTATATCTTATAGTTAGTTAGAGAGTGAGAAGAGAAACTGTATGTGACTGTCTATATCTTATAGTTAGAGAGTGAGATGAGAAACTGTGTGTGACTGTCTATATCTTATAGTTAGAGAGTGAGAAGAGAAACTGTGTGTGACTGTCTATATCTTATAGTTAGAGAGTGAGAAGAGAAACTGTGTGTGACTGTCTATATCTTATAGTTAGTTAGAGAGTGAGAAGAGAAACTGTATGTGACTGTCTATATCTTATAGATAGTTAGAGAGTGAGAAGAGAAACTGTGTGTGACTGTCTATATCTATATTAGTTAGAGAGTGAGAAGAGAAACTGTGTGTGACTGTCTATATCTTATAGTTAGAGAGTGAGAAGAGAAACGTGTGTGACCGTCTATATCTTATAATCTATGTTAGTTAGAGAGTGAGAAGAGAAACTGTGTGTGACTGTCTATATCTTATAGTTAGAGAGTGAGAAGAGAAACTGTGTGTGACTGTCTATATCTTATAGTTAGTTAGAGAGTGAGAAGAGAAACTGTATGTGACTGTCTATATCTTATAGTTAGAGAGTGAGAAGAGAAACTGTGTGTGACTGTCTATATCTTATAGTTAGAGAGTGAGAAGAGAAACTGTATGTGACTGTCTATATCTTATAATAGTTAGAAGTGAGAAGAGAAACTGTGTGTGACTGTCTATATCTTATAGTTAGAGAGTGAGAAGAGAAACTGTGTGTGACTGTCTATATCTTATAGTTAGAGAGTGAGAAGAGAAACTGTGTGTGACTGTCTATATCTTATAGTTAGAGAGAGAAGAGAAGAGATCATGTGTGACTGTCTATATCCTTCTAGTTAGTTAGGGTGAAAGAACTTTGACTGTCTATTTGTTAGAGAGTGAGAAGAGAAAGTAGTACTGTCTATATCTATGTTCTGAAAGCTGGTATACTTCTATATCTTTAGTTAGTTAGAGAGTGAGAAGAGAAATGATATGTGACTGTCCTCTAACTTATAGTTATTGAGATTGTAGATGAGCAAAGCCAGTGACTGTCTATATCTTTAGTATTAGAATAAAAAAACTTTACTGTATCTTTAGGGTAGAGTAGGAGTACTTGACTTTCTAGTTGCTTATAGTTAGTGAGTGAGTGTGGGGGACTTCTTTCTTAGTTGGTGAAAGAGAATGTGTGTGATCTATCTAATCTTGTGTCTAATCATGAGAAAAACCTTATGACTGTCTAACTAATCGTTAAAACAAGAATCTCTTTGTGACTGTCATATCTTTAGTTAGTGAGTGAACTGTGGTTTCTGTTTTTCTTGATAGTTCTGGAGAGCTGTGTGTGATTGTTATTTTTGTTGTTTGAAAGGAACTGTATGACTTCTATATCTTATAGTTAGGTGAAGACTTACTGTACCTTCTTTCCCGATGTTCTGTTGAGAGAAGAGAAAGTTGTGATGCATTCTTTGTTAAGTGGAAACCACTTCAATCTTATAGTTTCAAGTGAATTCAACGGTTCTGTCTATACTTTATTATTATGGAAAATGTTGTGACTGTCACAGACTTTTATTGAATGAAAGCAAAACTGTAGAGACTGTCTATACTAATAGTTAGTTAGAGTGAAAGAAAACTGTTGTGACTGTCTATTTATAGTTAGTTAGAGATGAGAAGAGAAACTGTGTGTGACTGTCTATATCTTATAGTTAGAGAGAGTGAAGAGAAACTGTGTGTGACCGTCTATATCTTATAGTTAGTTAGAGAGTGAGAAGAGAAACTGTGTGTGACTGTCTATATCTTATAGTTAGAGAGTGAGAAGAGAAACTGTATGTGACTGTCTATATCTTATAGTTAGTTAAGAGAGAAAAGAAACTGTGTGTGACTGTCTATATCTTATAGTTAGTTAGAGAGTGAGAAGAGAAACTGTATGTGACTGTCTATATCTTATAGTTAGAGAGTGAGAAGAGAAACTGTGTGTGACTGTCTATATCTTATAGTTAGTTAGAGAGTGAGAAGAGAAACCGTGTGTGACTGTCTATATCTTATAGTTAGAAAGTGAGAAGAGAAAGAGAACAAATTAACACCTTCACTCCTCTAAGCTGGTATACTTACTTGCATTGTATTGTTAGAGAGTGAGAAGAGAAAGAGATCAAATTAACACCTTCACTCCTCTAAGCTGGTATACTTACTTGCATTGTATTGTTAGAGAGTGAGAAGAGAAAGAGAACAAATTAACACCTTCACTCCTCTAAGCTGGTATACTTACTTGCATTGTATTGTTAGAGAGTGAGAAGAGAAAGAGAACAAATTAACACCTTCACTCCTCTAAGCTGGTATACTTACTTGCATTGTATTGTTAGATGATGCAAAGCCAGTGTACTGGCTAACTCAGTATAAAATAAAATACAATTTCCTGTAGCCTTTAGGGTAAGAAGTGCCAGTCACTTCACATTTCTAGTTGCTAGTGTTCATGCAGGAGGTAGGAGGACCAATTTCTTTCCTCGTGTGTGAAACGTCGAGTGTGGGATTCAATCTACAACCCTCTTGTGTCCGAATCCATAGACAAAACCCTTATGCATTAAGCTAATCCGTCCCACAAACACAGAATCTTCTTCTTTTGTCGTCACACTGTTACCGGGTTGTTGCCCAGTGCCGTGGTTTTCTGTTTTGTCTTGCGCTGTTCTGGTGGCTTGGGTGATTGTTATTTTTGCTCTTTGAAAGGATTCCGCTATGCCATCTAACCATCTTTTTGTGGTCTTCCTCTCACCTTCTTTCCTGATGTTCTGTTGTAGAAGACTGTGGAGTTTGGATGCATTCTTGTTAAGTGGCCAAACCACTTCAATCTTTGTTTCTTAATGTAATTCAAGCAAGGTTATGTGCTAACTTTCTTTCTTATGCTGATGTTGGTGACTGTCCACAGACTACATTGCAATATAAGCAACAACACAGAGACCCCCTACCTAACTATACCCAACATGTATTATCTGATGTCTACATCAATATTTTCACTGTCTATTATAGTCAATCTGAGCAGAATGAGATATGTTGGTTACTCCCAAGTCTGATTTAGAAGTTGAACCATGTACATGGCTGATCTAGAAGTTGATGATTCAATCTGATATAGCTAACGATGTACATGGTAGACGTGAAAGTGTGTCTCTTTTACCGAGATAAATACTGATTTGAGTGACAGAAATAGAAGTAGATGTCTGTGATATAGATAGTAAATCCATGAATAAATATCCGTTTATTGCAGGGATACAGACATAAGTTTCTTCTCATCACAAATTATGTTCGTTATATTCAATTTGAGATGTTTGCACAGCAGCCAGAGCATTATTTTTTTTTGTCTGCTAAATTTGGACAACTTTATGATCGTTATATGGAACATATAGTAATGTTTTTTTCTCTCTCTCTCTCTCTCTCTCTCTCTCCCCCTTTTCTATTTCTTCTTCTGACGTCTGCACTGGTGTATGCTAGCTATCATGTCACTTGTTTCTGTTTCTGATGCAGGTTATCATCAGTTATAGGTTGAATTATGTCTTCCATGTCATTGTAAAAGTCTTGTTATGTTCTCTCTTTGCGACTTATTTCCAGACATTATATGTGTCAAATGTATGTTTGCTTTCTTTCTAATCAACCAAGTTAACCACTCTTAGTGATCTGTATGATTTGCACCGAGAACATGAGTACACTATGAACCTGTTATTAGACTTCTACGGCATGTAGGATATGCACATCTGAATTGTGACCAAAGTGTATGCATATTCAGTTGCCAGTTATATGAGGACTATCATCATAGCACTCTGGGCATATTCATAGGTGCTCCGATCTCCGCCTCAACAAATCCAGCAGCCTAACATGCCAATTCGATGTTGAATAATCAATCTCTTTGCATATTTGGTATCTCATTCTTTTGGGACTGTACTAATATTGATACCCATCTCTTCTGTTTGGTTAGATTACTTCTTCCATATCAGTGGGAAGTCTTCGTCATATTCTCTATTTGCGACTCTTCCCCCGACTCCCAGACATTGTATGTGTCAACTGCATGTTTGCTTTCGTTCTTATCAACCAATTTAACCACTCTTTGTGACCTGTATGATTTGCACCGAGAACTTGAGTACACTGCGCACACGTTGGATATTCACATCCGAATTGGGACCAAAGTGTATGCATATTATCAAACAGGACACACATTTGTACAGTTGCCGCGAACACCCGCTTGGCCAGGACAGTAGATTCACTTAAGCATCTGGAGGTTGGAAACCTCTATAGACGACATCCACTCATAAAGCTGCCTGCCAATCTATACCTTGTAAAAAGCATCGACTCAGAGTCGGGTATAACAACGACCGCAGTAAATGAAGTCACAGAGATCCAATAAAGGGCAGCGGTAACAGTTTCATCAGCTATCCTCATCCTGGAGTAGTTGTCATGTATGCCACACTTCGCTCTGCAACGACCTACCATACACGCTAGACAAGAAACTCCATCCTGACTTAGTAATAACGACTTTAACTAAACGTATGCCATTATTGAGAATTTTTCAAGTCCGTCCAGTCTCATTTTTCCAAATAAATTCTACTTTTGACTACACTTTACCTGAGCGAAGGTAGTTACTGTCATTAACAGAACCTTTACTGAAAACTTATTTGATTTATAACCAACAAACTGCTAAACCTTGCATTTTTGTAGTCGTGAAGTTGTGTGCTGAGCTGTGTCTTGTTTGCTTTTCTGGTGTGCTCCACAATAAAAATGTGTTTTGAAATAACTTTTAAAAAACCCCCACCATCCTTAAATCTACGATATCTGCCCAGTCATGACGTAAATTGGCTCACCCTTCCTCACAGCATTAGCCGTAACAGCAATAAATCGTCGCTGTCATAGAAACATATACCAATCAGGTGGTCGTGTGTATCATATGCGTTTTTTCTTATCTGCTCATCAACTTGAAAGGTGGGGGTAGTTTCTGCTGGGTACTAGTTCTCATGTTTCTAGTTTCCTAAGTCTTGTTGACAGATATAGATATATAGCTCTTGTTTGGTAAAGTTCAGGGAGTCTGGATAGATTCTTTCCATTCAAGACATGACTTTACTTTGACAGATTTCTTATACTAAATACACGACTCCACTATGAAAGACTTGTTGATTCAATACATTACCCACCAGTATGAAAGGCACGTTCGACTCAATACATGACTCCACTAGTAAGACACGTTCCACTCAATACACGACTCCACTAGTATGGAATATACGTTCGACGCAATACATGACTCCACTAAGAAAGACTTGTTCGACTCAATACATGACTCCACTAGTCTGGAATACATGTACCATGCAATGTATGACTCCACCAACTGTCGCTGTCATATTTTAGGATGGATACAACATTGAAATTGAAAATTTGTAATTTAGTTTTAAAACTGTATAACTGACAATTCCATATTTTATTAAGATTTAAAAGCTGATGTTGTTTTAACAATTCGTAGCATTTCTTTATTAGCGGTACCCATGCAATCTGAATTGCTACCCAATATGGTGAACTGCTCTATTTCTATCATTTTGGACTCCAGCGTAATATCTACATTGCTTATCTTATGTGTCATCATTGTATTTCGTTTCAGTGCTTATCTGCAGTCCAAGATTTAATTTTATTGATGGCACGTTGTGTGTTTTTCTTGTGTTCCTTTTATTTAACAAGGCAATATCATCTGCACATTTCAAATCTTCATGTTGACTATTTTCTACCCAATCGATGACAGTTTCGCCCTTGCAACATATTCTCATCACCCAGTCAATGACAACACTAAAAAATAGCGAAGATAACATAAACCTTGCTTTACTCCGGTTTCAGCCATAAACCTGTCGCTTTAGCCATCGTATGTGCTAAAGATACATGCTCATTAATGTACTTTGTGAATGAACTGAAGCGAATCATGCAGTTCATTTATTTTAAGATCTTGATCTTATGACTGACAAGCTGAACGAATAGTAGCTTCTGTTCACGAGCTCTCTGGTGTGACGGAATGGTATAGTGTATAAAGCACTCACTAGTTGGATGGAATGGTGCATCGGATAAAACTTTTGGGTACTTGTCTACAATTTCACCGCAGGAAAAGGAAACCTCGCTGACCTAAGTTAAGTGACGTCAGTCCGCCATCAGTGTTTGCGGACGTGGAGGAGAACCGGGTTCAAAGGTCACGGATGTGTTGTTTATTGTGTAATTTGTATGTAAATAAGCAGTGGTTTAATTGAATTGGGAGCCCTGAAAAGGACTGTATGTGGGAATGTGAGGTGGAAGGAGGCAGGATGGGACTAGGGGTGTTACTGTGGGGCCAGAAACTATGGTATCAGCAATAATACTACGAAGGGTCTAAATTTCTGGATTTAGTCCGGCGACGCCACATAAACTCACACACTCAGGGAATGACTGGATTTTACGTCAATAACATAAATAATGGGGAACCTCTGCGCTATATTTAGAACAATGCTCGCAAATAGTCTATATTTAGAATGACCCAGTTTTTGCGGTGAAATTGTAGACAAGTACCAACTTTTGTATAGAATGCTACACAAAGTGTTGGGAAAAACCGGTCTGCCTTCTTCATCACCTTTCAACTCCCAACGGAGCACAGGTCTTCAACAAACTTCTTCTAGATCTTTCTCTCTCTTGCCATCCCTTCCAATTCTTTCCATGTTTTACCTATCCTTTTAATATCAGCCTCCAGCTCTCTTCTCCAGGTATGTTTAGGCGTTCCCTACTCCCACTTACCTGCGGGTTCCAAAACACTGCCTGTTTTGCAATGATTTCGGTGGGTCTGCTCAATGTATGTCATATCCATCGCCAGCGTCTCTTCTTGAGCTCTTTCTCTATTGGTATCTACTTAGTTCATTCTCTGAGTTCCTCGTTTGTAATCTTATACCATCTCAGGCCCTCTATTCTACCTAACCACCCATTTATGAAGGTCTGTAGTTTTCTGCTGGTTTCTTTTGTTGTTTTCCATGTTTCCGAGCCATAGGTCCGCATACCTCCCTCATACTTAGGTTGAAAATGTGAAGTAACAGACGTTTCACAACTTTTCGTCTGCAAAGACTGCTGAACACTTTCATTCATAGTTTTTGACGCAGATTTCATAGTTCAGGAGTAATGTACACCCCAAAAATGTGAAGTCACTCACCTTGCGATATTTTGGGAATATTTCTTATCCCACATCTTGTTTTCTCCTTCTTTCCCCCCCCCCCTCCCCACCACTCTCTTAATAATCCGAAGCTGTAGGGACCAATATAGTTTCTCTGACGATATATATATATGTGCACATTATTTGTATTTACAATCTCATCCGTAATTGAAACGCACATTTGTTACGGAATATTTACATGCGCATGTTTTATGAACAATTTACACAAGCACTTGTTAAATATGCTTGTTAATATATGGTAATGTTTTAGTGAGAGCGTACACAGGCATTTGTTAATGAATATTTACACGCATGTTTCATTTACATTTTACACACATACGTTATTGGATATTTACAGACATGTTTCATTTACATTTTACACACATACGTTATTGAATTTACACGCAACTCTTTTATTGACAATTTGCACGCGTTAAATATTTGCAGGCGCGTATGTGTTACGAAATGAGTATACACGCATCTGACCGATGTTTCATCCTAGGTCGAGCTTAAAATATACTTCATATGTTGAAAAAAGAAGTAACATTCCTAGCTACCCACTCGTTCTTTATCATCTCTGGAAGCTGTGGGCAAGCACGCATGCAGGTACCGAGATTCAACTCATTTAAGATGAGGAAGCACGCAGATCCAGCTTAGGTGGTTTTGGGAGTACAGTAACTGATGGTTTGAAAGACAGTCTTGTTGTGTTAACACGTGGAGAATTAGTGAGCAGTGCACTGTCTCAGGACCATGTAACCACAGGTACTGTTACTGCACGAGAAACACTACCGTGCATATTACAGGTACAACGTGTAATTGAATTTAAACAGATCGGATTAATTGCTGAGTTTAATGGTGGTGGTCTGTGTTCGTATCCGTGTGCTTTATAGATCATAATTATCGACACGCCCGTTGCTGCTATAGTTATCTGGTTTTTCTGTGGTGACGTAGCTTAACTCTTGGTATACGCCTACTAAAACCACTTTTTCACACCCTGTTGTTTTTATATTACAATTTGTAATTGAAAGTGTTCAAACGAAATGTAATATGGTTCTTATGTCAAAAATGGCGAAATACGTAAAAACAAAGTACTGTAGTTTTGCAAAAAAACAAAAACAATAACAATACACAGCAACGTTTCGACCAAAAGGCCTTTATCAAGCACAGGATACAAACGAGGTGACGACATTTAAACAAAATGTTTTTGTATTTGGTAAAACTACATTACTTTGTTTTTACGTGTTTCGCCTTTGCTACATAGTTTTATTGCAGTCTTCCCTTATATCGATAATTCTTATGTTAAACATCAGAACACTATTTCATATAGAAGAATGTGCATTGTTGAAAGCTTCATTTTATAACTTCTGTTGTACTTTAGAACGTATTTACACAAGTACATGGAAATAGCTCTTGTGAACATTTTACTTCTATTTAAACTTGTTGTTCGTGAAATGGTTTGTCGGAAAATTGGTGTACCTAGAAAGGTTTGCCAGGGGGTTTGACGTGGTGTAGGAGTTAGTATTTCGTGATTTATTTAGTCAGCAGCGCTTAATGAATATTCTCATGAAACTAGCTTACATATACATGTTTTGTTAACCAATGAGAATGAACTGTAGGCTGTGCTAAAGGGTCTGAAGAAGACCTTTAGTTCAACATGCAGTTGAGTGTAATTGCTTTAGACACTTTAATGAGATATTAATTGATAATACATATCGCTGGTCATGACTATACCAGCACCTTAACCTGTGTTTTCTGGTTCAGATAGAATATATTAAATGTATCTTAGCATTGTCTTGTGTATTTCTGTTTAACCAAGAGATTATCAATAACTATAACTAATTCGTGCAATTATCGATTACGAACGAAGACACGTGTATTTAGTATCACATAAGCGAGCAAGAAATGAATAATTAAATAATAATACTAAACTACAATCTTAAGTTTCGACCGTAGGTCTTTTTCAAGGAAACAAATATACACAAGGAATACTAAATAAACTAAAACATATATCTAAATAAGTAGAGTGACTAGAGATCGATACAGCGAATAATACTTACCCGCGCCATGAACATACTAACCTGACTACTAAAAGAGGAAATTGGGTACGGTAAGGGGGAGTAATGTATATGATGAGAATAGTCACAACCTTGATGTGATTGCCAGGACTTAATTGTGACAGTCCTCTTCTACTCTTTTCTGGGTTTTTTCCCCTTCAATTCTGCTTTATCGCAATGCTTCAAGATAAGTAGAGATTTCCAGGACTGGCTCTTGTGTACGCTTCGTACTTGATGTCTTTCACTGCCTCTGTTATTTCTGTTGTCCACCTTCAAGGACGAACGTTCGCTTTGTATCTACTGTAGCTGACTAGCATTTAACTTTGAATGCGTTCTGCCTGTTGGCAACTTGCGTATGGGGGCCTAACCATTAACTTTGTTGTTTCCTTACTGTAGTTGAGTACTAATGTTGTGACAGTCATAGCTTATAGCTTGAATGTGATTGTTATGTTATATTTTCTAACCCTTTTAGAAACTGGTTTGCACGTGCACAAGAGATTAATAGTAAACATAGAGTGGGTGTGATGTTCATAATTTTGATGTGATCATCATGATAGTAGGTTTGGGACAATCATACATTGGATTTTATATTCATAATTTTGATGTGGTGATCATAACATGGTCGTGAAGTCATATGTTGGATGTGATATTTGTAGCTTGGATGTGATACTCAAGTTAAGCCTGGAGCATTCCTAACAAATTCATCTCTTGTTAAAATTGACGTCTTTGCGCTAGGTATCTTCTACACTTTAGTTGCGACGTTTGTCGATTCTGAATTTTTATAAGATTTGAACCCAATATATTTGTGATTGAATTCAGTGCACTAACAATGTGCTGCACAGTCCAGTTGTGCGACACAGCAATGTTCAGACATGTGAACGTATGTCGTGTTTAAGTGTGTCGCTAACTTTAAGGTGTGAAGTGATCAGTGTGTGATACTTTCGTCCGAACAATATTGCCTGGACTGTTTGAGTGACAGGTGCAAATCACCCGCTGTCAGGTTAATGTAATCAGGTAACATGGACAGGTGGTCTTTGTACCAGATCAAACGTGATCAGTGGTATCAGAACTATACCTGTCCTGTGTACAAACAGGTAAGATGCCTGTATGTTCGTTACCTGCTAACACTAACTGCACACACGCACATTATAAAACACTGACGCACATACAGTATAACTATTTAACACTACTAATTATCGTCGTTTTCATGTCAGTCACATTACAAAAAATTCAAACAACTTTGACGTGGTATGCACATAACGTAAAAAAAAACCATTGCACCAACTGGCACATCCATGACATGATACTGTCCAATTAGCGCGTTGGGTGCCACCATTCTTCTTATTTTTGTTCACATTCAAAGTATCAACCATATTTAAAAATAAAGAACCACACACACTTTAATAAAACAAATTAGAATGCAAAGGTAAGCAACTGTATTACAATATTTGATTTATCTGGCATCATTTTTCTTCTTCTTCCTCTTCTTTTGTCGTCACACTGTTACTGGTTTTTGCCCCAGTGGCTTGGTTTTATGTTATTTTTTCTTGATCTGCTCTAGTGGCATAGGTGATAGTTATTTTTGCTTTTTGAGAGGATTCTGGTGTTCCATATATCCATCTTTTCGGGTCTTTCTCTCGCCTTCTTTCCTCATGTTCTGTTATAGAACAATCTGTATACAATGGAGTTTTGTTGCATTGTAGTGATCTTGTGTGTGCTTGTTCTAACGGACTTTGTGTAAGCTGTTATTCATTTTATTAAGCCTGTTTTCGATGCCGTCGCTCCATATTTTGCGTGGTCTTCCTCCTGCTCTGTAATCGTTATACTTTTTCTGTGTGGCTCTCTGGGGCCGAACCACTTCATTCTTTGTTTCTCAATGTAATTCAAGCACGGTTCTGTTCTAACTTTCTTTCTTATGCTGATGTTGGTAACTTTTCGTATGTATCACATTTCACTTGTAATTTTTTTTTTGCCATTGTGTTTTGCTCATTGTCCATGTTTGCCTCTGGTAACGCAGAGTTGGCTTGAAAATGATGTAGACCATCTGTCGTTTACTTGTCATCATTATAGACTGATATAATGGTTGTCCTTATATTCCTTTGTTAAAAGTTTGACATCAAATAGTTGTGTTCCAAATGTGAAAGTCGCTTTTCATACTATCAATGGGCTCGTGTGTTGTCGGGGCTCGCAAGGGGAGCAAAAAAATAGTAACACTGCGACCTACAATGCATGTCATAAGAGGCAACTGAGGTAAGGACATAGGGAAGCTACCTTAGTAAATAAAAATCGTCGCATAAATCGAATGTGCTGGCCTATTTGCAGGCTCATAACTGACAAACGAACAATCGTTCGTAAGCTGGTCACATATAGATACAAAAAATGGTTTAATAAGTGGGATATATGGAGTAGGCGTTGGAAGAAGAAGATACTATGAATGTTACTGAGTTCGGATAGCAGTTGTTGTGGGTCATCAGAATATTGTCACAAACATGTTTTGTGCTTACTTTGTTTGCAGAAGAGTATTACATGAATATTACATTTAATACAAATCATAAAAGAAATTGATAGTGATCAATTGACTGATGTAAGAACGTGCTATGAAACATCAGATTGATTTGACATTCAACAGGTAGTTAGATAATAGTTGCATTCTGTCACCTTGTCTGCCTTCTCTTTCTCCTCTTAGTTTCTGCTCTATATGTGTCTTGTCTGTCTGTCTCTGTCTGTCTTTGTCTGTGTGTATGTTTGTATATATATATGTGTATGTATGTATATTGTCTGTCTCTCTCTCACTCTCTCTGCTTGTCCCTCTGTCTGTTTTTGTCGGTGTTTGTATGTGTATATATATATATCTATATATTGTCCTTGTCTATCTCAACAGTAGTTGATACTACTGTAACTTTTGTGTCGTCTTTACGTTTTTTCTTATATGAGCTTTAATTTCAAGCAGTATACGAACAATCAAGTAAAGTTTGACCGATAAAGGCCTTTTGTTCGAAACGTCGATATGGTCTTTTGTTCTACTTAAATACTACGTTATCTCTATTTTGATATTTCACGGCTTAGATTGATTGATTGATAGGACCATCATCATTGCACTTCGTTGAGCAACCATGTGTGCTCCGATCTCTTTCTTACACAGGAAGGTCTCAACTGCAGTGCATGAACTTCGTAGCACCGTCGAGGGTTTCCGATGTAATTTTGAAGATAGTGAAGATATTTTAGTAGAAATTTTATTTTTAATCTTTACTAAGGAATTGTGCACAGACAGCGGCTTTCCAGTCTGCTCTTCTCGATTTTGAACTGCCAATGGTTCTATTACATGCTCAAATTGAACACGGAACCTACGTTTTATCGTCCGTCTCCGATAGAACTAGGAACTCGATCTCACCTTGGAATATAGTTTTAATACATTCTTCTATACTGAAAAGCAATCAAGTTGGTAACTCTAACGATATCTGGGCGTGGAACTAAGAAGTTCTTATATTCGATACCCCGTAGTGTGACTGTTATTGCCGCATGTTTATTATTGACTATGCGAAGTAATGACATTATCATCAAACGATGGCGTCTACACTCAGCCATGTTTATATATGCTCGTCAGCTCCTGTGATTACTGTTTTGATGGCATAGGCGCGTGCGTGCAGACATTCCAACACGTGGGCAAATAAACACTGATAGGAAACGTGAATGCCGTTATGTGAGGGGTGTTAGTTGAATGTTGTATGTGGCTTAACACACTGAATACCACATTGAAAAATGCGTTGCGATCTTCTTCTTCTTCTTACGTACCATATCGACCACTTGTTAACCACTCTTTGTGATTTGTATGTGATTCGAGCTTAAGAGCGAGTGTACGTTGTGTCAGTTATGCGCCTACAAGTAGGCCAGCACATCCGATCTCTGCGACGCTTTTTATTAACTAGGGTAGCTTCCCTAGGCCCCTACCTCCACCGCATCTTACGACATGCCGTGTAGGTCGTAGTGTTACTATGCGTTGCTCCCCTTGCGATCCCCGGAAACACAAGATTGACGTTGCGATCGTATCAATGTTTCACTCCAAGAGTGTATGCACAAAGCAATCTATAGTTTTATTATTCAATAATTTATTGTATAGACCGAAATTTGGTATATACAATTTTGTAGATAAATGAATGTAGATTTATCGAAAGCTTACAACAGATGGTAAAGAGCGTCTGGCTGAATGGATTAGAGCGCGGCTCACATGCGGGAGACCAATGTTCAGTTCACGGCAAGGCCAAAGACTTTTTTTCTGTAGGGGCCAAAAAAATCCTAACCTAAACAGTTTCGCGGCGACTGCACTAGCCATGTGTCCATTAAATTTGTCAGGTTCTCATCCTCCCTGTCCTTCATCGCCCTAAAAACGATATTTAAAAAAAATATTTATTAGCGTATGCTTATCAACTCAAACACAAGAGGGTGAATCCCACATGACATTTAATCGACGCTTTACTCGTGATGAAAGGAATTGGCCCTTCTACCTCCTGCACATTAGGACCTGGAAGTATGAAATAACTTATAAATTGCGTTTTTCATCTTTAGTACATATTTTTTACTACAGTCTACCCTTCCACCGACAATATTGGTGGCTTGTTCATGTGTGTATGAGCCTTGTTTTGTTTTGTGAACACATACTTAGTTTCATATAAAAATACAATGTAACCTTCCTTTCTTTCGTTCGCTTCTAATATTGTCTATATATTCAATGTTGTCTCTTGTATGAACTTCACTTCTTTTGTAGCTCACACAGATGTCCATGTAGTTTTCTGTCTAGTGTTGTTTTGTTAGGCCAGTGAGTTTGCCTCAGTGTATCATATTCGTGGCAGTCTTGAAGTATGTGCTCTGCAGTCTGATGTGCCTGTCCACATGTACACCTGGCTGAATTGTCAATCTTGAATTTTGTATACATGTGGCTGCGGAGTCGATTGTGTCCTGTTCTAAGGCGCAGAATGACAACTTGTTCCAATCTGCTCATATTATAGTAATCGTTTTGTGTTGGTATTTGTGGCAATGTAACTAAAAACATGACACTAGAGATGATGCTTTGTTTTTGTGCTATTATTTATTACTCTGTTCAAGTTTGTTTTGCTGTAGTCTAGCTCCCAGATAACTTACCAATTACCTGTGCATTTTACTTTAAGTTTTTCTGTTTTTATTTCACTCTTATTGTTTTCCAACTGAACTTGTCTGGACAGTTTTACCATTTAAATTGTAAGAAACAAAAATTAATACGCATCTTGATAAAAGACCGTTTTTTCGAAGAGTAGAAAAAATGTCTATGTTATGTTTATTTGTAAAAGTGCATTTTACCAGTTTTTTGTGGTCATTATTCAATAACATAAATACGATATTCTAATATCTGTATATACTACTATTCTAACGCACAATAAATCTACCATGTCCAGAATGGGGACCAGTCCAAATGTGAAATGCACGGCTGCTTGCTGACGTATTTAATTGCCTTCTACCAGATGCTATCTCAAAGAAGTGCTAACAAAATAAATACATCTATTGTATAACGGAATATTTAAAAAAATGACTATTATCATATACAAAACGTATCAAAAGTGCCACATTTCTCAACAATAGCCCATTTTGGGACTAGTCTCAAATCATATGTTCACACAACAAAAAAGGCCAATATGGCCTGATATTGCAAGAAAAGACTCATGTTGAAATGATGTTTCTCAGCTTTTAAAAAAACTTTTGTTACTGCCTGTAATACAGCTTTCTAGGCGATGTAGGACTGGAGGGACATGGGCCTGTGGAATTTAATGGCTGCATGGCTGGTGCAGTCCGCGAAACTGTTCAGGTTAGGATGTTTTATTTTTTGTCCTCGACAGAAACAAACTCATTGGCCTTACCGGAGATTGAATTCGGGTCTCCTCATGGAGCCGCCTTCTAATCCATTCGGCCAGACGCACCACCTCTCAGTTTAAAAGAGGCTAAATCCCTCATCTAACAAACAAATAACATATTTCTCTGCTTACAGAGCCATTTTATTGAGCAGCTATTGCAAGTCCGATAAATTACTAAACAGCAGATAGAAATATATCTTTAATGGTTAACTCCCGTTGTACATTAACCGACAGCAGTTGATCAGTCATACCAGATTACGTGTTCTCAGAACGAACAAGCCCGGTACTTCTTTTCCTTACACTCTTCTTATGTATAAACTTGAATATGATTGTTTTTAAAATAAGAGTGGTCAGCCAGAGACAACGTTTCCAAGGTGATTGTTCCGGAATGATGTCTATTACTGCCGCGTATTTTTTTTATGTTTTAAAGTGTTAACCAGCATTCTGCGTGTGGAGTTAATTCTTACTTTTTTTTTCTTTTTGTAGGCATACATGCTCTGATATAACGAAAAAAAATACACATCTTAGGTTGAAAGTGTGCGCCTCGACTTTAATATGCTTTAATCCCCTATTGTCCTCCATGGAACTGAGACTGATATTTCTTGCCTCTCTCAGCAAAGTTCGTTTCAGGTTCTCCTTAAGTCGTCCTCTCTTTCTTGAACCCTTTGCATCCCACTTCAATGCTTGCTTTGATATTCTTTAATCATTTCTTCTCAAGGTATGCACAACATATCTCCATCTTCTTCTCCTTATAACAGTTGTTACTAGTGGTTGACCAGAGATTTCATCACTTTTCCTGAATTCATACCATTTTATGTGCATTATTTTTCTCAGACATCTATTTTCAAAGTGATATATGTTTATCAGTTAATAGTTTTATTTCAGGGCATAACTTTTTGTCTTGTGTACGAAAGTTTTCGCGGACTTGTGTGAGCTCATGTGTTCGAAGCTACACGTGCAGAACATCACAGGTGTGCAGTGCTACGTTGCGAAATAAATGTACGTCTGCTAAACCCCAGGATATCTTGACTGATATTTGTCTAGAGAAAGGCGATGATGTCTCGGGTACTCTTGCCACCATCCACATACTTTTTTACCACATTTGACTGAAAACAAAATGCAATTTTTTTTTCTGTGCATTGAACTAGATTGGTGCGAAGATATCGTCTTTTACAACAGCTCTGTCTATTGTCTATTCCCAGGTGGAAGATGTAGTTCGCTATCCACTCTTGCCGTTAAGCGTAGGGATGGGAGCTTTAATTTGCGTTCTAGGGCTAGATGAGTCGCCCTTGTTGTGTTATATCCGTGTTTATTTAATGTGGTCTTGATATTGTCTACCCATCATTTCTCTTGGTTTTCCCTTGGCTCTAGTACCTGATCTCTTTTTATAGTATGCTGTTATTGGTGGTTGGTTGTATTCCATTTTAATTAAATGTCCAAACTACTGCATTTTTGTCTTTCAACGTATTCGGTGAATGAAGTTATGCCCACTCTGCTTCTGATGTCCTCATTTCGTAGTCTATCTTTCCTGTAGAACAAGAACTTTCTGAAGTAGATGTTAATTACTATAAAATGACGTTTTAAGTTTGTAACATTGTACCCGTGTCTTGCCTATTAACTATGGCATAACAAAGACATATCATAGAAAGAAAGACAGACACATGTGACTTTTATCAAAGACACTCGTTTGATTTACTGTTTGGTATTTCACTAGGGGCTGCATTATTTGATTCGCTATTTCCTTTTTTCATTATTTGGTCCTTCATTATGAATTTTTACAATGTTTGATCAATTATTTTATTCACTGTTTGGTTTCCTACCGTTTGGTCTATTTGTTAAAGTCACTGTTTGGTTCATTATTTGATTCACTTTTTGGCTATCCACTGTTTGGTCCTTTCTTTGATTCTCTGTTTGGCTATCCGCTGTTTGGTCCACTATTTGGTTCACTGTTTGGCTGTCCGCTGTTTGGTCCATCATCATCATAATCATCTCTTTTTCTTTACCGCTGTCGTTTTCCCTATCAGCCACAGTGACATTATAGGTCATGTTTCACCATTACCAAACTTGTGAGTGATTAAATAACTACCATCTTCACACCGATAGAAGGTTGAATTTGATTTTCAAAACTTCTTATCTGTCACCATGGTGATGCATTCTGCCAAACTGTTTTCTTTTCATTCCTTAATGTTTCTTATTCAATTACATTGCTGTCTTCCTCTTTCCCGCTCATCAACACCTTTTTCCTCCACTACAATTTCAGCAGTAACATCGCCTGTGTGTTGCCGGGGGCCCTCAAGGGAAGCAAGGAATAGTAGTCCTGCGACCTACAAGGCACGTCGTAAGAGGCGTCTAATGTAGTTGCATAGGAAAGCTACCCTAGTAAATAAAAAGCGTCGCAGAACTAGGGATGTACTTGTAGGCGCATAACTGGCCCACAGCGTACAATCGTTCTTAGGCTCAGATCACATACAAATTACAAAGAGTGGTTTACCAAGTGATCGATATGGAGCCGTCGAAGAAGAAGCAGTATCATAGCACTCATGTGTCAAAAACATCATAATTTTATTATTAATCTCCAACAATTTCCTTTTACATTTTTCAGTCATTTTTTTTTTTTTTTATATAAATGGTCATTAAATACACTCAAATCTTCTACAAATCCACATCTCAAATATTTTCTAAAGGGTCTATTGCACCGGGTTGTCATTTTGTCTTCCAGCCACTAATTCAATGCCCATGTTTCTTTCTCATAGATAAATGAAGAATATATATATATATATAGAGTTTCGTCTTTCTTTCTTTTTATATTTTTTGTTTAGGTTTTTATGTTCCTATCAACCACGATACGTTGTCTTTCCCCCCGTTTCCTCCATGTTATTTATAAAGGCACTCAGTTCTGCCTGTAATTGGGAGATTTATTTTTCTTGATGTATTTTTCCCACCAATGCGTTATTATATATAGTTCAGTATCTTTTATGAATTTGATTTTTTTTTCGTTGCACACAGTGTAGTTCCTCTGTTGTGTTTTTACCACTGAAATCATTTACAATCTTCTCACCTGTTTTTCCCATTAACAAAAATAATGAAACCGTGTATGATGTTAGGTATTGCTTTGGTTGTCTCACCACTTTCTGGTGTCTTGTTCGACTTTCGTTCACTCTCATCCTCTATCGCACTTTGCTTCTTTCTCACGCGGACTCTCTATTCTTTCTCTACTTCAAATTCTATATCTTCCTTTCTGAACTCTTTCCCTACCTCCTCCTAGATATTTCTTTCTCATACTCTTTCTAGCTTATTCTTTCTATACCTCAAACTCTTGAGTTTCCTTTATCGCACATGTATCTAATTTATTCTTTCTCACACTTATTCTGGATAGCTCTCACCCTCTCACTAGTTCTTTCTTTTCTAATAACTCACTGTCTCTATTATTCTTCTCTTTTTCGAATTTTCTCGCTCTAGCTCGCATTTTGTTTCTCTATCTCATTCATTTATTTCCTCACACACCATTTTACTCATTCTATCCCATGTCCTGTTTTCTCACTCTCGATTTAGTTCGGTTGATGTTACTCTCTCTCTTCTCTCTCCCTCCCAACACTCTATCATTCGCTTTGTTCTGATCCACTCTCACGCTCTCTATCTCGTTTGTTTCTCACCCCCTTTATCTATATGTGATTCCAAATTCCCATGTCATGCATGACTGATCAAACCTTTATTGTAGCCGTACTAATCTACCATCTCGATATAGAAATGATAATAATTGCTTTTTTCTGAACGTGTTTGCCATCTCATATTTCTGTATGCTGAACTGAGCTCTCTGCTGGAATCAACAGATGACATATCCATTTTCTTTCTAATCTAGTGCGTGCAATTGGAACATCCTCTGATAGCATGTATACATATCTAAGCGAGATGGATGTTCTAGTCATTAAGTACATGAACCTGACTCCAACATATATATGTGCGTATATGTTTGATATATGATAATTTCCTGTATACTATGTGCACTGTAAAGCATGAAGTGTATGTTACTTCACATATCTTACCTAAGTACACAGGAGGTAGAAGGACCAATTCATTTATTCACTCGTGGTACGTCGGGTTTGGAAATGACCCACAACCCTTCTTTGTCCGATTTGAAAAGCGAGTTCCTACACATTGCATTGATTCTCCTCCTCTCTCTCTCTCTCTCTCTCTCTCTCTCTCTCCCACACACACACACACACACTCCGTGTTAAGGGAGGAGAAACAAAACTTTTTAAAATACTATTATTCATAAAACTTTTATTGGAATGGGTGGGGGTGTGGAAGAAACTCTGATTAATGTTAAAACCTGTTACGTAAAACATAGCGCCCTGGAATGTACAACACGGACGCCATGTCGCCTAAGGGCGCCGCGCTGGGCAGCGCTGTTGTAAAACCAAGCATGTCTCAACACCTGTCCTGACTCCCGTATTCAGACACCCTCCAACAAGGTTCCAGACTTTTCCCCACACTCGTAACAACAGATGGTATCTCGTGATTCACATCGATTCATGCACCTCTTCCATACTCCAAGCCTGACATGATTGACACTGAAACAATTTGCTGTTGTTCCCGCCAGCAAAAGGTTTAAAGAAGAAGAAGAAGATGAAAAAAGTTGAACACACAATAATTCAATAATAGAATGTGATAAGATTGTCAAGATTGTCAAAAGCAGAGTTATTATTGTGTATCAACTCGTGCAGAGCACGTATCAATGAACGGCGAAACAGTTTGCTTGGTTGGAAACCTCGTGTTCAGTGACTCATGTTCTGATAGCATGCAAATGTCTTATCTCACACCACGGGCAAATGTCACTACAGGTCTCTAGATCAGTGGTTCTTAAACTTTTGGAAGTCGTGGTACACTTAAAGTCCTACAAAAAAAACCGTTGGCGCACTATACACAAAAACTTTATAAATCATCATCAAATAGCTTGTCCTGATCAGAACTTTGCCACCCCAACAATCCTTCTGAATTTCTATCTCTCATAGGCCAGATGTCCCGCCTCTGAAACCGTTATGTTCAAACCATCAGTAACATCCTGAATCCATCTTCTCCGTGGTCTTCCTCTTCTTTTACCGTTATGCCTCCTTTCATGGCGGTCTTCTCAGCCCTACCTGTCTTTTTATGTGTCCAAAATACCTTGATTTTCTTTTTCTTATGTGTAGCAATAGCCAGTTTCTTTGATTTTGAGTTTTTTCTTGATAGATCTATTTGTTCTCTTCTCTGTCCAGGGTATACGAAGGAGTCTTCTGTAACACTTATATTCAAGAGCACATATTTGTTTTTCCACTGCCTTCTTAAATATAGTAAAAAGTAAAAGTAAAGGAACCCTTTCATACCTCGTGGTATATAGGTCAATACAGTGTTAGGCCTGTATTTTCATTGACCGTCGGCACACGATGGGTGATGTGGTCAGTATCACGCCGGCCGCCTTTACTTTCCCAGAGCATGTCTGGTACCCAGTTGAGGCTGGGTCGACTTGAGAGCCGTCGCGGTCGGGAAAAATTCCACGCACATTGCGGGAGCTGAACCCTTCTTAAATATACTTAATAAATAAGATGCAAAAGAAAGAAATATAGAAATAATCTGAAAATGCTATGTACCTTTATTCATCATTTAATTTCTGCCTATGAGAAGTATGGACTTGATGTATCTTGGCGATTTTCTTAACCGTGTTGCCCGCTGGCACGGCGATGCCGACGCCTGATCTTGGATTCCCGAGGGCGCACCTATGAATGTCACCGGACACACTAGTGCGCCTGGGCACACCCTTTGAGAACCACTACTCTAGATTTATAACCTTCTGCCAGACTTGTTCCATACATTATGTTAACATTTTCACCAGTGTTAACATCTAAACTGTTAACATCTGCGCCATATTACCGTTACATCGATGTCTTCTACGTGACCCCTTCCGATAACATGTTTAGCATTGGACACGCTCTCATACAAAGCAACTGAATTCTTTTTTACGACGTTAAAGACATACTTTACAACTTATCATACCTATTTTCAGACTCATATATTCATAACTTGATGTTCAGTTCAATTTATAACGCATTAACACAATTCTATTTTCTGTCATAACTTGCGTTTAGATTTGCTGTTAAACAAAAATTGCCCATGTTGTATCTCCGCAAATCTATTTAGATTGAAACAGAATCCTGGTGACGTTAACAGAATAGCAAAGAGAGAGTATGAATCATTCTTATTGCCAGTTGGGACAGATGAAGCCAAATTAACGACGTGTCTATCATATCTGGTCTTCTCGTCCCAGACAAGGGATTCGCTGAAGTAAAGAAGATGTGAAGAATGGACACATATCTTCGTTTCTTTCTCTATTCCGTTTCTGTACAATTGTAAACACACATTTTCTTGATATCTGTGAAAGCAGATTTAGTATCGTGGGAATTTGCTTGCTAAGAGAATACATTTATTTGCAACTGAATACATTTGTAAGTTCGTCATCATTATGTGTCGTCTCCGCATCAAAGTTTTTCTGCAATGAACCTGTCTTTTGCCTTGATGTTGCACTCTGCCAGGATGTAATTTGTCCATTGCTTGATGTTTCACTCCCATTTGTGTCTTGGTCTTCCTTTTGTTCCGTCGTCCTTCAACTTTCACCCCAATAAGATTTTGCTTAATGTATTATGTTGCTGAAATATTTTATTTTATTTTAATACTTTACTTTTTTACTTTTCCCAAATTCTGTTTTGTCTTTCAGCGTCAGGATAAGAAGAAATTTCTAGAACGATCCCATGTGTGCGCTTCATAAATAGTGTATTTCGTCGCCTCTGTTATCTCTGAGATCCACCTTTTGCGTGGCTGGTCTTTCGCTTTGTGTCTCAATATTTCATTTTTCTCTTTTATCAAGAACTTTAATACAACTTTAAGCTGTTTCAATATCTACATATTTGTTCTTATGTATATAGCAAGCATTTGTTTAATTTGATAATGTAGTGAGGTTTGCATTTGTTTAATTTGACAATATAGTGAGGTATATAGCAAGCATTTGTTTAACCTGACAATATAGTGCTGCATATATCAAGCATTTGTTTAACCTGACAATATAGTGCTGCATATATCAAGCATTTGTTTAACCTGACAATATAGTGCTGCATATAGCAAGCATTTGTTTAACCTGACAATATAGTGCTGCATATAGCAAGCATTTGTTTAACCTGACAATGTAGTGCTGCATATAGCAAGCAGTTGTTTAACCTGACAATGTAGTGCTGCATATAGCAAGCATTTGTTTAACCTGACAATATAGTGAGGTATATAGCAAGCATTTGTTTAACCTGACAATATAGTGCTGCATATAGCAAGCATTTGTTTAACCTGACAATGTAGTGCTGCATATAGCAAGCATTTGTTTAACCTGACAATATAGTGAGGTATATAGCAAGCATTTGTATAACCTGACAATGTAGTGCTGCATATAGCAAGCATTTGTTTAACCTGACAATGTAGTGCTGCATATAGCAAGCATTTGTATAACCTGACAATATAGTGCTGCATATAGCAAGCATTTGTTTAACCTGACAATATAGTGAGGTATATAGCAAGCATTTGTATAACCTGACAATATAGTGCTGCATATAGCAAGCATTTGTTTAACCTGACAATGTAGTGCTACATCATATAGCAAACATTCACCACTGCAGGGGCTCTCATAAAATGATAACTATAATTGAACATAGAGTGCACCCCCTGTCACGTAGCTAGACAAAATTAATCTCTTACACTTTTATGGCAACAGAAGATATCTATGACATTTTAAGCAACATGCATTTACTTATTAGTTGAGGTAACTGCTCACTTTGGGCGGTGCTGCTTCGGTCAGATAGACACATAGGAACATGCTTACGTAAAACAAGTAGGGACAATCTGGGAGGGTATGGTAAGATTTCTGAAGATACAATCTTGAAGATGGGTTCAAATTTGGGGGAGAGAGGAAAGAGCTCCAAGTGCCTCATCCTCTTTGAGATAGCGCCGTTCTGATATTTTGATGGGCTAGGCAAGAGGTACCGAAAGAAATACGAGTCTGTGGTTCGAATCCTGTGTTTGGTAATTTCTTTTATTATTTTTTTTTGAAGTCCCTAAAACGTGTTCACTGACCAGGGCTTCTCAAAACTTCTTTTTAACTCCTATTTTAATTGGATTTTGTTATTTGACTAATTATTTTTTCTTTTAGGGAATTTATGAATCTCACCTTATGACCACAATCTAGGGTTAGGGACTACATTTTGACCGACCGACGTGTTAGTTTCTGTTCTATGTGACGTGTATATATTTCATTATGGAAATCAACTCATCTAACTAATACCTAACTGCAACAGGCCTTCAGACTTCTTATGTAGTCATCCTTCTCCCTGCACTCGTCACTGACGCATGCCTTAGTCATCAAATATTTGTGACGACCCGGGCATTCTTAAGTCATCAGATAAGAGGCACGAGCCGACTATCTTCCCTTGGCAGCTATGCCCCCCTGGTCGATATTATTTTTAAACTCGCATAACGCCCTCAAACGAACTTGAATTAAACATATGAACTGAAATAAAAAAAAATCATTTTGCATTCAGCTGTTTGTAGAAGCTGGAAAATTAATCACTTTTGATGGGGTAAAAATGACAGTTGTTGCTATCTTGCATAGAACGAAATCCACGTGTATCGATATTAGTTTGATAATTATAAAACAGTCTTTAATTTTGACACATTTCACGTTTACATGAATATACGTTCTGGTACACATATTTTACCAGTAAGAAAACATTATACGATCGAAGAAAAACGGTACACCTTCAAATGGATTTTTAAAAAACCTTATCTCTTATCAAATGATTCCATCGAGCTCAAGCAAGTACGTTATTTAATTTTTTAATTTTTTTTTTAAGTTGAGATAAATTTGGTTCTTTTTAAATCTTGGACAAGGAGAACGTAAACCGATGTAGCTGATGCATCTCTGGTGTGTGAACAGTTCCAGTATCTGCTTGTATGAATTAATCTGGAAGGGTTGTGGCTGAAGGAATTAATCTGTAAGGGATGTGGCTGACGTTTGAACGTTTTATCTTGAGTTATATAAATCATATAAATGTTGCAGTATAAAGATGACGGATGATAGATTAAGTTTATAAATCCCAGAGGAGGAGACTAAAAAGTGTTAAATTTGTATCTTGAAATATATAAATGTGGCGATTTTTGTAAAGTCAGTAATGGGGAAAGGGGTGGGTTTGTTGAGAAAAAGAGAGAGGGAGAGGAAGGAAGGAAGAGGGGATGTTTCTGTTGCGTTTAGGAACGATGTTTCTAACAGTAGATGAGATCATTAAAAGCAATCATATGTTTACCAATGTTCCACGCCCCAAGAGAAGGTGAGATCATTAAAAGCAATCATATGTTTACCAATGTTCCACGCCCCAAGAGAAGGTGAGATCATTAAAAGCAATCATATGTTTACCAATGTTCCACGCCCCAAGAGAAAGTGAGAGCATTAAAAGCAATCATATGTTTACCAATGTTCCACGCCCCAAGAGAAGGTGAGATCATTAAAAGCAATCATAATTTTACCAATGTTCCACGCCCCAAGAGGTGAGATCATTAAAAGCAATCATATTTTTACCAATGTTCCACGCCCCAAGAGAAGGTGATATCGTTAAAAGCAATCATATTTTTACCAATGTTCTATGACATAAGAGTAGGTGATATCGTTTGGAGACACGAAACTAATTCTTGTCTCACTCTTAAAGTACCTCTCTTATTATATTTGTAAATATTCAACGATTCCTGCACTGACCTCCTAGAAAATACAATGTGGAATGTTATCTCAACATGAGGACACTATAAAGTCATGATAGCAGAACGCTAATTTGATGTCCTTTATTTATTGCCTCCCACTTCAATGTATGATTTGTGATACTTTGATCAATTCTTCTCAGAATATGCCTAACATATCACCATCTTCTCTTTCCTACAACGTTGTTACCAGGGATTGACTAGACATTTCTCTGATTTCATCACAACTATTTGAATTATACCGTTTGTTTGTACATTATTTTTCGCAGTCATCTATTTTCAAACGCATTCAACTTTCTATATCTTTAGTAATTTTTCAACGCTCGCTATCATATGTTAGGATTGATACAACATTGGAATTTTAAAAATTAAATTTAAAACGAAATAACTTGGAGCTTGATATTTTATTTAGTCTTTTAAAAGCTGATGTTGCTTTGACAATTTGAAACATATTTTCTCTTGTAACATTTCCTGTGCAATCAAAATTACTACCCAGTATGTGAACTGCTCTGTTATATGTATCATTTTAGATTATAGCGTGATATCTGTATTACTTGTCATAGGTGTCTTCATTATATTTGTCTTTTCATAGCGTATCTGCAGTCCAACTTTTAATACTATAGATGACAAGTTGTCTGTTTTTTCTGTGCATATCTTTGATCTGTTTTTACTTAACAAGACAATATCATCTGCAAAATCCAAATCTTGAAAGGTGACGATTGCATTACAATAATAATAATACTAATAAAATAATATTCACAACAAGTGAGGCCATATATAAACTGAACTCCTGATTAAACGTTTAATTACAAAAACTTTTCTAATGACATAATTAGTGTGACATTTGATACAACAAGGACGACTCATCTAGCCCTAGAACGCAAATTAAAGCTCCCATCCCTACGCTTAACGGCAAGAGTGCACAGAGAACTACATCTTCCACCTGGAAATAGACAATAGATATTTGACACCTTTCTCTGCAAGATGACAACATTCTGGTGTTCACTTTAAAAAGTCAGAATTCACAGGATGTTCACTATTGAAGTTTTAATCATTAGTGAAGACATTTTGTTCTACATTATTATATCTTTTTTTACCAATCAGACTAGCTCATCAGACAATCAGACTAGTATATCAGATGATCATCTTAGCACATCAGTCTATCACACTATCTGACTAATGCATCAGACTAGTACATCAGATGACATCTACACTAGTCATCGACTAATGCATCAGACTAGCAAATCAGATGATCAATCCAAAAACTCACATCAGTCTATCACACAATCAGACTAATGCATCAGACTAGTACATTAGATGATCATCCTAGCACATCAGTCTATCACACTATCAGACTAATGCATCAGACTAGTACATCAGATGATCACACTATCAGACTAATGCATCAGACTAGCACATCAGATGATCATCCTATCACATCAGTCTATCACAACAGATCAGACTAGTACATTAGATGATCATCCTAGCACATCAAATGATCACAACCCAAACATCCATGACTAATGCATCAGACTAGCACATCAGATGATCATCCTAATGCATCAGACTAGTACATTAGATGATCATCCTAGCACATCAGTCTATCACATTGTCAGACTAGTACATCAAACTAGTACATATAATCCCCAGACACACCTGAAATATTTCTCTCCACCAGACTACAGCTACAACAAATTAACCTTTCCGTGAACGAACACTCTATTATAACAAATAAATCCAGGTATTTTCTGTCTCATTTCCTCACCTGTCCCAGGTAATATACCTGGCTTCCAGGCGTCAGTGACTATGTTAAGATGTATTATTACACTCGATGCTGGCTATTTCCGTTAACCATCTTGTTACATTTAGTGGTAGAATATCCCGGTGTCGGTGACATTAATAGGTAAGACATTGCGGATAATAAGGTGTGATGTTGTTGCTTCAGGAGTAAACACCGTTCTATTTTGTTGGTGATTTGTTAGTTATTTTTACAAATTACAAATATAATGTAGTTTGTTCTTCTTGTAGATGACGGGAGAGAGGACGAGAGAGAAAGGTGGGAGGAGTGGAGGATCTCTTCTTCGAACGCACCATATCGACCACTTGTTAACCACTCTTTGTGATCCGAGCCTAAAAGCGATTGTACGTTGTGCCAGTTATGCGCCTACAAGAGGCTTTTTATTTACTAGGTAGCTTCCTAGACCCCTACCTCATTTGCATTTTACAACATGCCTTGTAGGTAGCAGTGTTACTATTCCTTGCGAGCCCTGGCAACACACGGGCCGGAGGATCTCGATCTCTCCCTTTTTCCGGTCAATTGCTAATGAAACATATTGTTGTAACTTATCTTCTTCTTCTTTTGTCGTCGCATTGCTACCGGACCCAGTGTCGTGCTTTTCTGTTTTTCTCTTATGCTGTTCTAGTAGCTTGGGTGATAGCTATTTTTGCTTTTTGACAGGATTCTGCTATGCTATCTAACAATATTTTTTCTGGTCTCCCTCTCGCATACTTTCCTGATGTTCAATTTTAGAAGACTCCTTATACAGTGTAGTTTGGCTGCATTCTTAGTAAGTGATCGAACCATGTGAAATGACAATTTTTCTAGAGACCTCTATGATTGTTGCCAGAGTTTGTGCTTTGTGCAATACTCTTGGTAGGTGACATTACCATTTCTGTGGTAAGAGACTGAGACATATCAGGTAAACAAATAATACCCGGTGCAATGAAGTCAATCCTTCAGCTTTATACCCGCTAGAAATAAACCAGTGTCAACAGGCGAAGCAGACATTGCAAGCATGTTTTCTCTCCTTGATGAGCTGAAGAGCAACATGCTTCAACACATTCTCGACCTAAACTATAGTGTTGTTGTTGACGAACCCCAGGAATTATGAGTTTTCACTCTTTTTCCTATGTGTGCTTTGGGAGACGACACGGCTTTTTTTTCAGAGCCAGAAAAATCCAACAACTCTAGACGTGTAGTGTTATGCTGCAGAGATTCTTACTCAGGTAGGGTATAAGCTTTAGTGTGATTTGACATACTGTGAGCTGACTGCCCAGTTTGTTGCCCACAGTGGACAACATCATGACCAGAGATCACTGAAGAAGAAGAAGAAGAAATCTCCAAACTGAAGTAGTGTAACATTTGTCACTTTTAAAATGTCAATGATAATAAATGTACATGGAAATAAGAGAAACGGGGGGAAATGGGTAGCAGCAGACCAATTTTGGTATTCTACGCTGAGAAATGTCTGACCTTTTAGACTCAACTGTGACCTGCAACCTCGGGACGTGTATTTTTGTCTCACCAAGTGCTAACAGTTTCAACTGGTGGATAACGTTTCACAACATTTATTGAGTTCGTTTCATGTATGCTTATTGTGTATATGTTTAACTAGTTCACCAATCTATCTTTGGAAGTAATAATCAAATGAGATGTGACGGAACTAGTTTCAGTTCACGGATATTAGTGGAAGACATAAACAAAGTGGATGTGACGGAACTAGTTTCAGTTCACGGATATTAGTGGAAGACATAAACAAAGTGGATGTGACGGAACTAGTTTCAGTTCACGGATATTAGTGGAAGACATAAACAAAGTGGATGTGACAGAACTAGTTTCAGTTCACGGATATTAGTGGAAGACATAAACAAAGTGGATGTGACAGGGAAATAGTTTCAGTTCACGGATATTAGTGGAAGACATAAACAAAGTGGATGTGACAGAACTAGTTTCAGTTCACGGATATTAGTGGAAGACATAAACAAAGTGGATGTGACAGAACTAGTTTCAGTTCACGGATATTAGTGGAAGACATAAACAAAGTGGATGTGACGGAACTAGTTTCAGTTCACGGATATTAGTGGAAGACATAAACAAAGTGGATGTGACGGAAATAGTTCACCGATCTATCTTTGGAAGAAATAATCAAAGTGAACGTGACGGAACTAGTTCAATGATATCAGTGGAAGGCACATCAAATTGATGACGGAACTTGTTCACCGATCTCAGTGGAAGACATAATCATTGTCTATGTGACAGAACTAGTTCACCCATCTCAGTGGAAGACGGAATCAACGCCTGATATGACAGAACTATTTCACCGCTCTCAGTGAAAGATATCAAGTTTATGTGATGGAACTAGTTCACCGATCTCAGTGGAAGACAATAGAATCAACGCCCATGCACTCAAGTTCTATCATAGGCGCTCAGTCATCATCTGCTAGCTTTGTGCCAGCAGCACAGTATTTGGATAGTACTTTCAACGACTATTTCGAATGTTACGCAAGCTCAGAAATGTCAAATGTGCATTGTCAGATGTGTGACTGGAGAATCGACTTACAGGTAATTGAACATCGTCCAAATATGCGCAGAGTCATCTCACTGTCTTCAAGTTCTCTAAGTCACTAACATGTAGATTCCTGTATCATGTAGTATGTCATTTCGTAGAACGTCGCCCTCGTCATAGCTCATCAGAATGACACTCTACCTTATCCACCAGTACTGTTGTTTCCTCCATCGTCATGTTGAAGCTTTCCTTAATCCCGTATTGCCACCGTCGTCTTTGTAGTTCCCCTTCTTGTCTTCCATTAATCCGAGTCTCGACTATTGCTCTTTCTAAACTTCTGTAATGTTTAACGTGACCAATTTATTTCAATATCCGAGACATGTTATTATTTATGTCAATAGTATTGTCAATATAAGAAAAGACTGCAGTAAAACTATGTAGCAATGGCGAAACACGTAAAAACAAACTACTGTAGTTTTACAAAGTACAAAAGCAATATGCAGGGACGTTTCAACCAACCAAAAGACATTCATCAAGCAAATGATATAGATGAATTGAAAATATTTAAACTTGCTATACAGCAGACATAACATATACATACAGACAATAAATTCCTACCAGCCCTAAAGTGAAAAATATGTGGCTCAAAACTAAAAACGAAATAAATGTGAAAAACTAGAAATGGAAAGAAAAGATAAAACAATAATCATAAAAAAATATACGTATTATATGTATAGTTAACATTTACACACACATATATTATGGAGAATTAGAACATTTAGATATATATAATTAGAATTAGAAGAGACGTGATTTATTTTTTTTTCGATCCAGAAGCACTTGAGCTTTTCAGCTCTTCGGCTCGGTGCCATGGACATCGTAACCCTTCGGTTCGGTGCCACGAACACCGTAAATCTGGGGAATCTGTGGCTTTTCTGCCATCCCGCGGAATTGAATCCGCACACACAGAGGGATAGTCACCCGTAGTCTAACGTGCTACGAACACGCTGGGCAGACGGACAAGAGACAGGATTAAGAAACATAGTAATATAGTACGTTGAGTCTAATGCTCTTCGATTTTCAAGTCGTATAGGAGCTCTGTGTAACTTCCCTATTATTTATCTAGGAAGTTCGACGATTTTTATGCAGCACTTTGTTTCAACGATTCGGTTTTGATCTTAATTTTTGTGTGATTGTCCGTGTTTGACATCCATATATTGCCATGTGAGATATGCATGTGCTCAAAAAGTTTACATGTGTTATCTTGCCTGCTTTATGACATCGGACTCTTCATACTAATTACTCCATTAATTGCTATTGTCTGTTTTCGTTCCTAGTTGTTATGTAGCCTTCCTTGTTGTTAATTACGGCAAATTTGAAGATTGGAGTAGCAAGAAAAGAACAGCATAACAGGTATATGAGTAAGCTCATCAGTCAAAATCGAACTGGTACGGTCAGTGGCTGGACATAGTTGGAGATATTGAGAAGGAGACCGGAGCACATATGGACATATCCGGAGTGCAATGAAGATATTCCAATCTGAAACTGAAACTAATTACGAGGTCAAGATATTGAAATTGTGTACCGTGTTCAATGTCATCATTCATCATCATTATCAAATATCTTAGCCTTACCAGAACGTTGCTACCCTAATAGTTGTCAGGTTATTATTCTCTTGCTAATAGGTCATATGTTCCGTGTCTGCAGCGGTCATGCTCAATTCACCAGTTACATCCTGTATCCATCTTCTCCGTGGTCTTCCTCTTTTTAACTTTGCTGGAATGTCTCCTTCATAATGGTCGTCTGCAACTTTTCGTGTCTCTGTCTATTCTCTTACCCTGTTTTGCATTTCAGCGTCAGGTCGAAAAAGGAGACACCTGGAGCGAGCTTCTCTATGCGCCTTGTCTTGTTTTCTTTTCTCCAGTCCTGATTTGCCTCACAGCTTCAGGGTAACACGAGACTTCTAGAACGGGCTTTTGTGTGCGCTTTATAGGCAGTGTCTTTCATCGCCTCTGTCATCGCTGAGGTTCACCTTTTGCGAGGCCGGCCTTTTGTTTTGTATCCACTGTATCAGAGTAACATTGCTCTTTGTGGCGCACTGTCCAAAATACTTCAATTTTGTCATTATTTTTGGTAGCATCAACCATAATGTCTTCATTATTGATGGTAACTGCATGTTTGCATCTTGTTTTGTGTTTGCTTATAATTTATATCAGATAGTTGTCTGAAGCTGTAGTTTGCGCTTTATTTGGATTAAAGTGAGGAGAAGTTGCGCTATTCGTCAACATCACTCTCTTGTCCAGGACTATCTGTATCCATGGGCAAGACAAGTCGAGACTACATGAGATAGTACCAGATGCTTTCTATGTGCCTCGCCGTGCACTATACGGTCCACACCGCTCTGCTGTGATCCACCTTTCTAACCGTTCAGCCAGCTAGTGGCCTCATCCGCGAAGTCACCCCGATCCAATCTCTGCATGCATAGGTAACAGGTATATTAAGTAGTGAAAAAGTTGCACGAACAATATTTGATAACTGATATCTGCCAGGGAATAATTCATCGTCTTTCTTTTATAAAACATTGATTGATCGATTGAATGGTCCATCATTGTTCTACTTCTGTCTTTCTTCTATAAAACATTGATTGATCGATTGAATGGCCCATCATTGTTCTACTTCTGTCTTCTATAAAACATGATTATCGATTGAATGCCATCAGTTCACTTTTCTATAAAACATTGATTGATCGATTGAAAGGCTCATCATTGTTCCATTTCTGTCTTCTATAAAACATTGATTGATCGATTGAATGGCTCATCATTGTTCCATTTCTGTCTTCTATAAAACATTGATTGATCGATTGAATGGCTCATCATTGTTCCACTTCTGTCTTCTATAAACAGTTAGTACATTTGCACTCGGATCGATGAATGGCCCATCATTGTTCACTTCTGTCTTTCTTCTATAAAAATTGATTGATCGATTGAATGGCTCATCATTGTTCCATTTCTGTCTTCTATAAAACATTGATTGATCGATTGAATGGCTCATCATTGTTCTACTTCTTTCTTCTATAAAACATTGATTGATCGATTGAATGGCCCATCATTGTTCACTTCTGTTTTCTTCTATAAAACATTGATTGATCGATTGAATGGCTCATCATTGTTCCATTTCTGTCTTCTATAAAACATTGATTATCGATTGAATGCTCATAATTGTTCCACTTTCATTCTTCATAAAAAAATTGATTGATCGATTGAATTGCCATCATTGTTCCACTTCTGTCTTCTATAAAACATTGATTGATCGATTGAATGGCTCATCATTGTTCCACTTCTGTCTTTCTTCTATAAAACATTGATTGATCGATTGAATGGCCCATCATTGTTCACTTCTGTTTCTTCTATAAAACATTGATTGATCGATTGAATGGCTCATCATTGTTCCATTCTATCTTCTATAAAACATTGATTGATCGATTGAATGGCTCATCATTGTTCCATATTCTTCTTCTATAAAACATTGATTGATCGATTGAATGGCTCATCATTGTTCACTTCTGTCTTCTATAAAACATTGATTGATCGATTGAATGGCCCATCATTGTTTCACTTCTGTCTTTCTTCTATAAAACATTGATTGATCGATTGAATGGCTCATCATTGTTCCACTTCTGTCTTTCTTCTATAAAAAAATTGATTGATCGATTGAATGGCCCATCATTGTTCCACTTCTGTCTTCTATAAAACATTGATTGATCGATTGAATGGCTCATCATTGTTCCACTTCTGTCTTTCTTCTATAAAAAAATTGATTGATCGATTGAATGGCCCATCATTGTTCCACTTCTGTTTTTCTTCTATAAAACATTGATTGATCGATTGAATGGCTCATCATTGTTCTATTTCTGTGGGCAGCCATGTGTGTTCCGATATATTTCTTAAACAATATGATCTCAGCGGCAGTACATGACTTTCATAGCACCGGCGTGGGTCCACTTTGCAATTTTCAGAATGGCGACATTTGTAGAAATGTTATTGAATTTTCGTAATAAATTTTGCCCATGCGGATTTTTTTTTTTACTCACTCTTACCAGTTTCAGCTGCCAATGATTCTTTTATGTGCATAACTTGGAACACGGACTTATGTTTTATCGTCCCTCTCCGATACGACTAGAAACTCGAGATCTCACTTACATAGATATCAGGGATCGATAGAAAAATAGTTCGATCCTTCTACACAAAAAGCGAACCGAGTACCTTTGAAGTAATAGGAGAGCACCGTACCTTCACGCCACACAGACCTCATATCAGACATCAGAACCCATCATCAATAGCTTCAATGAACTGAACTGTATGATTCACTTCCTCATGGTTCTCCTGTTATATATCAGATCGCATCATCAATAGCTTCACTGAACTGTATAATTCGCTTTATATCACTAACAACACGCCAAGTCTTTGAAGTAGCGTATCGGAAAGAATGTCAGGGATTTATTTCTCTAGAGATACAAACCTAATATATTCAAAGGTACGTATGTTAGCTTTGCCCACCCAGGTTGAGACATCGCAACTTTTTTGTTTTGTTTTATATCTGTCTCTTGAACGGAAATGTTAAATGGGGCCATTGGGTCATTCGTATGTGTTGATTCCTCCCCGCAAATAATGGCTGATACATTCCGTTTCTGAGGACATTTGTTTTTTAGTTTGTTCTCTGGCAGTCGCCGTCCCCTGCTGACGAGATCTGTCTTTCCGGTTTTGTCTGGAGTCGTCCTACTCTAGGTAACTTGACTGCAACCAACCCATATATATATATATATATATATATATATATATATATATATATATATATATATATATATATATATATATATATATAGTGTGTGTGTGTGTGTGTGTCTGGTCAATCACAAGTAACAACTGTTATAAGAACGAGAAGCTGGAGATATGTTGGACACACATTGAGGAGAAATGATCAACGAATCTCAAAGGAGGCATTGAAGTGGGATGCATAGGGTTCAAGAAAGAGAAGACAACTTAAGGGGACACTGAAACGAACTTTTCTGAGAGAGGCAAGAACTATCGGTCTCAGTTCCATGGTCGAGATTGAGCGAGTTGCCCAGGATAGGGCGGTATGGAGAAATTGCTTGTAGGCCCTATGTAACGTATAACGGTACGAGAGGAATTATCATTATTATTATTATGTGTGTATATATATATTTATTTATATATATTTATTTATATATATTTATATATACACGGAGAAGAGGAAGACCACGGAGAAGATGGATTCAGGATGTAACTGATGGTTTGAACATGACGGCTGCAGAGGCATAACTCTGGTCTATGAGAGAAATTCTGAAGGACAGTTGGGATGGCAAAGTTCCGCTCAGGACAAACTATTTGAGAAATGATAAGAATCTATGTCTATATATGGAGTCTGAGAACCTATGGGTCTGTCCTGAAGGCGTTGTTTCCAATTCTTAAACACTGAATCTGACTCGAGAACTAGCTTATCTGCTTGTTAGAAGCAGGTTAAAAATACAGCATAGATAACAAAGACTATATACATGAAATAACTTCCCAACATAAACAACTATGTCTGGGTCTGAAGCTTACAAGAAAAGACAAGCTTACGGTAGAATAATAAAACAATCAAATTATTAAGAAGGTTGCTGCCAATGCAAGGATAATATACTGAACCAAAATAATTGATAATTTGGTGTTTATTTATTAATTATTTATTTATATTTTTTTAAGACAAAAAGATGGTCTGATTCCTAGAAACCTGAGCGCCTCGCCGTAAAAAATATTATAAAAACGGCATCAGCACGGAAATATAAAACTGGCAGTTTTACTGAAACAAGAACATGAGAAAACCAAATAAACCAATGTATCGACCAAAATGCCTTCATCAAAGTAACACGACACGCATAGCTAAAATAACAGCTAGAATGTGAAGTGAAAAAAGGTGTCAGCTAGTGTATGATTTCTCAGAATGAAAATACGTGCAAGTTCTAGAACTGAAATAGTTGTCGGACAGTCGACGGTACAGATGATGATAATATCTTCTTGGTTGTTATCATGATTTTATTTCATGCGGATTGTATTTGTGAAAAATGTCTGGTTTTAAAACATGATTGTACTTTTCCAGTAATATCTCATTTGATTGTACTGTTCCAGTAATATCTCATTTGATTGTACTTTTCCAGTAATATCTCATGTGATTGTACTTTTTCAGTAATATCTCATGTGATTGTACTTTTCCAGTAATATCTCATGTGATTGTACTTTTCCAGTAATATGTCATTGTACTTTTCCTGTAATGTACCATGTGATTGTACTTTTCCAATAATGTACCATATGATTGTACTTTTCCAGTAATGTACCATATGGTTGTACTTTTCCAGTAATATCTCATATGATTGTACTTTTCCAGTAATATCTCATGTGGTTGTACTTTTCCAGTAATATCTCATGTGATTGTACTTTTCCAGTAATATCTCATGTGATTGTACTTTTCCAGTAATATCTCATGTGATTGTACTTTTCCAGTAATATCTCATGTGATTGTACTTTTCCAGTAATGTACCATATGATTGTACTTTTCCAGTAATGTACCATATGATTGTACTTTTCCAGTAATATCTCATGTGATTGTACTTTTCCAGTAATATCTCATGTGATTGTACTGTTCCAGTAATGTACCATATGATTGTACTTTTCCAGTAATGTACCATATGATTGTACTTTTCCAGTAATATCTCATGTGATTGTACTGTTCCAATAATGTACCATGTGATTGTACTTTTCTAGTAATGCCTCGTGTGATTGCATAATGTACTGAAATATTATAATGTATCGAGTATTGGTAAAAAGAAAAGTAAAAAAAAATGAAAATCTATATCTGAATGTGGCAAAAACAAACATCATAATGACAACAAGCAGCTAAGAACAAAATCTATATATCAATCTGGCCAATAAGGACAACAGATAAAACAAACATTACAAAGGATATTTTAATCGGGGGCAGAAAATGCGAACAGTTTTGACTATTTCAGTTCACTGCGAACAACAGATGAAAATGGGATGAAAGAAATTCAAAGAAAAAAAATGCCTTACAAAAAATTAAACAACTAAAAGCATTATGAAATGGTCATCATCATCGGGTGCCGGCTGGCGTAGGCGATCATGGATCTCCACAAATCTATGTCGTTGGTGTTTGCTATCAACTCAGATGTTGACGCTCTACCGTGCCATGAAGTCAGGCCATCCAACATTTTCTCTCTGTCTTCCCCTGTCTCGTCTACCCTCGATTTTACCGGTTGTCATGGTATGAAATGGTAGGGATCAGAAATCAAATATCAGAATACTAAGAGCATGCATATTCCTAGTGGCAATTGGTGTGAACCATAGCCAAGCAATGGAAACAAAGCAGTGGAAAAGCATTTACGTGCTTTTGAATATAAGTGTTACAGAATAGTCCTTCGTATATCATGTACAGAGAAGAGAACAAATAGATATATCCAGAAAGAACTCAAAATCAAATAAAACTGGCTGATACTGTGAATAAGAATGAACAAATTGAGGTATTTTGGACATTTACAAATACACGAAGGGTTGAGAAGCTTTTTTATTGTCGATACAGAAGCACTTGATCATTCAGCTCTTCGGCTCGGTGCCATGGACATCGTAACCCGTCGGTTCCGTGCAACGAACACCGTAAATCTAGAGAACCTGTGGCTTTTCTGCCAGCCCGCGGAATTGAACCGCAATCACAGGGGGCTTGTCACCTGTCGTCCAAAGAGCTACGAACACGCTGGGCAGGCGGATGTGGAGAGGCATTAATGAAGGCGGCATCCTAACAAAGAAAAGAGGCAGACCACAGAATAGACAGAATCTGAATACAACTGCTGATTTGAACATGACCTATGCCAGAGAGAAATCCTGAAGGAATATTAGGATGGCAAAGTTCTGCTCAGGACACGCTATTTGATGATGATGATGATGTTGCTAAGAAAATAATGATTGAGAGGAAGCATGAAAGTAAAAAGATATGTGTAGTGGTGGTGGTTTGCTGGGAATATTAAATAGGAAGACAGAAAAGATGGAAGCTCTAATTAACGTATGCTCTGGCTACACTTTTTTTGAGTCTGATAAATATTGACTCTCAGCTGCGACTATTTTTGAACGCAATGTTATCTTTATTCTTTTCTAATTTGTTTTCTCTTTCCCTTGAGATGTCTTTTCTCTGGTGCGCGCATGTATGTGTATATATATATATATATATATATATGCATGTTTATTTTGGCTGGCAAGCTGGTTGTCTAAGACAGTCAGGGTTGCACGAGAAGGAAGACTTGTACTTCACTTTGAAGTAATTTCTTTTCTCTATGATGTTATCATTAAATTGTTCTGTAGAATGTACTTAGAATTAGAGAAAGAGCATAAGTAGAGGCGAACACAACTCTTTTTCTACGTTCTCACTAGATTGGGATTTCGGATTCTCTAATAAAGACAGCTGTCTGCCTCAGATTATCAGCCACGTCATACAATTTGTCTTGGACGCTGGTGTAAGTCAGCCAATTCTTTCTTCTCAGGTCTGCATACTGGGTGCAGTTCTGTAGGACATGCTCGGTTGTCATACTCTTCAAGCCACAGCGGCACAGGTCATTTGTGCCTCTCTTGAATTTAGTGTACAGGTGGTGTCTCATTCTGTTCTGAGAACACAACTCATGATAGTTGATTTTTAACCAAAAATGTGTGTTGGAAAACAACTAAATCACTCACTCAAACACTCACTCATACAGTCACACATGCTGTCTCTTACTCTCATTTGTAACCACTTAAACACTCACTTATACACTCACTCATGCTGTCTCTTACTCTCATTTGTAACTACTAAAACATTCACCCATACAGTCACTCATGCTCACACTCAATCATTAATTCACATTCACTCACCCAATCATGCAATCACTCACACTCACCCAAACACTCAATCATGCATTCACTCATGTTCACATTCACTCACTCCCTCATGCACTCACTCACCCATACTCTCACTCACTCACCCATACTCTCACTCAGTCCCTCATACTCTCACTCATCCTCTACCACTCACCCACACCCCACCATCTCACTCACTCCTCATACTCTCACTCACACACTCACCCATACTCTCACTCATACACTCACTCACCCATACTCTCACTAGCTGTCTTCTTTCACTTGTCACCGTTAAGTTTTTCATTTTTAACCTGATCCACTGGGACATACCTTTATTTCTAACTTTTATCTCTTAAATAAATTTTTAGTTTTCTTTCTTTCCTTACTTCTAACAGCTACCCCCACTCCGCTCTCCGCCCTGTTACCTCTCTTTATATTCAACTGAGTTTCAGATTTCCTCTTCCAGCACACATTCACCTCCCTGTAATCATCTCTGCCCTTTTATGTTGACCTCCTCCTCTCCCATCCCCACCGCAGAGACATGCCTAACCCATCTAGACAAATATCACACCGCTTGATGAATTTGTTTTCAGTGTTACGCCAAAGCTGGCTCCAAAAAACAGATTTTCCTAGATTTTGGCGATGATATCCATGAGCCTTTGAGATGTTGCGCCGATAAGCTGCGATTATCGGTATGGGCACTGAATGTCAGGGCGTGAGATCTCCAGCTAGATCGTTAACTTGTCGAATCAAAAACATAATGAAGGTCTATAGATAGCTTTCGTATGTTATAGAAGGATGCTTGTTTGTCGATTAAAGAATGCATGCATGTCGATAGAGTGAAGTAGGTATTAGATAGAGTCATATAGATATGTCGATAGAGTCATGCAGGTGTGTCGATGGAATGATATATATATATATATATAGCCTTTTTCGTCTTTACAGACGGTCAATTGGCAAGCGTTTTATTATCACAACCATTGAGTTTCGCCTTTCTCTCTTGTCTTTCAGCTCGTACATAAGACGCTTCTCAAAAGACGCTGCGCCGTACGCAATATCGCTTTCACATAACTCTTGTCAGCAGCTAGTTTTTCCCATGTGCTGAAACCTATAGAAAAGCTCTTCATTCAGGCCTCGCAGACATCTGTATATCTGAGCAGTGGTCTGCCCTGGTGCCTCTTCCCCTCCGAAAGTTCACAGAATATTCAATTCTCTGTCTATGACAGCTGATTTTATTATGTATTTTGTTTTCGTCGGGTCTAGGTTGTCAGTTCCGGGACACATGGTTCTTACGTTCCATGTGCCAAATCTAAGAGATCTTGTTTCTAGGTAACTGTCGCTTTCCGAATTGTGCCCGCGCCGAAAGCAAAGATAAGGTGTTCTCCTTTTTCTCTCCCATTGTGCCTAGCTGCCCATTTTGCACAAACCCCCTCTATCCGACTATTTCATCCAAAAGAAAGACAAAGTCTATACGTTTGGAATCAAGTAGGGTTTGCAGGAGATACCAGAAGATGGAAAGGAATACACACTTAACCATCAACTGCCTTAAGATACCTCCCTCCTTCCGCATTTTTGGTCAAGGTTTACTCCCCTAGCCTTTTGCTCTCTTGAATATGTAGTAGAATGATGTAGGTATGCAGATTTAATGATATACACCTGTAGACAAAATATTGTAGGTATTAGAGAGCGCAAGGTGGGCGTCTTAGCCACATAGATCCCCCGCTTTAACTGTAACAACGTTGTAATCCCATCAGGTATGCTGCTAAAGTTGTCTACAAATGACTTGTCATAATTGTAGTTGTACAAGCTGCCACCGGTTCCCATATGTGGCTTAGATTATGGTCATGTTCTGTGTTGTCTGCATACAGTGTTAAATTTGTCCTGGTTACACTTTCTTTGTGGATGTAAGTTTTTATAAGAAGTATTCTCATGTCGAGAGTCCAGTCTTGTAATGTAATTCAGCTCTATTTTAATATAAAAGTTCTTTCTTCTGTCGTCACACTGTTACCAGGTTGTTGCCCAGTGTCGTGGTTTTCTGTTTTTGTCTTGCGTTGTTCTAGTGGCTTGAGTGATAGTTATTTCTGGTTTTAAAAAAAATAGGATTCTGTTATGCCATCTAACCATCTTTTCGTGGTCTTCCTCTCGCCTTCTTTCCTGATGTTCTGTTGTAGAAAACTATATACATTAGAGTTTGGTTGCATTCTTATTAAGTGACCGAACCACTTCATTCTTTGTTTCTCAATGTAATTCAAGCAAGGTTCTGTGCCAACTTTCTTTTTAAGGTGATGTTGGTAACTTAGTCTTTCTGGTGTTGCTGGTAACTTTACGTAGACATCGCATTTCTCATGTAGTTATCTTTTGCGCTCATTGCCCATGTTAGTTCTTCTAACGCAGAGCAAGCATGACAATTGCTGTTGATCATCTATTGTTTAGTTTTATATATGTTTGGGTGCCTTAACAATGGGGCTAGCTGTTAGGTTACAGTATTTGCTTTTTGCACTCTAATCTCTCTCTGTTTAATTTTCCCATCTTCTGTTAAAATGCTTCCTGCGTATTTAAATGTAAGAGTAATGATCGTAAAATGTAAGTGTAACGTTCTTTGTTGAAGTTTAGCATTCGTACTATTTGAATGTTAATCTAACACTATTTGAATGTTAATCTAACGCTATTTGAATGTTAATCTAACGCTATTTGAATGTTAATCTAACGCTATTTGAATGTATTTATTTGAAAGGGAAGGGAGAAAGATCAATATGATATACAACTCTAACCGTTTATAGGACATGAAATCAACGTAGACGTACTCATTCACATTTATAACGATTGGTATATCACTCCAGTAATACCCATAGGCTCTCAGTCTCCCACAAGATATGTCGAAGAGTATGCATACTAATGGTTCCTGTGGCTCGCTGGTTAAACATTCCTCACTCTGCCCCTCAGGCACCCAGTGTTACTGTTGCAATGGTAACTCCAAATTCCTTAAATCGCTGGATCTTTTCAACATCTATTTTAGTTTAGTCGTCGAATCATCATCACTGCATGTAGAACCAATTAGTCCATAAGTTCTTCTTCGTTCTCCTCCTCATGTCTCCCAGCGTGTGGCGACTAACGACTGCAGTTCTTTGTTGGTTTACCAGTATAATGTTCTTGCCTTGCTACACCACATTTGACTTGTAATTCTTGCAGTCTGGTTAGTGTTGTAGATTCACCATTATTACTTGAATCATGTACCTGACCTCTCTCCCTTAAGGAATTTATAATAGCAGCTCGGTCCATTCCTTGCTCACTTTTTACAGTAGCCATACCTGCAAGCCTATCAGCGCGTTCATTTCCACTTACACCAGCATGCCTTGGCATGAAAATAAAATATATTGTATTGTCCTCATCCATAAGGCAGTCGGGAAGAGACAGAACAGCCCCCTTGTCCACCCTCAACTCCACGACAATGTATGCTGTTGATTAAATCCTGTCCGCTCTCACATTGACCGCTCTCTCCCTCATTGCCGTAAACACCCGCATGTCAAGGATGTAGATCAAGGCAAGCCTCTGGAGGTTGGAAGCCTTAATAAGACATCCATAATTTATAACGAATAAAATTATGTAAGTTTTATTGCTAAAATTCGTGAAAATCTTTACCGACTGATATAAAATCATCCACTTTGACAGAAATTATTAATTTTTACATTTTTGTATAGGTAGTAGCCACTACTACCTATACAAAAATGTAAAATTAATAATTTCTAACCATCTTAAAGTCTTTTTGCCCACCCAAATCTTTAGTGCTGTAAGATTTTCATTATTTGTTATTACTAAAATAACAGCGATGTTGATTTGGTATACATGTCGGAGTTTAGCAGTACGAAAGTCAAGTTTTTCTATAATTTAGCATTTGCGTGCTTCACGTGCAATTCAGCGCAAGTGAAAATCGGGAATCCCGTGGAATTAATCAGTTCACAATGTATCCGAACGATTGTCATTGGCGTATGCACATATTTACTTTCATTGTTAGAAGGGGAAGGTATCGTTTGTTCACTATGTCACATTACTTTTGTATAATATGGAATAGGGATACACATCTGCAAACATTCGCCACCATTTTGTGTATTACTGTCAATTCTAAATTTTGATTACCATTTTGTTGTGCTTATGCAAAATTATATCACAAAAAAACGTTTTTGGCATCAACTAAACTACTTACCAATTAGTTAAACAAGACTTCGTACGGTCGTGAGGTATATAAGACTCGCCTGCAACAAATTACTGTTATCCATCCAGTAGGTTTCATACAAATTAAACCTTTGTGTGTTCACGAATTTGGGAACGAACTATAGTATAATTCCAACTGTTTAATCCATTCATTTGGATAAAGAATTCATGCCCTGTTGTTTTCATTTCCTTTTTGTCTAGATTGTTTATTCTTGTTATCTTATGTTTTCCCGTTTTTGTATCTGTTTTTTCCTCCCATATTTTGCTTGATGCGTTGATTACTTTCCTTCTTGCAAATCTCCTCACACCTAACTTTTGTAATTTCTATTCAACATTCATACAACACCTTTACACAACAGACCAGATCGGCAGATGTAAGATGATTCTTAGAAATATTTAGTCGGTTCCAATCTGATTGTGCATCTCTCAACAGCCCAACATTGAAGATCACCGTATCTCTTGCCATCACTTGTAATCTCACCTTTTCAACAGCTACAACAACATGGAAACTATCAACACTAATCTGACAATTTGTGCATCAAATCTTTCTTTCGAACCTCTACTTCTCTCTCTCTCTCTTTCTTTCTATCTCTCTATGTCCTCTGTCTCTCTCGCTCTCTCTGTCTCTCTCTGTCCTCTCTGTCTTTCTCCCTCTCTCTATATCTCTCTCTTTCTGTCTTTCTCTGCTCTCTCTGCCTCTCTCTTTTTGTCTCTTCTCTTCTCTCTTTTCTGTCTCTATATCTCTCTCTGTCCTCTCTCTTTCTGTCTCTCTCTGTCCTCTCTCTGAGTCTCTCTCTCTGTCCTCGCTCTCTATGTCTATCTCTCTCTGCCTCTCTCTTTCTGTCTATCTGTCCTCTCTCTCTCTCTCTCTCTCTCTCTTATATATATATATATATATATATATATATATATATATATATATATATATATATATTACACACACACACCAATCTCATTCTCTCTCCTTCTTATATTCTGCTTGTGATAATTCGATGAGTCTGGATTACTTTGTTCTCCTAAGACCTGGCATCCGAAATTATTTCTAACCTCTTATCTTCTATCCTCTCTTTATCTTGTTCTTTATTATTTTTTTCCCGTCTATCTCATCTCATCTCATGTTCACTGATTTTTACAAACTTTTCATTTTTCTTCTTTCTCCTTCACTCGCTATCTTATCGTTCGTATTTTTATGTATATCTTATCACCAGACACACTCTTCCATGCCAACACACACACACACACACAATCACAATATTTGTCTCTTTCTTCTTCTCTGTTCTTCATATTCTTCTTCTCTTTTATATGTTTTCTTCTTCTCTTCATATTCTTCTTCTCTTCGTATTCTTCTGCTCCTTCTCTTCGTATTCTTCTGCTCCTTCTCTTCGTATTCTTCTGCTCCTTCTCTTCGTATTCTTCTGCTCCTTCTCTTCGTATTCTTCTGCTCCTTCTCTTCTTATTCTTCTGCTCCTTCTCTTCGTATTCTTCTGCTCCTCTCTTATTCTTCTCTTCGTATCTTATTTTCTCTCATAATCTATTGTTCTCTTCATAATCTTATTTTCTTCATAATCTTATTCTTCTTTCGTAATCTTTTTCTCTTCATAATCTTATTCTTCTCTTCTAATCTTATTCTTCTCTTCGTAATCTTATTCTTTCTTCATAATCTTATTCTTCTCTTCATAATCTTATTCTTCTCTTCATAATCTTATTCTTCTCTTCATAATCTTATTCTTCTCTTCATAATCTTATTCTTCTCTTCATAATCTTATTCTTCTCTTCATAATCTTATTCTTCTCTTCATAATCTTATTCTTCTCTCATATCTTATTCTTCTCTCATCATTCTTCTTCATAATCTTATTCTTCTCTTCATCTATTCTTCTTCTAATCTTATTCTTCTCTTCGTAATCTTATTCTTCTCTTCATAATCTTATTCTTCTCTTCTTTCAATCTTATTCTTCTCTCTAATCTTATTCTTCTCTTCATAATCTTATTCTTCTCTTCATAATCTTATTCTTCTCTTCATAATCTTATTCTTCTCTTCATAATCTTATTCTTTCTATCTTTCTTCTTCAAATCTTATTCTTCTCTTCGTAATCTTATTCTTCTCTATATTATATCTTAATTATCTTTCTTATAATCTTATTCTTCTCTTCATAATCTTATTCTTCTCTTCGTAATCTTATTCTTCTCTTCGTAATCTTATTCTTCTCTTCATAATCTTATTCTTCTCTTCGTAATCTTATTCTTCTCTTCATAATCTTATTCTTCTCTTCATAATCTTATTCTTCTCTTCGTAATCTTATTCTTCTCTTCATAATCTTATTCTTCTCTTCATAATCTTATTCTTCTCTTCATAATCTTATTCTTCTCTTCATAATCTTATTCTTCTCTTCTAATCTTATTCTTCTCTTCATAATCTTATTCTTCTTCATAATCTTATTCTTCTCTTCATAATCTTATTCTTCTCTTAGTAATCTTATTCTTCTCTTCATAATCTTATTCTTCTCTTCATAATCTTATTCTTCTCTTCGTAATCTTCTTTTCTCTTACGCCTTTCCGAGTGGTACGTATAGTTAGTACGTAATATAATAATAATAATAATTCCTCTCGTACCGTTATACGTTACATAGGGCCTGCAAGCAATTTCTCCATACCGTTCAAAATGACGTCCTTTCTTGCAAGTTTCAGTAGCTCTTTTTAGAACGTATTACTAACATTTAATTTAGTTTTTTTTTACCTTTGTTTATTTATTTTTAAAATTCAGTTTTCCTTATGTAATATAGTACTCCCGCCTGCCCAGCGTGTTCGTTGCGCGTTAGACAACGGGTGATAAGCCCAATGTGAGTGCGGTTCAATTCCATGGGCTGACAGAAAATCACAGGCTTTCCAGATTTACGGTGTTCGTGGCCCCGAACCGAAGGGTTACGATGTCCATGGTACCGAGCCGGAAAACTGAAAGCTCAAGTGCTTTTGGATCGGAGATTTTTAAAAAAAAATTGCAAATTTAATATAGTACTAAAATTGTGAGTGACAAAGTCCGTTTTTTTCACTACAGATTTTGTATGTCATTTTTATTGATTAGGATTCTTATCACTTAATTATAGTGACGGGGTGGGTCGCCGTGTGTTGCCGGGGTCCTCAAGGGGAACAAAGAATAGTAACACTGCTACCTATAAAGCATGCCGTAAGAGCCGACTGTGGCAGAGGTCTAGAGAAGCTAACCTAGTAAATAAAAAGTATCGGATGTGAAAGCGAAACGACACCAACGTTCTAACTAACCACTAAACGACACCAGCGCTGTAACTAGCCACTAAACGACACCAGCGTTCTAACAAACCACTAAACGACACCAGCGTTCTAACTAACCACTAAACGACACCAGCGTTCTAACTAACCACTAAACGACACCAGCGTTCTAACTAACCACTAAACGACACCAGCGCTGTAACTAGCCACTAAACGACACCAGCGTTCTAACAAACCACTAAACGACACCAGCGTTCTAACTAACCACTAAACGACACCAGCGTTCTAACTAACCACTAAACGACACCAGCGTTCTAACTAACCACTAAACGACACCAGCGCTGTAACTAGCCACTAAACGACACCAGCGTTCTAACTAACCACTAAACGACACCATCGTTCTAACTAACCACTAAACGACACCATCGTTCTAACTAACCACTAAACGACACCATCGTTCTAACTAACCACTAAACGACACCAGCGTTCTAACTAGCCACTAAACGACACCAGTGCTGTAACTAGCCACTAAACGACACCAGTGCTGTAACTAGCCACTAAACGACACCAGTGCTGTAACTAACCACTAAACGACACCAGCGTTCTAACTAGCCACTAAACGACACCATCGTTCTAACTAACCACTAAACGACACCAGCGTTCTAACTAGCCACTAAACGACACCAGTGCTGTAACTAGCCACTAAACGACACCAGTGCTGTAACTAGCCACTAAACGACACCAGCGTTCCCTAATCTGCTAGCCACTAAACGACACCAGTGCTGTAACTAGCCACTAAACGACACCGCGCTGTAACTAACCACTAAACGACACCAGCGTTCTAACTAGCCACTAAACGACACCAGTGCTGTAACTACATCAACCAGTGCTGTAACAACCACTAAACGACACCAGCGTTCTAACTAGCCACTAAACGACACCAGCCCTGTAACTAACCACTAAATGACACCAGCGTTCTAACTAACCAATAAACGATGCCAGCATTCTAACTTAACCACTATATTACACCAGTATTAGTTGTGAGGAACAAGACTAGGAAAATTCGTGGCCCCCGACAGCCTATATTATCGGAGACCACGGAAAAAAATCGAGAACCACTATCAATTTGTCCTAATATCTCTTAGCATTTTTATCGCAAATTTTGCACCTATATAATTTAACATATGTAGCTACATTCATCTCTCCCCATTTACAACCTCCCGAGTAGCCACACTCACAAACACGCGCGCGAGCGCACACACTCGCACACAAAACATATGGCTATGTTTACATAATTTATCTCCTCGTCATACTCGCTAACTACAGAGTTAAGTACCAGCATGCACGAGCCCCCTGGTCCAGGAGTCACAAACAGCCGCTTTAACAGACGCGCTTAAAGAAACACATAACGCTCTATATTGGAATACTGTTTACTTTCGCGCGCTGTTTTAGATAACTTTTTAAAAAAATATCGTATCTGCTGTTTGCTATAGTATCATAAGTTAAGATCTCTACGTAGATCTATATTTTATTTATTTGTCTATCTAGTTCGGTATAGACAGAGTTGCCTGTCAAAATCGAGTTACCTGCCCATGTTTACTCTGTTTCGAATTTTTATGCAGCATAAACTATTGGATCAGTGGTTTTCAACCTTGGAGGTGAGCCTTTCTAGGGAGGCGTGAGGTGGTATCAGAAGAGACGTGATGCAGTATCAGAGGAGGTGTGAAATGTTATGAAAGTTTAGTGAATTTTATGTTTTAATACGTTTTTATACTAATTTGGGTTATTTTTCAGTTAAAATACGTGTTTTTTTCTCCCATTAAAACTGTACGTTCAACATTTCTTTTTTTTAAAAAAGTAACCAAGAATATCATTGAAGTTGATCTTTGTTGATACTTTTCTCAAATTTCTTATCAAAAATTAGTTTTTGTATTTTAAAAAAAGTGTACATTTTCTCACAGCCAATGTTAGTGTGTTTAGGGGGCGGTACTGTTATAACAGCAATGGCAAACTACTGAACCTATAAGTGGGGCCTAGAAAATCAACGACTCGTTTACTGTGGTTGATAACTACGTCCTGTAAAGGATATGCCACGACATTGTTATAACGCACAGAACGAGAAACGTGGTTTATTTTTCATTTGGTCTTTAGAAGTTACAGTTAATTTTGTTTGGGGGTGCAAAGAAGCGGGCACGAAAGTATTGTCTCATCTTCAAGTTGGGCCTCAAATGGTAACGGTTGAGAACCACGGTGTTGTGCTAATACACTGATGCCAATAGGGATTCACTTGGAAGCTTTGCCTGTCCGATAACCATCTTCTGTCTGTGCTCATTTTCTGAGATTCCTCACTTGTAAACCTCAGAGGTAGACTTATCAGGATTCTATTTCGGTTGGGATAATGTAGATAAATATAGGGAATTAGCAGGGATGTTAATAGTTTATCCATTCGTTGGAACTGTGGTTCAGGACCTCCCCGTGGGCATGGATACCTTGTCAAGTGAGGGATTTAGACCTAGTGATACTAGTCTGAATATTATGTTACAGGTTTTCTGTGATTAGAGGGAGAGATGATAGATAGATAGGGCTTACACTAAGATAAAGTGAGAGTTATTCGTGGAGGTCTCTGTAGCGCATGTACCTTCTTGAAGGTCGTCGACTCAATCCTCACTGCGTTTTCAATTCATGTGTTGATTATTTTTCAAAGATCCCTTAGTATTGTTGATGGAGCTACGGCGTTCGTGCTTTCGTGTGATACTCTCGGCAGGTAGCGTGCCATCTCTGCTGCGAGTGACCGAGCTATGTGGAAAAACCCGGTGCAATGAAGTCAATCCTTTAATAAATCAATTTTTTACAACGGATGATTTTGTTGTATTTAACATGGTCATTGATTGAGAGAAGCGTCAGGACGAGTGTATTAGAGCGTGGCCTCCATGCGGAAGACCTGTGTTCAATTCACGGTACGGCCAAGGATTGTTTTCTGTTGTGGGCATCAATGAAAAATGCTAACCTGAACAGCTTCGCGACGACTGCACTAGTCATGCGGTCATTACATTCTGCAGGCTCTCGTCCCTACTGTCCTACACCGCCATAAAAGCGGTACTACAGACAGTACCATTTGTCTTCTTCTATTGGTTGATTGATAAACGAATGAATGAAATACGTGCATTAGACGAACCGTACGTGTTGGAGGATCTAGACTACGCAGATGGCATCACTCTCAGACAGTCGATATGCTGATGCGCAGTACTAGACAGTCAATTATCAGAAACAGCCGAACAGATCAAACAAAATATAAAAATCCAGCAACAGTAAACTCGAGAGGGGAATTTCTTCTTCGAACGCTCCACATCGACGCACTAGTTAACCACTCTTTGTGATTTGTATGTGATCCGAGCTTAAGAGCGGTTGTGCCAGTTATGTGCCTACAAGTAGGATAGCACATCCGATTTCTGCGACGCTTTTTACTTACTAGGGTAGCTTCGCTAGGCCCCTATCTTAGCCGTCTCTTAGCCTTGTAGGTCGCAGTTTACTATTTTTTTGCTTTCCTTGAGAACCCCACAACACAAGGACGATGGTAATCATTGAAATTGTCCTGTAAGAAAAACCTTACATTATAACGGAATAAAAACATGTACATAAACCATAATTTCTAACGCCTACACGATTTTAGTTACATGAATGTAATCTGTAAACAGTTCCATGTAAGTGTTTCTCTTCTAGACAATTTGTACGTGTTGTTGTCTGGAAGTATCAGACAAGAGAGGTAACTATATCGCGAGACGTGCAAGTGTAGAGAGCTGTTTTTGAGTGCTTATACTTCCTGAAGACAAGATAGGAAATCTAAGTCGTCATATAATGCTTCTTACATTCGACTCTTTAGCTTTAGTTTGTATATAGATTATTATTCTTCTTCTTATAGCTAAGCTATCTCTGATATGGCATATCTGATACCTGGTGTACACCTACAAGTACTCACACGGGAGTGCCAGCAAATACTTGATAACAGTAAGTGGTACTAGATGGAATCTATATTTGAATTTTGCTTCATGTACGAGTTTCATAAAGTACGCCAGGAGTTTTATCATCGCTTTGTGATTGGACGATCGTTTTTAGTCTGCTAGCTGTAGTTCTTATCCAGCTCAAAGATCAACGCGCGTACGAGCGAGTGAGCTAGAAAACTGACCGAGCGAGCTGATTTGGCAGTGGATTGCATGCATTTGACGCAGTGTTAATATGCTTATATCATTAATGTATTGCCAATGATCAATTCTTATTATGTGGGCTTCCCCACAAGACATACAATGATATGTCAAGTCAATCTGCTGTATTTCAACGGTTGTGTGTGATCACGTTTGTGTGTACATTTAATTTTGGATATTGATTCTATGTTTCTGAAGTTCATGGACATATTGATTCTAATCGATCGTGTTCAATCTTATACTAGCGACTGTTTTTAAACATTGTCTAGAAGCGATCTAATCTTAAGTGGTGATTTGGATTCAGACCATATTACTAGTCAGTTCTGATACCATACTACAGTATAGTTCAGTAGATGTGATGATATAAAGTTTAGTTTTATATTCCTCAAATTTTATCAGTATTCCATCTGTCAGTGCCGCAGTGGCGTAGTTGTTAGTGGACTCGCTTCTTATGCGCGTGGTCAGGGTTTAATTCCACAGTGGCATGGAATATTGTTCCGACCGTAACGGCTCTAATGTCGATCACGCCTCAATTGGGTACCAGAAAAAACATTTGAGATTTAAAGACGGCCGGTGGGATGTTGACCACATCACCCATTGTTTGCCGACGGTAAAATGAAAAAAATGCAGACCTAACATCGTATATACATCCAGGTATGAAAAAGCATCTGTTTAAAAAAAAAATTTCTTCTTAAGTCAGAATAAGAGATTTCTTGAACTCTCGTTTGAATGAGCTTCATAAACAGTGTTTTACACCTCCTCTGTTATCTCTGAGGTCCTCTCAATCATTTCATCTGTACAAATTTGCGTTCTAAAATAGGGGTCTTAAAGGCGAAGGATTGATTTCATTGCTCCGTGTTTTCGTATATCGGCAGAAATGGTACGCTACCTGCCAAGAGTGTTGCTCAAATCTGCAACTCCGTAGATGCAGCAACAAACTATGTAGATGCAACAACAAACTCCGTAGATGCAACAACAAACTCCGTAGATGCAACAACTAACTCCGTAGATGCAACAACAAACTCCGTAGATGCAACAACAAACTCCGTAGATGCAACAACAAACTCCGTAGATGCAACAACAAACTCCGTAGATGCAACAACAAACTCCGTAGATGCAACAACAAACTCCGTAGATGCAACAACAAACTCCGTAGATGCAACAACAAACTCCGTAGATCCGACAACAAACTCCGTAGATCCGATGAATCTCCGCAAATAATTGCATATGTTGTTGAGTCCGGATTGAAACGTACAACCTTCAGAAAGCCAGTCAAATATCTTAGCCACTTCAACATAGAGCCCCGGAATTTGTGTTCTATTGGACAATATTCTCTCAGGTTATATGAGATTAACTAACAACCCATGTGGTCATCTGTAGCTTAGGCGGTAGTGAGCTCGATCACAACCCAAGCGTACCTGGTTCAAACTCTACGGCAGGCAGTTTGGAAGCAAATTCCGCGGAATTTTTACGAAAAGTAAAATTAGCCATTACCGTTCAGAAAACAACAAACTACTGAACGTATAACTGTTGCCTAGAAAATCAAGGACTCGTTTACTGTGGTTGATATCTACGTCCTGTAAATTATATGCCACGATCTCTCACTAACAACCCAAACATATCAATCCAAAATTGCTCTGATACAGACCTATCAATCAAGTGCATTGTCGTTTGGCGTAGGCGATCATGTCTCTCCACATCTGTCTGCCTCTGGTACAATACATCAACTCCGTCACTGAACCATTGCCGATCCACGACTTCAAGCCGTCCGGAATTGTGTCCCTTTGTTTCCCTCTTATCTCTCTTCCCCTGTATTTTGCCTGTTGTAAGCAAATGTTCTTAACTGCGCCTTCTAATTATGTGTCCGAAAAACCTTGATTGTCTGCTTCTTATTCGATTGATTAGATTTCAATATGAATCTGTCTCCGACAAGATCTCTTCATTGGTCTTTCTATCTGAGCATGGAACTTTCAACATTCTTTTGAGAAACCACATTTCTGTGTCTTCCAATGTTCTTACAATTTGTCTGTTCATTGTCCATGTCTCACTGCCATATTGTTACAGATTAAAAATGAAAATCGTGGCATATCCTTTACAGGACGTAGCCATCAACCACAGTAAACGAGTTGCTGATTTTATAGGCACCACTTATACGCTCAGTAGTTTGCCATTGCTTTCTGAACGGTGATGTATATTTTTATTCTTTCGTAAAATCTAACGGAAACGAATTTTCTTCCAAACTTGCCCACTCCGGAGTTCGAACCAGATACGCTTGTGTTTGTGATCGAGCTCACTAACATTGTTACAGATGCTCCAATAAAAAACGGACATAACGCTTAGGAAACAATCTCCGCATTATGTTCCACTTAAAGCACTGAATTTTAAAAAAAAACCAACCGCATCCCGTATGTTCCATTTGAAACGTAAAGAAATAAGAGTGGGATTCATGCCTTCATGTGAAAGGATTTCTTACAAGATATATATCTTGTGAGTGCACTTCTATATTTCATGGCCTACGCTATGTTAAGCGCTGGTGGATGTGTTATATATCTCTCTCTATGAAGTAGAGTCAAATAAGTGGTTAGTTATCATTGCCTAAAATGTTATCTTGTCTCTGGTTACATTGAGAGATTAACTATTCCAACAGAGAACTGACTCTTCAGTATTCTGGTTTGTATGAGTATGTTTAGTTCTCTCTCACTTGAGTAGAGGTAGTTCTGTTTTACATGGGTAAATGCAGTTTGAAGGTTGTAGACGTGTGTGTAGGAGTAGTAGTAGTAGTAGTAGTAGTAGTAGTAGTAGAAGTGGTAGTTGTAGTTGCAGTAGTAGAGATAGTTCTGTTTTACACGGGTAGATGTAGTTTGAAGGTTGTAGACGTGTGTGTAGTAGTAGTAGTAGTAGTAGAAGTAGTAGTTGTAGTAGTACAGGTAGTGTGTAGTTTGGTGTTGTTATACAGTAATGAGTACTGGAAAATGACCCACAACATCTTACTCAAGTTGAGGGTGTCTCTGTTGAAAAGTGGTTACGCCATTGCATTGCGTTCTGAAGGTTGTAGGTTTGAATCCGAATGTCGTCGCTCAATTTACTTCTACATTTTTTCCTAGAGATTTCTAAGATTATTACTGAAGCCACGGAGTTTGTGCTCTGTGAAACGCTCGGCAGATGGTTTATTCTTTCTGCCGATAGGGCGTAGCCACATGGGAAAACCCGATGCAATAAACCAACCCTTCACTCTTAGACTACTTGAAACCCTGAATCCCAACTATAAAGTTGATCAAATTCAGTGCTGTCAATTTGTTCCTACAGTACGGGGGTCTCTACAGTGTAGAGGTTAGATTCAGTGCTGTCAATTTGTTCCTACAGTACGGGGGTCTCTACAGTGTAGAGGTTAGATTCAGTGCTGTCAATTTGTTCCTACAGTACGGGGGTCTCTACAGTGTAGAGGTTAGATTCAGTGCTGTCAATTTGTTCCTACAGTACGGGGGTCTCTACAGTGTAGAGGTTAGATTCAGTGCTGTCAATTTGTTCCTACAGTACGGGGGTCTCTACAGTGTAGAGGTTAGATTCAGTGCTGTCAATTTGTTCCTACAGTACGGGGGTCTCTACAGTGTAGAGGTTAGATTCAGTGCTGTCAATTTGTTCCTACAGTACGGGGGTCTCTACAGTGTAGAGGTTAGATTCAGTGCTGTCAATTTGTTCCTACAGTACGGGGGTCTCTACAGTGTAGAGGTTAGATTCAGTGCTGTCAATTTGTTCCTACAGTACGGGGGTCTCTACAGTGTAGAGGTTAGATTCAGTGCTGTCAATTTGTTCCTACAGTACGGGGGTCTCTACAGTGTAGAGACTAGATGCTCGCCTCTCCTCCCAAAAGTCACCGGTTCACTTCCTCGTGGAGCCACCTTGATATTTTTTCCAGAGATCTGAAAAACCCATACTCGGACAAAATTCATTAGAAGAGATTAAAAATAAAATTCCTACAAAATATCTTCACCACCTCCAAATCTCGTCGGTGACCCTCGTCCGTGCTACGGTGTTCGTGCACTGCATGTGAAATCTTGCTGTGTAAGAAAGAGATGAGAGCACACATAGTTGCCGAAGTGCAATGATGATGGTTCTATCTATCAATCAACCCTACAATTATATCCTTCAGCTGCCATGTATTTTATGTTTCTTATCGTTTCATATTTATTCTATCGATTTTCCTAGTTGTAGTACATGTGTTCCAATCCACCTATTCTCACAATACGCATAACATTGACCACTTAAACACATTAACAACTGCACACTTCTATCCCTTCCTTACGATGGGCATTGTATCCAAATATACCAGTTATCAATTCTCAAATTTGACATGATAAATTGCTGCAATAATTGGCCGCAATCGGAAATACTGTTATCGGTGTGAAAACTGTAATTGTTACTAGCCTCTTCTAGACTATTTATTTCCGTTTCTATTATTCAACAAATAAATAAATAATCCAGGTGATCTTTTGTTATTGACTGCCTCGTGTTGTTGTTTGCTTTTGCGTGAGTCAGGTGTGTAGAATTAGGCTCTGCTAGAGCATCTGCTATTACCTGGACCATTACGTGGATCGAATCTAAATAATAATCTTGTCCATGTGATTAATGTCAGTAGATTAATGGGTTGCAGGTTAAGATTTAGTAGATTAAGAAGCTGTAGATTAGGGTTTAGTAGATTAGGGTGTTGTAGATTTTATAATCATGTTATCAGTCACTTATTGGGCTTTTGTGGTTAAGCTGTGGTGAACTCGATCACAATCCAAGGGTACATGGTTTAAACACCGCGGCGGGCAGTTTAGAAGCGAATTTTTATGAATTGTTACGAACGGTAAAATAGATCTGACCGTTCAGAAAGCAAGAGCAAACAAATGAACAAATAAGTGATGCCTAGAAAATCAACGACTCGTTTACTACGGTTGATGGTGACGTTATGTCAAGGATATGATTTTCATATCACTCACTTTTCATTATCACGACTCGTTTACTACGGTTGATGGCGACGTTATGTCAAGGATATGATTTTCATATCACTCACTTTTCATCATCATCAAATAGCTTGTCCTGAGCAGAACTTTGCCACCCCAACAGTCCTCCAGAATTTCTCTCTCATAGGCCAGATGTCCTGCCGTCATGCTCAAACCATTAGTTACATCCTGAATCCATATTCTCCGTGGTCTTCCTCCTCTTCTCTTTGCTGGTATGCCTCCTTCCATGATGGTCTTCTCCAGTCCTTCGTGTCTTTTTATATGTCCAAAATATCTCATTTTTCTCTTTATTATTTGTAGCATCAACCAGTTTTCTTTAATTTTGAGTTTTTTCTGGATATATCTATTTGTTCTCTTCTCTGTTCAAGATATACGAAGGACTCCTCTGTAACACTTACATTCAAAAGCACATATATGTTTTTCCACTGCTTTAATAAATGTCCATGCTTCACATCCATACGTTGCCACTGGGAATATACATGCTCTTAGTATTCTGATCTTTATTTTCTTATCAGTTCCGTTCCATACTGTTTTGAGTTGTTTAATTTTTTGTAAAGCCATGTTTGTTCTTCTTTTAATTTCCTTCATCTCATTTCCATCTGTTGTTAGCAGTGAACCAAGATATTCAAAACTGTTCACATTTTCTACTTTCTCTCACATTACTACATTAGATATTAATTATATGATCAATCACTTCCCAGTATAACATGATAAACTCATCATTTTACCAAACATTTCTCAGTACTCGTCTTTTACAATACAATCATCACACTAATTCCTTCTCTTCACACTTTCTGTCTAGACAATGCTTCCAGACGAGCCTCTTCTTTTGGCAACCACATCCGACAATCGATCTCTCCGAGTTCTGTGGTCCTCAATGGCCTGATTGCTTGTTTGTGTGAGTTCTAGGCAAGGTGTATGAATTACCCAACGTACAATGGCTTTGCCAGTTCCGATTGTTCTCAATCTCTTCGCGTTGTCCGTAGTCACGAAAGATTATAATGCTTTACCCGCCGTGTTTCTAGTTTGTGCGGATTTCGTGTTGTCATATAGTCTCAACATTGCTTGAATATGATAGAATAGTTGGCAATAGACTAGACGTGAACACACGGAACTAACCAGGGTGAAGTACACGACAGGAGACCAGATAGAAACACACAGTACTAGATAGAAACACATGGGACTAGATTAGTGATCATTGACAATCATAATCATTATACTCTGGACAGGTACATATTTGCTCAGATCACCTCAACATTTCCATCAGCATAACGTGACTGATCACTCCAGTTCTGTGTTGATTGATCAAATTTCTTGTATCACTATTAAAGTGGTCATACCTGACAGTTCCCAGTTTCACTATCATTTACTTCGCTATGAATAAGGATGTGGATTCATACTTATCTGTTAAAAATTTTTTTTTATCGATTCGATCTGCTGCTTCTATAGCATTGATGATTTCTGCCATATCCATTAACTATCCTTCCTCGACCACTGCTGTATCAGCCAGGTGATCTGCTCGCTCGTTGCCTTGTACTCATTCCGTACACTCATCCTGTACAAAAATAAAGGTTAAATGTGTCATTTAGGATATGCTCAATGTGATATGTCATTCCTGCCTTATATAACCATCCTCAACTTTCTTGAGCATATTCATTGAGTCGCTTAGTGGATTATTATGAATAAGATATGGAGATGAAGTTAGAATAGGAAATGCATGAATTGTAGGCGGCTTTTGGCAGATGCACCAAGAAGCATCCCATCTTTCATTAAAAAACAGAGCTTAGAAATATACAGAGAATACAATGCTATACCTGTTTTATGGATTGTACCAAAGCGCACCACTATGTACTCTCTTCTCGTCCACAATTGACTTCTTTATAGAAGTGTTGTGTGTGTGGGAGGGGGGATGTAACGACCTTGTGTGTGCTTGTTCTAAGGCACTTTGTAATCTGTAATTCATTTTCTTAAGGCTGTTCGTGATGCCGTTTCTTCCCCTTGCTTTGTACTCGTTATATTGTTTTAGTGTCTCTCCCTGTGTTAGTCGATATCAGTGTATTCTTGTCAGGTGTCCAAACAATTTAATCTGTTATTTTATCACATCTCCACTACTTGTGTCAACTTTCTTGACATTACTAATCACCATATACCTATCCACTATCACTACATCAGTATATTACAAGTCTACTGATGCACATAGTTTTCTCCTTTATACTTCTTCCCATCACCAGGCTTGTCGTAACTCTTTGCAATTCTCGCAGCTCTTGCGCCTTCGTCGCCTATGTAGCGAGGACGATGATTTTCTTGATAGAGCTCGCGAGATGCTTGATTTCTTCCGCAGACGCCTATACCCGGAAAAGGTGCTTGTATCGGCTATGTATCGAGTTCAGAAAATCACTCGACAGCAGGCCCTTAGCAGCCAACATAGGACTACTAACTCTGACAGAGTAAAACTTGTCTTGACTTTCCACCCCCATAGTTCACTGGTGAAAAATGTTTTATTCCGTCATCTGTCGATCCTGAAGTCAGATCCTGAGACCCGTTCAGTCTTCCCCAACTACCCTTTGGTGGCTTACAGACGGGACAGAAGTCTTAAGGATATGTTGGTACACAGTCGCCTTAAGTCCAATATCCAGGCTCATTTTGGCACTGTCCAGTGTGGTCGTCGGCTTTGCAACACGTGTGCTTATGTGATACAGACGCGTACTGTATCTTTTCCTTTAGCCACGTTTGTTATTGGCGATGGTTTCACATGCGAGTCCCGTAATCTTATCTATGGCATTATCTGTAAGCGGTATAACAAGGCTTATATCGGCGAGACAGACAAGAGGCTCAGTGACCGATTCGCCCAACACTTGCTCGACATACGCGAGTGCTCTGTGACCCCTGTAACCACCCATTTCAATGATACTGGCCATTTAGGAGCTCACGATGTACAGGTCACAGCCATCCGATCATGTTCCTCCGATTATCGCAGTCGATTTGCTCTGGAGAATCGGTTGATTTCGTTGTATGGTACCTTGCGACCCATGGGCTCAACGTATTACATTCCTATGCTTCTTAGTACTTTCTCTTCCCATGCCTTGTAATCTATATGGGTATATGTTGCATGTATTCAAGTTATATATTTACTAGATTTTTCATTGTTTCTCTTCCGTTCTATTTCTAGTTTTTATGTGTGATTTTTGTGTTTCATTTATTTCGTTATTCGTTTTTATTCCCAGATTTTCATTCCCAGATTTTCATTAGAAACGTTTGTATGTAGTCGTCCATATGTTTTTTTAAAATTCGTCACTCCTGTTGTTCGTTTGCTTGATAAAGGCCTTGTTGGTCGAAACGTTGCTGTATTTTGTCATTGTTTTTGTAATTTGTAAAACTACAGTACTTTGTGATTACGTGTTTTGCCAATCAAATAGTTTTACTGCAGTCTCATCCAATTTGACATGCGAATCATGGACCATTGCATAAAAATTGAAAAATGAAATCGAATCGTGTGAAATCAAGTGCTACAGACAAATTCGTAGAAAGAAACTTCTGTAGAAAGAAGAGAAACGCACTGTATACATCCTAGAAAACCTGAATATCGAGGAACATTGACTCACAAACAATATTGTGTCACAGAAGCTGAAATATGTTTTGCTCACATTAAACGTTGCATGAGTTTAGAGAAAGCAAGTATGAAACGAATTATTCCTAGAAGTCTAGGCGAGGGACGACCATGACGACGGTGACAACGTATTAAATAAAGTTGGAACATGTCAACTAAGCTTTGGGGAAATCTGACAGACCTGAAGCTAACTGCCCAGTTTGTGGTCCACAGTAAACTAAGCGCATGACCTGAGATCGCTGAAGAAGAAGAAGATGTCAACAGGATATTAAGTAAACTTTGAACATGGTAATTTAATAGGCAACTGGGTAGAGATCGAGAGTTATGGACGAGCAGTGGTGAGAGCTCTGTTCTACATAGAGCATACAATCTAGTAGGCAACTGGGTAGAGATCGAGAGTTATGGACGAGCAGTGGTGAGAGCTCTGTTCTACATAGAGCATACAATCTAGTAGGCAACTGGGTAGAGATCGAGAGTTATGGACGAGCAGTGGTGAGAGCACCGTTCTACATAGAGCATACAATCTAGTAGGCAACTGGGTAGAGATCGAGAGTTATGGACGAGCAGTGGTGAGAGCACCGTTCTACATAGAGCATGCAATAGGAGGCGTATTGTTTGTGCCGGTGTGTATGCTTGTGTGGAGGCGCTATGTTGTGTTTGTGTATGAATGTGTGATTGTATGTGTGTATAAGCTAAATCTGTGAAATGTGAAATTAAATATAAAGAGAGGCACAGTTTGTCAACATTGAACTAGACAAAGGGCGGGGTGAGAGTACAATTTATTTGTTAAGAGAATGAGAGACCGGGTGTGTTAGAGAAAAGTGAGTGGGAGGTATAAATTAGCATTAGAGAGAATGAAAGACGAAGTGTAGCATAGAAAAGTGAGAGGTATAGTGAATGAGAAAGAGTGAGTGAGGGAGGTGTGGAAGTCAAATATAGGGGAATGAGAGATATACAGAGTGTGAGAAAGTGAGTGAGGGAGGTGTGGAAGTCAAATATAGGGGAATGAGAGATATACAGAGTATGAGAGAGTGAGGGAGGTGTGGAAGTCAAATATAGGGGAATGAGAGATATACAGAGTGTGAGGGAGGTGTGGAAGTCAAATATAGGGGAATGAGAGATATACAGAGTATGAGAGAGTGAGGGAGGTGTGGAAGTCAAATATAGGGGAATGAGAGATATACAGAGTATGAGAAAGAAGGAAGAAAAGAGTGCTAGCGAGATAGGGTGTGTGAGGAAAGGATGTGTGCTTTTATGTAAGAGTGAGAGAGTTCCAGTGAGTAAGTGAACGTGTCTGAGTAAGAGAGAGAAAGGAGATAAATAGAGGGAGAAGAGATAAAGAGAGAGAGAAATATAAAGAACAGCATTTACGAAGTGCTTGCTTATTTTTCCCACAATTTCAGCAAATCCTTTAGTGCTGGAACGTAGAAGGAGACGTAGATACCGGCAGAGGTCGAACAGAACGGAAACCGTGCCAAAGTTTTATCGATTCTATACATCCTGACTCGGGAATATATAAATATACATATACTCCCCTTTATTATATCTCAAACCAGGGTCTATCTTTATGTCCTCTCCGTATAAGTGCCCTTTTCTTAGCGGCTTGATATTAAACGTGATAAACTTTATTCCACGCAGGAGTCAATCTCTTCTCTACTCGTTCTGCGCAAGTCAGATCATTTTTTTAAACCATGTAGTGAGCTCATCAGTTTGTGTGTACTAGATTTTATTTCTACTATTTGTATCTTTCTGCTGGTATTTGTACTGTATGTTGGCTTGCGTGTTTAATCAAGGATATAGCAGATATAGGAAGGAGGAAGGGGGTTTACGACTGTTCTTAATGTAGCTGATTCGGGGAATTTACCCAAAAATCAGGTAAATTACGAACGAATGACAGTGTGCAGCTGCATGATTTTATGTAAGGAAGGATATATTATTATTTATTTGATTAGTGTTATTAACATTACAGCAGGTTTGTATTAGATAGACACACGTATTTCAAACGTTTGATTGTACAATTAGGAAGTCTCTATGACAAAGTGGTTAAGCCGTCGTCTTGCGTTCCGTGGGTCTTAGGTTCGAATCCCGACCACCACCACGTTCTGTTGGTATGTGCATTTTTAAAACCAGAAATCCCTAGGCTTTGTGCAATGAAGTCAATTATTTGTCTTTCGACATCCAGCGAAATGGCGACACCTTTGATCATTTCTCTAATGATCACGCCTCTGATTATTAAAGTGTAATTAATATCCGAATAGTTCATGTATACATGGGTAACATTTTACAGGACGTTCATAGGTAAGTGTTGGTGCAGAATAGACAAGTTAATATCGTACGACAATCTTACTAAACAAGTACTCGAGGAAAGAACCACAAGTGAGCTTACGTAACAACGCTGGGATTAGAAAGTACATATACATACATTTAAGAATAGTATAGCAAGCATGTGACCGTCTGTAGCTTAAGCGGTAGAGAGCTCGATCACAACCCAAGCGTACCTGGTTCAAACTCCGCTGCAGGCAGTTTGGAATCAAATTTGTCCGAGTCAATTTTTACGAACGGTAAAATTAGACCTCACCGTTCAGAAAACAATGGCAAACTACTGAACGTATAAGTGGTGCATATAAAATCGACGACTCGTTTACTGTGGTTGATGAAGATCACATGTGTAAAGCAAATGCCGCGATTTATATTCAAAACAAATATCCTGAAAGAATTCGAATTTTTTTAAAAAAAACGGACTTATCTTTCAGCTCTGTCAAAAAGACTTTAAAATTCTCTTCTTCAGTTTTTAACTCCCAACGAAGCACAAGTCTTCCAGAAATTTCTTTCAGCTCTTCCTCTCTCTTGCCATCCCTTCCGATTCTTTCCACGTTTTACTTATTCTTTTAATATCAGCCTTCAGCTCTTTTCTCCATGTCTGTCTAGGCCTTTCCCTACTCCTCTTTCCCTGCGGGTTCCAAAACAGTGCATGTCTTGCAATGTTTCCAGTCGGTCTCATCATTGTATGTCCTATCCATCTCCAACGTCTCTTCCTTAGCTCTTTATCCATCGGTATCTGCTTAGTTCTTTCTCCACCGGTATCTGCTTAGTTCTTTCTCCACTGGTATCTGCTTAGTTCTTTCTCCGAGTTCCTGGTTTATACTTTGAACTTCCTTGCTGCATTATTGTGACGTTAAATGTTGAAAAGGAAAATACTTCTTTGAGAAACATTGAAACGTACTTTAATGAGAGAGGCGAAAAATACCGGTCTCAATTCTATAAACGAGTTGCCCATGAAGGCAGCGTTATAAAGAAATTGCCTGTATGTTTTATGTAACGTCGAACGGCACGAGATGAGTACAAAATTGTATCAATAGGCGACACTAACATCCTATTTTTTATCAATTGTAATTTGTCCAGCTCAGATTGTGTTAAACATCTATTTGTGCCCGCTCTAATATGTCTAAGCCGACAGACTCCCATTGTTGTCAACTTCCATTTTCTCATTGTTACTTCATTCTCAGCAGAATTTTCCTAATCTTTGACTGATATTTTCAAATAAATATCATTACATGATCATTAGTTTTGTGAATAACAACATCTGTTGTGATATTCTAGGACAGTGTTTCCCAAACTGTGGTTCGCAAGGTACTCACAGTGGCTACTCAAACACTTGAAGAAATATTATGATCTCTGACATTTCAAATAGAAAATAAATTTAAAAACATGTATAAAAACAATGGTAAACTAATTCCGATGCGAAATCAAAGCACCAACACCACACCGAAGTCTAAATGTCTGACAGAACAAAATCAAAGATCATTTGGAGTTTCCCGCAGTCTGAGAAATTTGAGCCGTCTTGACTTGGTGTAGGGTAATACTAACTGCATCGCAAGAAGATTTTCATATATAGAAACTTTTAGAGATCCGCGCCAGCAAGGGGGTCCGCGGTAATGCACAGTTTGGGAACCGCTGTTCTAGGATGAGAATAATGAGTTTTTAAAACATAACAAACCTCAGGGGAAGCAATGAATATGATCACTAAATAGACAGTTGACAAGTATTAGGGGCTTCTGTGAAGAAGAAAATGACTCGAACCACTACCCATATTTCTTACGGCACCCATTGTGATATTGTAAGGAGCAGTTCTTTTCTGATTTTGTGTTTGTTTGTTATTAATGTTGTAGCTTGTTCAAATAATTTATTAACAGAAAGCTGGTTTGAAAATGATTGGTTAGAAAGAATAACTGTTGTAGTCTCCTGGTGATAGAACATGATGCTAGTTTGATTTATTCAGTGCTTCCCATTACATTGTGTTGACTACCTTTTAGTGGATTACTGTCTGTGATTGAGTGATTTATTTGTAGACTAGTAAATATAGCAGCATTCATTCCTCGTACAGGGGAAGCAACAAAGCTAATTGTGGAGCAGGTAACTCCCATTAACGGAAATATATGACTTCCGGTTTCTGAGAGATTTTGGTTAACAATAGTTTAATGGACGGAAGTTGGTAAGGATTGTGCCATCACTATGATGTGCTTTTGTGAATGCAGATCTTGCCTATTGAAGAATGGTGTTAGGATACATTCGGAACAAGCTATGTTGACCCTGCTTAGTACAATCAGCAACATACAATGTATCTGCTGCCGAGTATAAGTGACCACATACACTGGAACTGCTAAGTTCATTTGGTCATATACAGTTTCAGTTTGGAATATCTTCATTGCACTCCGGATATGTCCGTAGGTGCTCTCATTGACACTATCTCCAACAGCGTCCAGCGACTGATCGTACCAGTTCGATTTTGATTGATGAGCCTACTCATTTACCTATTGTGCTGTTCTTTTCTGGCCACTCCAATCTTCAAACCCAGTTCTTGCAATCTAGCAGTTGACGTGGATTGGTTTCAATGAAATTTTCTTTTCGGCCACCCTCTATGAGGGCGCTCAAAATATTGTAAAATGTCGTTGCCGAGTACAATTGACAACATATCATGGATCTACTAAGTGCCTTCAGACACCTTGATTGTTAAATAAGTACAATTGACAGAGCACCCTGGATTCGTTTAGTTCAGTTTGTCGTTCACGTACTGGTTGGAATATGGAAGAGAAAGCGGAGTTTGAGTCTCTGTGTGACTATGAAGGCAACGACGGCTACATGGTAGGTACTGTTGTTGCTGTTGTCGTACACGTCATCAATTGTTCAGTCTAGAAACATGTTACATGATACTATTGTAGTCTTGTGTTACGTACCATCTTTTGTTCAGACTCTTGTTGTTATGTGGTCTCTTTCAAGATTTCAATGTATACGTATATTTTGGTATACTTCTTCCAAATGTATATGCGATGCATTCTTAGTAATACATAATGTATTCCGGTGTATTTCTGTAAATCATTCGTCTTCAGGCGTAAAAAAAATAACATTCACTCACCCCAGTACAAAAAAAATATATATATACTCTCGTTTCCTCACACAATCAAGCTCATTCCTCACACAATCAAGCTCATTCCTGCACACATAAACTCTTTCCCACTGTATCGCATTCTCTCTCTCTCTCTCTCTCTCTCATGCACACACACACACACACATACATTTGTTCATTCTTTTTCTATCTCACACATGATTACTCTCATTCTACCACACCAAGCACACACACACACACACACAAGCACACACAAGAGAGAGAGAGAGTAAAGTAATCAAATAGTTAGGTGCATACTGTTGTTATCTTTCCATATTTGCCCCTCACGTTTAAGTGATAGTTGTGATGAACAGTTTGGTTATGTGTTGAGTATAATAGAAGGTGCTGAACGGTTCAGATTTCTAATGGGTCGCCGAGTACCTTCCCCAGGTAAAACGATACACTTAAGTGGTGCCGACTCTGAAAGCAAGTTGCAGAATTACAGCTGCTAAACCTAGCTCATTATTGTCTTGTTGAGTTTGGCTTAGTTCCACGCAAACTCTCTGTCAGTGCAGACGGTTGATTGTTGAATTTTGTTGAAGTATATTTGCTATGTTTGTGTGAGGAGCGTCTGGTCGATTGGATTAGAGCGCGGCTCCAATGCGGGAGACCTGTGTTCATTTCACGCTATTTTTTTCTGTTATTGGCATTAATGAAAAATCCTAACCTGGACGACTGCGCTAGCCATGCGGCCATTACATTTCTCAGGCTCTCGTCCCACCTGTCTTACACTGCCTAAAAGCAGTACTACAGGCAGTAACGATAGTTTTAAACAAATATTTACTGTTAATGATGATATTTGTCAGTTACAAGTATGATGATATTTGTCAGTTACATATATCATGGTAATGATGATATTTGTCAGTTACAAGTATCATGGTAATGATGATATTTGTCAGTTACATGTATCATGATAATGATGATATTTGTCAGTTACATGTATCATGATAATGATTATATTTGTCAGTTACATGTATGATAATGATATTTGTCAGTTACAAGTATAATAATGATATTTGTCAGTTACATGTATCATGATAGTGATGATATTTGTCAGTTACATGTATCATGATAATGATGATATTTGTCAGTTACATGTATCATGATAGTGATGATATTTGTCAGTTACATGTATCATGATAATGATGATATTTGTCAGTTACATGTATCATGATAATGATGATATTTGTCAGTTACATGTATCATGATAATGATGATATTTGTCAGTTACATGTATCATGATAATGATGATATTTGTCAATTACATGTATCATGATAATGATGATATTTGTCAGTTACAAGTATGATAATGATATTTGTCAGTTACAAGTATCATGGTAATGATGATATTTGTCAGTTACATGTATCATGATAATGATGATATTTGTCAGTTACAAGTATCATGATAATGACGATATTTGTCAGTTACATGTATCATGGGAATATGATATTTGTCAGTTACATGTATCATGATAATGATATTTGTCAGTTACAAGTATAATAATGATATTTGTCAGTTACATGTATCATGATAATGATGATATTTGTCAGTTACATGTATCATGATAATGATGATATTTGTCAGTTACATGTATCATGATAATGATGATATTTGTCAGTTACAAGTATCATGATAATGATGATATTTGTCAGTTACAAGTATCATGATAATGATGATATTTGTCAGTTACAGTATATGATAATGATATTTGTCAGTTACAAGTATCATGATAATGATGATATTTGTCAGTTACAAGTATCATGATAATGATGATATTTGTCAGTTACATGTATCATGGTAATGATGATATTTGTCAGTTACATGTATCATGATAATGATGATATTTGTCAGTTACATGTATCATGATAATGATGATATTTGTCAGTTACATGTATCATGATAATGATGATATTTGTCAGTTACATGTATCATGATAATGATGATATTTGTCAGTTACATGTCATGATAAATGATATTTGTCAGTTACAAGTATCATGATAATGATGATATTTGTCAGTTACATGTATCATGATAATGATGATATTTGTCAGTTACATGTATCATGATAATGATGATATTTGTCAGTTACATGTATCTGGAATGATGATATTTGTCAGTTACATGTATCATGATAATGATATTTGTCAGTTACAAGTATAGATATATGATATTTGTCAGTTACATGTATCATGATAATGATGATATTTGTCAGTTACATGTATCATGATAATGATGATATTGTCAGTTACAGTATCATGATAATGATGATATTTGTCAGTTACAAGTATGATAATGATATTTTGTCAGTTACAGTATCATATAATATGATATTTGTCAGTTACAAGTATGATAATGATATTTGTCAGTTACAAGTATCATGATAATGATGATATTTGTCAGTTACAAGTATGATAATGATATTTGTCAGTTACATGTATCATGATAATGATGATATTTGTCAGTTACATGTATCATGATAATGATGATATTTGTCAGTTACAAGTATGATAATGATATTTGTCAGTTACAAGTATCATGATAATGATGATATTTGTCAGTTACAAGTATCATGATAATGATGATATTTGTCAGTTACAGATCATGATAATGATGATATTTGTCAGTTACATGTATCATGATAATGATGATATTTGTCAGTTACAAGTATCATGATAATGATGATATTTGTCAGTTACATATATCATGATAATGATGATATTTGTCAGTTACAAGTATCATGATAATGATGATATTTGTCAGTTCAATATCATGATAATGATATATTGTCAGTTAAGTATCATGATAATGAATGATGATATTTGTCAGTTAATATCAGAAATGGCTGGTCAACTATTAGTACAACTGTTAAAAGAAGAAGATGGAGATATGTTGGGCATACCTTGAGATGAAACCATTAAAGAATACCAAAGGAGTCATTGAAGTGGGAGGTATAGGGTTCAAGTCAGAGAGGACGCACTAGGTAAACCCTGAAGCGAACGTTACTGAGATAGGCAAGAAATATCAGACTCAATTCCATGCAAGAGATCGAGCGAGTTGCCTAGGACAGAGCGGTATTGAGAAATTACTTACATGCCTTATGATAGGTGATATATATATATATATATATATATATATTTTATATATATATATATATATATATATATATATAGTCAGTTAAAAGTATCATGATATTAATGATCTATATTAGTTATCAGTGTCATGATATTATTTGTCATTTACCAGTATCATAATGATGATATGTGCCAAGTTCCATTCTCATGAAATGCTGTATCTATCCGCTAGTAGTTAAAGTTTTCAACACTGTACTACCACCATCAACTGCGTGCTAACAGTATCTATCAACTGTCTACCACATTAGTACATAGTATTACAGTGTGTCAGATCATATTACAGTTCGCTTCTTTAACGAAGATTGCCTGCAACATATCTCCAATACAGCCGATCTTTTCGCGTACTAATATACACTGACATTCTAGAAGCGGGACCCAGGAAACCCCGTACAATGAATTCAATCCTTAACACTGTGACAGTTTGCCCATTTCCTCAGATTATCCTCTTATTTGTTGCGTCGTCTTCATTCTATTATCTCGCTACATCTAATCATTCCTTCTAGTATGTTCTTGTCTTTCACCATTTACTTCTTTTAGAAAAAAGGGGAATATAGTGATCTTGTGTGTGCTTGATCTAAGGCACTTTGTAAACTGTTATTCATTTTCTTAAAGCTGTCTTGATGACGTCGCTTCATCTTTTGCGCGATCTTCCTCTTATTCTGTACTCCTTGTACTTTTTCAGTGTGGCTTCTGTTGTAGTTGAAGTATATTCTTCAACAGTGTTAATATCAAGCAGTGGCGGCTAGTGATCATTTTTGTTGGTGGGGCCAGATAGAAATTTTCGAAAAAATCATGGTTTCGGTTAGGATATATTGTAATGTATAAAATAATAAATACACGTTACATCTTATATTTGGTGGGACCCGGTCCCACTGGTCCTTAATGACGAGCCGCCACTGATGTCAAATAAAGAATCCGTTTTAGTACAACGTGATTTTGATAAAAATCATATTTGTGCCACACTTATGAAGACGTTCACAATATCAGCTTTATCCATTGACTGACCCCATGGTGACAGGGCAAGCCAGCATGTCCGCTCTCTCATTGCCATCGATGCCCATGTATACTGAAACGAAGATAAATGTACTTCTGCGAATTGTTGACTCTTTGTCACTCAGTCATTGTTGGTACTTCGCGACACACCTACCTTGTACAGCGCTAAACACCTATAGCTCGTTCCAAAATTCGTGAACATCTTTACCGACCGATATAAATCATCCACTTAACAAAAATTATTTATATATTTTCATAGATAGCAGTGGCGACCTTCGTAAAGTATTTTTGCCCACCCATATCGTTAGTGCTATAAGGCTTTACTTTTTTTTTATTAGTAAAATAACATCGATGTTGAGTTGGTATGCATGTAGAAGTTTAACAGTACGATGGGCAAGTATTCCGATAAGTACGCATTTGCGTGCTGAACATGAAATTCGGTGCAAATGAAAATCGGGAATCCCGTGGAATTAATCACTTCACATTGTTTCGGAACAATTGTCATCGGCTTGCGCACACACGATTTATTTTCATTGATAGAAGTGGAAGGTGTCATTTGTTCAATATGTCACATTACTTTTTATAGTATGTAATAGGGTTATGCCTTTGCAAACATTCGCCGCCATTTTGTATGTTGCTGTAAATTCTAAACTTTGATTATCATTTTGTTGTGCTTATACAAAAATTATATAACAAAAACGTTTTTCCTTCAACCAAGCTACCTGCCAATTAGTTAAACATGAATTCGTAAGGTCGTGATGTATACAAGAATACCTGCAAAAAATTACTGTTATGCATCAGGTAGATTTCGTACAAATTAAACCTTAGTGTTTACGAATTTGTGAGCGAACTATACCTTTTACGTCTTGATATTCATTGTTGCTACGTCGTACAACTGATACGTTATCTAGCTGGTACTATAGGATATGCCTTTCTTGTTGGTAGTAAAATTAAAATTTACTGTTGCCTCGTCCGCTAGCTAAACTGGCCTGACCGTATAATCAAACCGACTTGGGAAGGTGCGTCAAATAAGTTCCTGTGACTTAATCAATACTCACGTCTGGCCGGCTCCTCTCCATTAAGCTCGTGCCAGCTTTAAATGAATGATTCCCCACATAATACGTATTTCTGGTCTGGACACCACTGTGTTGTCATGAGAAATGTCATTATTATTAATGGATTTCTCCGGAGACATCTCTAGTTAAAAATATAATTTCTTACAATTCAATGAAAAGTTAGAGAAAAAAAACCCGACAATGTGATTATTGAAATGAAACTTCAGATCAAGTTAAAATTTGCTGTTTCAAGGAAGAAGAAAAAAAATGCAGGTGTGAGGCATAGAGAGAAAAGGATACATTTACACAAGAAATGGATAGATAGCTATGTGGAACGAGATAAAGAGACACAGAGATAATGAAATAGCGCGATAGAAGCATATATAGGAACAGAAATGGAAATTGGAATGAGAGAATGTAGAAATGGTATCAATATAACAGAAGTGTAAAATAGAGTAGTCGAAAGACAGAAGGAAACAAAAAGAGATAAATGGATGTATAGAAATAAGAACAAGACATGGTAGATATGCTATTCCTGCCAGTATTAGAAAGATTTGGTTTTTAAAAATTAAATACACACCGGAGCTACGGAGTTCATGCACTGTTACTGAGATCTTTCTGTGTACGATAGATCGGAGCACACGTGGTTACTCACCGAAGTGCAATGATGATCTAATCAATTAATCCTGCCAGTAATCGTTAGATTAGTACACCTGCACCTCTATGAAGGTACAAGTCCTCCGTTCCGTAGAATTGAGTTTCTTTTGACGTGTCGGATGATAATTTTTGGCTTCTCATTGTTGTATGAGTGGAACATACCTAAAATATGAGCACTGTTTTGCTGTTCTTGATCATATTGACGTCCCATTCACCGATCTTGAACTACATGTACCAATAACTCAGAAGACTGTTGTTTCTACCAGATTATGAACGTTGACCTAGAGAGTCATGCAGATGTTACCACTCTGATATGCGGTCATTCTCTTATTATGCGTATCAACGTATACACTACCACCATATCGTGTGAATGGCTTCCTCTTTGATCCCTATCTATTTTTACCTGACTCAAGTCTCGTTAACTGCCGGGGAGGTGTGATAGGGTCTTGGTCAATGCAAGCTCACTGACCCTGGCACTACTTTACGACTTAGTTTCTTGCACTTTTGGCCTCGATAGCCTCTTTTATCCCTGGAAAAAAAATTGTATACTTTTCTACGATTACTCAACAACTTCTTCTTTGAACGCTCCATATCGACCACTTGTTAAGCCACTCTTTGTGATTTGTATGTGATCTGAGCCTAAGAGCGATTGAAAGCCGTGCCAGTTATGCGCCTACAAGTAGACCAGCATATACGATTTCTGCGACCATTTTTATTTACTAGGGTAGCTTACCTAATCCCCTACCTCAGTCGCCTCTTACGGCATGCCTTGTAAGTCACAGTGTTACTATTCTTTGCTCCCCTTGTGAGCCCGACAGCACGCGGGCGACTCAACAACATTTTTCTACCTTCTGATGTGCTTGAATATCGACCGACCAAACAGTCAGTGACCATAATTCGGTATGTGTCTTGTAGTGCAGTAACAATATCTGCTGTGCTCGGCGCTTGAACTGTGTCTAGAGACGAACTAGTGCGTGACCATCAGCAGTAACAATATCCACTGTGCTCGGCGCTTGAACTGTGCGTGACCATCAGCAGTAACAATATATGTTGTGCTCGGCGCTTGAACTGTGTCTAGAGACGGACCAGTGCGTGACCATCAGCAGTAACAATATATGTTGTGCTCGGCGCTTGAACTGTGTCTAGAGACGGACCAGTGCGTGACCATCAGCAGTAACAATATCTGCTGTGCTCGGCGCTTGAACTGTGCGTGACCATCAGCAGTAACAATATCTGCTGTGCTCGGCGCTTGAACTGTGTCTAGAGACGGACCAGTGCGTGACCATCAGCAGTAACAATATCTACTGTGCTCGGCGCTTGAACTGTGACTAGAGACGGACCAGTGCGTGACCATCAGCAGTAACAATATCTACTGTGCTCGGCGCTTGAACTGTGACTAGAGACGGACCAGTGCGTGACCATCAGCAGTAACAATATCTACTGTGCTCGGCGCTTGAACTGTGTCTAGAGACGGACCATGCGTGACCATCAGCAGTAACAATATCTGTTGTGCTCGGCGCTTGAACTGTGTCTAGAGACGGACCAGTGCGTGACCATCAGCAGTAACAATATCTACTGTGCTCGGCGCTTGAACTGTGACTAGAGACGGACCAGTGCGTGACCATCAGCAGTAACAATATCTACTGTGCTCGGCGCTTGAACTGTGTCTAGAGACGGACCATGCGTGACCATCAGCAGTAACAATATCTGTTGTGCTCGGCGCTTGAACTGTGTCTAGAGACGGACCAGTGCGTGACCATCAGCAGTAACAATATCTACTGTGCTCGGCGCTTGAACTGTGACTAGAGACGGACCAGTGCGTGACCATCAGCAGTAACAATATCTGTTGTGCTCGGCGCTTGAACTGTGTCTAGAGACGGACCAGTGCGTGACCATCAGCAGTAACAATATCTGTTGTGCTCGGCGCTTGAACTGTGTCTAGAGACGGACCAGTGTGTGACATGCTCAACTTGAACACGGGACCTACTTATCATTCGTCTCCAATATGACTAGGAACTCGATCTCACCTACACTGACTAACGATCTTTAGATAAATACTCTGATCGCTCCACTTGAACCAGATGAATATCTTTAAAGCAAGACGAGAGTGTCTTATACCTTACACTTCACGCTATAGGGCATAGGCCCTCAGCCAAGTCTTCCTATCTCTAGCTATCTCCTGCAGCTTCCCCAGCTCTTCTTTATATATTTATCTATGCCTCCAAATCCAGTCTCCACGTATTTCTCGGCCTCCGCTTCTTTAGCTGCCCGTGCGGATTCCAGGAAAGGAAACTTCTTGTTATATTCCCCTCAGGTTTCCGTACAACTGATAGCAACAAACTGTCCTTGAGGTATGTAATATGTGACTGTACTCCCCGTATGGTGGTGCTGTAGTTTCTAATTTCTTTGAATTAGCTATTGAAGTGACGTTGAATCAACCCAGCGTTTTTAAGGATTTGTAATTACACGTTGTACAAGTAGAGCTTAATGCGTGAGGGGCAGAGAGAGAGAGAGAAGTGTGTTTGACCAGTGAGCAACATGAAACATCAATATGCATACCCTTCGTCATCTGTTGAGGGAGACTGAGAACCTATGAATCTGCCTGCAGTGCTGTGAAGTTAGCTCATTAATCCTCTCCGCTCCTCGTGGAGCATAGTGCCTCAACAGTTGTTCGCCACTCTTCTCGGTCTCTGGCTGTTATTTTTATGGTCTCCCAGGTCAATTGAGCACTCTTCAGCTCCTCAGTAAGACCTCGTCTCCAAGTCTGCTTAGGGCGTCCTCTTTTTCGTTTTCCTGCGGGTTCCACTCGAGCACCTGTCTAGTGACACTCGACTGTGTCTTCCGCAAGGTATGGCCTATCCATCGCCATCTTCTCCTCTTGACCTGTGTCATCATAGGTTCCTGCCCTGTTCCTATCCACAGATCTGTGTTTGTAACTCTATCATACCATTTCAATCTGAGAATCCGCCGCAAACATCCGTTGACAAAGGTCTGGATCTTATTTGTATTTGCCCTAGTGACTCGCCAAGTTTCCGAGCCATACAGCAACACCGACTTCACATTTGAGCTGAAAATCCTGAGCTTTGTTTTCGTGGAGATGGCAGCGGACTTCCACACCATGTGCAGGATCGCAAAGGCCTGTCGGGCCTTCCTAATCCTAGCCTTAATGTCCTCATCTGTACCTCCTGATCTGCTGATCTTACTTCCAAGGTAGACAAATTCATCCACATCTTCTATGTCCCTTCCGCAATCAGTATTGGATCTTGCTGTATGTTGTTGCTACGCATTACTTTAGTCTTCTCTTGACTGATTTTAAGGCCGACTCGTTGTGCAGTTTGTGCCAGAGCATCCACTTTTTCCTGCATGTCTTGTAGTCTATGCGAAAGCAAGGCGAGATCGTCCGCAAAATCCAGGTCTTCTAGCTTTGACATAAGTGTCCACTGTATGCCTTTTCCAGACCTGGCGTAGGCTGTGCGTGTGACCCAATCAAGTAGCACCAAGAAGAGGAGGGGGACAGCAGGCATCCCTGTCTAACACCAGTAGTGACCTGGAACTCCTCTGACAGTCTTCCATCATGAATAACCTGGCAGGCAAACCCTCATACAGCTGCCTGATGATGTCGACAGTCTTCTCCGGCACCCCATAGTTTCTTAGGATCCCCACATTGATTTCCTATCTATGCTGTCAAATGCCTTCTCAAAATCAACAAAGCACACGTAGAGCGGAGCCTGCCACTCCATTGTTTGTTCCACTATGATTCTTAAGGTGGCTATCTGGTCATTGCAAGATCTATCTTTCCGGAATCCCGCCTGTTCGTCCCTAAGCCTCTGGTCTATAGCGTCTTTCATCCTGTCCAGAATAACCCTAGTGAGGACTTTGCTGGGAATGGAGAGCAGCATGATCCCTCTCCACTTGTCACAATTTGACAAATTGCCATTCTTTGGCAGTTTCACGAGGAGGCCTTTCTTCCAATCTGCTGGTATCTCCTCCCTGTCCCACACCAAGTTGAACAATATGTGGAGTTGGTTTACCATCTCTTCTCCTCCTTCCCTCAGAGCTTCCGCTGGGATATTATCAACTCCTGCCGCCTTGCCCTTTTTCAAGTTTTTCAAGGCATTGCGGATTTCCTGTTTTGTGATCTCCCTTACGTTTATGTCCAGCGGGTCTCCTTGCCCTAAATCTAGTGGGTTTAGTGGGGAGGTCTATTTAACACTTCCTGGAAATGCTCTCTCCAGCGCCCCAGTTGTTCATCAATTTTAGTCAAAAGTTTTCCAGTCTTATCTCTCACTGGCCTGCTCTGATTATTTTTCCTCCCACTCAACAATCTGGTTGTCTCATAGAGAGCCTTGAGGTCACCTTTGCTGGCTGCTGTCTCTGCCTCTTCTGCTATCTCATTTATGAATGCTCTTTTGTCGTTTCTCAGCTGTCTTTTTACCTCTCTAGCCATCTCGTTATATCTAGTTGCTGCCGCCTGTTTTTGCTGTCTTGTTCGTGACTGGTTTACTTCTTGTTTCAGCTTCTTCCTCTCCTCCACCCTCTGCCATGTTTCGTCCGTGATCCAGGGTTTCCTGATTGATGATGATCTCCCCAGTATTTCTTCACAGGCTCCAACCGTCGCCTGCTTTAAGGTGTTCCACCTACTCTCCACTGTACCTTCCTCTTCTGTTGTCTGTAGCGCCTCGAAACGGTTCTTTAGAGCAATCTGGAAGACTTCCTTTGTGACCTGCGATTGGAGTTTCTTGACATCAAACTTGATTCGTGTACTTTGTTGTTTCTTCTTTGCCGATAGTTTCATTTTTAATTTTACAGTTACCAGATGGTGATCAGATCCTATATCTGCTCCTCTCTTCACTCTAACATCTTGTAATGATGCTCTCCATCGAGTGAAGTTAGCTCAGTAACCAATAACCAGTACGTAAACGACCTCCTAGTTCTCAATGACTCTGAAAATGATGTTTGTTTGTTGTATAAGAATCAAAGCCTTTTTTTAAGACGAGGCAAGCTTTTCAAGCCGACATATGAACTAGTATGTTTAGGTTATATCAGTGCATGTTGGATATATATATCTTATATCTTATATATATAATTATATATATATATATATATATATATATATATATATATATATATATATATATATATATATATATATATATATATATATATATATATATATATCTCGCACCTCAGCGGGCGCTCTGTGGGCAAGCTGAAGCCATCTAGGGGAGGGCGGGGTTGGTTCAGAAGTATTTCGGGGCGTTTAGGCGACCTAAAATTTGTTTTGCAAACTGGAGATCCCAGTCGGGTTGACACTGTCAGGTTACAACACTGTAACAGACAGATCAGGTTTTCCCTCATACTGGGGTATGTTTACTATGGCTGAGAAGTCTAAAAGTTCCTTTCTTTAACGCAGTCGTCAGCAGCAGGTCGGCGTGTGTGAATATTTTGACCCTTTGATCTTGTATAGCCGTGACGTCATTACAAATTATGGTGGTGGTGGAGAAAAGGGATGGGCAGTGTATATTTTTAGAACGTCATCAACGATATGATCAAATTATTAAATTTTTCTCGTTTATATATATCATCTAATAGCTTGTCCTGAGCATAACTTTGCCACCCCAACGGTCCTCCGGAATTTCTCTCTCTCATAGGCCAGATGTCCTACCTCTGCAGCCATCATGTTCAAACCATCAGTTACATCCTGGATCCATCTTCTCCATGGTCTTCATGTTCTCTTTGCCGGTATGCCTCCTTCCATGATGGTCTTCTCCAGCCCTTCATGTCTTTTTATATGTCCAAAATATCTCAATTTTCTCCTTCTTATTTGTAGCATCTGCCAGTTTTCTTTGATTTTGAGTTCTTTCTGGATAGATCTATTTGTTCTCTTCTCGTGTCCAAGATATACGAAGGACTCTTCTGTAACACTTATATTCAAAAGTACAATAAGGTTTTCCCACTGCTTTATTATATGTTCATGCTTCACATCCATATGTTTATATATAGATTTTTTAAATCACCCACTTCTCTTCAATTCGCTTGTAAAATTGATATATTTGTGGGTTTTTTTAAGTCCATTGTATTCTCAGTGGTTTATTTTTGTAGTGGGGGGTATCTGTGACGTAGAGGTATGTGCTCGGCTCTTGTTGCAAAGGTACTCGCATCTCGTTGCAAATGTACTTGGTTCACTGCCTCGTGGAGCCATCGGGATATTTTTCCAGCGATCCCTGATCTCAGTGTAGGCGAAATCGAGCTCTTAGTTCTATCGGAGACATACGATCAAACATAGGTCCCGTGTTAAATGTGAGCAAATAAAAGATCCATTGGCAATTCAAAATCGAGAAGAGCAAGCTGGAAAGTTGCTGCGTGGGTAAAATTCATTAGAAAAGATTAAAAATATGATTGCTACCGCATATCTTCACCATCTTCAAAATTACATAGGTGACCATCGCCGGTACTACGGAGTTCGTGCAACGCAGCTGAGATTTTACTGTGTAAGAAAGAGATTGGAGCACACATGGTTATTCACCGAAGTGCAATAATGATGGTCCTATCAATCTTACCAAAATTAAACATAACATACATACATACATACATACATACATACATACATACATACATACATACATACATACATACATACATACACACACACATACATACATACATACACACATACACACACACACACACACCAAATGACTTCCTCACACATTACTACTGCTACAGAAAAGAGAATAACATTCCCACACAACATTATACATTGTATTATAAATTGTAATATTCAACGATGAACTAGAGCATTGGTCATCATACTGACCCCGGAATCAGAACTTGATGACCTCATTATCCTGGCAGTGGTCAGTCCTGTGACCTAATTATCAACAAACACGTGAACCATACATGGTAACTTAGTATCCACGGAGACGCGTGTGCAATAATATGACTGCTGATTATATGGACAAGGGAGATTACAAGTGAATGGGACATAAAACTCGATCTATTGATTTGAGAGGGCGCCCTAGTTCTGTCACGTTTTATGTTGTATCAATAAGACTTTTGATTGGTCCAGATGACTAGTAGAGACAAGAAGTGTACATTTCTACCAATAGGGCTCGCAATACTGAATCGACGTATGTGATCTCAGGGGATTCTCGTAGATGCCAACCACTTTCAACATTTGAGGGAGGCTATCAATTGCTCTTAGAATGAAATCGATCTAGATAAGGTAACATAGTTAACGTTATAATCTAAGCACTGGGTTTCGGCATTTAATGAGAATTGAATACAACCAACAACCAATAACAGCACGCAATAAAAAAAGAAATCGTGTAGTGGAGCCGAGGAAGAACAAGAAAAAAATGGATAGACAATATCAAAACCACACTAAATAAACACGGATATTACACACCAAGGGCGACTCATCTAGCCATTGAACGCAAATTGAAGCTCATACACCTACGCAAGAGTGGACAACCAATTCCATCATCCACCTAGATATAGACAATACCACATATTCAGTGACTTGAAATCTCAAATGTGAGCCTGTGATCAGTTGTATGAGAACTATCATCATAGCACTCTGGGCACGTCCATTTGTGCTCCGATCTCCGCCTCAGCAAATCCAGTAGCCCAACACGTCAGTTCAATGTTGATTAATTAATCTCTTTGCATATTTGGTATGTCGTTTCTTTCGGACTGTACCAATGTCGACACCCATCTCTCTCAATCTGGTCATCGAGTGCGATTCACAACCCTGAAACTCCTCTGTTCGTAAATACTCTCTCAGTGCGTCAAGAATGACATTTTGGTCCATTCGTGTTCCCTTCGACATGACTTGTAATTCAAGTTATGGACAGTCGTGTTTTGACACTTTAGTGACGGCCATATGCATTTATGCGGTGCTGGTTGCTTATTGTGGCGGTACGGTTGTTTCATTCTGGAATTAGTCGACACAGGACACAGTTGTTAGCATTTCGTGTGATTTTCGGTGGCACCGGAACGGAGCAATTATGGGATGACCCGTTGCAGTGAAGTTGGAACCGTACATATGAACTATGAACTATTTCGATCCATTCTCTCTGATATTGTAGCCATGCCAGCCAGTCTATCAGCTCGTTCATTACCACTTACTCCTGCGTGCCCGTGTGATACTGATTTGAAGTAGAATGTGTGAAGCATCAAACTAGAATCTCTTGCTAACAACTGGAATTATGAAAACTCTTCTTGTTGTTTAGACCTCTGTGCATAGGAAACTGATCGCAGAAACTGAAGACCTATCGTAAGAGTGACAGTGATTTCTCACTCTGCAGCACACACACCACACATACGTCCTCCACATATTGTATTGTTGTGCCAGCACTCAGCCTGCGGTGCTTCCTGGGTAATTTGCAACCAGGCAACTATTGTAAGGGCTTAAGGCCGACTTTATCGTATGCTGAACGTCCAACTACACGGAAATACAAATAATAGCAATGACTGGGGCTTGGTAAATAACTAGCCAATTGCATCAAATTTAAGTGTCACTTCCGCTTCATACCAACAAGCGAATCATTGCAGCTTTTCTCTCTCTCTCTCTCTCTCTCTCTCTCTCTCTCTCTCTCTCTCTCTCTCTCTCTCTCTCTCTCTCCGACTTACCTTTTATTACATTTTAGGATGGAGGGTTGAAAGATATAGAAAACAAGATATTATTTAGAAGCATGTTCGTTTTATGTTGAAATTAAGGTGTAGTTTCTATTTCTTGTCTAGTGACAATTATAGTAGTAATGACAATGTGCTTGTTGTAGCGTTGACAATGTGGTTGCTGTTGCGATGCTTACAGTGCAACAGCAGTCAAGATTGAGACCTTTTGTATAGATTTAATGGCGAATTTGCTCTACCTCAATTAAATACAATTCATCTCTCTTTCTCTCTCTCGCTGTGTGTGTGAGTCAGTGATATGTGGGTGTGTATATAAATACAATTGTCCGTAGTCTTTTCACACTTTAGGGTACGGAGTGCCTGTCACTTCATATTTCTAGAGCCAAGTGTGCTGGAGGTAGGATGACCAATTCATTTCCTCACTTGTGGAGCGTCGAGTGTAGACTTAAATTCACAACCCTCTTGTGTCACAGTCCTCTTGAACATCTTACCACCAGAGGAGCGTCAGGCTGAATGGATTAGGGCGCGGCTCTCGTACGAGAGAACCGCGTTCAATCCACGCTAAGACCATTGATATTTTTCTGTTGTGGACATAATGAAAAATTCTATCCTGAACAGCTCCCAGGTGACTACACTAGCCATGCAGCCATTAAATTCCTCAGGCTCTCATGTCCTACACCGCCATGAAAAGCGCTACTACAGACAATAACGACAGTAACTATCTTACCACCACGCCACAGAGACTACCATCTTAAAACTGTTAACATTTCTGAAGATCTTGTTCAATAATATTATCCTTAACGGCCTGGTACTGATTAGCGTCATGCGAAAATGTTCGGCTATTGACTCGGTCACAAGATGGTTGTGAGTCTACTCCCAAACTCGACATTTCACACCGAGAAAAGGAATTGTGCTCCTACCTCCTGCACACTAGGAACTAGAAATACAAAGTGACAGACACGTTATACCTGAAGGTCTGAAAAAGCTACGGAAAATTGTATATATATCCTTAACGTGAGAGACACTCCTCAGTCAAGCCATTTTTTATTAATGGCTGCCTGCATGTGTCCTTAAGAAAGCTGGTCTTGTTAGGCTAGGCAATATGTGCCGTAAAAAATAAGGGGAAGTGGTTCGAATCCTGTGTTTGGTAATTTGTTTTTTCGGAAGCTCCTAATCCTTGTAAACTCTCTATTTATTGATCATATTCATCAAACGACATGAGTGCCTAGAGAAGATACTTATAGAGGGAATGGTGCATGGAAGAAGAATGAGAGGAAGATCTAGAAGACGGTTTGTGCAAGATGTCATTGACGATCTGAGAATGACTGCTGCTGACACCGCTCAACTTACACAGAACAGAGAGTTTTTCAGGACTGCTGTCATGGGAGCCGTTCTGGAAGGGACAAGCTACTTAATGATAATGATTCATTGCTACCGTTTCTTCCCCTGGGGTACTTACAACAACAAAAACCTCCTTATTCTCATATATCTTTAGCGAACACATGACGGCCCCATCCTTTTCTCATATCTAAGACAGTTATGCGACATATGGTCTGCAGTCACTGAACTGCATGAAAATGACTAGTACAGTGGAAAGAATATGTTGACTAGTAATACATGAATTTGGCTCACATCTGACGCCTCGAACACTCATGAGAAACAGACGTCAGGGCTTTACTAGCTCCCAGTGACACGAAACAGTAAACCGTTATCCTAATACCGAGTCTAGAACAGCAGGAATCTGACACACCAGTGTTTGTCAATCACATCACGTCATTTAGTCTCAGTTACCGACACATGAGAAAGCATCACAAACACTGAAACTCCAATTCTGGAATCGTTTCACCACTCTCAATTCAGAAATTTCGTTAGGATTTCTGGAAACAACTTCTAAAAGATATTATGCATCAGCTCGTTCGTGCGTGCTAGCTTCTTCAGCTGCTTGTATTTATTTTTCAATGGTTCAAATTGGTTTTTGTTCTGGTTTTTTATTTTTATTTTTTTTTTGAGAGAGAGGCTTGAGGAGTCGGTTTTAACAGCATCCTCTATAACCAATTCGACCTGGTCCCACTCTACTATATAACACAGTAGACGTGATGCTATAACGTGAGGTTACCTGTTCGTGATATCGAACCATCGACAAACATCAATTAAAGCAAGTTAAAGACTTGAAAGACGTAGGGAGTGTTTTTTCAGCAAGTGGAAGAATAACCAACGAAGTCCAACATAGATGCAATAAAGCAAATTAAATTATGGCACCGATTTTGAAATGCAAACATACCACTATGAACACTAAAAGAGCATTGTACAACACAATCTTTTCCCCAACATATTGCTATCAGTGTCAAACCTGGACATTAATATCGATAGAAGAAAACTAGTCACGACATAGATGAAGTGTCTACACACTGTGCTTTGAGTATCAGGAAGAGACTAGTTTAGAAATAAAGACAGGGAAAAAAGTTGGGTACAACATCAGTATTGAACTTCATCATAAGCGCAGCGCCCTGTTGTTTGCTAAAAACAGATAATATAATCATTAATTCCCCCAAATTAAGTAGGTGTACTTGGAAATCTTATAGTCCAGGTTTGGACTGGTCCTTATTCTGGACATAGTAAATTGATCACTCATCCTTGATGAAGGGACCTTCGCGACGCTTTTTGACTACTACAAGAGCACTTGGTACTTAGGTACTTGTTAAATATCTTATTTGAAACGATTGTTGCATTTAAATGAGCATGTATATTTACTTGTTTATTTATTGTTTGAAGATGTCATTCGAAATGATTGTTATTTATCAACGTGCACTCTGGGTCATACCTTTGAAAAGATTGAGGAAGTAATGGAAAGTGGTTTTGATTGACTATAAGAAGGATTCAACTGATGTGCCGATATACTTCTTCGAACGCTCTATATCGACCACTTGTTAACCACTCTTTGTGATTTGCATGTGATCAGAGTCTAAGAGCGATTGTACGTTGTGCCAGTTATGCTCCTACAAGTAGGCCAGCACATCCGATTTCCGCGACGCTTTTTATTTACTAGGATAGTTTCCCTAGTCCCCTACCTCAGTCACCTCTTGCGACATGCCTTGTAGGTAGCAGTGCTACTATTCTTTGCTCCCCTCGAGCGCCCGGCAACACACGGGCGATAGACAGCTAATAGTTCAGACCAGACTTACACGCTAGATCGTGAGATTAGTTTTTGAATAACCTCAGGGGAAGCAACGGAAGCAATGAATATGATCAATAAATAGACAGTTTATTAGGGGCTTCCGCAAAAAAAAAAAAAAAATTAACAAACACAAGATTCGAACCACACACCCTTATTTCTTACGGCCACCCATTGCATAGCCTTCTACACACGAACGCTCTTAGCAAGATCGTATAATGTATTTGTTTGTTTCTCTGTATGTTATTGTTGGTGTATGTATGTGTGCGTGTCGGAAAGTGTGTGTAGACCACATTATCTGGCAGTTTTGTTTTTAAATTAATTTTTTTTTAAATGTGTGGTGGAATTGAAGTGGGAATTTCAGTTCTTGTCAGGAAACCCTCAATTGATTTCGGTTGAAGATGGCCTGTCATACCCGTTTGAATAGCTCATTGGGCAAGCTGTTCTCCAGTTTAGACAATTGCTATCTGATAGGACAGCTGATATCGTGAGTGAGAGCATCTCTTTATTAGGCAGGCATTATCTTCTAGAAGTTGTCATGGAGGTACTCCAGAATGTGTCTCATTAGGGAAGTTACAGATGTGTGTCAGTTGATGTATCATGTGCTTGTTCTGGTAAAGAGGGCTCACATATATGTAGTGTAGTGGCTATATGTCAACGTCAGCATGAGACGGAGGGAGGGAGAGAAAAACGGGTTTAGAGGTAAAACGAAGTGTGTGTGTTATAGGTTATAGAGAGAGGAGAGAGAGAGAGAGAAATAATAGAGATGAAACGAAGTGTGTGTGAGAGCGAGACAAAAAAGGAAGGAATGTCAAAAGAGCACACGCACACTGAATATACTTGACCATACGATGGAGCCACTTGACAATACAGGGAAGACAAGTGGCAGTACAATGGAACCACGTGGCATTATAGGGAAGACAAGTGGCAATACAATGTAGTCACGTAACAATGCAGGGAAGACAAGTGGCAATAAAATGTAGTCACGTAACAATACAGGGAAGACAAGTGGCAATACAATGGAGTCACGTAACAATACAGGGAAGACAAGTGGCAATACAATAGAGTCACATGGCAATACAGGGAAGACAAGTTGCAATACAGAAGAGGAAAGTGACAATGCGCGTGTTTTTTTTTACATTTTTGTTCTCTGGCATTTAGTTTAAACAGCGATAATGCCAGTTCTCATCACAGAATGCTTTAAATAAATAAATTTAAAAAAATAATCAGCAAACTGAAATACATTATAAACAAATCCAGTATATCGGCTGGGAAGATCGAATGGGTTAAGTCTCACTTCTTTTATACCCGTAATCCCCAACTTAAAAATGTAGCCATCGACCCAACAGCTGGAGATAAACCATAGTGGACATTAAAAAAAAGAATTGTGATTGAATGAATCTTTGCCGATGTAATATATCGAGAGAAAGAGCAGATACTCAATAACATTGCTCGATAAACATGGCGTTGGACAAGGAAACAAAGGGAATGAGTTAAATAAACGACCTCTCTAGTTTCCAACAGTTACAAGCATGTAATAATTCTTGAGTCAAATGGCCATCACCGGGGTCTAACCAAGGGCTATAACCTAAATTTGTACATATGTGCACCAGATAATGACATTTTTTGTGTTTCCTGCCTCGCTGAATGGTAAGCTAGATGTTGCTCAGATGTGTAGAAGGGTATTCGTCGTCAGCTTGATATATCTTGTGTCTTATGTACACCGGCAGATCAGATAATTTGACGGTTTCAATGGGTTTCTAGTGTTGTTTAGTGTCTAGAGCACGACATTTGATCGCTTACTGGTGCAGATTCAAATCTCGGTTCTTCTTCTTCGAACGTTCCATATCGACCACTTGTCAACCACTCTGTTTGATTTGTATGTGATCTGAGCCTAAGAGCGATTGTACGTTGTGCCAGTTATGCGCCAACAAGTAGGCCATCACATCCGATTTCTGCGATGCATTTTATTTACTAGGGTATCATCCCTAGGGCCTACGTCAGTCACCTCTTACGACATGCATTGTAGGTTAAAGTGGTACTATTCTTTGCTTCCCTTGCATTGGTGAACAAAACGGCGCGGTCCGGATTCGAACCTTCGACTCGCAAGGCAAAGGGCGTAACCACTTAGCCACAGAGACCCACAAATTCATTATTAACTCATTATTATGTAGCACTAGGTTTCAAAAGATTATTTCTCTTCTTTGCGATCGCTATTTTGATGATTATACCGTCAGACGCGTTCGTATGATGAAGTCGACTGTTGCCATGTAGTTTTGAATGTTTATGAAGTCGACTGTTGCCATGTAGTTTTGAATGTTGTGTTGTAGGGCCATCATTTCTTTCTAGGAAGGACATACAGGGGACAGTCTTGCAGGACATGTTCTGTGGTTTGATCAGCAGGGACACAGATGGGATGGGGACAATCGTAGTCTGTGTAGGTGTTTGTTCAGTCTGTTATACCCTGTTCTGAGTCGGAAGATGATAGTCTGTCCTTGTCTGTCAAGTGTGTGGTAGTCATCGATGGATAATTTCTTCGTCTTCGAACGCTCCATATCAACCACTTGTTAACAACGCTTTGTGATTTGTATGTGATCTGAGCCTAAGAGCGATTGTATGTTGAGCCAGTTATGCGTCCACAAGTAGGCCAACACATCCAATTTCTGCGATGCTTTTTATTAACTAGTGTAGCTTCCCTTGACTTCTACCTCAGTGGCCTCTTACGACATGCCTTGTAGGTCGTAGCTCTGAACACAGTCTTCCGTTAAATCGATGAAAAAACAGCAGCAAAACAATATATACGTTAGTGATAAGTTGTAACAATATGTTTAATTGACAACGGGATCGAATAAGAGAGAGATCACTATATGCCCACTAGTAACCAAACGTGATATTTATTTCTATTTTCCAAGTCACAATATGCATTCGACTAATCCAGTTTAGTATTTTATCTACGTTGTAAATCACTTATAACCAACCAATTTACAATTTCTATGTGCGTTATTTTGGCTGGTTGTGTACAAGTAATGTTGATAATTTGACTGAAAATGTGCCACCCAGAGAGTACTTCCGCCTGACCACTCAAGTGAGTGGCATGTTTGCTTAGCTGAAGTGGAAGAACAGTTCGAGTGGAGAATGTAGTAGTTGTTTTAGGAAGAATGTTGTAGTGTAAGGGAGAAATGTAGTAGTGAATGAGAGAATGTGGTCGTGTTGTGGAGAAATGTAGTGTAAGAGGAGAATGTAGTGGGTGGGGGATATGCAGTGTAAGGGAGAATGTAGTAGTGTGGGAGAGATATGCAGTGTAAGGGAAGAATGTAGCAGTGTGGGAGAGATATGCAGTGTAAGGGAAGAATGTAGCAGTGTAAGGGGAGAATGTAGTAGTGAATGAGAGAATGTGGTCGTGTTGTGGAGAAATGTAGTGTAAGAGGAGAATGGGGGAGAGATATGCAGTGTAAGGGAGAATGTAGCAGTGTAGGGGAGAATGTAGCAGTGTAAGGGAAGAATGTAGCAGTGTGGGAGAGATATGCAGTGTAAGGGGAGAATGTAGTAGTGTAGGGGGAGAATGTAGTAGTGAATGAGAGAATGTGGTCGTGTTGTGGAGAAATGTAGTGTAAGAGGAGAATGTAGTGGGGGTGGGGGGATATGCAGTGTAAGGGAAGAATGTAGTAGTGCATGAGAGAATGTATTAGTGTTTAAGAGTGCTGTAGTGTAAGGGAGAATGTAGTAGTGCATGAGAGAATGTATTAGTGTTTAAGAGTGCTGCAGTGTAAGGGAAGAATGTAGTAGTGCATGAGAGAATGTATTAGTGTTTAAGAGTGCTGTAGTGTAAGGGAGAATGTAGTAGTGCATGAGAGAATGTATTAGTGTTTAAGAGTGCTGCAGTGTAAGGGAAGAATGTAGTAGTGCATGAGAGAATGTATTAGTGTTTAAGAGTGCTGCAGTGTAAGGGAAAATGTAGTAGTGTCGGGGGAAGGGTTATGTAGTATAGGGAGAATAAAGTAGTGTATTGAGAGAATGTAGTAGTGTTTAGGAAGAATGTAGTGTAAGGGAAGAATTTAGTAGTGTAGTGGGAGAATGTAGTATCGTAGTGGGAGAATGTAGTTAGAAGTGAGTGATGTGTAAAAACAAATGTGCGAGCACTCATACGCCATACTTTGAGCACAATTTGTTTTTAGTAAAGCCCAAAGTTAACGGACTGACTTCATTGCACCGGGTTTCCTTCTCTGGTTCTAACAATCTCCACAGAAATCGCACACCATCTGCCGAGAGTTTTACAAGAAGCACCAATTTCGTAGCACCAACAATCCTAATATATCTCCAGAAAAAATGTGCACCAGATGACCGAACGGAGCTGTCTTGTTTAGAACCTACGACCTTCAGAATGCAAGGCAAACAGGTTAACCACTTTGTGCCAGAGACACCCCTGAGCACAAATATATCAGCATTATATGAGTCAGTTGCTGGCTGTTTGCTAGTACAAATAGAGAATATATAGCATTTACACAAACATAACAAGGTGTAACGTTTATGTATGACGGGTACTTTTCATGCACATCCCAGCTCCATTTTCTGTGTGACATATTGTCTAAGCCTGCGGTTCTCAAACGTTTTAAAGTCGTGGCACATTGAAGTCCTACAAACAAATCGTAGGCGCACTATACATAAAAACTTAATAAATAAGATGGAAAAAAATCTCAAAGAGATATAGAAATAATTGAAAAATGCTACGTATCTTTATTCATCATCTAATTTCTGCATATGAGAAGCATGGACATGATGTGTCTTGGCGATTTTTTTTGCCCGCTGGTCCGCGTTGCCGACCCCTGATCTGGAATTTTCTAGGGCGCGCCTGGACACACACTTTGAGAACCACTGGTCTAGGCCCTGCTTGATTTCCTTATTTTTGTACTTGTGTCTACTAGACCAGACACAAATTTGGAAGATAAAACATTGGAGTGTTCGTGGATCGGGGAGAAGGGGGTGTGATATTGGTGACTAGGCTGACAAAGATGTTATTGAGGGGGAGAAGAAGAGAATAGGCATATAATGGTTTAGAAAGCGCGAGAAGGGGCTTAGTGTTGTACGTGGGGATGGAATGAATGAAGGAAAGAACTTTTAGTGGTGGGGTAGCCCAGTGTTCGTAGCGCGTTGGACTACGGATGACAAGTCCTCTAAGTGCGGGTTCAACTCCGCGGACTGGCAGAAAAGCTACAGGTTCCTTAGATTTACGGTGTTCGTGGCACCGAACCGAAGGGTTACGATGACCATGACACCGAGCCGAAGAGCTTTCAGCTCAAGTGCTTCTGGATCGAAAAAAGTGGTGGGGTAAGTGAGATAGGATTGTAATGTTTTTGTGGATACAAATGAGTTTGTGGTGGTAGGATGGATTAGAATGGGATGTGATGGGTGAGAAATAGGCTCTTGTGATGGAGATGAAGGGGCTTCTAATTGATGGTTGGAGAAATGGGATGTAATAATGCTTGTGAGAAAAGACTCTCGACGGTGGGGAGATGAGGCTAGTGGTGGTTATTGCGAAGAGGTTGGTAATTCTAAGGTTGTTTGTTGAGATTCTCTGCGCCCGTGTATTGCCGGGGTCCGCTAGCGGAGTAAAGAAAAGTAACACTGCGACCTACAAGGCGTCTCGTAAGAGGCGCCTGAGATAGGCCCTAGGAAGCTGCCTAGTAAATAAAAAGCATTGCAGAAATCGGTGTGCTTACCTACTTGTAGGCGCATAACTGACACAATATACAATCGCTCCTAGACTCAGATCACATACAAATCACAAAGAGGGTTTAAAAAGTGGTCGATATGGAGCGTTCGAAGAAGTTGAGATGCTCGTTATAATGGATAGACGAGGCTAGTGGTGGTTGTTCAGAAGAAGAAGTTGAGATGCTCGTTATAATGGATAGACGAGGCTAGTGGTGGTTGTTCAGAAGAAGAAGTTGAGATGCTCGTTATAATGGATAGACGAGGCTAGTGGTGGTTGTTCAGAAGAAGTTGAGATGCTCGTTATAATGGATAGACGAGGCTAGTGGTGGTTGTTCAGAAGAAGTTGAGATGCTCGTTATAATGGATAGACGAGGCTAGTGGTGGTTGTTCAGAAGACGAGTGGTTGCTGTTAAATTGGCTTTGGTTTTTGACGAAAAAGGGATCGTTTAAAGGTTGATCAAGGGTCGTGATGGTGAGTCAAAAGATGATCGTGGTTGCTAGTTAAAGGCTTTTTGGTGAATGACGAAATTCGTTATGGTGGATCAACGAGGTTTCGTGTGGTGAACGAAATTCGTATGGTGGTTCGAACGAGGTTTGTGATGGTGGAATGAACGAAATTCGTTATGGTGGGTCGAATGACGTTTGTAATGGTGGGTCGAATGACGTTTGTGATGGTGGGTCGAATGACGTTTGTGATGGTGGATTGAACGAGGTTTGTGATGGTGGGTCGAATGACGTTTGCGATGGTGGGTTGAACGAGGTTTGTGATGGTGGTTCGAATGAGGTTCGTTTTGGTGGGTCAAACAAAGTTCATGATGGTGAGTCAAAGGATGCGCGTGGTGGTTAGTGAGAAGCTGTTCTTGATGTTGGGAGAGAACACTCATGATGGTGAGTCAAAGCATGCGCATGGTGGTTAGTGAGAAGCTGCTCTTGATGTTGGGAGAGAACACTCATGATGGTGAGTCAAAGCATGCGCGTGGTGGTTAGTGAGAAGCTGCTCTTGATGTTGGGAGAGAACACTCATGATGGTGAGTTAAAGGCGGCGCATGGTGGTTAGTGAGAAGCTGTTCTTGATGTTGGGAGAGAACACTCATGATGGTGAGTCTGAAGAAACTTGCAGTGGTGGGATGTTAAAGAGCGCTGCTATCCACTGAATTTTGCATTCTTCTTAAAGCAATGAGTCAGCTGTATGAGTTTATCACCACGCTTAGACTACTACTTTTTTTTTAAAAAAAACCTAGTTCTGACTAAGCTATTCCCTTATACTGATCCACAGACCCCCGCCTGCCTTACCTTTCGCTTTTAATCAAGAATAATCCATCATGTCATTAGAAACTGACAAAACAGAATCATCTTGTACCCACTTTGATTTGGGCGTGTGTAGTCCAGTGTCATGTTACATCTCACCTTGATTACTCATTACCTACCTTCTTGCTTTGCCTCAGCCAGAAATTCTTTGCTATTTAGTAAGGTGTGGGTTCAGGTATTTCTGTACCTTGACTTAGCTCATCACTCGTACAGCAAGGTCACAATAGATCTCTGCAACAGTAGACAATGTTTACTTAATTTCAACTTTTGTTTTCCTTGACGACAACAAAGAGGGGGAAGGTAATCAAAGTCTAGATTTTATCACATGTTTAAAGATCTAGCTTAGTGGTTCTCAAACTTTATTAAGTCGTGTCACACTTGAAGTCCTGCAAACAATCGTAGGTCCACTCACAGCCAACTCTAATATTGGGCCACATAACTGACCGGGGAAAACCTGACTTAATTTTGAGTTGGGGGCTGGTTTTTGACTATGTTTGATAGAACACTGCACGCTTTTTTTTTTACAATCTTACTCAATTCTATGAGTCTATGGTTATTTATCGACGACAAATATTAATAATACTGATATTCCTGATTGTTAAACTAAACTTGTAACATAATATAACCTTGATTTAGCATGTTATGTTGATTGTAAAATAAATTCGTATTTATACAACAATACTGGAATGCGAGATCACGCGACGATTAAGATTTTATTTCCTAGAATTTTTACCTGAGCCCTCTGACCGTATGGTTATCGGAGGCTATGATGCACTATACACAAAACCTAATAAATAAGATTCCAAAAAAGCAAAGAAATACAGAAATAATTGGAAAATGCTACGTACCTTTATTCATCATTTAATTTATGTCTATGAGAAGTATGGACCTGATGTGTCTTGGCGATTTTCTTACCCTGGTGCCTGCTGACACCGCATTGTCGACCCCTGATCTGGGATTTCCTAGGTTTCAACTAATATCACCAGTCACATTGGTGCACCTGTGCACACCATTTGAGAACCACCGATCAAGCTACTGATAGAGAATCGACACTCAGAAATCATGCTTGAAGTCTGGCTCTCATTACCCCGGGCTGCCTTGTTCATACCGAGAGCTGATATCTTAAAAGTACCTGTATTTTGTTCTGTTGTCGATTGAAATTGCTGAACGTATCAGTAGCCAGTCTGTTAGAAGATTGAAAGCACTTGCGCGGGCCTCGCTCGCGATTGCACAAAAACAAGCATGCATAGACACTCAACCTGTACCAAATATATCTTTCTTTCTTGAAGTGTATTGATATTCATATTGTTAGTTTCCATTTCCGTTACTAAAATAGAGTATATGACTACAACTGGTCTTTATCATTTATTTTAGTATTTTAATTCAGCGTTTCTAATGTAGCATTGTGCTGTTATTATTCCTATGTCACGTTTTCTTGAAGTTTATGTAAGGAAAATAGTTTTGATATGTTTGTTTTGTTAGCTGGTAGTATCAGGAAGAGACCGGTTTAGAAATAAAAACATCAGGAAAAAAGTGGGTACAACATCAGTACTGAACTTGATCCCCAAAAAAATAATGAATGGTTCGGTCACATCAGCAAATTACCAACAGACAGTTTACTTCAGTTTAATCGTCGGATCGCCATCACTGCACGTCGAACCAATTATTCCATACGTGCTCCGATCTCCTCCAGTACGTCTCAGCGTGTGGCGACTAACGACCACGGTGCTTTGTTGGTTGACTATTTTTCTTTGGCTACCAACATAGTGTTCTGGTACCAACAGACAAGTGAACATCAAAGAGCAATGTTACTCCTCCGATACAGTGAGTGAAAAGCAAAAGGCCATCCACACAAAAGGTGGACCTCAGAGATAACAGGGGACCAAAAAATATGATTTATGAAGCGCACATAAAAGCTCGTTCTATAAATGTCTTCTTATCCTAACGCTGTGAGACAAAACAGGATTCGAGAAAAGAAGAAGAAGAATTGTTAGCTCTAATCCATCGTCTGATAGCATTAGGTGAATATTGTCAGATAGAGTACAAATTGTTGTACGGACGAGTTACTAGTCAGATTTGACTGACATCAAACGTAACTTCATAGTGTCACATCTACTAAGTTATACTGTAGCAGGGTTTCGGATATGTTTAGTGGATGCTGTCATAGTTGACCCATGTCCATTGTATACATATAACTTACTGGATGTATTCTTCTCCGCTCTCATGGAGCATAGGGCCCAGTTGTTCGTCACTTTTCCCGGTATACTGCTGTTTTCTGTATGGCATCTCAGGATAGTACAGCACCGCTCAGTTTTTAAAGAAGACTTCGTCTCCAGGTTTGTTTAGAATATACCGTTTTCCTTTTTTTCTGGCTGGTTGCACTCGACTTTGTCTTCCGTAGTGTATGCCTGACACATCACCATTGTATGCATATATTAGCATACACTGTCGATGCTTCGAAAGTCTAGAATGACATGTCGTGGTATAAGTGAATGACGTCAAAAGGGCTTATAACCTCCAGAGGCGTACGTGAATCTACTGTCCTGGGCATGCGGGTATTGGGAGCGATAGCGGACATCAACAGATTTATCGTCAGGGAGTTACGGGTAGATAATGGGGAATATCCTTCGGTTTGTTGGCTACCTTCTGTTGGATGACGCTAAAATTGATATTGAATGTATCCAGCGATTTAAGTAGTTTGGAATTACACGCTGTACAAGTAAAACTTCAGGGGCAGAGTGAGGAGTGTGTTTAACCAGCGAGCCACAGGAACTATCAGTATGCATACCATTCGACATCTGTTGTGGTAGACTGAGCATATATGTCTGTCCGCGAGTGATTTGAGGTCGGTTCAGTAACTGATACCAAGAGCAATCTTCAGCAACATTTGTGTGTTAAAACTGCGTGATTTCTGGGTCAGAATGTTGAATTTCAACCTTATCTAACTCAATCAACTCTTAGAGTTGTATCCCCACTGAGAAAAATAAACTCATTATGACTTGTGTTTTATCGGTGATACCAGGCAATTTTGATCTCTGCAGGGAGTCACACGTGACGAGAAGTCCAGGTGGAAGGGGAACTAATTTGTTATAACCTTCATCACTAAATCCATCAATTGCTATTTCATTACTTCCCTTATCGTTACTGTTATTGGAGTAGATATCATACGCTAAATACGTTTTCATGTAGTGTATGATATAGCAACAACAGCGATATCATAGTAGCATCTGGCCTCCCAAAAATGTCCAGGTATCAGATATGAAGATGAAAGACAAATATCGGATATTACTCCTTATATTTTGTTACCTTCTGGGTTCTTAAGATTTCTACCTTTTCAAGTTCAGACTACGATCCGTCTTCGTTTTTTTAAAGTTAGTTTGCTATTTCTCCATCGTCATGCTTACGCTTGATGTTACTGTACTCCAAACTTTTACCGTCGGCTTCCTACGTGTTATACTTTCTTTACCTCGTCACGTTCACACGTTCTTTTATTACTTGTGTGTTTATATTGTTCATATTGCAGATATTCGTCAGATGTTACACAAGATCAATTCATCTGTATACCATGATTATCATCTAACTTGTTCCTATCGGAACTTGGTCTCGACATCATCTCTAAGTGCTCCCCTGTTCTGTGTAAGGTGTCTGCCGCAGTCATACTTAACTTGTCTATGACATCTTTCACTCATATTCTTCTTGGTCTTCCTCTCCTTGTTCTGCCCCGTATAAGACCCTCCAGAAAGATATTCTCCAGAGAATCATATCACTTTATATGTCCAAATATGCTATTTTTTTCATGAACATTTTCTTCTTCTGTTCATGGTATCATGAGTTTACTTTCCTATCACTTGCGCTTAAAGGCTTTGATCGATTTTTCAACTGTTTATCGATAGTCCATGCCCAACAGCCATACGATGCTATAGAAAAACTACATGCTGTTTAAAAGTCCACTTCTTGTAATACCGACAAAATATGATACTTTTTCTATTTTTCCACCGAGAACCACACAAGCATAGTAGCTAGTGCACTTGTTTCGTAGATGCGAGGAATGTGTTCAAAATCCTTTGAGGGGGGTTTTTTTTAAAACCACAACGGATTTGGTCAACAAGGCCTCGATAGGGGACCAGAGAAACTCTGAAGTAATGCCAGCCGGTGTGATTTTGATCACATCACCCATCGTGTTGGTATCACAGAAAAATATGTTCATAGCCACCAAATTCCCCAATATATCACATTATATATCAATGAGTTTTCCCACATATTTTCTCTGATTTGAATTGCAAGATAATAAGGCGTTTTAAGAAGCAAAGGGGACGCAACACAAACAATGATCAATAAATAGATAGTAAACGATTATTAAGGGCTTCCGGACAAAAACAGCAAATTACTAAACACAGGATTTGAACCACAAACTTTTATTAGTTACGGCACCCATTGCTTTGCCCTACAGACGAAATGGTTTTAAGAACACAAGCCATCTAGATAGAAGAGCCTGTTGGTTGGTTTCTTTAAAACGTTCTTCTTTTTTGGGGATGTAATTGTTTTTAGAGCGTATTATCAACCATAGAATGCTCTCAAGCTCAGTAGAGTGGACAGTAACACATTAGCAGAAGGTGTAGCCCTTACTCAGTAGGAAAAAGTTATGTCATAAACACACACGAACACTCACTTCTTTCCGTCCCGTGGAGTAGAAGGTAACACCTCTCCTTATTGTCCAGAGCCAAACTTTGACACGCTTCCGTCGGGCTGAAATCTTCAGTCACATTCAGAATTCATCTTCTACGTGGTCTTCATCTTCTCTTCTTTGCCGGGGTGCCTCCCTCCTCTAATAGTCTTCTCCAACCCTTCGTTCCTTTTTGTATCTTATGTGCACAACATTTCAATTTTGTCATTCTTATTTGTAGCATCAGCCAGTTTTATTTGATTTTTTTTTTCTTTCTTTCTTGACAGATCTATTTGTTCTCTTCTCTGTATACAAATGACTCAACTGTAACACTTATATATACAAAAGTACAAATATATGTGTCAACTACTCTGTTAAATGTCCACGTTTCATACCCATACGTTGCCACTGGAAATATACATGCTATTAGTATTCTCCTCGCTGATTTCATACCCATACGTTGCCACTGGAAATATACATGCTGTTAGTATTCTCCTCGCTGATTTCATACCCATACGTTGCCACTGGAAATATACATGCTGTTAGTATTCTCCTCGCTGATTTCATACCCATACGTTGCCACTGGAAATATACATGCTATTAGTATTCTCCTCGCTGATTTCATACCCATACGTTGCCACTGGGAAAAATACATGCTGTTAGTATTCTCCTCGCTGATTTCATACCCATACGTTGCCACTGGAAATATACATGCTGTTAGTATTCTCCTCGCTGATTTCATACCCATACGTTGCCACTGGAAATATACATGCTGTTAGTATTCTCCTCGCTGATTTCATACCCATACGTTGCCACTGGAAATATACATGCTATTAGTATTCTCCTCGCTGATTTCATACCCATACGTTGCCACTGGAAATATACATGCTGTTAGTATTCTCCTCGCTGATTTCATACCCATACGTTGCCACTGGAAATATACATGCTGTTAGTATTCTCCTCGCTGATTTCATACCCATACGTTGCCACTGGAAATATACATGCTGTTAGTATTCTCCTCGCTGATTTCATACCCATACGTTGCCACTGGAAATATACATGCTGTTAGTATTCTCCTCGCTGATTTCATACCCATACGTTTGAATAACATGCCATTTATTTGATTTTCTCTTGCGTCTATTGTTTCATACAAATGATCAATTGTCACTAAATACACAAATACAAATATATTCTCTCGCTGATTTCATACCATACAATTGTCTCACTGAAATATATCACATGCTATTAGTATTCTCCTCCTTGATTTACATACCCATTACGTTGCCACTGAAATATACATGCAAATATATGTTCTCTCGTTGCATTTCATACCCATACGTTGCCACTGAAATATACATGCTATTAGTATTCTCCTCGCTGATTTCATACCAGCTCCATTTCATACTGTTTTTTTAGTTCTTTAATCCCTTTGCCCTTCTCAGCTCGCAGTACGTTTGCGATTGATGCAAAGCTAGTGTACTGACATGACATTGCAATATGAGTACGTCTGGAAGTTTTAAACAAATTAACGGAGAGAAAGTGTTCAGTTTTTGTAAGGCTATATTTGTTCTTTTAATTACCTTCATCCGATTTCCATCTCTTGTTAGCAGTGAACCGATATATTCAAAACTGTTCACATTTTCTATTTTCTCTCAATCCCGATCCCAGACTTATACTACACTATATATATATATATGCATATCTGTTTCTTGCGAAGCAGGACGTTTTGGCGCGACCGTTTTGGCGCTGGATTTTTTGGCGCAGAGCCGTTTTGGCGCAGAGTTTTTGGCGCAGAGCCGTTTTGGCGTCATTTAAAAATAACTTCATATTTAACTTAATGTTTATAAATAACTGTTTTCAATAAATTATAAATTTTTAATAAATCCAATCAATGCAAAATATATCAATTAAAAACGTTTAACGAATACTGTTAAATATTTTACTTAAATGCAAATAATCAACTTATAAAACTTGAATAAAGTTTAACGAATCTTGTTCAATATTTTACCTTTAATAAGTTTTCCGAAAGTCCGTGTTTTTAATCCATCCAAAAATTATGAGCAATTCCTCTCAGTTTCAGTTTGGAATATCTTCATTGCACTCCGGACATGTCATAGGTGCTCCGATCTCCTTCGCAATATCTCCATCAGCGTCCAGCGACTGACCGTACCAGTTCCATTTTGATTGATGAGCATACTCGTATACCTGTTGTACCGTTCTTTTCTGCCACACCAATCTTCAAACCCAGTTCTCGCAATCTAGTAGTTGACGTGGATTGGTTTAGATGAAGGTCGCCAGAACTTCTTGGAATGGTCTGCACTGAACTTATCGAACACATAAAAGTATCCTTCGTGATTCAACTTTTCTTTGCCACGCTTTGACGGAACATTTTCCATTTTAATGGGTTCACAGAATTATAATAATAGTATGTGATAAATTTATCTAATTCTACTTATTTTGAGATTGAGTCTAGAACATTCTTACACTTTTATAGACTAAAAGCGCACGTGTGATTAGACAGAAGCGGCAAATACCGGATTAGTTCACTTTACGGGTAAACGGGTCAAGCTATTAACATTTGGAAGGGGCAGGATTTCTGACATTTGCGATGGACAAGATATGACACTCAGTCGGTCAGCGTATCAATTCTCGATCATCTCAAATGAAACGGCTGATGATATAATTCAGACACCGGGCATTTGTTCCAATAAACGCTGATGTATAAGTATATTGTTTCATTAGAGTTAATATAAATGTACACTCAAAATTAAAATAATATTAAGGTTGAAATTTATTGAGGAATCTCTGGGGCGCCAAAACGTCACGTACCGGTTTCTTGTAACTGACTTTTGAAGTTATCATGACTTCCTGAAACACTTTGTCGAGTTGTCAGTTTTACCAGTAGTTAGTTACAGATAATTCTTCCAATACATCAACTTTGTTTTTATCTCGGCAAGTGCCGTGAAATTCTATTCAAAGTCAGAATTTGTCAGAAGCTTCATGTTCAAACGAAAATCACAAGTTACAAAAGGAAACAGTTTGTGTCGGCATAGCTAAGCACATCGTTCTGTTTTTGTTCTCTTCCTTGTCACTGATACCTTTGCATCTTCAGATTATGTTGGTAATCTTAATTAACTATGTTTTTTTGTTGTTGTTTGAAACAGATGCGAGATAGTATCACATAGAGATAGAATCGAGTAGTTTTAAACAGGGGGGAATAGGGTTTGAGTATTGTAGTGATTTTCAGCAGTGTTGAGTAGATGTTGTATATAAGGTTGAGTAGATGATGTATATAAGGTTGAGTAGATGCTGTATATAAGGTTGAGTAGATGTTGTATATAAGGTTGAGTAGATGCTGTATATAAGGTTGAGTAGATGCTGTATATAAGGTTGAGTAGATGCTGTATATAAGGTTGAGTAGATGCTGTATATAAGGTTGAGTAGGTGCTGTATATAAGGTTGAGTAGATGCTGTATATAAGGTTGAGTAGATGCTGTATATAAGGTTGAGTAGATGCTGTATATAAGGTTGAGTAGATGCTGTATATAAGGTTGAGTAGATGCTGTATATAAGGTTGAGTAGATGCTTATATAAGGTTGTAGATGTAGATAGGTTGATAGTGTGTATATAAGGTTGAGTAAATGCTGTATATAAGGATGAGTAGATGTTGTATATAAGGTTGAGTAGATGCTGTATATAAGGTTGAGTAGATGATGTATATAAGGTTGAGTAGGTGCTGTATATAAGGTTGAGTAGGTGCTGTATATAAGGCTGAGTAGCTGTTGTATATAAGGCTGAGTAGATGCTGTATATAAGGCTGAGTAGCTGTTGTATATAAGGTTGAGTAGATGTTGTATATAAGGTTGAGTAGATGTTGTATATAAGGCTGAGTAGCTGTTGTATATAAAGTAGAGTAGATATTGAATAATGGTGAGTAGCGTAATAATTTTAAGCAGTGCTGTATAATGTTAAGTCTCGGTTGAATTGTGCCGACTATTCATAAACTGTGCCGACTATTCATAAACTGTGCCGACTATTCATAAACTGTGCCAACTATTCATAAACTGTGCGGCGTTAACGACCAATGCGAGTGTTAACGACCAGTGTCGAGTATTAACGGTCAGGTATGTGTGCTAACAACTACGACCATAGCCAAGTTTTAACTAATAGTGCTGAATATTAACGAACATTACTACTTGGTTAGACAAAACAAATAAAATACCTTTAGTGTGACCGCAATTTCTAAATCATCATCAGGTGCCGTACCGACTGGCGTAGACGATCATGAATCTCCACAAATCTGTCTTTGGTGTTTGCTATCAACTCAGACGTTGACGCTATACCGTGCCATGAAGTCAGGCTATCCACAATGTTATCTCACTGTCTTCCTCTGTCTCGTATACCCTCGATTTTACCGGTTGTCACAATGTGTTCTAAATATTGTTTTTAAAAGTCAAGTAACGTCTTGTATTTAATTAACCATATTGTGACTTATTTATATTTTTTTTATTATTGATATCCATAATCTGATATTTGACAGTATCTATTTCTCTTCTCTTGCAGGCGCATGTGGTATCCGCGTTTGAGCAGTCATTGACCAGCATGACAGCCCGACTTCAGTGCCTGACTTCTAACGCTGAGCATAAAGCTAGTCTACCAGTATGTTATACATGTTTATTTGTGATTGATATCAGTTTCTTTGTTTTTAATTCTTTTTATACTGTACTTAGCTACATACTAGTACAGTATCTGTTTGGTTTATGACTATGTTATACGACCCTCCTGAAACAATCCAGAAAAATCATGTGGAGGAAAACAAACGGAGGATACAACCCAGAGCAGGACAGTATAAATACACTAAACAGAAAAGCTCAGAGCACACCTCCACAGAATTATTCTCAGGGACTCGGCTGCCTGTACCTGTGGAGTACCAAAGCAGTCCTAGAGCAGATCCTGCAAGACTGCCCCATCCTGAGCAGTGTGAGAATGAAAACCTGGCAAACAGAAACAACATTACAAAACAAACTATGGGGGACAGGTGAAGACCTCAAGCACACCACCCTTTTTATGACACCTGCCGGCGTAGTCGCCTAGCAGAAGTTGATCACAGAAGAAGAAGGCTTGATATCACAGCACTTTAGGCATTCCCACTCATGCTCTGTCCACCGCTGCCACAGTCATTCCAAAGTCCACCTGCTCACCGTACTCATGAGTTGATTATTATATCTTCTTTCTTTATCATGAGGACAACTCGTTCTAGCATGCACAGGTTCAACTGCTTGTTTGTTTGTTTGCATACGTTCTTCTAGATCATTCTTATTGTGATATATAAACAGTTAAGCCCCTACTAGTGTAGGACAGACACATCCTGAAAAGTTTTCTCCCTAAGGAAATGTTCAAGTCTGTCTTCTGACAGTCAAACACTTTCCTTCGCGTGTACATTACTCTTTAATGATCCATTTAACGCCATGTATTTGGGCGTGGATCTATGCTAAAGAGCTTTTTATACTTTGCAACCTTTCTAACTGGGTGTGGTCAGCTTCACTGCTAATTTTCACAATTTTTCCGGTGTCTGAGACACTGGTTCCTACGGTGAACAGGTATATGTCATAGGTGAACAGGTGGTATATATCCAAGAGTGGACAGTTGGTATATTTCACACAGTGCGGTGAGTTCTTAATCATCTACGGTCCCTAGTCACCTGGGGTTCTTAATCACCTGGGGTTCTTAGTCATGTAGGGTTCCTAATCACCTGGGGTTCCTATTCACCTGAAGTTCTTAGTCACCTGGAGTTCTTAGTCACCTGGGGTTCTTAGTCACCTGGGGTTCTTAATCACCTGGGGATCTAAGTCACCTAGGGTTCCTAATCACATGGGGTTCCTAGTCACCTGGAGTTCCTAGTCACCTGGAATTCTTAGAACTCTTTATTAACTTGAGTTCTTTGATCAAGCAAATACAAATGTCATCATTATGTTGTTTAATATACATGGTAGTAGAATAGTTGAAAACACTTGAATTATGTGTATGTCTGACAGAATTCTGAGCTGAACGAGCTGAGAATGACTATTGAGGCCTTGAAGAGACAGAGTAAGATGACACAGCAGGAGCCAGTCATGAGTCCTTCATCCTCTAGAAGGCATACCTCCCCAGGTATGAAGGATATTCACATCACAGGTGAGTAGTATTCCATGTTTTTCATGTAGCTCAGATATTTATACAAGTTTGTGGTGCTTGTCAACACTGTTACATCAACACCAACTTTGGTAAGACATGGTCTGCTATGTTGGGTTTTTTTTTAGTAACAGTCAGTCATGTAACAATCATCATCATCAAGGTGTGTATCCTTTATAGGACGTTGCTCTCTTTGCAGCACATCTGAAATTATCTGTCTCTAGCCAGTTCACCCACTTCATTGATTGTCATATTCATGGTTTCTTTAATATCTTGTAGCCATCTTCTTCTTGGTCTGCCTCTGCGTCCTGGGACTCTGCCGTCTAATATTGTTCTTTCCAGGCCATCGTGATGCTTGATGTGCCCAAAGTATGTAATTTTTCTGTATAGTATGTTATTTATCAGCCAATTCTCTTTAACATTTAGTTCTTTCAGGACATCAGTGTTCTTGCTTTTTCCCGTGTAACAATCAGAATTGCATATTATGTAAAAAAAAAATAATCCTGTATAGTTTATATAAGAATAAGTGGTAAATGAATGTATATATTCCATTGATAAAACGAGCACAATTTTATCTTTGCAAGTTTTTTTTTAACTTCAGAATGTTACCTAATAACACTTTTTGTTCTTTAGACCCTTTTTTGAATGATCCATATTGACCACTTGTTAACCACTCTTTGTGATTTGTATGTGATCTGAGCCTAAGAGCAATTGTACATTGTGCCAGTTATGCGCCTATAAGTAGGCCAGTACATCCGATTTCTGCTATGCTTTTTTTAAAACTTCCTTAGGTCCTACATCAGTCGCCTCTTACGGCATGCTAGTAGGTCACAGTGGTACTATTCTTTGCTCTCTTGCGGGCCCTGACACCACACGGGTGAGTCAGTGCAATGAAAAGTGACAGTGTTAGAAGCCATTTTAGAAGTTTGTTTTGAGAGAAAGAGAGAAAGTCCATGTATGAAACATGTGAACTCTTGTGCATTAATTTGTCTAATTTATGTCTTTATCTGTAGCAGGTGACCCACGGATAGCTCGTCAGATGTCCTCAGACAGCGTCTCCAGCATTAACAGTTTATCCAGTGCCTGCAGCATGACAAGTCAGCAGTCAGCACACACAGATAGTGAAGCTAACAAGAGACTAGCCAAGCAGACAAAGAAGAAGGGATGGGTAAGTCCTCTTCATATCTCATGGACTTGATTGTAACTAAAGTGTCTAACAAGGAAGGATTGACTTGATTGTAACTAAAGTGTCTAACAAGGAAGGATTGACTTGATTGTAACTAAAGTGTCTAACAAGGAAGGATTGACTTGATTGTAACTAAAGTGTCTAACAAGGAAGGATTGACTTGATTGTAACTAAAGTGTCTAACAAGGAAGGATTGACTTGATTGTAACTAAAGTGTCTAACAAGGAAGGATTGACTTGATTGTAACTAAAGTGTCTAACAAGGAAGGATTGACTTGATTGTAACTAAAGTGTCTAACAAGGAAGGATTGACTTGATTGTAACTAAAGTGTCTAACAAGGAAGGATTGACTTGATTGTAACTAAAGTGTCTAACAGGGGATGGATTGACTTGATTGCACCAGGTTTACTCGTATATTTTCATCCTTGCCGGCAGAAACGCTGAAAATATTGCTCAAAGCATGAACTCCGTAACTCCAGCAACACTCCTAAGAATCTCATTAACAAATTGCACTTTGTCCAATTCAAACACACAACCTTCAGAAAAACATGCAAACTCTTAACCACTTCGCTATAGAGACCCTGGATTGTGTTGTATTCCCAGAAGAATGCTAACTGCTAAAACTTAATGAGCTACCATCTCAAGAAGAAGTGATGGGTATGACCTCTACATACCTCATGGACTGTGTTGTATTCCCAGAAGAAAGCTAACTGTCAAAACTTAATAGAGCTACCATCTCAAGAAGAAGTGATGGGTAAGACAAGACCTCTGCATACCTCATGGACTGTGTTGTATTCCCAGAAGAAAGCAAACTTCCAAAACTTAATAGAGCTATCATCTCAAGAAGTGATGGGCAAGACCTCTGCATACCTCATGGACTGTGTTGTATTCCCAAAAGAATGCTAACTGCCAAAACTTAATAGAGCTACCATCTCAAGAAGAAGTGATGGGTAAGACCTCTACATATCTCATGGACTGTGTTGTATTCCCAGAAGAAAGCAAACTTCCAAAACTTAATAGAACTGTCATCTCAAGAAGTAGTGATGGGTAAGACAAGACCTCTGCATACCTCTTATATTGTGTTGTATTCCCAGAAGAACCCTAACTGCCAAAACTTAATAGAGCTGTCATCTGTGTACTCAGGGCTTCCTTATAGGTCCTCAACCACCATTCAGCTATATGAAAGTGCCAGAGACATAGTCATAGAATAAAATTAATCTTGTTAATTGTTCTAGAAAATTGTACTTAAAAATGTAAGTCACAACATGGTTAGGTTTTACAAGTAACAGAAGTAGAACCTGTTAAATCAATTTATTCAAAGGCTAGTTCTTTGAAAGTCTGGACCAAGATTTTGAGTATTTTATATTTTTTCTTTCAGCTGCGGAGTTCCTTCAGCAAGGCATTCTCTCGTAAGAAGGGAAAGACAGGCTCTCTCTCTGATGTGGAACCTGACTCTCATAGTCTGAGATCCAATGTGTCTGCTCCAAACTCCCCACTCATGCAGCTTGGACACATTGGGGCTCCATCAATGAAAGGATCACACTCTTCAGGAGCGTAAGTACCTTTATATTTGACCTTATACCATATAAGTACCTAATATGTTTAACACGCTTGTATGTTGCCTGGCCGACAAGGGAAACAAAGAATAGTAGTACTGTGGCCTACAAGACATGTCTTGACTGAAGTAGGGCCTAGGAAAGCTACCATAGTAAATAAAAAGCGTTTTAAAAATTGGATTTGTTGGCCTGCTTGTAGGCCCATAACTGACACAATTGCTCAGATCACATACACACCTCAAAGACTGGTTTACCAAGTGGTCAATATGGAGCATTTGAAAAAGAAATGTCAAACAAGTACAATATTGTCCCTAGTGATATTTGCACATTGGACACCAGCAAGGCGACAGAGACACACTTGCTGCAACAAGTGTCAACGGACACATGTCCAACTCCCATATACATCCAAATACAAGTTATATGGGGATATACAATAGACTCTATTTGACCAATAACTACTTAAGAAATCTACAAGTTGATGTCTGAAAATGTTGGGTAAAAAGATAATACTTCTAGTATTTATTTTAAGAGCACATTGCATTATTTAAAAATAATTCACATTTCATTATTTGTATCAAGTTCGCACTTTTAAGTGTTCATGTCAAGTTAGCATTCCATTATTCATCTCAAATCCACATTCTATTATTCATCTCAAATCCACATTGCAGGTTTCCTCAAATTTACATTCTTTTATTCATATCAAATTCACATTTGATTGTCCATCTCAAATTCACATTCAAGTCTTCATATCAAATTCACATTTGAGTGTTCATTTCATATTAGCATTTAAGTGTCCATATCAAATTAACATTACAGTGTACATATTATATTCACATTTTTCACCTCAAATTCACATTCCAGTATTCATATCAAGTTGACTGTCTAGTATTCATCTGAAGATGAAACTCAGGTATTCAATTAAAGTTTAGTTCAAGTATTCATCTGAATATTCATATGAATTTGTCATTGCTATTTATGTTCTAAACTTCATGTTTAGATTGTGTGACAATGATGTGAATGCGCTCAAGCAAGCCTTGAGAGATAAGGACATGAAGTTGACAGACATACGACTGGAGGCTTTAAGCTCAGCCCACCAGCTGGAGCAGCTGAGAGAAACCATGACCAAAATGAAGGTAAGTGTGACCAGATTTGTGTGTGCTGTTAACCAGCAAATCAGAATGTTTTGTTGAAGGCTTCTCAAGATATGAATGTGGAGACAAATTAGAATGTTTTGTTGAATGGTTCTCAAGATATGAATGTGGAGACAAATCAGAATGTTTTGTTGAAGGCTTCTCAAGATATGAATGTGGAGACAAATTAGAATGTTTTGTTGAAGGATTCTCAAGATATGAATGTGGAGACAAATCAGAATGTTTTGTTGAAGGCTTCTCAAGATATGAATGTGGAGACAAATTAGAATGTTTTGTTGAATGGTTCTCAAGATATGAATGTGGAGACAAATTAGAATGTTTTGTTGAAGGATTCTCAAGATATGAATGTGGAGACAAATTAGAATGTTTTTGTTGAAGGATTCTCAAGATATGAATGTGGAGACAAATTAGAATGTTTTTGTTGAAGGATTCTCAAGATATGAATGTGGAGACAAATTAGAATGTTTTTGTTGAAGGATTCTCAAGATATGAATGTGGAGACAAATTAGAATGTTTTTGTTGAAGGATTCTCAAGATATGAATGTGGAGACAAATTAGAATGTTTTTGTTGAATGGTTCTCAAGATATGAATGTGGAGACAAAATAGCTGACACTCAGTAAATTCAGTACAGATATGTTTAGGTTCTGGTTGTCATCAGGGAGCCATGCTTGTGGCCTGTGTATGATCCAAGTTTGTGATATGTGTGTGGTTCATGTTGGGAACTTATGTATCAGTCCTGTTGGTGACGTGTTTATGTGGTCCATAATGGTGACTTATGTATGGACATAGCTTGCTAGATGTGTTTAGTCTTTTATAGGAGTATATTACAAGTTCTGGGATAGACTATTTAAAGTGCATGGAAAGTGATGTGATAAATCTATGGGAAAGTACTGTGAAAGTTTATGGCGAAACACGTAAAAAAACAAACCAAAGTACTGTAGTTTTACAAAGTACAAATAACACCCATGTGTTGCCAGGGCCAACAAGGGAAGCAAGGAATAGTAACGCTGCAACCTACAAGGCATGTTGTAAGAGGCGACTGAGGTAGGGACCTAGGAAAGCTACCCTATTAAATAAAAAGTGTAGCAGAAATCTGATGGGCTGGTCTACTTGTAGGCACATAACTATCACAACGTACAATCGCTCTGAGGATCAGATCACATACAAATTACAACAAGTGGTTTATCAAGTGGTCAATATTGAACGTTCGAAGAAGAAAAGTACAAAAACAATATACAGCAATGTTTCAACTAAAAGGTCTTTATCCGGCAGACATAACACATACAATCAGACAATAAATCCCTAACAGCACTAAAGTACTATTCATGAAAGTTTATGGAAGGTGTTGAATTCTATTGAAACTATGTTATCAAATTCTTTATAAATCTTTGATGCATAGAATTTATCAATGTGTACTGATGTTGTATGTTTTATGATGTTGTCTTTGATTTTTTCAGAATGAAATGAGTGCCTTGAAAGCTGATAATGACAGACTACACAAGATGATGTCAACATCGCAATCCTCCAGGACTTTGAATGTGTCACATGGAGCTATGTCACCGCATCACTACGAACCAGCACAGATTCACTGGATAGGTCTTTTAGTATGACAGACCATAGCAGTTTAGGTAAGGTGGTTGACAGTTTATCTAGGCAAATGTGTTTCATTGTGGGTATACATAGAATACTTCAAAGCTTTGAACTCTCCATAACGACCACTTGTTAAATTATTCTTTGTGATTTGTATGTGATCTGAGGCTAAGAGTGTTGTGTCAGTTATGTGCCTACAAGTAGACCAGCACATCCGATTTCTGCGCTGCTTTTTGTTTACTAGGGTAGTTTCCTAGGCCTCTACCTTAGTCATCTCTTACAGCATGCCTTGTAGGGTGCAGCGTTACTATTCTTTGTCCCTTGAAAGCCCTGACAACACACAGGTCAAATAGAAGAATATAAAATAGCAGATTGATTTTTTGAGTAGAAACTATCTATTCTGATGTCAAACTCCAGCGACTTAACTAGATCTGCTGTCCTGAACATGGCGGTGTTTGAGAGAGCGGACAGACTTGCAGCTGCGGCATCCATCATCTTGGAGATCAAGATGAATAGGGGGAGAGTTATTCGGTTTCTTGGCTACTGCCTGTTGGATGAATACACCAAAATTGATATAGAATATATCCATGGATTTAAGGAGTTTTAAATTGCGCTGTGTACATACAGAACTTAATGCTGACACGGCAGCAGTGTTTTTAACCAGCCAGCCACAGGAACCATTAGTATGCATACCCGCAGTGTTATCTACACTGGCTGGGGAAGACTGAGCACCTCTTGATCTGCCTGAGGTGCTATACTGACGATTGGTTCAGTAACCAATAAGAAATAGAAGAGAGATGCTAAATTCAGTTTGTCTAACAAACATGTTTGTTTGTTAGTATCATGAAGAACAAGGTACAGCTTGTTAGAAAATGTTTGTGTTAGTAGCAGTAGAAGAGCGTTAGGACCAGATAGTACAGCTTGTTTAGGTAAACATGTTTTTGTTGGTAGAAATAGAATGGTTAGGGTCAGATATTACAATTTTGGCATATGTTGCGATCAGTGGGGGCATTGGCTAGGACAGCTCTCAGATAGGCAACGGATTGGAAGAGAAGGCCTGGACGTTCAAAGGAAACGTGGAGAAAAACGGTGGAGAGAGAGTTGGAGTGTGGCATGACGTGAGAGATGGTTGGTAAAAAGGCAGTAGAACGGCAACAGTGGAAGTCTCTTGTGGAAGCCTTATGTGTCAATTGAGGACATGAAGAGAATATCTCTCTTCTCTTTGTCTTTACCCGGGTTGGGGCATAGGCCCTCAACCAACTCATGCCAAGTCTTCCTATCTCTAGCTATCTCCTCCAGCTCTTCTTTATATTGTTGATCTCTGCCTCCAAATCTTGTCTCCATGTATTTTCGGCCTCCCTTCTTTCGCTGTCCCTGCGGGTTCAGGCAAGGACCCTTGTTATATTCCCTCCAGTTTTCAAAGTGTGTCCTATCCAGTGGCAGCGTATTTTTTAACCTGTTCGTTCACTGGAATCTGTCTTGTTCTCTCCATAAGTTCCTCATTTGTGACCCTATCATACCATCTTATTCCCTCTATTCTGCGCAGACACCAGTTGATGAATGTTTGCAATTTATGTGCTATTGTTTTAGTTGTTCTCCATGTTTCTGACCCATACAGTAGAACTGCTTTAACATTAGAGTTAAATATCCAAATTTTTGTTCTAGATTTGATTTCTTTGGACTTCCAAATGTTTCCCAGTGCAATGAAAGCTCCTCTTGCCTTCTGTATTCTTATTTTAACATCTCTATCTGTTCCACCCTCTTTGTCTACGTTGCTGCCCAAATATGTGTATGATTCTACCTCTTGAAGTGGGATTTCCCACAGGGAGATCGAGTTGTCGTTTGCTTGGTTAATTCTCAATATATTTGTCTTTCCCTTATGAATGTTCAGCCCTAGTTGCTGGGACCTTTGATTCAATGTGTTTAGCTTATCCTGCATCTGATTTTGTGTATGTGACAGGAGGGCTATATCATCAGCGAAGTCCAGATCATGTAGTTGCTCTGTCAGAGTCCATTGGATTCCATTTCTGGTGTTAGTTACTGTGGTCTTCATTTTCCAGTCTATTGTGAAGAGAATATAGATAGGCCAAAAACTTCAGTTTCGGATGCGCTCATCGCACATTAGAAGGGGCCTAACGGGGGCGCAACATTCCAACCATTCTTGGCAAAGACTGTTTATATATCACAACAAGAATGATATAAATGGTCGAGTAGAACAGACGAAAACAAACAACATTATATTAATATAAATAAATGTTATGAATAAACTTTGGGGAAAAAACGTATGAGAGTTGTGTAATATATTTGAGGGGTATAAATTTTGTAGAGATGTGGTACGTTTGGGGTTTGTGTGGTACATTTTAATGTGTGAGTGATTTTGGTGTTTGTGTCAAAGGTTAGAGTGAGGGAGGTGTGGTTGTGGATATGTCAGTTCTGTTTCAATTAGAATATCTTCATTGCACTCCAGACATGTCCGTAGGTGCTCCAATCTCCTTTGCAATATCTCCAACAGTGTCCAGCAACTGACCGTTCGATTTAGATTGACGAGCCTACTCATATACCCGTTATGCTGTTCTTTTCTGGCCACTCCAATCTTCAATCACATCTCTTGCAATCTAGCAGTTGATGTGGATTGGTTTAAATGTAAATGCTCTTTACAGCCACACTCTTTGAGAGCGTTCAGAATGTCAACTCTATTCATTGGCTGGCCCCCTGATATAGTAGCATAGCCAGCCAGCCTGTCTGCTCTCTCTCTCATTGCCAACAGTTGTATAGTAAACAATGTGACTGTTACAGTTTACTATCAAATGTTCAACCACCATTGTCCAGTGTTAGACAACTTTATATGTTTATCTGTTTAATCATCCTTCTTTCTACATTTCTTGTTTCAGATATGTTGCTGGCCGAGACAGCTGCCAACGAACGAGATGGAAAGAGGGTGACAATATCAGTAGTCCTGGGTTCAAATCCTGATCCAACAAGAACTGGTTTAGATGTAAGTTATTTTGGTAATTAGACAGCATAGGTGGACCTTAGAGATGACACAGTGGACCTCAGAAATAGCGATGTGGACCTCAGATATAACAAGATGAACCTCAGAGATAACAAGATGGACCTCAGAGATAACAAGGTGGACCTCAGAGATAACAAGATGGGCCTCAGAAATAACAAGATGGACCTCAGAGATAACAAGGTGGACCTCAGAGATAACAAGGTGGACCTCAGAGATAACAGAGGCAGCAAAAAAAAACCACTGTTTATGAAGCGCATACAAAAGCCTGGTTCTAGAAATATCATCTTTTCCTGGCGCTGTGGGAGATGAAACAGAATTAGAGTAAAGAAGGCAGCAACATTACATGGTTATTATGTATACCATATTCCATGTTTTTCAATTCTGAAGCACCTGGACAATGTGGGACATCCTTATACATGCACTTCTAGTGCCAAACTTGTGCATTAACAATGAGTTAACTCCTTGTGAACCAAACACCACACTATGTGGCTTTAGGTTGGACACCTTTTCACCAGGAGCTACACTAAAGAGCATTTTTTAATTCTAAAAACAAATGGCTTGTGAAAACATGACTTTTTTGGTGTGATTTTGCGATTGGATAATCATTAGAAATTTTAATTTTGCATTTTAATTCATCTTATGCCCATCTTACATGATCCATTTTTCATCAATTTTCTATTTCATGTACATAATCATTTGAAAATTTACCATGTATGGCATATATATATATATATATATATATATATATATATATATATATATATATATATATATATATATATATATATATATATATATATATATATATATATATATATATATATATATATATATATATATATACACATATATATATATATATTGATAGCAGATGAAACCTAATTAATCATTCAATAAAACTGTCATGTGACACTTTCTGTAGTAATTATAGACCAGTCATGTGACACTTTCTCTTGTAATTATAGACCAGTCATGTGACACTTTCTGTAGTAATTATAGACCAGTCATGTGAGACATTCTCATGTTATGATAGAACTGCCACATGACACATATTCTCACATTTCTGACAGAAACCAGCTGAAGTCCTCATTGGATCACTATCTGTCAGTGGCAAAACAAAGTGGGACATCTTAGATAATGTTGTACGGAAACTATTTAAGGTAGGTTCTACTTACATGTGTGTGTGTTTATTAATATCACAAGCTACTTACACCATGGCCCCTGGCAATATAAGGACGACTAGATCAGACGATACTCAAAGGAAATTAGATATACTTCCCAGAACAGCTCAAACAATAGGACTTAAAATAAATATAGTGAAGATGAAGTTAATGAGAAATAATCATAAATTTGAGAACCCAATTGTATTACAAAATGAAGTCATAGAGGAAGTCCATGATTTTGTATACCTGGAAAGTACAGTATCGCAAGACGGAGATTCAGAAAAGGATATCATCGAAAAATCAAGAAGGCAAGACAAACTTTTGCGATGCTCAACAAAATTTGGAAAACAAAAGGACTAAATCTTAGGACAAAACTTAAAATATATAGAAGTAATGTACTGGGAGTGCTATTATACAGTAGTGAATGCTGGAAAATGACCCAACACATAATACACAAGTTGGAGACATTTCAGAATAAATGTTCAAGAAGAATTCTGCAAATTTTCTGGCCAAATACCATAACAAATGAGAAACTTTTGAAACGAACAGACTGTGCATCCTTCGAGACCATCATTAAGAGATGAAGATGGAAGGGGTTTGGACATGTATGCCGTATACCAGTGGGGGTATTGGCTAGGACAGCTCTCAGATGGACAGCGGATGAGGAGAGAAGGCCTGGACATCCAAATGAAATATGGAGAAGAACGGTGGAGAGTTGAAGGAGTGTGGGAGACGGTTGGTAGAAAGGCAGCAGTGGAAGTCTCTTGAGGATATAGATAGATAGATCAGACGGGAAATTGGAAATCCCTGTTTAATGGGGGCTGGTTTTTGTATATGTTTGATAGAACACTGTACGTTTTTTTTCTGTTTCCATAGCAACACAAGTGTATATTGATGTATTCTTTGTGTACATGATAACAGGAGTATGTTCTGCGTGTGGACCCTGTCACAAACCTAGGACTCAGTGCAGAAAGTGTTTATTCCTACATAGTAGGGGAGGTAACCAGGACTAAAGAATCAGAACTGCCGGAGTTGCTTCCAATTGGTTACTTGGTTGGAGACACCACTCAGATTGAGATCTGTCTCAAAGGTAGGTTGAAGACACAAGTGTTGTTGATACTAGTTAGATACTAAAGACACAAATGTTGTAAACGTTAAGTCAAAAAAAAAGTATGAAGTCGAAGGATTTACTTTATTGCACCAGTTTTACCCCATATGGCTCGGCCCCTCTCCGCAGAAATGGCACGCCACCTGTCGAAAGTATTGCACGCCACCTGTCAAAAGTATTGCACACACTCTGCAGCTCCAGCAATAATCCCAGGGTCTCTTAAAAATTCACTGGTGGACAGAACGTGGTCCGGATTCGAACACTCGACCTTCAAAATACAAGGTAATGGTGTAACCACTTAGTCCCAGAGACGCCCAAATTAATGTTAGCTAGAGCATAAACATTCTCAGACCTCAACAATAGGAAATGTTATTAGAGATATCCTTGGGGGTCTGTGTTGCGAAGTGGTTAAGGCATTTGTCTTGCCATCTGAAGGTTGTGGGTTTGAATTCAGATAGCATCTTTCAGTTCACATGCATTTGTTTTCAGAGATCCCTAAGATTGTTTATGGAGTTCATGCTTTCTACAAAACTCTCAGCAGGTTGCATGCAATTCTATTTCCACAGAGAGCGATAGAGCAATATGGAGAAACCATACGCAATGAAGTCAATCCTTTGCCTTTATATCCTAGACAATATATGCAGTTTTTTTCCCCGTAGATTCATTTTTAAAGGATAATCATTTCATGTCAAATCCCAGTGTGATTCCTCAATTTCTATGCTCTGGTATAGTCAGTATCATTTTGTATACAAATAAAAATAATTAAGTGGATACAAAGCAAAAGGCCAGCCTAGAAAAAAGGTGGACCTCAGAGATAACAGAGGTGATGAAAAAACACAGTTTATAAAGCACACACAAAAGACTTCTAGAAATCTCTTCTTATCCTGACGCTGTGAGACAAAACATGATTGGAAGAAAGAAGAAGGTCTAGTCAGTATCATTTTGTATGCTTTCCAACTGTAGAAAGTGTATGTGTATATTATCCAACATAATATAGTAATATATCCACAGTGGGGTTAAGTGGTTACGCCTTTGCCTTGTGAGTCGAAGGTCGTGGGTTCGAGTCCGACCGCGCCATTCTGTTCGCGAGTGCAGTTTTTGCAGAGACCCTAGGATTGTTGCTGGAGCTACAGAGTTTGTGCTTTGTGCAATACTCTCGGCAGGTGGCGTGCCATTTCTGCGGAGAGGACCGAGCCGTATGGGGTAAAACCCGGTGCAATGAAGTCAATCCTTCGGCTTTTAAACCTTTTTTTGATCCAACAGGACACATTTGTACAGATGAGTAAATTTACAGTTTTACAAATAGAAAATCATACTTAAACTACTACATATACAGAGTTATGCTGTAGCATTGTACAAATAGAAAATCATACTTAAACTACTACATATACAGAGCTATGCTGTAGCATTGTGCCAGAGAATATTTAGTCATAAAGTAGGCAGTCATAGTTGAAATGTATTAACAGCAGACATTCAGAAACAGATGTTTCCGTTACTTATCTAGTATCAGATGTTAAGAAAGGTTAACAAATACATACCTGTGGATTAGAATAAGGTAGAAACTGCTACATACAAGAGATGAAAAAGAGGCGCCGATAACTAAGTTTCTAACCCTGCGCTAGTGACTAAGTGCTGTGAAAATTCCAGAGTTCATGGCTAATTTGGCTCCCAAATAAAATGTTTGTTTGCACAGTTGGACTACAGGAGGAGATACTGTTCTTTTATTTGTGGATCTAAATTACAAGTACCTCTAAAGTCTTGATTAAAGCTCATCTGAATGATGAGGGATAAGGAAAGGAAGCTTTCACGCAAAAGTCAGTCAGAGGTGCTATATGAGGCACATGGCTATGCCTACATTCATAGTGAGCAAATAAACCAAAAAAGTGGCAGTCAATTGGACAAATTCTCAGGAAACAACATAACTTCCAGTCATGGTGCTTGGCTTGAACCAACAAGGAAATTAAAAGTAGGAGTCCAAGAAAAACTGGTGAACAACAGTAGATAGAAGCTCAAAGATGTCTGAACCTCAAGGAGAAAACTGAAAATACTCCACAGAATAGAGTTCAGAGACTGAAGATACTCCACAGAATAAAGTTCCGGGACTGAAGATACTCCACAGAATATAGTTAAGGATAGAGAGAGAGATGTAACTTTATGATCCAATGGAAGCAAAACAGATTTAGCAAAAGCTGTATAGTAAATAATACATAATTCACGTCTGATACATAATTCATGTCTGATGCATAATTCACATGTCTGATACATAATTCACACTTCTGATACATAATTCACATGTCTGATACATAATTCACATGTATGATTCATAATTCACATAATGTTTTATGTATAGGAACCAAGCAGTCGTGTGTGGATTCTCTTGCTTTTGAAACCATGATCCCTAAAACAATCATCCAACGCTATGTGTCCTTACTGCTTGAACACCGCAGAATTATTTTATGTGGGCCTAGCGGCACAGGCAAGACATATCTGGGGCAGAAACTTGCTGAACATGTTGTCTTGAGGTCAGTAGATTTCTTTTTTGAGTTTCATTTTCGTCATAGTTCAGTTTTGTGTCAATGTTTATTTGAGGTTCTCATGTATCATTGTTTGTTATTTATACATCGCTAATGTAGAACGTGGTCAAGGTTAATAGTCTGAGTTCTCTAAGGGAGAGAGGGTATGTAAATGATTCAAGGAATGGAGGTGAATCTGCAACCCTGATCAGATTGCAAGAATACCAAATCAAATGTGATGTAGCTAGACATATAGAGCACTATATGACCCAGGATTATCTTTGATGACACATTGACTAGAGTGATCGATGATGACATGACCATGGATGATCTTTGATGATGACACATTGACTAGAGTGATCGATGATGACATGACCATGGATGATCTTTGATGACACATTGACTAGAGTGATTGATGATGACATGACCATGGATGATCTTTGATGATAACACATTGACTAGGATGATCTATGTGATGACACATTGACTAGGATGATCTATGTGATGACACATTGACTAGGATGATCTGTGAAGACATGACCCAGGATGATCGATGAAGACACATAAACCAGGATAATGGGACACTGGTGATTTTTTAAAAGCAGGCCGTCAAAAATGAGCCATCACTACACCTAAATTCCTAATGATGTGTAATGATTGATGTGTGATGAATGTTGATGATGCGTGACCCAGGATGATAGTGATGTTGATGATGGAGGGGACAGATGTCAGGATGTCATTGTTTATTGTGCACATATATTTTGTGGTCCTGTGTACATATGTTGTATGTATATATGACTGATTGATTGGACCTGGGTGCACTGGGCTTTGATTAATGACCATGTATACTCCGATCTCTTTTGCACACAGGGTCAGGAAAACCTCAAGCAGGAGTGCATGAATTCTATAGCACTGAAGAGGGTCCTGATAGAATTTTGAGGATCATATCGGAATAAAAGACATTTAAAAAAAATGAATTTTGCTCTGGCAATCGGTTTTTCAACTTACTCTTATCGGTTTTAAACAAGGGTTGTTTTGCATGCTTAATTTTATCACAGGATCTACATTTTATAATTCATCTTTGGTAGGACTAGGAACTCGGTCTCACCTACATTGAGATCAGGAATCACTGGGAGAATAGCCAAAGGATTCAATGAAGAAAGCGAATTGAGTACTTGTGGAGTTATAGACAAAAACTGTAGTTTGACATCACTGGGATTATCTGTGGCCTTTGCCTTGCGTTCGAAGGTCGAGGTTTGAATCCGGACCGCACTTATTTTCACAAGTACATTCTTCCCGAGACCCCTAGGATTGTTGCACAAGCTACAGAGTTTGTGCTTTGTGTAATACCCTCGGCAGGTGGTGTGTCATCTGTGGAGAAGGACCGAGCTATATTGGCTAACACCCTGTGCTATGAAGTCAATCCTTTGAAGGACTGAGCTATATTGGCTAACACCCGGTGCTATGAAGTCAATCCTTTGAAGGACCAAGCTATATTGGCTAACACCCGGTGCTATGAAGTCAATCCTTTGACTTTAAACCATTTCGTTGCATCAAGTTTTGTTGTGAACTAAAGACCTTTCTAACTGTTTTCTTGGTAACACATTCCTACTTTTTTGTGCTTTCAGATCAGGCAGAGAGCTAACAGCAGGATCTGTAGCCACATTCAACGTTGACCACAAGTCAGCTAAGGAACTGAGACAGTATCTGGCCAACATAGCTGACCAGTGCGAGAACACCAGCGTTAATGCTCTACCCTCAGCCATCATTCTAGATAACCTTCACCATGTGACCTCCCTGGCTGATGTCTTTAATGGTTTCCTAAGTGTCAAGTATCAGAAATGGTATGTATTTTGTCTTGTCTTCTCTACATTTATTTCAGTGTCAAGTAGTGAAAGTGTTTAGTGTCATGTTTACTCTACATTTGTCTCTGAGTGCTTAAGATTGCAAGTGGTGTTATCTCGTCCATATTTATCTCGGAGTGTCAATCAAGTATTATATTTTGTAAGTGTCTTATCTTTACCCCATTTGTCTCTGAAGTATTAAAGGTAGTCAGTTTTTTTTTGACATCCCCCAAAAAATATATAATTATATATAGAGTATTATAACAGTTGTCTTTGAAACAAATATTTGACTATCTTTGAAACATTTGGCTCTCTCATGACATTACTTAGTTTCTTTCGTTATCTTTTTTCTATATACTGTTACTATTGTGTTTGGTGTTAGTGCTTATAATGTGAGGTTTCTGTCTGATCTTATTTTCTCCTATATATTGTTACAATTATTTGGCATGATGCTGAGCACATCACCCATTGGTATTATTGTTATAAGGGAAAACTGCAGTAAGACTATGTAGCAATGGTGAAACACGTAAAATGTACTGTAGTTTTACAAAGCACAAAAGTAATGACAATACACAGCTACATTTAGACCAAAAGGCCTTTATCAAGCAAAGGATACTCCAGAAGGGAAGACATTAGCTTCTTATACAGCAGACATAACATATACAATTAGACAATAAATCCATAAACAGCCCTTAAAAAATGTGCCTTTGGTCAAAGAAAATATGGGCCTCATACATTGTTCCCAATATATCTCATAATAGGAAAATGGGATCTTTACCTTTGGTGTTTTTTTTTGCTTACTATTATTTTCCTTATTGACAAGATAATTTTTATTGTTCACAGTCCGTACATCATTGGAACCATGAGTCAGTCATCTTGCTCAACCACAAATCTTCAGCTACATCACAACTTTAGGTTTGTACATATTAGTATACTAATTTTGTTGAACATCTTAGTTACCAAATAACGCAACCTGCACCTATGTTTCTGTGTCCATAAACATGCATGTGCAGCAGACTTGCACCATGAGATGATTTGTTTCATTGTCAAATGAGCTCTAAAATTAAGTTAATGTATTCTGTTCAGTAGTTTTAGTTTTAATTTAGTCGTCAGATCATCATCACTGCATTTCAAACACTCCAATTAGTCTATAAGTGCTCTCATCTCCTCAGTACGTCTCTCCGTGTGTGGTGACTAACGACACTGGTTCTTTGTTGGTTTACTATTCTTCTTTGGCTACCAGTATAGTGCTCTTGTCTAGCTACACCACATTTGTCTTGGTATTCTTGTATGTCTGGTTAGCATTGAAGATTCTTCATTACTGGAATCATGTACACGTCCTTAGGGAATTTTGAACATCAGCCTGGTCGATTGCCTGCCGCTTTTTACATCGGCCATACCTCCAAGCCTATCGGCCCGTTCATTTCCCCTTACGCATGCATGCTATGACACCAAAATTATACTGATTTTTGCCAGTCTAAACCTCTTCAGCACCTTCAACCATTGTCTCCGAGTCCAGCCTGTTTCAATCTTCCTGAGCATTGTCGACTCTTAATCTATTTTTTCACATTCTGTTATCTTATGATCAGAAATAAAACTAAGGTAATGATATTTAACTCAAATGTCAAGACTGTCCTTCTACATGGAGCAGAGACATGGAGAACAACTAAGGGGAACACCAAAAGTTGCAGACATTCATCAATAGATTAATTACAGGATACTCCATCTGCGATGGTATGACAGGACTACAAACAGGGAACTCTGGGATAGAACAGGACAACGACAGGCAGAACAAGAGATAAGGAGCAGAAGGATAGGCACACACTGAGGAAACCCCCTAACAGCATCACAAGACAGGCTCTCGGGAGACGGAATGCAAGAAAATGGGGAGAGAGTGGAGAGATCTGGAAAGAATGGCCTTGGATAGGCGGGCTTGGAATGTCTTTGTTGCGGTCCTATGCTTCTCTAGGAGCAAAGGGTGAAGAAGAAGAAGCAATGCTTTTAGCAGGTGACATGTCATTTCTTCAGAAAGGAACTGGCACATGGGGAAACAGTGCAATAAAATCAAACCAATATCTTTTCATGCCTTTTATCTGAAAGTGGTTAAGCTGTAATTGTCTTAGATTTTACCCCATTTTACATTTTAATTGCTATTATTACAGAGATCCTTGATCTCAGTGTAGGTGAGATCAAGTTCCTAGTCCTATAAAAGTAGGTCCCATGTTCAATTTCAGCGTGTAAAAGAACTTTTGGCAGTTCAAAATCGAGAAGTGCGGGCTGGAAAGTCACTGCCCTAGAAAAATGTATTAGAAAAAATATTTAAAATATAATTCCAATAAAATATCTTCAAAGTACATCAGGACCATCGCAGGTGCTACAGAGTTAATGCACTGCAGCTGAGATCTTCCAGTGTAAGAAAGATATCGGAGCACGTATGGTTACTCACTGAAGATCAATCATGATGGTCTATCAATCAATCAATTGCTATTATTACATATGTCAGGTATTTCTGTAGTCACTGTTTAAATATCTTGAAGTTTCACCTTTCTATTTGCCAGGTTTGTTCTCTGTGCCAATCACATGGAGGTCAAAGGATTCTTGGGCAGATTTTTGCGCAGGAAGTTAGTAGAGGTTGAGATCAGAACAGGTCTGCGGAATAATGACCTCAATAGAGTTGTAGACTGGATTCCTAAAGTATGGGCGCATCTCAACAAGGCTTTGGAGTCTCACAGCTCAGCGGATGTTACTATTGGTAGGGTCTTGGTATACACATGTTGTCTGATATTTAATTATTTTTGTCATAGAAATGATCAATATTCTTAGTATAAACTAATATAATATTAATATAGTGATCAAATGGTGACTGTGCAAACGCTTGATGATACATCAGATTGATTTAAAATAAGGCAGGGAGTCAGACTAGGTTGTATTCTGTCACCTTGTGTATTTAGTAAATATGCTGCAAAACATGAAGAATGTTACAGAAGATAGCAGAAAAGAATAATACAATCCATTTATAATCAGAAAAAGAGAAATACCTGAACTAAGATATGCTCACAATACAGATTTTCTGTCAATATCCAGATGGGATGGACTGCTCATGTTGCATGGATGCCTGATAAATGCATAAAAAAACAGTTGATGTATGGCAAACTTGATGGTAGTGAACAGAAAAAAACGCTTTAATACACCCTGAAAGTGTCTCTAAAATGCTTTGATATAGATATCATGGGCTGGAAATCTCTTGCGCAGGATCACCAAATGGGGTGCTGCAACAACACAAGGAAAACTCGTAAATCTGAGAATCGTTGTACTGCTGAGTAAGGAGAGAAAATTAGCTGCACGAAGACAGAGCATCCACATGTCCAACCGGGATCATGTATACCCCACCTATGGCAGGGGATTGTGTTCCAGGATTGGACTCTACAGTCACCTCTGCACACACTAGAGAGGTGCAACAACACACATCTGAGGCTGTTGTTATCATTGCTTGCGATGGACGGCCATTATTATTATTGCTGTCAACATCGCAGAAAGGGATTGAGAAATGAATAATGGAAGTGCAATAGAAAAGCAAAAACTATACCTAAATGTGGCATAAAACTAAAATAATGACAACTGATAAAACAAGCGTGACAAAGGGTAGTTTCATCAATAAAGATAAATTAGAAAATATAAATAGTTTTGATAATCTTGGTTCACTGCTAACAAGAGATGAAATTTGTATGAAGGAAATAAAAAGAACAATAAACATGGCCTTACAAAAAAAATGAATCAGCTAAAAACAGTATGAAATGGAATTGATAGGAAAACAAAGATCAGAATACTAAGAGCATGCAATTCTCAGTGTTAGTGAAGCATGGACATTCAACAAGGAAATGGAAAAGCAAATATGTACTTTTGAATATAAGTGTTACAGAAGAGTCTTTGTATGGAAATCGAGGCATATCCTTTACAGGACGTAGCCATCAACCACAGTAAACGAGTCGTTGATTTTTAGGCACCACTTATACATTCAGTAGTTTGCCATTGCTTTCTGAACTGTGGTGTCTATTGTTAATCTTTTGTAAAAATCCCACGGAAACGAATTTGCTTCCAAACTTGCCCACCGTGTAGTTTGAACTATGTGCACTTGGGTTTGTGATCGAGCTCACTACCACTTGAGCTACAGACATTTGTATACTATGGACATATAAGAGAACAAATAGATCTATCCAGAAAGAACTCAAAATCAAAGAAAACTGGCTGATCCTACAAATAAGAATTAGAAAATTGAAGTATTTTGGATATATAAAGAGAGACGAAGGGTTGGAGATGACCATTATTGAAGAAGGCATCCCAACAAAGGTAAGACCATGGAGAACATGGATTCAGAATATAACTGACTATTTGAACATGAAGACTGCAGAAGCGGGACATCTGGCCTTTGAGAGAGAGAAATTCTGAAAGACTGTTAATGTGACAAATTTCTGCTGAGGACAACTGTATGATGATAAACTAACCTGGTCACTGGCTCGTTATTGATCTGATGCAAGTCCACTTGGACTAACTATTTCCTGATCCTGAAGAGACTTAAGAGAACCTTGATAGTGTATTGGTTAGCACATTTACTTTGTAGACATGTGACTCCTGGATCAAATTGCCTAGTTTTAGTTGAATGTTCCAATCTTAACTGCTTTCAGGTGGGTACCAGAGTAATACTAAGAAGTAAAAGCAGCTGGCATGACTCGATCTGTACCATCGGTCAAAGAAAAATATAAGTCTAATGCCTTTTTCCCTAGTATACCACAGGGTATGAAAAGGAGTTTTCACTTTTAAAAAACACTAAATTGTACCTTCTTTTTCTGTTGGTCAGGTCCAAGATTATTCATGTCATGCCCAATGGACATCGCAGGTTCTCAGGTCTGGTTTACTGATCTCTGGAACTACACACTTGTAGAAACTGTAAGGGAAGGACTGCAGGTATGAATAACTGCAACTGTTATAGTTTTGTGTTATTGTAGTGAGATAGTGTGTTGATGTATGTACCTGTCTCAGGTGTGGTTAGTTGATATGTATGCTATTGTAGTGAGATAGTATGTACCTGTCTCAGGTGTGGTTAGTTGACATGTACGCTATTGAACTCAGATTGTATGTAAGTGTATGTACCTGTCTCAGGTGTTTCTATTTGTCATGTATGCTATTGTAATAATTTACTGATGTTTGTACCTTCCATAGGTGTATGGCTGTAGGAGTGCCTGGGAGGATCCTACAGATTGGGTTCTGGAAACATATCCATGGCCAAACCGTGGATCCGGAACCAGTCTCATGCACATCCGGGCAGATGACCTTGGATATGAGCCACAGCCAGCAACATCTCCCTCCTCGCTGACTGGCAAAACAAAGTCTCCTGTCACAGATGGCAAAGAGAATGATCCACTGGTAATATCATGAACTAGGGCATGGTTCTTTTTTCTATTTTAAAATATAACTGAATTACATATATGTTATCCAGCCCATGTTTTAATTTAAATAAGAAGCACACAAGGTGTTATTGACTAATCATGATTAATATCTGTTCCGTTCCCAGTGGAACATAAGGTTGTAACCTATCAGTAACATTTATATGAGTTCTTCAATGCAGTGTTGCTCATCATCATCAAATAGCTTGTCCTGAGCAGAACTTTGCCACCCCAACATCCTTCAGATTTCTCTCTCTCATATGCCAGATGTCCCACCTCAGCACCCATCATGTTCAAACCATCAGTTACATCCTGAATCCATCTTCTCCATGGTTTTCCTCTTTGCCGGTATGCCTCCTTCTATGATTGTCTTCTCCCAACTCTTCATGTCTTTTTATATGTCCAAAATACCTCAATTTTCTCTTTCCTATTTGTAACATTTGCCAATTTTTTTAAATTATTTCTGGATAGATCTATTTGTTCTCTTCTCTGTCCAAGATATACGGAGGATTCTCCTGTAATACTTATATTCAAAAGCCCTTATATGTTTTTCTACTGCCTTGTTAAAAAGGGGTATTGCTACTGGAACATAGCACTGAAATTATTCCTAACACTATGTTCAGTTTTTTCATTGCAGTTTCTGTAACAAAGACTTTTTTTTTTATATAGATTCAGATTGTTAGCCCTAACCCAAGGTCTCCTGGACACACACACCACCCTTTTCTCCTAGGTATTTTAAGGGAATATTGTCTAATTTCTTCATCAGTGTGTGGTCCCAGGATCAAATTTCAGTGTGGGTGAAAGAATTTTTCATCTGTAATAGCTCTCGGGTCAATCCAACTTAAATTTGGTACCAGAGAAACATTGGAAAATAAAGGCCATATCATCTAGCATTTCTCACTGTTCACACAGATATATGTGTGTGTGTGTATATATATATATATATATATATGTATATGTATGTATGTATGTATATATATGTATGTATATGGGTCTAACACTAAATTCTTCAATATACACCATGGTATGAAAACAGGTTATGTATTCTTTAAACAAAATAAAAATAGCTATGTGCATAGGGTGAGCTAAATATATATTGCATTCAGTACATCACACCTGCAATACATCACATCATAACACCTGTAGCACATTAGAACACCACACACTAGAACATCACACCTGTAGAATAAAAACTGAAGCACATTATAAAACTACACCTGTACATACAACTTCTGCAGTACACAACAGCAGAACACATGAAGCACATTATAACATAACACCTGTAGTACACCACACTTATAGTACATCACACCTGTAGTACATCAGAGCAGAACACATCACAACAGCAGACATGTGCCTATTCAAATTAAGTAGACTTTAACCAAAGTACAACATTTTATTACTGTCATTGTTACAGGTAAACATGCTGATGAGATTACAAGAAGCTGCTGGTACCTACAGCAACAGTAACAACAGCATCAACCCACACAGTAACAATGACAATGATAGCATTGATAGTCACAACAACATACAGGATTTCTCAACTGGAACTGGAATGGAGTCCAGGTTATGAAATGTATATTTACCGTGACATTGCTTAAGGCTGCAACTGTTTACTAAGATGATGGACACACTCAAGAAGACTGCCATCTCATAGTTGAAGTTTGGTTTCTGATCATTGATCAAATTGTGTGTAGTTTATCATAAAGACAGATTTGTATGTGCATACCAGACCCAGCTTTGAGTACGAGAATTAACATATGTGGTCTTTCAGCTGTTATGTTATTGTTCTCATGATTAGGCATGATTTTATTTATAAATTGCATAGTGCCAAGATTGAACGAGTTGCACAGGACAGAGCGATATGGAGAAATTACTTGCAGGTCCTATGTGACGGTATGAGAGGAAAATATATATATACTTATACATAGTGCCAAGAAATTGTCATAGTGCAGTGTTAGTTTCATCATTGCTGGTCAGTGATTCAAATCATGAAGGAACTTCTGGACTTAACTCTTAGGGGACCAGAGAAAAAGCCATGTTTTCACAAGCCATTTGTTTTTAGAATTAAAAATATCCTTTCGTGTGGCTCCTGGTAAAATGGCGTCCAACCCAAAGCCATGTAGTGTGACATTTGGTCCACAAGAAGTTCAAAGTTAGAACGAAACTAAACAGCCACTAGCGTGATATTTGATGAGACTGAAGCAATCGCAACCATGCTGAAGCTGTAATGTGTTTTCATATCAATGTTGAGGAAATCCTACCAAAAAAAAAAGACAAATGAATACTTAGAAGCAAATGCACAAAAGAAAGTCATAGACATTAGAAATAAACAATTCATATTTTTCCAGCATGCTGTGAGAAGAGAAGGTTTTGAACACATTGTAACAACTGACAAAAGCAATGAAAGAAGATAGTAGTGGATGATACAGAGAAAAGATACCGGACAGATTAATTTTATAGCATTGAAAAGATATTACTTTTGACGTTTCAGACTAAACAGACACTTACATAGACTAGAAATAAGCTCTATACTAGTGTCAACGAATGAACCAGAGCATGTCCTGCAAGATTGTCCTTTTTTGGGTAAGCCGAGAAGCAACATCAGTCGACCTGAAAACTAAGCTTTGGGTCAACCTAACAGACCTGAAGCTGACTGCCCAGTTTTTGGTCCACAGTAAACTAAGGCATGACTAGAGATCACTGAAGAAAAGTATAGCAATTTAAGTACCTGGTCGTGGTTGATGTAGGAAGAGCTTAGAACCCTTCTCTTAAGTCACACAAATTGTCGACCTACATCATTACATTTTTTTTTAGTGGACATTATGTCTGAATATAACCAAGTAGACGGCTGTCTACAGATAAAACAACTTGATTCTTTGGAGGGCAGTATGCTCGACAGACACAGGAGAGAAAGGAGAAAATGAGTGCATGATGTCATAGACAAGTTGAGTATGACTACGGAAAAGGTCAGATGTCATAGACAAGTTGAGTATGACTACGGAAAAGGCCGGAACCTCACACAGGACAGGAAATCATTTACATCTGATGTCATGGGAACCAAGTTCCGACAAGGACATGCTAGATCAGAGGTTCCCAAACTTTGCATTAACTCGGGTCTCCTCCCGCCCCTTAAATACATTTTGCTGCTACGGACGGACCCACAAAAGTTTCTATATATGAAAATGAACAGGAATTAATTATCGGTGTGTTACAATAGTAAACAATGTCTGCAATTTAACATTTGAATAAACAACAAAGAAAACATTAGACCTATAGAATCCAAATATAATGCCTACTTACTGCCAAATTTGAATGAATACTTCACCTGTGCAGCTGACAAAACTAAATAATGTTCATAATATATCCACATTTATATGTTTGGTAATTTCACAGATCATAGTATTCCTTAAATCGCTTGAGAACCCCCTGTGAGTACCTCGTGGTCACCAGTTTGGGAAACGCTGTGCTAGATGATGATGATGATGAAGAGACTGTTGGTGGTTGAATCATACATGTCTTGTTGTACAAAGATATTAGACTTTCAACAGCAAGAAGTTCTGTTTCAAAGTGACAGCTGTAGAACTGTCCTAGTATACTATGCAATAAAACAAAGATATTTGATCACATATTGAGAAATATGAATTACCTTACTGTAGCAGTATGTTCTCTAACTTTGTGACAAATATGTACCATCACATTCGTGACTCATTGGTTCTGTCACATTAGTGACATTTGTATTATCACATTGTGACATGTCCTACAACAAGTAAGATGTCCTGCTGAGGTGACAATCAAAGAATTTTATCACACAGGGACAGTCAGAGAACTTAATAACACTGCGACAGTTAAATGTTATCAGATGGTGATAATAAAAATATTTAATGTGACAAAAACATCATATATGATTGCCAACGATATTTATCATATGGCAACTGTCACCAAATCTTATATAGTGACACTCACAGAAATTTATCATATCGTGACAATCAGAGATTTATCGCATGGTGATAACAAATTTATCACACAATGACAAAAATATTTATCTCCTGACAATGAAAAAACTTATCATATAAATGACAAAGATATTTATCATTATGTTAACAGTGATAAGCATACTATTGAAGATAGTATGATACTGACTTAACTCGTTCAACCTTCTGAGCTCATATATTGGCTCACCATATTTTTTTTAAAGTTACACAAAGCCAGTATCCTAGCTAAGTTAGTATATCTTGCAAAGAATATGCGTCCGGATGTAAAATAAAAATATTACAGAGAGGGTTAACAAAGAAACATGCAAGCCTAGTCTAATATTTACTCAAGGTTTATGTGCAATTTTTATGTATAAATTATCCATAAATTTTTGTTCTGTAGAAGAATGGATCTGATCCTAAATGATAATGAAAGTATATATATGTCAATATGTAAGAATTGCTACCCAGAACTGACATGTTTTTATGAATCTGTGTGAGAATAGTTTTGTACTTGAATAAAAATTATATAAATTTATGAGCATCTAATTTAGTCATTATGTGTGACTTATCCCTCCCCTTTTTTTATAAGATGGATTTGTCTCATACATTCTTCATGTTTCATTCTCATTTGTCACAAAAATGTTTTTAAATAGTCATGTTTTTCTTACAACAGTAGTTCTGTCATGAAGTGTTTTCTGACAGTTTTCAGAACTAAGATGGGAGCAGCTAAACTTTGACAGCATTAAGTTCATATGTCATGTTCCGTGTATCTTTTATAGTTCATATGTCATGTTTCGTGTATCTTTTATAGTTCATATTTTGGTTATGTGTTACTGTTCCAATTGTAGTCGCAATTCATGGTTTTTCAATTAATATTATTGTGATGTTTCATGAGAGTTAGGTCATATTTCAACCATGTTTGATTGTGTCTTGTTTTGTGTCGTTCTGTTCATGTTTGAATCTGGTTTAGTTTAGTCATTGGATCACCGCCACTGCACATCGAACCAATTTGTCCATAAGTGCTCCGATCTCCTCCTGAGTATGTCTCTCAGTGTTTGGCGACTAACGACACCAGTTCTAGTTTAGTCGTCAGATCATCATCACTGCACATCGAACCAATTAGTACATAAGTGCTCCGATCTCCTCATTATGTCTCTCAGTGTGTGGCAACTAGCGACACCAGTTCTAGTTTAGTTTAGTTTAGTCATCGGATCATCATCACTGCACATCGAACCAATTAGTACATAAGTGCTCCGATCTCCTCATTATGTATCTCAGTGTGTGGCAACTAACGACACCAGTTCTAGTTTAGTCATTGGATCATCATCACTGCACATCGAACCAATTAGTACATAAGTGCTCCGATCTCCTCATTATGTATCTCAGTGTTTTCCAACTAATGACACCAGCTCTAGTTTAGTTCAGTCTTCGGATCATCATCACTTCTCGTCGAACCACATAGTACATATGTGCTCCAATCTCCTCCTCAGTATGTCTCTCAGCATTTGCCAACTAACAACACAAGTTCTTTGTTTGTTTACTATTCTTCTTTGGCTGCTACTATAGTGCTCTTGTTATACTTGCTAGATGATGATGGTCACATAGTGATCTGATGTTTGACTCCAAGTTACATACAAGTTTACATTTCTTCCTGTTCATGACAACAGTTGTCATTCATTCTCATGATTATTATCATTTCCATGGGGTCATAGGTCAACAATAGTTCTCCAACTATTCCTGTTCTGGACATCTCTCTCTCTCCGTGCGTACCTAACTCATACTCATTTGTTTGATGTCATGGTCTCTTCTCTATGTGATCCTTTGTCTACCTCTCTTCCATTTGCCATGTCAGTTCCAGTTTAGTGCAACCTTGCAATGTTATTGGGTGGTTTCTTCATTGTGTGGCCATCCATGTTCATGTTCTGTGAATCTATTCCTCAGCATGTCTTTGTCGGGAATGTTCTCCTGTGATGCAGTTCTCAGATCAGTTTTTCCCCCCAATGTAAGCTTGTCTTAAATTGTGCTAATTAAACAGAGTTAAAACAATCATGTGTACATGAATAAATATTAGTTCTGTGTATGCATAAACAATACAGCTAAACAAACAAACAGATAACTATCATGAATAAATATTAGTTCTGTGTATGCATAAACAATACAGCTAAACAAACAAACAGATAACTATCATGAATAAATATTAGTTCTGTGTATGCATAAACAATACTGCTCAACATACAAACAGATAGCTATCATGAATAAATATTAGTTCTGTGTATGCATAAACAATACTGCTCAACATACAAACAGATAGCTATCATGAATAAATATTAGTTCTGTGTATGCATAAACAATACTGCTCAACATACAAACAGATAGCTATCATGAATAAATATTAGTTCTGTGTATGCATAAACAATACTGCTAAACAAACAAACAGATAGCTATCATGAATAAATATTAGTTCTGTGTATGCATAAACAATACTGCTAAACAAACAAACAGATAGCTATCATGAATAAATATTAGTTCTGTGTATGCATAAACAATACTGCTAAACAAACAAACAGATAGCTATCATGCAACTTTTTTGTCAATTTTCACTCAGCTCCATATGTTTTTTTATAGACTTTCTGTCTTGTGCATTGCATTCTGACGAAAGTATGTGTGTCTTATCTTTGGCTGTTTATTATTGTATTATATTAAGTTGAATGTTACACTTTTAGAAGAATTGCTGCTGTCCATGTTATGCAGCTATACACCATGAATTTTATTGTCACTAACAGAAACCATTGTTTGTGTAAGATCAATTTGAAACTGAAACAAATTTGATTATTTGTAGGTATTCAGATTTCATGATAGATTTTGTGACAGATTTCATTGGGTGATATTTCATGGTCATGTTTGATATTTTTGAAGATTTTACACAAAAACAGAAGTGGTTTGTTTAAAAAAAATAGTTTTAAAATGAACAGTCTCAAAATATGTTGTTTGTAAAAGTGAAATTGTTGTCAAATGTGAAATAGTTCTACATAATCAAGATTAGATTCATAAACAAAGATATGTTGAGGTACTAAGTTGTGCTGCATATTCAAGAGAGTGACTCGATGTGCATATTTAATATAGTGACCATATATCATAGACAGAGAAGAGAACTCAAAATCAAAGAAAACTGGCTGATGCTACAAATAAGAATGAAAAATTAAAGCATTTTGGACATATAGACACGAAGGGTTGGAGAAGACCATTATGGGAGGATGCATCCCGGTTAAGAGAACCACAGAAAAGATGGATTCAGAATGAAACTGTTGGTTTGAGCACTACAGAGATGGTACATCTTGCCTATGAGAGAGAGAAATTCCAGACTTTTGGGGTGACAAAGCTCTTCTCTGCTCAGGACAAGCTATTTGATGATGATGACCTTGAGGTGCTAGTCAGAGATGCATATTTAACATAGTGAGTGTTAGTCAGAGATGCATATTTAACATAGTGAGTGTTAGTTAGAGATGCATATTTAACATAGTGAGTGTTAGTCAGAGATGCATATTTAACATAGTGAGTGTTAGTTAGAGATGCATATTTAACATAGTGAGTGTTAGTCAGAGATGCATATTTAACATAGTGAGTGTTAGTCAGAGATGCATATTTAACATAGTGAGTGTTAGTTAGAGATGCATATTTAACATAGTGACTCTGACAGAGCACATAGTGTATGAGAGATATATTGTTCGATATTAGTCAGTGTTTCATTCCTTGTCATTGCCACTTACAAAATTCTCTTTTCTCTTGTGTTTTATTTTGTTTATACGTTTCACCAAGTGCTTCATATATATTTATTTATGTCAAGCATTAGTTTCATATTTATAATTATTTTCCATAGTCTCTGAACTTTATTTTTAATACACATTTTTTTTTTAAAGAAGGACAAGAAATGTCCATACGTAACACGGAGATATAACACAATAGTAACTTTAATAACACATAACACAAATAATAGTATTAATACATAACAGTACTAACAACAAATAGTTCATAAATACGGTTCCAACTTCACTGCAACGGGTCACCCCATAATTGCTCCGTTCCTGTGCCAATGAATATCACCACGAAATGCTAACACCTGTGAAAAGTTTCCTATGTGAACAAATTCCAGAATGAAACAGCCTCGTACCGCCACAAAAAGCAACCTGCACCGCATAAAATGCATATGGCCTAATGTAGCAACACAAAACTGTTCATCACTTGAATTGCAATTCTTGTCGAAGGGACATCAATGCGGCAAAATCCAGCTTTCTGCACTCGCAATATAACTGCATACGGTAGATTGAGCTTGTTCGTCATAACCGCTGTCCGCCATTTTCTGAATACACACAACAAACGCACGGTTGACACAGCAAAAGCATTCCATGTAACAGTCATAGCTCACAGCGTTGCTCAAGCACTAACTCAGTAGCTCGGCAAACGAAACCGGAAAATACCCGACCAATCATGGCGGGAATGCGCTACAAAGTGTGTTCAGAATCAAACCATTCTGACTCTGAATGGCCCTCCGCATTCCCAACAACAACAAATAGTATTAATACATAACAGTACTAACAACAAATAGTACTAATACATAACTGCACTAGCAACAAATAGTACTAATACATAACTGCACTAGCAACAAATAGTACTAATACATAACTGCACTAGCAACAAATAGTATTAATACATAACGCACTGCAACAAATAGTACTAATACATAACTGCACTAGCAACAAATAATACTAATACATAACTGCACTAGCAACAAATAATACTAATACATAACTGCACTAGCAACAAATAATACTAATACATAACTACTAACAAATAGTACTAATACATAACTGCACTAGCAACAAATAATATACTACTGCACTGACAAAATATAATACATAACTGCACTAGCAACAAATAATACTAATACATAACAGCATTAATAACAAATAGTAGCACTACTACATAACAGCACTTACAACAACAAATAGTACTAATACATATAGACCATAGTACAGCTAACACATTATACAACAACATTAACATAACAACACGTTGTAATATACAACTGTAATAACAAACCCAACCTCATTATATAAGGTATGAGTTTGTGTTCAATACAGCTGCATATGCTAACAGATTGTTTGCTGCTGGCTATAAGAGATATCGTTAGATGGATATATGGTCTGCTGCTGGCTATGAGAGATATCTTAGATGATATATGGTCTGCTGCTGGCTATGAGAGATATCATTAGATGGATATATGGTCTGCTGTTTGCTATGAGAATATCATTGATGGATATATGGTCTGGCTGGCTATGAGAGATATCATTAGACGGATATATGGTCTGCTGCTGGCTATGAGAGATATCATTAGACGGATATATGGTCTGCTGCTGGCTATGAGAAATATCATTAGACGGATATATGGTCTGCTGCTGGCTATGAGAAATATCATTAGACGGATATATGGTCTGCTGCTGGCTATGAGAGATATCATTAGACGGATATATGGTCTGCTGCTGGCTATGAGAGATATCGTTAGATGGATATATGGTGCTGCTGTTGCATTGATATCATTCAGTAGCAAAACTATTCATGGTCTGCTGCTGGCTATGAGAGATATCGTTAATGGATATATGGTCTGCTGCTGGCTATGAGAGATATCATTAGACGGATATATGGTCTGCTGCTGGCTATGAGAGATATCATTAGATGGATATATGGTCTGCTGCTGGCTATGAGAGATATCGTTAGATGGATATATGGTCTGCTGCTGGCTATGAGAGATATAATTAGACGGATATATGGTCTGCTGCTTGCTATGAGAGATATCGTTAGATGGATATATGGTCTGCTGCTGGCTATGAGAGATATCATTAGACGGATATATGGTCTGCTGCTGGCTATGAGAGATATCGTTAGATGGATATATGGTCTGCTGCTGGCTATGAGAGATATCATTAGACGGATATATGGTCTGCTGCTGGCTATGAGAAATATCATTAGACGGATATATGGTCTGCTGCTGGCTATGAGAGATATAATTAGACGGATATATGGTCTGCTGCTTGCTATGAGAAATATCGTTAGACGGATATATGGTCTGCTGCTTGCTATGAGAGATATCATTAGACGGATATATGGTCTGCTGCTGGCTATGAGAAATATCATTAGACGGATATATGGTCTGCTGCTGGCTATGAGAAATATCATTAGACGGATATATGGTCTGCTGCTTGCTATGAGAGATATCGTTAGATGGATATATGGTCTGCTGCTGGCTATGAGAGATATCGTTAGATGGATATATGGTCTGCTGTTGACCCATTGATATCTTAGTTCAGTAGCAGAACTCATTCATCGGGAGAGCTTTAAATGAATAACTATAAAGTGAGGAGATGTTATTAGAATATGTTTAATATCATGACTTTCTATCAGAAGAAACAGTTGGTAGAGAACGTACTTCGAAACTTTAATTGAAAACTTATATAGATATTTGAAAATGTTTTTGAAAACAGTTGGTACTAAATGCTGTATTTTGAAAACATTAGTACTGAAATGTATTTTGGAAAACAGTTGGTACTCAAATGCTGTATTTTTGAAAAAAACTGTGAAGTAGTCAAATACTGTATTTTGAAAAACAGTGAAGTACTCAAATACTGTATTTTAAAAGACAATGAATTACCGAGATGAGGAGTAAGAAACAGTTGTGAAGGGAATATATCATCAAAGACAGATGAAATTACATATAATGATAGGGAGACAAATGGTTCAGTCACAATATCAGATTACCATCAGACTGATATTCTTCAAACTACAATGTTACTTTTATACAGTGGATACAAGGCAAAAGATGGACTACATAAATAACAGAAGCAGTGGATGACACCATGTACAAAGAGCACACACAAGAGCCTGTTTTATAAATCTCTTCTTATCCTGATACTTTGAGACAAAACAGGATTAGATTGTTACCAAATTCAGGAGATGAGAGATTACATCAATTGCTTTGTCATTTATGCCCTTTAGTTCTTCTCCCTTTGATTGTGAGACCATAATTTTCATTCAAAGGGAGACATTTTCGAAACATGTTCATTTGCTTGTACTTGTAGTTTTCAACTAGTTCACCTAGCATTTCAATTATATATTCATTTTTTTCTTTTGTTCAGATTCTTGTATTTAGTTGCATAAGATTTTGATTGCAATGATGAAACACGTGAAAACAAAGTACTGTAGTATTACAATAACAATATACAGTAACATTTCTATCAAAAGATCTTTATCAAGCAAAGAATACAACCAAAGTGAAGAAATTCACTTCTTACAAGGCACAGAACATATCAATTCTTCACTGCCCTAAAAGCATAACAGCTGTAATTAATGTAATGGATATTAGGGCAGTTAAGAATTCATTGTCTGATTCTATATGTTCTGTGCTGTGTAAACAGTGAATTTATTCACTTCTGTTGTATCCTTTGCTTGATAAAGGCCTTTTGGTCAAAACATTGCTGTGTATTGTTTTTGTAAAACTATAGTACTTTGGTGTTACGCCATTGCTACATAATGTTACTGCAAGCTTCCCTTATATCAATAATATCTTTATATTTCATGTTGAATCTCAACATAATTTTTATGTTCAGTATTGTTTTTTAATAGTTTTATTTACTTTTCGCTCAGTTGCTAGGTTACCAGTTGTTTACTTCATCATATTCTAGCTTCTAGTCAAAACATATCCTGGTCTAAGAGCATTTACTAGTTTTTTGTGATGGTAGCTGATTTATTCACATTTGTGATAGTTTGTGTCTGAGACATACTTATTGAGTTTTATAGCACAGACTGTTTACATCTAGCAGTCACTAGCTATGTCAGTAACATCTACATTGCAGTCAGATATGTCAGTAACATCTACATTGCAGTCAGCTATGTCAGTAACATCTACATTGCAGTCAGATATGACACTAACATCTACATTGCAGTCAGCTATGTCAGTAACATCTACATTGCAGTCAGCTATGTCAGTAACATCTACATTGCAGTCAGATGTCAGTAACATCTACATTGCAGTCAGCTATGTCAGTAACATCTACATTGCAGTCAGATATGTCAGTAACATCTACATTGCAGTCAGCTATGACAGTAACATCTACATTGCAGTCAGATATGTCAGTAACATCTACATTGCAGTCAGATATGTCAGTAACATCTATATTGCAGTCAGATATGTCAGTAACACCTACATTGCAGTCAGATATGTCAGTAACATCTACATTGCAGTCAGATATGTCAGTAACATCTACATTGCAGTCAGCTGTCAGTAATATCTACATTGCAGTCAGCTATGTCAGTAACACCTACATTGCAGTCAGCTATGTCAGTAACATCTACATTGCAGTCAGATATGCATAACATCTTCATTGCAGTCAGCTATGTCAGTACATTCATTGAATCAGCTAATGTCAGTACATCTACATTGCGGGTTATGTTTGTGCATCTCATTGCACAGAATTTGTCGATACATCTACATTGCAGTCAGATTGTCGTAACTCTACATGCAGTCGCTATCAGCATCTACATTGCAGTCGCTATGTGTAACATTACATTGCAGTGATATGTCAGTACCTCATTGCAGTCAGATATGTCAGTACATCTGTTTGCAGTATAATGTTCAGTAACATCTCTTGCGTCAGATATGTCAGTAACCCATTGAGTCAGATATGTCGTAAACTATTTGCAGTCAGCTATGTCAGTAACATCTACATTGCAGTCAGATATGTCAGTAACACTGCATTGGTCAGCTGTCTTTAAATTATTCAGACCTGGTCTGGTTCATTTCAAAATAAATTTGTCAGTACCCTGCAATTGGTGGTTTAATGTTGGTTGTTTCAGCAGACCTGGTCTGGTTGTTTCAAAGTGTTTCAGAACAGACTTGGTCTGTTTAAATGTTTCAGACCTGGTCTGGTATGTTTAAAGTGTTTCAGACCTGGTCTGGTGTGTTTAAAGTGTTTCAGACCTGGTCTGGTGTGTTTAAAATGTTTCAGACCTGGTCTGGTGTGTTTAAAATGTTTCAGACCTGGTCTGGTGTGTTTAAAGTGTTTCAGACCTGGTCTGGTGTGTTTAAAGTGTTTCAGACCTGGTCTGGTGTGTTTAAAATGTTTCAGACCTGGTCTGGTATGTTTAAAATGTTTCAGACCTGGTCTGGTGTGTTTAAAATGTTTCAGACCTGGTCTGGTGTGTTTAAAATGTTTCAGACCTGGTCTGGTGTGTTTAAAGTGTTTCAGACCTGGTCTGGTATGTTTAAAGTGTTTCAGACCTGGTCTGGTGTGTTTAAAGTGTTTGAAATTTCAGATTGTTGTGTAATGTGATGTTAATCTGTTAACAGAGTTATCTCCAATTGATAAAGATATGTTAAGAGTTATGTACCATTGATGTAGATGTGTTTGGAAAGAGTTATTATATGCAAATGATGTAGTTATGTGGAAAAGTTACCTTCTATTGATATAGATTTGGTAGTGGAGTTTTCTACCATGGACGATGTGTGAGAGGAGTTATCTACCATATATATATATTATATGTGTGTGTGTGAACAGAGTTATTTACCTTTGATATAGATGTGTAAAAGAAGTTATCTACCATGGATATAGAGATGTGTGTGTGCAGAGTTATCTACCATGGATATAGAGATGTGTGTGTGCAGAGTTATCTACCATCCAATAGTTTATGTGCCAAGTATTTTAACGTTGAAGAATGGTATTGTTTGAAAATGAAGTGTGTATATTATTATATAATGTATATAAAATATGTGTTCACAATAATGTAGTGATTAAATTATTACTGACAAAATAAGCAAGAATGCTTTTATAATTTGATCCATCTTGCCATGCAGCTCCATCCACACGATAACTTCAACAATGGTCTCCTTCCTTTTAATTTGATGTATTCTCTCAAGTTTTGTAGATATATTCTCAAGTTTTGATATATTCTCCAAGTTTTGTAGATGTATTTTGAAAAAGCAAAACTAAACCAAGGAGTATATTTGCATGATAGACTTTCTTACTGTTAGGAGGCAGTTAATGCTTTCCAATTCTCCCATCTCTAGTTCAGCCAATTCCTCCCATCTCTTACTTCAGCCAATTCTCCCATCTCTACTTCAGCCAATTCTCCTATCTCTAGTTCAGCCAATTCTCCCATCTCTACTTCAGCCAATTCTCCCATCTCTCAGCCATCTCCATACTTCAGCCAATTCTCCCATCTCTACTTCAGCCAATTCTCCCATCTCTACTTCAGCCAATTCTCCCATCTCTACTTCAGCCAATTCTCCCATCTCTACTTCAGCCAATTCTCCCATCTCTAGTTCAGCCAATTCTCCTATCTCTAGTTCAGCCAATTCTCCTATCTCTAGTTCAGCCAATTCTCCCATCTCTACTTCAGCCAATTACTCAAGAGATAAAGCACACATAATGTTATAGTAGTGTCTCTGTTAGAAGCCTTACAGTACTTGACCTTGTCTGTAAGTTGGACAATGAGTTTCCTTGTTAATATTTTCCATGCCAGCCTCAGTTCAATCTGGTACATGTAGACTTAGCTCCATTAACTGGGCATGCATGCTATCGATGCTAGACTTAGCTCCATTAACTGGGGTATGCTGTAGACTAAGCTCCTTAACTGGGATGCTGTAGACTAAGCTCCTTAACTGGGACATGCTGTAGACTAAGCTCCATTAACTGGGGCATGCTGTAGACTAAGCTCCATTAACTGGGGCATGCTGTAGACTAAGCTCCCTTAACTGGGACATGCTGTAGACTAAGCTCCATTAACTGGAGCATGCTGAAGCTGGGAAATGAACCTAGCCACTTTTGATTGTAAAGCAATTGATTTAGCTAGTTTTTATCTACCCCATCTCTAGTTCTCAAGTAATATTATAAATAAAATATATACACCTTCAAACTTTAACCACATGACTGCTGAGTCTATATCTTCTTCTGTGTTCACCTGCTATGAATCTTGATGTAGTTAGGACATCTGATCATCGAAGCTTCTGACTGATTTTATCATGAAAGCCTTATTTCCAGTTCTCCTGTTCACACCCTCCCCCACCATTTATTCTCTTGACCTGGGAGGTACTTGGTAGTTTAGATCCTCAAGTGTTGATCTGGCAGTCTTATCAACTTTTTTGTCTTTTCAAAGTGTTCACCATTCAACCTTTCTGTGTCCAGTATGTATATATACTCATAAGTTATCGGTTATTCACTTGCTTATTGATCATCTGTTCATTTTTTTAAAAGCCTGTACATCTGTTTACATCTTCAAAGATGGTCATCTAACATTGTTTTCCATACTGCTCATAATTTTCCCTTTTGTAGAGAACTGATAGAAAAGCCCTTCACTGAGGCCATGATTTTTTTTTTCAAAACAAGGGTTGGATGGGGGGGTTCTAAAGGCAAAGAATATCATTGCACTAGATTTCCCAATATGACTCATTCAATCTCCAGAAATATCAAACCATGTGCCAAAAGTATTGCACAAAGCATGAACTCTGTAGCTCCTCAACAATCATATGGATAATTTGAGAGAAATGCACTCACAAAATGCACTCACAAAATGCACTACAAAATGCACTCACAAATGCACTGACAAACCAAAAGATGCAGTCTGGATTCGAAAGCACAACCTTCAGAATCCAAGGAAAAGTATTTAACTACATAGACAATTACCTCCATCCCAACCTAGTTTTTTCCATTAAAAATCCAGTAACGACTGTAGTTTAGCATTGCTTGTTTGCTACTCATCTCTTCTTTATCCCATTATTTTCTCCTTTCTTCCCCCATCCATCCAAAAATCCATCAATCCTAACATCTAACTAGATAATATATATTACATTGTGTTTGTTTTTTCTCATCTTGTTGTTAGATGTACTGTACCTGTTTCTTGGAATCATTTTTCTTTGTTTTGAATATTCTAATTAGATGGGATTTTATAAGTCTTGTTGGATGTAGTCACGTTTGTTTTGACAAAGAGTTGTACAGAGATGGCACTGTTTTATTAATAAATATGATTGGTTTTATCATGGTTTTTCAACTTGTGTGATTTTTTTTCTCTGTGATTTGTTTTGTAAACTGTTTATCTGTGGTTTTATGTTAGTTATTAAACAGTTTTATCTATTTAGTTGTTATAAACAGTTTTATCTATGTTAGTTGTTGTTAAACAGTTTTATCTATGTTAGTTGTTGTTGAACTGTTTTATCTATCTTAGTTGTTGTTGAACTGTTTTATCTATGTTAGCTGTTGTTAAACTGTTTTATCTATGTTAGCTGTTGTTAAACTGTTTTATCTATGTTAGTTGTTGTTAACTGTTTTATCTTGGTTAACTGTTTTATCTGTTTTATCTATGTTAACAGTTGTTAAACTGTTTTTTTAACTTGTTTTCTAATTGTTTTTTATGTGTTAGTTAGTTGTTTTATCTGTTAGTTTATTATTGTTTTGTATCTAGTTTTTCTATGTTAGTTTTTTTTGTTAGTGTGTTAAACTGTTATCTTGTTTGTAAACTAGATTTATCATTTGTTGTTGTTAAACTGTTTTATCTATGTTCAGCAGTTGTTAAACTGTTTATCTATCTTAGTGTTGCTACAACTGTTTTATCTATCTGTTGTAAACTGTTTTACTATGTATAGATTGTTGTAAATTTTATCTATAGCTTGTTAAACTGTAATTGTCTATAATTGTTGTTAAACTGTTTTATCTCTTGTTAGTTGTTAAACTGTTATCTATGTTACCTTCTTGTTAAACTTGTTTCATGTTCACTTGCTTGTTAAACCTTTTATCTGTTAGCTTCTGATTAACTGTTTATCTGTTAGCTTCTTGTTAAACCTGTTTTATCTTAGCTGTTGTTAAACTGTTTTATCTATGCTCTATTGTGTTAAACCTTTTATTTTGTTGTCTATGCTTCACTTTCTGTTTCTTGTTAATGTTCCTTCCTGATGTTGCCTGTGTTCAATCTGTTTATCATTTGATGTTTTGTTAATCGTTTTATCTATTTAGTTGTTAAACCTTTCTATCTTTCACGTTGTTAAACAGTTTATCTGTACTGTTTAACCTTCTTATGTTGCTTGTTAATGTTTTCATCTTAGCTGTTGTTAAACTGTTTATATCTATGTTGACCAAATTCTGTTTAAACTTTTTATCTATTATCTAGCTGTTGTAAATGTTTTATCTGTTATGTTTAAACTGTTTTATCATTAATTGTTGTTAAACTGATTTTATCTTTGTGTTGTTAAACATCTTTATCAGTTAGCTGTTGTTAAACTTTTATCTATGTTAGACTGATTGTTAAAGTTTTATCAGTTAGTTTGTAAACTGTTTTATCTATGTAATTGTACTGTGAAACATTTATACTGAAAAGGTATGTTGAAACTGTTTTATCTATGATAGCTTGTTAAACTGTTTTATCTATGAGCTGTGTAAAGTTTTATCTATGTTAGTGTTGTAACTTTTTACTTAACTCTTCAATTCTTATAAACTGTTTTTCTATTTAGCTTGTTAAACTTTTTATCTATTGTGTTTAAACTGTTTTATCTTTTGCTGTTGTAAAATTTTTATTATGTTAGCTGTTTGTTAAACTGTTTTATCTATGTTAGTGCTGTTAGCTTTTTTACTGTATAGAATTGTTGTTAAACTGTTTCTATGTTAGACTGTTAAACTGTTATCTAGGTTGTTGTTAAACTGTTTATCCGCTGATTGATTGTTGTTAAACTGTTTTATCTATGTTAGTTGTTGTTAAACTGTTTTATCTGTTAGCTGTTGTTAAACTGTTTTATCTATGTTAATTGTTGTTAAACTGTTTTATCTGTTAGTTGTTGTTAAACTGTTTTATCTGTTAGCTGTTGTTAAACTGTTTTATCTATGTTAGTTGTTGTTAAACTGTTTTATCTGTTAGCTGTTGTTAAACTGTTTTATCTATGTTAGCTGTTGTTAAACTGTTTTATCTATGTTAGCTGTTGTTAAACTGTTTTATCTATGTTAGCTGTTGTTAAACTGTTTTATCTGTTAGCTGTTGTTAAACTGTTTTATCTATGTTAGCTGTTGTTAAACTGTTTTATCTATGTTAGCTGTTGTTAAACTGTTTTATCTATGTTAGCTGTTGTTAAACTGTTTTATCTGTTAGCTGTTGTTAAACTGTTTTATCTATGTTAGTTGTTGTTAAACTGTTTTATCTGTTAGCTGTTGTTAAACTGTTTTATCTGTTAGCTGTTGTTAAACTGTTTTATCTATGTTAGCTGTTGTTAAACTGTTTTATCTGTTAGCTGTTGTTAAACTGTTTTATCTGTTAGCTGTTGTTAAACTGTTTTATCTATCTTAGCTGTTGTTAAACTGTTTTATCTGTTAGCTGTTGTTAAACTGTTTTATCTGTTAGCTGTTGTTAAACTGTTTTATCTGTTAGCTGTTGTTAAACTGTTTTATCTGTTAGCTGTTGTTAAACTGTTTTATCTATGTTAGCTGTTGTTAAACTGTTTTATCTGTTAGCTGTTGTTAAACTGTTTTATCTATGTTAGCTGTTGTTAAACTGTTTTATCTGTTAGCTGTTGTTAAACTGTTTTATCTGTTAGCTGTTGTTAAACTGTTTTATCTGTTAGCTGTTGTTAAACTGTTTTATCTATGTTAGTTGTTGTTAAACTGTTTTATCTGTTAGCTGTTGTTAAACTGTTTTATCTGTTAGTTGTTGTTAAACTGTTTTATCTATGTTAGTTGTTGTTAAACTGTTTTATCTGTTAGCTGTTGTTAAACTGTTTTATCTGTTAGTTGTTGTTAAACTGTTTTATCTGTTAGTTGTTGTTAAACTGTTTTATCTGTTAGTTGTTGTTAAACTGTTTTATCTGTTAGTTGTTGTTAAACTGTTTTATCTATGTTAGTTGTTTTTTGTTGAATTGAGGTTGGCTGTATAAAAGAGTTTGGTTTTAAAACCTAAGGATTGACTTCATTGCACCGGGTTTACCCCATATGGCTAGGTCCCTCTCAGCAGAAATGACACGCCACCTGCCAAGAGTACTGCACAAACTCTGTAGCTCCAGCAACAATCCTAGGGTCTCTAGAAAACTGCACTTGTGAACAGAACGGCCCGTAATCGAACCCACAACCTTCGCCTGTAATAGCTCTCCAACAAACTCTGTCAATTGTCCCTGACTCTCTCTGTACACTTTACCACACTGTGCAGTGTCTCCTTCCTGCTGTTCCCCTTGCTCTCATGCCTTCCACCTTTCTGTTCCCATTGCTCTCATGTCTTCCACCTTCCTGATGTTCCCCTTGCTCTCATGCCTTCCCCCTTCCTGATGTTCCCCTTGCTCTCATGCCTTCCCCCTTCCTGATGTTCCCATTGCTCTCATGCCTTCCCCCTTCCTGATGTTCCCCTTGCTCTCATGCCTTCCCCCTTCCTGATGTTCCCATTGCTCTCATGCCTTCCACCTTCCTGATGTTCCCCTTGCCCTCATGCCTTCCCCCTTCCTGATGTTCCCCTTGCTCTCATGCCTTCCACCTTCCTGATGTTCCCCTTGCTCTCATGCCTTACACCTTCCTGATGTTCCCCTTGCTCTCATGCCTTCCACCTTCCTGATGTTCCCCTTGCTCTCATGCCTTACACCTTCCTGATGTTCCCCTTGCTCTCATGTCTTCCACCTTCCTGATGTTCCCCTTGCCCTCATGCCTTACACCTTCCTGATGTTCCCCTTGCTCTCATGCCTTCCACCTTACCTTCCAAAATAGTTTTCAACAGTGACAAAGCTCTTATTGTGACCCAAATATCTCTGTTATCTAACTTCCACCTCTCTAAGCAGTTATCTAGTCCCTCCTAGTTGCTGAAGTACTTGTTTATTCGTTTTCTTCTCTTGCCATGACATTTGCCACTATTCCACATATCATTTGCTTGATGTGCACGACATCACATCAAGAGAAAACATACACTCTGAATATTTCAACGAAGAAGATAAAGGGTATTCTCTATCTCAGTTGCACAAGTTATGCATACCGATAGGTGCAGCAAGACAGGAAAACCCATAGTAGATACATCAACCAACACAGAACAAGGAGAGTTGCAAGTCTAAACACACTGAAATACCTACTTCGGAGGAGATCTGAGACATGTGGACATGTCTGATGTGCGATGAAGATGATCCTCAAATAAACAATCACAAACTTCAATTCTTATTTAAAACTGTTTGTTCATTATCCACATTTTCACTCCATACAGCAACAATAGTTATATGTAGCACTTTACGAGTCTTATCTTTTGTTATTAGTACATTTTTCATATGAGTTGGTTTTTTTTTCTGATCCAGAAGCACTTGAGCTTTCAGCTCTTGGGCTCGGTGCCATGGACATCGTAACCCTTCGGTTCGATGCCACGAACACCGTGAATCTGGGAACCTGTGGCTTTTCTGCCAGCCCGTGGAATTGAACCCGCACTCACAGAGGGCTAGTCACCCGCAATCCAACGCGCTACGAACACACTGGGCAGGCGGGCTTTCATATGAGTTAGTACATAAGAGGTGTTGAATGAGATCACGCCACGAGAAAGCTTATCAATATAAGAAAGAAGCATTCATCATTTTTCAGACAAGTGATGAGAAAGGGAGGTTTAGAACATATTGTGACAAACGGTAAAATCGAGGGTAGACGAGACAGAGGTCGAATATTTTGGATAGGCTGACTTCATGGCACGGAAGAGCGTCAACATCTGAGATGATAGCAAAACACCAGAAACAGATTTGTGGAGATCCATGATCCCTACACCAGCCAGCATGGCAACTGATGATGATGACATTGTTCATGTTGTTAAATATGTTCTTGGCCATTTCTACTCTTTTCCAAACTTCTTTTTAACATTTGCTGCCTTCTGTTATTATATGTTCAAGATATACATAACTTGAGACTTGTTCTCATCTTACTCTATTCAACATTATATTCAATGTGCTGAAATAATGACAACTAAATATCTGTGGCATCAATCATAAGAAAAGTTACAGAAGAGTCCTTCGTATATTATGGACAGAGAAGAGAACAAATAGATCTATCCAGAAAGAACTCAAAATCAAAGAAAACTGGCTGATGCTACAAATAAGAAAGAGAAAATTGAGATATTTTGGACATATAAAAAGACACGAAGGACTGGAGAAGACCATCATGGAAGGGGACATACCGGCAAAGAGAAGAAGTGGAAGACCACGGAGAAGATGGATTCAGGATGGTTTAAACATGACGGCTGCAGAGGCAGGACATCTGGTCTATGAGAGAGAGAAATTCCGGAGGACTGTTGGAGTGGCAAAGTCCTGCACAGGACAAGCTATTTGATGATGATGATCAATCATAAGAGGTGGTCCACTGTCGACTAGTACAAGATCTTAACCAGTATCATTCACAGATAAGCACTATACAGAGATATCAACATTAACCGGAAATTTTCACAATCCTCAAAATTACATCAGAGACACTTGCTGATGCAACGTAGCTCATGCACTGTTGCTGAGATCTTCCTGTGTAAGAAAGAGATCTAAGCACACATGGTTATTCACTAAAGTGCAATGATAATGGTTCGTTCTATCAATCAGTTTTCAGTTGACAACTACTTGCTTTGTAAATATTCAGGTTGAAATATGAAAGTGTACACAGGGAATAAGTAGAGAGAATTATGAAAAACTACAGGGAATAAGTATACATAGGGAATAAGTATACATAGGGAATAATGAAAACCACAGGGAACAATGATACACACAGAATAATGAAAACCACAGGGGAATATGTGTACACAGGGAATAAGGAAAACAACAGGAAATAAGTGTACCCAGGGAATAATTAAAACCATGGGAAAATGGAAAACACAGGTAATAAGGGTCATCATCATCAAGTAGCTTGTCCCTTCCGGTACTTGGCTCCCATGACAGCAGTCCTGGAAAACTCTCTGTTCTGTGCAAGTTGACCAGCATCAGCAGCAGTCATTCTCAGATCATCAATGATATTCTGCACCCATCGTCTTCTAGGTCTTTCTCTTGTTCTTCTTCCCATTCCTTCCAAAATTATTTTCTCTAGGCACTCATGTCGTTTGATGTGTCTGAAATATTTAATTTTCCTTGTTTTTATGCTTTTAAATAGCTAACCCTCTCTAACATCAAGCTGTTGCAGAACAGAAGTGTTTATTCTTTTCTCTGTCCATGATATTCTAAGTACTCTTCTGTAGCTCTAAGTACTCTTCTGTAGCATTTACATTCAATGGCATTAATGATCTTCTCTGCCGCTTTGTCAATGATCCATGTCTCACAAACATATGTTGCCAAGGGAAAAACACATGATTTTTGTTCTTATTTCAGTTCCCTTCCATAGGTTAATTAGTTCTTTTAACTTTTGCAAAGCAATGGTATGGCAATAAGGGTAAACAGGGAATAATGAAAACTACAGGGAATAAATGTTCACAGGGAATAAAATGTGTAGACTTAAGTAGAGGCATTCAAATTTATAACAAAATGAGATCACAGACCATAACACCTCTCAAGTCGACACAGTCTCAACTGGATACCAGAAAAGCACTGAGAAGTAAAGGCGACCGCCATGCTGTTGACCACATAACCCATCGTGTTATTGGTTATTGGCTCATACTAGAAGTAGTTGTCCTGTATGCCCCACTTCGTTGACCACGTAACCCATCATGTGTTGATGGTCAATGACAAATAACAGACCACACGCTATATTTCCTAATATCTTCACTGTATGACAAAGGGTTCCTTTAATTTCCTTACAACACAACAGCATATACACTATGTATGTATATAAATAAAACATTAGATCAGATTCATATCTAACAAATTTTAATCTCAAAAGTTAACATAAAACAATGAATACACAAAAGGAAACTATATCACAAATATCAGGATAAAGCAATCATTTTTTTTTCTTATGCATGTCATTAGAAGAAGAGGGTTGAAGTATTTTGTGAAAACAGGCACAATTAATGAAAAACAAACACAACTTAAATGTGGGGCATTATACAGTGTAAAATTATGGCTATCAGATATTGAATCAATTCTAAATGTTACAATAGACAGTGTAAAATTATGGCTATCAGATATTGAATCAATTCTAAATGTTACAATAGACAGTGTAAAATTATGGCTTTTAAATATTGAATTAATTCTAAATGTTACAATAGACAGTGTAAAATTATGGCTTTTAAATATTGAATTAATTCTAAATGTTACAATAGACAGTGTTAAATTATGGCTTTTAAATATTGAATTAATTCTAAATGTTACAATAGACAGTGTAAAATTATGGCTATCAGATATTGAATTAATTCTAAATGTTACAATAGACAGTGTAAAATTATGGCTATCAGATATTGAATTAATTCTAAATGTTACAATAGACATCTTAAAACTCCACAATACCACACCATATCAAGCGACCGAGCGTGCATTATCTCAGAAACCGATCATCAGTTAAACCTGCTACGCTTAACTGCAAAAAAGCAGAGAAGGACAAAAGAAAGAAGACAATAGACAGTGTAAAATTATGGCTTTTAAATATTGAATTAATTCTAAATGTTACATCATCATCAAATAGCTTGTCCTGAGCAGAACTTTGCCATCCTAACAAGCCTTCAGAATTTCTCTCATATTCCAGATGTTCCTCCTCTGCAGCCAAGATGCTCAAACCATCAGTTACATCCTGAATCCATCTTCTCAATGGTCCTCCTCTTTGCCGTGATACCTGCTTCCATGATGGTCTTCTCAACCCTTCGTGTCTCTTTATATGTCCAAAATACTTCAATTTTCTCATTCTTAACTGTTACAACAGACTACAACTTTGGCTCCAAACAAGCGAACTATAAATGTTACAATAAGCAGTATAAAATTGATGGCTCTCGTATCAACTCAATGTGTGACAATAGACTATAAAGTTATGACTGAAATTTTCTAACAACGAGTCAACTCTAGTCTCCATATATGACATTAAACAGCCTAAGTTTATGACTCTGAAAGTGTTTAAGCAATATACTAACAATAGTCTCAATGTGATTGATTGAACCATCATCATTGCACTTCGGTGAGTAACCACGTGTGCTCCAATCTCTTTCTTACACAGGAAGATCTCAGCTACAGTGCACGAACTCCAGTATCACCAGGGTCGCGAGGGTTTCGATGTAATTTTAAAGATGGTGAATACATATTGTAGGAATTTTAATTGAATCTTTTTTCTAATGAATTTTGCTTGGGCAGTGGCTTTCCAGCCTGCTCTTTTCGATTTTGAGAGCTGCCAAGGGTTCTTTTACGTACTCAAATTGAACACGGGACCTATGTTTTATCGTCTGTCTGATAGGACTAGAAACTCAATCTCACCTACACTGAGATCAAAGATCTGTGGAAAAATATCCTGAAGCTCCACAAGGGAGCGAACCTGGTACCTTTGGCATGAGAGGTGAGCACCTAACCTCTATGCCACAAAGCACCATCCCCCTCCCCATAATCTCAAGTACGCATGACATCAGACATTGCAAAACTATGACTCTCTCCTACATTACATAAATGACTATCTGTCTGTGTTTCTTTCTTTGTGTTAACTGTTCTGACTATAAACCTAACATAGTTATAATTGACATAGAAAATAATAAACTGTTCTAATTATAGGGATGTCTGTCTACATCTGTCAATCTTTGGTGATCATTCTCTTCTTGCCAAAGTTCATCCCAGACTGGGTAGCAAATCTGTTAGTACCCATCTGTAGATTGATCACACTCTCTCCCATTTTCAACTGCTCCTCTGTGAATGTTCTTCGGTTAATCTCAGATTTCTTTGGCCACATACGGACTCCAGTGTAGCTTGGTCGTGACTCAGCCTGCAGATAAAATATAGTGTAGATTATTGGTTACTAAACTGACATCATTGCACTACGGGCAGACCCATAGGTGCTCAGTCTCCCCAACAGATATCGAAGAGTATTCATGCTGATGGTTCCCATGGCTCGCTGATTAAACACACTCCCGCTGCATCAACAGCATTGATTGTTGGGGAGTTGAAGATGTATAAGGGGGATGTTCTTCAGTTTCTTCACGACTGTCTGTTGGATGCAGGCACTAGACTAGATGTTGAATTGATCCAGTGATTTAAGCAGTTTGGAGTTACCCGTTGTACAAGTAGAACTGGATACTTGAGGGACAGAGTGAGGAGTATAGACTAAAGTATAACAATTTTATGCAGTATGTGGCTTAGCAGTAGTGAGCTCGATCACAATCCAAGAGTTTTTCTACTTTTGTCGTCACACTGCTACCAGGTTGTTGCCCAGTGTCGTGGTTTTCTGTTTTTATCTTGTGCTGTACTGGTAATAGTTATTAATGCTCTTTGACAGGATTCTGTTATGCCATCTAACCATCTTTTCAGTGGTCTTCCTCTCACCTTCCAAGAGTACCTGGTTCAAACTCCACGGGAGGGTGGGGGGATTTGGAAAACAAATTTTCCCGTGGATTTGTAACACTGTTTGTAACCTCACCATTCCAAAAGCAATGGCAAACTACTGAACATATAAGTGGTGCCTAGAGAATCAATGACTCGTTTACTGTGGTTGATGACGATGTCCTGTAAAAAGGATATGCCATGATTTTTATTTCAATGGATGCAGAGATCTTGCATTAAAGCTAAGAAACAGAATAGTCAAAATTTTGCTTCATCGTCTTATGAGGTGTACTGATAACATAACTTATTTGACTTATGAAGCAATGATCAAGATGATCGCTACCATGATGAAACCTGCTGGGGACCTATGGTTGTATACTAGGATAGAATAAACACTTTAACTATCAAAGTGTCTCAGAGGTTGTAAGAGGTGTCAAAGCAAAGTCCACTCTGAAATAGAAGACTGACTAGTCCCAGCAAAGTCTGCTCTGTAGTAGAAGAGTGGTTCTGCTTGTGCCATTGCACCTGTCAAAATACTGAATCATGCAGTCACTATGATTTGAAAGAAAGCTTTGGAAATCCAGTCTATCAAATAGAGCTGCCAGGAGAGAGAGAGAGAGAGATTAACCTGGAATCAAAGATAGAAACTCCAGTACCTGGCAGAGGAAACACAAATACAAACTTCTACTCAGTACAGGATTCCAACAGTACAATCAAATTAAATATCAATAGTAGTAGTAGACTTATTTCTACCCCTAGGGCATATACAGCTGTGCCTTTGCTGGATAGATACCTTGTAGCTGCGTTAGTGACTGTCAAGTCTGATGCTGGAGTGACGGTCTCTGTCAGAATTCTCACACCTAAATGATGCGAGTTTCCCTAGACAGAGCGGTATGGAAAAATTGCTTGCAGGTCCTATGTAGCGTATAATGGTACGAGAGAAATTATCATTATATAACTATTATTATATACCTATTAGTTCAATAGCTTAAGAACATCGCCCTCCACAAAATGAGTTCATTATCTCAATATCTAGAACATTTGAACATGTTTATCATCTCAAATACCTAGAACTTTATCTCTGAAGTCGGAGTAAGGTGCAGGGACACTGATGATAAGGAAAGCAAACCCTCACACAAAAAAGTATGAGGTTCCATATTAGGAGAAATGACTAGGTCTGAATTCATAGTGGGAGAGAAATAAATACGTAGAACTTTCATAAATGAATGTTTACCTCAATGCCTAGAGCTCGAATAGCAGCACAAACTTGAGGCATGTTAGTTCTCTCATACAATGAGTCTGTCTGGAAAGTGTTGCTTTCATGGACACCAAATTCCTGGCACTTGTATGCAAACTGTTCTATCCTGGTGATGAGAGCAAGACCATTATGATAACATAAATTCACCATTCAGGCAAACTTTACTGCCAATATAAAGGTATTTGTATTTAAGTCAAGGATCAGGGTTTTCTGTAGTTCAACCATGTACTGTGTACACACTAAGAGCTTTTTGGCCCAAGTTGGCCTCAACCCAAATTTCCACAGCACATGGTTACTGCCACAACGGGTTATTGACTTCATTATCGGTGACCTCCACCCAAATGAAATAAGTCGGCATGGTAACTGTATAATACAGGTATCTCTGTGGCTAAGTGGCTTCACCTTGCATTCTGAAGGTCGTGGGTTTGAATCCGGACTGCATCATTTTTTCAGAGCCCTGGTTGTTGCGTGCTATAGATTTTGTCAATACTCTGGCAGATGGAGTGCCATTTCTGCAGAGAAGGACTGAGCTATATGGGGTAAAAATCTTCATCACCCCTTCACCTTTAGACCCCTTTAGACTATATAATCCAGATGTAAACTAGTTCATATTCTGAGTAAGACAAATTTATTATGTGTTAAAATTCTAGTATGTACATATTCATTTGCTTGTATTGAAGCTGTGCTAACGTAATTATTCCTTGACAACAGTAGAATAAAGCTTATATTATAAAACATTCAAATTCACAATCAAAAGTCAATAACATTATGGATAGTTGAAATATTTGTTCCCCTTCAATTATTTTCATTTCTTGCTTATTTTTATTTTCTCGTTCTCATTTCATTTTTTTTTAAAACTTAATATTCTTATCATCGAGCATGTCTTCTGCAGAATATGATCTCATCAGTCCACCTGAAAGACTTTAGATCTCTAGCCAGTTCTCCTGCTCGTCCGTTGCCATTTACAAAGTTTCTTTAATGTCTTGTCATATAGTACATGAACTATGCACTCAATTATTGCCCTCTTTAAACCACTGTAAAGTTTAATGTGACCAAAATATTTCAGTTTCCGAGACACGATTTTGTTTAGGAGTCACCATTTCTCAATGCTCAGGTCTTGTATGATGTCTATACTTTCTTCACTTATTTTTTTTTTGGGAGATCTCTGTGGCTAAGCCTTTGCCTTGAGTTCGAAGCTCATAGGTTTGAATTCAGATCACACCGCACTGTTCACAGGTGCATTTTTCTGCAGAGACCGCTATTGTTTATGGAGCTACGGATTCCTTGCTTTGTGCAATAGTCTCGGCAGGTGACAGAGGGATCGAGCCACATGGGGGTAAAACCCGACGCAGTTAAGTCCATCCTTTGGCTTTAGACTCTTCAGTTCTTTGTTCAGAGAGTTCTAAGAATTTTTCAGTAGCACATTGTTTTATATGATTTCATTTTCTTTTCAAATTTAACATTAAGAATGGAAAAATCTGGCCAGCAATGGAGGAATGAGGGAGGGCCATTCAGAGTAAGAACTGTTTGATTTTGGACACGACTTTGCTAGTGCATTTCAGCCATGTTTGATCGGGTATTTTCCGGTTTCATTGCCGAGCTACTGAGTTAGTGCTTGAGCAACGTTGTGAGCTATGAATGTTACATGGAATGCTCTTTGCTGTGTCAACCGTGCGTTTGGTGTGTATTCAGAAAATGGCGGAAAATGGCTATGATGAACAAACTCAATCTGCTGTATGCAGTTATATTGCGGGTGCAGAAAGCTGGATTTTGTTGTGAATGATGTTCCCTTCGACATGAATTGCAATTCAAGTGATGAACAGTTTTGTGTTGCAACTTTAGCGACGGCCATATGCATTTATGCGGTGCAGGTTGCTGTTTGTGGTGGTACACAGCTGTTTCATTCTGGAATTAGTTCACACAGGAGACATTTCACAGTTGTTAGCATTTACTGTGATTTTCGTTGGCACAGGAACGGAGCAATTATGGGATGACCTATTGCAGTAAAGTTGGAACCGTACTTATCAACTATGAACATTAAGATTGTTATATTTGTCATTCAGTTATCTTTCAAATATTGTATGACATATATTAATGTGGTAACTACTACAAGCATCCAACAGAAATATAGTGTGAGAAGATTATGGTGTCCCCATACAATTTAGTCAGATGTCTGTAACATACAGCAAGTGGAAAGAATTACGATTTAATAGACTTAAATAAGAGATGCTACTTTGGCATAAGTTAGCACTTATGACCTCCCTATGATCAATCAGATCTGATACCATGCTACAGTATAACTCCATATGCAGTACTTCAAAGTAGGGATTATCTGTTTGTAAAATCTGACAGTTACTCGTCTGTATAAATTTCTGTCAAGTTAGATAATATGCATAAACTTTGGCTGAAATTGGGATGTGCCTGTCGCACTCGTACATGTAGTAGGGGCCTATTGAGGAGAAGAGGTAGAGGGTGATGTACTCATTTTCTCACGTAAAACAACATAGATTACAAAGAGTGATTAACTTGGTTGCTAACAATGTACACAAACTAACACATCAACTTCAACCGTACCAGCTCGCAGAAGGAAATGGTAGGAAGGCATGGAAGAAACAGCAGTGAAACATTGAATGCTATATTATATCTTACTAGCAGATAAACCTGTTCTTCGCATGGGGATTTATAGGTCCCAAACAGTGTGAGACTGAGCATATGAAAGAGACATGTCCCGTCCCCTGCATACCTTCAAAATCGGCTGCTTTCCCATTAATAACAATGTTTTCTCTACATGCTACGTCGATTAAACAAAATAATACCTTGATAAAAGTTAGAGTTTTGAATAGCGGTAAAACATTCAAACTAAGAAAGAAGCAAAAGCTTCAATACCAACAATAACCAAAATGATTATAAACTTATCGTATAGTGACCAGATGTGTTAAAATACCAATAAATAACAACTGCAGTACTACAGGACAAACTTAGAACTCACAGAGGGAAATTCGAATAGGTAAAAAATTTGCATAACATGTGACTGTGGCCACGCTTCCGGGGAAAATATTCAAATCCAAAGAGAGGCTAAGTAACATGAATACTCTTTTTTCTGTGTTTTACTGTTCATGACAATTGTGTTAAGTTAGTATTTAAGATGTAAAAACGTGCTAATAGTCCAGTTTTATAAATTTTACATCTTCCTGTCTATGAAGATATCTCCAATCGCTGAGATCTTCCTGTGTAGGAAATAGATTGGAGCACACATGGTTACTCACTGAAGTGTAAGAAATAGATTGGAGCACACATGGTTACTCACTGAAGTGTAAGAAATAGATTGGAGCACACATGGTTACTCACTGAAGTGCAATGATGATGGTCTTATCAATCAATCAATCTAACTAGCATTAATCAAGTAAAGGGGGAATTCACTATACCAGCACATACTTAGCTTGGTTATTGGTTAACGAACCGACGTCACAGAACGCCATACAGGGTCATAGGTGCTCAGTCTCTCCCAAGAGATGTCAAAGAGTATAATACTGATGGTTCCCATTGCCTGCTGGCTAAACACAGTCCTCTCTCTGCCCCTCAAACATCCAGTTCTAGTTGTACAATATGTAATTTCAAACTTAGAATTGGTGCTCGTTGTTTTGTACTTGGGCAATTCAAATAGACAATGCATGGATACTTGGCAGTAAGTTGATCTGTCTTCCTTCTAAACAAGTGTTTCCCAACATGGGCTCACACCCTATAGGGGGGCATTTTGATTGTTAAAGGGGGCAATTAAATATGCATGTTTTAGTCTACGTTTACTCCACTTCATAATAAATTAGTTTTAACACATACTTCATTTTTAGTTTCTAATTGATCTTATATTTATTGATTTCAGTTCATAGTAAAATGAGTGGTGCAAGCAAGAAAAGATTAGAAAGAGAAAATTAAAAATGATGTATATGTTACATAGAATTTTAGAAAGGCTTAGCGCTCGAGTGGTTACCAGGGCCCAAATTTGGGGTGTAAAGAATAGAACCACTGTTACCTGCCACGCATGTCGGAAGAGGCGACTAAGGAGGTTTGGCTGAAATCGGATACACGTGTCTACTAGGGAATGCTAACCCGAAACATATGCTTGCAGAAAACGGATGCACCAAGCCGTAAGGCGCATAACATGGTGCAACGACCCCTCACAATGAGGAATGGGATAACGGATTCTACGGTTGCCAATCTGCCTCGGAGATTTAGCCACGCAGACGAATGTCAGACCTACCATCACAAGGGTGGCCAAAACTTACTGCTACTGCTGGAAGAAGTCGGCACAAACGGGGAAGCAGAAATCATAGGAATTATATCCTACAGAACTGCAACCAGTATGTAGACTTGAGAAGAAAGAAGTGGCCCACTTACACTAGCGTCCAAGACAAACTGTATGGCGTGGCTGATAATCTGAGGCAGAAGGCTGCCTTTATTAGAGAGTGTGAAATCTCAATCTAGTGAGAATGCAGAAGAAGAAGAAAGGCTTAGGTGGGGCATGGCACAAAAAAGTTGGGAATCCCTGTTGAGTCCACTTCTCTTCTGTCCTCTATCTACTATATACATATTTTCTTGTTTGATTTGTTGGAGGACCAGACACCAGTTCAAATATACTTAGCAATAGTAATTAACAAATTGAAACGCATCAACACATGATGTGAACAGAGCATGTATTGGCATTGGCAAGATAAGTTCACAAACACAACACAAATATTGCTTGATTTGAATACTCAAAATTGTACAAACACTAGCAGCAGCAGCAATCTAAAGTTACAACAACAACAAAATGAGGCTTATAAGAACAAAGTAGAGAAACTGTACAAGTGAGTAATAAAACAAGAAAAGGTAAGCACATCCAATAAAATACAATAGAAGTTTATCACAAAAAGGAGAGAAACTGTCAAAGAAACAAATAATACAATAGAAAGGCATTCATTATTTTCTCTAATAAAGTATGTGGTCAGTTTCAGCTAATCACATTTAATTCTCTAATAAATTATGTGGTCAGTTTCAACTCCCACTACCTGTTAAATAGTCTCTCCCTAAAATTGGTTGGAATCAGTCCAAGAGTCACTCCAATCTTCTACTACAGCTGACAGTCTTGAATGATGTGTTTTATTGTTTATTTGTCCTGACAACACATCTTTAGCTATTATGTCTTTTGTTTATTGTATATAATAGCTGTCCATCGCAAGCAATGATGACAACAGACTCAGATGTGTGTTGTTGCATCTCTCTAATGTGTGCGGAGGTGACTGTAGGTTATAATTCTCATCAGCAATCCCCTACTACAGGTGGGATATACATGATCAGGCTGGATGTGTGAATGTTATGTGTTTGGTTTTTTCTTGTAGCTTGTTTTTTTCTGTGCCTCAGCAGTAAAACGATTCTCAGCTATACGAGTGTTGCAGTGCCACATTTAGCGATCTTGCGCAAGGAATTGCCAGCACATGGTATCTATATCAAAGCATTTTAGAGACACTGAATGAGTGTCATGGAAGCAGCGTTCTTTTGGTCCACCAACTAGTTGTTTGCCCATCTATGTCTCTACTTATCTATATATATTCTCTTAATGTCCCATTAGACATAGAAAAACTTTCACAAGAGATTTCCAATGTTCTCCTTCTGCTGTCTTTCTATTAATTGTTTTCCATGTCAGGTCACAATCTTTGAGCTCTCTTTCCACAGCTCTTCTCCACCTACTCTCCATTGGAGAGCTGTACTAGCAAATGTCCCTACTGGCATATGACATACATGTCCAATCCACCTCCATCATTGTCTGTTAATGATAGTCTCTAATGATGTACAGGTTGTATATCTGCAGTATTTGCTGCAGTTAAAAAATAAAACTACTTCAGGTAAACTATTTGTCTGTTCCATTTAGCCATGCGGGAAAGACCTGGAATTAACTAAGTTGGCTTGCTCAAGACAGATCTGGTTGGAGGAAATTTCTTGGATGCCTTATGCTACAAGGAGAGTTGAGAGAAGAAGAAGTTAATGCATTAATAAGAGTTAAATAATATCAACAATAAAAGTTATAACTACATATGCAAATTAAGCAATGACTGATACAATACTAAGTTACAATAAGCAAGAGTCAAGAAGATCAAATCACTTGAAAAGAAAAAGAAATTACGATAACTTTCCACATAAACACATTGACATCAGTTCATATCTTCATGCTAATATCCAACTAAATCTCAATAGAGAATTAATGAGATTTAATAAAGGTGTAATGGAAACTTTAAATTCTTGATGTAAGGACAAGTGTATCGCAGCCCTAGCTATAACTCTACATTGTCTGAATATTTCTTGAATGTTGTTTCCTAATCTCTGTTTCCAAATACCCAAGTATCTCACTGCCAACTAGAAAATAAAGCATTCAAATACTATACTACTGTCACCAGACTTCTGGTCAAAATGGTGTAACATGCTGGAGTTGTATTTCGGCCGTCTTCTAATCAGAGTCAATGTCAGATTTTCTTGGACAGAATTTGCGTATTCTAGCCTGAATGTGATATAGTGAACCGTGTGACCAATCTAGAGGATACTGAAAATAATGTGACAAAACTAATAATAATAATCATAATAGCTGTCTATGACAAGTGGTGATGACAACAGCCTCATACATTTGCTGTTGCACTTCTCCGGTGCGTATGAAGTTGACTGTAGAGTCCAATCCTCGAACACAATCCCCTACCACAGATGGTGCATACATGATCAAGGTTAGACATGTTGGTGTTGTGTATTCTGTCTGTTCGCACAGCTCTTTTTCTATGCGCCTCACCAGCACTGCGATTGTCAGTTATGCAAGTACCTCTTATGTTGTTAAAGCAACACATTTGGTGACCTTGCGTAAGGGATTCCCAGCATGTGGTGTCTATACAGACAGCACTACTGTCAGCTCTACAAAAACATAGTTGTGTGTTAAGATTAGCTGACAGATAGAGACATCCGTCCACAAATATATAACTATTTTCTCTGATCCCTATTAGATATATTGATCAGAAATATTGGGCCTACCAAAGGGTCCAATGGTGAAGGATTGACTTCATTGCACCGGTTTCCCCATATGGCTCCGTCCCTGTCAGCAGAGATGGCATGTCATCTGTCGATAGCATTGCAGAAAGCACAAACTCTGTAGCTCCGACAACAATTCTAGGGATTTCATGAAAAAATTGCACATGTGTCTCGGTCCGGATTCGAACCCACAATCTTCATGACAGGCAAATGAATAGTGTTGACAGTCCAGCATTCTCATTGAAGACATGCTCAAGGAATAATCTCCAACAAAACTAAAGTCTTGAAGTAATAATTGGCAAAAATAGAGAGAAAAAAAAGAAAAATCAAAATATATTTTTGACAAACAACCCAAAGTTATTTTGTGATGATGAAAATCGAACCCCCTGAAGTGAACACTGAATTATTTCTAGTGCACCACTTTAATTATCTGAAGTAAACATGTGAATATCTATAGTTCATACACATAAAGCAGAATTTCATTGACAGATATTGTTATTATATAAACCAAATAATATGATATGCTAATTGATATGAAGGCAGCAGTTAATCCTTTGTGATCATTCTTTTCTTGCCAAAGGTCATGCCACTTTGGCTGGCTCCCTTATTGGAACCCATCTGAAGGTTGATAACTCCATCCCCAGCTCGAAGCTGATCTTCCGTAAAGCTCCTCACATTGATTTCAGACTTCTTTGGCCAGATGCGATCTCCTCTGTAGTTTGGGTGTGACTCAGCCTGGGTAAATATGGAAATGTAGATAAAATCAAAATGTACACTACAGACACAGAGATAATAATAGATCTGGGCAGAGTGTACATCAGTGCTGTCCAACCTCTTTGTTTACTGGGGCACATTGGACTGATGAAGCACATCCAATTTCTGCAATGCTTTTTATTTACTAGGGTAGTTTCCATAGGTCCTACATCAGTCGTCTCATACAACATGCCTTGTAGGTTGCAGTGGACTATTCTTTGCTTCGCTTGTGGGCCCCGGCAGCACAAGGGCGAGATGTGATCAAAGTATAGTCTACACAAACTGTGCGACAAGTACAAATGTGTGTACATGTGGTATTTGTGTGCAATATATGGGTGTATGTGGTAAGTGTGGCTATGCCTGTTTGTGAGTGTTACCTTGTGTGTGTGTGTGTGTATGTTTTATAGCAGGTGTATGCACAGTTATTAGCATCATAATCACTTTTTCTCTATGTATCAATCTCTCTTCTTATCAATCTCTCTTGTATCAATCTCTCTCTGTATCAATCTCTCTTTGTATCAATCTCTCTTCTGTATCAATCTCTCTTCGTATCAATCTCTCTTCTGTCAATCTCTCTATCGTCTCTGTCACTGTTATTTCTCTCATCTGTCATCTCTCTGTCTTACACTAGTTCCCACCCATCTCTCTGTCTTACACTAGTTCCCACCCATCTCTCTGTCTTACACTAGTTCCCACCCATCTCTCTGTCTTACACTAGTTCCCACCCATCTCTCTGTCTTACACTAGTTCCCACCCATCTCTCTGTCTTACACTAGTTCCCACCCATCTCTCTGTCTTACACTAGTTCCCACCCATCTCTCTGTCTTACACTAGTTTTATCTTGGTCTCTCTCTCATCTCTCTCTCTGTCTTACACTAGTTCCACCCATATCTCTCTCTGTCTTAAAAAGTTTTCACCCATCTCTCTCTCTGTCTTACACTAGTTTCACCCTCATTTCTTCAGCATCTGTCTGTTACCTCTATTCCAAAGTTTCTGATGGCAACAACTACCTGCGGCAGATTTGTCTTCTCGTACAGAGAATCCGTTTGAAAGGACATATTCTCTGGTACTCCATACGCCTGGATATGCTGACAAAACAATTCTATTCTGTAAATAAAACAGACATCCTATAAACAGAGCGTGTCCATCAGGTAAAAATAAAACAAACATCCAATAACAGAGTGTGTTCATCAGGTAAGAACAAATCTAAAAAATAACACAACTTTAGTAAACTGACATCATAACTGACCACACTTTCAATTCTGGTATTTTAACAATTTAATTAAACATGAATTTATCACTTTAAATTCTGGTGTTTTTTTGTCCTGTAGATGTAACTCTATAAATGTAACTTAACATATCATGGTTTAAAAGTCCGACAGATCTCGTCAGCAGGGGACTACAACTGTCTAGAGAACAACCTCAAAAAAAAGATGACCTCAGAAACGGAATGTGTCAGCCATTATTGGCGTGGAGGAATCGACTCATACAAATAACTCTGTCCCACTGCAGACTCAACAAACACTTATAAAGACTAGTAATAAGTCAAACAGCTCTCTGCTAGTGTCAGCAGGTGGAACAGACACCGTAGCATATCCTGCAAGAGACTGTCCTCTCCTGGGTGAGCTGAGAAGCAACATATGGCCACATCCAATCGACCTGAAAACTAAGCTTTAGGTAAACCTGACAGACCTGAAGCTGACTGCCCAGTCTGTGGTCCACAGTAAATTAAGCGCATGACCAGAGATCGTTGAAGAAGAAGAAGTCAGACAGTAAGGAACAATCATAACATAGCTCAGTTTTAGTTTGAAATATTTTCATTGCACTCTGGACATGTCCATAGGTGCTCCGATCTCCTTCGCAACATCTCCAACAGCGTCCAGCGACTTACCATACCAGTTCGATATTGATTGATGAGCTTCCTCATATACCTGTTGTGGTTCTTGTCTGGTCCCTCTAATCTTCAATCCCAGCTCTTGCAACCTAGCAGTTGAAGTGGATTGGTTTAAATGAAAATCCTTTTTGTGGCCATACTCTATTTCAGAATGTCAGCTCTATCCATTGCCTGATCCCCTGATATGGTGGCAGAGTCAGCCAGCCTTTCTCATTGGGATAGATACCCATGTACCTTGGAACGAAAATAAGTGTAATCCTGCAAATTCTTGACACTTGTAGTGATCAGTCTGCGCCCTGAACATAGCTATATCTTACAAATATATTGTCTAAGCCAATGGGTATATGTTGCATGTATTCAAGTTATATATTTACTAGATGTTTCATTGTTTCTTTTCCGTTCTATTTCTAGTTTTTATGTGTGTTTTTGTGTTACATTTATTTTGTTATTCGTTTTTATTCCAGATTTTCCTTCGATACGTTTGTATTTGGTCGTCCATTTGTGTTTCATTTTAATTTGTCACTCCTGTTTGTTCGTTTGCTTGATAAAGGCCTTGTTGGTCGAAACGTTGCTGTTTATCGTCACTGTTTCTGTATTTTGTAAAACTATAGTACTTTGTTTGTACGTGTTTCACTATTTACCAAGTTTTACTGCAGTCTTCCCACTATTTGATATTTGTCTAAACCACATCAGTTATTGCAGACTTTAAAACAAGTAAACTGAAATGTTAAAAGAACCAACACAAAATATCAATGGTATTCACCCTAATCTACTAAGAATATTATATAAATTAATCAATAATTTAATCAATAAAAAATCAAATTATAGTACCTGTGTATAAGCTGCATCAATGTTTGTCAGGAAAAGCCAAAAGCCACTCACAAAACAGTCACAAATTAAAGCAAGGCGTCGAAGCGATTAAAAACAAGAAAAGCAATTCACCAAGAGGAATTAATTTGCAAATCACACGCTTGTATATTAGTTTTTGCTGAAAATTCAAACCAAATGTCAATAATTGGGTTGAAGGTCTACTAAAAAAAACAATATATCTATCTGATGTCAAGAAAAATAAAAGAATGAATTTAGAAAAGATGTTAGAAACTCTCAAACTATACAAGCCATCTATCTTGTCATGGTTGCAAGCGAAGTAACAACAGAACCAAACAAGACACACAACAATGAGAGGCTAGTATGTTAGTATGATAGCATTAATGTGTCAACAGAAACAGTCACTAGCCTTGTATAGCTAACACTGTTTTACTGTGTCTTACACTCTAGATAATTAGTATTATTGCTATAATTCGTCCCAAAATTCATGAACATCTTTACCGACCTATATATAGTCATTCACTTGACAGAAATTATTGATTTTTACATTTTTCTATAGACAGCAGTGGTAACTATTGTAAAGTATTTATGCCCACCCAAACATTTATGATATAAGATTTTACTTATATGTTATTAGTAAAATAACAGCAATGTTGATTTGGTATACATGTAGAAGTTTAATAATACAATAGTCAAGTTTTCCTATAATTAGGCATTTCGTGCTCCACATGCAATTCCGCACCAGTGTAAATCGGGAATGCCATGGAATTTATCATTTAACAATATATCCGAAAGATTGTCATTGACGTCTGCAAACACCATTTATTATCCTTTATAGAAGTGGAAGGTATCATTTGTTCACGTTGAATGTCCCATTTCTTTTTATAATATGTAATAGGAATACGCCTTTGCAAACATTTGCCACCATTTTGTGTATTACTGTAAATTCTTCTTCTGTGTTCTCACTAGATTGGGATTTCGGATTCTCTAATAGAGGCAGCCATCTGCCTCAGATTATCAGCCACGCCATACAGTTTGTCTTGGATGCTGGTGTAAGTGGGCCACCTCTTTCTTCTCAAGTCTGCATACTGGGGAAGTTCTGTAGGATATAATTCCTATGATTTCTGCTTCTCCGTTTGTGCCGACCACTTCCAGCAGTAAGTTTTGGCCACCCTTGTGATGGTAGGTCTGACATTCTTACTGCGTGGCTAAATCTCTGAGGCAGATTGGTGACCGTAGAATCCGTTATCCCATTCCTCATTGTGAGGGTCGTTGCACCATGTTATGCGCCTTACGACCTGGTGCATCCATTTTCTGCAAGCATTTGTTTCGGTTAGCATTCCCTACTGTAAATTCTAAACTTTGATTATCATTTTGTTGTGCTTATGCAAAACTATATAACAAAAAAGCTTTTGCATCAACCAAGCTACCTACCTTTTTTTTTTTTTCTTTCGTCCGCTTTCAACTCAGACGAAGTTTCATCTCTGAAACTGATTTTTGCGTGAAAATCTGTTTTCCAATTTCTTACAATGGCAGCAGCGTGCAAACTGTAAATTACTTTACACTGGCAGCCGTGTGCTCAATGTACTCGTAATTAGTATTCCTCGCCATACAGGCAGATTTTCTCCGACTTCAGAGGTACTCACGTTATCGTCCTGAGTAAGACCAGGGACTCGAACAAATGCCGGACAGTAGGTTCGAACCCGAGCTATGAGGCGTCTCACAGCTAGCAGGCCGAGCTACTATCAACTACTCTAGGCAGTCCCCTCAAGCTACCTACCAATTAGTTACATGAATTTGTAAGGTTGTGAGGTATATAAGACTGCCTGCAAAAAATTACTGTTATCCATCCAGCAGATTTTGTACAAATTAAACCTTTGTGTGTTCTCAAATTTTGGAATGTACTATAGTAGTTGACCAGAAATTTCTTTGATTTCATCACTTCTGAATTCATCCTATTTTATGTTCATTATTTTAAAGGGGTTTTAAACCGAAGGATTGACTTAATTGCACTAGGTTTTACCCCATATGGCTAGGTCCCTCTCTACAGAAATGCCACCTGCCGAGAGTATTGCTCAAAGCACGAACTCCGTAGCTTCTGCAACAATCCTAGGGATCTGGAAAAAATGCACTCATGAACAGCATGGTGCGGTCCATATTTGAACCCATGATCTTCGACTCTCAAGGCAAGTGCGTAACCACTTAACAATAGAGACCCATTATTATTAGTAGACTTATTAAGAGAGTGCCATTATTACCAATGGAACTTTCCATAATTATTTGTGCAGTGTCTTACACCATACATAATAATGTGTAGTGTCTTAAATTCTACATAATTAGATGTGTGGTATCTTACATGTTATATAATTAGTTAGGTGATGTCTTAACTCTCCATTTGTTTCCCTATCTGCACATTAATTCTCCTTTACATCTGCATCTGCTGGCACAAAACTAAAATTGATTTTTATCAGTCTAGACTTTATTCAGGTCTACCACAATCTCTCCTTCCCTAAATGTTACCTGTTATCGACCAATGCTCTTAACCTTCTCTTCGCACTATATTGATAATATTTTCCAAGTAACTCATTTTTTCTTCTTCCTATTTTATATTTTTTGTAAGGACATCTTGATCTGTCTCCACTTTTGTTGTTCCCACCTTATTAATGTAACAACATGGGCTTTCAACTTTTCATTGATTTGAATTTTTTTTTAAATGAATGAATTAAAATGAGAGGGAATACCATAGTTTGTCTGTGACATCAATCTGACAACATTCTATATCTAACTCTAATGAATGACGGAACGACTGCGCCATTTTATTGGATTGATTGATTGATTGGACCATCATCATTGTATTTCAGTGAGTCCTTTAGTTTGTACAGAAACATAAGAACATATAATACACATATATTTTTAACGAATCGTCTCTTTAAAAAAAAAAAAGCTTCTACAAATCAGTTGTTTCAAGAATAATGTAATGGACATAAAAATAGAAGATCAAATAAGCATTAATTGTACAAATATTAGTGTAAGATTAGCATCATAAGTTGGTAAGTGTTAGAACAGTGACAATTTTCTACTATACAGTAGACTATAATAAGTTTGCTGCTAGGAGATATGTCACTATTTAAGTGTTTCAGGTAAACAATAGCGGGTACGAATAAATATAACTACAGATTTCATGAGGAATTACAGGTGCACATTAATTGATGAGGCCGTTATCATTGCACTTTGGTGATTAAATATATGTGCTCCAATGTCTTTCTTACACAGGAAGAGATCTCAGCGGCAGTGCACACTCTATAGCATCAACGAGGGTACCCAATATAATTTTGAAGATGGTGAAAACGTTTTGGAAATTTTATTTTGAGCTTCTTAATGCATTATACATTAACAGCAGGTATCCAGCCTACTGTTACCAATTTTCAATTGTCAAGGATTGTTTTACATGCTCAACGTAAACATGAGACCTACGTTTTATTGTCCATCTCAGATACGACTAGCAACTTGATTACACCTACATTGAAACTTGAAATCTCAAAAAAAATATTCTGATCGTTTCACATGGGGGAATGAACCGAGTATATTTGGAGCAGTGGACGCGCACACTACCGCCTCGTCACACTCCTCCACTTAACAAGCCAATACAACAGCAGGGAAATGTCACAAAGAAGCACAAGAATAAATGCCCAGAAATACAAGAACATTTTATATAAAAACATAAGAAGACATAACTAGGAAACATAGGAATATTCTAACACTGAGCACAAGAACACATCACAATGGGGAGACAATAAAATATAGCAACATGAAAAAATCATGCAATTTACTGAAAAGTGTAGGAACTGAGTTTAAAATTTTTCAAACATCCTAGATGTGTTAAGTGCACACTGATCACAGCAAAACAATTCTAGAAATAACACTTTGTGACAGGATCACAATTCTAAATATAACACTTTGTAACAGTATCACTTTTCAGCTGCTGGGTTTATCTACATAAGATGTAGGACAGGATGAAAAAAAATGAAGTTTAGATCATGCTGTCAACATCTATCCCAGATATCCATCTTGTGTGACCACCATATCAATGATTTATTGATTAATTGATTGATTGAATAGCCATTATTTTAGTGAATACCTAGGTATGCTCGAAACTCTTTCTTACACAGGAAGATCCCATTGGCAGTGTGCAAACTCTGTAGCACCAGTGAGAATCTCTGATGTAATTTTGAAAATAGTAAAGATTTGAAGAAATTTTGTTCACATACAAATCACAAAAAGTGGTTTAACAAGTGGTCAATATGGAGCATCTCGAAGAAGAATAGTACAATTGGATGATCTATATTAATATGAAAGCATCAGCTGCAAATAATGTTAAAAAAAGCAAAAACATTGTGTTATAAAGACTCTGGCGTTATAATAAAACAATTGTGGTCAGAACATAGAAACATTCATGGTACGAAAATAGTTAACTTCAGTGTACTAACTGCAGAGCTGTGCAAATCATGGTACGGCAATAGTTAACTTCAGTGTACTAACTGCAGAGCTGTGCAAATCATGAGTTTGTCTAGAAAATGACATTCTTAAATCATACATAGTCCAATCAGACATCTTTCTGACATTTACTAACCTTGCTCTCTCCCTGGCCATTTCAAATGCATCATTATTACTTTTTTTATATGTCAAGGTTTTGGTATTGATCTGCATGTCATCTGGGACTATAGCGTTTACAAGTCTGGAGAGAAAAAATGGTATTGTTGGTAACTTTAAACGTAATCACAAACATATACAGTAGAGTCTGGATAAGTAGAAGTTCCAGGGACCTAAGGAAATTGTTCCACTTATCAGGAATTCTACTTATTCAGAAAGCATAAATAGTAGAGAATGTACACTAATACCATGCAGTAGCATTGAGTCAAACAATTGTACCACTTAGGAAACACCATAAGTTAACAAATAAATAGCAATACAATATCTGAAATGTTGAAATATTTCATTATTTTAGAAAGCAGAAAATTACAACCATATGAAAATTTACAAACTAATTAAAGAAAAGGTCTGTGATTTTGCATTTCAGGGTCTTTCATGAAACAATTAACTTCTTGTGTGTGTGTGATAAAGAACAGTTTGACTTAAACATCAACACATATATAGTCTGTATTCATTTTTAGATCCGACTAATACAAATATTCCAGTAAATAGAATTTGACTTAAAAGGACTTTTAATGCAATGATAAGGAGGAAAATGGCCGGGACTAAGCTGATCATGTCGACTTAAGTGGACTCGACTGTATTAGTGCTCAGTGCAAAATATAAAATAAAGTATAAGTACAGGAACCTTGATGTACCTTGAGGTATATTGGGTAGTAATGTGTTAAGCACATATTTTTCATTGAACGGCGGCACACGATGGGTGATGTGGTCCATGTCACGCCGGCAACCTTTACTTCCCAGTACTTTTCCTGGTACCCATTTGATGCTGGGTCAACCTGAGAGCTGTTAGGGTCGGAAAAATATTCCACGCTCACCGTGGAATTGAACACGGACCTCTAGACTAAGAAGTGAGTTCACTAACAACTACAGTTCAGTGCCAAATATATATATATATATATATGTCTGGCAAATTACTAGAATAGATTGTGGCTAGGAATGTATTCTTCCTGACAAGTTGTATGTGATATGTTTACAATGGCTGGCTTCCAATCCAAATAGGAAACTTGCAGTTTTGATTTATCCTAGAAATATTTATAACAATTTGAATTTTCAGTGATATTGCTTTGAGATCTTGATAGACAATATCTATTCATACCACAATCTGCTATTTTGGAATTTCAAAACCATGGACATTGCTTCTCTATGACTCCTGCCTGTTCATCTTCAATCATTCTTTCTAGTATGGTGTTAAGCAGAGTTTCCAGTATTTTTTTCAGTAGCCAAAACAATTGCTCAAAATGTTCACTTGTACAAGGAAATCTCATACTTAATCCCAAACAAGTCATTAACTCTTTCATTCCGTAATTTTTATTTACCTCAGGACATATTGATATTGCAAATTATACTGAATTTGTCATTATACTGATTTTGCGAAATGTTCAAAAGTACCGTGAGCCAGTACATCAGCTCAGAAGGTTGAAAGGGTTAAAGAGAAGTACTTTCTTATTGATCAACAGGAATTCACTAAAAGAAAGTATTCTTCTATTGGTCAATGGGAATATACTAAAAGAAAGTATTTTTCTATTGGTCAACAGGAACTCATTAAAGTGAAGTATTCTTCTATTGGTCAACAGGAACATACTAAAAAAAGTATTCTTCTATTGGTCAACAGTAAGTGACTATAGTAAAGTATTCTCTTGGTCAACAGTAAGTGACTATAGTAAAGTATTCTTTTACTTGGTCAACCGCCCGAGTGGTTAACGGGACCCAAATGTGGGGTGTAAAGAATAGAACCACTGTTACCTGCCATGCATATTGTAAGAGGCGACTAAGGACGTTGGCTGAAATCGGATGCACATGTCCTAAACGTGTAGAAGTCTATGCGTTTAGGGGCCTGTCAAACCAATGTGCAACCTATACGCGTACATGGCAAAGATCAAACATATCACAAAGAGTGATTAAAATTGGTAGTAAAGAATGAACACAAAGAAGAAGAAGAAGACTTGGTCAACAGTAAGTGACTATAGTAAAGTATTCTCTTACTTGGTCAACAGTAAGTGACTATAGTAAAGTATTCTCTTACTTGGTCAACAGTAAGTGACTATAGTAAAGTATTCTCTTACTTGGTCAACAGTAAGTGACTATAGTGAAGTATTCTTTTACTTGGTCAACAGTAAGTGACTATAGTAAAGTATTCTCTTACTTGGTCAACAGAAAGCCATCCTTGAGACTTTTATAGAAGAATTCAACTACTTTGTGTTTGCTGTCTATCACATCCTCTACTGGGATATTCTCTCCAGTCACTTCCCTTATCCATACCAGACACTTGACAGCTTCCTCTGGGTCAAAGGACTTCTCCACCTGCAGGAAATAGTGAATCAAATGAGGATGCATGAAAAAGAGTGAATCATATGGGGAGGAAGGCATGTAAAAGAGTGAATTATACGAGAAGGAAGGCATGTAAAAAAAGACAACCAAGTTTTCATCTAAGTTAGAAGTGAATGATGTGAGAGAAGCATGTGAGGGACAAGTAAGATTAAATCACCAGTGTGTATAAAGAATGGGGAGGGGGAGTATAAAGAGGATAGGTGGGTGTTTTGCGGTAGAAGACTGAAACGTAATCCGTAACGTGGATGAGTAGTCAAGAAAGATTTCTTCCCCTGCACTGAGGAGTGAATCATACAAGGTTCAATCATAACTACAGAACTCAGTAGACAGGAAAGAGTAATAGGGTCGGTGATAAAACAACATACAGATGTAGGAAATGGAAATAAGATAACGAGTCAGTGATGGGATGAGATGGAAAAAGTCAGTGATAGGATAAAAAAGGTTGAGTCAGTAACTGGATAAAATAGAAGAGTCAGTGATGGGGTAAGACAAACAAGTCAGCAATCTGATAAAATACATAAGACAGGGATGAGATAAGATGGAAGAGCTAGTGATGGGATAACACACCCACATCAATGATGGGATCAGTGGGAAGAGTCAGTGATGGAATAACACACCTACATCAATGATGGGATCAGATGGAAGCGTCAGTGATGGGATAACACAGCCAAATCAGTAATGGGATAAGATGGAAGCATCAGTTATGGGATAAGGCACACAAGTCTGTGATGGGATAAAATAGAAGAGTCACAAAAAGACAATATCTGGTACATTTGGCACCAATATAAAGAAAGTGTTCATAAATGCACAATTGTAAAAATGTTCAGTTCTAAAAATGTTTTAATAAAGCAAACACTGGTTAACTATTGCTCTGCACTTGACACAGAGATTGTGAAATTACTAGTTCTAATTCAAGACTTGAGTTTATATGGATGGATGGATGGATGAGTGGGTGGATGGAGAGATGGATGCATGGAGAGATGGATGGATGCATGGATGGATGGAGAGATGGATGGATGCATGGATGGGTGGGTGGATGCATGGATGGATTCAAGTTAAAATCAAGATGTAATTAAATCTGGTAAGAGCACTAAAATAAATGTATCTGGCTTTAAAATCAAGTCTAGAGACTTGAATTTGAAAATCCTTCTTCTTCTGCCTTGTTCATTCTCATAATCCCATTCGTTATGGCAGGATGCAGTCCGGAGAACGCAATGTGCTGTGCTGCACTTTTCAGTCTGACACATCTGACTTTAGCATAACCTTTTTTTGGGTACCAGGTTCGCTTCTCCTCTTGATATGCACAAACTCAGCCAGACTTCTGTTTTCGGGCCACCACAGGTAAGGGAATTGAGTCTTGGTCAGTTTTGTTCTTATGCTGACCCTGACAGTCAGCTATTAGTCACTGACTCGCCCGTGTGGTGCAGGGACCTCAAAGAATAGTACCACTGCAACCTACAATTCATGTCGTAAGAGACTGTCGATAGTGACTACAATTCATGCCGCTGCTGTAGGCGCTAGGGATGCTACTTTAGTAAATAAAAAGCAGCGCAGAAATCGGATGCGCTGGCTACTTGTAGGTGCATAGCTGGCACAACATACAGTCGCTCTTGTGCTCAGATCACATACAAATCACACAGAGCGGTTGACAAGTGGTGATATGGAGCAATCGAGGAAGAAGTCACTGACTACTACAAGCCCATGCAGCTTATGTGTAGCCCCCTGAAAGTGGTAGAGTAGCTGGCCCTGAATATGACAATCCAACATGGTTCATCAGAATAGCAAATAAGAACAAACTTCTGTGCATAGTCTGTGTAATCAGACCGAAAATATGCACGTTTCTAGGTCATACCTCCCTAACTCATCAGACAAGTACAGAGAACAGGCAGTTTGGTTACAGGCCATAGATCTTATTTGGGAGCAAAGAATCAGTCAACCATTGTAAGCATCATCATTAACATGTGTCATCTTCATATAAAAGGTTATCTGCACTGGACATCTAACATCCCTTGCCTTTTACCTTGATGTCGAGCTCTACCAGGCTGTAAATTATCTACCTTTTGATGTTTCCCTTCCGCTTGTGCCTCTGCATGCCTCTTGTTCATGATTCTTCAACTTTCCCTTCTAATAAGGTTATGATAAATGTGTCATGTCTCTTTATCCGTGTCCAAAATTGTTAATTTGTATGATTTTTATTTCCTGTAGTAATACTTTCTTCATTACTAGTTTTTATAGAGCTTCTTCCGTTGCAAGCATATTCATAAAAATCAAAGAAGGAAAGCAGTTATTGGTTACTAAACTGATGTCATTGCACTCCGGGCAGACCCATAGGTGCTCAGTCTCAAACAACAGAAATTACAGAGTGTGCATACTGATGGTTCCCGTGGCTCGCTGATTAAACACACCTCTGACTCTGCCCCTCGGGCATCCAGTTCTACTTGTACAACGGGTAACTCCAAACTGCCTAAATCGCTGGATAGATTCAACATCTATTTTAGTGTCCTCATCCAACTGACAGTTGTGAAGAGACCAAAGAACATCCCTCTTATCCATCTTCAACTCCCCAACAATCGATGCTGTTGATGCTAGCCTGTTCGCTCTCTCATTACCGTAAACACCCGCATGCCCAGGGCAGTATATCCACGTAAGCCTCCGGAGGTTAGAAACTTCTGTAGGTGACATCCACTCATACCGAAAATTGTCCTTCTGAATATTGTGAAGCATCGACTGAGAGTCAGATACAACAACGGCCCCAGTAAATGAAGTCCAAGAGAGCCAATGGAGGGCAGCAGTAACAACCTCAACCTCCATCCTCATACTAGAAGTAGTTGTCCTGTATGCTCCACTTCGCTCTGCAACAACCCTACCATGCGCATTAGCCAAGAAACCCCAGCCTGACTTCTCACCACTATGAACCGACCCATCGCTATATACAACATCATTATCCCTTGCATTATCTTGCATTAGGAAAGCAGTTAAAAATATGTTAATTGCTTGTATTATTCAAGTGTAAAAAAAAAAGTTAAATGACTACTGAAACAAATGTATATACAAGATTTCTTGCTATGGAAATGTCACCTGGTTGATTTACTCCCAAGACAGGAAAAGATAATACTCTGTCTGGCCAGGCTTTAAAATAACACACTGTCTGCTTATATAACAACATTGCATAAACAAGCTCATCAAAGAAAGTAGTAGGGCCAGAAAGGAAACTGGCAAGACAAACAGCTCTTTTAGAACAGCAAAAAAAAAGAGAGACACACATTACAGAGAACATTACAGTTTAAAATAATTACAGTTTCCGTCTGAACTGTGCTAAAAATAAAACCAAAAATACACCACTTCAGAAAACCATTAAGAATGTTTTCCTATGTTGTGTTGGTTTATATGAGTGATGTATCTTACACCAGATTGATGGATCTGTGAAGAGCAAGTAGAAACTTAGTAAGATTGAAGTTATCTCTATTGTGTGTATGATGGAGGAGGAGAGAAAGTTGGAGCTAGTGTAACAAGTAAAAAGTGATAAATAGCAGTTCAATCGTGCAATCATTGCTTCCAGGAATTGACCAATGTGGCTATTTATCTTGTTCACTGTATATTATACTTTCTTGGTATGAAGGACTGAAGTATAGTCATTCTATATTATTCCCATCAATGTTGTACAGACAGACTCACGGCTCTTTACTGTGAATGTTAATTTCAATTTTTTTTTAAGACGATGTAAAAGTGGATATCATGCCATTTGGCATCTATAAAAGGAAGATAAGATATTGATTTCGTTGAATAAATATGTTGCTTGGCGTCAACTTTAGTCTGTTTTGCACCTTATATTGACCGTAGTGTCCACGAAATAAACTGTATTTATGGTATACACATGTGGATAAAAAAACAGTCCACCACCGTGCGGTTGTGACTGATCGCTACTTATCTAAATTTAAAAATAATGACTCACAAAGTTGTGCCTGCAGCGCTAACTTTCCAAAAAACGAACAATTACTTTCAAATTGTGACAAACACGGACATTGTCATTCTGTAAAACTAGAAGGGTCAACGATTGAACTTGTGAACATTCAGCTCAGACGAAGAAACGATAAGATTCATAAAAGTTGGTAGTCGTCTACTATCTATAATGCCACGAGACTAATCTCCCTTGATTAATTGCGGTGAAGGGAACATACCTTGGGGAACTCGGGACGACGATCAGGCAATCATATCAGCAATAGAGAAACATCTACAACAACACATTAACACACCCCTATTAACATGCAATGAATACAATATGATAACAAACATTGACAACCGAAGTAATTCGCAGAGAGTAAACGCACATTAACATGTCTAGAGAAAACGTTAGGCCTACCAATTAACAGGCCCATACAGAAAACGCTACCAATTATACATTGTACAACACGATCTTTCTCGCAACATTAATAATAGCCATCCATCGCAAGCGATGATGACAACAAGCTCAGACGTATGCTGCTGCACCTCTCTGGTGTGTGCTGATGAGGTGACTGTAGAGTCCGATCTTCGAACACAATTCCCTACCACAGGTAGGCCATACACGATCAAGATTAGACATGTGGGTGTTTTGTCTTTTCGCGCAGCTCGCTTTCTCTGCGCCTCAACGGCACGACGATTCTCAGCTATGCGAGCTCCTCTTGTATTGTTACAGCGCCACATTTGGCGATCTTGTGCGAGGGATGCCCAGCACGTGGTCTCTATATCGAAGCATTTTAGAGAGACTTAAGTTTCTTTAAAGCGTTTTTTTCTGTCCACCAACTGAACAGTCTGTCTCCTTCGCCATACATCAACTGTGTTGGGATGCGTTTATCGGGCATCCGAGCAAAGTGACCGGCCCCATCTCACTTTGGTCTTTTGCAGCAGGGTGTTGGCGATTGGGATCTTCGCTCTTACGAGGACCTCCTTATCTGGAATTTTGTCCTGTCAGTTTATTTTTAGTAGTATGTGTATACAACTTGTGTGGAAGTGGTTTAGTTTTCTTGCGTGCTTGCTATAAACTGCTCATGTCTCGCTGGCGTAAAGCAGCATGGTTAGCACTATGGTCCGATAAACTTTCAGCTTTGTGCCTACGCTTATCCCCTTTCCCTCCCGCGCAGTAACACGTAGCCTTCCGAATGCAGCACTGGCTTTGCATATTTCCTCAAACATGTTTGTCTTAGAGATATCCCATGAAACACCAAGCCAGGAAACTACCATGTGAATATTATTTACGTCATATGTCTAGGATCTGAATTGCTCAGTCTATCATGCTCAGTTTAACTGTCATGCTTAGTTTAACTGTCAAACAAAAGTAGCTGCAGAAGACAACAAATATTTTTCAAGTGTGTTCATGCGTGTCTGTCATTTAAGTAGGAAGTGAAACGTTTCACTTGTAATATTGGGTTTTTAAATTTTTTGTTGAAAATTTGCTTTCCGACTTTTAAAAATACTTTGGGGTGGGAGCAATGAACATTATGTTCGGAATAGTGTAGTGGGTTCAGTGTGCAGTCTTCTAATCGACGTTCCCCACGCTCTTCTTACTTTATGCCCACTAGTTGCTAAATATGTAAAGTAACAGGCATTTCATACCATGCGCTCTGAAAAGACTACGGACCATTTTTTTTAAATATTTGTTTTTAAAATAAATATTTTAGTTGATGATGTCCCCTTGGCCCTGTTATTCAGTTTCTGAAATAACTCTTCACCATTCTGTAAGTATACATTAAATTATGCAACTGTCGGTTTGTTAGGCCTGTCACAGTTTCTTCAGAATGCTCTTGTTGGGCCATACGGTGCATTAGTCTATCTCATTCAAGCTAGATTACGTAAATGTTATCTAATGAAATCTGAAAATGAGTTCAGTCAGAGCCAAATCGAAACAACTCCAACGTGCCGCACTATCTTGACCGGAAGAAAACATGAACAGTAACACGCTGTTACTGTTCGTGAAAATGTTGCGTTTTCCAATAATAAACTCATTCTAAAAAATAATGGTGCGAGTTGGATTTTACTCATTTGAACTCCGGACATGTCCATAGGTGCTCCGATCTTCTTCACAATATCTACAACAGCGTCCAACGACTGACTGTACCAGTTTGATTTTCATTGATGAGTCTACTCTTATACCTGTTGTTCTGTTCTCTTGTTCTTCTTCTACTGGTATTTCTTCGTCCTCTTTTTCTACTTCCACTTCTTCGAGAATTCTCGTATAGATATGAATTTTTTTTATGATTCCTAACGGTATTAGCGGAAGTGCGGTGAACTGTGATTTGTAGTGAGGATACGATATCTGCTTCTTTCACCTCAGTACATCCAATTTATGCTAGTTTTCCACTGTAATATCTTTGACTTGGCTGTTTCATGGCGTGTAGGCGATAACCAGATTCAATGTTTCTGAAGAAATCAGTTATAAATCATCGGGGTTACAGGGCTGCGATAAAACTGGAGGAGTTGCGGATGAATTCAAACAGGTAAACTACAGTTTTACACAATCAAGGAAATATTTAATTAAGATTTTTAAACAACCGACGTTTCGACCAGTGTTCATTTTCAAGATAATAAACATAAAGAGTGTTTAACACCATAAAGAACAAACAGCAAACAAGCAGACGTTTGAGAAAACTTGTGAAAATGGCAAGGACATAAATGCAGATCTAAAGTACACGAGTGCTCAAAACTATACAGCTTCGGAAGAGATTTTAAACTTGTCAATTCATGATAGGGATGGATCGCACTCTTACTCATGGCTACAGACTTAGCAGTAGGGTTCTGAAAAAATTTGACAAAGATGTGCTTGATTGATTGAAACTAATTCGTCAAGACATTGTTTCACGTCTCTGTATTACTCCTGGAATACCGATTAGTCTCGATAACTAAACATTGATCTTTGATAAAATGAAGCATGCTGGAGACCCATGCCTGACTGCTAGACGGTAATCAACTCTTTTATCTCCTCCAATGAATATCAGTGTCATTTCTGGAGTAGAAGACGGTCTAGACAGAGCCAACTATAAAGGTATAGGCCTTCGGACTCAGGTAAGAATTACGGGAAATCAGATCACAACTACGCCACCTGACCTCGCATTCCAATATTGGTGTATATAGACGAATTCATTTTAAAATCAACACAAAATGCTAAATTGAAGTTATATTATGCAACAAGTTATGTTTAAGGAATATCAATATTATGAATATTTTTACCAATAAATAACCATAGACTCACAGAATAGAGTAAAATTGCAAAAAAGCTTGCAGTGTTCTATCAAACATCTATATTTTCCGGCCTCCTTTTCTGATCTAGGTCAGGAACCCCTATTCAGTTGTCTGGCCTAGTTATCTAGATTTGGCTGAGGTCTAGATCGCTAGATTGCATTTATCGTCAATATAGAGTCAAACAGCCTTCTGGGTTGTGAAAGTAAGCTTCGAAAATATAACCTATTAGAAAGAGGTACAAGAAGATTTAACAATCTGAAGTCGGGAATATAAACTCTACTGTCTGACACAGGAAACAAGAGTACAAGCTGATTCTTCCTTGGGGAATGAAACAAGTAATATCAAGTAACAAGATTGATTGATTTATTCGCCCGTGTGGTGTCGAGTCCTCAATGAAGATCAAAGAATAGTAACACTGCAACCTACCAAGGCATGCCGTAAGAGTAGACAGAGGTAGGAGCATAGTGAAGCTACCCTAGTAAATAAAAAGCGTGGGAGAAATCGGATGTGCCAGCCTACTAAGTCTTTTGGCGCGAAGTTTTTGCCTGGCAGAATTTTCAAAAATAAATTTTTGGCACCGACGCGCATAACTGGCACAACGTACAATCGCTCTTAGGCTCGGATCACATACAAATCACAAAGAGTGATTAACAAGTGGTCGATATGGAACGTTCGAAGAAGAAGATTGATTGATTGATTGATTACTAGCACCAACATCGTTGCACTTTGAGGAAGAAAAAAGTGTATAAAGCCAAAGGATTGACTTCATTGCACCTTGGGAATAACCATTATTTACTTACTATTCATGCCTTGCTTTGAGTCACGTGAAATTTCTGTAAGGGCTTTCCATGCTCTCACGTCTTTTGCAACATTATGTGCAGCATTCCACGCCACTTATACTGCAGACAGTACTTCTTCCATCATTCGTTTCAATGTTGTTTTTGGTCTTCTTGTCTTTCTCCCCCTCTGATCTTCCTGAGAGAACTGTTTTCGCTAGTATAGATGAATTTATTAGCATAAATGGACGACTGGTGACATGCCCCCTGTGAGTGCGGTTCAATTCCGCGGGAAAGCAGAAAAGCCACAGGTTCTCAAAATTTACGGTCTTCGTGTCACCGAACCGAAGGGTTACGATGTCCATGGCACCGAGCCGAAGAGCTGAAAGCTCAAGTGCTTCTGGATCGGAAAAAATTGCATAACACAACCAAGCCATTTCCATCTCTTTTATTTTCGGATAGAATTCATTGTTTTCTGTTTAGTTGTTTGAATATTCTTTGAAGCTTAAATATTCTTATAATTTTGCACATACATGCATCGTGGAATGTAGACAGTCTTTCTGCATCTCGTATTGTCATTATCCAACACTATTATCCATAACGTATAACGAGTAAAAAGATAATTTTATAGATGTAAATAGCTTCTATGTATGATTCTATTTATTTCTCTCACAGGAAGCTCTCCACGACAGGTCATGAACTCCGGCTAGGGTAACATTGTAACTTTGGCTTAGCAAAATGTCATTCATTAATTACTCTTATTTTGATCAGCTTTAGATGGTGGGTTCAAACATTATTTAGACTTATTTATAAATATTATTGACTAGATTTTGCCATGACACACTTTTAGAGTAGGTGCTTATAAAGTGTGTTATGAATGTGAGCAGTCTTCAAGTAGTAGTAGTAGTTCCTTGCGGAACGTCGCTTTTATCACAGTCCGACTGACAAACTCTGTCCCTAGCAAGTTCTCACTCCTCTTCTAACGTCATGTTCAATGTTCATTTAATGTCCTGCTGCCACCTTCGTCTTGGTCGTTCCCTGCCTCGCACTCCAGGAACCGTGCCTCCAATTGCCGTTCTCTCCAGCACACTGTGACGTTTAACATGGCCAAAATATTTCATCTTCCGGGACAAGATGTTATTTATAATGTGAGCAGTCATATTTTTTAAAACGTGTGTTGAATATCGTATTCATTTCACCGTGTATGAAAATATGTTTACACTTTCCTCCACAAGTGATAACATCTAGGCTGAGATGCAGATTTTTTTTTTTAAAACCAGGAAGCCCTGTTTGTTCAGATAGTTAATGAAGTAGTGCTTATGAAGGCGTGGATGTAAGGGTTGAGTGTTGATAAATCAGTCGGGGTGACAGCAAATTTGATGCTAATATTTAGTTATACAAAAACAGATATATGTAAAATGCGGATGTGCTGAGAAAAATGTAAAGCTTCTGTAGATTTTGAACTGGTATGGTAGGGTGACAAATGAGGAACTTATGGAGAGAACAAGACAGATTCCAGTGAACCAAGAGGTTAAAAAGACCTGGGCTGGATAGAAGACACTTTGTGAAACTTTCTTCTTCTTCTTCGAACGCTTTATATCGACGACTTGTTAACCACTCTTTGTGGTTTGTATGGAATCTGAGCCTAAGAGCTATTGTACGTTGTGCCAGTTATGCGCATACAAGTAGGCCAGCACACCCGATTTCTGCGATGCTTCTCATTTACTAGGGTAGCTTCCCTAGTTCCTACATCAGTCGCCTCCTACAACATGCCTTGTAGGTCGCAGTGGTACCATTCTTTGCTTTCCTTTCGGGCCACGGCACCATACGAACGTGCGAATCCCTGAGGGGATATAACAAGAAGGATCATTTCCTGGAACACGCAGGGACAGCGAAAGAAGAGGAGGCCGAGAAATACATGGAGACGGTATTTTGTGACAGAGACCAACAATATAAAGAAGAGCTGGAGGGACCTGCAGGAGATAGCTAGAGAAAGGAAGACTTGGTATGAGTAGGTTGAGGTCCTATTCCCCAATCCTGGTTAAATAGACAGAGAGAGAGAGAGAGAGATTCCGAGCAGTTTTATGTCACGAATGGGGGTCTCTGTTGCATGAAGGTAAGGTACATTGACGTCCACAAACATTGGGACGAGTCACTATCCCCAGAGTTGGTAGTTTAGACAGTCACATCCTAAGCCACAGAGTTGGTAGTTTAGGACGAGTCACTATCCCCTAAGCCACAGAGTTGGTAGTTTAGGACGCGGAAATAACCTTTTGATGTTCGATAAAATTATTGACTAGTGTTGCTCCAACGACATTGATCATTGTTTCATTTCTTGTAGATATAAGAAATCGACTACAGATAATCGCTTTCGATATCGATTTAAGATATCGACTACAGTAATAAATATATAGCTATGTAAATTGGTATCATTTTCTGGATAAATACCTTACGGTCAAAACGATGCTCTATCTTGTTTTTGTACTTTGTAAAACTACAGTATTTTGTTTCTACTTATTTTGTCTTTCTTTCATTTCTTACTGGTGTGTATAGAGCAGTAATAGGGTTGAGGGCACCTTGTTCCGGAGACACAAAATATTGTCACGGGAGCTACGGAGTTCGTACTTTGTGCAATACTCTCGTCAGGTGGCGTGCAATTTTTGCTGAGAGGGACCGAACCATATACTGGTAAAACCCAGTGCAATGGTGTCAATCCTTTGACTTTATACCGTTTAGAGAGTATGGTTTCTGAAAGACGAGGCATGGAACAACCAAGGCAATGGTGGCAACTTGCCATTAAAAGAACGTTGAGCATAACAATGCAGAAGTCGGGAGAACGTGCTATGTACTAAGAGGTTATCAAGCGAAACGTTATGAGAGCGACATGCTTCACAGAACATATTACATCTATTTGTATGCAACCCATCACACGTGATGTGATTTTGCATTTATTTGTGTCATAAGCTGTCCATGTCTGACACTGATGCCTTTTAGCGATATCCTCTTCGTTTGACACATAAAGCTTCCACAAAAGTTCTCCATTGTTGCCCTTATGCTACATTTTTATTGTTTTCCACGTCAGACCACACTTTTTCAACTTTCTCTTCACCGTTCTTTTTCATTCTTCAATAGGACGTCCAGGCATTCTTTTCCCATCCGCTATCCATCGAAGAGCTGTCATTATCAATAACCCTACTGATATACGACGTACATGTCCAATCCATTTTCATCTTCGTCTTCAAATGATGGTCTCCAACGATGCACAGTCTGAGCGTTTTAAAATCATTTTATTTTGCAGCAAAGTATCCCTTGCTTTCGTTTCAGTAACGCAACCCACAGTATACAGCGTCTTCTACAGTAAAACATAAGAAAAGAAGACGAGAGGAAGACCACGAAAAAGATGGTTAGATGGCATAGCATAATCCTAAAATAGCCACCAGAACAGCGTAAGATAGAAACAGAAAACCACGACACTGGGTAACAACCCGGTAGCAGTGTGACGACACTGGGCAACAACCCGGTAGCAGTGTGACGACACGGAACAACCGGTAGCAGGTGACGACACTGAACAACCGTAGCAGTGTGACGACACTGGTAACAAGTAAGTGTGACGACCTGGCAAACGGTAGCATGGACGACACTGACAACGTGCAGTTACAAAGAAGAGACAATATGCCGAAACCATTTGTATTCAACTCATCTCACACGACATGATTATGTGTTGATATGTTCTCTATAGACTGTCCATACTGTGACTGGTAGAATAGTGTAGTATAGAAATGTGATATTTTCTATAGACTGTCATAGTGATTTAGATATGTAGTATGGGAAATATGTGGATATTCTCTATAGACTGTCCATACTGTGACTGGTAGAATAGTGTAGTATAGGAAATATGTGTTTATATGTTCTCTATAGACTGTCCATTCTGTGACTGGTAGAATAGTGTGGCCAAATAAGTGCTGTTAGGGACAGATGTTGTGAACCTGCAAGTGTGTTTGAAGGAAAGGGCGGTACAACACATCATGAGAGATTACTGTAGCGACTGTATATTTTGTATATGATGTTTCGATGTGTTGAAAAGTCTTACATTACGTAGCTACATATGTGCGCGCGTGTGTTTTTGTTAACTGATTAATCTTGGTTCTCGTGGAATTTTGATATCCAGATCCACATGCTACAGAAGTGTTGTTTCAATTATGTTAAGTGGCGGCTCGTAGCTCAAATTAGTGGGGGTGCCGCTTCTAAAATTTTTGATGGTCTAATATTGTGCAATGAAACTATGATTTAAATAGAATAACTGGAAGCATGATAATCATCCACACTTTTTCATATTCAAGAATATAGTACACGATTTTTAAGCACAACGAAACAGAGTTTTAAAAATACTGCCTTACACGTGTACAACACGATCGGCACTGCGTAAGCGACAGTGCCAGAGCTCTCTCTACCTAACGTGCAGCTTCCTATCGCGGTCGGACATGCGCGCATGCACGCAACTGCCAACATCGTCTCATTGGAACTGCAAAACGCTCAGTTCCCTACAGAGTTAAGGTGATAATGTGTTGTTTGTTGAATGTGTTTACTGAATGTGTTCGTTGAATGTGTTTGTTTCATGTGTCTGTTGTATGTATTATTTTTAGTATGTGTGTTATCTCATATGGCTCCTTCATGTGTATTTCCCATGTGTTTACTTCACCTACTGTGCTTAGATTTGCTCAGACTGTATCAGCGTGTACAGCGACTTTAAGCACAAACTATTTTTCCATATTCATACAGAAATGTATAAAACAAAGATATGAAGGATGGAACGAGAAGTAGGAGAAACACATTAGCAAACAAAGAAACATATTGAGAAGTAGGAGAAACACATTAGCAAACAAAGAAACATATTGAGAAGTAGGAGAAACACATTAGCAAACAAAGAAACATATTGAGAAGTAGAAGAAACATATTAGCAAACAAAGAAACATATTGAGAAGTAGGAAAAACATATTAGCAAACAAGAAACATATTGATAAGTAGAGAGAAACTATATTAGCAAACAAAGAAACATATTGAAGTAGAAGAAACATATTAAACAAAGAAACATATTGAGAAGTAGAAGAAACATATTAGCAAACAAAGAAACATATTGAGAAGTAGAAGAAACATATTAGCAAACAAAGAAACATATTGAGAAGTAGGAGAAACATATTAGCAAACAAAGAAACATATTGAGAAGTAGGAGAAACATATTAGCAAACAAAGAAACATATTGAGAAGTAGGAGAAACACATTAGCAAACAAAGAAACATATTGAGAAGTAGAAGAAACATATTAGCAAACAAAGAAACATAATCACACTACCTATAACACCTACATACACATTCACACACACTTAACACTCACAACCATCTTACCTTTATCTGTTGTTCCCGGGCAGAGCCGGCACGAGGAGCACGTAGACCAGCCATGATCAAACTCGGGCGCTGGATACTGCTGGTATGAAATCTAGAACAACTGGGCAGTTTACCGAAGACACACAGCAAACAAGGAAAGTCTGTTTTAAATATTGAACAATGTAGTTCCTTGTCTAAAAGAACACAGACAAAAAAGTAACAGAAAGAGACTTGCCAACAGACAATAGTTTAAAAGTGATGAGCTAACTATATATCGACCTTACGGAACAACCTGGAAGTTACTCTATAAACCAGACTGTCGAAACCCGCTAAGATGTCAAAAAAGTAAAGAAAAATTGGAAGCTGGACTTATTTTTAAAAACTTCAAGGAGCGAGGTGAGGCCAGGTGTATTGCTCACCCTGACGCTGTTGGCAAGGAAACGGGTATGACCAAAACCGCAACGGAAAGATAGGACGGAGAGGTTTCTGTAAGAGTTGATTGACGGTGGAGGCTGTAGATAGACAGGGGTGGGAGGAGATAGGAGGATCAAGGATGGCTTGTGCAGTTCGACACACATAGAAGCTTTTGTTGAATAGAATAAATTGGACATGGAAGGGGGATAGAGCAAGTATAAACACGATGTGGGAACTAAAATAAGCTACGTCTGTTTCTGTCTACTGGAATGTGTGCAGGGGTAGAAAGTGTAGTATGTCAAATTGATGTTCTATGACCATAGTGGAATGTATGTCTGCTGATTCTATATGTTATCTGTGTCGTGTAAGAAGTGCATTTTCTTCACTTCTGTTGTATCCTTTGCTTGATAAAGCAATTTTGGTCGAAAAGTTGCTGTGTATTGTTTTTGTATTTTGTAAAACTACAGTACTTTTTATACGTGTTTTGCCTATGGAAATAGTGAATTGACTGCCATTAGCAGACGAACACCCCAAGATACAATAGAGTTTAAGAGTTTAGAAAAAAGAGAATAGAGTGTAGATAAGAGAGACGTTGGTGTGTAGATAAGAAAACTGTTGTTGTGTAGATAAGAGAACTGTTAGAGTGTAGATAAGAGAACTGTTGGTGTGTATATAAGAGAACTGTTAGAGTGTAGATAAGAGAGTGTGTAGATAAGAGTAATGTTAGTGTGTAGATTAATCGCTAAGTGATCAAGATTCATAAGAAAAGATTGAAATTGAAATTAGTGCAAAAATATCTTCGCCATCTTTAAATTTACATCGGGGACCCTCGCCGATACTACGGAGTTCGTGCACTGCAGCTGAGATATTTCTGTGTAAGGAAGAGATCGGAGCACACAAGGTTACTCACTGAAGTCCAATGATCATGGTTCTATCAGCAAACAATCAATCATTAACTCGTTATTCAAGTATGAATATACCATTACAGTCATAACAGACGTTGTGATTCAGCATAGAACAAACAGCGTGACGCATGTACCTATTGTCTTCCGAGACAAAGAGGGCAATGATGAGTTAGTAAATAACTGATACACAGTAACTGAACTAAGTAATGAATATTTGGGGCAACGGTGAAGGGATATCTAATTACTTGAAGGTAACTGGAACGATCATATATCTTCTACCTCAGGGGTAGATGGGGCCCCCATGCCGGAAAGAAAAAATAACCATCAAGCAATAGGTTTAATTATCACGTGACCTATTTTAAAAGAAACTGGTTGGCTGAATAGTTGAGTATCCCATGATTCACCACGACCGGCAGGTCTGAGTTATCATCACAGTGCATTTCGTCCGCCTTCATCCCTTTCCAAGTATGGACGTACCAGACGTTCTTGACGCCAGATGTGATAGGGGTGGGGTACTAAAGATAAATTTGGAATAGAGGAGCAGGAGAGAATAATCTGTTGGAAACACACATACACAACAAATCTTACAAAACAGCCCCCATTTTATTTTTGTGCTGCCATTCTAACTCACAACTGTTGTAAGTTCAGTAACTATGCAGATATATTTGAACTTGTTTAAGTTGAACACTTACTTCAATGTTCCCACAATAGAAGCGTTGATTTTGTTATTGAATACAGATGATAAAAAAAGTTGGTTGAACGCATTTCGATGAACATTTTCTCAGTGATTCAAATATTTTATAAGTGGGATGAATGCATGAAAATACGTAATAGCAAGATTACGTGTGACATAATTGAACATTTGTCTTCTTCCTCTTTGCGATGACATTTTTTTGGTTTTAAATATATAAAAACAACTGTTGTTACTGAATGTAATAACGCTACTTATGCGATGTAGGACAGGGGGTGTGGGGGTGGCATGTGCCTGTGAAAAATAATGGCCGCAGGGCCAGTGCAGTCGCCCCAAATCTGTTCAGATTCTGATTTTTTCTTTATGCCCCCGAAATAAAAAACTTCTTGACGTTACCAAGGATTAAACACGGGTGTCCCGCATGAGATGGTTTGCATCTATGAAGCTGCATGTCAGTTGGAATTCTTCGTGATTGCCTGTCGACACTGTCAAGAGAGTACATGCCCGAATCGAACACATCAGTCATGTATGCATCCATCTGGATCTGTGGCGTAAAGGTAAACTGCTCGCCTCTCGTTCTAAATGTACTCAGCTCGTAACCCGCGTGGAGTGGTCCAGATACATTTTCCAGAGATTCCTGACCTCAATATAGATGAGATGGAGTTTGATTAGTCACGGAAGTGCAATGATGATGGTCATATCAATCAGTCAAGCAATCGTTCATATCTATTTCATTATCAACATTGATGGAAAAATAACATAGCAACACGATAGCAAAAACTCTGAAGAGCATTGTGCTATGTTTATATATATATGAGATTATTAATTTGTATGTTACTCATGCCCTCCATTGGCTCTCTGGGACTTCATTTACTGGGGCCGTTGTTGTATCTGACTCTCAGTCGATGCTTCACAACATCCAGAAGGGCAGGTTTCGGTATGAGTGGATGTCGTCTATAGAAGTTTCTAACCTCCAGCGGCTTACGTGGATATACTGTCCTGGGCATGCGGGTTTTTACGGTAATGAGAGAGCGGCTTGCATCGATTGTTGGAGAGTTGAAGATGGATAAGAGGATGTTCTTCAGTCTCTTCGCGAGTGTTTGTTGGATGAGGACACTAAAAGAGATGTTGAATCGATCAAGCGATTTAAGCAGTTTGAAGTTACCCGTTGTACAAGTAGAACTGGGTGCCTGAGAGGCTGAGTGAGAGGTGTGTTTAATCAGCGAGCCACGAGAACCATCAGTATGCATGCTCTTCGATATCTGTTGGGGAGACTGAGCACCAATGGGTCTGCCCGGAGTGCAATGACGTCAGTTTAGTAACCAATAACCAATAATTAGTATGTGTTGGTATCAAAGCCGAACAATAACGTTCTTATCTCTCCCTCTTCTTCTTCTTCTTCTTCTTCTTCTTCTTCTTCTTCGGACGATCCATATTGACCACTTGTTAACCACTCTGTGTGATTTGTATGTGATTTGAGTCTAAGAGCGATTGTACGTTGTGCCAGTTATGCGCCTACAAGTAGGCCAGCACATCCGATTTCTGCGATGCGTTTTATTTACTAGGGTAGCTTCGCTAGGTCATACGTCAACGCCTCTTACAACATGCCTTGTAGGTCGCAGGGTTATTATTCTTTGCTTTCCTTGCAGGACCCGGCACCACGAGTGCAATCTCTCCTTCTTATGTGGTTGGCGTGTTATTATGGTGTTCTTATCAGGGACGACAGCGTTAACACAGCTAGAGGTTAGAGAGGTATACAGTGACGACTAACGTAACATTGGGGGTCTCTGTGGCTGAGTGGTTAAGCCCTTTGCCTTGCGAGTCGAAGGTCGTAGGTTCGAATCTGGACCTCGGCCTTCTGTTCACGAATGCAGTTTTTTCCAGAGACCCTTAGGATTGTTGCCGGAGCTACGGAGTTCGTGCTTGCCGGAGCTACGGAGTTCGTGCTTTGTGCAATACTCTCGGCAGGTGGCGTGCCATTTCTGCGGAGAGGACCGAGCCATATGGGGTAAAACCCGGTGCAATGAAGTCAATCCTTCGGCGAAGAAGAAGAAGTTAGAGGTTAGAGAGGTATACAGGTACGATTGACTTAACACAGCTAGAGGTTAGAGAGGTATACAGGTACGATTGACTTAACACAGCTAGAGGTTAGAGATGTATGCAGTGACGACTGACTTAACACATGCCTCATGAAACAACCGCATTAACATAAAGCAGATAGACACTTTAACACACTGAGAAAAGAAAGAGTAACCAATGACTACCTGGACAAGAACTGTATGAACAGGGGGTCAAAAAAGTCAAAATTGAAAAAAAGCAGATCGAAGGAAGACGGTCCAGAATCCTAACTGCACGAAATGGGAGAGAGAACCCTAACTGCACGAAATGGGAGAGAGAATCCTAACTGCACGAAATGGGAGAGAGAATCCTAACTGCACGAAATGGGAGAGAGAATCCTAACTGCACGAAATGGGAGAGAGAATCCTAACTGCACGAAATGGGAGAGAGAATCCTAACTGCACGAAATGGGAGAGAGAATCCTAACTGCACGAAATGGGAGAGAGAATCCTAACTGCACGAAATGGGAGAGAGAATCCTAACTGCACGAAATGGGAGAGAGAATCCTAACTGCACGAAATGGGAGAGAGAATCCTAACTGCACGAAATGGGAGAGAGAATCCTAACTGCACGAAATGGGAGAGAGAATGATGTCGTATTCAACTTCACAGTGACTTAGAAAGAACAATAATGGAGGGCATGTTTCCTACAGACGAAGCAGAGGACGACTATGTTTGACGACGACCATGTTTGACGACGATGGGACATGACAAACGGTTTAGACATTGCCTCTAAAAACACGTTAAATATCCGTGAGGGTGGGCTGTTTGAAAATTCAGTTGAAACCTTTTTTTTTCTGAAAAAAATCAAAACTCTTTATGGATTTTGATTCTAGAGATATAAAACTGACAAAATAAAACAAATTTGAAAATATTTTAAAGAAAATATGTAAGTTCGTGACTATTGAATTGCCTTAAAACGGCGGTGGCAATATGACCTACCTTACAGAAACTGTGCAAACAACGATGGAGGGGGCGAGAGAACTGGTCAGGGATTGACAGTTTTTTTTCTTAGTCGGACTGTAATGAGATTGAGCTTCTGAAAATGACATGTTACATGAGAAGTAATTGTTACACCCTGCCTTAAACATGTCATCGCACTTCCGTAGTTCTCTCCCGTGATTACAAAAATGTGAAGCTTATAAAGACGATAAACCGTCCCTTTTACACATGCACCATGAACACGATTAAGCTGATCAGGCGTTGAGCAGATGCCAGACAGAGATTACGGGATCTCATTAAAGATTTGTGATGGCTGCGCATACGGTGTAAACACAAATAAAGAGCTGATGTATTCCGGACATTTTCAGATTTATTTTCTGAGCGTGCTTATGTTAAAACTAGAAAGTCTGAGGAATATTAACGTATCTGGAATACTTCTTCTTCTTCTTCATCTTTGCGTTCGGTTTCGTATGCTCGTCTAAACCGTGAGATGGATTGCCTCTATGAAGCTACATGTCAGTTGGAGTTCTTCGAGAATTCCCCATAGCTTGCTCTGTATGCTTTATTCATGAGGCCATGTTTCGTTTCGTTGGTGTATGTATGATGGACGTAACTGCAGGATGTGCTCTGGAGTCTGTGTTTCGTTTCGTTGGTGTATGTATGATGGACGTAACTGCAGGATATGCTCTGGAGTCTATATTTCTGTCTGGCATGCACACTGTGCAGGCTTTATTCTGTGCATGTGATGGTTGAGCCTGCAGTGTCCTGTTCTTATGCGAAAGATTGTTGTGTGCTGTTTTCTGTTTAGTCTGCTGATGGAATCTTGTGGATGTTTACTGTGGGTTTGTTGCCCCCACAACTCATTGTACTTTCGCTTGATATATGTCTTGATTTCTGGTAGTGACACTGGGTGTTTGTGTTGTGTTCCCTCCTTAGCCAGCCTGTCTGCTCTCTCATTTCCTGGTACGCCACTGTGGGCTGGCATCTACTGGAGAATAGTTTGATTGTGTTCTGAGAGCTTGTTTAGCTGTAGTGTCAGCTCTCTTTCCATATTATCTTGTGGTTCTCTTTGTGTGGCCTGCAGGACTGACATGCAGTCGCAAAGGAAGACAAGTTTGTTGTTTTGTATGTTTCTTTGTTGTACAACAACCGACTACTGCATATTGTTAACTCTTTTTATAACGTGGGTATGGTTCCTGATGCTACAAATACAAATGGGAAAATTGAAGTATTTATACAAATATAACACACACAGTCTCATACACAAGAGCAAGTCAAAAATATAACACGTAAAGTCTCATACACAAGAGCAAGTCACAAACATAACACGCAAAGTCTCATACACAAGAGCAAGTCATAAATATAACACGCAAAGTCTCATACACAAGAGCAAGTCAAAAATATAGCACGTAAAGTCTCATACACAAGAGCAAGTCACAAATATAACACGCAAAGTCTCATACACAAGAGCAAGTCAAAAATATAACACACAAAGTCTCATACACAAGAGCAAGTCATAAATATAACACGCAAAGTCTCATACACAAGAGCAAGTCAAAAATATAGCACGTAAAGTCTCATACACAAGAGCAAGTCACAAATATAACACGAAAAGTCTCATACACAAGAGCAAGTCAAAAATATAACACGCAAAGTCTCATACACAAGAGCAAGTCAAAATATAACACCAAAGTCTCATACACAAGAGCAAGTCAAAATATAACACGCAAAGTCTCATACACAAGAGCAAGTCAAAAATATAGCACGTAAAGTCTCATACACAAGAGCAAGTCAAAAATATAACACGCAAAGTCTCATACACAAGAGCAAGTCAAAAATATAACACGCAAAGTCTCATACACAAGAGCAAGTCAAAAATATAACACGCAAAGTCTCATACACAAGAGCAAGTCAAAAATATAACACGCAAAGTCTCATACACAAGAGCAAGTCAAAAATATAACACGCAAAGTCTTATACACAAGAGCAAGTCAAAAATATAACACGCAAAGTCTCATACACAAGAGCAAGTCAAAAATATAGCACGTAAAGTCTCATACACAAGAGCAAGTCACAAATATAACACGCAAAGTCTCATACACAAGAGCAAGTCAAAAATATAACACATAAAGTCTCATACACAAGAGCAAGTCACAAATATAACACGAAAAGTCTCATACACAAGAGCAAGTCAAAAATATAGCACGAAAGTCACATACACAAGAGCAAGTCACAAATATAACACTGAAAGTCTCATACACAAGAGCAAGTCACAAATATAACACGCAAAGTCTCATACACAAGAGCAAGTCAAAATATAGCACAAAGTCACATACACAAGAGCAAGTCACAAATATAACACGCAAAGTCTCATACACAAGAGCAAGTCACAAATATAACACGTAAAGTCTCATACACAAGAGCAAGTCACAAATATAACACGCAAAGTCTCATACACAAGAGCAAGTCACAAATATAACACGCAAAGTCTCATACACAAGAGCAAGTCAAAAATATAACACGCAGTCTCATACACAAGAGCAAGTCAAAAATATAACACACAAAGTCTCATACACAAGAGCAAGTCAAAATATAACACATGAAAGTCTCATACACAAGAGCAAGTCAAAATATAGCACGTAAAGTCTCATACACAAGAGCAAGTCACAAATATAACATGCAGTCTCATACACAAGAGCAAGTCAAAAATATAACACACAGTCTCATACACAAGAGCAAGTCACAAATATAACACGCAAAGTCTCATACACAAGAGCAAGTCAAAAATATAACACGCAAAGTCTCATACACAAGAGCAAGTCAAAAATATAACCTGCAAAGTCTCATACACAAGAGCAAGTCACAAATATAACACGTAAAGTCTCATACACAAGAGCAAGTCAAAATATAACACGAAAGTCTCATACACAAGAGCAAGTCAAAAATATAGCACGCAAAGTCACATACACAAGAGCAAGTCAAAAATATAACCTGCAAAGTCTCATACACAAGAGCAAGTCAAAAATATAACACACAAAGTCTTATACACAAGAGCAAGTCAAAATATAACACCAAAGTCTCATACACAAAGCAAGTCAAAAATATAACACGCAAAGTCTCATACACAAGAGCAAGTCAAAAATATAGCACGTAAAGTCTCATACACAAGAGCAAGTCACAAATATAACATGCAGTCTCATACACAAGAGCAAGTCAAAAATATAACACGTAAAGTCTCATACACAAGAGCAAGTCAAAAATATAACACGCAAAGTCTCATACACAAGAGCAAGTCAAAAATATAACACGCAAAGTCTCATACACAAGAGCAAGTCAAAAATATAACCTGCAAAGTCTCATACACAAGAGCAAGTCAAAAATATAACACGTAAAGTCTCATACACAAGACTAGATAACCGCGTACATAAAATAGTAAGTCATTCATCGCAAGCGATGATAACAACAGCCTCAGACGTGTGCTGCTGCATCTCTGTTATGTGCGGATGGATGTGACTGTAGAGTCACTCTCGAACACAATCCCCTACCACAGGTGGAGTATACGTGGTCAAGGTTAGACATGTGGGTGTTGTGTGGTCTGTCTTTTTTTTCGATCCAGAAGTACTTGAACTTTCAGCTCTTCGGCTCGGTGCCATGGACGTCGTAACCCTTCGGTTCGGTGCCACGAACACAGTAAATCTGGAGAACTTGTGGCTTTTCTGCCAGCCCGCGGAATTGAACCTCACTCACAGGGAGCTTAGCACCCGTCGTCCAACGTATTACAAACACGCTGGGCAGGCGGGAGTTGTCTGTCTTTTAGCGCAGCTCGCTGTCTCTGCGCCTCAACGTCATGCCAATTCTTCACTATGCCAGTTCCTCTTGTGTTGTTACAGCTCCACATTTGACGATCTTGCTCAAGGAACTCCTAGCACGTGGTGTCTATATCGAAGCATTTTATAGACACTTTAATAGTGTCTTTAACGCGTTTTTCCTGTCTACTAGCTGACCGTCTGCCCCGTTCAAGCTCGCCATACATCAACCGTTTTTTGGATAAAATATTGTGTCAACGATTGTCTTCCCTCTGCTGTTCTAAAAATAAACTTGATCACATGACAAGCAAACGACTTCACCACACGCTCACATGACACAAGGAAGTGATTTAAATAAATGTAATTGTTTTCTTATTCCGAAATTTTAGCCTATTGAAATGAAATAAAGCTTTTATTTTGTTAAACAGTAACTGCTGTGATTCGTGAAAGTTAAACTGCTGATACACAATATATTTGTCTTTGACTGTGAAAGTAAGTGCGTGTGACGCTCTGTTGTTTCAATTGACACCTGACATAGTACATACAGTTACAGTGACTGAACAGTGACAATACACACTTAACTTCACGGACTCACAGTGACAGTACGGACACAGTGGCAGAAGTACAGATTGAGATATATGCTCCGTTGTATACGATTATGAAGCCATAACAGGATAAATTTGTTTTACAGATCACAATGTAGATTTTAACTAACAAAATATTTTGGATTCTTCGTGATAGGTAATTTTTATGTTTCATGTATGTAAAAGTATGTTGGCCAACAGGCAACACGCTCTCTGATAAAACCAAGAAAGGCTCGTCCCTAGTTTGAACGAGGCGTGCCTCTGCCTAAATAGACATTAAACCTATATAACAACCAAACAAAACCGAATGTAGATTCCTAGGACATTTGAAAAAAAAATATACACACGAAAATAGCACTTGTTTGCTCGGTATGTTACGTGACGATAATTTAGAAAGTGCAACATCGCTATTTGTGGCTGCAGACAAAATTGCTTAAGAATTAGACAGTTACTCTAGAACTCTACACTCAATACAAGATATTGGATAATTAACACTATGCTGTGAAAGCAAATGAGCAATGAATGTAACAGGTACATGAGATTGAAGAACCTATTAATGTCATCACCTGCACCAGTTTGTATGACACTTGAAGGTGTTATCTGTCATTTTTAACTCTAATCTATATCGGTTTTCTTTCTCTATTAAAGTTGAGAATAAGTACATCTCTTTGAAGTAGTTATAATCAAATCACAAACCATAAATAGAAAACTAATCAACACTAGAAAGCTTAGTTGAAAATAAGGAGTAATGGGGGGTAGGAACATTAGATAATTTTTCTCTTTTTAACCAATTCATGCCAAGTTTCCTATCTGTAGCTATCTCTTGCAGTTCCTTCCAGCTCTTCCATATATTGTTAATCTCTGCTTCTAGATCTCTTTTTCGTGTATTTCTAGGTTTACCTATATTTTGCTTTATGTGCAGATTCCAGGAAAGGACAATTCTTGTTATATTGCCCTCGAATTTTCTAGAGGAGTATTAAAAAATTAAAAGCGTATTAGTTCTGCTTGCACAATCTGCCCTTAGGCATTCAGTTCTATGTGTACAATCTGCCCTCAGAAATTCAGTTCTGCTTGCGTAATGCATGATTTCAAACTCCTTAAATTGCTGGATAGATTCAACATTGATTGTAGTGTCTTAATTCAATGTGCGGTCACCAAAAAACTAAAGAACTATACATCTTCAACTCCTCCAACGATTGGTTCTGTTAATGCAAATATGTTTTCTCTCTCATTGCTGTATAGTTCAGATCAGATGTTTCATCTGCCATCACGCAAATATCAGTCAGAAACACTATATTAGGTGAAATGACTATACCTGAATTCATCGCTTGCAAAAAAACAAAACAATTAGAACTGTATTATATTTACAATGATTATAGCATCAATGATATGTATTGAATAGTATTTCTACTAGCTAGTAGATCAAATGGTGGCTGTAAGAACATGTGATGATACATCAAATTGGTTTGACATAAGGCAGGGAGTCAGACTAGGCCGCATTTTGTCGCTTTGTCTGTTTTAACATATGTGCAGAAAGCATCATGGGGAATGTTACAGAAGATAGCGGAAAAGAACAATACGATCCTCTTATAATTGGAGGAAGAGAAATACATGAACTAAGATATGCTGACGATACAGTGTGACTGTCAACATCACAAAAAAAGATTGAAAAATTATTAGGGGAAGTGAAAGATAAAAGCGAAAAACAAAATCTATATCTCATTGTGGCAAAAACAAAAATAATGACAACAGATAAAACGAACATGACAAAGATATTTTATTAATGGAGAGAAAGTAGAAAATGTGAACAGTTTTGGATATCTTGGTTCACTGCTAACAACAGATGGAAATGAGATGAAGGAAATTAAAAGAACAAACATGACTTTACAAAAAATTAAATAACTAAAAACAATACGGAACGGATAAGAAAACAAAGATCAGAATACTAAGAGCATGCATATTCCCAGTGGCAACGTATGGGTGTTAAGCATGGCCATTTAATAAGGCAGTGGAAAAACACATGTGCTTTTGAATATAAGTGTTACAGAAGAGCCCTACGTATATCTTGGACAGAGAAGAGAACAAATAGATCTATCCAGAAAGAACTTAAAATCAAAGAAAACTGGCTGATGCTACAAATAGAAAGAGAAAACTGAGATATTTTGGACATATAAAAGACATGAAGGGCTGGAGAAAACCATCATGGAAGGAGGCATACCAGCATAGAGAAGAGGAAGACCACGGAGAAGATGGATTCAGGATGTAACTGATGGTTTGAATATTACGGCTGCAGAGGCAGGACATCTGGCCTATGAAAAAGATAAATTCAGGAAGACCGTTGGGGTGGCAAAGTTCTGCTCAGGACAAACTATTTGATGATGATGAGTATTTCTACATCTTCCTTTATATATTTATATTATTTATTATATATATCTACTGCAATGTCAGCTTGTTTCACTTTCAGAATACTCATGACATGATGACCCTGGCCCAGATTATCCTCAGTATTGCTGTCATGTTTGGCAGTAGTTTTAGCACTCTGGATATTAATAGAAGTAAAGGTTGTACAGCTCCACTTCTTTTGCCAGACAAGCCTTTCCTGGTCATCTGGAACCACCCTACATCATCCTGTAAGGCTAAGGGGATAGATCTCAACTTTGAAGAATGGGGCATCGTGGATAACAGCAAGGATGCCTTTATTGGGGAGCAGATTGCTTTGTTTTATGACCTTGGACAATATCCCCGGTTTTCTGACAGCAGAATTGTTAATGGTGGAATCCCACAGGTAGGACTACACTGTGCTGCTATAGGAATAGATTCTTTTAGCCAGAAATGAATGTTTGAAAATGATATTGATATATTATGATATATATATATAAGGGAAGACTGCAATAAAGACACTGACTTATCTGTGATGATGTCATACAAATATCAATCTTGAAAGAGATTGAGTAACAATACCTGTCTATGCCAACACCACCTTTTTGGTTCATATCACACTTGATAGAAGCTGCATTGAACAAATTCCTGATGTCAAAACACAAATATATGAAAGGACAAAAGATGATGATACTATAGTGTACATGGATCGCTTATGGATTCGAGGCAAACAAAGTTCATGGGTCTTCACAGGAAAGTTAGAAGCAAATCTGTCAAGGAGACAAGTGTTATTGCTGCTGGGACAAGTAATAGCTTCACAATGGAAACAATGATAGTGAACAGGACTTTGAGCTGTTTGGACACACAGGAGTACACACATACATGTAACTGAGTAACTCAATGAACATGCTCAAGAAAATCCACTCCGGATGCCTATGACATGAATGGCTCGATACATTAAGCATATCTCAAATAATAAATTATTTTTATTCATCATCATCAGCAGGTGCCATGCCAGCTGGCGTAGGCGATCATGAATTTCCACAAATCTCAGTCCCTTACAATCGATAGGGATTTCAACAACCCCTACAGTCTTCTACAATAGAACACCGGGAAAGAAGGCGAGAGGAAGACCATGAAAGAGATGGTTAGATGGCATGGCACAGTCCTGTCAAAGAGCAAAAATAACAATCACCAGAACAGCGGAAGACAAAAACAGAAAAACCACAACACTGGACAACAACCCGGTAGCATTGTGACGACAAAAGAAGAAGAAGAAGTATAGTTGATCTTGAAGTTTGTGCCCAAATGTGAAGTTTTTTCTCTTCCATAAACTAAATTTGTATTTTTAATTTATATAACGTTTCTTTTCCTGTATTTATTCCATGTGTGTGAAGCTTGGAAACTTGACCTACCATCTGCAAAAGGTTGACACGGATCTTAACTCAATCATCCCATCTGCTTCTTTCTCTGGTTTGGGTGTTATTGATTTTGAAAGTTGGCGTCCATTGTACTACCTAAACTTTGATTCACTGCGTATTTACCAGCAGAAGTCATTAGAGTTAGCCAAACAGAAGTTTCCTGGCTACAACTCAACCCAGTTATTGCATGAAGCAGTGGAGGAGTTTGATGAAGCAGCCAGGTCATCTTTATTGTCATCTAATTTGTTTAATGTGTAATAAGATCCAGATAGTGATAGGCAACATTACTTCTAAATTATGTCTAGTTATAGTCAACTTTCTTTATTCTTTTCTTGAATCCTGTTTCGCCCGAGTGGTTACCGTGGCCCAAATTTGGGTGTTAAGAATAGAACCACTGTTACCTGCCACATGTCGTAAAAGGCGACTAAGGAGGTTTGGCTGAAATCGCTAGCATCGTGAAATCGGATGCTAGGGAATGCTAACCCGAAACAAATGCTTGCAGAAAACGGATGCACCAGGCCGTAAGGGCATAACATGGTGCAACAACCCCTCACAATGAGGAATGGGATAACGGATTCTACAGCCGCCAATCTGCCTCGGAGATTTAGCCATGCATTAAGAATGTCAGACCTACCATCACAAATGTGGCCAAAACTTACTGCGGAAAGAGGTCGCACAACGGGAAGCAGAAATCATAGGAATTATATCCCGAGAACTGCCCCTAGTATGCAGACTTGAGAAGAAAGAGGTGGCCCACTTACACTAGCGTCCAAGACAAACTGTATGGTGTGGCTGATAATCTGAGGCAGATGGCTGCCTTTATTAGAGAATCCGAAGTCCCAATCTAGTGAGAATGCAGAATAAGAATCCTGTTTGCCTCACAGCGTCAGGTCAAGAAGAGATTTCTAAAACGGGCCCTTGTATGCGCTTCGTAGATAGTGTCTTTCATCGCCTCTGTTATCTCTGAGGTCCATCTTTTGCGTGGCCGACCTTTTGCTTTGTACCCATTGTATCGGAGCAGCATTGCTCTTTGAGTGCACTGTCTGTTGGTAATTTTTACGTGGCGAACCATTTAATTTGTTGTTTCTTGATGAAGTCTAGTACTGATGTTGTACCCACTTTTTCCTGTCTTCATTTCTCAACCGGTCTCTTCTTGTTTCACCCAGCATTCTGCGTAGACACTTCATCTCTGTCGTGACTAGTTATAATCAATATTACTACTAAATTATGCCTAGTTATAGTCAACATTACTACTAAATTATGCCTAGTTATAGTCAACATTACTACTAAATTATGTCTAGTTATAGTCAACATTACTACTAAATTATATTTAGTTATAGTCAACATTACTACTAAATTATGCCTAGTTATAGTCAACATTACTACTAAATTATGTCTAGTTATAGTCAACATTACTACTAAATTATGCCTAGTTATAGTAAACATTACTACTAAATTATATTTAGTTATAGTCAACATTACTACTAAATTATATTTAGTTATAGTCAACATTACTACTAAATTATGAAACACGTACAAACAAAGTACTATAGTTTTACAAAATACATAAACAGTGACGATAAACAGCAACGTTTCGACCAACAAGGCCTTTATCAAGCAACGAACAAACAGGAGTGACAAATTAAAATGAAACACAAATGGACGACCAAATACCAACGTATCTAAGGAAAATCTGGAATAAAAACGAATAACGAAATAAATGTAACACAAAAACACACATAAAAACTAGAAATAGAAAAGTTTAAATCGAAATAGGGGGAAGACTGCAGTAAAACATAATGGGAAGGCCTTGTTGGTCGAAACGTTGCTGTTTATCGTCACTGTTTATGTATTTTGTAAAACTATAGTACTTTGTTTGTACGTGTTTCACTATTTATCAAGTTTTACTGCAGTCTTCCCCTACTAAATTATGCCTAGTTATAGTCAACATTACTACTAAATTATGTCTAGTTACAGACAACATTACTACTAAATTATGTCTAGTTGTAGTCAACATTACTACTAAATTATGCCTAGTTATAGTATACATTACTACTAAATTATGTCTAGTTACAGTCAACATTACTACTAAATTATGTCTAGTTATAGTATATATTACTACTAAATTATGTCTAGTTAGGGAAACTTAATTAGAACTAAGATTCCAAGTATCCCTACTCCCATGCAGAAGGTCAAGATGAGATGGGCTAGTCTTGTTGCGCTGATGTCTGATAAACGCATCCCAAAACAGCTAATGTAAGATTGGCTAGATGAAGGAAAATGACCAGTTGGTGGACATAAATATTGTTTCAAAGACACCCTAAAAGTGTCTTTAAAAGGCTTTGATATAAACTCCACAAGCTGGTAAAATTACTTACGCAAGAAAGCCAAATGTTGCAGTGCAACACCACAAGAGGAGTTTGCCCTACTTCTGAAGTGAAAAAAAACAAAAACGAGCTATGAAAGAACACATAACACCCACATGTCCAACTCTGATCAAGTATTTCCCACTTGTGATAGGAAATTGGACTCTACAGTCACCTCCCCACACACTAGAGAGGCACAACAACACGTCTGAGGCTGTTGTGATCATCGCTTGCGAGGGTGGCTATTAACTCTGGAATTGTATTTCCACCAACTGTAAATGGATCAAAATGTTTGTGACTTTGATCAATTCTGACAATTCTCATTGTGTTCTGCATAGATGTTAGTAAATATGGAGAGAGGAAGTAACAATGTCCTACTCCCTTTTGAATCTTGCACTTTACTGATGTTTGGCTAGCTTCTCTAACTGTATCCATGTTGTTCACGACATAATGTTTCTATTAAGTTAAGTTAATTGCATATCCTTTACAGGACTTTGCGAATCAACCCCAGCTTTTTAATGCTGTTTGTGATTTTTCTAGGCATTATGATGTTCAGTAGTTTGCCATTGCTTTCTGAACGGGTGATGCCATCGCCCCTTTATAAAAATCCATGCGAAACAATTTGCAACCAAACTGTCTGCAGCTTGATTCGAACTCAGAACGTCAGCGTTAATAGACCGAGTCGGTATCCCCTAAGCCACAGACATCACTGTGTTTCTATTAGGTGAGTTAAATGTGATGAAAACACCATGTCCCTCAAGTTATTCCAAAATTTCTGATGTTGTACATAGTTAAAGACTTTAATGTAATCTATACAACATTGGGTATTCAACAAACAATAGCTCTGCAGACTGGTCAGTTTTATGCTGCCTGGATCAGCCCACAGTTTTATCAGCCAGGGATAATATTTACTAGTTGCTTTAGCAGTGTCTAGACATTGACCACATCACCAATCATGTACCTTTTGTCAAAAATAGGGGTCTAACACTACTCCCTAATGCTCCTCATAGTATGAAATATGCTCCACATATTGGGTACTCTTGGCTAAGCCTTTGCTTTGCATTTCAAAGGTCATGGGTTCAAATCCGGACTGCGCCATTCTCTTCACAAGTGCATTTTTTTCCAGAGACCCTATGATTATTGCCGGAGCTACAGAGTTCGTGCTTTGTTATATACTCTCGGCGGTGGCATGCTATTTCTGTTCTGCGGAGTTGGACTGAACCATATGGGGTATAACCCGGTGCAATGAAGTCAATTCTTCGGCTTTTATAGTATGAAAACAAGTTCTTTACTTTTTTTTAAATTGCTATATCCAACATTTAAAAGTAGTTCTGAATGATAATTTCATATATTTCAGACTTGTCTTTATTCTAAAATTGTTTTAGCTGTAATGTTTAAAATTGTGTTGTATATTTTAATTAAAGAATTTCCCTTATTTGACTTATTCATGTTTTCCCCTGCTTTTAGGCTGTTCATTGAAACGACTTTACAAAAGGTTTCAGATCTTCGGCAAAGTGGAAGATGGGGTTATTATGGCTATCCAAGATGCTGGGATACATACTGTAACAGCTCAACAGTTGGAGTTAATGACCAGTATGTTAATATAAATAATCAGCTTTTAACAGTCTAAATAAAATATGAAGCTCCAAGTTATATAGTTTAAAAATAAATGAAAAATTTCAACTTAAATTGTCACTCATTCCTAACATATGCCAGGTAGAGTTGGAAAATGTCTATCATATATGAAAATATAATTTTCAACTAAGAATTGTTTCCATATTCTTCTGCTCTAGGATGTCTTGGATATATAACTTGAGCAGTGGCCTCTATCCTTCAATCTACTTCAGTGCAGGCAGGCCAGAAAATGTTACGGCTAATTACGTTAGGAATATCATTCTTGAAACTCTGCGAGTGAAATCTAAATGGTCACCTCAAGATGCAGCTATCCTTCCATATGCTTACATACAAAATGGTCCCTATAGTTTTTTTACTGAGGTAAGCATTACTTAATCATTTGAATCTGTAGTTTTGTTAGGTATGAAACTACATCCCAGAATTATAGATCTATGTCACTTCCTTGTAAAATTTAAACATTGTGGTGAAAACGTGTTATTGAACTTTTATTTAGTTTAGAATTTGTCTGCTTTGATTTTTGTCATTTTTCTGCTGAAATAATTCTTCTTCAAACGCTTCATATTGACCACTTGTTAAACCACTCTTTGTGATTTGTATGTGACATAAGAGACTAAGAGTGATTGTATGTTGTGCCATTTATGCACCTATAAGTAGGCCAGCACATCCGATTTCTGCTGTGCTTTTTATTTACTAGTGTAACTTCCCTAGGGCCCTACCTCCGTCGCCTCTTACGACATGCACAACTAGTAGGTTGCAGTATTACTATTCTTTCTCCCTTGCAAGCCCTGGCAACATAGGGGCAGAAATAATTCAACCATCTTCATCCACACTAAAGTGTATTTCTACTGTTGCAGCTAGAGAATAGCTAGAATATATGATAGATAATGATATTGATGAGGAATTTTTTGATTTCAACAAGTGATGTTTCAATTTTTAAAACATGTCAGAACATGTAGTTCTAGTGTTACAAGAAATACTTCATGGAAATCAAACACAAAGGCAGTTTTCTTTCTTTTCTCTAAACCTGCTTTGCCTCATATCATCAGGATAAGAAGAGATTTCTAGAAATGGCTATTGTGTACACTTCATAAACAGTGTTTTTTTCACCGCCTCTGTTATCTCTGAGGTCCGCCTTTTGCTGGACAGCCTTGTGTTTTGTATCCACTGTACCGGATTAACATTGATCTTCGAGTGTGTTGATAATCTGCCTATGTTGCCAAACCATTTAATTTGTTGTTTCTTAATAAAGTTCAGTACTGATGTTGTACCCGCTTTTCTCCTGATGTCTTCATTTCTACACCGGTCTTTTCTTGATATTCCCAGCATTCTGCGTAGACGCTTCATCTCTGTCGTGACTAGTTTTCTTCTATTGTTTGATGTCAGAGTCCAGGTTTGACACTGATAGCATAATGTTAGAAGAAAGATTGTGTTATACAATGCTCTTTTAGTGTTCATGGTGACATGCTGGCATTTCAAAGTTGGTGCCATTTGTCGTATTATTTGATTTAATTTATTGCATCTGTGTTGGATTTTCTTAGTTAATCTTCTATTTTGGAAAAAATTAATGAATTAATTTGAATTAATGAAAGGTAATTTTATAAAGTACAAAAACAGAAATAACCTAATTTTAAAACTACCTTATCTGGTGTTTTGATATATCACCTTTGTTACATAACTTTATGTGCAATCTTTCTTATTTTCATACAAATTAACTCACTAAACTTACATATACATTCTCAGTTTACATAAATACACTGTTTTTATATAAATTCACTCTATTCATATTAATTAGTTATCAATACAGATATCAATCTTATCATTATAATTGCTGCTCTTGTCCTTTGCTCTCTGCTCACATCATTTCAATCTCTGCAGCACATTTAATATTTTACAGACAAACCTATCTTTCTTCATGTTCTATAGACAAGTAGAATGAATATCAGCTTTACACACAAACCTCTAACACTTCATATTTTATAGAGAAATTTCTCAAATGTCATACAGATAAACCTCTCAGATGTCATACACACAAATCTCTCAGATGTCATACACACAACCCTCTCATTTCGTACTTTAAAAATAAACTTCTAATTTCACGCCCTGTGGGAAAAAACCCTCTCAATTCCTATTTTTCAAATATACTTTTTTCATATTTTATAAGCAAACCTCTCATTTCATATTTTATAAGTAAACCTCTCATTTCATATTTTACAAGCAAACCTCATTTCATATTTTACAAGCAAAACTCTATTTACATTTTCAAGCAAAGCTCTCATTTCATATTTTACAAACAAACCTCTCATTTCATATTTTACAAGCAAAGCTCTCATTTCATATTTTACAAACAAAGCTCTCATTTCATATTTTACAAACAAACCTCTCATTTCATATTTTACAAGCAAACCTCTCATTTCATATTTTACAAGCAACACTCTCATTTCATATTTTACAAGCAAAACTTATTTCATATTTTACAAGCAAACCTCTTTTCATATTTTACAAGCAAACCTCTTTTCATATTTTACAAGCAAACCTCTTGTTTCATATTTTACAGACATACCTCTCATACTCCATTCAAGAGCCAGCAAATATGGGTTCCTCAGGAGTTGTTCTGTGGGGAAGTTCTCGAAATATTCAGGACAAAAATGAGTGCATTGCTCTACAAGAATACCTCAACAACACTCTCGGACCATTTGCCCTTCAGTTGACCAATTTCTTTGCAAATTGCTCTCAGCAATTGTGCCAAAGTCATGGTCGATGTGTGAAAATAGATTACGAACAATTTTCTCAGTATCATCTTCAGAAAAGTGGACGAACCGAATGTTTGTCCAATTTGAGCAAGAAGAAGACAAGAACGGAGATGGCTGAAAATAAAATGATGAACATGAATCAAGCGGACAAAAATAATATAGTTACATCCTATAGAATGGGAAAAGCTAATCTTGACATAAACAATAACCCTCCTAACCCTAATAATAATTTGGAATATTCTGATGAGGAATTTCTTACTGACTTTGATGATTATGTTTGTAGATGTTTTGTTGGATGGTCTGGGACTCATTGTGAGAATCCCATTTAAGTCATTCCTTATTAACTGCCGCAGGGTGCTCCAAGATTGTTTATTAAAATAACCCAACTGCTGCAAACTGTGTCAAGCTTAGTTTCAGGGTAAAATTAGTGATAAATTTTCATTAAAGCATTCCATTTCTAGTTTTTATTCTACAGCAAAGCAATCTATTTCTACATTGTGGTCCGATCAACAGTTTAATAAAATTTGTTAATTTGATGACATTTATATATATTTTCAAGCTGACTACCAAATCATAGAACATAATCTACCATGTTAATCAGCGATAGTGCCCGTCTGGGGCCGGGGTCCGCAATGGAAGCAAAGAATAGTACCACTGCAACCTACAAGGCATGTTGTAAAGGCAACTGAGATAGGGCCTAGGGAAGCTACCCTAGTAAAAAAAAAAGTGTCGCAGAAATCGTATATGCTGGCCTACTTGTAGGCGCATAACTGGCACAACATACAATCACTCTTAGGCTCAGAGCATATACAAATCACACAGAGTGATTAACAAGTGGTCAATATGGAGAGTTTGAGGAAGAAGAAGAATCAGTGATAGTATCACAAATTTAATTGTTACATTTTGTCTAATTGTTGAACATGTCTTACATATGTTCCGACAGTGTTGACAGGTCTATTAATAACAAGAAAAGCTAAAACAACATAGATTGTGATTTGAATTTGTTATCTGGATACTGCTAACATAATAGTAGTGAGAATGAAAACATGTGTGATAGTGGACATGTTTATTGATACTACAACTTCTGTGATAAATACATTGATCTCAGTAAAAAAATGTTTTCTGATGCAGGATATATTGAAACTTGGGAGCTGCAGGAGATAGCTAGAGATAGGAAAACTTGGCATGAGTTGGTTGAGGGCCTATGCCCCAATCCGGTTAAAAGGCAGATATATGATATATATATATATATATATATATATATATATATATATATATATATATATATATATTGAAACTTAAGGAATAGAATGATTGCTTTAATTGACTAAGGACGAAATATATAGTAGTCATATTCTATCTATTCTCAAATCCTGTTTGCCTTTCAGCGTCAGGTCGAAAAGGAGACACCTGGAGCGAGCCTCTCTATGCACATTGTCTTTCTTTCTCTTCTACAGTCCTGGTTTGCCTCATTGCTTCAGGGTAAGAAGAGGTTTCTAGCACTGGCTTTTGTGTCCGCTTCCTTCAGGGTAAGAAGAGGTTTCTAGCACTGGCTTTTGTGTCCGCTTCATAAATAGTGTCTTTTGTCACCTCTGATGTCCACCTTTTGCGTAGCCGGCCTTTTGCTTTGTATCTACTATATCGGAGCACCATTGCTCTCTGTGGTATACTGCCTGTTGGTAATCTGCTTATGTGGCCAAACCATTTAATTTGTTGCTTCTTGATAAAGTTCAGTACTGATGTTGTACCCACTTTTTCATGATGTCTTCATTTCTAAACCTGTCTCTTCTTGTTACTCCCAGCATTCTTCGTAGACACTTCATCTCTGTCGTGACTAGTTTTCTTCTATCATTTAATGTCAGCGCCCAGGTTTGGCACAGGTAACATAATGTGGGGAGAAATATTGTGTTGAACAATGCTCTTTTTGTGTTCATGGTGACCTGTTTGCATTTTAAAATTGGCGCCATTTGTCCTAGTGTTGGATTTTGCTTTTTGCATCTATGTTGGATAAAAAAAACAAGTATACATATCAGTTTATTCAAAGATCTTTCCATATATTTACAGGAAGCAGTGTACATGTTTGAATAATGTAAATATTAATTAGTTTGTGTGTTCTGGTGCTTTTCCACTTTAATAATGGATATACTACAATATTATTGTTATAAGAAGTGCATTAAATGTTTAATAAAATCAAAATTTGATGGTTAGTTGAATTTTTAAATACAGTTGTTACAGCAGTTATGTTTGTAAATCACATTCAATTATTTTTTTAAAAAGTACAATGCCTACATGTACCATTCTTTTAGTATCTGATAATAGATCATTTATTTATGTACGCAACAATATATATTCATAGCAACCTTTTGAAAACTAAGAGAACTACAGCTTAATATGTATATATATCCAGGAAATTCTTCTTATTTTTTCCAATGCTCCATATCGACCACTTGTTAACCACTCTGTGTGATGTGTATGTGATCTGAGCCTAAGAGTGATTGTACGTTGTGCCAGTTATGCACTTACAAGTAGGCCAGCACATCTGATTTCTGTGATGCTTTTATTTACTAGAGTAGCTACCCTAGTTTTTACCTCAATCGCCCTCTTACGACATGCCTTGTAGGTTGCAGTGGTACTTCCTTTCATTTGCTTGAAATATGTCTATATATTCAATGTTGTCTCTGTATGAACTTCACTGTCTTTTGTAGCTCACACAGAGGTCCGTGTAGTTTTATGTCGAGTGTTGTTTCGTTAGGCCAGGCAGTGGTACTATTCTTTGCTTCCTTGCGGGCCCCGCAACACACAGGCGACTCCAGGGAATGAAAATATAAACGTAAATTAATTCTGCCAGAGTGTGTTCAAGTGAATGTGTCAAGGGTAAGCTGTAATTTTGTTCAACAAATTTCTTCTTTATCGTTCATTTGTCAGATCACATAGCAGATATCTACAGTGAATTGAATGACTTGCTTCAGTGTGTGAAATGTTTTCTTTGTGATATTGCATCTGTCTAAATGAGTACATTTATCATGACTGCATTGTACAAGTCTACTTTTGTTGTTGTGTTTGTTGTAGTGAAATTAATGCTCTTTCTCTAGCCTGTGACAATCTTGTCACTTAGGGCTGCAACAAATGCATACCATTTTTCTGTGTCCTAGGCCATCCTCCGTTCCAACTGTTGTTTTGGCTATCCACGTTTTTGTGTACCCTCTGATGCCCAGTAAATTTTTGACCGAAGAATTCATTCTTTGTATAACTTCTTATTTCCAATCTTGTTTGATTCTTTGTTACGTAGGAGATTTAAGCTGAGGCACGCCTTTCAACCCAAGAGCAAGTTTTTTTTATATCATAGCGTGTAGCGTTACTCAAAGACAATTTTATCTTGTGAAAGCAAAATGTCTTAGCATCTGAAAAATTCTTCAGACTACTGCTCTTCATCTTCTGTTTGATATTCTAGTTTTCGAGTTTAGGGAATGAGACCCACCCTCCTTTTTCATCAGAACTTGGGGCCAGCATTGGCAGAGTTGCAGTCCCCCCTATCTTTTGCAACATTTTTGTGACTATTTCTCCGTCACAAGAGGTACCATCCAAGTTTATAGCTGTAACCAGTATTGAGTGTGACGTTAAAAAATATAGTCAAATAAATACATATAAAAATGTGGCTGGTCTACATTATTCAAACTAGGGTAGTCCCGTTGACATGTTGGTTGAAGAGATAGCAACACTATGAATATATAGGTTGATAAAAAAGATTTCCGAATAATACATTTATTAATGGTTATTGCATTATGTATACTCCATTAGTTAATAATAACAGAGTTGTCTGATGTAGATGGTTATCTGCTCCCTCATTTCATGATATGCAACAGTGGACAACAATATAAGTTAATAATAACAGAGTTGTCCGATGTAGATGGTTATCTGCTCCCTCATTGCATGATATGCAACAGTGGACAACAATATAAGGATTATAAAGGGTTATAAACAATGTAAAGTCAGTGCTGTTCTATGGCTCGGAAACATGGAAGACAACAAAAGAGACCATCAGAAAACTGCAGACCGTCGTAAATGGATGTTTCCGTAGAATAGAGGGACTGAAATGGTATGATAAGATTATAAACGAGGAACTCGGAGAAAGAACTAGGCAGATACCAGTGAAGAAAGAGCTCAGGAAGAGACGCTGGCGATGGATATGACATACATTGAGAAGACCGACTGGAAGCATTGCAAGACAGGAACTGTTTTGGAACCCGCAGGGAAAGAGGAGTAGGGAAGGCCTAGACAGATCTGGAGAAGATAGTTGGAGGCTGATATTAAAAGGATAGGTAAAACATGGAAAGAGTTAGAAGGGATGGCAAGAGAGAGAAAGAGCTGGAAGAAGTTTGCTAAAGACCTGTGCTCCGCTGGGAGTTGAAAGGTGAAGAAGAAGAAAGGGTTATAAAGCCGAAGGATTAACTTCATTGCAGCGGGTTTTATCCCATATGGCTAGGTTCCTCTCCGCAGAAATTGGACGCCACCTGCCGAGATTGCACGAACTCCGTAGCTCCAGCAACAATCCTAGGGGTCTCTGGTAAAAACTGCACTCGTGAACAGAACAGCGCGGTCCGAATTCGAACACACGTCCTTCGATTCACAAGGCAAAGGACTTTGCCACAGATACCCCCTGGACAACAATATAGCCTACTTCTTCCCAAGGTATTCGACAGTTATATTAGTATTCTACATATACTGATTGTCGCTTCATGTATCTGCAAGTGTAACGTATATTCGAAACTATGGCAACAAGTGACGTTGAGTAGCGGTGCTCACCTCTCACTTCAAAGAAATGTGGTTCGTTTCCCACGTGGATTAAACAAGGTACTTTTTCAGTTATCTCTGATTTAAGTGTAAGTCGGATCGAGTTTTATCAGTTATTATAAGAAGCAGTTCCCGTTTTTATGTTTATCACATAAAAGAACCCCGGTTAGTGTAAATGGATAAAAGTCATTTCAGAGTGCAAAAATCGTTTTATTCTTCTCTTTCACCATTTACTTCTTTATAGAAGTGTTGGAGATGGTGGTGGGAGGGGTGTAGTGTTCTTGTATCAGTTATATGAGTACTATCATCATAGCACTCCGGACATTATCATATATGCTCCGATCGTCACCTCAACAAGTCCAGCGACCCAACACGCCAGTTCGATGTTGATTAATAAATCTCTATGCATATTTGGTATGTCGTTCTTTTCGGGCTGCACCAATACTGACACCCATCTCTCTCTCAATCTGGTCGGTGAGTGGGATTCACAGCCCTGAAACTCCTCCGTTTGGAAAGACTCTCTCAATGCGTTAAGAATGTCATTTCGGTCCATGGAAGCTCCCTCTGATATTGTAGCTAAGCCAGCCAATCTATCAGCTCGTTCATTACCCCTAACTCCTGCGTGCCCAGGGAAAAAATGAAGGTGATTACTCTGACCACTGTCTGTACCAGTACCTCCACCCAGTTTCGTCTTACCATTCCTGATTGGAGTTTACAAATCATACTCATGGAGTAGGAAAACACGACCAGTAGCCGTGAGATGCCAACCATTTCACCGCCTCTGTAACCTTCCGAACCTCCATTGTCAAACTACTTGTGATTGTCGTGTAAGCCCCACTGATCTCTCTTATTATTTTTCCTCCTGAGCGTGCTGAAAAAGCCCACGCACAATGATCTTGTATATGCTTGTTCTAATGCACTTTGTAAGCTGTTACTCATTTTCTTGTTTTGTGACAATGAGAGAGCGGACATGATTGCATCAACAACATTGATTGTTGGGGTAGTTGAAGATGGATAAAGGGGATGCTCTTCAGTCTCTTCGCGACTGCCTATTGGATGAAGACACTAAAATAGATGTTGAATCGATCCACCAATTTGTAGTTACTTGTTGTATAAGTAGAACTGGATGCCTGAGGGGCAGAGTGAGGAGTGTGTTTAATCAGCAAGCCACGGGAACCACCAGTATGCATACTCTTCGATATCTAATGGAGGAGACTGAGCTCCTATGGGTCTGCCCGGAGTTCAGTGACGTTGGTTCAGTAACTAATAACCACCGACATGCAATGATTGTCCTATCAATCAGTTTACCTTGTATGGCAGATATAACTAGAACGTTAACACCAAGAGTAACTAATAACCACCGACATGCAATGATTGTCCTATCAGTCAGTTTACCTTGTATGGCAGATATAGCTGAGAATTGAACACCAAGAGGTGGACAGGCAGCAGCATGACAAAGTATACTATCATTACAAGTAATATAATTTGCTGGAGATTCATAGCAGTCATTTTATGTGCAGTCGTTATGGCGAAACAAGTACAAACAAAGTACTATATTTTTACAAAGTACAAAAACAATAAATTTCGAACAAAAGTCCTTCATCAAGCAACAGACACAACAGAAACGAAGAAATTCAGACTCCCTATACGGCAGACATAACATATATAGTCAGAAAATAAGTTCACAACGACCATGTGCAGTCGTTATGAGCTGGTGACCCAGTAGTGATAAAGTAACACATATTTTTTCTTAGATGCTATTCAGTACTTTCGGATCTGGGAAGTAATAGACATCACAGCAACGAATCGTTACTATTCGCCAATCAGTAATTTCACGTTTTCTGAGAAATCCATTCTACCATTTTGTACCTAATGATGATATGCCTCTTCCTCGTGCTGTGTCAGTATATGTTCAATGGATTTCTTGAGCACAAATATTCGATGTAGCTCGATGCACTTGTAATTTTTTATTTTTGTGTGTTCGGTGTGCAACCGCTTTTTTATATCAAGTCTGGCGCCAAGGTAGGGCCTATAGATATATGGGTTCGGTATATGATTTCTTCTTTGCGTTCGTTCTTTATAACCAATTTTAATCACTCTTTGTGATACGTTTGATCTTTGCCAAGAACGTGTATACGTTGCACATTGGTTTGGTAGGCCCCTAAACGCATAGCCTTCTACACGCTTAGGACACATGCATCCGATTTCAGCCAGACCTCCTTAGTCACCTCTTACGACATGCGTGGTAGCTAACAGTGGTTCTATTCTTTATACCCCAAATTTGGGCCCCGTAACCACTCGGGCGAGGTATATGATGTGATAATGAGATTTCCTTCTGTCTCATTGAATGTTTTCTAGTCTCGAGAGCTCATCAATGTAGGTAGAGGTAACTCTGCAGAGTTTGACGAAAATCAACAAAAGTGTACTCGGTTGTTCGATTGATTCAATTAAAACTGGATGTATTAGTAAATATTTAACTATCCAAATGTGTGTAAACCTTTCATTGTCCACAATAGTACTCTGGTTCCGACTTAAGCTCTCGTTTAACGCTTTTCAAACCATGAAAAGGACTAAAGCATAAGCTTGTAGTAGACCAATTATTTCAATTAATAAGAGCCTTAAACTAAACAATTAAAGAGGTATTTATTTACTTTTATTTGACTCGTATAGATAATAAATAATACTTATAATTATTAATTATCTATCAACTTGAAAACAAAATCTCCCGCACATATATACAATTAATACAGTGTTACTGCATGTATGAATGTCTATCATTGATACACACTTTACTCCTTCCTCTAGTAATATTGTAAGTGTTACTACTTTATTAGCTTTAACTACACATGCAATTAGTTACTACAGGCTCAGCAGGAAAGTTATTAGCAATGAAGTCTTTTTCTTATAAGCTGTTATTTTGTACACTGTTCTGTACGGTACACCACACTGTGTGTTACTAACTAACTGTCTAAGCTTACGTTATCGTGACGGCTATAGTATATAATGGATAGTTATATATATTATATAATGAACATATCAGTTGTGTTATCCAATCATTGTTTTCATCAGTCCAAGTCTCACTAAGGGCGCATTAGATAGAGTAGACAAATTTCCATGTGCCTCTAGGTCTCTATTTTTCCTGCTGTCTCTGTGGTGTCCACTGCATTGTTTGTATTGGCTGCCATAATGTTCAGGATCATTTTGGCACCATCCGATGTGGCCGTCGGCGATGCCATACATGTGCTTATGTGATACAGACCCGTGCTGTATCCTTTCCTAAAGCCACTTTTCTTATTACGGATGGTTTTACATGTGAATCAACATAATCTATGCCATCACTTGTAAACGTTGTGATAAAACATATCTAAGTGAAACTGGCAAAACGCTTAGTGACCATTTCGGCCAATATTTACATGATATATGCAAATGCTCTGTGACCCCTGTAGCCACACATTTCAATGGATCTGAACATTTGGGAGCTTTCGATATCCAGATCACAGCCATCCGATCACGTTCTTCTGATGATGGAAGTCCATTTGCTCTGAAAAATCATTTTATATCTTTATATGATACCTTGCGACCCCATGGACTCAACATACTGCATTATTATACTTCTTAATACTGTCTCTTCTCATGTTCCATAATATATGTGTATATGTTAAATACATATATATAATATGTATATATTTGATTATTATTGTTTTATCTCCTTTTTCTATTTCTATTTTTTCACATTTGTTTCGTTTTCCTTTTTTAGTCACATATTTTTATTTTAGGACAGTTCGTGATTTATTGGCTGTCTGGCATATATGAAGTCTGAATTTCTTTGCTTCTTTTTCTATCCTTTGCTTCTTTTTCTATCCTTTGCTTCTTTTTCTATCCTTTGCTTGATAAAGATCTTTTGGTCGAAACCCGATATTGTTTTTGTACTTTATAAAACTAGAGTAATTTGTTTTTACATATTTCTTCTCTGCAATAATATAATGTAGGATGTAATAAATTATCCTGAGGACATGTAATCATCTCTTTTCTATCTCTTAATTTCTTTCTTCTAGAACATTTAGTTCTTGAAGTCTGATATTGCTAATCTTATCCTCCCAGGTTTACCCAAGTATTCTTTTAAAAAGTCTGCCATTCAGTCCTCTTACTTTCTATTTTCTTATCTGTTTTCCAAGTCTCAGATCCATAGAGTAGGATTGATGTTTCTCAATAGAACAATATACATTTCATGTAATATACAGCTAAACTAGACTCATGCTGTGTCAGTCTGAGTATTTGTTTTAGTTTGCACTAACTGCTTACTTAACACCTTGATAGGTTTCTTAATCATTTATCACTCATTATGACTTAATGATGTGTCAAAATTTCTCTGTCACTCACTATGCACAGATTCAACATCTGTCTACTCTTGTCATCATGATTCAGCATAATTGCCTCTGTCAATTACTATTCTGTATCAGCATCTATCAGTCAATGACAATGTAATATGTCAGTATATGTCTACCCTTGTCACTCACTCACAATATAATATGTCAGTATCTATCTACCCTTGTCACTCTCACTCCCAATATAATATGTCAGTATCTATCTACCCTTGTCACTCTCACTCCCAATATAATATGTCAGCATCTATCTACCCTTGTCACTCTCACTCCCAATATAATATGTCAGTATCTATCTACCCTTGTCACTCACTCCCAATATATGTCAGTATCTATTTACCCTTCTCACACTCACAATATAATATGACAGTAACTATCTACCCTTGTCACTCATTCCCAATATATGTCAGTATCTATCTACCCTTGTCACATTCACAATATAATATGACAGTATCTATCTACCCTTGTCACACTCACAATATAATATGTCAGTATATATTTACCCTTGTCACTCACTCACAATATAATGTCAGTATCTATCTTATCCTGCTGCTGTAAGGCAAAACAGGATTGGAGAAAAGAAAGAAAGTATATGTCTACCCTTGTCACTCACTCACAATATATGTTGTCAGTATCTGTCTATCCCAGTCACTCACTCACAATATAGTATGTCAGTAACTGTCTATCTCAGTCACTCACTCACAATATAGTATATCAATATCTGTGTACCCTTGTCACTCACTCACAATATCAATATCTGTCTACCCCTGTCACTCACAATATAGTATGTCATCATCTGTTTACTCTGTCACTCACTCACAATGTAACCATCTGTCTACTCCTGCCACTCACTCACAATATAATATGTCAACACTTGGTTACCATGCCACTCCTCACTTATGTAGTAAATGTGACTGACATAATGCTGACTACATCATCAATCATGTGCTCAACAGTGCTCAACTTCCACTCAACAGTGCTCAACTTGCTCAACAGTGGTCAACTTGCACTGAACAGAGTTTATCAGGACTGCTGTCAGTGGAGCCAAGTTCCGGAAGGGACAAGCTACTTGATGATAATGATGATGATATTATCAGTACCATGTTTTACTGCAGTCTCTTTCACGATTCATTTCTTTCAGCGTGTAAACGTTAGATGAAGAACAGAAATCACATACGATGGATTCTTGGACATCATTGATACTCTTTCTACATGCTGTTTTGCTCTTAAGGTGTACATCTGCTGGAAGCAGGAAACAGAATGACCGTAAGTTTGAATGCCAGCTGTATATGTTTGCTTGTACGTCTCATAGATATTGGAATATTTAAGAAATATTCTTTGTGGAAGATGTATGAATCAAACTGGACATGAAGATGATATAGATAGATGCATCATGTTTGTCATCTACTACATAACTTTGATACACAAGAACTGAATTTCAAACCAGTTCAGTGAAGATATGTAGCATATCTTTGTAATATCATTGCTTAAATGCTTCAACTAGGACTTGACAATACCAGAGGTAGCGAGGGATCTGGGACATGATAGCAACATAAGGATTGGGAACATTTATAACTACCAAAGCTTTGTAAACTTTAGGGTTCAAAGGTTAGTGTGTAACTATTAATTCAAAGAATTAGTAGCACAATGTTTAGTTTCAGTTTGGAATATCTTCATTGCACTCGGACATGTCCATAGCTGCTCCAATCTCTTTTGTAATATCTCCAATAATGTCCAGGGACTGACTGTACCATTTTGATTGATGAGCCTACATCACATACCTGTTGTGCTGTTCTTTTCTTGCTACTCCAATCTTCAATCCCAGCTCTTGCAATCTAGTAATTGACGTGGATTGGTTTAAATTAAAATCTCCTTTGCTGCCACACTCTATGAGTGCGTTCAAAATGTATAGTAAGCCTGTGTTATGTTATCAGCATATTCAAATATAATTATTTTTGACAGGAGCTAATGAACTTAATGTAATTCACTACTTTCAGGATGTGAGTATGTACAAATATCTGATTGGTCAGATTGTGACTATTTGACCATGACCTCAACTCGTAGCCTTGAACTTTTGTCAGGGAACACTGCAATATGTGACATGAGTAGAGTTGAGAGCAGAGATTGTAGGAAAGGACATAAAGATGAGATTAGAATGAATGATCTCCTGAAACGCAAGCTGAACAAAAGGAAGAGAGTCAAAGGCATCAAGAAGAATATGTATTTGCAACCTGGTAATATCTTTTTTTTTAAATGGTATCTGGAAAATGTATATTGTTCTCTTGATATTTTGAAAATATTTTAGTATTTTCTTACTAATTTTGTATTGAGAGCTGTAGTAGCGTTGTTGTTAGTGAACTCACTTCTTAGACTAGTGGTCCAGGTTCAATTCCAAATTGAACTTTAGGATTTTTTTCAGACTGTAACAGCTCTCAGGTCGACCCAGCCTCAATTGGGTACCAGGAAAAGCACTGGAAGTAAAGGTGGCTGGCGTAACGTTGAGCACATCACTCATCGTGTGCCGACTGTCAGTGAAAAATACTGATATAACACCGTATTACCCTATATAATAATAATAATTCCTCCCATACCGTTATACGTTACATAGGGCATGCAAGCAATTTCTCCATACCACTCTATTCTGGGCAACTCGCTCAATCTCCTCCATGGACCTGAGACCGATATTTCTTGCCTCTCACAGCAAAGTTCGTTGCAGGGTCTCCTTAGGTAGTCCTCTCCTTTTTTGAACCCTTTGCATCCCACCTCACTGCCTGCTTTGATATTCGTTGATCATTTCTCCTCAAGGTGTGCCCAACATATCTCCATATTCTCTTTCTTATAACAGTTATCACTAGTAGTTGACCAGACGTGTCTCTGATTTCATCACTTCTCCTGAATTCTTTCATTTTATATTCATTATTTTTCGCAGACATCTATTTATTACCCTATTTACTACTTGTTAAAAAAAAGGGTGTCATTTTTTTCTTTAATTTTGTTTTAATATTTAGCTCTAATATTGACATCTCTGCGTCTGTAGCTTAAGCGGTAGTGAGCTCAATCACAACCAGGCGTACCTCTGTGGCGGGCAGTTTGGAAGCAAATTTGTTCTAGTGGATTTTACGACGGTAAAATAGACCACACCATTCAGAAAGCAATGGCAAACTTCTAAACGTATAAGTGGTGTCTAGAAAATCAATGACTCGTTTACTGTGGTTGATGGCGACGTCCTGTAAAGAATATGACATGATTTTCATTGTTGACCATGATGTGTGAGAGCTATATTAAGTAAGTAAAGAGATTGTTTTCATTGTTGACCATGATGTGTGAGAGCTATATTAAGTAAGTAAAGAGATTGTTTTCATTGTTGACCATGATGTGTGAAAGCTATATTAAGTAAGTAAAGAGATTGTTTTCATTGTTGACCATGATGTGTGAGAGCTATATTAAGTAAGTAAAGAGACTGTTTTCATTGTTGACCATGATGTGTGAGAGCTATATTAAGTAAGTAAAGAGATTGTTTTCATTGTTGACCATGATGTGTGAAAGTTATATTAAGTAAGTAAAGAGATTGTTTTCATTGTTGACCATGATGTGTGAAAGTTATATTAAGTAAGTAAAGAGATTGTTTTCATTGTTGACCATGATGTGTGAGAGCTATATTAAGTAAGTAAAGAGATTGTTTTCATTGTTGACCATGATGTGTGAAAGTTATATTAAGTAAGTAAAGAGATTGTTTTCATTGTTGACCATGATGTGTGAGAGCTATATTAAATAAGTAAAGAGATTGTTTTCATTGTTGACCATGATGTGTGAAAGTTATATTAAGTAAGTAAAGAGATTGTTTTCATTGTTGACCATGATGTGTGAGAGCTATATTAAGTAAGTAAAGAGATTGTTTTCATTGTTGACCATGATGTGTGAGAGTTATATTAAGTAAGTAAAGAGATTGTTTTCATTGTTGACCATGATGTGTGAGAGCTATATTAAGTAAGTAAAGAGATTGTTTTCATTGTTGACCATGATGTGTGAGAGCTATATTAAGTAAGTAAAGAGATTGTTTTCATTGTTGACCATGATGTGTGAAAGCTATATTAAGTAAGTAAAGAGATTGTTTTCATTGTTGACCATGATGTGTGAAAGTTATATTAAGTAAGTAAAGAGATTGTTTTCATTGTTGACCATGATGTGTGAGAGCTATATTAAGTAAGTAAAGAGATTGTTTTCATTGTTGACCATGATGTGTGAGAGCTATATTAAGTAAGTAAAGAGATTGTTTTCATTGTTGACCATGATGTGTGAAAGTTATATTAAGTAAGTAAAGAGATTGTTTTCATTGTTGACCATGATGTGTGAGAGCTATATTAAGTAAGTAAAGAGATTGTTTTCATTGTTGACCATGATGTGTGAGAGCTATATTAAGTAAGTAAAGAGATTGTTTTCATTGTTGACCATGATGTGTGAGAGCTATATTAAGTAAGTAAAGAGATTGTTTTCATACTACTATGGTGTATCTGAGCCTGTGTGCAGGTAAGGTGTTCCTCTCTCGCTCTAAAGGTGCTTGGTTCGTTCACCTATGTAGAGTTATCAGGTTATTTTTCAAAGACCCCTGATCTCATTGTAGGTTATATGGAGTTCCTAGTCATATCGGAGATATGCGATAAAACATAGTTTCCATGTGTTTTTTTCACATGTTCCATAAGTTTCTTTCATGTTTCCAAATTGCTAGTTTTACAACGTTTTTACATTGTTTTATCCATTTAAAAACATTTTTGGTTTTATCTGTTTTCACATAAGTTTCTTCCGTGTTCTCATATTGTTAGTTTCTTCCATGTTTTTACATTGTTAGTTTCTTCCATGTTGTTACACTGTTAGTTTTTCTTTTCTATGTACGCATTGTTAGTTTCTCCCATGTTTGTACATTGTTAGTTTCTTCCATGTTGTTACACTGTTAGTTTTTCTTTTCTATGCACACATTGTTAGTTTCTTCCATGTTTTTACACTGTTAGTTTTTCTTTTCAATGCACACATTGTTAGTTTCTTCCATGTTTTTACACTGTTAGTTTTTCTTTTCAATGCACACATTGTTAGTTTCTTCCATGTTTTTACACTGTTAATTTTTCTTTTCTATGCACACATTGTTAGTTTCTTCCATGTTTTTACACTGTTAGTTTTTCTTTTCAATGCACACATTGTTAGTTTCTTCCATGTTTTTACACTGTTAGTATTTCTTTTCTATGCACACATTGTTAGTTTCTTCCATGTTTTTACACTGTTAATTTTTCTTTTCTATGCACACATTGTTAGTTTCTTCCATGTTTTTACACTGTTAGTTTTTCTTTTCAATGTACACATTGTTAGTTTCTTCCATGTTTTTACATTATTAGTTTCTTCCATGTTTTTACACTGTTAGTTTTTCTTTTCTATGCACACATTGTTAGTTTCTTCCATGTTTTCACATTGTTAGTCTATTCCATTTTTCACTTTTGAATTTCTTCCATGTGTTCAATTTCTTCCATCCTTCCACAGACTGCAATTACAAGAAAGGTAAATGGAGCAGCTGTAGCTCACAGGGTGTGCATACTCAAACACTAATTCAGACTCTTGTGTCAGGAAGCGCTCTGGAGTGCCAGCCGGTATGTTGCAGTAGGGGTTACTGTTTATTGGATTCACTTATTGATGTGTTAGTAAAAAGATGTCAATAGTTAGATCATTGGATGCAGGTTAGCTGGACATACTGAAGTCACTTAATGATCACAAATTGGTTTATGACTATCGCAAGGTCAAGACACAGAGAAAGCTTATTATCAATATAAGAAATAGGCAGTCATCATTTTTCTGAAAAACTAAGTTGTTCTATCAATGTGAATCTTTTTTCTACATATCAAATCAAGTCAAATGTGAATGGCAAGATTCTAGGATGAAAGGTAAACACAATGATGAACACAATCTGAGACTGGTGGCGCTTCTGTGAATACCGTCACATTTTGGAGAATATTATTGCTAAATAGATTTGACCGTTTCGAAAAATAGACACATATATTTATATAATGAATATAATTAGAAATAAAGAGATCAGAAGGAGACTGGATATGAAACTAGTCATGCAATTCATAAAAGAACAACAGATTAAATGTTTTGGACATCTGACAAGAATGCCTCGGTATCCTCTACCACAGAGAGCCACACTGAAAAAAGTATAACAAGTACAGAGCTTGAGAAAGACCACGCAAAAGATGGAGCGATGGCATCAAAAACAGCCTTAAGGGGGGATTCGGGTCTTGAAAATCAAGAATCTATTTTCGTTGTTTTCATATTAATATAAAATTTGTATAAGCATTTTTGAAAGAGTAGGACTTAGAATAGTAGAAAAAAAAGTAGTAAAAAAATGTCAAAGTGTTGCTATGGAAACAATACAAAATGGCCGCCAAGCACAAATTTTCAAATCCCTAAGGCTCTAAATCTAATTAATGTAAATGAATTCTGTTTTCACTCTAAGGTGTGCAATTGTAATATCTAAAATATTACACATTCTTTCGGGGACTGCCTAGAGTAGTTGATAGTAGCTCGGCCTGCTAGCTGTGAGACGCCTCATAGCTCGGGTTCGAACCTACTGTCCGGCATTTGTTGAGTCCCCTGGTCTTACTCAGGACGATAACGTGAGTACCTCTGAAGTCGGAGAAAATCTGCCTGTATGGCGAGGAATACTAATTACGAGTACATTGAGCACACGGCTGCCAGTGTAAAGTAATTTACAATGTGCGCACTGCTGCCATTGTAAGAAATTGGAAAACGGATTTTCACGCAAAAATCAGTTTCAGAGATGAAACTCGTCTGAGTTGAAAGCGGACGAAAGAAAAAAAGAAAAAAAAAAACATTCTTTTAATGTAACTTCAGAAGTAGAACCAAGCATAACAATATCAGAGATCAGAAATGCTGTAAATATGGCCCCACCTAATAAAACACCAGGCCCAGACAATATCCGGCCGACCTAATCAACGCAACTAAAGAGGTAGGAATCAGCTGGCTCCATAGACTATTCAACCAAGTCTGGATCACACAAGAAACACCAGAAGATTGGAGGAATGCTACAATTGTTCCCATCTGAAAGAAGAAAGGTAGCAAGAGGACTGTACAAAGTATAGAGGCATAGCGCTACTGAGCCACACTGGGAAAATATTCTGCAAAATACTTGAGAAAAGGCTCCGCCACATCATCGAGCCACAGCTAAATGACTCCCAAATGGGATTCAGGAAGAACAAAAGCTGTACAGACGCAATATTAGCCCTCAGACAGTTAGTAGAAAGGACTATCGAATCCGACAAACATTTACACGTTGCATTTGTAGATCAGGAAAAGCGTTCGACCGCGTAGATAGGCACAAGTTGTGGAAAATACTAACAACCTATGGGGTTAATGAACACCTAATCAACCTTTGCAAGAACATTTATACTGACAGCCAATGTACGATTAGAACAAATACAGGATTATCAGAAAAGTTTCACGTAGGGTCAGGAGTAAGACAAGGTTGCGTACTATCCCGCTGCTATTCATCACGTACATTGACCACATTTGTAAAATAGCTAACACCAGCGAAGAAACAACCCGGAGAACTCTTAAATGAATTTCTTTTGCAGACGATCAGGCAATCATATCAACAACAGAAGAACAGCTACAACAACACATCAACAGACTCCAGTTAGCATGTAACAAATACAACATGAGAATTAACATCGACAAAACAGAAGTAATGACATTCGCCAGAGAGGAAAACACTACCAACATCTCCATCGATAATCATCTACTAAATCAAGCAAAGATTTCACATACCTGGGGAGCATTTTTCAGCAAATGGAAGAATAACTAATGAAATTCAACACAGATGTAACAAAGCAAATCAAATGATAGGGCAAATGGCGCCAATTTTAAGATGCAAACACGTCACCATGAACACAAAAGAGCAGTATTTCAACACAATCTTTCTCCCACATTATGTTGCAGTGCCAAACCGGGGCGCTGACAACAAGCGATGAAGAAAACTAGTCACAACAGAGATGAAGTGTCTACGCAGAATGCTGGGTGTAACAGAAGAGACCGGTTGAGAAATGAAGACATCAGGAAAAAGTGGGTACAACATCAGTACTAGACTTCATCAAGAAACAACAAATTAAATGGTTCGGTCATGTAAGCAGATTACCATCAGACAGTGCACCCCAAAGAGCAATGCTGCTCGGATACAATGGGTACAAAGCAAAAGGCCGACCCGCAAAAGATGGACCTCAGAGATAACAGAAGCGACGAAAGAGACTATCTGGCGCATACTGGGGCCCGTTTTGAAATCTCTTCCTGACCTGACGCTGTAGGCATACAGGATTCGAAAGAAGAAGAAGAAAAAGTTAAATATTTAATTTTATAAATTTTGGGTAAAATTCCTCAAAATTTGGTCAAAAAAGCTGTTTTTAGAGGTGTGTTTCACAAAATTCATAAAATGTAATATTTAATATATCCTAAAATGAATGTGTAATTTTGTAGATATTACAATTGCTCATTAGGTGAAAACAGAATTCATTTATATTCATTAATTTAAAGCCTTAGGGATTTGAAATTTGTTAGTGGCCATTTGTATTTTTTCCCATGGCAGCGTTGACTTTTTATTTTTACTAATTTTTCTACTATTCTAAGTCATAATCTTTCAAAATTGTTATACAAATTCTACATTAATACCAAAGCAGCGAAAAAAGTTTAAAGACCAGAGTTCCCCTTAAGAAAATGATAACAGCTTACAAAGTACATTAGAACAAGTACACACGATCACTTACACCTCCCACCCACACACACACAAACACAAACTTCTATAAAGAAGAAGATGATATAATGAACATAAAATGTGACAAATTGAGAAGAAGTGATGAAATAAAGAAATATCTGGTCAACTACTAGTAATAGCTGCTATAAGAAGGAGAAGATGAAGATATCTTGGGTATATTCTGGGGAAGAAAGAATCACAAAGGAGGCACTGACTTGAAGCAAATGGTTCAAAAATGAAAGGATGCCTAGGGAAACCCTGAAACTAAATTTAATGAAAGAGCGTACATATCAACGCAGTTTCATGACGAGATTGAACAAGTTTCCAAGATAGAGCTGTATAAATAAATTGTTTACAGACCCTATATAATGTATACGGTACAAAATAAATATAATTATATATATATATATAAAATATTGGTACATTTGTATTGTTACAGCCTGATTATTATGAGCGCTCTTGTCTGCAAAGCTAGAGATGGCTGAAGCTCAAAGTTGAATATAGGAATAAGAAGGAGAGAAAGAACAGACACGAACACAAGAGAACAAGGAAACAGAAGAACAAGAAAAAAATGGAGCTGAAAAAACAAAGAAAGATGCATAACAAAAGTAAGTTTGATTTTAATAAAGTTTGTCATGTCATTTCTCACGACCAATTTTTCTTCTTTAAATGCTCCATATTGGCCACTTGTTAACCACTATTTGTGATTTGTATGTGATCCGAGCCTAAGAGTGATTGTACATTGTGCCAGTTGTATGCCTACAAGTAGGCCAGCACATCTGATTCCTGCGGCATTTATTATTTACTAGGTAGCTTCCTAGGCCCTTACCTCAGGCGTCTTATAGGTTGCAGTGTTACTATTTTTTGCTCCTTGTGGGCCCGACAGCTATCTACGAACTACTCAATTAACACAACACATAACACACAGAATGATTGCACACATCAAAGCGTCACACAGCCCAGTTGTTCAAATTTTTCCCATAATTCTAGCCGGTTATCATTTGTGAGTCCCAAAGTTAAATATAAATAAAATTTCAGACCTTTATCAACAAATGTCTTCTGCAGATTCTCAGACTGAGAGGATATGATGGAGTGGCAAACATAGACCTGTGGATAAAAACCCGGAGAGGATCTCATGATGACCCAGGTAAGAGGAAAATGATGGTGGGTTAGGCATCTCTGCGAAAGACACAGTTGAGTGTCACTAGACAGGTATTCGCCGAGTTGTTACCGGGTCAAATGGGGTGTAAAGAATAGAACCATGTTACCTGCCACACATGTCGTAGGCGATAAGGAGGTTGGGCCTGGGGCTATCTACCCACACTGTAAAAAACACTGATGGCCACAGAGTGGAGGCGAACCGAGTTAATGCTGGCTGAAACCGAGACACATCGTCGAAGGATAAGCACCAGAGCTCAAATGGTGCTGCGATGGGACGTAAAGACACCAATGCTAAGGAAGATGTGGCGTAAATACACCAATGCTAAGGCTGCATGAATCAGATTTCCCACATGAATAGAATTTATGGGGAAGTCTGTTACATCGTTCTGTAGCGGTGATCAGAGAGAGAGAGAGGAATTGAGTTTAACCCACTAGGGAAATGGAAAAAAGGATGTCCTAAATAGACCTGGACACTGAGTCCTCTTGAAGAATTGAAGGATGCTGGACTATCCTGGGAAGCCATAAAGAAAATGGACAGGAAAAGGAAAGTGGAGCAGCTGTTGAGACCCACATACCGGAGAGAAAGTAAGTAGTAAGTAATTAATAGGCAGAAAACTTCTGTTTCAGATGTGCTCGTCCTTCATTAGTAGGATCCTAACTGGGGCGCAATGTTCTAATCCTTCTTGGCAAAGACTGTTAAAACATCCCAATAAGAATGATCAAAATGGTCGAGAAGAACAAACAAAACAAACAAACAAAAGAGTAGTTATAAGAACATGAGTCCATATCTCAATCTGTACCACTAGACCACTCAAGTCGCCAGTGGTTCAGGACCAAATTTGGGGTGTAAAGAATAGAACCACTGTTACCTGCCACGCATGTCGAAAGAGCGACTAAGGAGGATTGGATGAAATCGGATGCATGTGTCTAACGTGTAAAAAGTCTATGCGTTTAGGCCTACCAAACCAATGTGCACGTATACCGTTCTTGGCAAGATCAAACATATCACAAAGAGTGAATAATTGGTGGTAAGAGACGCAAAGAAGAAGAAGAAGAATAGACCACTCAAGTGATCATGGAGTTGACATGTTTGCAACTGATGAAGATACTTATCCCATATTCAACCAGAAATTCACTCCTTAAATAGTAGACATAACATATACAATTAGACAATAAATCCTAACTACCTAAAATTAAATATGTGACCAAAACTAAATATGTAAAAAAAACTAGGAATGGAAAAAGAAAATAAACAATAATAGTCAAATATACACATAGCATATATACATTTAACATGTACATATATATTATGGAGCATGAGAGGAGTCAGTATTAAGTAGCATATGAATGCAGTGCATTAAGTCGATGAAGTGAAGGTACCATATAAAAATAAAAGCGATTCTTTAGAAAATTACTCCCGATCATCAGAGGAACATGATTGGATGACTGCAGCCTGGATATTGTGAGCTCCATATATGCTACATAGTTTTACTGCAGTCTTCCCTTATATAGATAACAATATTTTCATGAGATTCCTGGGACATTGTTGTCATCTTATAGACTGATGTGTCTTATGTTGTTTATGGTGAAACACGTAAAAACAAAGTACTGTAGTTTTACAAAGTACAAAAACAATAACAATACACAGCAACGTTTAGACCAAAAATTTCTTTATCAAGCAAAGAATACAACAGAAGTGAAGAAATGCCTCTACACAGCACACAACATATAGAATCAGATGATAAATTCCTAACGGTCTTAAAGTGAAAATTTATGACTAAAAATGTATAATGAAATAATTGCAAAAAATTTGAAGCGGAAAAAAGAAGATAAATTCACTTGGTTGTATCTCTTTGTTGATAAAGGCCTTTTGTTGGAAACATGCTGCGTATTGTTTTTTATTTGTAAAATGCGGTGCTTTGTTTTTATGTGTTTCATCATTGCTACATAGTTTTACTGCAGTCTTCATTTATATTGACTTTTGCTACATAGTTTTACTGCAGTCTTCATTTATATTGACATTGCTACATAGTTTTACTGCAGTCTTCATTTATATTGACATTGCTACATAGTTTTACTGCAGTCTTCATTTATATTGACATTTGCTACATGGTTTTACTGCAGTCTTCATTTATATTGACATTGCTACATAGTTTTACTGCAGTCTTCATTTATATTGACATTTCTACATAGTTTTACTGCAGTCTTCCCTTATATTGACATTGCTACATAGTTTACTGCAGTCTTCATTTATATTGACATTGCTACATAGTTTTACTGCAGTCTTCATTTATATTGACATTGCTACATGGTTTACTGCAGTCTTCATTTATATTGACATTGCTACATAGTTTTACTGCAGTCTTCATTTATATTGACTTTTGCTACATAGTTTTACTGCAGTCTTCCCTTATATTGACATTGCTACATAGTTTTACTGCAGTCTTCATTTATATTGACATTGCTACATGGTTTCTGCAGTCTTCATTTATATTGACATTGCTACATAGTTTTACTGCAGTCTTCATTTATATTGACATTTCTACATAGTTTTACTGCAGTCTTCATTTATATTGACATTGCTACATAGTTTTACTGCAGTCTTCATTTATATTGACATTTGCTACATGGTTTTACTGCAGTCTTCATTTATATTGACATTGCTACATAGTTTTACTGCAGTCTTCATTTATATTGACATTGCTACATAGTTTTACTGCAGTCTTCCATTATATTGACTTTTGCTACATAGTTTACTGCAGTCTTCCTTATATTGACATTGCTACATAGGTTTTACTGCAGTCTTCCTATATTGACTTTTGCTACATAGTTTTACTGCAGTCTTCATTTATATTGACATTGCTACATAGTTTTACTGCAGTCTTCATTTATATTGACTTTTGCTACATAGTTTTACTGCAGTCTTCATTTATATTGACATTGCTACATAGTTTTACTGCAGTCTTCTCTTATATAGACATTGCTACATAGTTTTACTGCAGTCTTCATTTTATTGACATTGCTACATAGTTTTACTGCAGTCTTCTCTTATATTGACATTCTACATAGTTTACTGCAGTCTTCATTTATATTGACATTGCTACATGGGTTTTACTGCAGTCTTCATTTATATTGACATTTCTACATAGTTTTACTGCAGTCTTCATTTATATTGATAATACTTATGTTTTTTAGGATGTTTCTTGCACTGATGAAAAATGTTACAAACTAACTCTCTCATTGTTTTTCCCTAGAGTCGTCAGAACTGCCCATGAGCTGTCCCCATCACAGAGCTTCCATTACCACATGAACTTCCTCTACAGCATGAGTTTCCCAGTACCGTACCAACCTCCCCCACCAGCTGGCTACATGTTGAACCACAACAATTGCCATTGTATCCTGGTTGCCCCACAGCATGATGCTTCTGGTGACTATGTTCCTGTGGACAGCTACAAGATTGGTTATGGCCATGGATTCCCAGATCTTCATACTCTGCAAGTGAATGGGCAAGAAGTTACATACAAACTAAAATTTAGGTATAAGAAACATCACATTTATTTCACAAACTGTATCAGTAAAATATATCATTTGATTTCATAAATTGTTTTAGTAACATCTCACTTCAAAAGGGTTGGTGTAGAATAAGCCAGTGGTGCATTTAGTATGACAACAAGTAGTATGACAATGGAAGTACTGGTAGTGACTAAGGAACCTACTCTGGCTAGAGTTAAAAACTATACTCATGCATGTGTTCTGAGTGATTCATTGAATATGGTCCGAGAGATAGAGGCTGGTTCGGTGCACAGGCAATTGACTGCATCACTACAAGTGTCAACAATTTGCAGAATTACACTTATCTCCTTTCCCGGGACACATGGGTGTTGTTTGCATTAAGAGAGCAGACAGGCTGGCTCTGCCAGGGATATCAGGGGCCACAAATGGATAGAATTGACATTCTGAATGTTTCCTCATAGAGTCGACAAAAAGATGAGTTTCATTTAAACTAATCCATATCAACTGCTAGATTGCCAAAGCTTGGATTGAAGATTGGGGGGTAAGAAAGAACAGCATAACAGGAGTATGAGTAGGCTCATCAATAAATATTGAACTGGTATGGTTAGTCACTGGACGCTGTTGGAGATATTGTGAAGGAGAATCAGAGCACCTATGGATATGCCCAGTGCAATGAAGATATTCAAACTGAAACTGGTGTAGAATACTGATTTTTGGGAAATTAGAACACCTGATGCAAGGGGTTTAAATGTGGATAGCTCATCTCCCCAATCCATCTATCTGAAAGTTGGTATTCACTTTGTTTATTCTGATCAGAATACTAAGAGCATGCATATTCCCAGTGGCAATGTATGGGTGGGAAGCATGGACATTTAACTAGTTATAGTTCGTTCCAAAATTTGTGATCATCTTTACCGACCGATATAAAATCATCACACATTTGACAGAAATTCTTGATTTTACATTTTTATAGGTAACAGTGCGACCTTCCAAATGTTTTTTTTGCCTACAAACCTTTAGTTCCGTAAGTTTTTTATTATATAATATTACTAAAATTACAGCGATGTTAATTAGGTATACTTTTTGAAATTTTACAGTATGATTTGTCAAGTTTGTCAATAACTTAGCATTTCCGTGTTCCACATGCAATTCAGTGCAAGTCAAAATCGGGAATTCCGTGAAATTAATCAGTTCACAATGTATCCAAACTGACTATCATTGGCGTATGTACAAAATCTATTTTCATTTATAGAAGTGGAAGGCATCATTTGTTCACAATGTCACCTTTCTTTTTATAATATGTAATAAGTATACGTCTTGCAAACATTCGTCACCATTTGTGTATTAATGTAAATTCTAAATTTTAGTTATCATTTTGTTGTGCGTATGCAAAGTTATATAACAAAAACATTTTTGGCATCAACTAAGCTACCTAACTATTAGTTAAACATGTATTTGTAAGGTCGTGAGGTATATAAGACTGCATGCAAAAATTACTGTTATCCATCTGGTAGATTTCTTACAAATTAAACCTTAGTGTGATCACAAATTTTGAAAGGAACTATAGTTAATTGCATATCCTTTACAGGACTTTGCGAACCAACCACAGCTGTTTACGGGTGTTTGTGATTTTTTTAGGCATTATTACGTTCAGTAGTTTGCCATTGCTTTCTGAGCGGGTGGTGCCATCATCCTTTTTTGAAAATCCCGTGAAACAATTTGCAGCAAACTGTCCGTAGCGTGATTGAACTCAGAACATCGGGGTTAATAGACCAGTCACTTCCCATAGGCCACAGATGCCACCATTACTTTGTTGAATAAATTGTTGTGTTCACATACATCATATATCAAGTTTTTTGGTTATCCTGCAGATCCTGGAAAAGACTACATAGTCAGCTTACGTACTATGACCAGATTGGGTTCCAGCCAACCGCTATATGAAACCATTAGGACACTTAGTGCTATAGAAGGTGGGTGTGATTTGGTGTTCCTTCTGGATACCTGTAACTTCTCTGTAACACTTGTTATGTTATGTTATGCGATTGACGTCATGGAACATTGGGCATTCCCATGTGTGCTCTGTCCTCCACTGCAACAGCCATCCCAAAATCCATTTGCTCACCATGCCCGTTAGAAGTTGATTAGTATACCTTCTCTCTCTACCACAATAACGACACTGTCTGGCATATCCAAACTTAACTCCTAATTCTCACACTTGTTCCAGTGTCTGAGACTTGCCCATATCACATTGAGACACCACCTATACATTGGATAGAGCGCACAGAAGATCTCTATATATTTTCCTCTGTCTTCTGCTTCTTGCGTTGTTCTTCACGACCAGTTTAATCACTTTTTGTGATATGTTTGATCTTTGCCTAGAACGTGTATACATTGCACATTGGTTTGGTAGACACTTAAACACATAGACTTGTACATGTTTAGAGACACGTGCATCCCATTTCAGTCAAATCTCCGTAGTCGCCTCTTGTGACATCGTGGCAGGTAACAGTGGTTCTATTCTTACACCCCAAATTTGGGCCCTGTAACCACTCAGGCATTTTCCTCTGTCCCCTTTCACCATTTCATGAGATACAAGTTTGAAAGTAGAAGTCTGGGTTGAAATTCTTTTACATTTCTTATTGCTAGTATATCTTTCTTTGTTTACATTGTTGGTAACTCAATGAGCATGCTCAGGAAGGTATGGGCAGCTTGTGTGTATAGACAATGGCTTGAGTCTGTGATATATTGGGACTGCAGAGACTCACTTTTATGTTCATATCCAGGCATGCAGATGTCATGGGAGATGAACAGACATATGTCATGGTAGATGAGCAGACATATGTCATGGGAGATGAGCAAACAGACAGATGTCATGGTAGATGAGCAGACAGACAGATGTCATGGTAGATGAGCAAACAGACAGATGTCATGGGAGATGAGCAAACAGACATCATGGTAGATGAGCAAACAGACATCATGGGAGATGAGCAGACAGACATCATAGGAGATGAGCAGACAGATGTCATGGGAGATGAACAAACAGACATCATGGGAGATGAGCAGACAGACAGCCGTCATGGGAGATGAGCAAACAGACAGACTTCATGGGAGATGAGCAAACAGACAGACATCATGGGAGATGAGCAGACAGACAGCCGTCATGGGAGATGAGCAAACAGACATCATGGTAGATGAACAAACAGACAGACATCATGGTAGATGAGCAGACAGACAGACATCATGGGAGATATACAAACAGACAGACATCATGGTAGATGAGCAAACAAACATCATGGGAGATGAGCAAACGGACAGATGTCATGGGAGATGAGCAAACAGACAGATGTCATGGGAAATGAGCAAACAGACAGATGTCATGGGAGATGAGCAAACAGACAGATGTCATGATTCAACAGTAGGTTGCCAAGAGTCTAAAGAACATCCCCCCTTATCCGTTCTAACCTCCCTGACATGCAGTGATGATGAAGATCTGGTGACTAACTACTAATGTCATTGAATTCTGTCCACCTGTTGCTAGTATTTTGTTGAATCTGTTCACTGTTTTAAACCCTTATTAAGTTTGATGATTAAGATTGTGATATTTTATGGTGTCTAGCATCAGAACAGAAGATGTTGCAATCAACCAGTGTCAGGTCAACCGTCCTATCTTCAGAAGCCATCAATGTCACTTGGGTTGACATATCCCAAAATAAGTTTGCCATGATGTGTATTTACAGTATCTATTGTCTGTTGTCTTTCCCAGATGGCTGGTGGAATTGGTTGTCCACTCTTATCGTAAAGTGTAGGGGTGGAACTTTAACTACTTCGCTGCCACCGACAACACTTTTGCTTCGTCGTTGACTTTTGTCTTCGACATGTGTTGTCGATGATGTCTTTTAAGCGGGACGTATCGCTTTCCAAAAACAGGGTCCCATGGCGCTACTTCCATATTGTTCCGACGATCTCTCAAAATGGCGAATCTAAACGTAAGTGCATGAAACATATCGTAAGTCGATTTTAAATGATTGTTTTGGGATTTTTGTAAGTAAAAAATATTTTCAAAATAAACGACTCGCTGTTGAATAGTGATTTCCAAAAATGACTTATTCAAACTTTTTAGCCAGTGATAGTGATAAAACAGACTCTGAATATGATACTAATTTGAATTTTGATTCATGTGACGATGTTTATAGATCGATAGCAGATATTTCCAGGGTTACAGGAGTAGGTGATGCACACCCACCTCAAAAACAGGAGCATGTCATACTGTGATAGGTTGGGTGCGACACCTATTTCAAGCACGTATTTCGGGCCGTATCAGACTCACTAGTCATCTACGCACACAGACAAACATAGCGCAACTACATTCCCTGGATGAAAATTTGTGTGGTCATCATCACCCGTGATGGACGAGCATCATGGGGCGCGATGCCAATATCAGTTACAGCAGTAGCTTGTAGATTATGAAGAATATACTCTATAAAACCATCTGAGATCTCAGCTGCTAGCATGAACCGCATTACATGGAGATCTCTCTCGATCGTTCTAAGGTCATTTTTATCATTCTATTGTGATATATCAACAGCCAAACATCAGAACGTAATGTACGTGCATCAATCTTCAGCACATATTGCAGCACAGTTGCTCATACTTGGGTGGGGTGTTCGATTTCAGCCAGCTATTGTGTGCGGTTCGCTCTCCGCCAGCCTTTGACTGTCCCCAGCCGTAACCCACAAGGCAGTGGGTTGCCATTTTTTTTCAGGCAGCGACCCTTATTTTTGGATCCAGAAGCATGAGCTTTCAGCTCTTCGTCCCGGTGCCATGGACATCGTACCTTGGTTCGGTGCCACGAACACTGTAAATCTGGGAATCTGGCTTTTTCTGCCATCCCAAACCCAGATTCCCCAGATTTGTTTAAATGCAGGCGAAAATGATGTCCCGTACACGATGAACTAACTCAAGCTCTGATCAAAAGTCGCTGCTCTAATAACCACTACCTTGTGTTATAACAGTGGGTTGCCATTTTCTTTCAGGGGAGCGACCTTATTTTTGGATCCGAAGCCTGGCTTTTCAGCTCTTCGTCTCGGTGCCATGGACATCGTAACCCCTTCGGTTCGGTGCCACGAACACTGTAAATCTGGGAATCTGGCTTTTCTGCCATCCCGGAATTGAACCGCACACACAGAGGATAGTCACCCGTGTCCCGCGCGCTCTGAACACGCTGGGCAGATGGGCAAGCAGCGACCTAGAGGCCTGCCCTCCCCGGGCTATGAACACCATCTGCCCAGCAAAACCGGTCGTTTTAATAGAACCTTGGTTTGCCGCCCGTTCAGGTTTGTTTACGGTTTTCTCCGCTAGCCTTTGATTGTCCCAATCAACTACAAGGCAGCAGTAGTTCCCTGCGGCGGCTCCAGTTCCGCGAGGCTTCCTCATGTGTCGTTCTAGCTTTTTCCCATCGACTGGGAGAGGCAAGCATTTAATAGTCCTCTGGGAATTCACTCGTTTATGTTGCGATCGGATCCCATCAAGCATGACTACCTTTGCATCTCTACTTGCCTCCAAATAGCTCTCCACGGCACCTGCCTCTTAGCCAGACCGGAACTACCGTCTGTTACCAGGGTCAACACTTGATTGTGAGGCAGGTTAGAGCCATCCTTCGCCTTGACCCCATGGAGATCTAAAACCTCTGCCCTATGTCCTTTTTGGCGAAAGGGAAAAAATTAACTAACTTTATATATGAACAGGTTAGTAGCTCATTATATATGAACACTGTTCCATAGTTTAAAGTCCTCGTTTATTAGTTTATTTTTATTAATTTTGAATAATCACCTGAAAACTTACTGCCCAAAAAATAGCGTGGCAGTGAGCAGACTTGGTTGAAAATGGTGGCAGCGAAAGTGTTAATTTGCATTCCAGGGCCAGATAAGTTGCCCTTGTTGTGTTATATCTGTTTTTATTTAGTGTTATTGACAGTACAAGTATATAAACCATTGACCTAATCTATAATATATATATATACTTTCTTCTTCACGTTCAACTCCCAGGCACAGATCTTCAACAAACTTCTGCCAGCCTTTCCTCTCTCTCTTGCCATCCCTTCCAATTTTTTCAACTTGTTGCCTATCCTTTTGCTATCAGTCTCCAGGTATTTCTAGGCCTTCCCCTACTCCTCTTTCCTGCATATTTCAAACAGTGCCTGTCTTGTAATGCTTCAGTCAGCCTTCTCAATGTGTGTTATATCCATCAGCCAGCGTCTCTTCCTTAGCTCTTTCTTCACTAGTATCTGCTTAGTTCTTTCTCTGAGTTCATTGTTTGTAATATTATCATACCATCTCAGTCTGTCTATTCTACATAAACATCCATTTACGAAGGTCTAGTTTTCTGGTGGTTTCTTTTGTTGTCCTCCATGTTTCCAAGTCTTACAACAGCACTGACTTCACATTTGATTAAACTTCACTATAGACTTTACCATTAATTGTTTTTCTGTATCTTAATAGAAGTGGTGGTACATCGTCCATGAGAAGAGAATATTACTTGAGATATCGACAGTTGTCCCATTCTTCATCTGAAAATAATTTCAAGATTCTACACACCTCTGACACATTTATGATCGTGTCTGGTTTACAACCATTTACAAAATATGAAGTTGCTGTGATGGTGTCAGATGGTGAAAGGAACAGTTCCTGGTCTGCCATTACGTCATGTGTCACTCAGGAGTCTGGTATGGAATTAGTTCTACACATAATGTCAAAACTAGTAAGGTCAAATAAATCAGTGATATCAGCTGTTAAAGCAGGCGTGTGTTGCGGGGCCTCAAAGGAGCAAAAATAGTACCACTGTTACCTACAAGGCATGCAGTAGGCGCCTGAGGTAGAGGCCCAGAAAGCTACCTAGTAAATAAAAACGTGCGAAATCAGATGTGTTGCTACTTGTAGATGCGAACTGGCACAATGTCCTGTAAATGATATGCCATGATTTTCATTTCATTTATGTTGGTACTTTGTTTACACAATTTGTATTTTGTTTAAATTGTATAAATATTAGTAGTTTATTCCAACTGTTTATACTTGATCACTTTTGTTGTTATTTGTGTAGTGAGTGCTGAAATAACCATCGGCATGTTTGTATTAGCAGAGTTGATGTGCTGTTTGTGTTGTGTTGGACTTAACACGGTAGTGGAATAGCAAATATGAGCTTTTGAATATAAATCTTACTGAATAGTCCTCTTGTACCATGGACAGAGAAGAGAACAAATATATATATATCCAAAAAGGGAAATCAAAATTAAAAAACTGACTAATGAGAACAAATATATCTATCCAAAGAAAACTGGCTGATGCTCCATTTAATACAAATGATTTCTGACCTATAAGAAAAAATATTAAGAATTGTTAGGGTGACAAAGTTCTGCTCAGGTCAAGCTATTGAAGGATAATGTTGTGTGACATTAGACTACTAATCTTTCTTGTGTCATATTAAGAGTTGTAGTGGATATTCTGTTATCACAAACATATTTTCTCTTCAGCTCCCTCATCCACTCAGGAGACCTAACTTATTATTAAAGATCCAGACAACCCAAAACAAATTATTTTGAGCTGGCAGCCTCCGTCCAAGGCTAATGGTATCCTTACAGGTGAGTCCTCACAATCAACATTTTCTTTTGTGTATTAAATATCTATGTTTGTGTACTTGAGACTGAGATTTATATTAGGTAAATACCCATCAGATGTTGGTTAGATGGCATAGCAGAATCCTGTGAAAGAGCAAAAATAACAATCACTCAAGCCACCACAACAGCGCAAGAAAAACAACAGTGACACTGGGCAACAACCGGTAGCAGTGTGCGACACAAAAAGAAGACAATAAAAACATACCCGCAACATTTTTGCTGTTCAGTAGGCATCATCATCATTCATCATCAAATAGCTTATCCTGAGCAGAACTTTGCCACTATAACAGTCCTTTGGAATTTCTCTCTCATAGACCAGATGTCCCATCTTTGCATCTGTCATGTTCAAACCATCAGTTACATTCTATATCCATCATCTCATTGGTCTTCCTCTTCTCCTCTCTGTCGTTATGCCTCCTTCCTTGATGGTCTTCTCTGTCCCCTCTTGTTTTTTTATATGTCCAAAATTCCCAAATTTTCTCTCTCCTATTTGTAGTATTAGCCAGTTTTCTTTGATCTAGAGTTCTTTCTGGATAAATCTATTTGTTCTCTTCTCTGTCCATGATATACAGTGGACTCTCCAGTACATTATATTCAAAAGTATTTATATGTTTATCAGTAGGCATGAGTTCATAAATAAAAAAAGAGATGAAAGTGGTTCAGACATACAATAAGAATGCAGAAGACCAGACACAATAAGAATACAGAAGACCAGACACAATAAGAATACAGACAGACACAATAAAAATGCAGAAGACCAGACACAATAAGAATGCAGAAGACCAGACACAATAAGAATACAGAAGACCAGACACCCACGCATGACTTTGAAATGGAATCTGGGAAGCAAGAGAAGTAGGGGATGACATAGAGAGACTTGGAGATGAATCGTAGACAGGGACAGAGAAAAGGCAGAAAAGACCTGCAATGAACTAAGCTGACTTGCTCAAGATAGATCTGATTGGAGGAAATTTGTTGATGTGTTATGCTTCAAGGAGAGTTGAGATAAGAAGAAGAAGGCATGAGTTTGGGTTCTCTGTGCCCAGTGGTCACATTGTTTGCCTTGTGTTCTCTGTGACAAAGTGGTCACATTGTTTGCCTTGTGTTCTCTGTGACAAAGTGGTCACATTGTTTGCCTTGTGTTCTCTGTGACAAAGTGGTCACATTGTTTGCCTTGTGTTCTCTGTGACAAAGTGGTCACATTGTTTGTCTTGTGTTCTCTGTCGCCTGAGTGGTCACATTGTTTGCCTTGTGTTCTCTGTGACAAAGTGGTCACATTGTTTGTCTTGTGTTCTCTGTCGCTGGTGGTCCATTGTTTGCTTTTTGTTCTCTGTGACAAGTAGTCACATTGTTTGCTTTGTGTTCTCTGTGACAAAGAGGTCACATTGTTTGCCTTGTGTTCTCTGTGACAAAGTGGTCACATTGTTTGCCTTGTGTTCTCTGTGACAAAGTGGTCACATTGTTTGCCTTGTGTTCTCTGTGACAAAGTGGTCACATTGTTTGCCTTGTGTTCTCTGTGACAAAGTGGTCACATTGTTTGCTTTGTGTTCTCTGTGACAAAGTGGTCACATTGTTTGCCTTGTGTTCTCTGTGACAAAGTGGTTACATTGTTTGCCTTGTGTTCTCTGTGACAAAGTAGTCACATTGTTTGCTTTGTGTTCTCTGTGACAAAGTGGTCACATTGTTTGCCTTGTGTTCTCTGTGACAAAGTGGTCACATTGTTTGCCTTGTGTTCTCTGTGACAAAGTGGTTACATTGTTTGCCTTGTGTTCTCTGTGACAAAGTGGTCACATTGTTTGCCTTGTGTTCTCTGTGACAAAGTGGTCACATTGTTTGCCTTGTGTTCTCTGTGACAAAGTGGTCAAACTGTTTGCCTTGTGTTCTCTGTGACAAAGTGGTCAAACTGTTTGCCTTGTGTTCTCTGTGACAAAGTGGTCACATTGTTTGCTTTTATGTTCTCTGTGACAAAGTGGTCAAACTGTTTGCCTTGTGTTCTCTGTGATAAAGTGGTCAAACTGTTTGCCTTGTGTTCTATGTGATAAAGTGGTCAAACTGTTTGCCTTGTGTTCTCTGTGATAAAGTGGTCAAACTGTTTGCCTTGTGTTCTCTGTGACAAAGTGGTCAAACTGTTTGCCTTGTGTTCTCTGTGACAAAGTGGTCAAACTGTTTGCCTTGTGTTCTCTGTGATAAAGTGGTCAAACTGTTTGCCTTGTGTTCTCTGTGACAAAGTGGTCACATTGTTTGCCTTGTGTTCTCTGTGACAAAGTGGTCAAACTGTTTGCCTTGTGTTCTCTGTGACAAAGTGGTCAAACTGTTTGCCTTGTGTTCTCTGTGACAAAGTGGTCAAACTGTTTGCCTTGTGTTCTCTGTGACAAAGTGGTCACATTGTTTGCCTTGTGTTCTCTGTGACAAAGTGGTCACATTGTTTGCCTTGTGTTCTATGTGACAAAGTGGTCACATTGTTTGCCTTGTGTTCTCTGTGACAAGTGGTCATTGTTTGCTTGTGTTCTCTGTGATAAAATGGTCACATTGTTTGCCTTGTGTTCTCTGTGATAAAGTGGTCAAACTGTTTGCCTTGTGTTCTCTGTGATAAGTGTCAAACTGTTTGCCTTGTGTTCTCTGTGATAAGTGGTCAAACTGTTTGCCTTGTGTTCTCTGTGACAAAGTGGTCACATTGTTTGCCTTGTGTTCTCTGTGACAAAGTGGTCAAACTGTTTACCTTGTGTTCTATGTGATAAAGTGGTCAAACTGTTTGCCTTGTGTTCTCTGTGACAAAGTGGTCAAACTGTTTACCTTGTGTTCTATGTGACAAAGTGGTCAAACTGTTTACCTTGTGTTCTATGTGATAAAGTGGTCAAACTGTTTGCCTTGTGTTCTCTGTGACAAAGTGTTCAAACTGTTTACCTTGTGTTCTCTGTGACAAAGTGGTCAAACTGTTTACCTTGTGTTCTATGTGACAAAGTGGTCAAACTGTTTACCTTGTGTTCTATGTGATAAAGTGGTCAAACTGTTTACCTTGTGTTCTATGTGATAAAGTGGTCAAACTGTTTGCCTTGTGTTCTCTGTGACAAAGTGGTCAAACTGTTTTCCTTGTGTTCTCTGTGACAAAGTGGTCAAACTGTTTGCCTTGTGTTCTATGTGATAAAGTGGTCAAACTGTTTACCTTGTGTTCTCTGTGACAAAGTGGTCAAACTGTTTACCTGTATTCTATGTGACAAAATGGTCAAACTGTTTGCCTTGTGTTCTCTGTGATAAAGTGGTCAAACTGTTTACCTTGTGTTCTATGTGATAAAGTGGTCAAACTGTTTACCTTGTGTTCTCTGTGACAAAGTGGTCAAACTGTTTGCCTTGTGTTCTCTGTGACAAAGTGGTCAAACTGTTTTCCTTGTGTTCTCTGTGACAAAGTGGTCAAACTGTTTGCCTTGTGTTCTATGTGACAAAGTGGTCAAACTGTTTACCTTGTGTTCTATGTGATAAAGTGGTCAAACTGTTTACCTTGTGTTCTATGTGATAAAGTGGTCAAACTGTTTGCCTTGTGTTCTCTGTGACAAAGTGGTCAAACTGTTTACCTTGTGTTCTCTGTGACAAAGTGGTCAAACTGTTTGCCTTGTGTTCTATGTGATAAAGTGGTCAAACTGTTTACCTTGTGTTCTCTGTGACAAAGTGGTCAAACTGTTTGCCTTGTGTTCTATGTGACAAAGTGGTCACATTGTTTGCCTTGTGTTCTCTGTGACAAAGTGGTCACATTGTTTGCCTTGTGTTCTCTGTGATAAAATGGTCACATTGTTTGCCTTGTGTTCTCTGTGATAAAGTGGTCAAACTGTTTGCCTTGTGTTCTCTGTGATAAAGTGGTCAAACTGTTTGCCTTGTGTTCTCTGTGATAAAATGGTCAAACTGTTTGCCTTGTGTTCTCTGTGATAAAGTGGTCAAACTGTTTGCCTTGTGTTCTCTGTGATAAAGTGGTCAAACTGTTTGCCTCGTGTTCTCTGTGACAAAGTGGTCACATTGTTTGCCTTGTGTTCTCTGTGACAAAGTGGTCAAACTGTTTACCTTGTGTTCTATGTGATAAAGTGGTCAAACTGTTTGCCTTGTGTTCTCTGTGACAAAGTGGTCAAACTGTTTACCTTGTGTTCTATGTGACAAAGTGGTCAAACTGTTTACCTTGTGTTCTATGTGATAAAGTGGTCAAACTGTTTGCCTTGTGTTCTCTGTGATAAAGTGGTCAAACTGTTTACCTTGTGTTCTCTGTGACAAAGTGGTCAAACTGTTTACCTTGTGTTCTATGTGACAAAGTGGTCAAACTGTTTACCTTGTGTTCTATGTGATAAAGTGGTCAAACTGTTTACCTTGTGTTCTATGTGATAAAGTGGTCAAACTGTTTGCCTTGTGTTCTCTGTGACAAAGTGGTCAAACTGTTTACCTTGTGTTCTCTGTGACAAAGTGGTCAAACTGTTTGTCTTGTGTTCTATGTGATAAAGTGGTCAAACTGTTTACCTTGTGTTCTCTGTGACAAAGTGGTCAAACTGTTTACCTTGTGTTCTATGTGACAAAGTGGTCAAACTGTTTACCTTGTGTTCTATGTGATAAAGTGTCAAACTGTTTTACTTTTGTTCTCTGTGATAAAATGGTCAAACTGTTTGCCTTGTTTCTCTGTGATAAAGTGGTCAAACTGTTTGCCTGTGTTCTCTGTGATAAGTGGTCAAACTGTTTGCCTTGTATTCTCTGTGATAAAGTGGTCAAACTGTTTGCCTTGTGTTCTATGTGACAAAGTGGTCAAACTGTTTGCCTTGTGTTCTCTGTGACAAAGTGGTCAAACTGTTTGCCTTGTGTTCTCTGTGACAAAGTGGTCAAACTGTTTGCCTTGTGTTCTCTGTGACAAAGTGGTCAAACTGTTTGCCTTGTGTTCTCTGTGATAAAGTGGTCAAACTGTTTACCTTGTGTTCTCTGTGATAAAGTGGTCAAACTGTTTGCCTTGTGTTCTCTGTGATAAAGTGGTCAAACTGTTTGCCTTGTGTTCTCACGATAAAGTGGTCAAACTGTTTGCCTTGTGTTCTCTGTGATAAAGTGGTCAAACTGTTTGCCTTGTGTTCTCTGTGATAAAGTGGTCAAACTGTTTGCCTTGTGTTCTCTGTGATAAAGTGGTCAAACTGTTTGCCTTGTGTTCTCTGTGATAAAGTGGTCAAACTGTTTGCCTTGTGTTCTCTGTGATAAAGTGGTCAAACTGTTTGCCTTGTGTTCTCTGTGATAAAGTGGTCAAACTGTTTACCTTGTGTTCTATGTGATAAAGTGGTCAAACTGTTTACCTTGTGTTCTCTGTGACAAAGTGGTCAAACTGTTTGCCTTGTGTTCTCTGTGACAAAGTGGTCAAACTGTTTACCTTGTGTTCTCTGTGACAAAGTGGTCAAACTGTTTGCCTTGTGTTCTATGTGACAAAGTGGTCAAACTGTTTACCTTGTGTTCTATGTGATAAAGTGGTCAAACTGTTTACCTTGTGTTCTATGTGATAAAGTGGTCAAACTGTTTGCCTTGTGTTCTCTGTGACAAAGTGGTCAAACTGTTTACCTTGTGTTCTCTGTGACAAAGTGGTCAAACTGTTTGCCTTGTGTTCTATGTGATAAAGTGGTCAAACTGTTTACCTTGTGTTCTCTGTGACAAAGTGGTCAAACTGTTTGCCTTGTGTTCTATGTGACAAAGTGGTCACATTGTTTGCCTTCTGTTCTCTGTGACAAAGTGGTCACATTGTTTGCCTTGTGTTCTCTGTGATAAAATGGTCACATTGTTTGCCTTGTGTTCTCTGTGATAAAGTGGTCAAACTGTTTGCCTTGTGTTCTCTGTGATAAAGTGGTCAAACTGTTTGCCTTGTGTTCTCTGTGATAAAATGGTCAAACTGTTTGCCTTGTGTTCTCTGTGATAAAGTGGTCAAACTGTTTGCCTTGTGTTCTCTGTGATAAAGTGGTCAAACTGTTTGCCTCGTGTTCTCTGTGACAAAGTGGTCACATTGTTTGCCTTGTGTTCTCTGTGACAAAGTGGTCAAACTGTTTACCTTGTGTTCTATGTGATAAAGTGGTCAAACTGTTTACCTTGTGTTCTATGTGATAAAGTGGTCAAACTGTTTGCCTTGTGTTCTCTGTGACAAAGTGGTCAAACTGTTTACCTTGTGTTCTCTGTGACAAAGTGGTCAAACTGTTTGCCTTGTGTTCTATGTGATAAAGTGGTCAAACTGTTTACCTTGTGTTCTCTGTGACAAAGTGGTCAAACTGTTTACCTTGTGTTCTATGTGAAAAAGTGGTCAAACTGTTTACCTTGTGTTCTATGTGATAAAGTGGTCAAACTGTTTTCCTTGTGTTCTCTGTGATAAAGTGGTCAAACTGTTTGCCTTGTGTTCTCTGTGATAAAGTGGTCAAACTGTTTTCCTTGTGTTCTCTGTGATAAGTGTCAAACTGTTTGCCTTGTGTTCTCTGTGATAAAGTGGTCAAACTGTTTGCCTTGTGTTCTATGTGACAAAGTGGTCAAACTGTTTGCCTTGTGTTCTCTGTGACAAAGTGGTCAAACTGTTTGCCTTGTGTTCTCTGTGACAAAGTGGTCAAACTGTTTGCCTTGTGTTCTCTGTGACAAAGTGGTCAAACTGTTTGCCTTGTGTTCTCTGTGATAAAGTGGTCAAACTGTTTACCTTGTGTTCTATGTGATAAAGTGGTCAAACTGTTTACCTTGTGTTCTCTGTGACAAAGTGGTCAAACTGTTTGCCTTGTGTTCTCTGTGACAAAGTGGTCAAACTGTTTACCTTGTGTTCTCTGTGACAAAGTGGTCAAACTGTTTGCCTTGTGTTCTATGTGACAAAGTGGTCAAACTGTTTACCTTGTGTTCTATGTGATAAAGTGGTCAAACTGTTTACCTTGTGTTCTATGTGATAAAGTGGTCAAACTGTTTGCCTTGTGTTCTCTGTGATAAAGTGGTCAAACTGTTTACTTGTGTTCTCTTGACAAGTGGTCAAACTGTTTGCCTTGTGTTCTATGTGATAAAGTGGTCAAACTGTTTACCTTGTGTTCTCTGTGACAAAGTGGTCAAACTGTTTGCCTTGTGTTCTATGTGATAAAGTGGTCACATTGTTTGCCTTGTGTTCTCTGTGACAAAGTGGTCACATTGTTTGCCTTGTGTTCTCTGTGATAAAATGGTCACATTGTTTGCCTTGTGTTCTCTGTGATAAAGTGGTCAAACTGTTTGCCTTGTGTTCTCTGTGATAAAGTGGTCAAACTGTTTGCCTTGTGTTCTCTGTGATAAAATGGTCAAACTGTTTGCCTTGTGTTCTCTGTGATAAAGTGGTCAAACTGTTTGCCTTGTGTTCTCTGTGATAAAGTGGTCAAACTGTTTGCCTCGTGTTCTCTGTGACAAAGTGGTCACATTGTTTGCCTTGTGTTCTCTGTGACAAAGTGGTCAAACTGTTTACCTTGTGTTCTATGTGATAAAGTGGTCAAACTGTTTGCCTTGTGTTCTCTGTGACAAAGTGGTCAAACTGTTTACCTTGTGTTCTATGTGACAAAGTGGTCAAACTGTTTACCTTGTGTTCTATGTGATAAAGTGGTCAAACTGTTTACCTTGTGTTCTCTGTGATAAAGTGGTCAAACTGTTTACCTTGTGTTCTCTGTGACAAAGTGGTCAAACTGTTTACCTTGTGTTCTATGTGACAAAGTGGTCAAACTGTTTACCTTGTGTTCTATGTGATAAAGTGGTCAAACTGTTTACCTTGTGTTCTATGTGATAAAGTGGTCAAACTGTTTGCCTTGTGTTCTCTGTGACAAAGTGGTCAAACTGTTTACCTTGTGTTCTCTGTGACAAAGTGGTCAAACTGTTTGCCTTGTGTTCTATGTGATAAAGTGGTCAAACTGTTTACCTTGTGTTCTCTGTGACAAAGTGGTCAAACTGTTTACCTTGTGTTCTATGTGACAAAGTGGTCAAACTGTTTACCTTGTGTTCTATGTGATAAAGTGGTCAAACTGTTTGCCTTGTGTTCTCTGTGATAAAGTGGTCAAACTGTTTGCCTTGTGTTCTCTGTGATAAAGTGGTCAAACTGTTTGCCTTGTGTTCTCTGTGATAAAATGGTCAAACTGTTTGCCTTGTGTTCTCTGTGATAAAGTGGTCAAACTGTTTGCCTTGTGTTCTATGTGACAAAGTGGTCAAACTGTTTGCCTTGTGTTCTCTGTGACAAAGTGGTCAAACTGTTTGCCTTGTGTTCTCTGTGACAAAGTGGTCAAACTGTTTGCCTTGTGTTCTCTGTGACAAAGTGGTCAAACTGTTTGCCTTGTGTTCTCTGTGATAAAGTGGTCAAACTGTTTACCTTGTGTTCTCTGTGATAAAGTGGTCAAACTGTTTGCCTTGTGTTCTCTGTGATAAAGTGGTCAAACTGTTTGCCTTGTGTTCTCTGCGATAAAGTGGTCAAACTGTTTGCCTTGTGTTCTCTGTGATAAAGTGGTCAAACTGTTTGCCTTGTGTTCTCTGTGATAAAGTGGTCAAACTGTTTGCCTTGTGTTCTCTGTGATAAAGTGGTCAAACTGTTTGCCTTGTGTTCTCTGTGATAAAGTGGTCAAACTGTTTGCCTTGTGTTCTCTGTGATAAAGTGGTCAAACTGTTTGCCTTGTGTTCTCTGTGATAAAGTGGTCAAACTGTTTGCCTTGTGTTCTCTGTGATAAAATGGTCAAACTGTTTGCCTTGTGTTCTCTGTGATAAAGTGGTCAAACTGTTTGCCTTGTGTTCTCTGTGATAAAGTGGTCAAACTGTTTGCCTTGTGTTCTCTGTGATAAAGTGGTCAAACTGTTTGCCTTGTGTTCTCTGTGATAAAATGGTCAAACTGTTTGCCTTGTGTTCTCTGTGATAAAGTGGTCAAACTGTTTGCCTTGTGTTCTCTGTGATAAAGTGGTCAAACTGTTTGCCTTGTGTTCTCTGTGATAAAGTGGTCAAACTGTTTGCCTTGTATTCTCTTAGATAAAGTGGTCAAACTGTTTGCCTTGTGTTCTATGTGACAAAGTGGTCAAACTGTTTGCCTTGTGTTCTCTGTGACAAAGTGGTCAAACTGTTTTCCTTGTGTTCTCTGTGATAAAGTGGTCAAACTGTTTGCCTTGTGTTCTCTGTGATAAAGTGGTCAAACTGTTTGCCTTGTGTTCTCTGTGACAAAGTGGTCAAACTGTTTGCCTTGTGTTCTATGTGAAAAGTGGTCAAACTGTTTGCCTTGTGTTCTATGTGACAAAGTGGTCAAACTGTTTGCCTTGTGTTCTCTGTGACAAAGTGGTCAAACTGTTTGCCTTGTGTTCTATGTGACAAAGTGGTCAAACTGTTTGCCTTGTGTTCTCTGTGATAAAGTGGTCAAACTGTTTGCCTTGTGTTCTCTGTGACAAAGTGGTCAAACTGTTTACCTTGTGTTCTCTGTGATAAAGTGGTCAAACTGTTTTACCTTGTGTTCTCTGTGATAAAGTGGTCAAACTGTTTGCCTTGTGTTCTCTGTGACAAAGTGGTCAAACTGTTTACCTTGTGTTCTCTGTGATAAAGTGGTCAAACTGTTTTTCCTTGTGTTTCTCTGTGACAAAGTGGTCAAACTGTTGCCTTGTGTTCTCTGTGATAAAGTGGTCAAACTGTTTGCCTTGTGTTCTATGTGATAAAGTGGTCAAACTGTTTGCCTTGTGTTCTCTGTGATAAAGGGGTCAAACTGTTTGCCTTGTGTTCTATGTGACAAAATGGTCAAACTGTTTGCCTTGTGTTCTCTGTGATAAAGTGGTCAAACTGTTTGCCTTGTGTTCTCTGTGACAAAGTGGTCAAACTGTTTGACCTTGTGTTTTTCTGTGATAAAGTGGTCAAACTGTTTGCCTTGTGTTTCTCTGTGATAAAGTGGTCAAACTGTTTGCCTTGTGTTCTCTGTGACAAAGTGGTCAAACTGTTTGCCTTGTGTTCTCTGTGACAAAGTGGTCAAACTGTTTGCCTTGTGTTCTCTGTGACAAAGTGGTCAAACTGTTTGCCTTGTGTTCTCTGTGATAAAATGGTCAAACTGTTTGCCTTGTGTTCTCTGTGACAAAGTGGTCAAACTGTTTGCCTTGTGTTCTGATGGTTGTGGGTTCAAATATGAATCATGTCGCTCTGTTCACAAGTGTCTTTTTTGTTTAGAGAGATCCTTAGTATTATTGCTTGAGCTACAAAGTTCTTGTTATGTACAATACTCTTGACAGATGTGCGTGTCATGTGTGTGGAGCGGTGTGGAACCGTTTGGGAAAACTAGGTGTAATGAAGTGAATTCGTTTGCAAGAGACATGAGTAGGAATGGCTTCTGCAAGGATGGATAAGATGTTTACGTAACCAACAATCTACAGAAACCATCAGCAGGCGGAGATCGGAGCACCTATGGACATGTCCGGAGTACTATAATGATAGTTCTCTGATAACTATTGAAAGAGAGACTATGGAGACTATTCATAGTCAAAATTGCAGAAAGAGAGAGAGAGAGAGAGAGACATTTTATATGTCAATGTTGCCAAAAAAAAAATACTTCATAGATAAAACTGGTGGTATGTGATGCAATTTCTTGTTTTAAACAGAGAATTAAGAGAGAGAGATTTAATATGTCTTGTGTTCTGATTCTAGGCTATCAGGTGTCATACAGCACTACCTCATCTCAAGGTCAGACGTTGGCGGAGTCAAAGAATGTCAAGGCTAACCAGTTATCAGTTACCTTGAAAGGTCTCAGTCCTGGTCTGGCCTATAATTTCTCTGTTCGGGCCAAAAATAGTCAGGGATGGGTCCCCAGTGACTGTTAAAGACTACTATTTGACTGAAGGTAAATTAGATCAAGAACATATTTAATGTTACTTGTTTCGATTCCCAAGGGAGTACAAATGTGCACTCTTGTTACTACAAGGGTCAACAATTTGCAGAATTACATTCATCTTTTTTTCCAGGGTAAATGGGTGTCGATGGCAATGAGACATCCAAAGCAAAGGAGAAAAAAATCTCATCAATAGCATTAGATCAGAACGTCAAAAGATAAGGCAAGAAAAGAATATACAGAACTAAACAAATGGTAAAAAGAAGTGCTAGAACAGACAAGAGAAAATTTATGGAAAAGACAGCAGAAATAGCAGAAAAGGCTGCTAAAGTACATGATCTGCACACACTGTACAAGATTACCAAACAATTATGCGGAGGTAAAAGACACAACCATAACATGCCAGTCAGAAACAGTCTAGGACAACTGTTGACAACAGAGCAGGAGCAGGATATGAGATGGACATCCCACTTTGAAGATGTGCTAAACAGACCTGATCCTGAACATCCACCGGATATCCCACCGGCGGCACAGGATATTGATATCAACCTCAAATTGCCAGAAAAGCAAGAAATAGTAAAAGCTATTGGATCCTTGAGAAACAACAAAGCACCGGGAAATGATGAAATGACAGCAGAGCTTTTCAAGATCGATCCCATCTTAGCTGCAAACATATTAGAGCCATTGTTTGCATATATCTGGGAGAAAGAAGAATTGCCTAAGGATTGGACTAGGGGTACTGTGGTGAAAATCCCAAAGAAAGGAGACCTAACAGATTGCAATAACTGGAGAGGAATCACGTTGCTTTCAATCCCAAGTAAGATATTCTGCAAAGTTGTCATAATGCGAGTACAAGAAGCAGTAGACAAGTGTCTACGAATGGAGCAAGCAGGATTTAGGAAAGGAAGAGGAACAAATGAACATATATTTACCCTGCGTAACATTTTAGAACAATGTAGCAAGTGGCAAAGGACTATATATATCAACTTCATAGATTTTGAAAAGGCATTCGACAGCGTCCACAGAGACAGCCTATGGAAGATACTGAGACAATACGGCGTACGCAGAAGCTTGTCAACATCATAGCCCTCTTCTATAAAGATTTCTCCTGCAACCTAAAGAATTCCAACAAAACATTCCCAGTAAAATCTGGTGTAAGACAGGGATGCGTAATGTCCTCTCTTTTGTTTAGTATTACAATTGACTGGGTGCTAAAAATGCCATAAAACAACAAGCACCAAGAGGAATAAGATGGACCCTTTCGAGATGCTTGAGGACCTGGACTTTGCAGACGATATAGCCCTGGTGTCACACAAATATGAACATATACAAGAGAAAAGTACAATACTTCACAGCACGGCAAAGACAGTAGGCCTCAAACAAACACAGGAAAAACAAAAATTATGACAAACAGTGAAATCAAACAACCAGTAATGTTAGAAAATGAAACACTGGAAAGGGTTGAGCAGTTTACATATCTTGGTAGCGTACTGACACTAAATGGTGGCACAGAGGAAGATATAAAATCACGTCTAAGTAAGGCCAGAACCACTTTTGCCAGAATGAAACCAGTATGGAAGTCCAAAATCTACAATAGGACCACAAAGCTTAAACTCTATAAAAGCATTGTTTTGCCAGTTTTGCTCTACGGATCGGAGTGTTGGAGGATGACCAAAGGAGATACTAGCAGGCTGTCAGTTTTCCACCACTCTTGTCTTCGCAGAATCTTGGGAATCTTTTGGCCAGTAAAAATATCCAATAACCAACTACTCAAGACACAAGACAAGAGGCAATGAATGACATACTCAAAAGAGAAGATGGAAATGGCTCGGACATGTTATGAGAATGAGACAAGAAATGCCTGCAAGGATAGCCCTCACTTGGACACCAGAGGAAAGAGAAAGAAAGGCAGACCACGGACAACATGGAGGCGCATGATGGAAGAGGAACTGACACCGCATCTCTGACGTGGGGCTCTGCGCTGAAGGTTGCACGGGACAGGAGAGCATGGAAAGTCCTTTCTGAAGCCCCATGTGTCACTAGGCATGACGGGATTAAGTAAGTAAGTAAGTAAGATGGCAATGAGAGAGAAGACAGGCTGGCTCTGCCACCATATCGGGAGGTCAGCCAATGGATAGAGCTGACACTCTGAACATCCTCATAGAATGTGACCGCAAATAGGACTTTCATATAAACCAATCCATATCAACAGCTAGATTGTAAGTACTTAGAATGAAGACTGGAGCGGCCAAAATAAAACAGCACAACAGGTGTATGAGTAGGCTTATCAATCAACATCGAGTTTGTATGGTTAATTGCTGAACGCTGTTGAAGATATTGCGATGGAGATTGGAGTACCTATGAACATGTTCGAAGTGCAATGAAGATATTCCAAACTGAAACTCTTATTCCCTGTATAAGCCAATGGAATATGTACTTTCAATTCCAGGTTGTTGAATCTCTTGGCGACATCTGATGGGATAGATTTCCGGAGTTTGCTTTAAAATCCCATAAGACTACTTAACTCTTTCCGTACACAGTTATTTCCTCATTTCTACACGGTTAATTCAAGGAGACAAAAAAAGCATTCCAAAAATTATAACTACTCGTTAATAAATTATCATATATATATATTTGATTAAATACTAATATGAAGAAAATTGAACAACCTAATAGAATAACAAGGTTAAAAAGTAGTAGAAGTAAAAATAGGAGAAGTAAAACTAGAAAGACTTGTATAAGGGGAAACAACTCAAATGTCGCAGTGTATGACGAATGGTGTTCAACGGAATAAGCTGTGGAGCAGTATGCGCATTGGTGGGGAAAGAGTTAGCTCATTGGAATGAAGAATAAGGTGCATGAGTTGAACAGCTTTCGAGATACAATGTGGACACGGCACTTGATCTGATCTGAAAAGCAAATGGGGTCAAAGGGGCATGGGGACAACGTGCAGCCAGGATTAGTGAGTTGGCACTAATCAAGATCCTACCCCACCTCCACGTAACATACATTGGTTCCTGTCTGGCTAAGCGGGTAGGGATCGAGGGAGAGCTACTGTGGCTAAGTAGAGATGCAGATGTAGTCACTTGGATGGGATCCGCTCGCAACACAGACAAGCGGAATCCCAGATTGACTATTAATTCACGTCTCTCCCGGCTGATGGGAAAAAGCTGAATGGATAATCATAAAGGGATGAGGGGTGCATCCAGAGAAGAGATGTGGACCTGCGTGGAGCAAAACGTGGGCCCGAGATGAGTTGCACGTGTGCCCACATTGGGAGAAACTCTGAGCCTGAGGTGGGAGCTCGAGTTAAGCCCTGTGTCCTCACAGTATAGAGGCATGGTAAATGTGAGCATGGTGAGAACAGATGGAGATGGTCGGGCAGGCACCAGGGCAGAACGAGTACGCAAACGGACGATGCACAAGTGGGCAGACATGCGTGGCGCTGATAGGGCATGGCAGGCGTGAGAGTGAGCGGTCCACCCAAATGTGCAAATAACTGGAAAGCCCTGCAGATGTTGAATCCAGTGCGCGTTATCGCTCACTGCCTTGTAGTTTGATTGGGGACAATCAAAGGATAGTGAAGTTAACTGTACACAAAACTGGACGGCAGGAAAACCAAGTAGTCAAGAAAAAGACAGGTTTCCTGTGCAGATGACGCTCAACAACCTGGGAGGGCAGGTCGTCTAAGGGTCGCTACCCTAAAAGAAAAAAGAAACCTGCTGCCTTGCAGGTTGGCAGGGGACAGTCAAAGGTTAACGGAGAGCGATCTCGGTAAATGCTGGTTGAAATCAGACACGTCGTCGAAGAAAGATTGTGACGTAAAATACGTTATTGGCAGAGGCTGTTTATATATCACAATAAGAATGATAAAAATGGCAGAAAAGGAACACGAGAGAGAGAGAAAAGCAAATAAGTTTCAACAATATTTACTAATTAAAAAAACAACAGAAATGCAAATGTATGTGAAGTTGATATGTCTTTGAAGTTCGTGGTTTGTACAGTAGTCTTGGCAGGTGATGTGCCATTTCTGTGGCGAGAGGGATCGAACCATTTCTGTGGCGAGAGAGATCGAGCCATTTCTGTGGCGAGAGGGATTGAGCCATTTCTGTGGCGAGAGGGATCGAGCTATTTCTGTTGCCACCCGAGTGGTTGCCGGGGCCCAAATTGGGGTGTAAAGAATAGAGCCACTGTTACCTGCCACGCATGTCGTAAGAGTCGACTAAGGAGGTTTGCTGAAATCGGATGCACATGTCCTAAACGTGCAGAAGTCTATGTGTTTAAGGGCCTACCAAACCATTGTGCAACGTATACACGTTCTTGGCAAAGATCAAACATATCACAAAGAGTGATTAAAGTTGGTCGTAAGAACGCAACACAAAGAAGAAGAAGATTTCTGTGGCGAGAGGGTCGAGCCGTTTCTGTGGCGAGTGATCGAGCCATATGGGGAAAGCCCAGTGTATTGAAATCAGTCCTTCGTTCTTAGACTCTAGACATTAGTAAAAAAAAGTATCAGAGGAGAATATTGTCTATTGTCTGTCCCCAGGTGGATGATGGAATTGGTTGTCCACTCTTGCCATTAAGCGTAGGGAGCTTTAATTTGCGTTCGAGGGCCAGATGAGTTGCCCTTGTTGTATTATATCCGTGTTTATTTAGTGTGGTCTTGATATTGTCTATCCATCTTTTCTTGGTCTTCCATTGGCTCTAGTACCTGATCTCTTTTATTGTATGCTGTTATTGGTGGTTGGTTGTATTCCATTCTCATTAAATGTCCAAACTACTGCATTTGTTGTCTTTCGATGTATTCGGTGCATGAAGTTATGCCCACTCTGCTTCTGATGTTCTCATTTCGTAGTCTGTCTTTCCTGGTGACTCCCACTGCCTTCCTCAAGCATTTCATTTCACACGTGGTGAGCTTTCTGTGATGCGTTGCTGTAAGAGACCAAGTTTGGCACTGGTAACAAAGTGTTGGTAGGAAAATACTTTTATCATCTTTTTCACTTATGTGATACAGACGCTACTGTATCTTTTCCTTTAGGCACGTTTCTTATTGACGATGGGTTCACATGCGAGTCCCGTAATCTTATCTATGCCATTATCTGTAAGCGGTGTAACAAGGCTTATATCGGAGAGACAGGCAAGAGGCTCAGTGACCGATTAGCCCAACACTTACGCGACATACGCCAATGCTCTGTGACCCTGTAGCCACCCATTTCAATGATACTGGCCATTTAGGTGCTCACGATGTCCAGGTCACAGCCATCCGATCATGTTCCTCTGATGATCGCAGTCGATTTGCTCTGGAGAATCGGTTGATTTCTTTGTATGGTACCTTGCACCACGCGGCTCAACGTATTACATTCTTATGCTTCTTAGTACTTTCTCTTCCCATGCTTTGTAATCTATATGGGTATCTGTTGCATGTATTCAAGTTATATATTTACTAGATGTTTCATTGTTTCTTTTCCTTTCTATTTCTAGTTTTTATGTGTGTTTTTGTGTTACATTTATTTCGTTATTCGTTTTTATTCCAGATTTTCCTTAGATACGTTTGTATTTGGTCGTCCGTTTGTGTTTCATTTTAATTTGTCATTCCTGTTTGTTCGTTTGCTTGATAAAGGCCTTGTTGGTCGAAACGTTGCTGTATTTTGTCATTGTTTTTGTAATTTGTAAAACTACAGTACTTTGTAATTACGTGTTTGTCTTTTCACTTCCATCTTGATTTTTGGGTGTTGTAGTAATGGTGCCAGTTGGTAGGTCACTGCATTTGCTTTTTGATACCTTGTCTCTATTTCTCTATCGAGTTTTCCGTCCTCTGTAATTGTCTAGCTATTGACCATATTCATTGGCTTTGGGTGCTTGCCCTAGGGTTGTCAAAGCTTATTCTCTTCTGATATTTTTTTTACTAATGTCTAGACAGTGAAGAAGTATTAGGGGCTTCAGGCAAAAAAAAAATTACCCAACATAGGATTTGAACCACAAACCTTTATTTCTTTGGCACCTATTGCCGAGCTCTACAGACGAGCGCTTTTAAGATAATTTGTTTCATGCCTAATGGTGATGAACATATTGAAATACATTTGAAAAAAGTAACAATAGTGATAAAACTAACCAAGTTGATGGGTGCTGTTGTATGTCACAGATGATGCTGATGATGAGGCAGTTGTGTCACCTAGGAAGCTTATTGTAGATGTCTTGTCTGCAACATCAGCTGTTATCACCTGGGAGGACCCTGGATTGCTGAAGACACATGAAGATGTCAGTGTTGTTCTCTTAAAATGTATCATAAATATAATGATATGAAGAGATGCTATAGTATTGTTTTGTATATTAGGAATGTTTGTTGGTCTGAGAGATGAGAGTTTGTTGGTCTGAGAGATGAGAGTTTGTTGGTCTGAGAGATGAGAGTTTGTTGGTCTGAGAGATGAGAGTTTGTAGTCTAGAGATGAGAGTTTTTTAGTCTGAGAGATGAGAGTTGTTAGTCTAGAGATGAGAGTTGTTAGTCTAGAGATGAGAGTTGTTAGTCTGAGAGATGAAGTGTTAGTCTGAGAGATAGAGTGTTAGTCTAGAGATGAGAGTTTGTTAGTCTGAGAGATGAGGTTTGTTAGTCTGAGAGATGAGAGTTTGTTGTCTGAGATTGTTAGTGTTAGTCTGAGAGTGTTAGTGTTAGTCTGAGAGATGAGAGTTTGTTAGTCTGAGAGATGAAAGTGTTAGTCTGAGAGATGAGAATATGTTAGTCTGAGAGATGAGAGTTTGTTAGTCTGAGAGTGTAGTGAGTCGAGTGATGAGGTTTGTTAGTCTGAGAGATGAGTGTTTGTTAGTCTGAGAGATGAGAGTTTGTTAGTCTTGAGAGGGGATGAGAGTTTGTTAGTCTGAGAGATGAGAGTTTGTTAGTCTGAGAGATGAGAGTTTGTTAGTCTGAGAGATGAAAGTTTGTTAGTCTGAGAGATGAGAAAAATTTTGTTAGTTTGAGAGATGATAAAGATTTAAGTACACTAAAATAATTTATTTTTGTGTGTGCACTTCTCACTTTTTCACTTTATTTTGCATTGCATGTTTTTGGGTGCTAATTTAACATTAAGATTGTTATATTTATCATCTATTTATCTTTAAAATAATATGATAATAATGATATATATATATATATAATAATATATGGTGTAGGTGTTGTATTATATATATAATATATAGTCTATGTATTAGATTTTGATAAAATTTGGTGTAGGTGTTGTATTGATATATGAATATATAGATTGTAGTGTGAAATATATAATAATATATAGATGTAGGTGTTGTATTATATATATAATATATAGGTGTAGGTGTTGTATTATATATATAATATATAGGTGTAGGTGTTGTATTATATATATAATATATAGGTGTAGGTGTTGTATTAGATATATAATATATAGATGTAGGTGTTGTATTAGATATATAATATATAGATGTAGGTGTTGTATTATATATATAATATATATATATAATACAACACCTACTGTCAATAATACAAATACAGAAGCTTTGTGTGACAAAATTCTGGTCTCCCAAAATAATTGTTGTGAAATCTCAGTAACATTTGATTGATGATAGGACCATCATCATTGCACTTTGGTGAGTAACCATGTGTGCTTCGATCTCTTTCTTACACATGAAAGATCTCAGTGGCAGTGTACAGACTCCGTAGCACTGGCAAGGGCCCCGATCTAATGTAGAAGATGGTAAAAATATTTTGTAGGAATTCTATTGCTTGAATTTTTCTAATGAATTTTGCCCAGGCAGCGGCTTTCCAGCCTGCTCTTCTTGATTTTGAACTGCCAAGGGTTCTTTTACATGCTCAACTTGAACATGGGACCTATATTTTTTATTGTCCTTCTCCGATAGGACCATTAACTCGATCTCACCTACACTGAGATCTCTAAAATATCCTGATGACTTCACGAGAGAGGAAACCGAGTGCCTTTGGAACGAAAGGCAAGTACCTAACCTCTCCGCCACAGAGATTCCTTAAGTAACATCTATGATATGGAAAGAGTTAACAGGCATGTTTTGACACCAATAGACTGAATTCAATGAAATTAATCGCGAGTTGTTACGGGGCCCAAATTTGGGGTGTAAAGAATAGAACAACTGTTACCTGCCACACATGTCGTAAGAGGCGATTAAGGAGGTTTGGCTGAAATCGGATGCATGTGTCCTAAGCGTGTAGATGTCTATGAGTTTAGGGGCCTACCAAACCAATGTGCAACATATACACGTTCTTGGCAAAGATCAAACATATCACAAAGAGTGATTAAAATTGGTCATAAAGAACAACGCAAAGAAGAAGAAGAATGAAATTAATTTGTAAAAGATTCTCTATTCGAACAGAAGCACATATCTACTATTCAAACTGAGTCTATGTTTTTCTTGCTTTGTGCTTAGACAATGGCATCTCCAGTACGGACTTACACAGTGCGCTACCGCAGCCTGAATATGACACCATCAAACTATACTACAGTGCTCTCTTCACTCACCTCTCTATATGTGGCTGATCTCATGCCCTTGACCTGGTATGAGTTCATGGTGAAAGTGCATCAAGGTCACCAGGAATCAGTTTGGAGCTTGCCTGTTAAGAACAAAACTTTCACAGCTGGTGAGTTAATATATCTGGACACATGTGTACATGTATGTGTATTTTGCAGAATATATTGCCTTGTTAAGTAAAACCAATAGTATTATCGATATAAGGAAGACTGCAGTAAAACTATGTAGCAATGACAAAACACATCAAAACAAAGTAATGTAGTTTTACAAAATACAATAACAATACACAGCAATGTTTCAACCAAAATGCCTTTATCAAGCAAAGGATACAACAGAATTGACAAATTTCACTTTTTTCACAGCACACTGCATATAGAATACAACAATAAACTCCTTGCGGCACTAAAAATAATTACAGTACTTTGTTTTTAACGTGTTTCGCCATAATTAAAAACAACCAAGATATGCAAATAAAAACAGACAACTTGTTATCTATATCATCAAAAGTTGGACTTGCAGATAAGCTATGAAAAACAAATATAATGAAGACACCTATGGCAAGTAATGCAGATATCACCCTGGAATCTAAAATGATAAAAATAACAGAACAGTTCACCTATCTGGGTAGCAATTTTGATTGCACTGGAAATGTTAAAAAATAAATTATGCTACAAATTGTCAAAGCATTATCAGCTTTTAAAAGTCTAAATAAAATATGGAACTGCAAGATATAGTTTTAAAACTAAGTTAAGAATTTTCAATTCAAATGTTGTATCAATCTAACATATGCTAGCGAGAGTTGGAAAATGACTGTATCAATTCTTAAATATGCTAGCAATATGAAAATGACTTTCAAAGATACATAGAAATGTCTGAATAGTCATTTGAAAATTAGTTTTTGTCTTGAAAAAATTATAATGAACATGATAAAATGGAATGAGAATTTAGACATACATTGAAAAGAAATGTCTAGTCAACCACTAGTAACCACTGTTATAAGAAGGAGAAGATGTAGATATTTTAGACATACATTGAGAAGAAATGTCTAGTCAACCACTAGTAACCACTGTTATAAGAAGGAGAAGATGTAGATATTTTAGACATACATTGAGAAGAAACAATCAAAGAATTCCAAATCAGGCATTGAAGTGGGAGGTAAAAGTTTAAAAAAAGAGACGACGCCTTAGAAAAGGGAAACCCTGAACCGAACTTTGCTGAGAGAGGCAATAAATATCAGACTCTATTCCATGAAAGAGATTGAATGATTTACCCAGGGTAGAGCGGTATGGAGAAATTACTTCTAGGCCCTATGTAACTTATGTAGCTCACTGTGCCTGGCATTATCTTGACACTATATCTCATTTTACCTATGACACCGGTCTAACACTATCAATCAATCAAGTGCCATGCCTGCCGGCGTAGGCGATCATGTTGCTCCACAATTCTCTCTGCTTGGTGCATGTAATCAGTTCTGACGTCAATCTTGTGTCGAACCATGATGTCAGGCCATCCAACATCTTCTCCCTCTGTCTTCCAAGATCTCTCCTTCCCTGAATTTTACCTTTTGTCACCAAATGTTCTAAACCTTCTCTTCGCATTATATGCCTGAAGAATTTTGATTGTCGGATTCTTATTCTTTTGATAAGGTTTCTTTGTGTGCAGGCCTGATTTAAAATCTCCACATTTGTTTTCTTTGCTGTCCATGGAATTTTCAGCATTCTTCTGTAAAACCACATTTTTGTGGCTTCCAATGATCACATTGATTGTTTATTCATTGTCCATGATTCGCGGCCATACAGAAGTATTGGATCAATATAGCACTGGAGTATTCATTTTCGCAGTGTCATTGGTAGTGAATTCACACAGTGTGTTTTTCATAAAAGATGCTTTTGCTTGAGCTATTCTGCTCCAAATCTCTGTTTTACACCTGCCATCTGATGTCAGGAATGTTCCCAGGTACTTGAATCGATGGACTTGTTCCACTATAACATTATATTCCACAAAAAAACCTCATGATAATTTTTTTCCACTCACTTTGAATTAAGGCATAGTCATGATGCCTAATATGGCACCTGTGACTTATTTTTTTGTGAAGCCTTGCTTTCCTTATCTCCAGTGTCCACCATTCAGGGGAGCCTTACTCCAACTTCAGAGATACTTGTAATTTAGATTCCGAAGTAAAGGATCAGGGGATTTTGTAGTCCAACCTGTACCTCTTGTAGTCTTTACCAGTACCTCCACCCAGTTTCGTCTCACCATACCTGTTTCTACTTTACGAATCATACTCATGAAGTCACAGAGTAGAAAAACTCGAGAGTAGTTATGAAATGCCAACCACGTCACTGACTTTGCAACTGCCTGTTATCATTTTAGTTTAAGTGTGTTTTAATTCATCTCACTGTTTCAAACATGTTTGCTACGTGTGTGTTGCCGGGGCTTGCGAGGGGAGCAAAGAATAGTAACACTGCGACCTACAAGCCGACTGAGGTTGGGGGACTAGGTAAGCTATCCTAGTAAATAAAAAGCATGGCAGAAATCAGATGTGCTAGCCTACTTGTAGGTGCATAACTGGCATAACGTACAATCACTCTTAGGCTCAGATCACATACAAATCACAAGAGTGGTTTAACAAGTGGTCGATATGGAGCGTTCAAAGAAGAAGAAAACATGTTTGTAGTGTAGTTTTCTTTAACTTCTGTACACATTTTGAATAGGTAAAAAATTAGCTGCAAGTCTCCCTAGACCAGAAAACTTACAAGTCATTGTGATGTCTTCCAACTCTGCACTAATAACCTGGCATGTCCCAGATTCTGTTACAAGAACAGATAACGTATGTATACACACAGTATTTGTATTTGTATATTTGGGGAACATCTTCCTATCAACTTAGGGTGTCTCTGTAGCGTAGAGGTTAGGTGCTCATCTCTCATGCCGAAGGTACTAGGTTTGCTCCCACATGGAGCCTTCTGGATATTTTCCCATAGATCTCTGATCTCATTGTAGGGGAGATTGAGTTCCTAGTCCTATTGGAGAAGGACAACAAAACACAGGTCTTGTGTTCAATTTGAGCACGTTAAAGAGTCCTTGGCAGTTAAAAATTGAGAAGAGCAGGCTGGAAAGCCACTGCCTGGGCAAAATTCATTTTAAAAAAAAAGATTAAAAATAAAATTCCTACAAAAATATCTTCCCCATCTTCAAAATTACACGGGACCTCGCCGGTGCTACAGAGTTCACGCACTGCAGCGGAGATCTTCCTGTGTAAGAAAGAGATCAGAGCACACACATGGTTACTCACCAAAGTACAATGATGGTGGTCCAATCAATCAAGCAACTTAAATTAGAAGCACACAGTTTTTTTTTTTGCATTGAAAGAGGCAATGTTTTATTGTTTTGACCAAAAATGTTTATCTATTATTGTTGTTATCTTGTAACTTATTTTATGCTGTGTCATGGGAAACTAAAGTTCTTATTTTTGACTCTATATTGTTGAAAAGTTAAATGGTTCGGCTCCTTAAGCAGATTACCAACAGACAGTGTGCCTCAAAGAGTATTGTTACTCTGATACAGTGGATACAAAACAAAAGGCTGGACCTCAGAGATAACAGAGGTGATGAAAAAACACTATTCATGAAGCACACACAAAAACCTGTTCTAGAAATCTCTGCTTATCCTGAGGCTGTGAGGCAAAACAAGATTCGAGAACAGGAAGAAGAAAGATTGTTGTAGAATTTCTGTAATATTATCAATACATCTGTTTCTTGATATTTCTTGTGCTCTCAGATCAGATATTTTACCTAATGTAATCTTGGTTATTTGTTGCTAAACTCATGTCATTGCACTCAGAACAGTCCCTTTGGTGCTCAGTCTATCTCAGCGGATGTTGAAAAATATGCATATGGATGGTTACCAAGGCATCCTGTTCTTGTACAATGTGTGATTCAAGCAAGCACCTTAAATCGCTGGATAGATTCGGCATCAAAGTTAGTATCTTCATTTGACAGGAGGTTGCTGAGAAAACAAAGAATGTCCCTTTTATCCCTCTTCAACACCCAGATGACCGGTGCTGTTGATGCAAGCATGTATGCTTTCTCATTGTCATGAACATCTGCATGTCCAGGACAGCATATCCATGTAAGCCTCTGGATATTGGAAACCTCCTTAGATGACATCCACTCATACCGCAACCTGCTATTGTGAACCTTCTGAATTATTGATTAAGAATCAAACACAGCAATGGCCCCAGTAAATGAAGTCCCAGAGAGCCACTGGAGAACATCAGTAACTGCCTCAACCTCCATCCTCATGCTGGAAGTAGTTGCCCTGCATGCTCCATTCCGCTCTGCATCGACTCGACTCTATATTTTAGCTAAGAAACCCCAGCCTGTCCTCACCATGATACACATACCCAGTGGTATATACAATATCATCATCACCTTGTATTATCTTCTATCAGCTGTTTTATTGTGAGTTCAACCTTCATGTTGCCCCAATCTATACATTCCCTTCCAAGGGTAAAGATAACTTTGCACAAGTTGATCGTGCTACCATCTGTTGGGATCCTGTTTGATTACTTGATTTCATTACTAATACCTCAGACAAGTTAGCCTATATCAATGCTGATATCAATATATTCTCATCATCGTGGGGTACATTAAGGTAGAAATCAATGGTTACTTCCGGATGCATGTTTTTTATCTGCCATAAATTGTTTTTTTGTATACTATAATTTGAATATTCTACAGAAAACAGAGAAGTCACTTAGATCATACATTTACACACTTCGATACCAAGACCTGGGCAGAAAGTCTGAAGGGTATCAATTTGCTTCACTTACCTTGCCCTCAATCTTCATGGTTGATCTAGAACCTGCTACTAGTTATGAATTTTCTGTCAGAACTGACCGCGGAGATCTGCATTCAAGTTGGAGCTTACCAGTGGTCAACACAACTTTAGAATCAGGTCTGTGAGTGTGTGTGAGTTTCTCACACTTTTTGTTTCCAATCACCTGATGTCAGTCATAGTCATGGCACATGTGACTGATCACCTGATGTCAGGCATAGTCATGGCACATGTGACTGATCACCTGATGTTAGGCATAGTCATGGCACATGTGACTGATCACCTGATGTCAGGCATAGTCATGGCACATGTGATTGATCAACTGATGTCAGGCATAGTCATGGCACATGTGATTGATCGCCTGATGTCAGGCATAGTCATGGCACATGTGATTGATCACCTGATGTCAGGCATAGTCATGGCACATGTGATTGATCACCTGATGTCAGGCATAGTCATGGCACATGTGATTGATCAACTGATGTCAGGCATAGTCATGGCACATGTGATTGATCACCTGATGTCAGGCATAGTCATGGCACATGTGATTGATCAACTGATGTCAGGCATAGTCATGGCACATGTGATTGATCACCTGATGTCAGGCATAGTCATGGCACATGTGATTGATCAACTGATGTCAGGCATAGTCATGGCACATGTGATTGATCAACTGATGTCAGGCATAGTCATGGCACATGTGATTGATCAACTGATGTCAGGCATAGTCATGGCACATGTGATTGATCAACTGATGTCAGGCATAATCATGGCACATGTGATTGATCAACTGATGTCAGGCATAGTCATGGCACATGTGATTGATCAACTGATGTCAGGCATAGTCATGGCACATGTGATTGATCAACTGATGTCAGGCATAGTCATGGCACATGTGATTGATCAACTGATGTCAGGCATAGTCATGGCACATGTGATTGATCCCAAATGATGTCAGGCATAGTCATGGCACATGTGATTGATCAACTGATGTCAGGCATAAACATGCCATGTGATTGATCCACTGATGTCAGGCCTATATCTGGCACATGTGATTATCAACTGATGTCAAGGCATAGTCATGGCACATGTGATTGATCAAGCTGATGTCAAAAGGGATAGTCTTGGCACATGATGATTGATCACCTGATGTCAGAAGCAAGAATCATGGCACATGTGATAGATCAACTGATGTCAGAAGCATAGTCATGGCACATGTGTATTGATCAACTGATGTCAGAGTGCATAGTCATGGCTACAGTGATTGATCAACTGATGTCAGGCATAGTCATGGCACAGTGATTGATCACGAGTCAGATAGTCATGGCACATGTGATATCGACACTGATGCTCAGGCTAGATCAGCTACAATATCACACTGATGTCAGGCATAGTATGAGCATTGTGATTGACAATCACACGAGTGTCAGGCAAGTCATGGCAATGGAGTTGATCCATGATTCAGGCATAGTCAATCACATGTGTTGATCAACTGATGTCAGGCATATATTGGCACATGTGATTGATCAACTGATTCGGGCATAGTCATGGCACATGTGATTGATCAACTGATGTCAGGCATAGTCATGGCACATGTGATTGATCACTGATTAAACAGCCTTTCATGCAATTGATTGATCACCTGATGTCAGGCTACATCATGGCACTGTGATTGATCAACTGATGTCAGGCATAGTCATGGCACATGTGATTGATCAACTGATGTCAGGCATAGTCATGGCACATGTGATTGATCCACTGATGTCAGGCATAGTCATGGCACATGTGATTGATCAACTGATGTCAGGCATAATCATGGCACATGTGATTGATCAACTGATGTCAGGCATAGTCATGGCACATGTGATTGATCAACTGATGTCAGGCATAGTCATGGCACATGTGATTGGTATTTTAATAGAAGGATTGTTTTCCTTATCACCAGTGTTTCTTGCCCTTGAGGCAGGCCTTACTTAGATACTGTAAGCCTTACTTAGAGTACTTCTAAGCCCTAACTTCAGAGGTACTTGTAGTTTAGATTCATAAGTCACCCGTGCGGTGCCAGTGACCGCAAGGGAAGTAAAGAATAGTACTGCTGCGGCCTACAATGCATGTCATAGAGCGACTGATGTAGGACCAAGGGAAGTAAAGAATAGTACCACTGCGGCCTACAAGGCATGTCATAAAAGGCGACTGATGTAGGGCCTAGGGAAGCTAACTAGTAAATAAAAAGCATCACAGAAATCAGATGTGCTGGCCTACTTGTAGACGCATAACTGACACAGTGTACAATTGCTCTTAGGCTCAGATCACATACAAATCACACAGAGTGGTTAACAGTTGGCTGATATGGAGCATTCGTAGAAGAAAAACAAATCACACAGAGTGGTTAACAAGTGATCGATAGGGAGTGTTCGTAGAAGAATAAGATTCTGAAGTAGAGAATCAACTTCTCCTGTAGTCCAACCATGTACCCTGTGCATACCAAGAATTTTTTGTTTTTGTTTATTTGGCCAAGCTAGCCTTGAATTTCAGAATTTCTGTGGCAAGTGGTCACTTGCGCAAAGTGGTACCAACTTCACAATCAACAACCACGATTTGTCCAATGAGTTGGTGTGTGTGATTTTTCTTTTAAACAGCTCTTTTTTTCTCTGAAAAACAAAACTCTGTAAGCTAAATAAAACATTAATTTCTTCAAACGCTGCATATCTACCACTTGTTAACCACTCTGTGTGATTTGTATTTGATCTGAGCCTAAGAGCGATTGTACTTTGTGCCAGTTATGCACTTACAAGTAGGTCAGCACATATGATTTATGCGATGCTTTTTTTTTTTTTTACTAGCGTAGCTTCCCTAGGTCCTACATCAGTCGCCTTTTTCGACATGCCTTGTAGGTTGCAGTGGTACTATTCTTTGCTTCCCTTGGGCCCGGCACCAAACGGACGAAATAAACATCTATACACTGCACACCTATAGGAGCTTGACCACTTTCAGTCAGCGGCAACGCACTTATACAGTAACTTCAAATATTAATTTATTCCTCAATATAGCTCATGGTATGAATAAGAATAAAAGTTTTTTACTTATTGCTTACCAGCTCCCAGTACAGGACCCAGTCGTGTAACCATATCAATGGATGATGGAGACCCGACCACAGCCTTTCTTCAGTGGCAGCCTCCAGAAGTGCCCAATGGAGACATTACAGGTCTGTGTTCTTACTATATTTTTGTTCACCTTTTGATGTTTCTTTCCTGTTTATAATATTGTCTTTCTCTTTAACCATGTTAAATTTGTGTTGTCTTTCAAAATGAGAATGCATAAAAACATTGACAGGAAGTTGAGTATGATTGATTGATTGATTAGACCATCATCATTGCACTTCGGTGAGTAACCATGTGTGCACTGATCTCTTTCTTACACAGGAAGATCTCAGTTGCAGTGCACGAACCCTGTAGCACCGACGAGGGTCCCTGATGTAACTTAGACGATGGTGAAAATATTTTTAAATTTCTTTTTCTTCGAACGCTCCATATCGACCACTTGTCAACCACTCTGTGTGATTTGTATGTGATCTGAGCCTAAGAGTAATTGTACGTTGTGCCAGTTATGCACCTACAAGTAGGACAGCTCATCCAATTTTTGCGCTGCTTTTTATTTACTAGGGTAGCATCCCTAGGGCCTACATCAGTTTCCTCTTACAACATGCATTATAGGTTGCATTGGTACTATTCTTTGCTTCCTTGACGGACCCGGCACCACATGGCGATCAAATTTATTTTAAAATCTTTCAGTATCATTTTTTCAGGCAGCAGCTTTCCAGCCTTCTCTTCTTTATTTTGAACTGCCAAGGGTTATTTTATGTGCTCAACATGAACACAGGACTTACGTTTTTATTCATGTTTACCAAAATATTAGCAAAATTACAAGTTGTCAGTCTGCTCCTCAAAACAGGACACAACTCACTCCGCAGTCACGTGTGCAACATTCAAGATTGGCAAATTTAGCCATGTGGACTCATACCCAAGACTGTAGTGTACATACTTCAAGACTACCTGAAGATGGCATAGTGACGCAAGCTCACTGACCAAGTTGGAAAGAAAACTAATGGACTCTCCATGTGAGCTATAAAAGACAATGAACTTTATACAAGAGATAACATTGAATAGAAGAAAGGACAGAAAATTGTTATTAGTATACATAGAAGGGACTGTACAATAGAAACTTAGTGCATGTTGAGTGTTCATGTTTCTCAACAACAATTCTGTTCGCTGCTGGTCTTATCTTATTCATACAGGTTACATTGTTTTCTATGAGACTGGTACAGAACGTCGGTCAGCAACGGTGCCTGCAGGCCAGCTGACCTACCGTGTTCCATTTCTGAGACCACATACCAAGTACTTTTTTCGGATAGTTGCTTGGAACAGCCAGGGGTTTAGTCCTTTATCAAACCGGGTGGTCTATAGGACTCCTAAGGGTAAGCTTGATGTCTTGATCTTCAACATGTGATTGTTACTATTATTGATAAATGTACTGACCTCACAACACTTCAGACAAACATTAATTGATAGGACCATCATTATTGCACTTTGGCGAGTAACCATGTGTGCTCCGATCTCTTTCTTACACAGGAAGATCTCAGCTCCAGTGTACAAACTCCTTGCACCGCGAGGGTCCCGATGTAATTTTTGAAGATGATGAATATATTTTTGTAGGAATTTTATTTTTAATCTGTTCTAATGAATTGTGCCCGGGCAGTGGCTTTCCAGCCTGCTCTTCTTGATTTTGAACTGCCAAGGACACTTTTGCGTGCTCAACTTGAACATAGGATCAACGTTTTGTCGTCCGTCTCCAATAGGACTAGGAACTTGATCTCACCTACACTGAGATCAGGGATCTCTGAAAAATATCCAGATGACTTCATGAGGAGCGAACCTGGTACCTTTGGCACGAGAGCGAGCACCTAACCTCTATGCCATAGAGACCCCACCAGACAAGACATATATGTCACATTCAGCAGATTGTTAAAATTATCCTCTTCTTCTACTTCTTTTCCCTGGATAGACATCGACAATAATAAACCAATAACTAGTAAACCAACAAAGAACCGTTGTTAGTTGTCACACGCTGAGAGACATACTGAGGAGGAGATTGAAGCACTTATGGACTAATTGGTTTGATGTGCAGTGATGATGATCCAGTGACTAAACTAAGCAAAGAGCCAGTGTTGTTAGTTGTCACACGCTGAAAGACATACTGAGGAGGAGATTGAAGCACTTATGGACTAAATGGTTTGATGTACAGTGATGATGATCCAATGACTGAACTAAGCAAAGAGCCGGTGTTGTTAGTTGTCACGCGCTGAGAGACATACTGAGGAGGAGATTGGAGCACTTATGGACTAATTGGTTTGATGTGCAGTGATGATGATCCAACGACTAAACTAAAAACACCTACAAAGCAGCCAATGGCCTTGTGGTGTTTTATAGGTTTCCATCATTCTCAGTCCGTGGCCATCCTTTGCAGTGAGCCCCATGATGGACATACACTGTATATCTATTGTTCTCCTCCAGGTTGATTTTGGTCTCCCCCTCCCTTGTCTTCCCTGCTGGGTTCAGTACATGGCAGTTCTCGGGATGGTCTTGGGATCTCTTCTGCCAAGATTATGCAGGTTAATATTTCCCAAGGTTCACTGACAGACCTCTCAGGTAACTTTTCCTCAATGCTTAACTTCAATTTCACGCAGTCTTGGTGTAGCTGCCTCATCGATTGGGCCCAATCATCCAACTGGTAGTTACTGAGATATGTTAATATGCACCCCATTTCTATATCTAATGTCTCCACCATTGATAATGTCAATGCCAAATTTGTACAGGCAGCTAACTTTAAGACTTTACATATAGAAAACCCTAACTTTATAAAGTACCACATCTGGAGTTAAACTGTAGCATGGTACCAGAGCTGACTGGTCATAGGAAGGCCATCAGAGATGACTCATGCCAATTTTGTAAACCAATCTAACATATTGTCATGTTGTCAGTTGTAGGATTACCTCCCACTGATGTGACAGTATCACCAGCATCAGACGACAAGTACAACGCTATTATCAGCTGGCAGCCTCCCAGTTCAAACAAGAAGAAAATTAAATGTGAGTTCATTTTTTTATTTTATTTTTATGAGTGTGAGAACTGGGAAGGTAACTGTAGTAATACAAATAAACAACTGAAGTAATGAATGTCTATTAAAGATTCAAGTTCAAGTAGTAGCATGTCCCTTGCGGAACGTCACATTTATCACAGCCCGCCTGAAAAGCTCTCTGTCTCTTGCAAGTTCTCCTGCCTCTTCCAGCGTCATGTTCAAGGTTTCTTTGATTTCTTGCTGCCACCTTCGTCTTGGTCATCCATTGCCTCATTTTCCAGGAACCATGCCTTCCGTTACCTTTCTCTCCAAACCACTGTGGCATTTAATGTGGCCAAAATATTTTATCTTCGGGATATGATGTAATTTATGAGCCAATGCTTTTTGATATTCAGGTCTTGTATGATGTCTTTGTTTCTTCTCTTCTCTGTCCAGGATGTTCTAGGAACTTTTCTATAGCACCTTGTTTCAAAAGCTTCAATTTTGTTTTTTAATGTTTGTGTTATGGTCCATGATTCACGATTAGATTAACATTGAAAAAACCCCACAAATTATGATTAATGAGCACAACAAATGAAAAGATAACATTAAGTATAAGAATAAATGGAGAGCAACTTGATTTCCACTTCTAACACTATGTCTAGCTACGAACTTGGGATGGGAGGTAGGAGAAGGAGCTATTTGTTAGGTTTGGGTGAATTCTTCATGTGTTTACTAAAATGATTGCAGGCTAGGTTGCAGTATATATATATTTATTTATTTGTTCTGCATTACTTTATGATACATTAAACAACTTCCTCAAAGACCTAAGCAGAACAGACACCGGAGCATGCCCTTCAAGACTGTCTTCTCCTGTGTGAGCTGTGAAGCAGCATGTGGTAAAACCCAGTTGACCTAATAACTAAGCTTTGGGGAAACCTGAAGCTGACTGTCCAGTTTGTGGTCCACAGTAAACTGAGCGCATGACCAGAGATCGTTGAAGAAGAAACAACTGAAAAACAAAACTGTTGCCTTTGAGATGTGGACATAAAAATAAACTATTTTGGAAACATAAAGAGACATGACATACTAGTAAAAACCATACTAAAGGGAATGATTGATTGATAGATTGGAACAACATCATTAGTGAATACCACTGTGTACTCTGATCTCTTTCTTACACAGGAAGATCTCAACTGCAGTGCACTCACTCTCTAGCACCAATGAAGGTCTCTGATGTCATTTTGAAGATGTTAAACATTTTTTGTAGGAATTTTATTGTAATCTTTCGATGAATTACGCATGGACAGTGGCTTTACAGCCTATTCTTATCGGTTTTGAACTGCAAATGTTTAATTGACTTGCTCAGCTTGAACATGGGATATGTGTTTGATCTTGTGTCTCAGATGGGACTAGGATCCTGATCTCACCTACATTGAGATCAAGGATCTCTGGAAAAAGATGTCAATCTTTTCATGCAGGGAACAAACCAAGTACCTTTAGAGCGATGATTTATTTGATTGCCTTTATTCTTCTTCTTCTTTGGTCTACAATGTGTGTTCTGTGACTGGCTTCTGCATCTAGCAAGTTGGGGTCAGTTAGTCTCTCTTAGGAAATACACAAAGAGAAAATTAGTAACCTGCTGACAACCTGTAGAACACACAAACCAACTTAGTAACCTGCTGACAACCTGTAGAACACACAAACCAACCTCACCACTCAGTGGTGTAGATCGGGAAACTTTGACCATGAGGTCCATTACTAACCGGATTCTGAGTCTCTTAGGAAGTTGGACCTGTCAGTTTATTTTTGTCTTTGACTTATGGAGGCAAACTGAAATAACTACATGCAGAAACCAGATTTGCTAGCTTACAGGTGTGTAAGTGCCTACCTAGCACAGTAAACTTGCACTCTAAGGCACAAATCAAATACAGACCACAAAGAGTGGTTTAACAAGTGGTTGATGTTGAGTGATCTTTCGTTTTCTCTTCGATTCCGATTGGAACATAGAGCTACATCTTATTAAATATTTATATATTATCTTGTGTTATATATATATATATATATATATATATATATATATATATATATATATATATATATATATAATATATATATTATCAATGCAGCATTCCTAAGGGAACATAGTGCTGATAATGTTCATAACACAATGGAAATTTTCATTGGGTTTCTGTAACAAAGTTATTGTATACATTTTGATTGTTAATTGTAACCCAACACCCGATAACGTTAGAGAATATTGTTCAATATGACACACATTTGTATAGATGAGTTAACGATAAGATTTTAGGAACATAAAACCTTCAGTTTATAATACTATATCTACTGAGTTATACTTTAGAATGGTATCAGATCGTGTTGGCTATAGAGAAAATTGTCGGAAATGACTTGCCATTTCTCTGTCCTTAAAAAAAACCTATTGTTACTGCCTGTAATACCGTTTTTTAGGGTAGTGTAGGACAGGAGAGACATGAGCCTGGTGAATTTAATAGCAGCATGGCTAGTGCAGTCACTGCAATACTGTTCAGGTTAGTATTTTTCTATGTCCCCTACAGAAAAAAACTCCTTGGCCTTACCGGCGATTGAACTTAGGTCTCCCAAATGTAAGCATGCTCTCTAATCCATTCTGCCAGATGCTTCTCTGTCCTTGCCACAGTAAAACTATGTTATATTTATTTCCATATTGATCCTAACATGATTATTATATATTTCTTACAGTCTACACAGTGACACACTTCACAGAAGATGGCAAACAAAGAACAGTGCTGACAGTACCTGGTTTCACATTGAGCACTATTGTGAAGAAGCTGCTACCTTCCACAACCTACCACTTCACAGTTCAAGCCCATTACCACCATGACAGCGGACCCCACTCTCCTGAAGTCAAGTACAGTATTCCTAAAGAGATACATTAAGACAGCACATAATTTAGAAGATATATGTCAGCGGGTCTCTGTGGTTAAGATGGGGGTCTGTGGTTAAAGCCTTTGCCTTGCGTTCTGAAGGTTGCAGGTTCAAATTCAGACCGCGTCGTTCTATTCATGGATGCATTTTTTCCAGAGACCCCTAGGATTGTTGCCATAGCTACGGAGTTCATGCATTGTACAATACTCTTGGCTTCCATTTCTGCAGAGAGAGACTGAGCCATATGGGGTAAAACCTTACAATATCTAAGTTTATGTTATTTTGAAACTTGTATGTTTTTAAAGCTATAAATTCATGTTGACAAGAGCTAATAGTATATTTGAGACCTCAGTTCATGTTAACTTGAGAACTAAGAACTATGAGATATGTTAATATGAGAAACTCATATTTTTTAAAGAGTATTCTTATCTCTAAGTTGATATTCGTGTAAGTATTTCTTTTGTCCTTCTCTGCTTTTTTGCTGCTAGGCGTAGCAGGTTTAACCGATGATCGGTATAAATGATATTTTTGAGATCTGCAAATTGATGTTAACAGTATAGATTTATATTTTTGAGATCTATAAATTGATGTTAACAGTATAGATTTATATTTTTGAGATATATAAATTGATGTTAATTAACAGTATAGATTTATATTTTTGAGATCTATAAATTGATGTTAACATTATAGATTTATATTTTTGAGATCTGTAAATTGATGTTAACAGTATAGATTTATATTTTTGAGATCTATAAATTGATGTTAACAGTATAGATTTATATTTTTGAGATCTGCAAATTCATGTTAACAGTAAAGATTTATATTTTTGAGATCTGTCATTGGCCTCTTTGTCTCAGGAGACAATAGGTGTTGCGTCACGTAGTATGTTCTGTGCTGAATCACAACGTTTCATGTGGCTGTAATGGCCTATTCTGGAGTGGCAATCCTTGCTACAGTTGCTGCAGGTAAAACTGGAGACTAGAGCCGATGCATGGGATGTTCTCTCTGCTCTCTGTGCTCTCTTTTGCCTCCACATGTGATGTTGTTTTTCTTCTTTCCTTTTTTTTTTTTTTTTTGAGATCTGTAAATTGATGTTAACAGGATAGATATGTATTTTGGAGATCTTTAGATTGTTTTACCTTGTTCAAAGTGGTACAGTGTTTTCACTGCAGTAATTTAACTTTTTTAAAAATAACAATATATGAAATGAACATGACAAAACAGACACATAATTCTGAGATTTATAAACTGTTGGTTGTTGACTGTATTGCTTAAACTTCTTTCTTTTCTCTAGTCCCATTTTGCCTCACAGCGTCAGGATAAGAAGAGACTTCTAGAACGGGTTTTTGATGCCGCTTCATAAACAGTGTTTTAACCCGCCTCTGTTATCTCTGAGGTCTACCTGTTGCATGGACAGCCTTTTGTCTTGTATCCACTGTATAGGAGTAGCATTGCTTTTTGAGGCACACTGTTTGTTGGTAATCTGCTTATGTGGCCAAACCATTTAATTTGTTGTTTCTTGATGAAGTTCAGTACTAATGTTGTACCCACTTTTCCCTGATGTCTTCATTTCTCAACCAGTTTCTTCTTAGAGAGAATATTTCTTATTGTGTATTGGTTTCTAGAACTTACCTGATGCCCAGTCCATGTCAGCTGCAACCAGCTAATGGTATACTAGAGCAAGAAGTCTCTGTGTTATGTTCACAACAGTCTTAGTGTTGTGTGTTGCAAGACCCAATTTGTGTATCAATGTAGCTTGGCCGTTGTGATGCTTGTATGAGATAACAATCAAACGGTATATCTCTCAGCGAGTTAATGTTTGAAAAGAATACTTAGTATACATATATACACTTAACTATGACTGATGGCTGTTATATTCTCTTTATACATCTGATATTCTCTCTTCTTCTTCTTCTTTGCGTTCGTTCTTTACGGCCAATTTTAATCACTCTTTGTGATATGTTTGATCTTTGCCAAGAACGTGTATCGTTGCACATTGCTTTGGCAGGCCCTAAACGTATAGACTTCTACACGTTTAGGACATGTGCATCTGATTTCAGCCAAACCTCCTTAGTCGCCTCTTCCGACATGTGTGGCAGGTAACAGTGGTTCTATTCTTTACACCACAAATTTGGGCCCGGTAACCAATCGGGCGTGATATTCTCTATATATGGTTGATAAACTATACATATAACTGATATTCTCTATATATGGTTGATAAACTATACATATAACTGATATTCTCTGCAAATGGTTGATAAACTATACATATAACTGATATTCTCTATATATGGTTGATAAACTATACATATAACTGATATTCTCTGCATATGGTTGATAAACTATACATATATCTGATATTCTCTATATATAATGCGGTACGCTCTCATTTATGTGACATGGGCAAGTCTCAGACACTGGACGAGTTAGAGAACTAGGTGTTAAGTTTGGACATGCCAGACAGTGTTGTCTTCGTAGTAGAGAGAGAAGATATACTAATCAACTTCTTGTGGGTACGGTGAGCAAATGGACTTTGGGATTGCTGCTGCAGAGGAGGACAGAGCACGGATAGGAATGCCCAACGTGCCATGTCGATCGCATAACATATGGTTGATAAGCTATACATATAACTGATATTCTCTATACATGGTTGATAAACTATATATTTATGGTAAATATTCTCTTTACGTGGTTGATAAACTTTACATATATATATTTATAGCTAACATCGAGGAGCGTCTGGTCGAGATTAGAGCGCGGCTCCCAAGCGGGAGACCCGTGTTCAATCCATGGTAAGGCCAAGGATTTTTTAATGTTGTGGGCATTAAAGAAAAATTATAACCTGAACAGCTTCGCGACGACTGCACTAGCCCTTAAATTCCTCAGGCTCTCGTCCAACACCACCCTAAAAAGCAGTACTACAGGCAGTAACGAGTTTTTTAATTTTTGTTTTTTAAAACTGACATGTGTACCTGTAATTTGTGTATTAAAAATAAATATTTCTTTGTGTGCGATCCTTCAACTGTTGTCTGTAGATTTCACACAATAATGAATTAAAACAAAAATTAAGTTTTTTATTGCTTTATTCATTCCCGGGTAGTTAAAGTGAGTCAGTCTTGTAAATATTGCAGATAATCAGTGTAACAGACAGTCCTAATTTTTGTTTCTTTTCCACCATTTACTTCTTTATAGAAGTGTGTGGTGGTGGGGATGTAGTGATCTTGTTCTAAGGCACTTTGTAAGCTGTTATTCATTTTATTAAGGTAGGATTCGGTAGTGTGGGGATAAAGAAGCTATTTTCGTTGTTTTCATGTTAATGTAAAATTTGTATAACCATTTTGAAAGATTATGACTTAGAATGGTATTAAAAAAATTAGTAAAAAAAAAATGTAAAAGCGTTGCCATGGAAACAATACAAAATGACACTAAAAACAAAATTTCAAATCCCTAAGGCTTTGAATCTAATGAATGTAAATGAATTTTGTTTTCACTCTAAGGTGCGCAATTGTAATATCTAAAATATTACACACGATGTTTAGGATATATTAAATATTTAATTTAAAAATAATTTTTAGGTAAAAATTTGGTCAAAAATAGCTGTGTTTTTGGGGTGTGTTTACCAAAATTCATAAAAATGTAATATTTAATATATCCTAAAAATCATGTGTAATTTTTTAGATATTACAATTGCTCACCTTAGAGTGAAAACAGAATTCATTTATATTCATTACTTTCAGGGCCTTAGGGATTAAAAATTTTGTGTTTGGCGGTCATTTTTATTGTTTCCATGGCAACGCGTTGACATATTTTTAAAACTAAACTTTTTCTACTCTTTTAAGTCATAATATCTCAAAATTGTAATACAAATTCTACATTAATATGAAAGCAACGAAAAAGTTTCCAGACCAGAATCCCCCCCATGATGTTGTTGCTTTATCTTTTGCATGGTCTCCTCTTGCTCTGTACTCGTTATACTTTTTCTGTGTGGCTCTCTGTAGTAGATGATACCAAGGCATTCTTGTCAGGTGTCCAAACCATTTGTTCTTTTATGAATTGCATGACTGGTTTCACATCCAGTCTTCTAATTTCTCCATTTCTAATTTTATCTCTTATTTTCACACCTGCAGCTCTTCTTTTCTTTATATCAATTTGCAGTAGCTTATATAGTTATTTATACACTATAACTAAGACTAATGAAACAAAAATATGTTTAGTGATGAAAGTGGGCGTAAGCTTTTTTTTTCATGGAAAACAATTTAGATTAGATCAACTCTTTGTGAAGTTAGCTAACTGCCATCAGACCTTCCATCTACTTGTTTAACCCTTAGAGCCCGGGCTCCCGATATTTCGGGATTGAATGTAAGCGCTCCATACCCAGAGCTCCCGATATATTGGTTTCAGCATATTTTTCACTATTTTTCGGTATTTTAAAATAAATTGTTTACAAATGAGACTTAAAACACAACCCATGTGTTCTACATCATTTTACGAGATGGCGGATGCTGTTGTGTGATTTTATTGTACTGCTAAGGTAATAAGTTAAGTATTTAATCTTCATATCTTCATATACGGGAGTATTCGTGGCCGTGCCCACATATTAAATTAAATAAATTTTAAAGTTTAGTATTCTTCAAATATATAATAAGCAGGAAAAACGGAGATGATGGGGTAAATCAATAACAAATTATAGAGCTCTTAAAAATGCTAAATTATCGTGTTTTAATATAACTCTGATGTGTACTGTTTTTGTCTAGGAGCTTCGGGGAAGAGATTTTTAAGGTACAGGTGGCCAGGGTTCAAAGGGTTAAGTGTACATCTGATCTAATCAAGAAATGGAAGGTATCAAATTATGTAAATAGTGCACATACAAAAATGATGTTTGTTTTCAGTTTCATTAGTTTGGTATTCAGTTTGATGAAATTTTTTAATTTCTTAAATGTTTTCAAATTGTGCCAACATTAAGTTTTATTGTTTGGCTGTTCAGAAATTTAACATTCAGCATTGAAATAGTAATAAAATCTATAGTGCGTTTCAAATCTCATGCCCCTGTTTGAACAGCTGTAAGTTCAAAGCCCTTGAACGTAAATAGGTGATATTTTGCATGTGCTCTATTAATTGTCATGACATTGCAAGGAAATAATTGCAATGGAAACAAACAGCAGGTTTTCACTTTAGTCTATATGTGGTATACAAAAAACATCAGACATGAATTAGACATACATTTGAAATGCTTACAGTAGCTTTATTGTTGTTATTGGTGCTCAATTTAAAAAACCCCAATTTCCACATATTTTTTTGTGTTTTCCGGTTATTTATCAGAAGATTTAAAGTGTTTACTTAAAGTGTTAAATGGACAAGTTATGTTTGGTCAAAATCTACATTATGGAGAGCTGTTGGGGTGGGGGGCAGCAGGCTTTACATTTAGAAAATAAACCAGTGGAAGAAACATTATCTGTGAGAAACCACATCTAGTTGTTATGGGAAGCCTATATTTACGTGAAGTTAGAGAAATGAGTCCACAAAACTATGACATTATGTATTTAGATGAAACATAGATTAATGCTCACCACACCAATGAAAAGAATGACAGTCAGCAGATGGAACGAGTAAGAGATTAGTACCAAGTGGCAAAGGGCAGCATTTAATAATTGCATATGCAGGCAGTAGACAAAATGGGCTGTTGAACAATGTTGAACTCTTATTTGTTTCGAAAACAACCGATAACCGGGACTATCACACAAAAATGAACGGCCACATCTTTAGAGAGTGGATTGAGAAAACTATACTTTTGACATTAGATAGACCCTCTTGTCTGATAATGGACAATGCATCATACCACAATGTAGTGGCACAAGAAGACAAAGTTCCGACGTCGTCTAGTAAAAACAGATGCAATACAGATTTTTGCATGAGATTGGCATCAATGTACACATCTGGTCCTTTTCAAGACCATCACAATAATTCTGACCCGTTAACATGACAAATGTATCGAAATGAAGGTACAAGTTGAAGTAAAATAATTTCTTTTTATGTGATTTCCACTCTTGCAAAAAATGTGGATACACCTATGACTTATCAGAAGTGTTAAATTTGTTATATTTGTTATATTGCTGTAAATTCTATTTTGTGTTACCAAAATAATTATTAGGTAGTCAAAGATCAAAGAAAATTGCATCTTCAATAAAACGGCAGTACCTACATAAATTTTAATTATAATTCATAATGTCATTGAAAATCGAACACCACTTGCAAAATTATGTTGTATTTCATGCAAGGGTTATTGAGATATTAGAAGTTTGAGGGCACAAAATTTGAAACGCACTAGATTTACATTTTGTACTATAACTAAGAATCTACTGAACAGAAATTTGTGTCCCACTCTGTAGAAATTAGATAGTGTCTTTGTGAGCCTAGTATCAAGTAGCATGTCCCTTGCGGAATGTCACTTTCATCACAGCCACCTAAAAAAACTCAATGTCTCTAGCAAGTTCTCCCGCATCATGTTCAAGGTTTCTTTGATGTCCGCTGCCACTTTCATCTTGGTCATCCCCTGCCTTCCATTACCATTCTCTCCAAACCACTGTGATGTTGAACATGACCAAAATATTTTATCTTCCAGGACATGATGTTATTTATGAACCAATACTCCTCGATATGCAGGTCTTGTAAGATATCTTTGTTTTGTTCTCTTCTCCATCTAGGATATTCTATGAACTTTTCTGTAACACCTTGTTTCAAAAGCTTCTATTTTGTTCTATAATGTTTGTGTCATGGTCCACAATTCACATCCATGTTGCCACAGGAAATATGCATGTTCTCAGGAGTCCTACTTCTTTGTTTGTGTCATGCTGCTACCCTCTGGAGTGCCATGGCTAGTCTTCTTCTAACTTCTTTCGTACAATCTCCATTGTTGTTAATTATAAGATATCAAGATATTCAAAATATGTGACTATATAAATAGCTAGAATTACAGTTATTTATTACATACTTTGGGGATCTCTGTGGCTAAATCCATGCCTTGCAAATCAAAAGTTTGAATCTGGACAATTCTGTTCACAAATGCATTTTTTTTCTAGAGACCCCTAGGATTGTTGCCGGAGCTATGGAGTTTGTGTTTTGTGGAGTACTCTCAGCAGGTGGCATGCCATTTCTGCGAAGAGGGGCCAAGCCATATGGGGTAAAACCCGGTGCAATGAAGTCAATCCTTCGGTTTTAAAACCACCTTTTATTACATACTTTTCTATCAACTTCTACATATTACCATTCCTACATTTTTTTTCTATTAATTTTCCACAATGTACAACTCAACACCATTTTGTGTTGTGTATTTAAAAACTGTTTTATAGGGCAAAATTCATATTTTTGATACAAACACGAGCATCAAAGAATGTTATCAAAGTTAGACTTATGTTATCACTCTGTAAGTAAGAAAATATTTACAAACTGAAAATGGTTGTAAATCTGTATGTCCGAATGATAACTTGTTTACGAATTTTTCTAGTGATAATTGATTTCATATGTTGGTTGCAGTGATCAAAATCCAGGCAGTAGGACAGCATTCAGAATGAAAACTTGACACTGAAATAATTACAAATAAAAGAAGGAAGATTTGAGAATCCATAAATATTTACACAATAGAAGGAAGACTTCAACTGGAGACTGATATTTAAAGGATAGGCAAGATATGGAAAGAATTGGAAGGGATGGCAAGAGAGAGGAATGGCTGGAAGAAGTTTGTTGAAGACCTGTGCTCCGATGGGAGTTGAAGTAGAAAGACTTGACAATAGATAAACACTTATACAAGCGATGAAAAATAAAACATCAATCTGTGTTCAAGGTGATTGTATCTTCTTCTTCGATCACTCCATATCGACCACTTGTCAACCACTCTGTGTGCTATGTATGTGATCTGAGTCTACGAGCGATTGTACGTTGTGCCAGTTATGTGCCTACAAGTAGGCCAGCACATCTAATTTCTACACTGCTTTTTTATTTACTAGGGTAGCATCCCTAGGGCCTACACCAGTCGCCTCTTACGACATGCATTGTGGGTTGCAGTGGTACTATTCCTCGATTCCCTTGCGGGCCCTGGTACCACACGGGCGGTTAATTGTATAAAAGAATCCTTGGGTGTTGAGAAATTGATAAGAATAGGCTGTAAAACTGCTGCCCGGATCAAATTAATTAAAATAAAATTCCTACAAATTGTCATCCGAGACCCTTGCCAGAGATATGGAGTTTGTGGACTTTCGTTGATCATCTTCCAGTGTAACAAAAAGATTAAAGTACCAATGGTTATTCATTCATCAAAGTGCAATGCTGATGGCCATATCAATCAATCAAAACTAACTATAATATATATATATAAAAGCTAAAAATCAAACAATGTTGTATGCTCTAATTGTTGCACAGAAAAAAAAGGGTTGAAACGGTATGACAAAGTTACTAATGAGGAGCTCATGGAAAGAGGCAAACAACTTACTTTTTCCTCTCCGCCCTCCACTTTCTGTTCATTTTCTTGACTTCCTGGGATAGGCCAGCATCCTTTAGTTCCTCAAGAAGACTTTGTCTCCAGGTCTGTTTAGGATGTCCCCTTTACAGTTTTCCTAGAGAGGTTCCACTCAAGTACTTGTCTAGTGACACTCGACTGTGTTTTCACAGGGTGTTCCCGACCCACCGCTGTTTTCCCCTCCTGACATGGGTCATGATTGGTTCCTGTTCTATTCTTATCCACAGCCATGTGTTTGCCACTCTGTCATACCATCTCAGTCTGAGGATCCACCAAAGGTATTTGTGGATAAAGGAAGGTCTGAATCTTATTTGTATTTAACTTGGTGACACCACAAACACCAGTCAATTAATTAAGAACAAAATGGGGCAGACATTGAATAGGGCATAGATTAAGAAAACTAGCAAATAGTATAGCAAAGGAAAGTCTTGTTTTGGAACCAACAGGGAAAGAGATATAGAGAAACCCCAAAAGGGAAGAGAGCTGGAAATGAATAATGGGATGATACATGGGAAAAACTGGAAAGGATGCCCTGGGATAGAAACGAAGGATAAATGTTTGTTGAGGACCACCTGTGCTCTAGAGGGAGCCGATTGGATTATTTTTTATTAAACTGTTATATTTACATAATGTTATAATCTGCTTTTTGGGGTGGATAGTTCACATAATATATTGGTTTTATTCCTTAATTTCATGAAAAATTTTGAATGCTTAGTGTTTTAATTTCAAATGGATGTTTTTTTATGATTGTCATTTTAGAGAAAAATTTGTGATTTTAGTTCTTTTTGTAGGCTTCCAGAATAAATAGAAATAGATCCAACTCTCTACTACCAATATCTTCATCTTATTATTCTTGTTCTTCTGTGTTCACATTGGAACATAGACCTGCATCTTATCACTAACATTTATATTGGTGGTCTCTGTGTGAAGTCGGTTTAATGTCATACTGAAGGTTGTGTGTTTGAATCTGGACCGAAACACAGGTACAATTTTTTCATGCGATCCCTAGGATTGTTGCCAGATTCGGCATGCCATCTCTGCAGACAGGGACGGAGCCCTATGGGGAAACCCGATGCAATGAAGTCAATCCCTCACCTTTGGACTAACATTTATATTAGTTTCTAAATTTAGCATTTATGATTTTAAATGGTGGTGAAATTGTTCCTAACACTATGTCAGTTTTAAATTGTAGTTTCCAGTTGATGCTTCGGAAGGTCCTAAATGGCAGGTTGCTGTGTGGATGTTGAAGTTTCTAACCTCCAGAGGCATACTTAGATATACTTACCTGGGCATGTGGGTGTTTGCGGCTATGAGAGAGTGGACAGGCTTGCATCAACAGCATTGATTGTCTGGGAGTTAAGGATGAATACGGTTGATATTCTTCGGTCTCTTCAAGACTGCCTTTTGTATGAAGACACATATACTACTGCCTTGTAGTTCGATTGGGGACAATCAAAGCCTAGCGGAGCAAACCATACACAAAACTGGACGGCAGGCAAACAGAGTAGTAAAAAAAAGACTGGCAACCCTGGCAGATGACGCTCAACATCCCGGGAGGGAACGTTGTCTAAGGGTAGCTAACCTAAAAGGAAATTTCAACCTGCTGCCTTGCAGATCGGCTGGGGACAGGCCAAGGCTGATGGAGAGCGAACTGAGTAAACGCTGGCTAAAACCGGACACTTCGCAGAAGGATAAGCAGCAGAGCTCCAAATGGTGCTAAAGATGTGACAAAACACACCCATACTGAAGCTGCATGAATCAGATTTCCACATGAATAAGAGAATTCATGGAGAATCTGGTACATCAGTCAAAGCGGTGATTGCGAGAGGATGAAAATACTAAAATAGATGTTGGATTGATTTAGCGATTTAAGGAGTTACCCATTGTACAAGTAGATCTGGATGCTTGAGAGACAGAGGAGTGTGTTTAACTAGCGAGTCACAAGAACAATCATTATGCACACATTTCAACAACTTTTGGGGAAGATCGAGCACCTATGTATCTGCCAGGAGTGTAGTGCCGTCGGCTCAGTAACCAATAACTTTAATATCTTAGATTTATAATTAACTAAAAGAAATCATGAGACTCTCTGCTTCGGATTTCCGAGTCTTTTGGCTTCAATGCTGCAGATATAACCAGTCTCCCTTCATCATTGTTCTTAGACTTCTCTTCCCAATTGCTCACTCCTAGTATTTCTAGGTCTACTTCAATGTTATCTCTCCCATGTTTTCTTGGTCTGTCTCATGATCTCTTCCCCATCGTATTTTTTTTAATAGCCAATGTCTGGCTCAATAACTGTTGTTGGGAAAGACAGGGATGCAATTGCCGGTGAGGTACAGAGGAACTTTGACCGCATCACAGACTGGTGTGATGTCTCCGGTGCACTAGTCAACCCTACCAAAGCAGCAGTGACATGGTTCTCACTCAATAATCACACTGTTAACGCATGTACGCCTAGTGTGAAACTTCGCGGTAGTGTTTTGCCCGTAGATAAATCAATGAAATATTTGGGTGTGACATTTGACCGCAGCCTGTGTTTCCGGGAACATGTTGAGTATGTCATTGTCAAGGCATGCAAAGGTTTGGCGGCAATGAGAGTCATGGCGGCTGTTAACATCGAGCAACGACTGCTTGTCATCCTGTATCAGACACTGGTCCTCTCCACCATTGAATATGCAATGGCCACCCTCACTGTCAGCAAAACGCAAATCGAAAGACTGGAGAGAATACAGAACGAAGCTATACGCATCATCCTCGGTTGCACAAGGGATACACCCTGTGTGGCGATGAGGTTTCTCCTGGGTTTTCCGACCATGGAGTATTGACTCAAGATAGCTAGAGCACGTGCCTATCTCAAAATAAGTGCCAAAAGGATCACCCATTGCATGAACAGCTCAGCACCAGTGGTGGAAATCGGCTAAAGCGGGCAAGTCATGGGTTGGCCGTGCGCAGATACTGTTCAGCTGGTATGCGGGCTCAATAATATTGACCATGGGGAAGAATGGATACCGATGCCTCCAATATACTGGAACACCTTTTCAACCATCATTAAATTTGACAAAGGTTGCAGAGAAGGAAATCCGGTGGCGTTGAATGCAGACGTCAAAGCCATTATCGATGAAAACTGCAATGCAGGCACGTCGTGATTTACCGGATGGATCGGTAGTTCGTCACGAAAAGTCTGCATGGGCCTTCTCTGCAAGCTCATGTGGCAGAATGGTCAAGGAAGCCAGTGGTGCATTTAGTATGACAACAAGCAGCATGACAATGGAGGTACTGGCGGTGACCAATGCACTACTCTGGCTAGAGTCACAAAACTACACTCATGCGTGCATTCTGAGTGACTCATTGAGTATGATCCGAAGGTGGAGGCCGGTTCGATGCGCAGGCAATGGACTGAATCACTGCAGGCGTCAACAATTTGTAGAATTACTCTTGTCTTTGTTCCGGGTCACATGGGTGTCGTTGGCATTGAGAGAGCAGACAGACTGGCTGGCTCTGCCGCTATATCAGAGGGCCAGCCCATGGACAGAGCTGACATCGTGAACGCCCTTATAGAGCGTGGCCGCAGAGAAGATCTTCATCTCAACCAATCCACGGCAACTACTAGATTGCGAGAACTGGGTTTGAAGATTGGTGTGGCAAGAAAAGAGCGGTACAACAGGTATACGAGTCGGCTCATCAATCAAGATAGAACTGGTACGGTCAGTCGCTGGACGATGTTGGAGATATTGCGAAGGAGATCGGATCACCTATGGACATGTCCGGAGTGCAAAGAAGATATTCCAAACTGAAACTGAAACTGTTGTATTCCCCATTGTCTGAGACATCAAAATATACGACTGTAGAAACATAACATCAAGCTAGGCAAAACTAGGACGGACATCTGCTAGACCAAATAAAGAGCATCTATAACCAGCTATAGGGATAATCAGTCATGTAAAAAATTAAAGAACCTATTTTCATACTATGAGGTATATTGGGCAATCATCATCATCTATCATCATCAAGGTTCGTATCCTTTATATGACGCTCTCTTTGCAGCGCATCTGAAATTCACTGTCTCTAGCCAGTTCACCCACTTCGTTGATGGTCATGTTCATGGTTTCTTTAATATCTTGTAGCCATCTTCTTCTTAGTCTGCCTCTGTGTCCTGGGACCCTGCCCTCTAGTATTATTCTTTCCAAGCCAGTGTGACGCTTGATGTGATCAAAGTATGTAATTTTTCTGTATAGTTTATCAGCAAATTATCTTTAACATTCAGTTCTTTCAGGACATCAGTGTTCTTTATTTTTTTTCTGTCCATGGTATTTGTAGGATCTTTCTGTAGCATTTAGTTTCGAAGAACTAGATTTTCATTCTTTTTTTGTGTGAAATGGTCCATGATTCACAACCATAAGTAGCCACTTGAAAAATGCATGTTCTCAATATTTTTAATTTTAATATTTTGCTGGTGCTTTGCCACATGTTCTTCATTGTGTTTAACTTCTTGATTGCTGTTGCCAATCTCCTTGAGATCTCTTTGGGCAATAGTGTTAAAATTTCACTATATTTTTTTCCAATTGGCTCTCTGTTGTAGACGATATTTTGACATTCTTGTCAGGCGACCAAACCATTTAACCTGTTATTTTATGAATTCAATAATTGGTTTCATCCGTGATCTTTGAATTTCTTCATTTTTATCTATCCGTGTCATTCATGCAGCGACATCTCATTTATGTTGACCAGGGAAGGAGAGATTATGCAAAGCAGAGGTAGATGATGTTGGATGGTCTGATATCATGGTTTGACAAGAGATTGGTGTCAGAACTGATAAACTTCAGGAGGAAGAACGTTGTGATCGCCTACAACGGCATGACACTTGGCTGATTGATAAACTCATTTGGGTACATCCAGGTGAGCTTCGATCAAATTATTTGAACGATTAATCAGAAAGATTTTACTCATCAGAAACATGTATCATTGCAATAACATTTGAATTGTCATTCTTTTAATTTTACTGGAGTTCCTTTCCTTGTTATCATTCTTGCTTTTAATAATTTTAGAGCATGGCAGCGCGGTTAATACCTTGCATTTAAGCGCTGAATGTTTGTATGGTCAAATATCGGACATCGAAATTAACTGTGGTGTGGGGGAAAATAATACCAGTTTAAACAGACATTTTTTCGACAAATTTTCACTGTCCTTAAAAATTATATAGTGGATCCTTGCCTGTGCTAAAGAATTTGTGCTCTGCAGTTAAATATCATCCTGCTTAAGAATTATATCAGATCACATAGCTATTCACCAAATTGCAATGGTGATGGCCGAATCAACCAAATGTCGATTAAACCGATTGCCTTTGTAACGGTTAAAATACCACAGACAAAGAACCTATATAATTGTCATAACGCATATTTATTTGTAAGGGAAGACAAGTAATTATTTACTAAATGCACTTCTTGTGATATCAAAAAATATTTTTGCTTTATTGACAAATTCATTGCAAGATATACTTGAAGATCCAGCATACATGGAGATATATACCTTATAATTTAATGATTATTTTTTGTTGGTGCCCACTGAAATGTACGTTTTGGTGGCTTATCATCAAGCCAAAGATGTTGATTGGATAGCAAATATTTGTGATGTAAAACTGGCTACGACTTCCATTTGCTTAGTGATGGAATGATGGATCACTTAAATTAGACAAAGTTCACGGAGAATGCAGGCTAGTAAACTATCTCAAATTAGCTACACCTGGTCAGTAATGGCAGGACAAGGCTGTAACCGTGCCATCAGATCTATCAGTAAACACCAATTTTTGTAGGCTTGTTGACAAAATGGTATGCAGACTAACATTCTTGGTTTATCTCATAGAGGATGTACTGTTAAAATTCCGAGAAAGATTGGACCAAGTTTTGTGGTCAATTGTTAAATCTTACACTTGTTGCTGGAAATTTGTTCATAGTGCTTCCTGTATCAGGGAATATTTATATTCATCTGATTATAACCGGGACTGACATTTCTACCATTGGTTTACACAAACATTACAGAAGTAGAACTCATCGGAGTAGCCAATGAATCGACCTTGATCTCCAAGAAGACAAAACCTGTTGCACACGTTACAGGCAATCTGAGAAATGACAACACAACCTCAGGCTGATAAAACTACTGCACTGTTGGTATGTGCAGATTAAATGTTACGAGATGCCATACTAGAATAATGAAGAGAGTATGGTATCTCTACTCGTCTGCTTGCTGGCTTACAGGCCGGTCACCAGACGCATTTGCAGCAGATGAAGATCTCTGGTTGAGGAAAGGGAATCTGCTGAAAACACTCTGGACCATCCAGGTAAAGCCCATGTTTAGAGCATTCTGTGGATGCAATATTGGAAAATTATTTCAAACACTGCTTCTTCCACTTCTTAATTTGCTATTACAATGAATTTAACTTAATCTAACAATACTGGAATGCAAATATCATGGAGGAATTTCCATGTAAGCTGAATATTATTGTGAGACAGATTAGTGTAATCAGGGGTACAAGGAGGTTGTAGATTCAGTCTCACACTCGACATTCTACAATTTAGGACAGGATTTGGCCCTTCTACCTCATGCACACTCTGGACTAAAAATGTAAAGTGACAAGGGTCTTCACAACCTAAGGTCTGAAAAGACTACAGAGCCTTTATTCTTCTTCGAACGCTCCATATCGCCCACTTGTCAACCACTCTGTGTGATTTGTATGTGATCTGAGCCTAAGAGTGATTGTATGCTGTGACAGTTATGCGCCTATAAGTAGGCCAGCACATCCGATTTCTGCGATTCTTTTTATTTACTAGGGTAGTATCCCTAGGGCCTACATCAGTCGCCTCTTGAGACATGTAATGGTACTATTATTTGCCTCATTTGTAGGCCCCGGCACCACATGGGCGGAGCATTTATTCTATTATTACTATATATAAAGGAAAAATGAAAATTGTTTATCCTTTACAGGACGACACCATCAACCATAGGAAACCAGTTGTCGATTTTCTTGACACCACTTATATGTTCTGTAGTTTGCCATTGTTTTCTGAATGGAGAGGACTTTTTACAGCTTGTTAAAGTCCACTGGAACACATTTTCTTCTAAACTGCCTGTCGATCGAGCTCACTGCTGTTAATTTTCACTAAGCCACAGACGCCCACTATATATATATAAAGCTAGTTACACAGTAAACGTATAACACTGACTAATTACTTTTTTGTAACACAACAATAGAGTGTCACTGTGCTGACAAGTTAGTATTTGCTGTTACCATGTGAGGCAGAAAGTGCACTGACTACAACAAAAGTACAGGGCGACGACGTTCTATTGTGTTCCGGAACGAATGAGCCGATGTGTACATCTACATCATATGTGTATCTCTTTCCATACCAGGAATATTACTGGGTTCAGACTGCAATTGTTTTGTGGCACCAAAATTGTATCACACACAGGTTTTATGTTTACATACTTGCATTTTGTATCACATTATTATTATATGTCAAAGTAAGCAATATCAGCTTTCAAAAGTCTAAATACAATATAAAATTGTGTTACACCTGTGTAGAGCCAGGGCACACAACGGAAGCAAAAAATAGCACCACTGCGACCTACAAGGCATGTCGCAAAAGGCGACTGATGTAGGACCTAGGGAAGCTGCCCTAGTAAACAAAAAGTGTTGCATAAATCGGATGTGCTGACCTACTTGTAGGCGCATAACTCAATAACTGGCACAATGTACAATCACTCTAAGACTCCGATCATATAGTATCACATAGAGTAGTCATGGAGTGTTCGAAGAAACTGCATTATATTGTTTTAAAAGTAAATTACGAATTTTCCCACATGTATCAGTTCTAACAAATACCAGCGAGAGTTGGAGAATGACTAAAGATATAAAAAGTAAGTTGAATGCATTTGAAAAATAATAAGGATAACATGGAATGAATTCAAGAGAGGTGATAAAATCGGAAAAATGTCTGGTCAACCACCAGTAACAACTGTTATAAGAAGAGAAGATGGGAGATATAATGTTGGGCATACCTTGAGAAGAAATGATCAAAGAATACAAAAGCAGGAATTGAAGTCAAAGGGTTCAAGAAAAAAAAGACACTAGGGAAACTGAAGCAACCTTTACTAAGAGAGGTGAGAAATACGGAGTTCCATGCACGAATTGCATTTTTTTAAAAATGGATTCCAACTTACCTCAATGGTAAGTTGACTTTTGTTAGTTATAATTCAATTTGAATGCTCATAACATTAGCACAAGGAAGTCAATATTATAACTAAATAATGAACAACTTCTTCAGTACGACAGCTGAACGATTTCACCAGTCCAATGAAACCCACTAGTACAAGCACTTATAATGCATTATATCACAACAAATTATAGCAATATTATTATAATTACATTTAATGTACAGTTTCCATTTCCTTGACTACATTATGTAGTGTGGTACATGTAGAAGCAACTCTTTGGACAAAGGTGGGGCCTAGAGGAGCATCCAGTGCAAAAATAACTTGAACGCCTTCTGTGCCCTAATGTTTTACAGTACACACACTGAACTTTCCCTCCATCAAAATTAATAAGGTGCTTGTTTCCTGTCGCGCTCAATAGCTGAGTCCTCTTGCCATTTTCCAGGACTTGAAGTGGAAATATCATGGGGGATGATATTGGCTGCCATAGCACACATCTGCTCAATAAGTTGTGATTTGAATTGAAGGAAGGACATTTTTGTTGTATTGTCCTGGCCAGACAAGATCAGAAGGATGTGGGCATTCACCTGCATAGCCTCAACACTCCAAGCAAACAGCTTCTGACCCCATTTCGCTGTTTTCTGGTTGTGTGGGGAGTAATATGAGATCATTTGATCTCTACAATCCCAACAGTTCATATTCAGGTTGTAGTTGTGGATGACAGCAGTTTGGTGACAGAACATACACCTTCCATCACATCCACATCGACCACGTCACAGTTGGTGGAAACCAAGACGTATGGTTTCTTAGCCTTCTGGTTTCGCCATGCCAAGCAGATAATATCTTTTTCTTTGTGGTGTAAGTATCGCTTTACTTGGTGATCCAGTATTAAGTTCTTGCGCAGTAGAGGGAAATCACAGCGACTAATGTCGAGTGAACCTGTATAATAGTGTTTGTGTGTAGTGAGGTAGTCAATGAGTGTTGCTGAAGTGCAGAATTTGTCCGCATATAAGTGGTGCCCTTTTTCTGTGAGTGGTTCCATGAATGTGCTAACTACTTGGACAACACGTGAGCTTTTATGGTCCAGTTTAGGAACATATAAGGTATTTCTGCCAAAGTATGTAACTGTGTTGTAAATGTAGCCTGAGGCAGAGTGACATAGTCCAAACGTTTTAATGTGATTTTTTGGTTTTGATGTGTTGTACTGTTTGTGAACGAATCTACCCTTCAACCCGATCACAATCTCGCGGATGGTGATGTTTTGCCAAGGGTAGAAGGCCGCCTGGAACCGAGCCAGCAGAAGATTGACGAATGGCTCTGTCTTGGCTTTTCCCCTCCACATTCGGCTCACATACGTGTAACATAGTGTGAAAGAGTAGTTGAAATTCTTGTCTGGAGAACATCTGAGAATACCAGGGTGTGTGCAATGGCTCCCATGTTGACCAATAATCTGATATGCTGGGACGGTGACTTGTGCTGATAGCAATTATCACAGCAAAAAATGTATAAACTTCATATCGACCTATAGGTGACCATGATGAAAATGTTGTGGTCTTTGTTATAGGTGTTCTCTTTATCACCTGCAGTGCTGCATACTTATTTATTTCTGTCACAAGATGGTCCAGGACAACATCATCTAAGAAAAATGACATATAATCAAGTGGGGTTGCTGTCTCTCCCAAATACACTTCAGGGCCACTGTGACTATCACAAAACTGAAAGCAGTTGTTTGTGTGACCAGCATCTGTACCCACCCAACCTTCATTTGCAGCTGTATTTTGTATCGGTCGCCCAGTGTGAGTGTCAGTGGCCGCATTTTCGCTACAATTGGCATCTTCATCGCATGGCCCTGGAATATTCTTCTTGCTTTCTTTGGTGCAGGAAGGTCTGGACAATTTTGCAGGTGTTGGTCTATCTTCAAACTCGCTCGAATCAGAACTTGTATTCCAGTCACTACTATCACTACTATTACTATCAGTATCACTTAATTCACTGGAACTGTTATTGTCATCTTCCGAACTCGAAAAGGATTGAAATAACTCAGTTTGATCAACATTGGTGTCAACATCAACTGAAATACTCTTTGCGGGTCTACCACTGGCTTTAGCATTAATATTTGAAGTCGTCATGTTAGGAAAAAAATTGCGGCTAAAGTTAGTTTGGTTTTGAGGTGCGGAAACAAGTTTAAGGCTCGGAAACTAAATTCAACTTTGAATCACCTCGTTTTAGTAATCTATATTGAAACGAAAAATAATTTTAGTTTTTTACTTTACTATTTATAGTTACAATAAAAACTTGGAAGGTTTAATCAATCAATCAAGTGCCGTGCATGCCGGCGTAGGCGATCATGTCTCTCCACAACTCTCTTTGCTTGGTGCATGTAATCATTTCTGACGTCGATATTTTGTCAAATCATGATGTCAGGCCATCCAACATCTTCTCCCTCTGTCTTCCACGATCTCTCCTTCCCTGAATTTTACCTGTAGTCACCAAATGTTCTAAACCTTCTCTTCGCACTATATGCCCAAAGAACCTTGATTGTCGGATTCTTATTCTTTTGATAAGGTTTCTTTGTGGTTAACGGTTAGATTGACACAAATATATAAATATAATTTATTCCCCTGCTCTTAAAACTCCTTACTCTCATTCCGCAAATATATAAATGACCTTAGCGCTTAATGTCATGGAAATAGGTATATAATATCATACTTATAGTTCACGCAACAAAGAAATAATACATGGACAAAATGAGATTTCAAAGATGTAAAACACAGTTCATATAGAGATTTTGACTGCAAAGGAGAAACCAAAACAATTAAATTATGCTAAGCATTGTCAAAAAAACATCAGTTTTTAAGCCTAAGTAAAATATGGAATTCCATGTTACATAGTTTCAAAAGAAAGTTGCGAATTTTTATTTTCACTGTTGTCTCCATCCTAACATATGCAGGCGAGAGTTGAAAACTTACTAGAAATGCATTGGAAAATAGATGTCTGCGTGGAAAAAAAAAATTAACATAAAATGGGACAAATTCAGGAGAGGTGGTACAATCAGAAAAATGTCTGATCAACCACTAGTATCAAATGTTATAAGAAAGAAAAAGTGGACTTATATTTAATGAATTTTAATGAAGTCAGCATTGAAGTGGGAGGTAAATTGTTCAAGAAAGAAATGACGCCATAGAACGCCAATCAGAACTTGTATTCCAGTCACTACTATTACTATCAGTATCACTTAATTCACTGGAACTGTTACTGTCATCTTCCGAACTCGAAAATGATTGAAATAACTCAGGAAAACGCTGAAATGAACTTTACTGAGAGATGCGAAAAATATCAGACTCACTTCCAAAGATGAGATTAAGCTAGGTGCCAAGGAAAGTACGGTATGACGAAATTGCTTACATGCAATAAGAGTACGAGACAGCATGTACGATAGAAATTCACACATGAATAAAGTTAATGTAAGAACTATATCGTCTTAAGAATATTAAAAGTACTCACGAATTCCATCATGTCGCCATAGTACTGGACACGGGTCAGGTCTGGGGCACTATGCACATCCTGAGCATTCACGATATGCCACTTGTTCGATCCGTCTTGTGATGACTTCTTTGAGTTCTTCTTGTCTTTACGAAAGTGACTCTGGCCGAGAAACCGACTGTGACCAATTTTATGTTTAAAACCCCCGGCAATATCAATATCTGTGGACGACGCAGGGCTAATTGAGGCATCAATTCCCCCGGACCGGATTTTGACAGAGACACCCTGGTCATCTGTACCATCTGTTGAGGACAGTGACCGAGCTGACCCACTTTCCTGTACTTTAATGTCTTTATTCTTCTTTTGCGGTGTCACACGAGATTCCCCTTGAAGTTTGACTCGCCTGCTGCTAATCATGTCCATGCCAGCCGTTCGTTGTGGACCCAACGATGGGACAGACTTTGCTGCCCGCACACCCAAATCATGCATTGATTTCATTGTTCTGTAATAGTCGGCCGCATCTACAGAGGATCCTTCAATAATCTCTTTAATATCAACAGGGGAACCAGTTTTGGCGACCATCTTTCTTGTAGCTTTGTTCATAGGAGCTGTCAAGATAGTTCCGTTAATCCAAGTGTTGTAGGCAACTGTCTTCTTGTCATCCAAGCTTATATTACTTAATGTCGGTGACTCCAGTTTTTGCTTGACCGGGTAATACAGATGAATGTTGAAGCGCGATGATGGTTTTGTTGTATTTTCCGATGTTTGAAGCTGTTTTGATGGAACCAAAGCCGAAACAGACTTTGCGATAGCATTAGATTTCGCGTTTATAGTGCATTTATCTTTTGGACGCTTCTTTAGCCAAATGAGACGTTTCTTTCTTGGAGGGGTTGTCTGTGATCGTGTTTCATCTTTCTTCTGCCCTGATAGTTTGCTTGGTACTAATACTTCAGCGTCTAATTTGTTTAGTTGTTTGAGGGTGTCATTGCAGGATTTACTGGCCACCTGTTGCGCTGCATCATTATCATCAGATATTTCATATGGCACAGTTTTCTCACCTACTATATCGTCTTTGAATGCTTCGTGGTCTTCTGTGCTATCGGAAAACTGCACTGACTTGCCTTGTCCAGGCCTTGTTCTTTCTTGCTGGGCTAGATCATCCTTAACACTTACCTCACGATCACTGGTGTCCCCATCGGCCTGGCTCCGTCGCGGTGCTGAACGCTTCAGTTTGGACGATCCAGCTTCGCAAAAACTCCTTTTTAGTTTAGGTTTGGCAAGGTAGTACCTAGCCTTGGCTCGTTTTTGATTTTGCTTGGCTTTCTCTGCAGCCGCTTTTTCTTCAGCCGACAACGTGCTGCTGTTCCACCCTAACTCTGCTTTCTGCAAATCTTTCTCACTTCGTTTCAACTTTGGACAAGATGTTACTTGTACAACTTTGGTTAGTGTTGTATACACTGTTCCGGTAAATGTTGGTACCGACTCTGCAGCACGAATAGGTTTATTCGGTACTGGACAAGTGGAAACATTTTCAACTGAAGCTGCACCGCGACTTTTGACCTTGACTTCTCTGGACTGTGTTGCATTTTCTCTGTCCAGACTGCGAACTTCCATTCCACTATTTTGTTTTTCACTCATTAAAATAATATTGCTTTCCTGCTCTTTCCAATGATTGAGTGGAGATATCTGATCAGCAAGCAATGTCGCTTCTAGAAATTGTGGTGCAGATACGGAACAAGATAAGGTTTGTGTTGTTTTACTGGCGTCGCTGGAGCGACTTCTAGGTAGTTGTAATCCTTTCTTTGTCGACAATGCAGTCTCAGAAGTGTCTTCATCTACTTTCTCTGCCCCCTTCTGCTTCTGTTTCTTCTTCTTCTTCTTCTTGTCTACCATTTTATCACTAAGCTTTTGTTTTCTCGACTTATCAGACTTGGAGCTGTCTATGCTATTGCTGCTCTTACTTTCAGTACTCTTCTTTGCGCTACGCTTCCGCCTTTTATAATCTGGGGACCGAGATGGTGTTTTAATGCGCGTTGGACTTTTTTTCTTGATAGCCATTGCAGACTTTCCCTTTGATGGTTCAATCGAGTCGTCTTTGATAGTTAGATCATCTGCAGGTTTACTCTTTCCTTTGGTAGTTGCCACTTTCTTAGTGTCACTTTTTACAGTTGAATCGACTGGGGATTTCTTTAGCGGGCTATCTACTTTTTGTCGTGTTACGCTATTTCCGGCGGCATTCACATCACTTGATGTGGAGCTTACTAAACTAGATAGTTCGTTACCTGTAACATATAGTATCTCATTTCGTGTTTGATCTTCTTCCTTCTTGACGGAACAATCCTTCTGAGCTGGTATCAATTGCTTGAGCTGCTCTTTCTTCTCAGCAATATTTTTCGAGTCTTTCTTTGGAGAATCAGACCTTTTATGCTTGTCCGTTCTGGTTTCTTTAAGTATGTTTATTTCTTTAGCTGATGAGACGTTTGAGGTATTCACTATAGTAGCAGCAGAAGATTCCTTTTCAGAGGCATAATCGGAATCAACAATATCTGCTTTGGTTTCTAGAGAACTTGGCGGTGAGTGTGTTTTATGTGGTGACCGTTGAGATGTGAGTCGTTCAAGCATGCTATATTGCTGTTTGACCTGACCTTGATTATCCTGTTTGCAGTTGGCTATTGGGAAGTTTTTAGTGTGTGACGAGCGGTGGTCCATTTCTGTTACTCGTTCCTCTTGATTCTGTTGGACTGTAGTCTGAAAAGACTCTTCTGTTGGGGCAGGTTCTGCTAGAGCCTCAGTGTAGCCTTTCAGCGGGTTATCAGAGTTATCATAAGGACCTTCAGTGCAACGGATGATCTTTGTATAGCGGGGATTTTCTATGAACTTCTCCGACCCGCTAGTAGCTTCCTTCTGAACATCATCAGCCAGTGGAAGTAATTTTTGCTGTTCTGTTCGTGGCTTGGTGATAGCTGGCTTTCTGCCATCCTTAACTAAAGTTGTTGTTGTTACTTTCTTGGACATGCTACTCTCAAACTTGATGTATAATGTCTCTGTTGTTTTGGTTTTCCTTTTATGCTTGTTAGCCGCTTGAGCGTGTGCTTCTTCTTGTGTGCCGGCAATAGATGTCTGATTTGTGCTACCATGCTTCATAACTCTCAAGTCCGCACAGTCGTCGGTGTTTGCTTCCTCCGCATTCTTTCTTAGACGTTTCACTTTGCCTGTTTCACTGCCAGATGCTTTCATGTTTTGTCTCTTTCCTTCCAAATCGTCAACCCCTTGCTTATTCTGTTCGCAGCTCTTGCTTGAAACAAGATCGGAACCACCGTGCTCATTGACCGCAACATCTTCTGTGGAGGAAAAGGATGGACTAGCCTCCATGTCACTATCCGTGACCTTGCCATCAGGCGTGTCTGTATGTGTGCTATAGTACTGGTCTGAGCTGTGGACACTTGTGCATGATGGCTGCTTTGTTTCTATTTTTGCTCCATCAGAACCAGTTTCAGAAATACCTGCATTAGAATTAACATTCAGGAAATATGAAGGTAATAATTTATGCTGTAGACAACGGCGTGAAATCAACTGTAATCGTCCAGAGAAGTGTCCCATTTTCTTCATACTTAATCTGCATTTATATCCCGGTTGAACGTACTTAGTATGAATACATATTTTTCTCGAATATTTATCATCTGTGTTTTTCAGCTTTTTCGTTCTTACCACGTAATCATAAACACTATCTTCCTCAGATTGTTTAAAGCCAGAATATAAATCTAGATGCTTATTTGGCTGGCAGGTGAGGAGCGTGCTGTTATCTGCTTCATTTATGATATTGCAGTATGACGTTTTGAGATTTGGCAAGGAACACGAACACAGTGAAGCCTTGTTAACACGAGACGACAGCACATTGCAACTTTCTGTGTGATTCTCAGACAGTTTCTGACCATGTGTCCCCTCTATAGCTAAGTACGACAAACTTTGTCTTGACATACCAATATGGCGTGATTCCCTAACCACCGCCAGTTTGTTTCTATGCGATACTGCATGATACGATCTTCTTACTTTTCTAACTCTTTTAGCACCTCGGCTAAGACAACCCATGCACTTTCGTGTGATAGCAAGTTTGCTCCTGTTGGTGCGCCTCCAAGCGTTGACTTTGTGTGGAGGCTGCGAGCGAATCTCCGTCTGTAATAGATACTTAGTGGGATGAAGATACTTTTCCTTGAAACCTTCAACGATATTACACCTTTCAACTGAATTTGTTAGTTTGTTAGAATGAGAATTTTCTATGTCATTTTTACTAGCGACAATGCTAACATTTTCGTTGTTCAACTTTTTATTTGTGGTATCTACCCTAACAGACTGAGTTGTTATATTATGTCTAACTTGGCTGTGGAGATTTACATATATCACTTTAGATACGTTTGAACCAGGAATTTGTGTCTTCACTATATTTCGTCTCTTACAATACTCCCTGTCAAGTATTCTTCTCCAGTACCTTTTAACAAACGAGTCATCTTCTCTTTCGCACATGAACTGTGTTTGACGTGCAAGTTGATTACAGTCAACATAGGTAGAAAAGTTCAGCTTTTCGTTTTCAAGCTTCTCCCTACACTCTTTGATATATCGCTCTTGGTGTACTTCATTAGAGACAAATATGTTATATCGTATCAGTTCCAGTTCATTGTGAGACTTTGCTGTTATCTTGCCTTGTTGGTGGCAGCCTTCATATGATGCGGTATCTGGGCTTTGCGATGTTGCAGTTATCGTGTCTGTTTGGTGACAGCAGTCATGCGATGCCGTATGTGGGCTTGATACTTGTTTCAATATTGCTGGGGAACTGATACCTTCATGAGATGAGGCATGATCATTTGCATTGCATTCAATTAGACACCAAGTGGATGCATCTGTTGCTTTTGTTGGAGATTCGGCTTCATCGTGCTGATAATTTATTGGAGGTCTGGCTTCAATTTGCTGAGAATTGTTTTGAGATCCGGCTTCAATATGCTGATACTTTTTTTGAGATATGGACACAACATTTGTTGGAGACATGGATTCAATATGTTGGCCACTTGTTGAAGATCTAGCTTCAATAAGCCGAACACTTGTTGGAGATCTGGCTTCAACATGACGACCATATATCTCGTGAGAAACACGTATATCGAGATGTTTTTGCCATAGCTTCTGCTCCTGACAACAATCTATCGTTTGCTTGCAAACCGAATTCTCCTTGTCCATCATGACGTCTGCTAGTTCTCTATGGTCTAACTCGAGCATGTTGCTGACAGACTCTGGTATATTCGCAGCTTGTGTTTGAATACTTCTGTGATGCCTTGATGGCAGATTTGACCTATGCCCCTGGCGGATTACGATGCCCCCATCTTGGCATTCTTTCATCACAGAACAGAGTGAGACAGTGTGGAGGTGATCTCTTAACAGGTCTGTTTCGTCTCCTGGGCATACATTCAGTGAATCGACTTGACTGTGTTTTTTCCTGTAACATTGAAACTTAAACTCAGTTACTTATTCAGATATAATGTTCTGTTATTGACTTATTATTTCGTTTACTAAAACTGTTTCATGTTGAACACATATTTGTATTTTAGTGCTGTTAGAAACTTATTGTTTGATTCTACATGTTGTGTGCTGTATGAGAAGTAAAATTCTTCACCTCTCTTTTATCCTTTGCTTGATAAAGGCCTTTTGGTCGAAACGTTGCTGTGTAGGTACTGTTTTTGTATTTTGTAAAATTACAGTACTTTGTTTTTATGTGTTTCGTCATATGAACAAATAAAAAGATTAAAAACACACATGATGGTTACTGCAAGCATCACATTAAGGTTCCACAAATACTCATTTGAGAATATTTCTGGTGATGCGCTCAAGTAGTATACCTTGCGTTCTAAAGATCCAGAGTTGGAATCCGGACCGCATCGTTCGATTCCCAAGTGAATATACTTCCCCAGAGATTTCTAGGGTTGTTGCTGAATCAATTGTGTCAGTGTGGTCTACATACAGCGCAAACATTGTGTCAGTGTGGTGTTGGGGCTCACATACAGCGCAAACTAAACCCTTTCAAATAATGAGTGTTGACGATAGGAAAACAAAGATTGCAACATTTGCAAACTAAGCTCTTAAAAGTAATTATTGTTGATGGAAGAAATGTAAAATTTACAAGTTAGACTCTCAGTAGTAATTATTGTCGATGCTAGATAAACAAAAGGTATAACATTTAATAACTAAACTCTTTAAACGCAATTATTGTCGATGCTAGATAAACAAAAGGTATACCATTAAATAACTAAACTCTTAAACGCAATTATTGTCGATGCTAGATAAACAAAAGGTATAACATTTAATAACTAAACTCTTTAAACGCAATTATTGTCGATGCTAGATAAACAAAAGGTGTAACATTAAATAACTAAACTCTTAAACGCAATTATTGTCGATGCTAGATAAACAAAAGGTATAACATTTAATAACTAAACTCTTTAAACGCAATTATTGTCGATGCTAGATAAACAAAAGGTATAACATTTAATAACTAAACTCTTAAATGCAATTATTGTCGATGATTAATGTAACATTTCTCAAACATCTGATATGTATATACCTTACGGCCTCGGAAACATGTCTGCTCATCTGTACAGCACAGGACATCTGCACATCAAAAGATTCTGCGTTTAGTTTTGCCAGACTTGTATCACCGTCCCCATTTGTTGCCACTTGATTGTAGAAGATCTCTGGTATGTTAGCCTCAACCTTTGGATGTGAGTTAGATGAACAGGTGACGGTACGCTTTCGTTGTTTAATATTGACAGCCTGGTCACACCCTGCCACTCGTGTCAAATCCTTTATGGTATCTGTCTGGGAGAATAATGAACTCTGACAAAGCTGCGTTCTGTCCAACGAGCCTGACATAGGTCTTTGAGTAGCCACAGTGGGCTCCGTTTCTATTGCTGGCGCTGTCACTGACTTGAATGATTATAATGACCTAACTAGTAACAACAGGGTTTCTCACTTGTGATAAGTGGTTTACAAGATGGACAGACGCTGCACACAATCTCGTGTAGTTGACTAAGATGGACAGACGCTGCACACAATCTCGTGTAGTTGACTAAGATGGACAGACGCTGCACACAATCTCGTGTAGTTGACTAAGATGGACAGACGCTGCACACAATCTCGTGTAGTTGACTTTGTTTCTGTGTAAAATAAATTGGCAATATCAGCTGACAATCTGGACTTAATTGGCATATTTTTAGCAGAATATAAACTCTATAATTACTTGAGAATACAGTAAACAAATACTGAACGACACTCGGTACAATTTTAGAATAATATATCTCATCTTGTTCCTCTTGTATCCTTGCGGTGTCGAGATAAATTATATGATGTCGAAAAGGGCCCTTTATTGCAATTCGTATATAGAAGTGTAACAGACCTATAAGAATAGACAAAAAGATTGGAACTTTCCAGAAGATCAAAAAGGTGTTAGACAAGGATGCGTATTATTACCAGACATGCTCTCACTGTATTGTGAAAGCATTTTTAGGTCTATAAAAGATTTTCCTGGAAAAGCTGTGGGAGGACATATCATAAATAACCTGAGATATCTGATGATACTGTCTTAATAGCAAGAAATGAAATAGAGCTACATAAATTAGTTGATAAGGTTGTGACAGAAAGTAAGAACAAAGGACTCAGTTTGAATATTAAAAAGACAGAAGTTATGATCATATAAAAAAGCAGACTTTGCCAAAATGCACCATCACAGTAAATGGGACTGATCTAAGACAAGTGCAGCAATTTAAATACCTCGGAGTCCTGGTAACATCAGATAGCAGATGCCGATCAGAAATAAAGAGCAGAATAGGACAAGCGAAAACATCATTCCAGAAAATCAGAAGCATTATCTGCAACAAGTCCTTGTCAATTCCGATCAGAATGCGAGTTATGCAGTGCTACATAGAACCAATACTGATATACGGATGCGAGTCATCGACAATAAACACACAGATCGAAAAATCTCCGAGGGCCACAGAAATGTAGTTTTATAGAAGAATGATGAGAATCCCATGGACTGCTAAAATTATTAATGTTGAGGTGCTGAATGAGATCAAGACACAGAGAAAGCTTATCATCAATTTAAGAAAGAGGCAGTCATCATTTTTCGGGCATTTGATGAGGAGGGGAGGTTTAGAATACATCGTGACAACCGGTAAAGTCGAGGGTAGACGAGACAGGGGAAGACAGAGAGAGAAAATGTTGGATGGCCTGACTTCATGGCACGGTAGAGCGTCAGCATCTGAGTTGATAGCAAACACCAAAGACAGAGAATTGTGGAGATCCATGATCACCTACCCCAGCCGGCATGGCACCTGATGATGATGATATAGAAGTGTCCAGGACTCTAATATTGTATAAGTTCTGCACTTGCATGGCCGTCCTCTACCCATGTTTCCGTTTACTCTGTGTATTATCACCTGTTGTGGTATACTATTTGAAGTAAATCGTGCTATGTGGTATACTATTTGAAGTCAATCGTGTTATGTGGTATAACTGTTTGAAGTCAATCGTGTTATGTGGTATACTATTTGAAGTCAATCGTGTTATGTGGTATAACTGTTTGAAGTCAATCGTGTTATGTGGTATAACTATTTGAAGTCAATCGTGTTATGTGGTATACTATTTGAAGTCAATCGTGTTATGTGGTATAACTATTTGAAGTCAATCGTGTTATGTGGTATAACTGTTTGAAGTCAATCGTGCTATGTGGTATAACTGTTTGAAATCAATCGTGTTATGTGGTATACTATTTGAAGTCAATCGTGCTATGTGGTATAACTATTTGAAGTCAATCGTGCTATGTGGTATAACTATTTGAAGTCAATCGTGTTATGTGGTATAACTGTTTGAAGTCAATCGTGTTATGTGGTATACTATTTGAAGTCAATCGTGTTATGTAGTATAACTATTTGAAGTCAATCGTGTTATGTGGTATAACTGTTTGAAGTCAATCGTGCTATGTGGTATAACTGTTTGAAGTCAATCGTGTTATGTGGTATAACTGTTTGAAGTCAATCGTGTTATGTGGTATAACTATTTGAAGTCAATCGTGCTATGTGGTATAACTGTTTGAAGTCAATCGTGTTATGTGGTATAACTATTTGAAGTCAATCGTGTTATGTGGTATACTATTTGAAGTCAATCGTGCTATGTGGTATAACTGTTTGAAGTCAATCGTGCTATGTGGTATAACTATTTGAAGTCAATCGTGTTATGTGGTATAACTATTTGAAGTCAATCGTGTTATGTGGTATACTATTTGAAGTCAATCGTGTTATGTGGTATACTATTTGAAGTCAATCGTGTTATGTGGTATAACTATTTGAAGTCAATCGTGTTATGTGGTATAACTATTTGAAGTCAATCGTGTTATGTGGTATACCTATTAAACCTGTTGCCTCTGAATGAACTCTGTTGCTGAATTTACATCCACTTCGGAGCTGATTGTATCTGATTTTTCATCTTCTTGATACCTTGATTATCTTGTTTGTAGTTAGATATTGGCAAGGTTTTAGTGTGCGACGAACGGTGAGAAATGTCTGTCACTCGTTCCTCGTGATTCTGTTGGACTGTAGTCTGATAAGATTCTTCTGTCGTGACAGGTTCTGCTAGAGACTCAGTGTAGCCTTTCAGCGGGTTATCAGAGTTATGAGGACCTTCAGTACAACGGATGATCTTTGTATAGCCAGTATCTACGAACTTTTCCGACCCGCCCGCTAGTAACTACCTTCTGAACATTCATACTAAACTATCTTTAGAACTAGATCATAGTAGCATATGCTCTATGTGTAGCAGTTTTAAAACATTTGATCATATTTGGTCTATAATCTAATAAGCATCAAGGTCTATGCCTATGTTTTGACGGTATTGATATTTGAGAAAAAAAGTGCCTCTATTAATTTCTCAGAATCAACTTATTTGGACTTGGTAGCCTTCCTTATAAGGACATGTTAGCATTGATATATGCTACAGCACCCAGGGGAAATCTGAAGAACTTCTGAAGCATATATTGCTCGCACTCCTGTACAATCAATGGCCCTGTCAGCGACTGAGTATGGAATGGACATACTAACATTATCACAATATACTCCAATTCTGATGATGAAGTATACGTTGGGAGCCTTTAGTTACTCAAGAAGACGCCGTCTTCAGGTCTGTTTGAGACGTCCTCTTTACAGTTTTTCTTGTTGGTTTCACTCAAGTGCTTGTCTCGTGACACTCAACTGTGTCTTCCGCTGGAGTATAACCATCCCATCGACATTTTCTCCTTTTAACTGGGTCATCATGGGTACTTGTCCTGTTCTTATCCACAGGTCTGTGTTTACAACTCTGTTATAACATCTCAGTCTGAGAATACATCGAAGACATCCGTTGACAAAAGTCTGAATCACCAGCAGTAGATTCCCAACATGTGTGCAGGACAGCAAAGGTTTGTCGGGTTTTCTTGATCCTGGCGTTAATGTTCCAATCCTACTTCCAAGGTAGAAAAATCCACCATTTTCTATATTCTTTCCTTCAATCATTATCGAGTCTTCATGTATATTGTTGCTTTGCAGTACTTTTTGTCTTGTCTTTGCTAATTTTAAGACCCAACCTATATTTCTTAGCTTTGTGCTAAATCTTTCAAGTAATAGATACCAATAGTAAAATGGTATCGAAAGAGTTAATATAAAATTCGCTGTCTCTGATATTCAGCTAATAACAGTGTGACTAGTCTAATAAGTGCTTAGTTTAGGAAATCCAAATTGTGTGCTTCTTCTTCTTCTATGATCCAGCGACACTTGAGCTCGTGTCCTTCGACCCAATGCTATGTAGTGGTATATGCATGTGTTTGTAAGTTGTTCTTTTGTTCTGTATAATGTGTTCTATTTATCTGGCCTTGGAGGAAGGAGCATCTTCCTTTCTTTCTTTCTTTCTTTCTTTCTCGAATCCTGTATGCCTCACAGCATCAGGTCAGGAAGAGATTTCTAAAACGGACCCTAGTATGCGCTTCGTAGATAGTCTCTTTCGTCACCTCTGTTATCTCTGAGGTCCATCTTTGCGTGGCCGGCCTTTTGCTTTGTACCCATTGTATCGGAGCAGCATTGCTCTTTGGGGTGCACTGTCTGATGGTAATCTGCTTACGTGACCGAACCATTTAATTTGTTGTTTCTTGATGAAGTCTAGTACTGATGTTGTACCCACTTTTTCCTGATGTCTTCATTTCTCAACCGGTCTCTTCTTGTTACACCCAGCATTCTGCGTAGACACTTCATCTCTGTTGTGACTAGTTTTCTTCTATCGTTTGTTGTCAGCGTCCAGGTTTGGCACTGGTAACATAATGTGGGGAGAAAGATTGTGTTGAACATTGCTCTTTTTGTGTTCATGGTGACGTGTTTGCATCTTAAAATTGGCGCCATTTGCCCTATCATTTGATTTGCTTTGTTGCATCTGTGTTGAATTTCATTAGTTATTCTTCCATTTGCTGAAAAAATGCTCCCAGGTATGTGAAATCTTTTGCTTGATTTAGTAGATGATTATCGATGGAGATGTTGGTAGTGTTTTCCTCTCTGGCGAATGTCATTACTTCTGTTTTGTCGATGTTAATTCTCATGTTGTATTCGTTACATGCTAACTGGAGTCTGTTGATGTGTTGTTGTAGCTGTTCTTCTGTTGTTGATATGATTGCCTGATCGTCTGCAAAAGAAATTCATTTAAGAGTTCTCCTAGGTTGTTTCCTTCGCTGGTGTTAGCTATTTTACAAATGTGGTCAATGTACGTGATGAATAGCAGCGGGATAGTACGCAACCTTGTCTTACTCCTGACCCTACGTGAAACTTTTCTGATAATCCTGTATTTGTTCTAATCGTACATTGGCTGTCAGTATAAATGTTCTTGCAAAGGTTGATTAGGTGTTCATTAACCCCATAGGTTGTTAGTATTTTCCACAACTTGTGCCTATCTACGCGGTCGAACGCTTTTTCCTGATCTACAAATGCAACGTGTAAATGTTTGTCGGATTCGATAGTCCTTTCTACTAACTGTCTGAGGGCGAATATTGCGTCTGTACAGCTTTTGTTCTTCATGAATCCCATTTGGGAGTCATTAAGCTGTGGCTCGATGATGTGGCGGAGCCTTTTCTCAAGTATTTTGCAGAATATTTTCCCAGTGTGGCTCAGTAGCGCTATGCCTCTATACTTTGTACAGTATCTTCCTGACTTCACATAAAGAGGTGGTGCGGAACGGTTTCATGATGATGTGCACACAGCTGACACTCTGGAGTGCGTTGTGGTTGAATTCTGTTCAAGTGATTATTAAGTGTTATCTATTGGGTTCGAAGTCTAAAAATGGCGTTCTTCTTATAAAGTAGTTTATGTTGTCATTAAAATTATGGTTGGCCATATGTCTGTAAACTTCTCTTCCCGTTTTTCCATGACCCATCTGTTTAGCCAAATGTCTTAATTTGTTCTCGTTAGGATTACCTAGATTGTGTTCAAAAACTTCGTAAGGGCAACGAAAACCACTTTGTACTTGGAGACAGGTCAGAGCCAATGCAAGTCACTTCAGTTGCAATTTCTTATTACTAAACTGACCACCTGATAATTCATACAGACCCATAGGTGCTCAGTATCGAACAGTATTGGTCAAGGGTTATGTTATGTTATGCGATCGACGTCATGGCACATTGGGCATTCCCATTCGTGTTCTGTCCTCCGCTGCAGCAGCCATCCCAAAGTTCATTTGCTCACCGTACCCATGAGGAGTTGATAACTGTATCTTCTCTCTCTACCACGAAGACGACACTGACTGGCATGTCCAAACTTAACGCCTAATTCTCGAACACTCCAGTGTCTGAGACTTGCTGGTCAAAGGTTATTCGTGGTGTTGATTTATATACGATCACAATTGCTAACACAATCAACTAAATCATGTATGGACCATGCACACAAAGCACTGACACAATGACAAGTCCCGACACACACGAAATCTCAAAAGAAAGTACTAGGAGTATCAAGAAAAGACCGGTTTAGAAATGAAGATATCAGGAAAAAAGTGAGTAGAACATCAGTATTGAATGTCATCAAGAAACACCAAATTAAATGGTTCGGCACCATAAGCAAATTACCAACAGGCATGCGCCACAAAGTGCCGATATCATCAATACGATACGTTCTCAATTATGTGACATGGGCAAGTCTCAGACACTGGAACGAGTTCGAGAATTAGGAGTTAAGTTTGGACATGCCAGACAGTGTCGCCTTCGTGATAGAGAAAGAAGATATAGTAATCAACTTCTCATGGGTACGGTGAGCAAATGGACTTTGGGATGTCTGCTGCAGCGGAGGACAGAGCACGAATGGGAATGCCTAATGTGCCATGACGTCGATCGCATAACATAAGAGCACATTTCCATACAGTGAATACAAAGCAAAAGGCCGTCCACGAAAAAGGTGGCCATGAGAAATAGCAGAGACGGTGAAAAACACTATTTATGAAGCGCATACAAAAGCCCGTTCTAGAAATTTCTTCTTATCCTGAGGCCAAACAAAATTTGAAAGAACGAAAACACATAGTACCTAACATATAACAGCTAGATGAATGAACGTGTCCCGTAACCTTTGCAGGTATAGGGTATTAGGGTACTGAAGTTCCTATCACTTCCCATTTCTAAGTCCAAGCATGCCTGAGGTAGGTTGAGGAGCAAATTTGTTTCCTCACTAGTGGAACACTATGTGCGGGAAATACACCTCTAGTCAAAGTAGATACATTCAGAACAATAAGTCTCCGCTGCTCCAACCACCTCTAACATTTCCTCGACCCAATTCTAGTGCACATGAAACTGTTAGTCCTTTCCTGTACCTCATCAAACCTGGCTGTTATTCAACTGCTGTAATTCGTAGCTCTCAGCTTTGCTTTCATCTAATCCACGCTTTCAGAGTTTTGAGATTTGTGAAACGAAGAAAGACAGAAAACGTAACATATATGTACTTACTGGTTTATACTGGCTAAATATGTGTTGTTATTTCATAAAAATAGTTAATTTTTGATGGTGAAGCCATCCCTAACATGGTTGTCCGGACGACGTGTACATTAGAAAATGACGTCACCGTCATTTTTGTTGTTCATGACGGTGCATGTGCAACGATCCATTATTTGGCGTGCAAAATTATGTTTCAGTTTCAGTTTGCAATAGTTACTAAGTTTGCTGGAGCCGTTGTTGTGTCTGACTTTCAGTCAATGCTTCACAAGATCCAGAAGGGCAGATTTCAATATGAGTGGATGTCGTCTAAAGAAGTTTCTAACCTCCAGAGGCGTACGTGGATCTACTGTCCTGGGCATGAGGGTATTTGCGGCAATGAACGAGCGGACAGGCTTGCATCAACATCATCGATTGTTGAGGAGTTGAAGATGGATAAGTGGGATGTTCTTCGGTCTCTTCGCGACTGCCTGTTAGATGAAGACACTACAATAGATGTTGAATCGATCTACTGATTTCAACAGTTTGGAGTTACCCGTTGTACAGGTAGAATGCCTGTGGGACAGAGTGGGGAGTGTGTTTAACTAGCAAGCCACAGTAACCATCAGTATGCATACTCTTCGATATCTGTTGGGGATACTCAGCACATATAGGTCTGACTGCAGGGAAATGACATCCGTTTAATAAACAATAACCAATATCTCCATTGCACTCCGGACATGTCCATATGTGCTCCTATCGTCTTTGCAATATCTCCAACAGCATCCAGCGACTATCGTACCAGTTCAGTGTTGATTGATGAGTCTACTCATATACATATTGTGCTGTTCTTTAGGGCCGCTCCAATCTTGAATTCAAGCTATCAATTGACGTTTATTGGTTAAATGAAAATCGTCTCTGCGGCCACACTCTCTGAGGGCGTTCAGAATGTCAGCACTATTCATTGGCTAACGCCTGATATGGTGGCAGAGCCAGCCAGCCTGTGTGTTCTCTTATTACCATCGACACCCATGTGCCTCGGAACGAAGATGAGTGTATATCTGCAAATTGTTGTCGCTTGTAGTGTTTCAGTCCATTGCCTGCGCACCGAACCAATCTCGTAAATTCGGATCATACTCATTGAATCACCCAGAATGCCCACATGAGTGTAGTTTTGTTTCCAACCAGAGTAGTGTCTTAGTCACCACCAGTACCTCCGTTGTCATACTGCTTGTTGTCATACCAGGTACACCACTGGCTTCCTTGATTTTTCTGCCACATGAGCTTACAGAAAACCATGCGGACTTTTTATGGCGAACTACCTATGCATCCGTGTAAATCACAACGTTTTCAATAATTATGGCCTTGGCGTCTGCATCCAGCTACACGGGATTACTCTCTCTCTCTCTCTCTCTCTCTCTCCTCTCTCTCTCTCTCTCTCTCTCTACAACCTTTATCGAATTAATGATGGTCGACAAAGTATTCTTGTATATTTCAAGCACCGGTATCCATTCTTCTCAACGGTGGATATTTGTGAATAGCAAGATTATGTCTGTAGAGTGACTACTGAGTTTGAAGCGAGGGTCATAAGTTGACTCTACATGTGTAGGAACTTCCACATCACTAAGAAAAATAACATCCAGGAAGGACATAAGAAAGAAAAGTAACATCCAGGAAGGTCATAAGAAAGAAAAGTAACACCCAGGAAAGATATAAGAAAGAAAAATACCATCCAGGAAAGATATAAGAAAGAAAAGTAACACCCAGGAAGGGCATAAGAAAGAAAAATACCATCCAGGAAAGATATAAGAAAGAAAAGTACCATCCAGGAAAGATATAAGAAAGAAAAGTAACACCCAGGAAGGACATAAGAAAGAAAAGTAACACCCAGGAAGGATATAAGAAAGAAAAGTAACACCCAGGAAAGATATAAGAAAGAAAAGTAACACCCAGGAAGGACATAAGAAAGAAAAGTAACACCCAGGAAAGATATAAGAAAGAAAAGTAACACCCAGGAAGGACATAAGAAAGAAAAGTAACACCCAGGAAAGACATAAGAAAGAAAAGTAACACCCAGGAAGGACATAAGAAAGAAAAGTAACACCCAGGAAGGACATAAGAAAGAAAAGTAACACCCAGGAAGGACATAAGAAAGAAAAGTAACACCCAGGAAGGACATAAGAAAGAAAAGTAACACCCAGGAAAGATATAAGAAAGAAAAGTAACACCCAGGAAGGGCATAAGAAAGAAAAGTAACATCCAGGAAGGACATAAGAAAGAAAAGTAACACCCAGGAAGGATATAAGAAAGAAAAGTAACACCCAGGAAAGATATAAGAAAGAAAAGTAACACCCAGGAAGGGCATAAGAAAGAAAAGTAACACCCAGGAAGGACATAAGAAAGAAAAGTAACACCCAGGAAAGATATAAGAAAGAAAAGTAACACCCAGGAAGGACATAAGAAAGAAAAGTACCATCCAGGAAGGACATAAGAAAGAAAAATACCATCCAGGAAAGATATAAGAAAGAAAAGTAACACCCAGGAAGGATATAAGAAAGAAAAGTAACACCCAGGAAAGATATAAGAAAGAAAAGTAACACCCAGGAAGGACATAAGAAAGAAAAGTAACACCCAGGAAGGACATAAGAAAGAAAAGTAACACCCAGGAAGGGCATAAGAAAGAAAAGTAACACCCAGGAAAGATATAAGAAAGAAAAGTAACACCCAGGAAGGACATAAGAAAGAAAAGTACCATCCAGGAAGGACATAAGAAAGAAAAATACCATCCAGGAAAGATATAAGAAAGAAAAGTAACACCCAGGAAGGGCATAAGAAAGAAAAGTACCATCCAGGAAAGATATAAGAAAGAAAAGTACCATCCAGGAAAGATATAAGAAAGAAAAGTAACACCCAGGAAGGACATAAGAAAGAAAAGTAACACCCAGGAAGGACATAAGAAAGAAAAGTAACACCCAGGAAAGATATAAGAAAGAAAAGTAACACCCAGGAAGGACATAAGAAAGAAAAGTAACACCCAGGAAGGACATAAGAAAGAAAAGTAACACCCAGGAAGGACATAAGAAAGAAAAGTAACACCCAGGAAAGATATAAGAAAGAAAAGTAACACCCAGGAAGGACATAAGAAAGAAAAGTAACAACCAGGAAGGGCATAAGAAAGAAAAGTAACACCCAGGAAAGATATAAGAAAGAAAAGTAACACCCAGGAAGGGCATAAGAAAGAAAAGTAACACCCAGGAAGGACATAAGAAAGAAAAGTAACACCCAGGAAGGACATAAGAAAGAAAAGTAACACCCAGGAAAGATATAAGAAAGAAAAGTAACACCCAGGAAGGGCATAAGAAAGAAAAGTAACAACCAGGAAGGATATAAGAAAGAAAAGTAACACCCAGGAAGGACATAAGAAAAAAAAGTAACATCCAGGAAGGACATAACAAAGAAAAGTAACATCCAGGAAAGATATAAGAAAGAAAAGTAACATCCAGGAAAGATATAAGAAAGAAAAGTAACATCCAGGAAAGATATAAGAAAGAAAAGTACCATCCAGGAAAGATATAAGAAAGAAAAGTAACACCCAGGAAGGGCATAAGAAGAAAGTAACACCCAGGAAGGGCATAAAAAGAAAAGTAACATCCAGGAAAGATATAAGAAGAAAAGTACACTCCAGGAAAGGGCATAAGAGAAAGTACTCCAGGAAAGATATAAGAAAGAAAAGTAACACCCTAGGAAAGGGCATAAGAAAGAAGAATAACATCAGGAAAGATATGTGAAAGACCATACACAGGAAAAAATTTAATAAAAAAAAATATACACCCGGAAGAGGCTATAGAAATAAAGTACACATCCAGGAATGATATAAAAAATGTGCCATCTAGGAAGGATAATAAGAAAGAAAATGTTCGCACACCTCGGAAGGGCATAGAAGAAGACCATCCAGGAAGGATATAGAGAAGAAAAGTACCATCCAGGAAGGATATAAGAAAGAAAGTACACCGCCAGGAAGGACATAAGAAAGAAAAGTAATCATCCAGGAAAGATATAGTAAAGAAAAGTACTCATCCAGGAAAGATATAAGAAGAAAAGTAAACCCATGGAAGGGACATAAGGAAAGAAAAGTAACACCAGAAGGGCATAAGAAAGAAAAGTAAACACCCAGGAAGGACATAAGAAAGAAAATGTCAATCCAGGAAGATATAAAGAAAGAAAAGAAACCATCCAGGAAGAATAAGAAAGAAAAGTAACACCCAGGAAGGACATAAGAAAGAAAATACACCAGGAAGGAATAAGAAAGAAAAGTAACACCAGGAAGGACATAAGAAAGAAAAGTAACACCCAGGAAGGACATAAGAAAGAAAAGTAACATCCAGGAAGGACATAAGAAAGAAAAGTAACATCCAGGAAGGACATAAGAAAGAAAAGTAACATCCAGGAAGGACATAAGAAAGAAAAGTAACACCCAGGAAGGACATAAGAAAGAAAAGTAACATCCAGGAAGGACATAAGAAAGAAAAGTAACATCCAGGAAGGACATAAGAAAGAAAAGTAAGACCCAGGAAGGACATAAGAAAGAAAAGTAACACCCAGGAAGGACATAAGAAAGAAAAGTAACATCCAGGAAGGACATAAGAAAGAAAAATACCATCCAGGAAAGATATAAGAAAGAAAAGTAACACCCAGGAAGGTCATAAGAAAGAAAAGTAACATCCAGGAAAGATATAAGAAAGAAAAGTACCATCCAGGAAAGATATAAGAAAGAAAAGTACCATCCAGGAAAGGCATAAGAAAGAAAAGTAACACCCAGGAAGGACATAAGAAAGAAAACACATCACACTTATCACACAAGAAAAGATCTTGTCGGAGACAGATTCATATCGAAATCTAATCAATCGAATAAGAAACAGACAATCACAGTTTTATTTGGTTGCAACAGGTAAAATACAGGGAGAGAGAGATAGGAGGGAGACAAAGGTAAAAAATCCCCAACGGCTTGAAATCGTGGTTACACAATGGTGCGGTGACGGAGTTGATAGATTGTACCAGAGAGACAGATCTGGAGAGACATGATTGCATACGCCAACGGACACGACACTTGATTGATTGAAAGAACAATCTGAACAGAATATTATATATAAATGAGAGAATAAGATCATGCACGAAGTTTATGAGATAAATATGTATGTATATCGTTAGTAAGAACTGTTAGAAGAAAAGATAGAGATATGTTGGACATTCGCTGATAAGAAATGATCAAAGATTTACAGAGCATACATTGAAGTGGGAGACACAGGGTTTAACAAGAAAAGATTCTGTAAGGAAATATTTATAGATTGAACGAACATTACTAAGTTGTACACATACATAAGATTATGTGTAGACATCCATTATATCGACTTAGTAAGCCGAATGAGTTAATATTCAACAGAATGATGTTTCATGTCCGCTGCATGCACTGAATTAACCTGTCAACTGACTTGTCGTGATCTTAACAAAATGTTACTTTTATTAAATATATTAAATCTATTATATCGGCTCTGCTTGGCGAATGGGTTCTTCTTCTTCTTCTTCTTCGAACGCTCCATATCGACCACTTGTCAACCACTCTGTGTAATTTGTATGTGATCTGAGCCTAAGCGAGATTGTACACTGTGCCAATTATGCGCCTACAAGTAGGCCATCACATCCGATTTTTGCGCTGCTTTTTATTTAATGGGGTAGCATCAATAGAGCCTACATCAGTCACCTCTTACAACATGCATTGTAGGTCGCAGTAGTACTATTCTTTGCTTCCATTGCGGGCCCCGACACCACACGGCCGAAAGGCGAATGAGATAATATTCTGCATAATGTTCTCATGTCCACTGCATGTATATATTTTCTTATTCTGTTCTGTTATCGATGTCAAAGTCTCACTAGCAGGTTTGCTGTAAATGGTATTTTTACTTTTCCAAAAGACATTCAGTAGAGTCCAGTCAAATCTATTGTGTAAAATATTCTTGCTTAAACTTCTGAATTTGATCGTTAATGCTGAAGAATCAAAATAAAAATACCAAAAAAAAATTAAAAAAAGTAAACAAAAATAAAACCAAAACCTTAGATCAGTGGCAAGATAAAAATTGTGAGACCTGTTCTCACGCACAGATAAAAGGCATGCCTTTCTTGTTGATAATTACCACTGAATGTATCACAATTATACACCAAGAATCAAAAACGATTCTTGCCAGTATATTGTGACAAAAGCGTTCTCTTCCACGCCGATAGTCCATTTGTGGAAGGCGCTTTCTCCATATTCTTGAACCAGGTATTTTTTTTTTTTTTTTGGTACATTCATTTGTGGGAAATTATCAGCAAGAATGACCAGATAACTTTGACATCTATACATGATAGCGAACACCATCAAGCATAGTTCGGCCTTGTGAGCCTAGAGTCTAGTCATTATCTGTTACCGATCCTGTGCTGAGAGAGGCTGAATGAAAAAACACGGTTAGTGTAGAAGAGGCACGGGCGTCCAAGAAAACTGTCTTTGTTTTCCTGTTTGAATTTTGTTGTGTCTGGAAGTAACGTCACGTAGTTTGCTTTGTCTAGAAGTGACGTCACGCATCTCGTTGCATCTGGGAGTACGTTTCTGCATTCTTTCTGTTATTTTATCTCAATGATGTTGATAATTGGGACGATTCTCTCATCCATGTGTTCTCGGGGCTTACAAGGGGAGCAAAGAATAGTAACACTGCCACCTACAAGGCATGTCGTAAGAGGAGAATGAGATAGGAAAGCTACCATAGTAAATAAAACGCGTTGTAGAAATTGGATGTGCAGGCCTACTTGTATGCGCATAACTGGCACACCGTACAATAACTCTTAGGCTCAGATCACATACAAATCATAAAGGGTGGTTAACAAGTGGTCGATATGAAGCGTTCGAAGAAGAAGAAGTAGAAAGAAGAAAAATGAACATCTTTCTTTTCTTTCTTTTCTTCAATCCTGTGTTGCCTCACAGCGTCAGATCAAGAAGAGATTCATAAAACGGTTTGCCTCACAGCGTCAGGTCAAGACGAGATTTCTAAAACTGTTTGCCTTACAGTGTCAGGTCAAGAAGAGATTCCTAAAATGGACTTTTGTATGCGCTTCGTAGACAGTCTTTCATCACCTCTGTTATCTCTGAGGTCCATTTTTTGCGTGGCCAGCCTTTTGCTTTGTACCCATTGTATCTGAGCAGAACTGCTCTTTGAGGTGCACTGTCTGTTGGTAATCTGCTTATGTGGCCGAACCATTTAATTTGTTGTTTCTTGATGAAGTTTAGTACTGATGTTGTACCCACTTTTTCCCTGATGTCTTCATTTCTCAACCGGTCTCTTCGTGTTACCCCCAGCATTCTGCGTAGACACTTCATCTCTGTCCTGACTAGTTTTCTTCTATCATTTGTTATCAGCATCCAGGTTTAGCACTGGTAGCATATTGAAGTTTTTAACAACAAAAAACAATATGTAGTTAATAAGTTTTATTTACATTGACACTGAATGCACATATTTGGTTACAAAAAAAAAGATAAAGAAATACGAATCAAATTCTGGAAGAGAAAAGAAATAGGTACATAACATCTTCTTACATAAGTCTGAAGACTCATGTCTAAATTTCACTGGCCATAGTGGAGGGAGGTTGAGGGAATTAATGGCTGTCATTCACTGTCTCTCTTGGACTCCAATTACTGTAGGACAACGAATGTGTACTACTCTCATTCGATGCTTCAGAAGGTCCAAACCGAGAGGTTGTGATTTTAAAAGATTTCATATATCGATGTTTCCAAACTTCAGTGGTTTACGTGAATCTAATGGTTTCATCATCATCATCATCAAGTAGCTTGTCCCTTCCGAAACTTGGCTCCCATGACAACAGTCCTGAAAACCTTCTATTCTGTGCAAATTGACCAGCGTCAGCAGCAGTCATTCTCAGATCGGCAAAGACATCGTGTGCCTATCGTCTTTTAGGTCTTCCTCTCATTCTTCTTCCAGGCACCATTCCTTTCAAAATTATCTTCTCTAGGCACTCATGTCGTTTGATGTGTCCAAAATATTTAATTTTTTTGATGTTATGTTCTTGAATAGCCAATTCTCTCTAATATTAAGCTGTTGTAGAACAGAAGCATTTGTTTTTTTCTCTGTTCATGATATTCTAAGTACTCTTCTGTAGCATTTGCATTCAAAGGCATTAATGATCTTCTCCGCCGCTTTGTCAATGGTCCATGTCTCACAACCATATGTTGCCAAGGAAAAAACGCAGAAAAAAAGTCTAATAGCCTAGATATATGGTTTAAAGTGTTTTTAAGTCGGCGGATTAACTTCATTGCACCGGGTTTTACTCCATATGGCTCGGTCCTCTCTGCAGAAATGGCACACCACCTGCCGAGAGTATTACACAAAGCACGAACTCCGTAGCTCCAGCAAAAATCCTAGGGTTCTCTGAAAAAAACTGCACTCGTGAACAAAACGGCACGGTCCGGATTCGAATCCATGACCTTCGACTCACAAAGCAAAGGGCTTAACTATTTAACCACATAGACCTCCAGAGATATATGGTTATTCGCGGCAGTGAGAAAGCAGATGTTTAAATACCGATCGTCATGGAGTTGAGCAATCGGGAAGGGGGAAACTACCGTCTTAACATCGTCATAGATCTTCAGACAAAGTAGTACATCCGGGTCCCCAACAACACAAATACACTCAAGAATTAAAATGGAAATATTCCATAAAATTAACATATATTTTGTGCTACTTTCAATAAAATAATGGTATTTTTTTAACAATAGAATTAACATGTTGTTACAATACATAAAAGAAAAATCAACACAAAGTTCTGAACATTATAATATTAGTTTAAAAAATAATATTTCATCATATACACAATATATTAATTGATAAACACAGAAGACAACAAAACAAAACTGAAGGAAATAACGTTGAATTGTTGATGTTTTAATCAAATGTTTCACACACACACTTTTGATCATTTTCTGAACAGAAAATTGTTGGATAGCCACATTAAGCATAGCTGTTAGTGAACTGGCTTCTTGGGAGCATGTTCTGGGTTCCATTTCACAGTGGTCGTGGAATATTTTTCCAACTGTACGGCTCTCAGGTCGATCCAGTCTCAAATGAATACTATGAATAGTACTGGGAAGTAAAAGTGACCGGTGTCTAAAACAACAGACATACGTCTTAACCACTTCGGCATAGAGACCTCAAAGGTGGCAGGCGGCAGGTGGCAAACCTCAAAGGTGCCAGACCTCAAAGGTGGCAGACCTCAAAGGTGTCAGGTGGCAGACCTCAAAGGTGGCAGACCTCAAAGGTGGCAAGTGTGATGTTGACCACTCACCCATCATGTGCTGACAGTAAACAAATATGGGTCTAACACCGTATTTTTAGATACCTCGAATTATGAAAAGAATTCCTTCTATATATCTATTCTCGATCACTACTTTGACTTTCAGCGTCAGGTTAAAAAAAGGCACACAGTGCGAGCCTCCCGATGTGCTTTGTACGTGATGGAATTTATTACCTCGGACATTTCATCGATCCATCGTTTACGTGATCATCCTCTTCGTCTGTAGCCGTTGTATCTGAGTGCTAGTGCTCTTTGCGGGAGTCTGTCTTGTGGCAACCTTGACGCGTGTCCAAATCATTTGACCTGTTGTTTCTTGATATATTGTAATAAGGATTCCTTATTAGTTGGAATTCAATGATTTTTAAGATGTCATTTTTCACACAGAATAGTAAAGCGAGCTGTTGTCTAGTTGAGTTACAAAGTTGATGTCTTATTAGTTGAAATATTTTTAATGAATGTTTTCCTGCACAGTTAACTACCTCAAGAGTACTCTTGGGTCACCCTGGTGCACAGTTAACTTCCTCAAGCGTACTCTTGGGTCCCCATGGTGCACAGTTAACTACCTCAAGAGTACTCTTGGGTCCCCATGTGCACAGTTAACTACCTCAAGAGTACTCTTGGGTCCCCATGGTGCACAGTTAACTACCTCAAGAGTACTCTTGGGTCCCCATGGTGCACAGTTAACTACCTCAAGAGTACTCTTGGGTCACCCTGGTGCACAGTTAACTACCTCAAGAGTAGTCTTGGGTCCCCATGGTGCACAGTTAACTACCTCAAGAGTACTCTTGGGTCCCCATGGTGCACAGTTAACTTCCTCAAGAGTACTCTTGGGTCACCCTGGTGCACAGTTAACTACCTCAAGAGTACTCTTGGGTCACCCTGGTGCACAGTTAACTACCTCAAGAGTACTCTTGGGTCACCCTGGTGCACAGTTAACTACCTCAAGAGTACTCTTGGGTCCCCATGGTGCACAGTTAACTTCCTCAAGAGTACTCTTGGGTCACCCTGGTGCACAGTTAACTACCTCAAGAGTACTCTTGGGTCACCCTGTACACAGTTAACTACCTCAAGCGTACTCTTGGTCACCCTGGTGCGCAGTTAACTACCTCAAGAGTACTCTTGGGTCCCCATGGTGCACAGTTAACTACCTCAAGAGTACTCTTGGGTCCCCATGGTGCACAGTTAACTACCTCAAGAGTACTCTTGGTCACCCTGGTACACAGTTAACTACCTCAAGCGTACTCTTGGGTCACCCTGGTGCGCAGTTAACTACCTCAAGAGTACTCTTGGGTCCCCATGGTGCACAGTTAACTACCTCAAGAGTACTCTTGGGTCACCCTGGTGCACAGTTAACTACCTCAAGAGTACTCTTGGGTCACCCTGGTACACAGTTAACTACCTCAAGCGTACTCTTGGGTCACCCTGGTGCGCAGTTAACTACCTCAAGAGTACTCTTGGGTCCCCATGGTGCACAGTTAACTACCTCAAGAGTACTCTTGGGTCACCCTGGTACACAGTTAACTACCTCAAGCGTACTCTTGGGTCACCCTGGTGCGCAGTTAACTACCTCAAGAGTACTCTTGGGTCCCCATGGTGCACAGTTAACTACCTCAAGAGTACTCTTGGGTCACCCTGGTGCGCAGTTAACTACCTCAAGAGTACTCTTGGGTCACCCTGGTGCACAGTTAACTACCTCAAGAGTACTCTTGGGTCACCCTGGTGCACAGTTAACTACCTCAAGAGTACTCTTGGGTCCCCATGGTGCACAGTTAACTACCTCAAGAGTACTCTTGGGTCCCCATGGTGCACAGTTAACTACCTCAAGAGTACTCTTGGGTCACCCTGGTGCACAGTTAACTACCTCAAGAGTACTCTTGGGTCACCATGGTGCACAGTTAACTACCTCAAGAGTACTCTTGGGTCCCCATGGTGCACAGTTAACTACCTCAAGAGTACTCTTGGGTCCCCATGGTGCACAGTTAACTACCTCAAGAGTACTCTTGGGTCACCCTGGTGCACAGTTAACTACCTCAAGAGTACTATTGGGTCCCCATGGTGCACAGTTAACTACCTCAAGAGTACTCTTGGGTCCCCATGGTGCACAGTTAACTACCTCAAGAGTACTCTTGGGTCACCCTGGTGCACAGTTAACTAACTCAAGAGTACTCTTGGGTCCCCATGGTGCACAGTTAACTACCTCAAGCGTACTCTTGGGTCCCCATGGTGCACAGTTAACTACCTCAAGAGTACTCTTGGTCACCTGGTGCACAGTTAACTACCTCAAGAGTATTCTTGGGTCCCCATGGTGCACAGTTAACTACACCAAGAGTACTCTTGGGTCCCCATGGTGCACAGTTAACTACATCAAGAGTACTCTTGGGTCCCCATGGTGCACAGTTAACTACATCAAGAGTACTCTTGGGTCCCCATGGTGCACAGTTAACTACCTCAAGAGTACTCTTGGGTCCCCATGGTGCACACACATTAAAACGACCAAGTAGTAGGGACGTTCTTCGGTTTCTCAACGACATTCTTGTGGGTGAAGACACTAAAATTGATACTGAATCTATCCAGTGATATATTTGCATAATATACGTACATCAAAGCAGCATTTAAAAATACAATTTGTAATGGAAGACACTCTATAAATTCATCTGATGCATTCTATATAGAATTACATAGAAAATAGCAAATTGATCTTATGAATAATTTTGTTTCTTTTTTAATGTTTTGGATCGTAAGCTGGCTTGTTGGAAAATTGATACAGTCAGAATGGTTTGCCAATGGGCTTGTCGAATTGTAAGAGTTACAGAGATTGAAATGACATGTTGTACAAGCAGAGTCCGAGGAGTAGAATGATAGAGTGTGTTTAACCAGTGAGCGACTGGAACCATCAGTGTGCACATTCTTCGACGTATGTTGTAGGAGAGTGAGCACTTAAAGGCTATCTGGAGGGATAAGACTTCAGTTCATCTCTCTCTAGCCTGTGACGCCTCTAGCACTTAGACCATCAACAAATGCACACTATTCTTCTACATTCTGGGCCGTCCTCAGTATTGTGTTCCAGCTGTGATTCATTTCTTTCAGTTGTTGTTCTACTGTTCTCCTTGAGGTTATTTTGGATCTTTCACTTTTTCGTTTACTCTGTGGTGTCCATCTTAATGCAGTTTTCGTGACAGAGTTATTCTCCTTGCGTATCACGTGTTCAATCCATCTCCAACGTCTCTTTTGGATGATGGCGCTCATATTCTCTTGTTGACACTGAGCAAGTAGTTCTTGGTTAGAGACAGTATTTGGCCAGACCACTCGTAAGAACTTCCGCAGCCATGTTTAGGACACCAGTTCAATAACCATTAATCAATATCCAATAACTTTAACTATATCATACTGGCTACAGTTACCCCGTGTGCCAATCTCGGTTTAACTGTACCGTTGAACAGTAACGTAGAAACACCAGTATAATTAACTCGTTGGTTGAGGTCAGGCATATTTTCTCAGTATGATACAAGTCTTCGAAATGGCGCCTCTTAATCGTTTCAAATTTTATTTTAATTTCACTGCTTATGCCGCCCCCTTACGGTGTCTCCTGATGCGGCCGCCTCTCTGTATCAGAGCACGGTCCAGTCCAGATTGAGGTAAGTCTTATAAAATATTATCTGAAATCTAGTTAGATTAAACGTTGAGTCGCCGTATACTCTAACGGTAAAGTGATCTGACGTCACTTTTAGCTAGTAACCTGGTTTTCAGGGCTGAAAAGTAACGGTACGCTAGTGTCAGTAATTAGATAGCATCTGAACTATAGTTGGAGAACAGTTATACTCTATTGTCAGTCCTTGAACGTTAACTATATTTGATTGTTAGTGGTTGAAGGGAAATTATACTCTATTGTTATTAGCTGAAGGGCAACTATACTCTATTGTCATTAGCTGAAGGGCAACTATACTCTATTGTCATTAGCTGAAGGGCAACTATACTTTATTGTCATTAGCTGAAGGGCAACTTTACTCTATTGTCAGTCGTTGAATGGCAAGTATACTCTACTGTCAGTGGTTAGAGTGTAACTATACTCGAGTGCCAGACGTTGAAAGAAACTATTCTAGTATCAGTAGTTAGATAAGATATGAACTCTAGTTGGAAATTAACTATACAGTAGTGTCAATGGTTTAGATAAAATATGAACTCTAGTTAGAAATTAACTATACAGAAGTGTCAGTCGTTTGAGATAACATATAAACTCTAGTTAGAAATTAAATATACAAAAGAGTCAGTCGTTTGAGAAAAAATACACTCTAGGTCCAGTCGTTAAATAGTAACTATATTTGAGATCCAGTCACATATTACATATCTATTATATTTATAGTTGAAGTTCGCCCGAGTGGTTACTGGGGTCCAAACTGGGGTGTAAAGAATAGAACCAAACAATTACCTGCCACGCATGTCGTAAGAGGCGTCTAAGGAGTCTGGGCGTGGGGCTAGCTACCCCTCTCCATAAAAAACACTAGATAGCTACAGAAACAACAACCAGGAACATTCATAGTTCGCCACCCGAGGAAGAAGAAGGACCTTGCAAGAAGGAGATCTGGAAAAGATGGCCTTGGATAGTCGGGCTTGGAAGGCCTTGGTTGCGGACCTATGCTTCCCTGGGGGTGAAGGGTGAAGAAGAAGAAGATAGTTGAAGTTCTTACAGAGTAACTATAATACATTGATATTCGCTGGAGATTATTTCTAGTGTAGCTCTTCAAACACAGGAAAGGTAAAATTTTGTCATATTTTTGTTTGAGAACAGCATATCTATCTGTTATTGCCATTTTATTATCAAAGTCGCTGTATCGCTGTGTAAATCGTTGTAAAGCGCATATATTGTTGTATTCATTGTTGTGCGATGTCTATATCATTGCGTTCTCTTAGTGGACCTGGACAACAGGCGTGATGTTACAAGTAATTTGTATTTAGAATAAAAACGCCCTTTATTGTGGCTCTGGGTAAAAAGACGTCCAACCCAAAGCCCCGTAGTATCGCTTTTGGTCCACATGGAGTTAATCGATAAAGAACAGATATATCGTTGTGGGGTACACATATAGTTGTATCAGTCCTTACAGAGTACCGTTATCATGGAATAAATCGGTGTAAAATGCCTTTATCGTTGCGTAAATAGTTGTAGGAAGTACATTTATTCCTTCATCAAATAGTTGTAGAGCAACTATGCTGTTATATTAACGGTTGTTGGTTGTTGACTTTGTTGTATCAATTGTTGCGGTAATTGATCTGTAGTGGTAATATTTATGTAGTACTCATATCGTTGTATCAATCTCTGTAGCATGTACATATCATTGTATCAATCGCTGTAGAATGTACATATCATTGTATCAATCTCTGTAGAATGTACATATTATTGTTTAAGTGAGATGATAAGCAGATATGCCCAAGTGAAAGTTGTTGATGTCAACAAAATAGGCGAGGCTTTCAAGGCACGTAATAGAGGTAGAAGTAAACATTGAATAAACATAGAACTAGTCATTCATAAAAAAACAAACAAACAGTATAAGAAACATTTTTTAGATTATCATCATCTCACTTTGTTGTTGCATTATTTTAAATGTTGACTGATCCTGCTACAATCAGCAGAGAAGTGTAGTATGTTGCTATTTGAAATTAGATAACGTTTATCAGGACTTGAAGAAGAAGTAAATAAAGAGTTCCAGGAACACAAGGGGAAGAATTGATGGTAAATGAACATGATAATAAATAGTCATATAAATAAATTATACCAACTAAAACTACATATATATATATATATATATATATATATATATATGATACTCTCCTGGGATACAATTGTCGAACACTGAAATTGAACCCCAACCCGTATTCCTCTCAGTCTCCCTTGAGTAGCAGTGAAGGCAAACATTTTAGATACAGCGACCAGCTAGCTTCACCTCAAAAATAGCTATGTTTAGTATGTATGTTCAACAGCGTCGACTAATGAATATGGAAAGTCAAGTCAGATTTTCATAGTGTTGACATAAACACAGAATATTAATTTTTGTGCTGGTATATATGAGACGAAACGTGTTGTCGAGTCTGTTGGAAAGACACGACTAAGTGAGGATCTTTTTTTAAGGAATTAGCTGGTCGTTGTCTATAAACGCACGTCTTCATGTCTAGGCGATGGATGTCAAACAAGAAATAAAGGTCTGGGGTCAATCTCCGAGAGTCTGATATACCTGGGTAGTGGTAGTTAGTTAAGTTTGTTTATTTGATTATTTATTTTTAATTTTTCCTGAATTTTTCAGTGATGTCATTTCCTGATTCTTGATGTCTGCAATGTCTCTAAAATACCATACATTAGATTGACACCATGTTCTGCCGGCGTTAACTCTATGTCCTATTTAGGTGCATATCTTTATATTTTAAAGATTACCTTATGCTTCACCTTTGATAATGTCAAAAATAACAGCTGCTTCCAGACTGTCTTGGTTTTATTTAGATAAATTCTTGACTTTACTGAGATTAAACATTGCTCTTCGTTTTCTTAACGAACATGTCATTTTCTTAAATTTTGACATTTTACAATTTCTGAAATTACATTTTATTGACATATTTACTTTCATTATGTACGAAAAACAAGATCTTTATGTTCTTATGTTGAAGATGAGTTTCGCAGACACCAGTAAAAACATCGCATATAGTATTGAGAAGAGTACAAAGACACTGCCAGACAGTTGAAGTATGTGCAACATTTTATTGTTTGCTCAAGTGTCGCAGATACCAGTAAAAACATCGCATATGATATTGAGAAGAGTACAAAGACACTGCCAGACAGTTGAAGTATGTGCAACATTTTATTGTTTGCTCAAGTGTCACAGACACCAGTAAAAACATCGCATATGATATTGAGAAGAGTACAAAGATAACAGAAGATTATTTCTGCAGAAATAAACCAGATTTGAAGTCAGCTAAGTTAGCAACATTTTATTGTTTGCTCAGTGTCGCAGACACCAGTAAAAACATCGCATATGGTATTGAGAAGCGTTCAAAGACACTGCAGACAGTTGAAATATGTGCAACATTTTATTGTTTGGTCAAGTGTTGAACATCAAAATAAGCAACTGTTTGTGGATCGAGATGAAAATAAAACACTTGATTTTGTTACGGTTTCAGTATCCGAAGATGGTCTGAAAAAATAATGTAGCATGCCGGATATCTCCCGCTGGCCGTAGGTTTCGTATATCAGCCGTAGCTTGTAATTATATACGGGAAGTTCAATAAAAAAATATTATTCCACATTTTTTCTAAATTCCTTGATAACGAAGACAAAATTAAGTGTACTCTCCGTTTTTAAACAAATGCTGGACTTGGAAAGTTGTGTAAATACAGGAAACAGTATGGATTAACAATTGTTAGAACATTATAATAATGTACCGGAAAACAATATCACACATGGATTTGTGGAGTGTATATTTGTGGTTGGAAATAGTGGGAGTGGTTTTAAAAAGTAATAACATCTCCCGAACACACTACCAGTATAAAATACAAATTATCACTATACTCATCAAAAGGAGAAAAATGTTACTGATGACTTCCTCATACAGGGAAGGATCTACTACGCCTCATGATTAGATTCTTGTTGCAAGTTGTTGACGTGCAAGTTAAGTATGGCGTACGGTGATGGCGTTGAATTGTGGTGGATTTCAACACGATGGTACCTGCCGCTGTCGTTGTCATAGTTACTGATGACATCGTCCTGAACTTTGTAATCTCTGTCTACAATATTAGGTAACCACATATTTTTTCTGAAAATATAATAATAGAATTTGAGGAGATAGACAGTAGTTTGACTTTGTCTTATTGTAATATTTTTTCTGAAAATATAATAATAGAATTTGAGGAGATGGACAGTAGTTTGACTTTATGTTATTGTAATATTTTTGTTTATAGGCTTGCATGGCATTTACAACATACTAATCGATAATTTTTAATGAGAAAAATTAGTAAATGATAAATAGGACAAGCACTAATCATCTTATTAATTGATTGAAACAATCATCATTGCACTTTGGAGAATAACCAAGTGTGTTCCATTGCTGTTTTGTTGTTTGTTAAGTAGCTTAGCATACACTTTGACATCATTAAATTTGCCATACACAGCGTATTAAACTTTGTCATCATTCCCTCTACCATACACCGTGTATTACACTTTGACATTATTCCCTCTGCCATACACCGTGTATTACACTTTGACATCATTCCCTCTATCATACACCGTGTATTACACTTTGACATCATTCCCTCTATCATACACCGTGTATTACACTTTGACATCATTCCCTCTATCATACACCGTGTATTACACTTTGACATCATTCCCTCTATCATACACCGTGTATTACACTTTGACATCATTCCCTCTATCATACACCGTGTATTACACTTTGACATCATTCCCTCTGCCATACACCGTGTATTACACTTTGCCATCATTAAATTTGCCATACACCGTGTCATATACCTTGTTTATACCTTGTCAGGCACTATGTCATTATTCACCTAGTAATACACGTTGTCAGACACTTTGTCATTATTCACCTTGTAATACACCTTGTCATACACCTTGCCAGACACTTTGTCATTATTCACCTTGTAATACACCTTGTCATACACCTTGCCAGACACTTTGTCATTATTCCCTTAATACACCTTGTCATACACCTTGCATCACCTTGTAATACACCTTGTCTACACCTTGTAATACACCTTGATCATACACCTTGTCATCACCTTGTCATACACCTTGTCATACACCTTGTCATACACTTGTCATACACCGTGTCACACACCTTGTCATACACCTTGTCATACACCTTGTCATACACATTGTCATACACCTGTACACATCACCTTGTCATACACCTTGTCATCACCTTGTCATACACCTGTCATACACCTTGTCATACCTTGTCATACACCTTGTCATACACCTTGTCATACACCTGGTCATACACCTTGTCATACACCTTGTCATACACCTTGTCACACACCTTGTCATACACCTTGTCATACACCTTGTCATACACCTTGTCATACACCTTGTCATCACCTTGTAATACACCTTGTCATACACCTTGTCATACACCTTGTCATACACCTTGTCATACACCTTGTCATCACACCTTGTCATACACCTTGTCATACACCTTGTCATACACCTTGTCATACACCTATGTCATCTTCAATTTGCCATACACCGTGTCACACACCTTGTCATACACCTTGTCACACACCTTGTAATACACCTTGTAATACACCTTGTCATACACCTTGTCATACACCTTGTCATACACCTTGCCATACACCTTGTCACACACCTTGTCATACACCTTGTCAGACACTTTAATCATTCACCTTGTCATACACCTTGCCAGACACTTTGTCATTATTCACCTTGTCATACATTTGTCATACATCTTGTCTTATACCTTGCCAGACACCTTGTCAGCCAGCAGGAATCAATACATAATTTTCGGTATGAATCAAACTTGATAAAGAATGCAGACAAGGCAACCCACTTGTCGTGGAGGCAGATATTCAGGCATTCATTTCTAAGAACTCAGCTGAGAATGATGTAATCATTTATACGAATTGTTCGTTGATTCGATATGTGCATTGCGCATGGGCTTTCACTGCTCAAGTTGGTGGGAATGTTGTGAAGAAAGACTGTTGGTTTTGCAGTGAATACGAAGTCTTACTATGGAAATCATGGCGGTAACTAAAGCGATGGTCTGGCTGGAATCACAGACTCAATGAGTATGCTCAGGAAGATTAAAACAGGATGGGCTAGGAGACATTGGAAGGAGTCGCTGGGGAGTGCTAAGCTGACAAAGATCAGTTTTATTTTTGTGTCAGGGCATGCAGATGTAAGGGAAATAAACGCGTTGATAAGCTTGCAGATATGGCTGCTGTACAAAGCGGGCGAGCAATGAGAGGCTTGCAGATATGACTGCTGTACAAAGCGGGCGAGCAATGAGAGGCTTGCAGATATGGCTGCTGTACAAAGCGGGCGAGCAATGAGAGGCTTGCAGATATGGCTGCTGTACAAAGCGGGCGAGCAATGAGAGGCTTGCAGATATGGCTGCTGTACAAAGCGGGCGAGCAATGAGAGGCTTGCAGATATGGCTGCTGTACAAAGCGGGCGAGCAATGAGAGGCTTGCAGATATGACTGCTGTACAAAGCGGGCGAGCAATGATAGGCTTGCAGATATGACTGCTGTACAAAGCGGGCGAGCAATGATAGGCTTGTAGATATGGCTGCTGTACAAAGCGGGCGAGCAATGAGAGGCTTGCAGATATGGCTGCTGTACAAAGCGGGCGAGCAATGAGAGGCTTGCAAGTATGGCTGCTGTACAAAGCGGGCGAGCAATGAACCAGGCTGATATTATAAATTCCTTAAATGAGAGAGGACGTGTAGATAATTCATGTAATAGTGGTGAATCTACAACCCTAACCAGACTGCAAGAATTTCAAGTCAAGTATGGTGTAACTAAACAAGAACACTATTCTGGTAGACAAAGAAGAATAGTAAACCAACAAAGAACCGGGGTCGTTAGTCGCAACACGCTGAGAAACATACTGAAGGGGAAATCGGAGAACTTATGGACTAATTTGTTCGACGTACAGTGATGATGATCCGACGACTAAACTAAACTAAACTAAAACACCTTGTCATAAAACTTTGTTATACATTTGTCATACATCTTGTTTTACACCTTGCCATACACATTGTCACACACCTGCTTGAAGTGAACACCGTAATGGATTAATAAATAGTGAGGAGATGAAAAGAATTTGAAATCAAACTTGAGACGAGCAAGGACAGACACTAGAGTGAACGGTTTAGACGCATGAGCAACCAGCACTACCGAAATCAGAATGTGCTGGACAGAAAGATTCACATATCTCAGCTGCTCGGCTAACGATGTCAATTTGCAGCACAAAGTACTCCCCACCAACTTTTTGGTCCAAAGTACTTTTAAATCACAGAGAGAGGCCAGAAAAAATGAAGTTCAAGGGAAAACGCAGTAAACGAAGAAAAGTAAACAGAGAAATGCTATGTAAACAATCAGAGACTTTTTAAAATACTTTTTCCAATCCTGTTTTGCCTTACAGCGTCAGGATAATAAGAGATTTCTAGAACGAGCCCTTGTGTGCGCTTTATAAATAGTGTCTTTCGTCACATCTGTTATATCTGGGGTCCATCTTTTACGTGGTTGACTTTTTGTTTTGTATTCATTGTATCATCGGAGCAACATTACTCTTTGATGTGCACTGTCTGTTGCTTTGTATTCATTGTACCGGAGCAACATTGCTCTTTGATGTGCATGTTGTTGCTTTGTATTCATTGTATCGTCGGACAACATTGCTCTTTGATTGTACTGTCTGTTGCTTTGTATTCATTGTATCGTCGGAGCAACATTGCTCTTTGATGTGCACTGTCTGTTGCTTTGTATTCATTGTACCATGTCGATGCACGTGTTGCTTTTCATTTTGATGTTGTGACTGTCTGTTGCTTTGTATTCATTGTATCGTCGGACAACATTGCTCTTTGATGTGTACTGTCTGTTGCTTTGTATTCATTGTACCGGAGCAACATTGCTCTTTGATGTGCACTGTCTGTTGCTTTGTATTCATTGTATCATCGGAGCAACATTGCTCTTTGTGCTGCACTGTCTGTTGGTATTCATTGTATCATCGGAGCAACATTGCTCTTTGATGTGCACTGTCTGTTGCTTTGTATTCATTGTATCGTCGGAGCAACATTGCTCTTTGATGTGCACTGTCTGTTGCTTTGTATTCATTGTATCGTCGGAGCAACATTGCTCTTTGTGTGCACTGTCTGTTGGTATTCATTGTATCTCGGAGCAACATTGCTCTTTGATGTGCACTGTCTGTTGCTTTGTATTCATTGTATCGTCGGAGCAACATTGCTCTTTGATGTGCACTGTCTGTTGCTTTGTATTCATTGTATCGTCGGAGCAACATTGCTCTTTGATGTGTACTGTCTGTTGCTTTGTATTCATTGTACCGGAGCAACATTGCTCTTTGATGTGCACTGTCTGTTGCTTTGTATTCATTGTATCGTCGACAACATTGCTCTTTGATGTGCACTGTCTGTTGCTTTGTATTCATTGTATCGTCGGAGCAACATTGCTCTTTGATGTGCACTGTCTGTTGCTTTGTATTCATTGTACCGTGAAGCAACATTGCTCTTTGATGTGCACTGTTCTTTGCTTTGTATTCATTGTACCGTCGGAGCAACATTGCTCTTTGATGTGCACTGTTGTTCGTTATATGCTATGTGGACGAACCATTTAATTTGTTTTTCTTGTGAAGTTTGGGATGATGTTGCTCTTACTTCTTTTTGATGTCTTCATTTCTCAAAGAGTCTCTTCTGGTTAATCCTGCATTCTGGTAAGCACTTCATCTCTGACGGACTGGTTTTCTTTTATCACTTGATGTCAACGTTCAGGGTTGACACTGGTAGCATAATGTGGGGAGAAATGTGTGCTTTGTTGCGTCTGGTCAGAGACGGAACACGTAAACGAACGAAGTATGGTCTATAGCCGAAGGATTGACTGTATTGCACCGAGTTTTTATCCATATGGCTCGGCTCCTCTCCGCAGATACAGCACGTCATCTGCCGAGAGCATCACACAAAGCACGAACTCCGTAGCTACAGCAAAAATCCTATTGATATCTGGAAAAAAGTGTACACAGGAACAGAACATAGCTGTCCAGAATCGAACCAACGATCTTTGGAAAGCAAGGCAAAGGCGTAGCCACAGAGACCTTCTATGTATGATATTTTTACAAAGTATAAAAACAAGATACAGCGACGTTTCGACTAAAAGGCCGTTATCAAGTAAATAGTAGAAGACAACAGAAATACAGACGATAGAACTATACAACAGACATAATAAACACAGTGACTTAAATGAGTAATTTCAAACATGACATTAGTTTGCATCGTTAGAAATTAATCGTTTCATTCAATGTGTTTATGATGTATGTTGTAGAAATCCATCATATCTACTGCGTTTGTTTTGTATTTGTTGCTTGGTAAAGACCTTTTGGTCGAAACATCGCTGCTGTATGGTATTTTTGTACTTTAAAATTGTACTTTTTTGTACTTTTGTACTTGAAATTTAATTTCAAACATTTCACATGCAAACAATTTTATGGACATTTGATGCACAAGAAAAACATTCTAAAACCGATCAGGTCATCAGAAAAATATACATGTAATACAATTTAAATTGAATTTAATGTTGGGATAAGTATCCTCTTTTCAGAAGATCAAAATATGGCAACCCTACAGAAGTGTCCTTATTTCAGAAGATCAAAATATGGCTTGCCTACATAATATAAATGGTAATAGTATTACTCAATATCCGTCCTTGTGTTGACGGGGCCCATGGGGCAAGCAAAGAATAGAAACACTGTGACCGGCAAGGAATGTTGTAACAGACCACCGAGGTAGAAACCTGGGGAAGCAAAGAATAGAAACACTGTGACCGGCAAGGAATGTTGTAACAGACCACGAGGTGAAACTGGAAGCAAGAATAGAAACACTGTGACCGCAGGAATGTTGTAACAGACGATCAGTAAACCTGGAAGCAAGAATGAAACACTGTGACCGACAAGGAATGTTGTAACAGACCACGAGATAAAACCTGGAAGCAAGAATAGAAACACTGTGACCGGCAAGGATGTTGTAACAGACACGGTAGAAACCTGGGAAGCAAAGAATGAAACACTGTGACCGGCAGGAATGTTGTAACAGACCACCAGGTGAAACCTGAAGCTACCTAGTAATAAAGCATCAGAAATCGAATTGCTTTGGCGATAACTGACACAATAATCGCTCTTGAGTCGGATCACTTACAAATCACAAAAGTGGCTACCAGTGGTCGATATAGAGCGGTCGATGAAGAAGAAGAAATAGAATAATTGCTCAATATCAACAATCAGAAATGTATACATAACAAACGAAATGTAGAAATTCTTGTAGAATAGATATTTCTGTTGGGGTCTTACCTAACGCCTGGACTACTTGGATCTCCTTCTGAGCTTGCTGATGACCTGACACTGGAAAAATGATCATAACCCTTGGATCCTCGAACAGTGAATGTTTGAGATAAAAGATAATCCCAGACTGTTGGTTGAGGTTTACCAACAATTCGTAACCGGCGTTTTCTAGACAAAAATATAAGAAGTTTATAAATTAGACGATTTGGCTGAAATCGGATGCATGTGTCCTAAGTGTGTAGAAGTCTATGCGTTTAGGGGCCTACCAATGTGCAACGTATACACGTTCTTGGCAAAGATCAAACATATTCAAAGAGTGATTAAAATTGGTCGTAAAGAACGAACGCAAAGAAGAAAGAGGAAGAAGAATTAGACGATTATTATCCTTCCTTCCTTTCGTTTGCTTGAAATATTATCTATATGTTCAACGTTGTGTCTTGTATAAACGTCACTGTCTTTTGTAGCTCACACAGAGGTCCGTGTAGTTTTATGTCCAGTGCTGTTTCATTAGGTCAGTGAGTTTGCCTCATTATATTATATTCGAGGCAGTCTTAAAGTATATCCTCTGCTGTCTGATGTGCCTGTCCACATGTACACATGGCTGAAATGCCAATCTTGAATTTTGTATACATGTAGCTCGAAGATGTGTCCTGTTCTTAGGCGCAGAATGACAACTTGTTATTATCTGCTCATATTATAGTAGAGACGATTATTATTATTATATTTCTCTATCACCATTAGATGTTTTATAGAGCATGCAAGCAGTTTATCCATACTGCTATATCTTGGGCAAACCATTACATCTTTTCCATGAAATTGAATCCGTTATTTTTCGTCTCTCTCTCAATAAAGTCCATTTAATAGTTTCTCTAGGTCAGTGTTTCTCAACATGTTGGTGCCATACCCCACCTATGTCTTCTGAAATTCTTATGCCCCTATGTAACATATATATACTTTTTAATTTTCAAAAATTGAATTGTTCACTGAAGAAACTTAAATGATATGTTTTAGGAAGGAATCACTAGGAAGTTTTTGAGGAAACACAGTATTCAAGTATTTAATTGCTCCCCATAACAATTCCATCCCCCTCCCCTTTAACAATCAAATTGCCCCACTTAACAATCAAATTGCCCCTTAATAATCAAACTCCCTTCCCTCCGTGAGGCGTAGGCCCCACGTTGGGAAACACTGCTCTAGGGCGACCTTTCGTGAACTTTGTTTCCCACTTCAATGCCTGCTATGTGATTATGCGTATGCGTGTGTGTTGATTAATTGATTGATATGGTCGTCATCATTGCGCTTCAGTGAATAACCATGTATGCTCCGATCTCTATCTTACACAGGAAGATCTCTCTCTCTTGCGTTCCCGACATAAGAAGATCTCATAGGCAGTGCATGAATTCTGTAGCACCAGCGAACGTCCTTGATGTAATGCTGTGAGCGGTGAACATTATTTAAGGAATTTTTATTGTTATATTCTCAATGCATTTTTTTCATGAATTTCGCACAGGCTTCGGCTTTGCAGTTTACTCTTATCGATTTTCAACAACCAATGGTTCTTTTATGTGCTTAATTTGAATACGGGGACTACTTTTTAACGTCCGTCTCCGACAGCACTATAAATTCTGTCTCACCCACATTGAGATCAATAATCAATGGAAAAATATGTCGATCGTTCCACGCGGTGATCAAGCCGAGTACCTTTAAAGTAGAGGCGAGCAAACTACCTCCAATCGACAGATACTCCCATGCACGGGGGAGGGAAGGGTGTACACACGTATGTGTGTGTACGTGTTTACGTATATATGTACATAGTGATATACGTAAATGCTAGATGAGTTAAGACATTTGACATAAGACAGTTCCAGTACTCACCGGACCCAGTAAAAGACAGACATTATACATGCTAGATGAGATAAGACATTTGACATAAGACAGTTCCAGTACTCACCGACCCCAGTAAAAGACAGACATTATACATGCTAGATGAGATAAGACATGTAACATAAGACAGTTCCAGTACTCACCGACCCCAGTAAAAGACAGACATTATACATGCTAGATGAGATAAGACAGGTAACATAAGACAGTTCCAGTACTCACCGACCCCAGTAAAAGACAGACATTACACATGCTAGATGAGATAAGACAGGTAACATAAGACAGTTCAAGTACTCACCGACCCCAGTAGAAGACAGACATTATACATGCTAGATGAGATAAGACATTTGACATAAGACAGTTCCAGTACTCACCGACCCCAGTAGAAGACAAACACTACAAATGTGAATAACATTCCAAGACATCCTCCTACAATGGCGCCGATCATCGCGTCACTCACTGAAATACCACAACGTGATATATTATATATATATTGCATTGAGTTACTTACCCAGTTATTACTATCACAATACTATGTATAAATTATATCATAGTAATTAAACTGTACGTATGGATGTGAAGCATGACCATTTAATAAAGCAGTGGAAAAACATATATGTGCTTTCGAGTATAAATGTTACAGAAGAATCCTTCGTATATCTTGGACAGAGAAGAGAACAAATAGATCTATCCAGAAAGACTTCAAAATCAAAGAAAACTGGCTGATGCTACAAATAAGAAAGAGAAAGTTGAGCTATTTTGTACATATAAAAAGACACGTAGGGCTGGAGAAGACCATCATGGAAGGAGGCATATGGGCAAAGAGAAGAATACAACGGAGATGGATTCAGGATGTAACTGGTGGTTTAAATATGACGGTTGAAGAGGCCTATGAGAGAGAGAAATTCCAGAGGACTGTTGGGGTGGTATAGTTTTGCTCAGGACAAGCTATTTAATGATGATGAATTAAACTGTAATTAAAATATGAAGCTTCAATGTTTAAGCAGTAAGGCTGTATGGGTCAGAAACATGGAGAATGAATTAACAATTATCAAATACATTGTAAACATTAATCTACTGATGACATTGCCCGTGTGGTTCCGAGGCCCGCAGGAGAAGCAAAGAATAGTACCACTGCGACCTACAAGGCATGTTGTAGGAGGAGAAGGATGTAGGACCTAGGGAAGCTACTCTGGTGAATAAAAAAAGCATCTCAGAAATGGGATGTACTGGCTACTAGATGTTTCATTGTTTCTTTTCTATTTCTAGTTTTTAGGTGTGTTTTTTGTGTTACATTTATTTCGTTATTCGTTTTTATTCCAGATTTTCCTTAGATACGTTGGTATTTGGTCGTCCATTTGTGTTTCATTTTAATTTGTCACTCCTGTTTGTTCGTTTGCTTGATAAAGGCCTTGTTGGTCGAAACGTTGCTGTTTATCGTCACTGTTTATGTATTTTGTAAAACTATAGTACTTTGTTTGTACGTGTTTCACTACTTGTAGGCGCATAACTGGCCCAACGTACAATCGCTCTTAGGCTCAGATCACATACAAATCACACAGAGTGGTTAACAGATGGTCGATATGGAGCGTTGGAAGAAGAAGAATCGACTGGTGTCTACGCAGAAAAAAGGACATAAGATGGCATAATAAGGTCACAAATGAGGAACTTATGAAGAGAACGATAAGACAGATCCCAGTGAACCAAGAGTTGAAGAAAAGATGCTGGCGTTGGATAGGACGCACCTTGAGAAAACCTGAAGAAAATATACACAAAAAGGACACTTTTCTGCAACACGCAGGGAAAGTGAAAGAGAGGGAAGTCTAAAAGTACATGAAGCAGACGTTTGGAGGCGGAGATTAACGATATACGGAGTAGCTGGAAGGATTTCTTAGAGGTAACTAAAGATAGGAAGACGAGGCATCAGCTGGTTGAGAGGGTATGCCCAAAATCATTTACATTTTCTATTTTCCTTTCGTTGATAAAACAATAGCGAAACACGTAAAAACAAAGTTATGTAGTCTTACAAAATACAAAAACAATAACAATACACAGCAACGTTTCGACCAAACGGCCTTTATCAAGCAAAAGAGACAAGAGGGGTGAAGAATTTCACCTCTCGCACAACACACAACATGTAGAGTCGAACAACAAGTTCCTAACGGCTAAAAAAATGAAGAGAATTTGTGACTAAAACGAATAACGAAATAAATGCAAAAAAACTAGAAGTGGAAAAAGAGGATTAACAATACAAATCAAACAACATATATTTGTTCGAAACATTGCTGTGTATTGTTATTGTTTGTATTTTGTAATGCACAGTACTTTGTTTGTTTTCACGTGTTTCGCCACTGCTTTATAGTTTTACTGCAGTCTTCCCCCTATATCGATAATTAATAAAACAATGGAAGACTACCTTCCAAGAGAATACTTAGATAACCGTCACAGTAATTATTTTATACATAGAAGTACTATATTCCAAATTAGGTTTCATTACATTAGATAACCATGACAGTAATTATTTTATAGATAGAAGTACTACGATACCAAATAAGGTTTCATTACATTAGTAAGAGGATAATTTAAGCACATACTACTTTATGCCACCGAATCTTGGTCCCTGCACAGATTGCATACGAAAAGAATAAATGAGTTCCATATGCTTTGCTTCGCCCGAATGGTTATCGGGGCCCAAATTTGGGGTGTAAAGAATAGAACCACTTTTACCTGTCACGCATGTTGTAAGAGGCGACTAAGGAGGTTTGGCTGAAATCGGATGCCTGTGTCCGCTAGAGATTGCTAACCCGAAACAAATGCTTGCAGAAAACGGATGCACCATGTCGTAAGGCGCATAACATGGTGCAACGATCTCTCACAATGAGGAATGGGATGTCGGATTCTACGGTCGCCAATCTGCCTCCGAGATTTAGCCACGCAGTAAGAATGTCAGACTTGCCATCAAGGGGGTGGCCAAAACTTTCTGCGCGAAGAGGTTGGCACAAACAGGGAATCAGAAATCATAGAAATTATATCATAATTCTCATCCTTATTACCCTCATCTCCATCATTACCAACTTCATTATCGTCATCATTATCAGCACCACCAACAGGATAACAACCACATCCCCACCACACCCACCACACCCATCATCATTATCATCATCATTATTAATATCATCATCATCATCATTATCATCAGCATCACCCCCACTTCTACCATCACCATCATTATCATTATTATTCACATAATCCTCATCATCACCATCATCCTCATCCCTACCACTTGAGAGTTACACTAGCACAATAATAATGATGAACGTGAAACTTACATTCGTCTTCCTGTTGTACCTTGTTGCCTCCAGAATGGGCAGCTGAAGAAGTCTTCCCAAGAAATGTAGTGGCAATGGATGCGTTTGTTTGAACACTTTGTCTAGACGTCGTAGCTATTGTTGCTGATGTGGTTGTTACCACCGTTGATGATGATGATGATGATGGTTTTGGAGAAGATGATGTAGTTGTTGGTGGCAAAGACGTAGTTGTAGTTGATAGTGAAGTTGAAACTGTACTTGTTGTTCTATTGGTTGTTGCATATGATGCACCTCGTGATTCTGAAATGTAACACAATAGTCAAATTTGCGATATATTTCCCAATGCACACACTATGTTTACATTTACCCATACATATACAACTAACCTACACATCATATATAACCAATAACTGTACATAAACCACTAACTGTACACAGTACACTAACCATACATACACCACTAACCATACATTGGAATCTAACACATTAACTAGCGAATTGAAAATAAAACACAATATGACAGAATTCTCTTGTATACATATTGTTTCTCTTTGCAGGTGCATGGACACATTAAGTTGTAGTTTTCTTATTTTTTTAACGAAATATAACAAAGGACATGTAACTATATATATATCTATTTATATATGGATGTTTAACAAATCTCACATTTAACAGGCTAGAAAATAAATTAGAGCAGCTAAGGATCAGAATGTTAAATTAGATTTGGAACATATTGACAATGAAACTACTTATGCTCGTTACATAACCACTTTAGAACAGACAGACAGTTGCAGTAGCAGTCGATGGCGTTAGACTCGAAAGTCATTATATCTTAAACTCAGGTTACAGATCTGGGAAGAACCATATGTGCAAAATTCGCTATCTTCGAAGGTTTCCCTGCAGGTCACTGACCTTTCTCTTGATGAAGAAATCAACAGTCGTATGATAGTGCGGCTACTACATTCGGCATACTATCAAAGCGAGCGTGGGACAACAAAATTGACATTGCAGACGAAAACTCAAATATATCGAGCCTGTGTAATTAGTTCTTTACTATATGGCTCAGAAACATGGACATCCTACTCAAGACACGAGATGAGACTTAACATCTTTCACCTTCGATGTCTCGCAAGATTATGAACATCAGGTGGTACGACAAGATAACCAACTCTGAAGTACTACAACGTGCAAATCTGCCTTCCATCATGGGCATGCTCAGCAGTAGACGACTAAGATGGTTGGGACATGTGAGAAGAATGGAAACTTATCGCATACCAAAACAAATGTTGTTCTGTGAACTTTCGGAGGAAGAGGCACCAGGGCAGACCACTGCTCAGATATAAAGATGTCTGCAAAACCTCAATGAAAAACTTTTCTAGAGATCCCAGCACATGGGAGGGACTAGCTGATGACAGAGTTGTGTGGAAAGCCAAATTACGGAAGGGCGCAGAGTCTTTTGAGAAGAGACTTATGTACGAGCTGAACGACAAGAGAGAAAGCGAAAACTCAGAAGTTGTCACAGTAAAACACTTGCCTACTGACCGTCTGTAAAGATGAAAAGGGCCATATATATGAATGTACTTTAACAAAATCATCACATTCTAACAGGCTATGAAAGAATAAATTAAGAGCAGCTAAGGATCAGAATGCGTTAAATTAGATTTGGAACATATTTGGCAATGAAACTAATTATGGCTTCGTTACATAACCACTAGGAACAGACAGACAGTTGCAGTAGCACGTCGACTGGCGTTAGACCTCGAAAGTCATTATATCTTCCCACACACTCTCGGAGGTTACAGATCTGGGAAGGAAACATAGTGTTGCGCTGATGTCCTCGCCTATGATGTCTTCGAAGGTTTCCATGCAGGTATTGAAACCTGTGCGGCGATTGTGGACTTGGAAGAAGCATACAACAGAGTGTCTTATGATTATCTCATGCACCAGCTTGTCAAATTTCAGGTGCACCCTTTATTCATAAGGTGGATAGCTGCTGCGCAGTTCGAAAGGAATGTTGTACTGCGATGTGGTGGTTGGTTATCTGAGTCGGTGACTGTAGTATATTCAGGATTGCCACAAGGCTCTCCTCTTTCACCAATCTTATTCAACATATACAATGTAATAATCACAGAACAACTTGATGGAAGAGGTAGAGCATTATCATTTGCTAATGACATTCTAGTCTAGAGACAGGTAAAAGTCCGGAGTGATATTACCGGTTGGATACAGAAGGAACTTGACCGCATCACAGACTGGTGTGATGTCTCAGGAGCACTAGTCCATCTTACAAAAGCAACAGTAACGTCTCATACTGTTAAAGCATAAACGTCTGTTGCGGGACTGTGCGGTGTTAATATGCGGGTTGAATATGCACTGTTAGATAGACGCAAATTGAAAAACTAGAGAGAATACCGAATGAAGCTATACGTATCATTCTCGTTTTCATAAGGGATATATCCTACTTGGCGATGACGTACCTCCTGGATTTACCAGCCGTGGAGTATAAACTCAAGATAGCTAGAGCACATGCGTATATCAAAATAAGTGCTAAAATGGATCACCTATTGCTTGCGCTGCAGTCGATGCAATTGATGCAGGAAATCAGCATCGATGCACACAACCAAACCAGGTGCTGGGACAGTATCATGTATCACAGTATCAGTATGCGGGGACACTGTTGTCGCATAAAGAGATAACAACTAATAATAATACTAATTCCTCTCGTACCGTTATACGTCACATAGGGCATGAAAGCAATTTTCCATACCGATATATCCAGGGCAACTCGCTCAATCTCCTCCATGGAACTGAGACCGATATTTCTTGCCTCTCTCAGCAAAATTCGTGTCAGGGTCTCCTTAGGTTGTTCTCTCTTTCTTGAACCGCTTGCATTCCACTTCAATGTCTGCTTTGATATTCGTTGATCATTTCTCCTCAAGGTGTGTCCAACATATCTCCATCGTCTCTTTCTTAAAACAGTTGTCACTAGTGGTTGATAAAAACTAAAGCAAATCTTATAAGAACGATATTCTGGCAAACACTATGTCACTAGTGCCAAACATGGTCAATAACAGCAGCCAATAATTGAAAAATAATAACGACGGAGTTGATGTGTCTTAGAGTGCTGCAGGCGTGACAAAAAGAGAAACAACTAGAAATGAAGAAATCAGAAGAAGACTGGATGTGAAACCAGTCATACAATTCATAAAAGAATAACATTAAATGGTTTGGACACCTGACAAGAATGCTGTGGTATCGCCTACCACAGAGAGCCACACTGAAAAAGTATAACGAGTACAGAGCAAGAGGAAGACCACGCAAAATATGGAGTGAAGGCATCAGGAACATCCTTAAGAAAATGAATAACAGCTTACAAAGTACATTAGAACAAGCACAGCCAATATAACTACACCCTCCCAACACTTCTATAAAGAAGTAAATTGCTGGAAGAGAAGAAGAAGAATGTGCTGAACTTAGTATTGTTTATATGATATAACTTGTTGAACGTACAATGCACTGAGTTTATTTAAAAAAAAATTGTACTCACGAATACACATATAATCCATTTGCATGTAGTTAGTATTTGGTGGAAACACATCCTGGTCACACTCTTTGTTTGTATTCGACCAGGTAGCCATGGCAATACATCTTGTTTTATTCTCACACTGCAGACTAGCACCGTCCTGTACTTCTATACTGCAGTCCTGTGAGACACAGATCAAATTATGGTGGCTCTCCAGTTATAACACTGGTAATTTGTATTGTAAGTAATACCACTGGTAATGCGTTTTGTAATACCTACCACTGGTAATGTGTATTGTAAATGACTGATTTTGCTAATACCTTTTGATTAAAATAATGTCCTAAGATGTCGGCTTTGTCTCTAATCTTTGTGACTGTGCAAGGACTGCTGTTGTAACGCTGTCCCACAGGGCGGAATGATATTAGAAACACGAGCGCTGGGCAGATGACGCTCGTCAGCCCGGGAAGGCAGGTCGTCTACGGGTCGCTGCCCTGAAAGACAATAGCAACCTGCTGTCTTGTGGGTTTTGGCTGGGGACAGCAAAAGACTAGCGGAGAGGGAACCGTACACAAACGCTGGTTGAAATCGAACACATCACCGAAAGATAAGCACCTGAGCTCCAATTGGTACTGAAGGCTTGTGCACGTACATCCAGTTCTGATGTTTGGCTGTTTATATATCCCAATAGAATGATAAAAACGGCTTAAGAACGATCGAGAGAGAGAGAGAGAGAGAGAGAGAAACACGAGCAGAGATATGTTTAACAGGATAATAAAGTTTATAAGGCACATGAGAAACAGTTTGTTAAACAAAAAATACACATATAAAGGAAGATTATTAAACACATGTAGAGGAAGATTGCTAGACACATGTAAAGGAAGATTCATCATCATCATCAAATAGCTTGTCCAGAGCAGAACTTTGCCACCCCAACAACAGTCCTCCAGAATTTCTCTCTCTCATAGGCCAGATGTCCTGCCTCTGCAGCTGTCATGTTCAAACCATTAGTTACATCCTGAATCCATCTTCTCCGTGGTCTTCCTCTTCTTCTCTTTGCCGGTATGCCTCCTTCCATGATGGTCTTCTCCAGCCCTTCATGTATTTTTATATGTACAAAATATCTCAATTTTCTCCTTCTTATTTGTGGCATCAGCCAGTTTTCTTTGATTTTTAGTTCTTTCTGGATAGAGCTATTTGTTCTCTTCTCTGTCCAAGATATACGAAGGACTCTTCTGTAACACTTGTATTCAAAAGCACTTACATGTTTTTCCACTGCTTTATTAAATGTCCATGCTTCACACCCATACGTTGCCACTGGGAATATGCATGCTCTTAGTATTCTGATTTTTGTTTTCTTATCAGTTCCGTTCCATACTGTTTTGAATTGTTTCATTTTTTTGTAAAGCCATGTTTGTTCTTCTTTTCATTTCCTTCATCCCATTTCCATCGGATGTTAGCAGTGAACCAAGATATTCAAAACTGTTCACATCTTCTACTTTCTCTCCATTGATAAAAATATAATTTGTCATGTTCGTTTTATCTGTTGTCATTGTTTTTGTTTTTGCCACAATGAGATATAGATTTTGTTTTTCCGCTGTTATCTTTTACTTCTCCTAATAATTTCTCAATCCCTATTTGTGATGTTGACAGTAGCACTGTATCATAAGCGTATCTTAGTTCAGGTATTTCTCTTTCTCCGATTATAAAAGGATCGTATTGTTCTTTTCCGCTACCTTCTGTAACATTCCTCATGATGTTTTCTGCATATATGTTAGACAAGGCGACAGAAGATTGCTAGACACATATAGAGGAAGATTGCTAGACATAAGTGCAGGAAGATTGCTAGACATAAGATATTGAATATAATTTAGTTGTGTGGTCTAGTTTTAAACAGAACAATGTTGAACATAAAACAGTAACATAAAAATGTTAATATAAAGGATAAATAAATATATATCTAAACATTTCTTCTTTTCTATTCTCTAATCCTGTCTTATCTCACAGCGTTTAGAATAAGAAGAAACTTAAATAACGGGCTTTTGTGTGCGCTACATAAACGGTGTTTTTCGAAGTGTCTGTTATCTCTGAAGTCCACATTTTGTTGCGTAGACGACCTTTTGCTTTGTATCTACTGTATTGGAGTAACATTGCCCTTTCAGGCGTACTGTATGTTGGTAATCTGCTTATGTGGCCGAACCATTTAATTTGTAGTTTTTTAAATGAAATTTGGTACTGATGTTGTACCCACTTTTCTCCCGGATGTCTTCATTTATAACCCGATCTCTTTATGATACTCCCAGAATTCTGCGTAGTCACTTTATCTTTGTTTTTGACTATTTTTCTTCTATCGTTTGATGTCAGCATCCTGCGTTTTAGCAATGAATCAAAATGTTAAAAACTACTCTTACATGTATTACGAATATCTGACAATCTCAAGACCTGCTCAAGATATGCACAAAAGTTAAATTATTTAGGTCATGTGTGATTCCTGTACTGACCTACGGTTGTGAAAGTTGAAATCAACAAACAAAATTGATAAGAAACTGGACAGCTTTGAGAATAAATGTCTCCGAAAATTATTAAAAGTAAAATGGAGTGATTTCGTTTCTACAGGGTGTTCAAGATTAAAGCAGCCCCATTGACAAATCGAAAGTTGCCAGATAATCTATCGCGTTATGTTTATGTACTATTTAAACCGGTTCTGACTAGCTCGTTTTACGTCACATTTGTTCATCGCCCCTTCCCGCACTACAATTACATACCGTCACATAACCTTGACCTATACTACGTCATAACTGAACCTTCTCATTTTCATACATATATGCCAGATTGACTCCATTCACAGGCTGCTATTATCTTGAACACCCTGTACCAACACAGTGAGAGATAGAACACACCAACAACCCGTATCAAATATTATAAGGAAACGAAGGTGGAAATATTTAGGTCATGTTCTTAGATCAGACGAAAAGAGACTAAATCGACAAGTCCTTATGTGGTCACCAGTTGGGAAAAGGAAACGTGGAAGACCAAAGACCACTCTTCAAAGAACCATCCAACAAGAAAGTAAACTATTGGGATGTAAACCCATACAAGATCTCCAACTGCTAGCAACGAACCAAATCACATGGAGATCTAAAACCTCTGCCCTATGTGCCGCCTTTGGTACGAAAGGAACAAACTAACTAACATGTATTAACTTATTTCAATATGCCCGTTGATGCATATATCATATGTTAGATCTGTTTTCTCACCTGTACAGATTTTGAATTTTGTTCTATGCAATATTATGTTATGCGATCGACGTCATGACGTATGGAACATTCCCAAGAGTGCTCCTTCCTCCGCTGCAGCAGCCATCCCTGAGTCAACTTTCTCACCGTACCCATGGGAAGTTGATTAGCATTTCTTCTCTCTCTACCACGAAGACGACACTGTCTGGCATGTCCAAACTTAACTTCTAATTCTCGCAATCATTGCAGTATCTGAAACTCGCCCATATCACCTAAATGAGCGCTACCGTATTGATGACATCGGCTCTGCCCATTCTTCTGCCAGCCAGAGTCGGGGTATTGTTTGCAAGAAAGTCGTTGCCATGCACTCCAGCATGTTCAGATGTGTAAAATAAATTCTGTATTAAGATGCAAGTTTTATTTTTCGTTGTTTAGTATATAAATACTTACTGTATTTTGAATGCCACAACACTCTTTCCTATACGTGTCAACACTGAAAGGGCCGATACATCCTGCTGTCTTGATCTTGGCCGAGTGGAATACATATAAGACATGAATATAGAAGCCATTTTCACATTCCAGTCGCAGGTAGTTGTTAGTGTTTCCAAAGCAAGCAGTAACTGAGGAGAAAGTTGAAGGATAACAGTGTTAATATCATGTTAGTATTTTTTAGTGAATATTGAAGGATATCTAAAGGTGTCTTTGATGATATGTAGTAATCACAGTTTCCTAGATGATGTGTGAGGATGTCTTAGATGTATCGCAGTGTGTTAAATGATGTGTGAGTTTAAAGCGTTTTAAGACAAAGGATTGACTTCATTCCATCGGGTTTTACTCCATATGGCTCTATCCCTCTCCGCAGAAATGGCACGCCATCTTCCGCGAGCATTGCACAAAGCACGAACTCCGTAGCTCCAGCAACAATCCTAGGGGTCTCTGGAAAAACTGCACTCGTGAACAGAACGGCGCGGTCCCGGGTTCGAACTCACAACCTTCGACTCACAAGGCAAACGGCTTAACCACTTAGCCACATAGACCCCCAAGTACATCTTTAATGTAAAGATTTGTACTATGAACATCTGTAGAGGCAACCAAAAATACAAGACCCTTGATACTATAATAAAATATATAACTATTGGATTCTCCGAAAGGAGATAATTCTTATTTTTCCTGTTTGTTGCCCTACATGCTCTGATATAACAAAAAAAGGTTCGTCTTAGGTTGAAAAAACGTGCATCGGCTTAAAAAGACTATAATCCCTTACATAACAAACAATTTCGCGACAGCCATATGCATTTATGCGGTGCAGGTTGCTTTTTGTGGCGGTACGGCTGTTTCATTCTGGAATTAGTTCACACACTACAGGAGACAATTGTTAGCATTTCGTGTGATTTTCGTTGGCACAGGAACGGAGCAATTATGGATGACCCGTTGCAGTGAAGTTGGAACCGTCCGTATGAACTATGAACTATAGACATAACAAACAAACACGACCAAAAAATGCATGTTTAGTGTCTACGAAGCAGCAACAAGATGAATATCTTTAGTTATCAACAACAAAGTCAACATATGAAGTCATGATTCTTGCAGTCAGTTGGGAATCTCGACATATACATTGGGGGAAAGAAAGAGTGGTATGTTGTGGAGGTACGGTGATAAACTTTCGCTTTAAACAATATTCGGTTTGTTTCCCACGTGGAGCGATCCTACATTTTCAATGATCCCTATTCTTAATGTATGTGAGATCGTGTTCCTAGTCTTATCGAAGACGGACGATTAAGCATAGGTTCTGTGTAGCAGTTGAACACGTAAAATAACCATCTACATGGGAAATATGTAAGAGTAGGTTGCAAAACGAGTCCTTAATTAAAGTTGAAGAAAATTTCATACACATTTTAATTAACTTTAAAATTACATCGGATACCCTCGTCGGTGCTACAGAGTTCGTGCACTGCCATTGAGCTCTTCATGTGTAACATGGAGATCGAAGCACATCTGGTTATTTACCTTCTTCTTCTTCTTCTTCTTTAACATAGTTCGCTCTATATCAACCGCATTAAACCACACTGTCTGGTCTGTGTTATGATTTGCGCCTTAAAGGGAGAGCCTGTTGTGACAGTTAGACGTATGCAGTCCCGTAGGCCAGCATATCTGGATTCTGCATGCTTTTTATTCGGGTTTACCTCCCAAGTTGGAGGTTCAGGGCAAAAAAAAGTACGATCTAATACCACTCAGGGCGAGCCAGAGAACAGTTAGCTCGTGGTTAAAGTTTCTCGGTTAACACTCATGAGGGGTGGGGTGGGGTGGGGGTGGGGTGGGGTTATTTGCTTGTGTACTCTACGAGTCATCAGCAGGCTAGTGTTCCATTTCGTCTGCTTCGTCTTCTTCTTCTCTTAACTTCCCTTGAAGCATAAGGTAGCAACACATTACCTCCAACCAAATCTGTCTTGAGCAAGTCAGCTTAGTTAATTCCAGGTTTGCATCAACAGCATCGATTGTTGGGGAGTTGAAGATGGATAGGGGGTATATTCTTCGGTCTCTTCGCGACTCTCTGTTGGATGCGGACACTAAAATCAATATTGAATCGATCAAGCGATATAGGCAGTTTGGAGTTACCCGTTGTTCAAGTCGAACTGGATGCCTGAGAGACACATGGAGAGGTGTGTTTAATCAACGAGCCACGGGAACCATCAGTATGCATACTCTTCGATATCTGTTGGGGAGACTGAGCACCTTTGGGTCTGCCCCGAAGTGCAATGACGTCAGTTTAGTAACCAATAACCAATTCCAGCTCATTCTCTTCTCTTTCTCTGTCTACTGTTCGTCTCTATGTCCCTCTAGATCGCCTCCTACCTCTCTTGTTTCTCGGAATCAGTTTCAAAGACACATGTGGTTGTCTGTTCTTCTGTATTCTTAATGTATGTCCCAACAGTTTCCATCTCCTTTGTTTCATTTCCTCGTTGATACACGTTATAATTCTATCAGCGGGGTGAAAATAGAAAATGTGAACAGTTTTGAATATCTTGGTTCACTGCTAGCAACAGATGGAGGTTGGATGAAGGACATTAAAAGAAGAACCGCCCGAGTGGTTACCGGGCCCACATTTGGGGTGTAAAGAATAGAACCACTGTTACCTGCCACGCATGTCGTAAGAGGCGACTAAGGAGGTTTGGATGAAATGGGATGCATGTGTCCTAAACGTGTAGAAGTCTTATGCGTTTAGGGGCCTACAAACCAATGTGCAACGTATACACGTTCTTGGCAAAGATCAAACATATCACAAAGCGTGATTAAAATTGGTCGTAAAGAACAAATCAAAGAAGAAAAGAAGAACAAACATGACTTTACAAAAAAATTAAACAACTAAAAAAACCAGTATGGAATGGAACTGATAGGAAAACAAAGATCAGAATACTAAGAGCATGCATATTCCGAGTGGCAACATATGGGTGTGATGTGCTTTCTAATATAAGCGTTACAGAAGTGAAATCCGCATATGATGGACAGAGAAGAGAACAAATAGATTTATCCAGAAAGAACTCAAAATCAAACTGGGTGATGCTACAAATAAAAATGAGAAAATAGAAGTATTATGGACATATAAAGAGACACAAAGGGCTGGTAATGACCATTATGGAAGGAGGCATCCGTAAAAAGAAGAGGAAGACCACGGTTTAGATGGATTCAGGCTCTAACTGATGGTATAAGCATGACAGCTGCAGAAGCATGCTGGCCTGAGAAAGAGAGAGAAAGAGAGAGATAGAGAGAGGGGCGGGGGTGGGTGTAATTCTGAAGGACTGTTAAAGTTGCAATGATCCGCTAAGGACAAGATATTTGATGATGAGACTGAAGGGATTAATCTGCCAAGTATCTTCTCTCTTTGTAGATACATATTATATAGATTTTGTAAGTTCTCAAAAATGTGGCCAAATCCAAACTCTAAAGCCGAAGGATTGACTTCCTTGCACCGGGTTTTACCACATATGTCTCGATCCTCTCACAATGATGAGACGCCACCTGCAGAGAGTATCGTAAAGAACGAACTCCATAGCTCCAGCAACAATCCTAAGGGTCTCTGGAAAAAATTGACGCGCGAACAGAGAGGCGCGGTTCAAATTCAAACCCATAACCATGGACCAGCAAGGCAAGGGTTTAACCATGGACCAGCAAGGCAAGGGTTTAACCATGGACCAGCAAGGCAAGGGTTTAACCATGGACCAGCAAGGCAAGGGTTTAACCATGGACCAGCAAGGCATGGTTTAACCATGGACCAGCAAGGCAAGGGTTTAACCATGGACCAGTAAGGCAAGGGTTTAACCATGGACCAGCAAGGCAAGGGTTTAACCATGGACCAGTAAGGCAAGGGTTTAACCATGGACCAGCAAGGCAAGGGTTTAACCATGGACCAGCAAGGCAAGGGTTTAACCATGGACCAGTAAGGCAAGGGTTTAACCATGGACCAGCAAGGCAAGGGTTTAACCATGGACCAGTAAGGCAAGGGTTTAACCATGGACCAGCAAGGCAAGGGTTTAACCATGGACCAGTAAGGCAAGGGTTTAACCATGGACCAGCAAGGCAAGGGTTTAACCATGGACCAGCAAGGCAAGGGTTTAACCATGGACCAGCAAGGCAAGGGTTTAACCATGGACCAGCAAGGCAAGGGTTTAACCATGGACCAGTAAGGCAAGGGTTTAACCATGGACCAGTAAGGCAAGGGTTTAACCATGGACCAGTAAGGCAAGGGTTTAACCATGGACCAGCAAGGCAAGGGTTTAACCATGGACCAGTAAGGCAAGGGTTTAACCATGGACCAGTAAGGCAAGGGTTTAACCATGGACCAGCAAGGCAAGGGTTTAACCATGGACCAGTAAGGCAAGGGTTTAACCATGGACCAGCAAGGCAAGGGTTTAACCATGGACCAGCAAGGCAAGGGTTTAACCATGGACCAGTAAGGCAAGGGTTTAACCATGGACCAGCAAGGCAAGGGTTTAACCATGGACCAGCAAGGCAAGGGTTTAACCATGGACCAGCAAGGCAAGGGTTTAACCATGGACCAGCAAGGCAAGGGTTTAACCATGGACCAGCAAGGCAAGGGTTTAACCATGGACCAGCAAGGCAAGGGTTTAACCATGGACCAGCAAGGCAAGGGTTTAACCATGGACCAGCAAGGCAAGGGTTTAACCATGGACCAGCAAGGCAAGGGTTTAACCACTCAGCCACAGAGACCTCCTAAGTTTAAACTCATATACATAACCATCGACCCGTAAGGCAAGGGTTTAACCACTTAGCCACAGATACCTCCTAAGTTTAAACTCATATACATAACCATCGACCCGTAAGGCAAGGGTTTAACCACTTAGCCACAGAGACCTCCTAAGTTTAAACTCATATACATAACCATCGACCCGTAAGGCAAGGGTTTAACCACTTAGCCACAGAGACCTCCTAAGTTTAAACTCATATACATAACCATCGACCCGTAAGGCAAGGGTTTAACCACTTAGCCACAGATACCTCCTAAGTTTAAACTCATATACATAACCATCGACCCGTAAGGCAAGGGTTTAACCACTTAACCACAGAGACCTCCTAAGTTTAAACTCATATACATAACCATCGACCCGTAAGGCAAGGGTTTAACCACTTAGCCACAGAGACCTCCTAAGTTTAAACTCATATACATAACCATCGACCCGTAAGGCAAGGGTTTAACCATGGACCAGCAAGGCAAGGGTTTAACCATGGACCAGTAAGGCAAGGGTTTAACCATGGACCAGCAAGGCAAGGGTTTAACCATGGACCAGCAAGGCAAGGGTTTAACCATGGACCAGCAAGGCAAGGGTTTAACCATGGACCAGCAAGGCAAGGGTTTAACCATGGACCAGCAAGGCAAGGGTTTAACCATGGACCAGCAAGGCAAGGGTTTAACCATGGACCAGCAAGGCAAGGGTTTAACCATGGACCAGGAAGGCAAGGGTTTAACCATGGACCAGCAAGGCAAGGGTTTAACCATGGACCAGCAAGGCAAGGGTTTAACCATGGACCAGCAAGGCAAGGGTTTAACCATGGACCAGCAAGGCAAGGGTTTAACCATGGACCAGCAAGGCAAGGGTTTAACCATGGACCAGCAAGGCAAGGGTTTAACCACTCAGCCACAGAGACCTCCTAAGTTTAAACTCATATATATAACCATCGACCCGTAAGGCAAGGGTTTAACCACTTAGCCACAGATACCTCCTAAGTTTAAACTCATATACATAACCATCGACCCGTAAGGCAAGGGTTTAACCACTTAGCCACAGAGACCTCCTAAATTTAAACTCATATACATAACCATCGACCCGTAAGGCAAGGGTTTAACCACTTAGCCACAGATACCTCCTAAGTTTAAACTCATATACATAACCATCGACCCGTAAGGCAAGGGTTTAACCACTTAGCCACAGAGACCTCCTAAGTTTAAACTCATATACATAACCATCGACCCGTAAGGCAAGGGTTTAACCACTTAGCCACAGATACCTCCTAAGTTTAAACTCATATACATAACCATCGACCCGTAAGGCAAGGGTTTAACCACTTAGCCACAGAGACCTCCTAAATTTCAACTCATATACATAACCATCGACCCGTAAGGCAAGGGTTTAACCACTTAGCCACAGAGACCTCCTAAGTTTAAACTCATATACATAACCATCGACCCGTAAGGCAAGGGTTTAACCACTTAGCCACAGAGACCTCCTAAGTTTAAACTCATATACATAACCATCGACCCGTAAGGCAAGGGTTTAACCACTTAGCCACAGAGACCTCCTAAGTTTAAACTCATATACATAACCATCGACCCGTAAGGCAAGGGTTTAACCACTTAACCACAGAGACCTCCTAAGTTTAAACTCATATACATAACCATCGACCCGTAAGGCAAGGGTTTAACCACTTAGCCACAGAGACCTCCTAAGTTTAAACTCATATACATAACCATCGACCCGTAAGGCAGGGGTTTAACCACTTAACCACAGAGACCTCCTAAGTTTAAACTCATATACATAACCATCGACCCGTAAGGCAAGGGTTTAACCACTTAGCCACAGAGACCTCCTAAGTTTAAACTCATATACATAACCATCGACCCGTAAGGCAAGGGTTTAACCACTTAGCCACAGAGACCTCCTAAGTTTAAACTCATATACATAACCATCGACCCGTAAGGCAAGGGTTTAACCACTTAGCCACAGATACCTCCTAAGTTTAAACTCATATACATAACCATCGACCCGTAAGGCAAGGGTTTAACCACTTAGCCACAGATACCTCCTAAGTTTAAACTCATATACATAACCATCGACCCGTAAGGCAAGGGTTTAACCACTTAACCACAGAGACCTCCTAAGTTTAAACTCATATACATAACCATCGACCCGTAAGGCAAGGGTTTAACCACTTAACCACAGAGACCTCCTAAGTTTAAACTCATATACATAACCATCGACCCGTAAGGCAAGGGTTTAACCACTTAACCACAGAGACCTCCTAAGTTTAAACTCATATACATAACCATCGACCCGTAAGGCAAGGGTTTAACCACTCAGCCACAGATACCTCCTAAGTTTAAACTCATATACATAACCATCGACCCGTAAGGCAAGGGTTTAACCACTTAGCCACAGAGACCTCCTAAGTTTAAACTCATATACATAACCATCGACCCGTAAGGCAAGGGTTTAACCACTTAGCCACAGATACCTCCTAAGTTTAAACTCATATACATAACCATCGACCCGTAAGGCAAGGGTTTAACCACTTAGCCACAGAGACCTCCTAAGTTTAAACTCATATACATAACCATCGACCCGTAAGGCAAGGGTTTAACCACTCAGCCACAGAGACCTCCTAAGTTTAAACTCATATACATAACCATCGACCCGTAAGGCAAGGGTTTAACCACTCAGCCACAGAGACACCCTCCTAAGTTTAAACTCATATACATAACCATCGACCCGTAAGGCAAGGGTTTAACCACTCAGCCACAGAGACACCCTCCTAAATTTAAACTCATATACATAACCATCGACCCGTAAGGCAAGGGTTTAACCACTTAACCACAGAGACCTCCTAAGTTTAAACTCATATACATAACCATCGACCCGTAAGGCAAGGGTTTAACCACTTAGCCACAGATACCTCCTAAGTTTAAACTCATATACATAACCATCGACCCGTAAGGCAAGGGTTTAACCACTTAACCACAGAGACCTCCTAAGTTTAAACTCATATACATAACCATCGACCCGTAAGGCAAGGGTTTAACCACTTAACCACAGAGACCTCCTAAGTTTAAACTCATATACATAAACATCGACCCGTAAGGCAAGGGTTTAACCACTTAGCCACAGATACCTCCTAAGTTTAAACTCATATACATAACCATCGACCCGTAAGGCAAGGGTTTAACCACTTAGCCACAGATACCTCCTAAGTTTAAACTCATATACATAACCATCGACCCGTAAGGCAAGGGTTTAACCACTTAGCCACAGATACCTCCTAAGTTTAAACTCATATACATAAACATCGACCCGTAAGGCAAGGGTTTAACCACTTAGCCACAGATACCTCCTAAGTTTAAACTCATATACATAACCATCGACCCGTAAGGCAAGGGTTTAACCACTTAGCCACAGATACCTCCTAAGTTTAAACTCATATACATAACCATCGACCCGTAAGGCAAGGGTTTAACCACTTAACCACAGAGACCTCCTAATTTTAAACTCATATACATAACCATCGACCCGTAAGGCAAGGGTTTAACCACTTAACCACAGAGACCTCCTAAGTTTAAACTCATATACATAACCATCGACCCGTAAGGCAAGGGTTTAACCACTCAGCCACAGATACCTCCTAAGTTTAAACTCATATACATAACCATCGATCCGTAAGGCAAGGGTTTAACCACTTAGCCACAGAGACCTCCTAAGTTTAAACTCATATACATAACCATCGACCCGTAAGGCAAGGGTTTAACCACTTAGCCACAGAGACCTCCTAAGTTTAAACTCATATACATAACCATCGACCCGTAAGGCAAGGGTTTAACCACTTAGCCACAGATACCTCCTAAGTTTAAACTCATATACATAACCATCGACCCGTAAGGCAAGGGTTTAACCACTTAGCCACAGAGACCTCCTAAGTTTAAACTCATATACATAACCATCGACCCGTAAGGCAAGGGTTTAACCACTCAGCCACAGAGACCTCCTAAGTTTAAACTCATATACATAACCATCGACCCGTAAGGCAAGGGTTTAACCACTCAGCCACAGAGACACCCTCCTAAATTTAAACTCATATACATAACCATCGACCCGTAAGGCAAGGGTTTAACCACTTAACCACAGAGACCTCCTAAGTTTAAACTCATATACATAACCATCGACCCGTAAGGCAAGGGTTTAACCACTCAGCCACAGAGACACCCTCCTAAATTTAAACTCATATACATAACCATCGACCCGTAAGGCAAGGGTTTAACCACTTAACCACAGAGACCTCCTAAGTTTAAACTCATATACATAACCATCGACCCGTAAGGCAAGGGTTTAACCACTTAGCCACAGATACCTCCTAAGTTTAAACTCATATACATAACCATCGACCCGTAAGGCAAGGGTTTAACCACTTAACCACAGAGACCTCCTAAGTTTAAACTCATATACATAACCATCGACCCGTAAGGCAAGGGTTTAACCACTTAACCACAGAGACCTCCTAAGTTTAAACTCATATACATAACCATCGACCCGTAAGGCAAGGGTTTAACCACTTAGCCACAGAGACCTCCTAAGTTTAAACTCATATACATAAACATCGACCCGTAAGGCAAGGGTTTAACCACTTAGCCACAGATACCTCCTAAGTTTAAACTCATATACATAACCATCGACCCGTAAGGCAAGGGTTTAACCACTTAGCCACAGATACCTCCTAAGTTTAAACTCATATACATAACCATCGACCCGTAAGGCAAGGGTTTAACCACTTAACCACAGAGACCTCCTAAGTTTAAACTCATATACATAACCATCGACCCGTAAGGCAAGGGTTTAACCACTTAACCACAGAGACCTCCTAAGTTTAAACTCATTTACATAACCATCGACCCGTAAGGCAAGGGTTTAACCACTTAGCCACAGAGACCTCCTAAATTTAAACTCATATACATAACCATCGACCCGTAAGGCAAGGGTTTAACCATTAAGCACAGATACCTCCTAAGTTTAAACTCATATACATAACCATCGACCCGTAAGGCAAGGGTTTAACCACTTAGCCACAGATACCTCCTAAGTTTAAACTCATATACATAACCATCGACCCGTAAGGCAAGGGTTTAACCACTTAACCACAGAGACCTCCTAAGTTTAAACTCATATACATAACCATCGACCCGTAAGGCAAGGGTTTAACCACTTAACCACAGAGACCTCCTAAGTTTAAACTCATATACATAACCATCGACCCGTAAGGCAAGGGTTTAACCACTCAGCCACAGATACCTCCTAAGTTTAAACTCATATACAAACTATCGATCCTTAAGGCAAGGGTTTAACCACTTAGCCACAGAGACCTCCTAAGTTTAAACTCATATACATAACCATCGACCCGTAAGGCAAGGGTTTAACCACTTAGCCACAGATACCTCCTAAGTTTAAACTCATATACATAACCATCTGACCTGTAAGGCAAGGGTTTAACCACTTAGCCACAGAGACCTCCTAAGTTTAAACTCATATACATAACCATCGACCCGTAAGGCAAGGGTTTAACCACTTAGCCACAGATACCTCCTAAGTTTAAACTCATATACATAACCATCGACCCGTAAGGCAAGGGTTTAACCACTTAGCCACAGAGACCTCCTAAATTTAAACTCATATACATAACCATCGACCCGTAAGGCAAGGGTTTAACCACTTAGCCACAGATACCTCCTAAGTTTAAACTCATATACATAACCATCGACCCGTAAGGCAAGGGTTTAACCACTTAGCCACAGAGACCTCCTAAGTTTAAACTCATATACATAACCATCGACCCGTAAGGCAAGGGTTTAACCACTTAGCCACAGATACCTCCTAAGTTTAAACTCATATACATAACCATCGACCCGTAAGGCAAGGGTTTAACCACTTAGCCACAGAGACCTCCTAAATTTAAACTCATATACATAACCATCGACCCGTAAGGCAAGGGTTTAACCACTTAGCCACAGAGACCTCCTAAGTTTAAACTCATATACATAACCATCGACCCGTAAGGCAAGGGTTTAACCACTTAGCCACGAGACTCCAAGTTTAAACTCATATACATAACCATCGACCCGTAAGGCAAGGGTTTAACCACTTAGCCACAGAGACTCCTAAGTTTAAACTCATATACATAACCATCGACCCGTAAGGCAAGGGTTTAACCATTTAGCCACAGATACCTCCTAAGTTTAAACTCATATACATAACCATCGACCCGTAAGGCAAGGGTTTAACCACTTAGCCACAGATACCTCCTAAGTTTAAACTCATATACGACAAATGGTAACTCCCGTTTTATGATGTTGATAATGATCATCCTTTGCGTGTTGAGCTCTTTTATTACATCAACATTAGTAAACTTAGCATGTAATAAAACTGTTTCTCTCTTTACTTTTTGTGTTACGTTTGACATATAAAGGTATCTATAAAAGAGTTCCATTGTTGCCTTTCTGCACGACAGAGCCACCACAGAGATGAAATGTCTTAGCAGAATGCTGGGAGTATCAAGAAGAGACCACCGGTATAGAAATGAAGACATCAGGAAATAAAAAGTATAAAGAAACAATAAATTAAATGGCCCGGGCACATAAGCAGATTATCAACAGACAGTGCACCTCAAATATCAATGTTACAAAGAGCAATGCTGCTCCGATACAATGGGTACAAAGCAAAAGGCAGGCCACGCAGAAGACGGACCTCAGAGATAACAGAGGGGATGAAAGACACTATCTACGAAGCGCACACAAAGACCCGTTTTAGAAATATATTCTTGATCTGACGCTGTGAGGCAAAACAGGATTGGAGACAAGAAAGAAAGAAAGACAAAAACTCGTTCTAGGAGATTCTTCTTATCCTGGCCCTTTCCCGACAAAACATGATTGAGACAAGAAAGAAAGAAAGACAAAAACTGTTCTAGAAGTCTCTTCTTATCCTGGCTCCTCCAGACAAAACAGGATTGAAGAAAACAAGACGAGAAAGAAAGATTGTGAATGGCAAAGGTAAAGGCAAAGTTCCTTTATGGTCGGGCGGGTTTTGCAGCTAAAACTCTCTACCGGATGGTGTAGGCAGCCCAAGGTGAACCCTATCTTACTCTCCTTGTGTGTAGCCTTACTTGTTCTAGAAGTCTCTTTCCATCTCTAGTCATTCTTCTCACTTAGATCTATGCTTTATTTAGTATTCCTTGTCTGTATTTGTTTCCTTGATAAAGGTCTACGACCGAAACGTTGCTCTTTTGTTAATTTTATCATTTTATTATTCATTTTGCTTGCTTATGTGATACCATACATACGTGTCTTTGTCCTTAAACGCCAATTTATTACGTATCACCGCAGCCTCCCTCGGTTACCTCCCGATCTGATCTGATCCGCTCTGACTAGACCAGATTTGTAGGTTTCCATACATCGTACTTACTCTGACGTTGGGAGGTATAACATGATTAGAGAAAAATCAGAAAAAGAAGACTACTGTATTCTAGCACTAAGAATAGTAGCTATGTCTGAACAGTAGTAACGGTGACGATGAGGGGGGAGATCGGAGCACTTATGAACTGATTGCTTTGACGTGCAGTGATGTTGATCCGACGACTAAACTAAACTAAGAACAGTGCTTCTATATATTTTAATTGAGTTGATTTGTCTACATCATTAAACATAAATTCATATTTGGTTTTGGTTTCTATTGATTTTATTATTTTATAAATTTTGATAAAGAATATAAGAAAACGCGACAGAAAGTATGAATGAGAGAAGTATATAGAATGAAACATCGATATAGAAATAGAAAGAGTGATAGTAGGAGATAACGAAAGATGGAGAACAATTGAGAAGAAATGACAGAGAAAGCAAGACCTGAAGAAACACATTTCACAGAGGGATATATATATATATAAACAGAAACAGGAATTAATAAATACACCAGGCTAACGAGAAATAAATAAATAAATAAAGAGAGAGAGAGAGAGAGAGGAAGAAAGAAAATTAACAATGAAAATAAACAAACAAACGAGAGAGAGAGAGAGAGAAGAAGAAACATGTCAAAATAGGGAATTAGCAAAGAAAACAAACAGTGAAAGAGAGAGAAAGGAAATTATCAATAGAAATAAATTACAGAGAGAGAGAGGGAGAGAGAGCGAAGCAGAGAGAGATAAAGAAGAAACCGATGAGAGAACGTTCGAGAGAGAAGGATATCGAGTGTTACATACAGAGGTAGAAAACAAGAAAGGGGGATGAGCCATTGAGACAGAGATCAAAAAATGAGAGAGAGAGAATAAATCGCTTGAGAGATACACGATGGAGGGGAGTTAAAATTGGAGAGAGATAATGAACGAGAATTGGATTGTGAGAAGAGCGAGAGAGAGAAAGAACTAATGATAGAGGAATAAAGAAAAGTCTAGAACGAACGAGAGAAAACGAATGATAGAAGAATAAAGATAGATGTAATGAGAGAGAGAGAGAGAATCTATGTTTGAAAAATAGCATGCCAAGGCAAGTATGGAGAGAGAGAGAGAGAGAGAGAGAGAAAGAGAGACTGAGATAGAGAGAGAGAAAAGAATCTATGAAAAATAGCCTGCCAAGTCATATATATATATAGAGAGAGAGAGAGAGCGAGAAAGAGAGAGAGAGAGAAAGAGAGAGAGAGAGAGAAAGAGAGAAAAAATCTGTGTTTGAAAAATAGCCTGCCAAGTCATGTATGGAGAGAGATAGAGTGAAAGAGAGAGAGAATCTATATTTGAAAAATAGATTGCCATGTCATGTATGTTTGAACAAACAAATATATACATGGGACATAGCCCCTGCGCACTTTCATACAGTTTCTCAAATACGGGATGGAAATTTAATGAATTAGAATTGCATCCATTTCGTCAGCCGCATGGAGATGGGGCTCGCAAGGAGCACAGAATAGTACATCTGCGACCTACAAGGCATGTCGTAAGAGGCATCTGATGAAGGGGCCTAGAAAGCTATCCTAGTAAAAAAAAACGCATCCCATAAATCGGATGTGCTGTCTTAGCTGTAGGCGCATAACTGGCCTAAGGTACAATCGCTCTTAGACTCAGATCACATACAAATCACACAGAGTGGTTAACAAGTGATCGATGTGGAGCGTTCAAAGAAGAAGACAAAGTATCCCTTTTGTAAACCTGTACGTTATATATGGCCTACAAGAAATTTCTCTAAGCAGCTCGATTCTTGGCAACTTGTTCAATCTCTTCTATAGAAGATGTATCTCGCCTCTCTCAGTAAAATTTCTTTTCAAGATTTTCATAGTGTGTCCTTACTTTCTGGAGCCATATGTCTCCTCCTCCTACTTCAATATCTGTTTTGTGATTCTTTGATCATTTCTTCACAGAGAAGTATCTCCAACATATTTCCATCTTTTCTTTCTTATAACATTTGTTACTAGTGGTTAACATTAAATTTCATCACCTGTCCTGAGTTAGTACCATTTTATGTTCATTATTTTTGTGCAGATGTATATTTTCAAATGCATTCAGCTTACTTTCTATATATTTAAACATTTTCCAACTCTCTCTGGTATATGTTAGAATTGATGCAACATTTGAAATGAAAGTTAGTAATGTACTTTTGAAACTATATAACTTGGATTTTCATATTTTATTTAGACTTTTTTAAAAGCTGATTCTGTTTTGAGAAATGGTAGTATACTTTCTTTTTTACTATCTCTCGTGCATTTTATCTCTCGTGCATTCTATCTCTCGTGCATTCTATCTCTCGTGCATTCTATCTCTCGTGCATTCTATCTCTCGTGCATTCTATCTCTCGTGCATTCAAAATTGCTACCCAAATATGGGGGCTGCTTTTTATTCATAAAAAAATCTTTTGGATTCCAGAGTCACTTGTCATAGGTGTCTTCATTATATTTATCCTTTCGTAGGTTATTTGCTGTCCAGAATTTGATGCAATCGTTTGATGCAGTTTGTTTTTCTTTGCATATCTTATTGAAGCTGGATCGACATGAGTGAGAGCTGTTGAAGTTGCGATCGGTAAAAAAATGCAAGACATGGAAGAAGAATTTAAAGACAAGCTGGAAATGAAGCGCAAACAATATTATTAATTAATTGTAAACGTGGTATAAGCAGTGGCGGCTCGTGATAATTTTTATTGGTGTGGCAAGACAAAAAATATGGTGGGAAAGATGTTGAATTTCAGACTGTATGCGATATTTTAGAGTTAAATATCAACTTTCAAAGCTAATCAGTATCACGTTAACAGTAATAATTATGAACAAATGATTTCGAAAATAATAAACACGCGTTACTCATTATTCTTGGTGGGGTCCGGCCCCACTGGCCCTTAATGACGAACCGCCACTTGGTATAAATATGAAAGAATACAAAGTACCTAAATGACATTAATAACAATACAACCAAAAAAGTACGAAGAAACGATGACATTATTAGAAATTAAAAAAAATATCATTTTACCTGTTTTCAAATACTCATTCTGAGCTCCTACACACTGCAATAACATCGCAGCCACCACGCCCACCATAACGACAACATCTCTATAGAACATTTTCCAACGAACATTGTCAAACAACAGTCCAAAACATATCTGAGTATTCCTCTCAAGATCCACAATTTGAAACAATTTAAGAGTCTCGTTAAACAAAAACACACAATTAATTATGCGTTAAATTTTGGTTAAAAAGTTAATGTTTGTTTCTGGTAAGAGTAATCTTGAAGTATTCGATCTATTCTGTTAATAAACAGAGACAAATTATTAATACAAATAAGACAAATCAAATCAAATAGAGTTTTATACATTATTTATTTATGATATGGTACATAGAACACACTGTAACTACCGGTAAAATTGAGGGCAGACGAGATAGAAGAAGACAGAGAGAGAGAAAATTTTGGATAGCCTGACTTCATGGCACGGAAGAGCGTCAACATCTGAGATGACAGCAAACACCAGAGACAGAGATTTGTGGAGATCCATGATCGCATACGCCAGTCAGCACGGCACCTGATGATGATGTTGACATAGACATAACAAGCACGATAAATGATTTTTTTTTTTAACTAAAGGAGAGAAAATAAAAAATGTGAGCAGTTTTGAATATCTCAGTTCAAGAGATGGAAAAGGGATGAAGGAAATACAAAAAAAACCATGGTCTGACAAAAAATAAAACAAATAAAAAACAGTATGCAATGGAACTGAGAAGAAAACAAAGATCAGAAAGCTAAGAGCCCGTGTATGCCTAGTGGCAACGTATGGGTATGAAACCTGGACATTTAATAAGGCAGTGGGAAAACATACATGTGCTTTTGAATATAAGTGTTACAGAACAGTCCTTCGTATATCATGGACAGACAAGTAGATCTACCGAGAAATAACTTAACATCAAATAAAACTGGCTGATGCTACAAATAATAATGAGAAAATTGAAGTATTTTGGACATATGAAGAGAAACAAAGTGCAGGATAAGATCATCATAGAAGGAGGCATCATGGCAAAGTGAAGAGGAAATGAAGACTACGGAGAAAATGTATTCGGGTTTTAACTAATAATTTGAGCATGACAGCTGCAGAGGTGGGACATCTCGCATATGAGAGAGATACATTCTGAAGGACTGTTAGAGTGGCAACGTTCTGTTGACAAACTATTTCATGATGATTGAGTGCTGGAAACTTACCTACAATATCATACACAGAAAGGTGAAAATGTTTAAGAAGAATCCTGCAAATATTCTAGCCATATCCAACAGCAATTAATAACTTTTAAGACAACGAACAAACTGTGCATCAATAGAGAACATTATAAAATACGAAGATGGTGGTAGACTGGTCGTGTAGGTCGTATGCCAGTTGATACATTTTCTAGAACAGCTCTAGCAAATCATCTTTGACATCATAGTTCTAAGATATATCATCTATACATCTCTGCTCTAGTGAATATAATCTTTGACATAGTTCTAAGAAATATCATCTATACATCTCTGCTCTAGTGAATATAATCTTTGACAATCATAGTTGTAAGAAATATCATCTAGACATCTCTGCTGTAGTGAATATCATCTTTGACATCATAGCTCTAAGAAATATCATCTAGACATATCTGCTGTAGTGAATATCATCTTTAACATCATAGTTCTAAGAAATATCATCTAGACATATCTGCTGTAGTGAATATCATCTTTGACATCATAGTTCTACAGAACATTATTTTAGACATCACACTGCTATAAATATCAAATTTCTATCACTATTGAAAATTTGACTTTTAACATCACAGTTGTATAGAATATCACTTTTCACATCACAGTTCTAAAGAATATCATGAAGACATAACAGTTGCAAACAATATCGTTTTTAACCAGGGGTATCCACAGAACTGTTTGGTTCTAAGGAAGGAGATGTGTGTGGTGAGGGAGGGGAGGGATACATGACACAAATGATAATTGTTGCTCTACTACGCAGAAATGGAGATGATCGACGTAATGAATCAGATTCAGACGTAGGAATGAGATCAATTCGACGAGGAATGAGATCGATCAGACGTAGAATGAATGATTCGACAAATGAAAACTATTCAGACGCAGAAATGGAGCAGATGAGAATCAGATCAAATTTAGATTGTAGACTTCATGTATAGAAATATGAACTTGTTATAACTACTTAAACTATAGCTAGTTTGCAACAGTCTTCATGTATAGAAATATGAACTTGTTACAACTACTTAAACTATAGCTAGTTTGCAACAGACTTCATGTATAGAAATATGAACTTGTTATAACTACTTAAGCTAGTTTGCAACAGACTTCATGTATAGAAATATGAACTTGCAACCTTAACAACTGTGCAAGTCTATGTAAATAGACTTTTAAACTACTTAACATAGCTAGTTTGCAAGTCAATCATAATGTTTTATCAAAAAACAATTTTCCAGGGTGGGGAGTGGTGGAAGAGTTGCCCTGTCTTCCCACTTACCTTAACGTGTCAACGTCCTTATCTTTAACATCACAAATTTAAAGAATATTATCTTAACAAAGACTAGTTATAAAACATCTTGACAGCAGAAATGTATACAATATTTTGAAACTGGCCAAACAGAAAACAAATCCTTGACAACACAGAATTATAAAATCTAATTTTGATTCTATTTACTAATAAATGACATCGTCATAATACAGCTTAAAATAAAGATAACATTTACACTATATATTTATCAAGTAGCAAAGTTTTGCGACAGCAAGTCATCTTCTTAACACAATTTTATAAAATAACATTTTGGCATGAGATTTTTACAGAAAATAATCTTGGCTGCACTATATGATAAACTGTTGCGCAATAAAAGGGAAACGCTTATCAACTTTACAAATTAAATAAACATCAACTAAATGGTTATTGATTTACAATATAAATATATTATAGTATATTATCACATTAGTGGCACCAATGAACTGTGTAGTTACAGTAAAACAATATGCTACTTCATAAAGTAATGTCGAACCCAGAACACAACCACTGTTCACTCATGGACGATTATTTTCACTAAATCCAAGCCCGCAATGACAAATCTGTGAGAATCGTTATTAAAAGTTATTTTTAACCTTAAGCTGGCTTTCACCGTGTCCTCAAACTCTAGCCCCCAGGATGCACACACCAGAAGAGTGATCTGCCATCTCTATTGACCGTCCGCTAGAGCAAACAGCTCTGTCGCAGCATGTATTTGTAATGCGAGGGTTGTGTTCTCAGTTCAAATCAAGCCATTTTTGTTGGCTGCACTCCTTTGTAGCTACTGTAAGCAGTCATTGATGTGGCTGAAAGCCTGAAGTGAAAACAGAGTCTCTTCAATAATTCTTCAATTAAAAACGTAAGCTTTTGTTCGAAACACGGTAACAGACAACAAACCACACCTTCAGAGAGTTAATATATTGTATGTCAAACTTAGTACCATCTGATCTGATTTACTTATTACCAAATCTACATGCCTGCAGTTTTTAACCCTTGGACATTGCACATTTTTTACACCATCCGAAGCATTTATTTTGCAATATATCTTGAACTAGTCAGTATATTGGTTTTGTGTCTATTAGTAAAGTACTGCGATCCAGTATATTGTCTCAGAAGGATGAAAGAGTTAAGTAATACTTACATGTGTATTGTTGAGTTATATATGTATATATGTGTGTGTGTATGTTTATACATGTGTTAGTGTGTGTGTGTATGTGTGCAACTCGGTGCTCGCGCGTATTTAATGTTCACTAATCTTTACTTATATTCGGAGTCAAAGCTCCAGATATACAAATCATGTGTTATGTTAACCTTTCTGTATAATCTTTACGGAAGACAAACGCTGAATATGATTATGCAATAGACTTCCTCAAAGAGATCAACAGAACAGACAAGGTCATTATGTTTCGCCTACGTACCGGATACTGCAAACTAAACAGATACTTACATAGACTAGGAATAAGTCAAACATCTATCTGCAAGTGTCAACAGGTGGAACAGACACCGGAGTATGTCCTGCAAGATTGTTCTATCCTGGGTGAGCTTAGAAGCAACATGTAGCCACACAGTCACCTTAACAACGAAGCTTTGGGAAACATGACAGAGCTGAGAATGGCAGCCACGTTTTGTTGTCCACAGTGGATTAAGTGCAAGATCAGAGATCTCAACAGAAGAAGAATACAAAAACAACTATGTCCACTGACAACAAAATACCAATCTGCAATTAAAAACAACTGTCGTTATTACTTGTAGTACCTCTTTTAAGGCAGTGTAGGACAGGTGGGACGTGTGCCTGAGGAATGTAATGGCCACGTGGCTAGTGCAGTCGCCGCGAAGCTGTTCAGGTTAGGATTTTCATTTATGCCCAAGATAAATATCATTGACCTTACCGTGAATTCAATACGGGTCTTTCGCATGGGAGCCGCCGCTTCAGTCCATTCGTCCAGACGCAAATTGAAAACTACACGCATAATATGAATATCTTGGCTTGAAATTAACAATAGTGGAAAATCTGCAAAAGAAATCAGAAGGATATTGATCATGGTAATTTCGAGGTTAAAGTGTGTGAAGAACTTATAGCATAACACAATCAAGGAAACAAAAAAGTAATATGGACCATACATCATCGGCCTTCACACCATCACAATCATTACAGATGGTTATCAAATGTTTGGAAACAAAGTGCTACAAAACAATTGTTAGAACATCCTGGACAAAGTAGGTTTAAAGTGTAAACACAACCTAAGACCAGACAGAACATGGAGGAACTTTGGCTTATAAATAATATTGTATTTCTTCTTCTTCTTTGCGTTCGGTTTCGTATGCTCGTCTAAATCATGAGACAAGTTGCCTCTATGAAGCTGTATGTCAGTTGAAGTTCTTTGAGAGTTCCCCATAGCTTGCTCTCTAAGCTTCGTTCATGAGACCTTGTTTCGTTTCGTTGGTGTATGTATGATGGAGATGACTGCAGGATGTGCTCTGTAGTCTGTGTTTCTGTCCGACATGCACACTGTTCACTCTGAGTAGGCTTAATTCTGTGCATGTAATTTATTATTGTACTTCAAAAACTGAGATATTTTTTACGATAAACGATTTGAAGATTTAGAAGAAGCAATAATGGAGGTCATGACTGCAGGAAAACAGTCGGAGATGTACCGGACGACTGTAGCAACAGGACATTAAGGAGATCTTGAGCAGACAAGGAAGGAGATAGAAGAACCAGATAGAGATTAAAAGAGTCTTTCATGCGAGCTGTGGCGAGAACGACGTTCTACAAAGAACATGCTGCAGGAAGAGATACCAACGACTTATATACAAGAAAGTGAATCTTTTACTAATGTTCTTAACAAGAAGGAAGTTTTCAATCTGCTATTACCCTAGATGACGGAGCATATGCAGAAGTAAACGAGAAATACGTATCTGCACCATTTATGAAAGTGGAATATCAATTAAGAAATCGGATCAAAATTTCATTGATTATAAAAAACGAGACTTTTGTTGATGAATGTCTGTAGTTTAGATCTGTAAAAGTTTAATAGTTAGATGTCGACATAAGAACAGTTGAACTACATGGCTAGCTTTGTGTACTGTTGGCTAACTTTGTGTGTGATTTCCAACTTGACTTAAGAATGTTAACGTGAAGGTTGACCATGTTCGACGATCACTACAATCTCTGGTTTGTATCTGTTCCTTAAGCCAGGTACTGGTACATGTCTGTAGCGGACGACGAGCTATGTCATTGTGACTTTTGCTAACCACAGTGTCTGTCGAATTCATCACACTTTCTATATTTAACCCATTAACTCTTCTGAGCCGATGTACTGGCTGGCAGTATTGTTTAACATGTCGCAAAGCTTATATACTAGTTAATTCAGTATATATTATAACATAAAGGGGAGGCTCTCTGTGTGGCGTAGAGGTTAAGTGCTCGTCTCGTGTCAAAGGTACCAGGTTTGCTCCCTCAATGAAGCCATCTGGATATTTTTCAGATCCCTGATCTCAGTGTAGGTGAAAACGAGCTCCTAGTCCTATCGAAAACGGACGATAAAACGTTGCTATCGTGTTCAATTTGGGCACGTTAAAGAACCCGTAGCAGTTTAAAATCGAGAAGTACAGGCTGGAAAGCTGCAGTCCGGGCAAAATTCATTACGAAAGTTTTAAAATAAATATTTCTATAAAAATATCTTCACCATCTTCAAAATTACATCGGGGACCTCGCCGGTTCTACAGAGTTCGTGCACTGCAGCTGAGATCTTCCTGTGTAAGAAAGAGATAGGAGCACACATGGTTACTCACCGAGTATGATGCTGGTTCTATCAATCAATCAATTCTATGTCATAAGAATGTATTTTTAGACTTCCTCTCTGGAGATTTCATTCGCTTAGATCAAAACTGATGAATCAAATGAAACACTGAATAATAATGTATTTAATTTCTGTTTAAGTTCTGTTTCCTATCAACTTTATATTTGAAGCCAGTCACCTTGTAAATTAATTTTAATTGTGTTCGTGTTTTTTTTTTGGTGTTTTTATGTGATTGATAATTTTCTGATAATGTTCTATTTTGTCAGCTGATAAACGTAGTAAAATTAATTTCTTAAATGTATAGTTGATTGACAAGGTGGCAAGGAAGTTCAAAGGAAACAAGGATATGAACTGTGGGCAGAGTAGAACAATTGCGACAATAGGTAAAATTCAGGGAAGGAGAGCTCGTGGAAGACAGAGAGAGAGAAGATTGTTGGATGGTCTGACATCGTGGTTCGACAAAAGATCGACGTCAGTTCTTAACTACACCAAGGAGAGAGAGTTGTGTAGAGACATATTGTCAACGTCGGCAAGCATGGCACTTGAGTGATTGCCGTAGAAAATAATAGGTAGAAACGGCAGAGCGACAAATTTCATGGATAAGTGGGGGTTGTTTTGTGTCAAACGGACATGAAGAGGATATAGACATATATGTGCTATGAAGACGTATTGTGAGATATACTGACGGTTGAAGATACACCGAGGAAACAGAAAGAGATCATCGAACGGACTGACTAAAACAATAAGAGTTTAGTGGACGGACTGCTGAACAAAGTTTTAGAGACTGCAACTCTTACAATACAACAATACAATAGACAAACCATTTGGACAGTACCAACTCTCAGAACATTCAAAATATCAAAATACTAAATTTAAAAAAAAAACGATTCCGAATATTTATTTGATGCTTGCTGTATTTAATCCTTTGTAGAATCATCATCATCAAGTAGCTTGTTCCTTCCGGAACTTGGCTCCCATGACAGCTGTCGTAAACCTCTCTGTTCTGTGCAAGTTGACCGGCGTCAGCAGCAGTCATTCTCAAATCGTCAATGACATCTTTCACCCATCGTCTTCTAGGTCTTCTTCTCATTCGTCTTCCAGGCACCATTCCTTTCAAAATTATCTTCCCTAGGCACTCATGTCATTTGATGTGTCCGAAATATTTAATTTTCTTTGATTTTATGCTCTTTAACAGCTAACTCTCTTTAGTATCAAGCTGTTGCAGAACAGAAGCATTTGTTCTTTTCTCTATCCATGATATTTTAAGTATTCTTCTGTAGCATTTCCATTCAAAGGCATTAATGATCTTCTCTGCTGCTTTGTCAATGGTCCATGTCTCACAACCATGTGTTGCCAAGGGAAAAACGCAGGCCCTTAAACACTTGATTTTTGTTCTTATGTCAGTTCCCTTCCATAGATTAGTTAGTTAGCTTTGTAGAATACATCTAAAATGTGAATATCTAAAGTAAAGCTTATAACTGTGCACACTCTGATATATAATATAGTGAGTGTTCTAGTGTTTAACATAAGACAGTTGTTATAGATTCTGTTGATTGATTGATTGAACCATCATCATTGCACTTCGGTGAATAACTATGTGTGCTCCGATCTCTTTCTTACAGAAGAAGATCTCAGATGCAGTGCACGAACTCCGTAGCACCGGCAATAGTCCCCGATGTAATTGTTAAGTTGGTAATGACATTGTTAAATGTTACATCTTTTTCTAATGAATTTTGAATTGGGCAGCGGCTTTCCAGCCTGCTCTTATCGATTTTGTGGCTCTACTGATCCCAAAATATATTTTATTTGAATACACAACAACGCAACTCTCCCGTGTGTTGCCGGGCTCTCAAGGGAACAGAGAATAGTAACACTGCGATTGAGGTAGGGCCTAGGGCAGCTACTCTGGTAAATAAAAGCGTCGCAGAATCGAATGTACGCGCATAACTGGCACAACATACATACAATGCTCTTAGGCTCGGATCACATACAAATCATAAAGAGAGTTTAACAAGTGTTGATATGAACTCTCTGAAGATGAAAACATATTTATTTTCAGTTTTTAATCAAGTTTTCTGCGTCTTTGAATCACACATCTCTCTCTCTCTTCGTAATACTTCAATTGAAAATCCCTATCAAGTTTTCTGTGTCTTTGAATCACACATCTTCTCTCTCTCTTTGCAATACTTCAATTGAAAATCCCTATCGAAGTTTTCTGTGTCTTTGAATCACACATCTCTCTCTCTCTTCGCTAATACTTCAATTGAAAATCCCTATCGAAGTTTTCTGTGTCTTTGAATCACACATCTCTCTCTCTCTTCGCTAATACTTCAATTGAAAATCCCTGACCTAATTCCACTCCCATTCTCTAAATACTAACTTCAACAGTTACTTTACTCTTGATCATCCCGACATTCCCTCTCGCTCACATCGATCGCGAAATAATAACACATTCCAAAGATGGGCCTATGGTCGACAGGAAGTGTTAGTATGGATTACCTTCCCAAACAGAAGATTCACTTTCTGACCCCCATCAACCACTGATTCATGAAAGGTAAACACATTAAATATGGCGCGTTACTTAGTGACGACGAGCATCGCATGCGGATACCAGGTAGGACGGGCTTGTAGAAAACATCATAGGAAATACAATAATCAGTGTTGGCTCGTTATTAAGGGGCAGCGGTGCCGGACCCCACTAAAATCATGAGTAACGTTTATTATTTTAGAAATTATTTCTTTATAATTATTGTGTTAGTACAATGTCTTCTAAACCTCCCCCTTCCCATCACATGTCTGAAAATGATGACTGTCTCTTTCCTATATTGATGATGAACTTTCTCTGTGTTGACCTCATTCAACATCTCCATATTAGTACTAAATTATAACCTAACCAAAACCATGACTTTTTCAAAAATATTGTCAGTCCCCACCAATAAAAATAATACAGAGCCGCCACTGACAATAATATATTATGTAGAGAGGTGTAAATAGATTGCTAAATGGATATATATATATATATATATATATCAGCAATGACCACATTGAGACAAGAATCACTTGAACTGAACTAAATTGGCGAGTTCAAGACGGTGCTGTTTAAAACAAAATTTGTAGATGAGTTATTCTTAAAATGTAGTGTGATAAAGATGGGTGGGGAGGTGGGGCAAAGAAGAAAAATAAGATTGATAAATTGAAGATAGAGCAGTAGATTATGTCTTTATTTCTCTCTCTCCTTCTGCCCTTTTAACCAGGATTGGGACATAGGCCCTCAACCAACTCATGCCAAGTCTTCCTATCTCTAGCTATCTCCTGCAGCTCCCTCCAACTCTTCTTTATATTGTTGATCTCTGTTTCAAAATCTCGTCTCCATGTATTTCTCGGCCTCCCCTTCTTTTTGCTATCATTGCGTGTTCCAGGAAAGGACCCTTCTTGTTATATTCCCCTCAGGTTTTCACAAAGTGTGTTCTATCCAACGCCAGCGTCTTTTTAAAACTTCTTGGTTCACCAGAATCTGTTCTCATCAAGGTCATTAGAAAAGAAGACCAGTAGACAATTACCACTATCTAGATAGAGCAAGACAGGTGATATTGTTTCCACTCAGAACTGGATACAACAGAATGAACAGACACTTACACAGACTAAAACTAGTTCCATCACCCACATGTGCTTGTGGACAAACCGCAAAGACAGCCGAACTCATCCAGCAAGATTGTCACCTGATGAATCAACTGTGGAAAGAACACTGGTCAATAGAGACAGATATCCACACAAAACTGTTTGGAAGCCTTGATGAACTAACAAACACAACAACATACATCCAGAGAACCGGACTTATTGTGTAGACATTGAACATCTGCGAACGAGAAGAAGAAGAAGATGACCAGAATCTGTCTTGTTCTCTCCATAAGTTCTTCAGTTGTGACCACTGGCGGCTCGTTATTAAGGGCCAGTGGGGCCGGGCCCACCAAAAATAAGGTGTAACATGTATTTATTATTTTATATATTAAAATATATCCTAACCAGAACCATGATTTTTCCGAAAATATCTGTCTGGCTCCACAAATAAAAATGATCACGAGCCGCCACTGGTTGTGACCCTATCATACCACCTTAGTTCCTCGATTCTACACAGACACCAGTTGATGAATGTTATCTATATATCTATAGATATATAAAGATGTAATGGACAGTTTTAAATCGGTACTTCATTGTTCCATATCTAACGTTTCCTATTTATTTTACTTTATTAGTTATCTCGTCATTACTGATTTATTTTTAGCACACTGAACGGCCCATCAAGTACCTCCAGGGTACACCTCCTACCGACTGGGAACCGATCATAAAGAACAGTTTGGACAGTTCCAATGATAACTAACATTTTAATTGTTAATTGTCTTATCTGGAACGCAAGTTAAAGAACCTACCCCTACGCTTAACAACAAGAGTGGACAACCAATTCCATCATCAACTTGTGGAAAGACAGTAGGCAATTGTCTTATCTTGTAAATACCGAAGTCTACGTTGAACATATGCTCTGTGAGATCTATATTACTCGACAGTTAATTAATTCAGCTATCTATATTTAGACATCTCATGAGCATACATACAAGACATTAAACATACAGTAGTGTACAGTACAAACAGACCTATACAGGAACCCTCTTTGTAAATACTTCGGCAGGTAACATTTACTTAAGCTTCATATATTTTTTTTCATCATAAGAAAGGCCTGGGGTGTGCCTTGTGTCGTTAAATTAAATTTCACCTTTAAGTTAAATATTGAATTCATCATGTGTTGTATATATCACACTTTACTCGTAAAACCGCAGAACTCCTTAATGCCTTGATGTGCATTTTCTGTGGTTAAACAGAAAGTATATTAGTATACTGTGTCATGAGAGTTCACAATTGTAGGTCCTATTCTCTAAGAAAGTATATTAGTATACTGTGTCATGAGAGTTCACAATTGTAGGTCCTATTCTCTTCAACTGACGTAGATTTCTTCTCATTGCAACATTCTTAGCAAGAAGAGGCTTGCAGTTTGCAAAATAAGCGAAATGTAAACTACACTTAATATTTGATGAAGTACATGCCAGTAAGACGTACATAGACAAGTGAGAAACGGTCATTAAGGTCATCAAAAATTGTTTTGAAATTGGTTTAAGAAAAAAGATACTGTCATGAAGAAATATAACAGTTGAAAAAGTATAGGATAGACTTCATTCCCCTTGTGGTTTGGTCTGTCTTCGAAGAACTGGACTGCAACACACCAAAAGCATTGCACAAAGCATGGACACTGTTGCAACAGAAACAATCCTAGCCCCTTAGCTGCTAAGGACGTATATATACGTTTTCCCATTCACTTCTAAAGACGCATTAATACGTCTGTTATTATCTCTCCTCTGTGGGCTAAAGACGTGTTAACACGTTATACATTGCTACTATCACTGCTATAGGCGTGCATTCACGTTTGAGACCTAGAAACAAAGAGTAGCTATTTTTAGCTCAGCCTTCAGAAAGTATGTAGCAGCGAAAGGGTTAAGGATCTCCTGAAAACATGAATTCGTGAATCGAAAGACGAAAGATAAACGTTTTGATCACCTCGCCATAGAGACACACAGACACAAAATTAATTAAAGTTTTTGTAATATAATGGAGATTAGGGTGAAAACTGTGCATGATGTGTTAAAGTTGATGTGTATTGTACATGATATGTGATATATAATGGGGATTAGGCTGAAAACTGTGCATGATGTGTCAAAGTTGATGTGGATTGTACATGATGTGTGACATAGTCAACATCACACCAGCCGTATTTACTTCACAGTACATTTCTGGTACCCAATTGAGGCTGGGTCAACTTGATAATAATAATAATAATAATAATAATAAAGCCCATAACACGTTAGGGTCGTAGGGGTGTTACTGTGGAGACATCAGCACAAAAAGCATGCCATGAGTCTCTGTTTTCAACTCCTTGAGCGAGTGTGAAGAAACTCTGTCCTAACCGGCTCTTGATGTTGTCAAACCAGGATTTTCTTTGCTCCCATTTCCTTCTTCCACCCTGAACAGTTTCCTGTAGAATAATCTTGGAGAGTGAGCCATGTCTCATCACATGCCCGAACCACGCAAGTTTACGCCTTTTCACGATTGTCAAGAGTGGCACTTGTCGACCTACAAGGTTTTTTATTTGGTCTCTTACATAAATGTTCGTTTTATGTTCTATATAATTAATACGTAGTACACTTCTGTAGCACTTATATTCGAAGGCCTGAATTATTCGCTCCAATTCTGCATTGAGCATCCAGCTCTTACAACCGTACAAAAGAATGGATAGCACCAATGATCTGTATATATTAATTTTTACCAGAGTGCTGATTTTGCTTTTCCATATCACGTTTAGCCGAGACATAGCAACTGAAGCCATCGCAAGTCTTGCCTTTATCTCCTTACCAGAGTTTCCATCGTTACATATGTTGGAGCCAAGGTATTTAAAAGTTTCCACTTCCTCCAGTTTTTGTCTATTTAGCCAGATATTGGTGTGCTCGTGGTTGTTGCTCCTATTCACCAGTATCTTACTTTTTCTGTTGATTTCCATTCCATATTTTCTGCTCACTGTCTCTAATTTTGAGGTGAGTTCTTGTAATTCTTCTTCGGTGCCTGCCATAAGGTCAATATCATCAGCAAATCGTAGATCACAAAGAGGTCGGCCACCAATGGTTATTGATGTTTGATGGTCTTCCAATGTCTCCTGCATAATGTGTTCTAGGTATATATTGAAAAGTACTGGTGATAGTATGCAGCCCTGTTGGACTCCTACATTTTGTATTAAAAAAGTTACCAATGTCATTATTTACGAATACTGCATTGCTTGCCTCGCTATAAAGTGCTTTGATTGTATCTATCTGTCAGTGTTGAAACTGAACTTTCTCATTATGTTCCACTGCCCTTCGTACCAAACACGGTCGATTACCTTGGTAAAATAGATGAAATTGTGATACAGGTCCCGTTGGTGTTGTAAATGTTTTTCAATCAGTATTCTGATGTTTAAAATTTGTTCTGTAGTGCTTCTGTTCTTTTGAAATCCTGCCTGTTCTTCAGCCATAATTTCCTCAGATTTCGATTTAATTCTGTTTATAGCTTGGCGGTAGACAGATACAAAGAAATGCTACTGCCTTCATCTGAGGACTTAAACCAGAACGATGACATTAACCACTTTGCTATCACAGCTCTAAAAGTCATGAGTACTACCAGTGACGTCTCGTGATAAATTTTATTGGTGGGGCCATACATTAAATAAATGCTTGAAGTATACTAATGAGGGAAGAAAGATGCTGAATTTCGGACTGTATATGATATTTTGGAGTTATAAATTCAACTTTCAAATGTAATCAGTATCACGTTAAAAGTAATAATTATGAACATATAATTTATAAAATAATAAGTACACTTTACTATTGTTGGGGCCCGGTCCCAATGGAACTTAACAAATAGCCGCCACTGAGTACTACCGTGTAAATCAGACCTGTACTTGTCATAGGATAAACAAAAAGAAACACAGCTAAATTTCAAATATAAAAGTGGATGTGTTTTGTACTATATTTGTCAATCATAGACTTACAGGGCCGTTCAAAATGTATGATTTGACAGATCATATGAAACTATTAGAGAATTTTCTATATGGATAAATCATATGTCGCCATGTCGTATAGTGACAAACTAACTATTGACCTTAAGCCTTACAGCTGTATTAGTTCTCAATGTCCCTACATCCAGCCTGCTTCCATTGCTGTTGCCCTGCCCTAGTTAAAACATCTTAGCATTCAATCCAGAATATTAAAAACAAAGATATTTGCATCCAATATATTAAAAATAAAGATATTTGAATCTAATATAGTAAAAACAAAAGATATGCCACATATCTTTGGTGAACTAGTTTGACATCGAGTACTCGAGGTGGGGAAGGGGGAGGGACTATGTAGTAGTTTAAAAACAAGACACGTACATTCCCCCCCCTCCCCCCCCTTCCTTCCTCCCTCTCCTTCCCATGTGTACGCATAGAATTGCCGACTGGACTAATTTTATTATTGTCAAAAGGTAATGAATTTATGTAGCTAACGAAATAGTGCCATAAACATGTTACGCAATCTGAAACTCTCTAGTTATTAGAAAAATAGGTCATAGTCTTGTCTTCGAGATTTTAAATGCGTATAGTGCAGGTTTGGACGATTCCGTATTCTGGGCAAAGTAAGTTGATACACTCGTATTTCATGACCTTCATGACGACCGCGTGACCAGTTTGCCTGCGAGATAGAATATAGAGATTATAAGCAGCCATAGGAAACGAAAAAAGAAATTGTTAGAAGCAAAATCCGAAAGACTGAAAGCAAGATACCAAGAACAGTACAAAAGCGCAAGTAAAGAAATCAAACGGGCTGTGAGAGCCGACAAAAGAATGTATGTTGAAGACCTGGCAGTACAGGCAGAAGAAGCAGCAAAAAAGTGTTATCAGGGAACAGTGTACAAAATTACAAAGCTAATAAGCGGGAAACATTACAGAAGATCAAATACTCTCATAAAGGATAAGAATGGAATACTATTGACAACGGAAAAGGAACAAGAAATACGATGGACAGAGCATTTTAAAGAATTGCTAAACAGACCACCTCCAACGGTAGTAGCAGACATACCAGAACCAACAGAGGAGTTAGAAATTGGCATTGAAACACCCAGCCAGGATGAGATCATTACAGAAATTAAATCTCTTAAGAATAACAAGGCACCAGGGAATGATAACTTAAACGCAGAACTATTCAAAATAGACCCAGAACTTGCAGCTAATATATTGCAACCCTTGTTTACTACTATATGGAATGCCCAAATAATACCTGATGCATGGAACAGAGGAGTCATCATCAAGATACCCAAAAGGGCTCCCTTGCCGATTGTAATAATTGGCGTGGAATAACACTGCTTTCTGTCCCAAGTAAAATCTTAAGCAAAATCATCGTACAACGTATTACTGACGCTGTGGATAAGAAACTGAGAAAGGAACAAGCAGGATTTCGCAGAGGACGGAGCTGTATAGGCCAAATATTTGCTCTTAGAAATATCATAGAACAATGCACAGAATGGCAAAGAAAACTCTATATCAACTTTGTAGATTTTGAAAAGGCTTTTGATAGCATACACCGCGAAAGTCTATGGCGTATCTTAAGATGGTATGGAATCCCACTGTGTTTTATAAATATTATAAAAGCTGCTACAGCAAGTTTGCATGCAGTGTTGAAACTTCAGAACTAAAGTTTGAAGTAAAAACAGGCGTGCGACAAGGATGTGTTATGTCAGCCCTATTATTCAACACTGTCATAGATTGGGTGATGCGTAAAACAACGGAAGATAAGGCAAGAGGTATTAGATGGACTCACATCCACTCTGGAAGACCTAGATTTTGCAGATGACATCGCACTCCTATCTCATACACATAGAGATATCCAGGAAAAGACCAGCCGCCTTAACCAATATAGTGAGATGGTTGGGCTGAAAATAAATCAGAAGAAAATTGAAGTAATGACTCTGAACATAGCAACCCCAGCACCAGTCAAACTAGAAGGTAAAACCCTCCGAGATACAACCGCTTTCACATACCTTGGAAGTGTTATTAGCAATGAAGGAGGCGCTGGATCTGACATTAAAAACAGACTGAGTAAAGCACGCAGTGCATTCATGACCCTTCAGACCGCCTGGAAATCTGCCCAATACAGCATCAGAACCAAGACTAGTATCTATAACAGCTGTGTGCTGTCAACTTTGCTGTACGGATCGGAATGCTGGAGAATGACAGAACAGGATATGTCCAGATTCTCCGCCTTTCATACAACTTGTCTGCGAAAAATCTTACGCGTGTACTGGCCGACTACTATATCTCGAATCAAGAATTGCTTGCACGATGCCAACAAGAGAATATGGGCACTATCATCCGAAGACGACGCTGGAGATGGATTGGACATGTGATGCGCATGGAGACTGGCTCCGACACGAAAACTGCACTGAGATGGACTCCAGAGGGTAGGCGAAAGCGTGGAAGACCCAAGACGACCTGGAGGAGAACGATAGAGCAAGAGCTGAAGGAAATGAATCATAGCTGGAACACAATACAGAGGAAGGCCATGAACAGGGAAGAATGGTGTACGTTTGTTGCTGCCCTAAACGCCAGGGGCGTAACAGGCTAAAGAGAGAGATAGGAAACGAAGGAAGAGTCCGCTAAAATGTAAGTTAACAGGCATCGTCTTACTTAAACTGTTAATGTTAAACTGTTAATGTTAAACTGTTAATGTTAAACTGTGGGCTAAATGGTAAAACTTAAACTGTTAATGTTAAACTGTTAATGTTAAACTGTTAATGTTAAACTGTAAATGGTAGGCTGGCTAAATGGTAAAACTGAAACTGTTAATGTTAAACTGTGGGCTGGCTAAATGGTAAAACTGAAACTGATAATGTTAAACTGTGGGCTGGCTAAATGGTAAAACTGAAACTGATAATGTTAAACTGTGGGCTGGCTAAATGGTAAAACTTAAACTGTTAATGTTAAACTGTTAATGTTAAACTGTTAATGTTAAACTGTTAATGGTAGGCTGGCTAAATGGTAAAACTTAAACTGTTAATGTTAAACTGCTAATGTTAAACTGTGGGCTGGCTAAATGGTAAAACTGAAACTGATAATGTTAAACTGTGGGCTGGCTAAATGGTAAAACTGAAACTGATAATGTTAAACTGTGGGCTGGCTAAATGGTAAAACTGAAACTGATAACATTAGAAATCGTTTAGAAACATAAAGACAATTGGCTGATAAGCTTCTTCTTCGAACGCTCCATATCGACCACTTGTCAACCACTCTGTGGGATTTATATGTGATCTGAGCTTAAGAGCAATTGTACGTTGTGCCATTTATACGCCTACAAGTAGGCCAGCAAATCCGATTTCTGTGCTGCTTTTTATTTACTAGGGTAGCATCCGTAGGGCGTACATCAGTCGGCTCTTACAACATGTAATGTAGATTGCAGTGGTACTATTCTTTGTTCCCTTGCGGCCCGGCACCACACGGACGGGCTGATAAACAATATACTATATAAAAACAATATACTATATAAAAACAATATACTATATAAAAACAATATACTATATAAAAACAATATACTATATAAAAACAATATACTAGACAGAAAAATTAGATACAGAATAATTAGGCACATCAAGCCTAAGAGAGATGGCCTGGAGAGAACAGTATTGGAAGTCAGGGTCCCAGGACGCAGAAGCAGACCAAGAAGAAGATGGCTACAAGATATTAAAGAAACCATGAACATGACCATCGACGAAGTGGGTGAACTGGCTAGAGACAGAGTGAATTTCAGATGTGCTGCAAAGAGAGCAACGTCCTATAAAGGATACGCACCTTGATGATGATGGACGTTAGATTGTGGGCGTCTGTAGCTTCAACGACAGTGAGTTCGATCACAATCCATGTTTACATGGTTCAAACTCCGCGGCGCTCAGTTTGGAAGCAAAGTTGTTCCCGTGCTAACGAGCAGTAAAAATATACATCACCATTCAAAAAAGCAATGGCAAACTACTGACCATATAAGTGGTGCTTAGAAAATCGATGACTCGTTTACTGTGATTGATGGCGAAGTTCTGTTAAGGATATCCCACCATTTTCATTTCTCACTATTATTATTATTAGTCAAAGACCTCCATGTCTCATTTTGCAGTGAGTATCTCGTAAAAGGAGGAGAGGAAGACCACGGAGAAGATGGATTCAGGATGTAACTGATGGTAGGAACATCAGAGACGGGACATCTGGGGTACGAGAGAGAGAAATTCCAAAGGACTGTTGGGGTGGTAAAGTTCTGCTCCGGACAATTTATTTGATGATGATCTCGTAAAGGTGTGGATGACACAAGTGCCCTATGTGTCATTGGTAGGCTATTTAATTTGATTTTTCTTTCCTCCCTTCCCCTCCTCCTTGCCGGAAAAGAAGCTAGCTAACCCTAACACTGCTGGCTGCAGTGTCAAACGCCTGCATACCCCTTGCGCCCGATCATTACGGAATGACAAGTTTAATCTTACTAACATTCCTGACACTTTCAGCGAAAGCTTGTTGTGTCCAGGTGGTCAGTTATTTAAGCTGTCTTCATTTGCGATCTGAGTAAGGATAATATTGACTGGATTGTGAAGTTTACTGAACGGAAAAAAACGATGGCTAATCTAGTAAATAAAAAGCATCGCATAAATTGAATGTGCTGGCCTGCTTGTAGGCGGATAACTGGCACAACGTACAATCGCTCTTAGGCTCAGATCACATACAAATCACACAGAGTGGTTAACAAGTGGTCGATATGGAACGTTTGAAGAAGAAGTCTCAAACTGTCATCATATTTTTTGAGATCAATAAAAATCAATCGTTGAAACGACATTTTGTAGGATTGATTGATTGATAGGAACATCATCATGATTGCACTTAGGAGAGTAACCATGTGTGATCCGATCTCTTTCTTACACAGCAAGATTTTAGCAATAGTGCACAAGCTTCGTAGCAATGCAGTACCTGAATACAGAAGATGGTGAAAACATTTTAAAAGGAATTTTACTATTTAAATCTTTCTGAATGAATGTTTCCCTTTCAGCCGCTTCAAGCATGATTTCCTTCGATTTTCACTGCTAAGGGTTCCTATTCATGCGAACTTCATCACTGGACTACTTTTATCGTCCATCTTCGATAGGATAGAAATTTGATCCTCACCTACACTGAGATCAGGAATCTATGGAAAAATATCCGGATGGCTTCAGAGGCGAATCAGATCACTTTGAAACGGAGGATTTTAGGATTTTCTAAGCTTCTGATAGATCCATCTTTACCCCTCCCACGAGGATTTTAGGATTTTCTAAGCTTCTGATAGATCCATCTTTCCATCCCCCTTCACCCCCACCCTTCCCTCTCCTTTTCCCTCCTTCCCCCACACACCACCACCACCACCACCACAAAAAAAAGAAAAATCGAAAATGTTAATTCAATGTAAATACATTTGTTGAACATGCGCACAGGTCACCGATGACAGCAGTAATGCGTTAACGAGTTTGCGAGTCCACGAGGACATCCTTCAGGCATCTTCTCAGTAAGTTGCTTTCGAGATGGTTTTTCCAACGTACCGTTGCAACTTTGAGATAAGTAAACTTAGGTTGCAATGTTTAAGAAACACAACAAGGTTTGTATTGCCTCTGTCATCCAAATCGAGGATTTTATATGTGTATTAAGGTAGAATATAATAATAATAATAAATAATAATTCCTCTCGTACCGTTATACGTTACATAGGTCCTGCAAGTAATTTCTCCATACCGTTCTATCATGGGCAACTCGCTCAATCTCCTCCATTGAGCTGAGACCGATATTACCTGCCTCTCTCAGCAAAGTTCGTTTCAGGGTCTCTTTAGGTCGATCTCTTTTTCTTGAACCCTTTGCATCCCACTTCAATGTCTGCTTTGATATTCGTTGATCATTTCTCTTCAAGGTGTGCCCAACATATTCCATCTTCTCTTTCTTATAACAGTTGTCACTAGTGGTTGACCAGACATGTCTCTGATTTCATCACTTCTTCTGAATTCGTTCCATTTTATATTCATTATTTTTCCCAGACATCTATTTTCAAATGCATTCATCTTGCTTTCAATATCTTTAGTTATTTTCCAACTCTCGCTGGCATAAGGTAGAATATGGTATTTAAAAAAATATTTGTTCATTGCCAACTACACTTTTCTATTTTGTTGGTTCTTATACGGTTTATCACAGTTTATTATATATGTTTATCTGAATAGTGTTTCAGGTTGTGTCTCAATGTCTTTTATTTGTATAAATGTTGTGCAAACTGAGGTTCCAATATTTTAGTATTTCACAAATAGCCAAATACAGAACATGCTATATTAATTTATATCGCAATTTATTTTGGTTTAGGACATAGATCATTTATTTGTGGACTTGTAAACAACATTTCACTTTGCACTTTAAAAGATAAAAATGTTATGTGAGTTTAAAGTAACCTTGTTTTTGTTTTTACAACGCGGTGGCCATATTAATTATCTAATTAGCATAATTACACGTTTACACGGTTTGATTTCTCTCTTACTAAGGAACACTTTGATCTCACAACATGCTTCAATATTACATCTATATCTCTGCTTTTGTCATCACACTGTTACCGGATTGTTGGCCAGTGTTACGGTTTTCTGTCTTTGTCTTGCGCTGCTCTAGTAGCTTGGGTAAAAGTTATTTTTACTTTGTGACAAGATTCTGCTATACCTACCATCTAACCATCTTCTTCATGATCTTCCTTTCACCTTCTTTCCTGATGTTCTGTTGTAGAAGACTATGTATACAGTAGAGTGTGGTTGCATTTTTATTAAGTGGCCGAACCACTTCCTTCTTTGTTTCTCAATGTAATTCAAACAAGGTTCCGTGCCAACTTTCTTTCTTATACTGATGTTGGTGACTCGGTGGTGTCTGTGGCCTAGGGGATAGGGACTCGGTCTATTAACTTCGACGTTCTGAGTTCGAATCACGCTACGGACTGTTTGGTTGTAAATTGTTTCGTGTGGATTTTTAGAAAAGGAGGATGGCACCACCCGTTCAGAAAGCAATGGCAAACTACTGAACGTAATAATGCCTAGAAAAATCACAAACAGCATTAAAAAGCTGGGTTGATTCGCAAAGTCCTGTAAAGGATTTGCAATTAACTTTGATGACTCAGTCTTTTTCTGGTGTTGTTGGTAACTTTTCGTACGCATTGCATTTCACATGTAGTTATTTTTTGTAGTGACGTAAACCTAATCATTCCCTCCCATTCCACAAGTTATAACGCTGGTGTGCTAAATAAAATAGAGACTGAGAAAAATCTCTATCTCAGTCTATCTCTAGCTAAACTGTTAAATGCCTTTTCATAATCCACAAATCCAATGTAAATAATTACTGAAGGTTTAAACAGTCAATAAATCAGTTAATCAATCTCAAGTTAACATGACCGCAATTTAACATCTGTTGTGTGACTACTTAACCACGGTTAAGCAAGGTCTGTCAGGCTAGTGAACATGAGAGCATTCATATGTGGAACACAACTCTGACATGCATAGTTATATATTTAGTTAAGGAACATGTTCTGAGGTAGATGAAAGATCTGTTAACAATTTGATGCTAATCCAACGAGTGAACTGTTGGTACAGGACAAGTTTTCATGACAACTCAGATGACACATCTCCAGGTGTCTCAGGTATGCTTGACATCCCATTGACATCATCAGTCACGTGTTAGAAATAAATGTGTGTGTGTGTGACCAGGACGTGACACATGTCTTCTTAGTACATATGTAACAGTTCAAACATCTCTAGTGTTTGCATTGGGTTTGTCCATTATTTGTCCATGTTACTTAGCTGTTAGAGAGATGTGTGAAAGCGACTCGAATAATGAGGCACTTTTTGGTGGTTTTTTTTGCCTTGTAGATGTACAACAGAGACTAGGAGTAGAATAGCTCAAACGAAAGCAGCTTTTATGAAAATGAAAAACACACTATGCGTGAACTCACTACCAATGACATTGCGAAAACGAGTACTCCAATGCTATATTGAAGCAATACTTATGTATGGCAGCAAATCATGGACAATGAAGAAACAATCAATAAAGTCATTGGAAGTCACAGAGATGTGGTTCTACAGAAGAATGCTGAAAATTCAATGGACAGCGAAGAAAACAAATGATGAAGTTTTAAATCAGGCCTGCGCATAAAGAAACCTTATCAAAATAATACGAATCAGACAATCAAGGTTCTACGGGCATATAATGCGAAAAGAAGGTTTAAAACATTTGGTGACTACAGGTAAAGTTCAGGGAAGGAGAGATCGTGGAAGACAGAGGGAGAGAATGCTGGATGGCCTGACATCATGGCTCGACAAAAGATCGACGTCATAACTGATTACATGCACCAAACAAGAGAGTTGTGGAGAGACATGATCGCCTACGCCGGCAGGCATGGCACTTGATTGAGAGGTAGTCTAAAACAATATCCGGTTCGGTTTTTCGTGGTAAAGGGCAACAACCTTTCATAGAGATTAGTTGTTTGATTCGGAGTTGTCTATTCCTAACTTGTTTTCTTCTCTCGTTACTTAGTGTTTTTGTTTCCATAGAACTTCATATCTCATAAGACTAGATAGTAGATGTTTGTGAGTTTGTCTGCCTTCCTAGTAAGATCATAAGGGAACCTGTTGCATTGCAGGTCGGCTGGAGACAGCCAAAGGCTGACAGAGAGCGAACCCAATAAACGCTGGCTAAAACCGGACACATCACCGAAGGATAAGCACCAGAGCTCCAAATAGCGCTAAAGATGTAACGAAACACACACAAACTAAGGCTGTATGAATCAAGATTTGCAAATGAATAAAAAATTTATGGGAAAATCTGGCACATCAATCTAAGCGGTGATGGCGAGAGAGATAGAGATATGATAAGGGAAGTTTTTCCAGATATCACTATGATTAATGCTGGAGCTACGAAGTTGGTGCTTTGTGCAATACTCTCGAAAGGTTGCGAGCCATTTCTGCGGAGGAAAAACGAGCAATATGGCGTAAAACCCTGGGCAATGAAGTCAATCCTTTGTTGTTAAACCTTCATGTAACAAGACATTAAAATAACTATTGTATTTATTTTGCTAATCTAAGAGTTTGTGTTGATATATTGTACTTGCAGAACTGGATGCCTGAGAAACAAGGTGAGGAGTGTGTTTAACAATGACACATTGTACTTGCAGAACTGGATCCCTGAGAAACAAGGTGAGGAGTGTGTTTAACGATGACACAATGTACATGCAGAACTGGATACCTGAGAAACAAGGTGAGGAGTGTGTTTAACGATGACACAATGTACTTGCAGAACTGGATCCCTGAGAAACAAGGTGAGGAGTGTGTTTAACGATGACACAATGTACATGCAGAACTGGATGCCTGAGAAACAAGGTGAGGAGTGTGTTTAACGATGACACAATGTACATGCAGAACTGGATACCTGGGAAACAAGGTGAGGAGTGTGTTTAACGATGACACAATGTACATGCAGAACTGGATACCTGAGAAACAAGGTGAGGAGTGTGTTTAACGATGACACAATGTACATGCAGAACTGGATACCTGAGAAACAAGGTGAGGAGTGTGTTTAACGATGACACAATGTACATGCAGAACTGGATACCTGAGAAACAAGGTGAGGAGTGTGTTTAACGATGACACAATGTACTTGCAGAACTGGATCCCTGAGAAACAAGGTGAGGAGTGTGTTTAACGATGACACAATGTACATGCAGAACTGGATGCCTGAGAAACAAGGTGAGGAGTGTGTTTAACGATGACACAATGTACATGCAGAACTGGATACCTGAGAAACAAGGTGATGAGTGTGTTTAACGAGCGAGCAAAAGGAACAAATAGTAAACATATTCTTCAACATCTCCCAAAGGAAGACTGAGCGTCTATGTCTTTGTCCGAAGTGTTATGAGTTCAATTCAGTGAGCAATAACTGGTATATCAGATAGACAACTTCACCTTCAAGTTATGTCTACCAATTCAGTGAGCAATAACTGGTATATAAGATAGACAACTTCACCTTCAAGTTATCTCTACTAATTCAGTGAGCAATAACTGGTATATCAGATAGACAACTTCACCTTCAAGTTATCTCTACCAATTCAGTGAGCAATAACTGGTATATCAGATAGACAACTTCACCTTCAAGTTATCCCTACCAATTCAGTGAGCAATAACTTGTATATCAGATAGACAACTTCACCTTCAAGTTATCTCTACTAATTCAGTAAGCAACAACTGGTATATCAGATAGACAACTTCACCTTCAAGTTATCTCTACTAATTCAGTGAGCAATAACTGGTATATCAGATAGACAACTTCATCTTCAAGTTATCTCTACTAATTCAGTAAGCAATAACTAGTATATCAGATAGACAACTTCACCTTCAAGTTATCTCTACTAATTCAGTGAGCAATAACTGGTATATCAGATAGACAACTTCATCTTCAAGTTATCTCTACTAATTCAGTGAGCAATAACTGGTATATCAGATAGACAACTACATCTTCAAGTTATCTCTACTAATTCAGTGAGCAATAACTGGTATATCAGATAGACAACTTCACCTTCAAGTTATCTCTACTAATTCAGTGAGCAATAACTGGTATATCAGATAGACAACTTCACCTTCAAGTTATCTCTACTAATTCAGTGAGCAATAACTGGTATATCAGATAGACAACTTCACCTTCAAGTTATCTCTACTAATTCAGTGAGCAATAACTGGTATATCAGATAAACAACTACATCTTCAAGTTATCTCTACTAATTCAGTGAGCAATAACTGGTATATCAGATAAACAACTACATCTTCAAGTTATCTCTACTAATTCAGTGAACAATAACTGGTATATCAGATAGACAACACAGATAGACAACTTCACCTTCAAGTTATCTCTACTAATTGATCAAAGTAAAATATCAGGATCACCTGTATGTTGCCGGGGTTACAAGGGAGCAAAGAATAGTAAACACAGTGAACTACAAGGCTTGTCGTAAGAGGCGACAGAGGTAGGCACCTAGTAAAATAGAAAGTATCGCAGAAATCGGTTATGCTGGTCTACTTGTAGGCGCATAACTGACACAACGTACAATCACTCTTAGGCTCAGATCACATACAAATCACAAAGAGTGCATAACAAGTGGCCGATATGGAGCGTTCGAAGAAGAAGAAGAAGAAATGTCAGGGCAATATTCTAGAGATAACAAAGTCCTCATGAAAGTGAAGATTTCAAGAATACAGACTCTTTTGTTGACGGCCCAGGTGAGATGGCCGGTCACATTGCAAGGATGCTTGATAAATGTATCTCGAAACACTTGATATATGGTGAGCTTGATGGAGACAACGATCGGTTTGTTTCTCAGAGAAAGCGCTTCAAAGACTCTCTTAACGTGTCTCTAAAATTCTTCGATATAGGCACCACGTGCTGGAAATGAATCGCTTGCACCAGATCTCCAACAGCGTCCAGCCACTGACCGTACGAGTTCGATTTTGATTGATGAGCCTACTCATATACCTGTTGTGCTGTTCTTTTCTTGCTACTCCAATCTTCAATGCCAGCTCCTACAATTTAGTAGTCAACGTAGATTTGTTTAAATTAAAAATTTTTTTTACGGCCACACTCTATGAGAGCGTTCAAAATATCAGCTCCATTAATTGGCTGGCTCGCTTATATGGTGACAGAACCAGCCAGCCTGTCTGCTATCACATTGCCAACGACACCCATGTGTCCCGGATCTAAGATAAGTGTATTTCTGCAAATTGTTGACGTTTGTAGTGATTCAGTCCATTGCCTGCGCGCCAAAACATCCTCTACCTTGCGGATCATTCTTAATGAATCACTCAGAATGCACGCATAAGTGTAGTTTTGTGACTCCAGCCAGAGTAGTGCCTTAGTCACCGCCAGAGCTCAATTGTCATGCTTGTTGTCATACGGAATGCACCACTGGCTTCATGAACGGTTGTTATTAACCAATAATAAATAACTTAGTTAAGAGTTAAAATCTCAAGTTTCCACACTCACTCCAACGCCTTGCATCAAAAACACGAACAACAGAACTATAATTACTACTTGCCAATTATTATTTAGATTACAAATGCACTTATACTGGTACATGTTAAAACGCATATACATTGTTAAAGAATAATACTCTATGATTGTAAAACATTGGGGTGAGTGCCGAACTAGCATAGTTGCTAGTCTATTCTCTTCTTAGGCGTGTGGTACAGGTTTAATTTCACAGTGGGAATATTTTTACCGACCGTAATGGCTCTCAGCTCGACCCAGCTTCAATTGGCTACCAGGAAAAGTACTGGGAAGTAAAGACGGTCGGTATGATTTTGATCACATCACGCATTGTGTGCCAACAGTCAAAGATTTTGACCACATCACGCATTGTGTGCCAACGGTCAAAGATTTTGACCACATCACGCATTGTGTGCCAACGGTCAAAGATTTTGACCACATCACGCATTGTGTGCCAACGGTCAAAGATTTTGACCACATCACGCATTGTGTGCCAACGGTCAAAGATTTTGACCATCACGCATTGATGTGCCAACGGTCAAAGATTTTGACCACATCACGCATTGTGTGCCAACGGTCAAAGATTTTGACCACATCACGCATTGTGTGCCAACGGTCAAAGATTTTGACCACATCACGCATTGTGTGCCAACGGTCAAAGATTTTGACCACATCACGCATTGTGTGCCAACGGTCAAAGATTTTGACCACATCACGCATTGTGTGCCAACGGTCAAAGATTTTGACCACATCACGCATTGTGTGCCAACGGTCAAAGATTTTGACCACATCACGCATTGTGTGCCAACGGTCAAAGATTTTGACCACATCACGCATTGTGTGCCAACGGTCAAAGATTTTGACCACATCACGCATTGTGTGCCAACGGTCAAAGATTTTGACCACATCACGCATTGTGTGCCAACGGTCAAAGATTTTGACCACATCACGCATTGTGTGCCAACGGTCAAAGATTTTGACCACATCACGCATTGTGTGCCAACGGTCAAAGATTTTGACCACATCACGCATTGTGTGCCAACGGTCAAAGATTTTGACCACATCACGCATTGTGTGCCAACGGTCAAAGATTTTGACCACATCACGCATTGTGTGCCAACGGTCAAAGATTTTGACCACATCACGCATTGTGTGCCAACGGTCAAAGATTTTGACCACATCACGCATTGTGTGCCAACGGTCAAAGATTTTGACCACATCACGCATTGTGTGCCAACGGTCAAAGATTTTGACCACATCACGCATTGTGTGCCAACGGTCAAAGATTTTGACCACATCACGCATTGTGTGCCAACGGTCAAAGATTTTGACCACATCACGCATTGTGTGCCAACGGTCAAAGAAAAAATAATGGGTGTAACACAGTATTCCTCAATATACTTCGAAGTATGAAAAATAGTTCCTTTATTTACTGTACAAAGGGCGCAAGAAATTAGGAGGGACAAGGCGGTCCCAGGGTCAATGAGCTGACATTGACCAAGACCGTATCCCACCTAAACGCGGTGGCCCTGGAAACAGATCGAAGTCCTACGAAGCGGGTAGGGATCGATAGGTATGCCATTCACACGATATTTTGATTGTGCATGCGCTGCTGCGGCGCATAAGAGAATTGTCACAAATCAGACGATTAATATCTCTGAGCGGTAACGTCTACATTAATCCCTTGACCGAAATCCTGTAGAAATGGAAGGTCACCACTACAGATTGACTGGCTGATAGTTCAACCAGTCCTCATGTTGTCGGATTCGGCTTGGGGCTGGCTACCTCATCCGTTAAAAAAAATACATTAAGTACTTCTTCTTCAGCGATCACTGGTTTACTGTGGGCAGTCAGCTTCAGATCTGCAGGCTTCCCTAAACCTTAGTTCTTAGGTCGACTGGTTGTAGGTACATGTTACTTCTTAGATCATACAGAAGAGAACGGGTTTGCAGAACATACCACGACGACTGTTCAGCCTGCTGACACTGGCAGAGAGCTGTTTACTTATTCCTAGTCAATGTGTATGTTGAGTCTGTAGTGTTCAAAATCCAGCTCACCATGAACTAGCATGAGTGGTTTGAGAGCCTTTTTCTCAACGGAAGCATGGAGTGAGAGAAAAGAAATAGAGAGAGAGAGAAGAGAGCGAGAAAGAGAGAGAGATATGAAGCGAGAGAGATAGTAACATTGATTATATATCGATTTTCCCGAAATATGATTTGATCGATTAAGAAACATATTTATAAAATCGGTGATCATAATGATATGGAATATCATGTACGCAATGCTAACTATTAAATAAAATATACCTAAAATAATTAGAGCATATTTTGACCAATTTCAATATAATAATCCCAATGTTGTCTCAATCCTAACATATGCCATCGAAAGTTGGAAAATGACTAAAGATATAGAAAGCAAGTCCCATACATTAGACAACAGATGTCTGCAAAAAAATAATGAACATAAAATTGAACGAATTCAGGAAAGATGATGAAATGTATCCAGAAAGAACTTAAAATAAAATAAAACTGGCTGATGATACAAATACAATTTAAAACACTGAAGTATATTAGACATATTAACAGACACGAACTGTGAAGAAAATCATTATGTAGGAGACATCCTGGCAAAGCGAAGAAGAAAACCCATTATGTAAGGAGACATCCCGACAAAGCGAAGAAGAAAACCCATTATGTAAGGAGACATCCCGACAAAGCGAAGAAGAAACCCATTATGAAGGAGACATCCGACAACGCGAAGAAGAAAACCCATTATGTAAGGAGACATCCTGACAAAGGAAGAAGAAACCCATTATGTAAGGAGGATCCGACAACGCGAAGAAGAAACCCATTATGTAAGAGGCATCCTGACAAAGCGAAGAAGAAAACCATTATGTAGGAGACATCCTGACAAAGCGAAGAAGAAAACCATTATGTAAGAGGCATCCGACAACGCGAAGAAGAAAACCCATTATGTAGAGGCATCCTGGCAAAGCGAAGAAGAAAACCATTATGTAAGGAGACATCCGACAAAGCGAAGAAGAGGTAGACGGCGAAGAAGGTAGATTTAGGATATAATTGATGATTTGAGCATGACTACACAGACCAGGACATCAGGCATATGAGATAGAGAATGACTGTTAACGTGGCAAATCTGATGATTTGAGCATGACGACTTCAGACCCAGGACATCATATGAGATAGAGAATGACTGTTAACGTGGCAAATCTCTGCTAAAGGCAAGCTATTTGATGATGATCCTCATGTCTAGTCAGTGTTGTTCTGTCTTCTTTCCAACCACAGATGTTGCACATATACATATTGACTGATTGATCGATTGATTGATAGTATCATCATCATTGCACTTCGGTGAGTAGCCATGTGTGCTCCGACCTCTTTCTTACACAGGAAAATCTCAGCTGCAGTGGATGAACTTTGTAGCACCGGCGAGGGTTCCGATGTAATTTTGAAGATGGTGAAGATATTTTTGTAGAAATGTTATTTTTAATCTTTTCTAAGGAATTTTGACCGGGCAGTGGCTTTCCAACTTTCTCTTCTCGATTTTGAGCTGCCAGTGGTTCTTTTACGTGCTCAAATTGAATACAATATCAATGAAAAACTCACACTTTTGCTGCGTTCTCCAAGTGAACTTGTAAGTCCAACGGATAAGCATAGTCTTTCTGTTTGACGTGCTCAACGTGTTCAAGAAAACCACAACACTGGGCAACAACCCGGTAACAGTTTAACGACAAAAGAAGAATTGAACACGGGACCTACGTTTTATCGTTTGTCTCCGACAGGATTAGGAACTCGATTTCACACATGTTGTCTAATAAGATACACACTTTTAGAGATGGGCTACTGGTAAGCTTTCACAAATATAAAACTTCACTTTATAATATCACATTTACGCAGTTATACTGTAACATGGAGTCAGATTTGATTTGTCATATAGTAAGTTATCAGAGTTGATTCATGCTATATTGCTGGCTATACGTAGAACTATTCTAGTGTTTGGATGTTCCTTCTTCTTCTTCACCCTTCGTCCCTAGGGAGGCATAGGTACGCATTCAAGGTCATCTTTTCCAGATCTTCCCACTCTCTGCCCATTTTCTTGCATTCCGTCTCCAACGTCCGTCTCCAGGTATTCCTGGTCTTCCCCTACCTCAATTGCCCTGGGGTTCCATCGGAGAGCTTGTCTTGTGATGCTGTTAGAGGGTTTCCTCAGTGTGTGTCCTATCCATCGCCACCTTCTGTTCCTTATCTCTTGTTCCATCTGCCGTTGTCCTGTTCTATCCCAGAGTTCTATGTTTGTGGTCCTGTCATACCATCGCAGATGGAGTATCCTGCGCAGGCATCTATTGATGAATGTCTGCAACATTTTGGTGTTTCCTTAATTGTTCTCCGTGTCTCCGCTCCATATAGAAGGACAGTCTTGACATTTGTCTAGATATTCCGTTTCTTACTTATTCAAGTAAATGCTTCAATATAGACACCACGTACTGGGAACCCTTGGCGCAAGATTGCCAAATGTGGCGCTGTAACAACACAAGAGGTTCTTGCAAAGCTGAGAATCGTCGTGCCGTTGAGACACAGCGAAAACGAGCAACCGGAAAAAAACAAACAACCGGAACACACAACACCTTCATGTCTAACCTTGATCGTGTATGCCCCACCTGTGGTAGGGGATTGTGTTCTAGGATTTTACTCTACCGTCACCTCGGCACACATCAGAGAGGTGCACCAGCACATGTCTGATGCGGTTGTTATCATCGTTTGTGATGGACGGCTATTATTCATGTTATTTATTGATGTGTTTATGTAACCAGCGAACCACAGGAACCATCAGTATCTGTTAGACCCGACAACATCTGTTGAAGGAGAGAGAGAATCTATTCGTCTTCCCAGAGTGACATAACATCAGTTCAATAACCAATAACTTATTTATGTATCGCCTCCAAACAATCCTTCTTGTCGTATCGTGTCCCAAACAATCCTTCTTGTTCGTATCGTGTCCCAAACACTCCTTCTTGTCGTATCGTGTCCCAAACAATCCTTCTTGTTCGTATCGTGTCCCAAACAATCCTTCTTGTCGTATCGTGTCCCAAACAATCCTTCTTGTCGTATCGTGTCCCAAACAATCCTTCTTGTCGTATCGTGTCCCAAACAATCCTTCTTGTCGTATCGTGTCCCAAACAATCCTTCTTGTCGTATCGTGTCCCAAACAATCCTTCTTGTCGTATCGTGTCCCAAACAATCCTTCTGTTCGTATCGTGTCCCAAACAATCCTTCTTGTCGTATCGTGTCCCAAACAATCCTTCTTGTCGTATCGTGTCCCAAACAATCCTTCTTGTTCGTATCGTGTCCCAAACAATCCTTCTTGTTCGTATCGTGTCCCAAACAATCCTTCTTGTTCGTATCGTGTCCCAAACAATCCTTCTTGTTCGTATCGTGTCCCAAACAATCCTTCTTGTCGTATCGTGTCCCAAACAATCCTTCTTGTTCGTATCGTGTCCCAAACAATCCTTCTTGTTCGTATCGTGTCCCAAACACTCCTTCTTGTCGTATCGTGTCCCAAACAATCCTTCTTGTTCGTATCGTGTCCCAAACAATCCTTCTTGTCGTATCGTGTCCCAAACAATCCTTCTTGTCGTATCGTGTCCCAAACAATCCTTCTTGTTCGTATCGTGCCTCCAAACAATCCTTCTTGTTCGTATCGTGTCCCAAACAATCCTTCTTGTCGTATCGTGTCCCAAACAATCCTTCTTGTCCTTATCGTGTCCCAAACAATCCTTCTTGTCCTATAAAACTTCTGTGTTCTCCAAACAATCCTTCTTGTCGTATCGTGTCCCAAACAATCCTTCTTGTCGTATCGTGTCCCAAACAATCCTTCTTGTCGTATCGTGTCCCAAACAATCCTTCTTGTCGTATCGTGTCCCAAACAATCCTTCTTGTCGTATCGTGTCCCAAACAATCCTTCTTGTCGTATCGTGTCCCAAACAATCCTTCTTGTCGTATCGTGTCCCAAACAATCCTTCTTGTCGTATCGTGTCCCAAACAATCCTTCTTGTCGTATCGTGTCCCAAACAATCCTTCTTGTCGTATCGTGTCCCAAACAATCCTTCTTGTCTATCGTGTCCCAAACAATCCTTCTTGTCCTTTTCGTGTCCCAAACAATCCTTCTTGTCGTATCGTGTCCCAAACAATCCTTCTTGTCGTATCGTGTCCCAAACAATCCTTCTTGTCGTATCGTGTCCCAAACAATCCTTCTTGTTCGTATCGTGTCCCAAACAATCCTTCTTGTTCGTATCGTGTCCCAAACAATCCTTCTTGTTCGTATCGTGTCCCAAACAATCCTTCTTGTCGTATCGTGTCCCAAACAATCCTTCTTGTCGTATCGTGTCCCAAACAATCCTTCTTGTCGTATCGTGTCCCAAACAATCCTTCTTGTCGTATCGTGTCCCAAACAATCCTTCTTGTTCGTATCGTGTCCCAAACAATCCTTCTTGTCGTATCGTGTCCCAAACAATCCTTCTTGTCGTATCGTGTCCCAAACAATCCTTCTTGTCGTATCGTGTCCCAAACAATCCTTCTTGTCGTATCGTGTCCCAAACAATCCTTCTTGTCGTATCGTGTCCCAAACAATCCTTCTTGTTCGTATCGTGTCCCAAACAATCCTTCTTGTTCGTATCGTGTCCCAAACAATCCTTCTTGTCGTATCGTGTCCCAAACAATCCTTCTTGTCGTATCGTGTCCCAAACAATCCTTCTTGTCGTATCGTGTCCCAAACAATCCTTCTTGTCGTATCGTGTCCCAAACAATCCTTCTTGTCGTATCGTGTCCCAAACAATCCTTCTTGTCGTATCGTGTCCCAAACAATCCTTCTTGTCGTATCGTGTCCCAAACAATCCTTCTGTTCGTATCGTGTCCCAAACAATCCTTCTTGTTCGTATCGTGTCCCAAACAATCCTTCTTGTTCGTATCGTGTCCCAAACAATCCTTCTTGTTCGTATCGTGTCCCAAACAATCCTTCTTGTTCGTATCGTGTCCCAAACAATCCTTCTTGTCGTATCGTGTCCCAAACAATCCTTCTTGTCGTATCGTGTCCCAAACAATCCTTCTTGTCGTATCGTGTCCCAAACAATCCTTCTTGTCGTATCGTGTCCCAAACAATCCTTCTTGTCGTATCGTGTCCCAAACAATCCTTCTTGTCGTATCGTGTCCCAAACAATCCTTCTTGTCGTATCGTGTCCCAAACAATCCTTCTTGTCGTATCGTGTCCCAAACAATCCTTCTTGTTCGTATCGTGTCCCAAACAATCCTTCTTGTTCGTATCGTGTCCCAAACAATCCTTCTTGTCGTATCGTGTCCCAAACAATCCTTCTTGTCGTATCGTGTCCCAAACAATCCTTCTTGTCGTATCGTGTCCCAAACAATCCTTCTTGTCGTATCGTGTCCCAAACAATCCTTCTTGTCGTATCGTGTCCCAAACAATCCTTCTTGTCGTATCGTGTCCCAAACAATCCTTCTTGTCGTATCGTGTCCCAAACAATCCTTCTGTCGTATCGTCCCAAAAATCCTTCTTGTCATGTCCCAAACAATCCTTCTTGTCGTATCGTGTCCCAAACAATCCTTCTTGTCGTATCGTGTCCCAAACAATCCTTCTTGTTCGTATCGTGTCCCAAACAATCCTTCTTGTTCGTATCGTGTCCCAAACAATCCTTCTTGTTCGTATCGTGTCCCAAACAATCCTTCTTGTCGTATCGTGTCCCAAACAATCCTTCTTGTCGTATCGTGTCCCAAACAATCCTTCTTGTCGTATCGTGTCCCAAACAATCCTTCTTGTCGTATCGTGTCCCAAACAATCCTTCTTGTCGTATCGTGTCCCAAACAATCCTTCTTGTCGTATCGTGTCCCAAACAATCCTTCTGTTCGTATCGTGTCCCAAACAATCCTTCTGTTCGTATCGTGTCCCAAACAATCCTTCTTGTTCGTATCGTGTCCCAAACAATCCTTCTTGTTCGTATCGTGTCCCAAACAATCCTTCTTGTCGTATCGTGTCCCAAACAATCCTTCTTGTCGTATCGTGTCCCAAACAATCCTTCTTGTCGTATCGTGTCCCAAACAATCCTTCTTGTCGTATCGTGTCCCAAACAATCCTTCTTGTCGTATCGTGTCCCAAACAATCCTTCTTGTCGTATCGTGTCCCAAACAATCCTTCTTGTCGTATCGTGTCCCAAACAATCCTTCTTGTCGTATCGTGTCCCAAACAATCCTTCTTGTCGTATCGTGTCCCAAACAATCCTTCTTGTCGTATCGTGTCCCAAACAATCCTTCTTGTCGTATCGTGTCCCAAACAATCCTTCTTGTCGTATCGTGTCCCAAACAATCCTTCTTGTCGTATCGTGTCCCAAACAATCCTTCTTGTCGTATCGTGTCCCAAACAATCCTTCTTGTCGTATCGTGTCCCAAACAATCCTTCTTGTCGTATCGTGTCCCAAACAATCCTTCTTGTCGTATCGTGTCCCAAACAATCCTTCTTGTCGTATCGTGTCCCAAACAATCCTTCTTGTCGTATCGTGTCCCAAACAATCCTTCTTGTCGTATCGTGTCCCAAACAATCCTTCTTGTCGTATCGTGTCCCAAACAATCCTTCTTGTTCGTATCGTGTCCCAAACAATCCTTCTTGTCGTATCGTGTCCCAAACAATCCTTCTTGTTCGTATCGTGTCCCAAACAATCCTTCTTGTTCGTATCGTGTCCCAAACAATCCTTCTTGTTCGTATCGTGTCCCAAACAATCCTTCTTGTTCGTATCGTGTCCCAAACAATCCTTCTTGTCGTATCGTGTCCCAAACAATCCTTCTTGTCGTATCGTGTCCCAAACAATCCTTCTTGTTCGTATCGTGTCCCAAACAATCCTTCTTGTTCGTATCGTGTCCCAAACAATCCTTCTTGTCGTATCGTGTCCCAAACAATCCTTCTTGTCGTATCGTGTCCCAAACAATCCTTCTTGTTCGTATCGTGTCCCAAACAATCCTTCTTGTCGTATCGTGTCCCAAACAATCCTTCTTGTTCGTATCGTGCCTCCAAACAATCCTTCTTGTCGTATCGTGTCCCAAACAATCCTTCTTGTCGTATCGTGTCCCAAACAATCCTTCTTGTCTTATCGTGTCCCAAACAATCCTTCTTGTCGTATCGTGTCCCAAACAATCCTTCTTGTCGTATCGTGTCCCAAACAATCCTTCTTGTCGTATCGTGTCCCAAACAATCCTTCTTGTCGTATCGTGTCCCAAACAATCCTTCTTGTCGTATCGTGTCCCAAACAATCCTTCTTGTCGTATCGTGTCCCAAACAATCCTTCTTGTTCGTATCGTGTCCCAAACAATCCTTCTTGTCGTATCGTGTCCCAAACAATCCTTCTTGTCGTATCGTGTCCCAAACAATCCTTCTTGTCATCGTCCAAAACCTTCTTGTTATCGTGTCCCAAACAATCCTTCTTTCGTATCGGTCCCAAACAACCTTCTTGTCGTATCTGTCCCAAACAATCCTTCTTGTTCGTATCGTGTCCCAAACAATCCTTCTTGTTCGTATCGTGTCATAATTCTATCACACTTGGGTATATGTTTCTTCATCGTTTACGTAATTCTATTAATCTCTTTGTTTCCATGTGTCTCTACACATTAGAAGACGTCGTGTGTAACATGGATCTTAACATTTGGATTCTCGGATAGAGACTATTTTTATGTCTGTTGGCATTCACACTGTGATAAAACCAAAACAAGGTTCGTCCTTAGGTTGAAAGTGGCGTGCCTCGGCTTAAAGAGGCTTTAATTTCCAAAATAAGAAACAAAACAAAATAAGTAGCACATCTCATTTAGACTCCATATATTTGATATTATATGATTCTCTTGCGTTCCCGCGATATTATATGATTCCAGAATTCTTATTTCATCAACATTGTTGCTCTTGTAAAACTGGTACTTTCGTTTTAATTCACCCCAAACAAATGGAGACCGAGTTCCTGGGGTTCCTGTGGAGTTTTCACAAGATGTCCCTTTACATGAGGTTTATTCCATTAATTATTTAGGGGTTTCTGTTTGAAAAAACAAGGGTTGAAAAATATCACATTATTTTCACTTTCTTTCGAAGATGTCTTGATTCAGCCACACAAAAAAAAGCAACGCTACTTGCCTTCTCATGTGCCATGCTGACATTTCAAGGAAATTCATGATTTACGGCTTCAGTGATGATCAGTAATCAATTGATTGATTAGGCATACAGTTTCAGACTCTTCCGTCACCAACAAATATTTGTGACATAAATTTGAGAAATTACGTTCCCTGTCCTTAAAATCGACTGTCATACAGAATGACACTTACGGGCTAAGAATAGCTACAACATACCTAAAAATGCTACATCCTTTGTTTGGGGTGAACTGAAACGAAAGTACGCAAAAATTTCTTATTTTCTTAATATTAGCTAAATGTGAATCGAAGTTTCAGATCTAGCTTTGGATGCCTTTGTTAATCTGTCTAGTCATCGTTGAAGACATATTTCGGGATATCTGTTAATACTGGGTGTTTGTAAAGTTTAACAACACTTTATATGTAAAACAAATGGGAAAAACAAAGTACATGATGTCATGAAAAAATGTGTTCCATAGTCAATTGTGGTGCAATATGCAGTGAATGACTGTTGTCTGCTGGGGTAATTTTTTCACTCAAACTGTAATGGTGTTTACAACTGAAGAAAGAATATTTGAAAATATGAAGAAATGTGTACAGACATATCTTGAAACCCGTGGTGGATATTTCCAACATCTGTTATAATGAATATTTCATTTATTCTTTCTAGTTTACCAAGAACAACAGTATTACCATAGCAGTGACTATTGTGACTAATTTCACTACTTTGGTTTAATACTTTTTTGATGACGTCATGTACTTCATTTTTCAAGTTGACCTACATAGGAAGTGCTGTGAAACTTTACAAACACTCTGTACATCGTATTAATGTACTATCAGCTAGACACCCGTCTCGTACAAATCAGCTTTCTGAGGTTTAGGCAGCAGCAAAGGTTTGCCATTCTGTCCGGTGGAGTTCCAGAATATTGATGGTGAATCTGATATGTAAGTCGAGTCGTTAGGGTCAGAGTTCAAGTTGAGATCAAAAGGAGTCGTAATGAAAACTTTCGTTTCCGCAGGAAGACCTGATGTGTTCTGAAAACTGGTCAATGGCCTGGTGTTGAGTGGATTGTCTTCTCTGTATTCTTTGTCCCATCTGGGGATCTTAACCAGTTCCGTTTTGCCTGGTATGATGGGATAGTTTGGGATATCTAGTTTATTCAGGTTGTCATAGCTTGGATCCTCGAGGTAACTGTTGATCTGAGGCTTCTCCATCGACTCTTCCGATTCTGAGTTCAAGGGCGTTACCATGGCGACAGGCTGTGAAAAACTTACACTTTTGCTGCGTTTTCCAAGTGGACTTTTAGGCCCACACGGGATAAGCACAGTCTTTCTGTTTACTGGAAGCGTGGTGTGTCCTTCTGGGTGATGGTGCCCATTTGGATGCATATCTATATCTGTAAAACTTTTACTGCTGCTGACAAGGGGTTTGACAAACCGTAGAGACACGTCTCCTGGGTAATGAACCTCTCTGTACGATCGTCCAGCTAGCATATGCTGGTTATGTGACGACGGTGGAGGAGTGGAGAAACCAGGTGGAAGAGGTGGTGTTATCTCTCTGTGAATCTGGCATTCTCCTGTATGAGGAATTGTAGTGAATCCATTAGATTTAAAACTATTAGTCAAACTTTCATCGTCTTTTAGTAGTGCCACCTTCAATGGTGATCTATTCATTGAGTTGAAGTTATCATCATCACAGTCATATCTGCAATACGAGTTTAGATCTAGAAGTTCAGTGTTGACTGTTGGTTGCATTTCTAACTGATCATGCAGCCTTTTTTTCTTTCGTGCTCTGAAACAAACAAGAAAAAAACCGATCTGGTAGTCATCAAGCAAAACTGCTGCCAAGGACAAATATTTTAGAGATTAAAAATAAAATGCCTAAAAAATATATTCACCATCTTCAAAATTACATTTGGGACCCTCGCCGGTGCTACGGAGTTCGTACGATATAGTGCTCACAATGTCCCATGTAAGTAAGGGATCGTAGCAGACATCATGCACTTCGGTTACTCACAAAGTGCAATATGATGGACCTATCAATTTATACAACTCCGGATACAACTATGAACTATGAACTATGAACTATTAGATAGATTGATCATATTTATACAACTCCGCAATACAACTATGAACTATGAACTATGAACTATGAACTATTAGATAGATTGATCATATTTATACAACTCCGCAATACAACTATGAACTATGAACTATGAACTATTAGATAGATTGATCATAACTTTGCAGAATAATCTTCTTCTCTTTTTCTCTTCTCTAAACCTGTTTTGCATCCCATGGTCAGGGTAAATAAACTTGACTTTAAGACGTCAAAATAACTTTACATAATAATAATAATAATACAAGTCTATAACCCTTTAGTGTGAGTGTATTGCGAAGATCTCTTTCCTCTGCGCATCGAACGAGTACAAACAAGATTTGTCCCTACCAATCCTTGCTGATAACAGATGCAAAGCTGTCAAAGAGGACAGAGGTGTTTGTGTTGTCACTACGGTCAGCCTCTCAGTGGAGATCAAAGCGATAAATGAGGTTCTGAAGTTGTTGAATACACAAGAATTCCCACATACGTGTAAACTGAGAGACTCCATGAAAAAGAATATTCCTCTTGTACCGTTACACGTTATATAGGGTCTGAAAGTAATTTGTCCATACCGCTCTGTCCTAGGCAACTCGCGCAATCTCTTCCATGGAATTTAGTCCTATATTTTTTGCCTCTCTCAGCAAAGTTCGGTGTTCCATGGGTGTACGCTCTTTCGTGAGTCCTCTGTCTCCAACGTCTTTGTTGTGCAAAGTATACCTTATCTTCTGACAAGGAAAAGGGTTAATGGTTTGAAAACAATCTACGAAAACAACCTCACAGCATACCAAGACAGAAAGTTGACTTAAAACTACAGGGTAAGATACAAATAAGGTGACAGCAGAACAATGATGAAGAAACGATTAGAGAGGTTGAAGCTCACGAACTGGGATAAGAAAGATAACCCAGAATAGAAATCGGTAGAGCCCTTTGCTGTACTCTGCAATAAGGTAAAATGTGTGTTATAACGATATCAATGACGTGTCATATATTTAATTTTCTGCCTAAAAGACACACTTTTGGACCTTACCGACGACGGGTTCAACACTGGAGTTCTCAGATCGTCAATGATATCTTGCACCCATTGTCTTCTAGCTCTTCCTCTCATTCTTCTCCCTTGCACCATTTTCACCAAAACTATTTTCTCTATGCATGCATGTCGTTTGATTTGTCCGAAATATATAATTTGCCTTGATTTTGTGCTCTTAAATAGCCAACTCTCTTTAAAATCAATCTATTGCAGAACAGAAGCATTTGTTCGTTTCTCTATCCATGAGATTCTAAGTACACTTCTGTAGCATTTGCATTCAAAGGCATTAATGATCTTCTCCGTCGCTTTGTCAATAGTCCATGTCTCCCAACCATATGTTGCCACCCAACCATATGTTGCCAAGGGAAAAGCGCAAGCTCTTAAACACTTGATTTTTGTTCTTATGTCAGTTCCCATAGGTTAGTTAGTTCTTTTAGTCTTTGGTTTAATAGTCGTTAGCAAATGTGATAGACTTTGACAATTGTGATACAGAGATATGGTTTTACAGAAGAATAATGACAATCCCATGGACTGCTAAAATGACAAATGTGGAGGTATTGAATGAGATCAAGACACAGAGAAAGCTTATTATCAATATAAGAAAGAGGCAATCATGATTTTTCGGACATGTGATGAGAAAGGGAGATTTAGAACACATTGTAACAACCGGTAAAATCGAGCTGAGATGAGACAGAGGAAAACAGAGAGAGAGAACATTTTGGATAGCCTGACTTCATGCCACGGAAGAGCGTTAACATATGAGATGATAGCTAACACCAGAGACAGAGAATTGTGGATATCAATGATCGCCTACTCCAGCCGGCACGGCACCTGATGCTTGGGATATATTTAAACAGTAAAATGATTATTCTAATGAGCACCAAAAATAACATTGATAATACATACCTCCTACAGTGTAATGCCACGGCGATGATGACCACAGCTATCAATACAAATCCAGCTGTAACAATTCCACCAGTAATGACAGCTGCAATTCAAATTAGCATTTGTATAGAAACAAAAACCATATGCGTACACACACTCATATATGTAGACATATTCTGGGTAACTACACACATACACACACACATACACACACACATACTACATGTGCTAGGGTAAACGCAAACATATGCTGGAAAAATACAAACATATATACATACGAACTTGTGTACGCACACTAACCACTTTTCGAAGTGATATAGCTAGTCCCGGATTTATTTCCTTGCTTTTGTTATGTTATAGCTTCTTCTTACTAACCAGCCTTCGAAGTGACATAGCTAGTCCCGGATTTATTTCCTTGCTTTTGTTATTCTATAGCTTCTTCTTACTAACCAGCCTTCAAAGTGACATAGCTAGACCCGGATTTATTTCCTTGCTTTTGTTATTCTATAGCTTCTTCTTACTAACCAGCCTTCGAAGTGACATAGCTAGTCCCGGATTTATTTCCTTGCTTTTGTTATGCTATAGCTTCTTCTTACTAACCAGTCTTCGAAGTGACATAGCTAGTCCCGGATTTATTTCCTTGCTTTTGTTATGCTATAGCTTCTTCTTACTAACCAGCCTTCGAAGTGACATAGCTAGTCCCGGATTTATTTCCTTGCTTTTGTTATGCTATAGCTTCTTCTGACTAACCAGACTTCGAAGTGACATAGCTAGACCCGGATTTCTCATTTCTTGTGTACAATAACCGTTGATGTTACTAACACAGACAAGGTATCCAAACCATCTTGTAACGTTTTTAATGTCTTCTTTATTGATGTTCTTCTTCTTCTTCTACTTCGAACGCTCCATATCGATCACTTGTTAGTCACTTTTTTGTTATTTGTATGTGATCTGAGCCTAAGAGCGATTGTACACTGTGCCAGTTATGCGCCTACAAATAGGCCAGCACATCCGATTTATGTGATGCTTTTTATTTACTAGGGTAGCTTCCTTCCACAACTGCCTCTTACGACATGCTTTGTAGGTCGCAGTGTTACTATTCTTTGCTTCCCTTGTGGGCCCTGGCAAGACATGGGCGATTATTGATATTATAATAGACTACACACTACTATCACTGTTAAAGTTATACATATCACACTATCACTGTTAAAGTTATACATATCACACTATCACTGTTAAAGTTATACATATCACACTATCACTGTTAAAGTTATACATATCACACTATCACTGTTAAAGTTATACATATCACACTATCACTGTTAAAGTTATACATATCACACTATCACTGTTAAAGTTATACATATCACAATATCAGTGTTAAAGTTATACATATCACAATATCACTGTTAAAGTTATACATATCACAATATCACTGTTAAAGTTATACATATCACAATATCAGTGTTAAAGTTATACATATCACACTATCACTGTTAAAGTTATACATATCACAATATCACTGTTAAAGTTATACATATCACAATATCACTGTTAAAGTTATACATATCACAATATCAGTGTTAAAGTTATACATATCACACTATCACTGTTAAAGTTATACATATCACAATATCAGTGTTAAAGTTATACATATCACATATCACTGTTAGTATCATATCACAATATCACTGTTAAAGTTATACATATCACAATATCACTGTTAAAGTTATACATATCACAATATCACTGTTAAAGTTATACATATCACAATATCACTGTTAAAGTTATACATATCACACTATCACTGTTAAAGTTATACATATCACAATATCAGTGTTAAAGTTATACATATCACAATATCACTGTTAAAGTTATACATATCACAATATCAGTGTTAAAGTTATGCATATCACACTATCACTGTTAAAGTTATACATATCACACTATCACTGTTAAAGTTATACATATCACAATATCACTGTTAAAGTTATACATATCACAATATCAGTGTTAAAGTTATACATATCACAATATCACTGTTAAAGTTATACATATCACAATATCAGTGTTAAAGTTATACATATCACAATATCAGTGTTAAAGTTATACATATCACAATATCAGTGTTAAAGTTATACATATCACACTATCAGTGGTTTCATATTTCTAAACTAGACAATACTAACATTCTATAATACGTCTGAATTAATTTTGCTATAACATGAACTTATCGTGAAGAAGAAAATAACATGACTTTACACAAAGTAAACAGTATGGGATGGAACGGATAGTCAAAGATCTGAATACTAAGAGCATGCATATTCCCAGTGGCAACGTATGGGTGTGAAAAATGGACATTTAACTAGGCAGTGGAAAAACATATATGTGCTTTTGAATATAAATGTTACAGAAGTGTCCTCCGTACATCATGGACAGAGAAGAGAACAAACCAATCTATCCAGAAAGAACTCAAAATAAAAAAAATCTTAAAATTAAAGAAAACTAGTTGATGCTACAAATAAGAAAGAGAAATTTGAGGTATTTTGGACATATAAAAAACACAAAGGGCTGGAGAAGACTATCATGGAAGGAGGCATCCCAGCAAAGAGGAGAAGAGGAAGAATCATGAGGATGATGGATGCAGGGTGTACCTGATGGTTTGAACATGACTGCTGCAGAGGCAGAACATCTGATCTATCGGAGAGAGAAATTCCGAAGAACTGTTTAGATAGCAATGTTCTGCTCAGGTCAAACTATTTGATGATGCTGAACTTATGGTGTCATGATTATTACCCAGGTCAGAGTTCAGTGGTCGTGAACCAGCTGTAGCTGCTACACTTGTTCCATTGGATGTCTTCTTAGTATTGTCAACGACTTGGCCAGCATCGCTCTTGCTGTCATCACGCACGTTTTCTTCTTTCTTGATGTCTTGTCTTTGTCTGGACTCAGACTGAAGACGTATTCGGTGCAAGAGATCTTGTAGGGACTGGCCACACACAATTTCAACCATTCCATCAGCGTCATTAGCTGTTTGAATTAAAACAAGTATGCGTGTTTGATAACACATGAATGATAAAACAGTTTTAAAACATCAAATAACGACTTTTCAATGCAAGCGTTAAAAAAGGTTGTGTGTGTGTGGGTGGGGGGTAGATATATACCCGAAAGATTGACTTCATTGCGCCGGGTTGTACCTCACAATGCTCGGTCTCTCTCCGCAGAAATGGCACACCACCTTCCAAGAATATTGCACAAAGCATGAACTCTGTAGCTCCGGCAAGAATACTAAGGGTCTCTGGAAAAAAATGCACTCGTGAACAGAACGGCGCTGTCCTGATTCAAACCCACGACCTTCGACTCGAAATGCAATGACTTTTTCCACCTAGTCACTGAGATCACCAAACGCAAGTGTTAAATTATTGTAACAGGAATATCAATGATAGAAAAAAACAATAGTTCTATTTGTTGCAATATTCCATTACATAAAAATACTAGAAATAAATACATTTCTCCGTAGTCTTTTTACACCTTAGGGTTATGTATGAAGTGCCTGTGACTTCATATTTCTAAGCCCTAGTAAGCAGGATGTAGAAGGGCCAATTTCCTTTCTCACTTGTGGATCGTCGAGTGTGAGATTGAACCCGCATACCTATTGTTTCCGTGTCCATGCGCGAACGTTTACACATTACGCTAATCTATTCCTTTACAAAATTACTACATAACAAACAATAACGGCAAGGTTGAGTGAAGTTTATAAACATATGTAACTGCAAATTATGTGATATCTTAACACAGTCATTACCGTATTGACAAAACATACTATAGGTGAATTCATTTCTGTTGAATTTTTACATCTTGTTACTTAGCTGGCGCTGGATAGGACACACTTTGCGAAAAACTAGAGGAAATATAACAAGAAGGGTGCTTTCCTGAAACCTACAGGGACAGCGAAAGAAAGGGAGGCTTAGAAATACATAGAGACGAGATTTGGAGACAGAGATCAATAATATAAAGAAGAGCTGGAGGGAGCTGCAGGAGATAGCTAGAGATAGGAAGACTTGGCATGAGTTGGTTGAGGGCCTATGACTCAATCCGGGTTAAAAAGGCAGAGAGAGAGAGAGAGAGAGAAGAGAGAAAGAGAGAGAGTTCTCCGTTTACCATAGACAGAAAAAGAGATCTATTTAGAAATAACTGAAAATCAAATAAAACTGACTGATATGTAGAATGAAAGATAGAATGAGAAATGAAGTAGATATGAGAAAATCTGAAGAAAATTTGGGTAGATATACGTAGAGACACGAAGTGCTAGAGAATATCATTAGGGAAGGAGGCATCTGGGCAAAGAGAAGAAGAGGAAAATCACGGAAATAGATGAAATCAGGATGTAACTGATGATTGGCGCAGAGGCGGGGCACCTGTTTATGAGAGAGGGAGAAATTCCGATGGATTGTAAGGGTGGCAAAGCTCTGCTCAGTACACGCTACTTGATGATGATGAGGTCTTTTCCCCACCACATGTACGTGTATGTACAAATTAAGTTGTTGTTTTAATTTAAATTTAATTTGTTTACGAAATCTGTTGAATAGCGTTCACATTTTAGAATAATGCGTAAGCTACTATATAAAAAAAAAAGTCCGTTCAACAACTCATGCCCACAGTCCAATGCGAATTGTAGGAAAACCATTTATTCTACAGTAGCGAAACTTTGCATCCAATCTTAGAATTATACCGACGCAAATGTCTGATGGAAGAAAAATTGCTATAGGAAATCTGGATTTTGTAATTGAAACGTTTCCTTTGATGTTGGCGGCATATTTGACGAGTCTGATACATAATTTTAGTTTTTACAGTAAATGCACCAATATGACATTTGATGTTAAGTCTCATTCAAAGGCGTATCATCCCAGCTCATACATAGGGACCAATGTTGATACTTGCAATAGAGTCAGGAAAAAAACAACAGGAAATATAGACATAGTTGTATTATTGTTTAAAAAAAAAATATTTTACATTACAGTTAAAGTTAGCTGCCATGTCATAATGCCATCCCCTTTCACGTCCAGGCTTGAAATTGGCAATGGCGGAGCTACTTGGAGACGTTCTTTTCAAATCGCTACTACTTCGGTACATTGTGCGTGTGTTAACATATGTTGTAGGGGGATATCACTACAATAAAATAGCTCTTTACTATGGTTCTTGTATACTGTAGTAAACCTGTACACTAAATTCAAAATAGGCACCAACGACCTGTGCCCCTGTGGCTTGACGAGTATGACAACATAACATATCCTACAGAACTGTGCCCAGTATGCAGCCCTTTGAGAAGAAAGAGGTGGCCCACTTATACCAACATCCAAGACAAACTCTATGGCGTCGCTGATAATCAGAGGCAGACGGCTGCCTTTTTAGAGAATCTGAAATCCCAATCTAGTGTGAACGCAGAAGAAGAAGTATACTGTGCACAGATGCCTGGTATGTGTCTGGGGTCAAATACGCATAGGGACAAACGCCGCACCAGGATTAGTGAACTGGTACTAATCAAGATCCTACCTCACCTCCACGTGGTGACCCTGGTAACAGACATTAGTTTCTGTCTGGCTAAGTGGATATGGATCGAGGGAGAGCTATTCTGACGTGGGTAGGGATGCAGACGTAGTCACATTGAATGAGATCCGCCCGCAACACAGACGAGCGGAATCTCAGAGTGACTATTAATGCACGTCTCTTCCTGCCGATGGGAAAAGCTGACGGAATAACCATAAAGGGATGAAGGGTGTATACAGAGAAGAGAATGGGGCCTGCGTGGAGCAAAACTTGGGCCCGAGATGAGTTGCATGTGGGTCCACATAGGGCGAAACTCAGAGCGATGAGGTGGGGCCCGAGTTGAGCCCAGTGTCCGGACAGTCTAGAGCAGCGTTTCCCAAAGTGGGCGGTACCGCCCCCTGTGGAGTAGTGAAGCCTTCCAGGGGAGGGGGCGATAGTTGGTTCAGAAGCATTTGAGATGATTTTTTTCTCATGATTTTGCGATTGATTAGTCATTAAAAATGTGAATTCTGCATTTTAATTCATCTTATGCCATGTTACATGATCCATTTTTTCATCACTTTTCTATTTCATGTATATAATAATTTGAAAATTAACCATGTATGAAATGAATATATAACAATTTTCTATGTCAACGTGAAAATAGAGCATGTATATATGTATGGAGGGGGGCGTTGGCAAACTGTTATAATGGTGAAGGGGGCGTTACAAAGTTTAAGTCATGCAAAGTGGCCGGTGGGCCGAAAAAGTTTGGGAATCTATGGTCTAGAGGTTGGTAAATGTGAGCACGGTGAGAACTGATAGAAATGGTGGGGCAGGCCCGAGGACAGAGCGAGCACGCATGCGGACGATGCAGGGTGGGCCCACCGGTGGGTAGACGTGCACAGCGCTGATGGTGAGGGATCGTGGAAGGCGTAGGGGTGAGCGGACCACCCAAAGTTGCAGAAAAAACCGGAAAGCCCAGCAGAGACTTGAATCCAGTGCACGCTTCCGCTTGTAGCGAACTACTACTGCCGTTTAGTTAGATTGGGGACAATCAAAGCCTAGCGGAGCAAGCCGTACACAAAACTGGACGGAAGGAAAACCAAGTATCCCCACAAAAAGACGGGCAAGCTGGCCAGATGATGCTCGACAGCCCGGGAGGGTAGGTCGTCTAAGGTCGCTACCCTAAAAAAAATAGCAACCTGCTGTCTTGCAGGTTGGCTGGGGACAGTCAAAGGTTGACGGAGAGCGAACCCAGTAAACGCTGGTTGAAATCGGACACGTCGCCGAAGGACAAGCACTAGAGCTCCAAATGGTACGTAAGATTGTAACGTAAAATAAACGTTCTTGGCAAAGGCTGCTTATATATCACAATAAGAATGATTAAAATGGCCGAAACAGTACGACCGAGATAAAGAGGGAGAGAGATATGTGTCTCTTTGCGGAACTGCGCGTATAGTATTAATGACACTTATTGCATTGTAACTTCAAACTCATTATAAATGTTATATCAATGTCTGGATTGAGAAGTCAACAATATGACCCAATAGCCTCACACTAATTTCGATATACACCTTTAGCTAAAAGTTTGTGTCGCACTTATGACGTCATGTAATTATCATGTTCAAGCCCGAGTCTATTTGGTGCATGGAAAATGCAAGAATCGTTAAAAAAACATGGATTTTGTCCTGAATGTTGCTATTTTTGTTGTCAATGTATTAAATGGCTGTAAACATGAGTTTTCTTCAACCATGCCAATAGACGCGTTAAATATATAGCACAAAGAAGGTAATTTCTAGATGGTATGATTGTTTGAATGGCAAAAACATATTTGGTAGCGTCGGGAATATGTGTAGTTCAAATGCAAGTTTTCAAGTTATTTAATCAAATGGTTACAAAGATACAAATTTTTATCTGTGGGCATGACAAGTTGAATGGACTATAACACAAGCTATCAGAATGTAAAATCATAAAAATTAAGAACCGCTATAGATCAGAATGCGTTCCAGCACATTTTAAGTTATTTAACAAGAAAATAAATTATGGCGTAGTCTGCGTCACATGACCAAACAGAATAGACAAAGATGCCACACTTAGTAGCTCATGTTTGAAGAGAAAATTTGAAAGAAAGTTTGAGGTATCATAAATGTGTGAAAGGATGAGATGTCAATAAATGAAAAATTAAATCTTCTTCTTTCTTCTTCTTTCTCGAATCCTGTAGCCTACAGCGTCAGGTCAGGAAGAGATTTCAAAATGGCCTAGTATGCGCTTCGTAGATAGTCTCTTTCGTCGCCCTGTTATCTCTGAGGTCCATCTTTGGTGGCCGGCCTTTTGCTTTTACCCATTGTATCGGAAAAATTAAATATGATATATTAATAGAAAGCAGCTAGAGTTACATGTCAAAGGTGAAATGTTGAAGGTTGCATGTCAAATGTGAAATGTTAGAGGTTACATGTCAATAGGTGAAATGTTGGAGGTTACATGTCAATAGATGGAAGTTTAGATGTCAATATGTGAAATTTGGAATTCCTGTCAATATGTGAAAGGCTAAATGTGTGATATATGACAAGTTAGAGGTCACATGTAAATATATAATAAATTAGAGAAACTAGGTGAATAAATGAAGGGAAAAAAACGAAACTAAGAACAGGTGACTTAAATAAATTAAATAATGCAGACAGTAGGTCATAAGTAAGAAATATCTAACAGTGCAGCCAAACAAGAAACTGAGGTTTTGCTTGCAGTCTCAAAGAAGAAACTTCGATGAAAGGCTCTCCTGTATGGAGGGGGACATCAGCCAAATGGTAAGCAGGTCTCACGAAACAATCAGTCAGAAGAGCAATACCAGACGTCATGGCTAACACCTGTATTCACAGCCGGTGATCGAAGAAGAAGTAGAAGCTTGCAGCCAAACAAGAAACTGAGGTTTTGCTTGCAGTCTCAAACAAGAAACTGAGGTTTTGCTTGCAGTCTCAAACAAGAAACTGAGGTTTTGCTTGCAGCCCAAAACAAGAAACTGAGGTTTTGCTTGCAGTCTCAAACAAGAAACTGAGGTTTTGCTTGCAGTCAAACAAGAAACTGAGGTTTTGCTTGCAGTCTCAAAGAAATCGTGAAAGGCTCTCTCTGCTATGAGTACATCAAAATGAGTAAGCTTGCAGCCAAACAGAAACTGAGTTTGCTTGCAGTCTCAAACAGAAACTGAGTTTTGCTTGCAGCCAAACAGAACTACGTTTTGCTTGCAGTCCAAAACAAGAAACTGGGTTGCTTGCAGCCAAACAAGAAACTGAGGTTTTGCTTGCAGTCTCAAACAAGAAACTGAGGTTTTGCTTGCAGTCTCAAACAAGAAACTGAGGTTTTGCTTGCAGTCAAACAAGAAACTGAGGTTTTGCTTGCAGTCAAACAAGAAACTGACGTTTTTTGCTTGAGTCTCAAACAAGAAACTGATTTGAGAGTTTTGCTTGCAGTCTCAAACAAGAAACTGAGTTTTGCTTGCAGCTCAAACAAGAAACTGAGGTTTGCTTGCAGCCAAACAAGAAACTGAGTTTTGCTTGCAGCTCAAACAAGAAACTGAGGTTTGTTGCAGCCAAACAGGTAACTACGTTTTGCTTGCAGTCTCAAACAAGAAACTGAGGTTTTGCTTGCAGCCAAAAACAAGAAACTGAGGTTTTGCTTGCAGTCAAACAAGAAACTGAGGTTTTGCTTGCAGTCAAACAAGAAACTGAGGTTTTGCTTGCAGTCAAACAAGAAACTGACGTTTTGCTTGCAGTCTCAAACAAGAAACTGAGGTTTTGCTTGCAGCCAAACAAGAAACTGAGGTTTTGCTTGCAGTCTCAAACAAGAAACTTGAGTTTTGCTTGCAGCCAAAACAAGAAACTGAGGGTTTTGCTTGCAGTCAAACAAGAAACGAGGGTTTTGCTTGCAGCCAAACAAGAAACTGAGGTTTTGCTTGCAGTCTCAAACAAGAAACTGAGGTTTTGTTTGCAGCCAAACAGGTAACTTACGTTTTGCTTGCAGTCTCAAACAAGAAACTGGGGTTTTGCTTGCAGTCAAACAAGAAACGAGTTTTGCTTGCATAAAAAAGAAACTGAGGTTTTGCTTGCAGCCAAACAAGAAACTGAGGTTTTGCTTGCAGTCTCAAACAAGAAACTGAGGTTTTGTTGCAGCCAAACAGAAACTGACGTTTTGCTTGCAGTCTCAAACAAGAAACTGAGGTTTTGCTTGCAGCCAAACAAGAAACTGAGGTTTTGCTTGCAGTCTCAAACAAGAAACTGAGGTTTTGCTTGCAGTCAAACAAGAAACTGAGGTTTTGCTTGCAGTCAAACAAGAAACTGAGGTTTTGCTTGCAGCCAAACAAGAAACTGAGGTTTTGCTTGCAGCCAAACAAGAAACTGAGGTTTTGCTTGCAGTCTCAAACAAGAAACTGAGGTTTTGCTTGCAGTCAAACAAGAAACTGAGGTTTTGCTTGCAGTCTCAAACAAGAAACTGAGGTTTTGCTTGCAGTCAAACAAGAAACTGAGGTTTTGCTTGCAGTCAAACAAGAAACTGAGGTTTTGCTTGCAGTCAAACAAGAAATTGACGTTTTGCTTGCAGTCTCAAACAAGAAACTGAGGTTTTGTTGCAGCCAAACAGTAACTTAGTTTTGCTTGCAGTCTCAAACAAGAAACTGGGGTTTTGCTTGCAGTCAAACAAGAAACTGAGGTTTTGCTTGCAGTCAAACAAAAACTGAGTTGCGCACAGAAACTGAGGTTTTGCTTGCAGTCAAACAAGAAACTGAGGTTTTGCTTGCAGTCTCAAACAAGAAAGCTGAAAAAGAGTTTTGCTTGCAGTCAAACAAGAAACTGAGTTTTGCTTGCAGTCTCAAACAAGAAACTGAGGTTTTGCTTGCAGCCAAAAACAAGAAACTGAGGTTTTGCTTGCAGTCAAACAAGAAACTGAGGTTTTGCTTGCAGCCAAACAAGAAACTGAGGTTTTGCTTGCAGTCTCAAACAAGAAACTGAGGTTTTGCTTGCAGTCAAACAAGAAACTGAGGTTTTGCTTGCAGTCTCAAACAAGAAACTGAGGTTTTGCTTGCAGTCAAACAAGAAACTGAGGTTTTGCTTGCAGTCAAACAAGAAACTGAGGTTTTGCTTGCAGTCAAACAAGAAACTGACGTTTTGCTTGCAGTCTCAAACAAGAAACTGAGGTTTTGTTTGCAGCCAAACAGGTAACTTACGTTTTGCTTGCAGTCTCAAACAAGAAACTGGGGTTTTGTTTGCAGTCAAATAAGAAATTTAGGTTTTGTTCGCAGCCAAACAGGTAACTTACGTTTTGCTTGCAGCCAAAAAAAGCTGTGTTTTGCTTGCAGCCAAACAAGAAATTGAGGTTTGCTTGCAGCCAAACAAGAAACTACATTTGCTTGCAATCAAACAATAACTTACGTTTTGTTTGCAGCCGAACAAGTAAAGCCAAACAAAGAATTTAATTTGCTTGCAGTCATACAATAAAATTTACGTTTTGTTTGCAGCCGAACAAGTAAAGCCAAACAAGAAACTTACGTTTTGTTTGCAGCCGAACAAGTAAAGCCAAACAAGAAACTTACGTTTTGTTTGCAGTCGAACAAGTGAAGCCAAACAAGAAACTTACGTTTTGTTTGCAGCCGAACAAGTAAGCCAAACAGAAACTTACGTTTTGTTTGCAGCCGAACAAGTAAAGCCAAACAAGAAACTTACGTTTTGTTTGCAGTCGAACAAGTGAAGCCAAACAAGAAACTTACGTTTTGTTTGCAGCCGAACAAGTAAAGCCAAACAAGAAACTTACGTTTTGCTTGTAGCCAAACAAAGGCCATGCCTTCTCCTGGAAAAGTCGATAATGTCACTGTGACATTACTGACAGGTCGGCTATAAATAGATTTGAACCCGTAGTATCCACGATTAGCGCACTGGATATCTCTTCGATACGCCATAGGATCCTGAATCCTCAAATTCCTCCTGCATTCCATGGGTCCTATGTCTGCCCAGGCAAGGAGAACATCTATTGTATGGATACCGATTCCCTAAATATAGACGATTATTATAAAAAATAGTAAGATATAAATTCAATCTATCACGATATATAGAAAATAGTAACAAGTTAATTCAATATATCACGATATATAGAAAATAGTAACATGAAATTCAATCTATCACGATATATAGAAAATAGTAACAAGTAAATTCAATCTATCACGATATAAAATAGAAAGTTTATTAACAAAGTAAATTTTAATCTATCACGATATATAGAAAATAGCAACGGAAATTCAATCTATCACGATATATAGAAAATAGTAGCATGGAAATTCAATCTATCACGATATATAGAAAATAGTAGCAAGTAAATTCAATCTATCACGATATATAGAAAATAGTAACAAACGCAAAATCTCATGTTAAACGCAAAAAGTCTTAAAAATATACCTAGACAATCCACTTGATCTTTAGAAAACAAAAAGTAGGTAATGGAATCTCTTAAAGACGAAACATGTCAACACAAAGTATGGTAGTAGTGTACATCTTATTCACTTACGGTCTCTATATCAAAGCAGTGTCGGTTCGTGGTTAATTAAGGGCCAATGGGACCGGGCCCCAACAAAAATAATATGCAACGTGTATTAATTTTAAATAAACTTTTGTTCATAATTATTACTTTAAACGTGATACTGATTAGCTTTGAAAGTTGAATATATAACGTTGAAATATTAAATAATTAACTAACCATCATAGAATAGTTTAAGTTAATCACCTGCTCCATCAATATACATCTATGAACGACAATGTACGTTCTAGTAAATGGGGGATAACTTCCCGGAATAGACAAATAATGTAAAATTATAAAATATAAGCTAGCAAAAAACCATGATTTTTCCTGAAAATATTTGTCTGGCCCCATCAACAAAAATGATCACGAGCCGCCACTGCATCAAAGGCTTGCTAAAATGATCGAGCCGCCACTCATCAGGCTTCTAAAATGATCACGAGCCGCCACTGCATCACAGGCTTGCTAAAATGATCGACCGCCACTGCATCAAGCTTGAAAATGATCACTAGCCGCTACTGCATCAAGCTCTAAATGATCTCGAGCCGCCACTGCATCAAGCTTGTAAATTCCGAGCGCCACTGCATCAGGCTTTAATGATCACGAGCCGCACTGCATCGGCTTATAAATGATCAGACGCACTGCATCAAGTTGATAAATGATCCTGAGCCACTCATCAAGGCTTGCTAAAATGATCACGAGCCGCCACTGCATCAAGGCTTGCTAAATGATCACGACCGCCACCATAAGGTTAAAATGGGCACTCTTTTTCTCTTGGGCCTAGTTTCCTCACCAGGCTTTATTTCTACATCTCTTGACAATTATCCTTACGTTCTAGCTCGTCGTTCTTCAACTTTTCTAATAGTTTGATCAAGGTCATGTCTTTATACTATATCTGAAATATTTCATTTTTAGATTGATATTCTCTGAAGTACTCTTTCTCATGACTAATTTGTGTAGAACTTGGTGGTATGATTCACTACCAATTACAATAAACAAAATAATACTCCAGTACTATATTGAACCATTTCTTATGTATAACAGCGAATCATGGACAAGAAATCAATAGGATCGCTGGAAGCCACAAAAATGTGACATTACAGAAGAATACTAAAAGGCCCATCCATGGACAGTGAAAAAACCTCAACATACAACCAACGATGAGATTTGAAAAGAGGCGTTCACACAAAGAAACCTGATTAAAAGAATAAAAGGATTTAGAAGGGTTGTAACGCCGAATGATTGACTTCATTTCACCTGGTTTTACCCCATATGGCTCGGTCCATCTCCGCCGAAATGGCGTCCCTGCCGAGAGTATTGCACAAAGCACGAACTCCGTAGCTCAGTAACAATCATTTCTTGTCTCTGGAAAAACAGCCTCTTGAACAGAACGGTATGGTTCGATTCAAACCCACGATCTCCGACTCGCAAGGCAAATGGCTTAAGAATAAGGCAATCAATGTTATTTGGGTAGATGTTAGCAAGAAGAGATAACAGTTAGTAACAACAACTAAAATAGAAGTGTAAATAGAGAGATGACAGTGAAGGGTAAATAGAGATAGTGACAGTAGAGGAGAAGAGATGTTGGATGGTCTGACTTTGTGGTTCAGCAAGAGATTAACTTCAGAGCTGATTAACTGTACAATGGGGGAGTTGTGTAGATACATGATCGTTTACGCCGGCGGACATGTCACTTGATGACACACCAGATAGCAGAATGAAAATTAAAATCGTGGCATATCCTTTTTTACAGGACATAGCCATCAACTGCACTAAAACGAGTCGTTAATTTTCTAGACACCACTTATACGTTCAGTAGTTTGTCATTGTTTTCTGAGCGGTGAGGTCTATTTTTACCTTTCGTAAAAATCCAAGGGAACTAATTTGCATGCAAACTTGCCCGGAGTTTGAACCAGGTAAGCTTGGGTTGTGATCAAGCTGATACAGCGTAAGCTACAGAAGCCCACATATAGCAGAAACTAGATAATCTAACTGACATACCTGGGGGTGTGTTGTTCGAATACTGCACTGACATTCGTCGTCCTGAGGATGGGGCCTGATGGCTGCTGGGTATTCCACGTTGGCCAGATACAGGGACTTACCCCGCTTGATATCATCAGAGCAAAAGGCTGCTATGTCTCCAACTGTCAAAAGACATAGCCCAACATCACACATAATATATTGTAATTCTACTCATGTTGCACTTCATTACTGGTATCTTAGCAGTAATTACTATTTAAATACAAAATGTTGCACTTCATTACTGGTATCCTAGCAGTAATTACTATCTGAGTTCAAAATGTTGCACCTCATTACTGGTATCCTAGCAGTAATTACTATCTCTGTACAAAATGTTGCACTTCATTACTGGTATCCTAGCAGTAATTACTATCTCTATACAAAATGTTGTACTTCATTACTGGTATCCTAGGAGTAATTACTATCTGAGTACAAAATGTTGCTCTTCATTACTGGTATCCTAGCAGTAATTACTATCTGAGTACAAAATGTTGCACTTCATTACTGGTATCTTAGCAGTAATTACTATCTGAGTACAAAATGTTGCACTTCTTACTGGCACCCTATCAGTAATTACTATCTGAGTACAAATGTTGCACTTCATTACTAGTATCCTAGCAGTAATTACTATCTGATTACAAAATGTTGCACTTCATTACTGGTATCCTAGCAGTAATTACTATCTGAGTACAAAATGTTGCACTTAATTACTGGTATCCTAGCAGTAATTACTATCTGAGTACAAAATGTTGCACTTAATTACTGATATCCTAGCAGTAATTACTATCTGAGTACAAAATGTTGCACTTCATTACTGTTATCTTAGCAGTAATTACTATCTGAGTACAAAATGTTGCACTTCATTACTGGTATCTTAGCAGTAATTACTATCTGAGTACAAAATGTTGCACTTCATTACTGGTATCTTAGCAGTAATTACTATCTGAGTACAAAATTACAAAGACCACCGTCCTTACATTATGTCACACTGCTTGTACTGTCTTAGGTACAAAATATGGCCGCTCATCATCATCATGTTTCATGCCGGCTGGTGTAGACGATCATGGATCTCCATAAACATCTGTGCGTTGTGCTGACTATTCGTTCGGATGTTGACACTCTTCCGAACCATGCAGCCGGAATGTTCAGAATTGTCTTTCTTTGTCTCGTCTCTCATTGAATTTATAGATTGTCACAATGTTTTCTAAACCTCAATTTTTCGTCACATGCCTGAAAGTTAAGTATAGACTAATTGCTGTCTGATCTGTACTATACTGACTAACTGCTGTCTGATCTGTACGGTACTGACTAACTGCTGTCTGATCTGTCAGGTACTGACTAACTGCTGTCTGATCTGTACGGTACTGACTAACTGCTGTCAGAACTGTACGCCACTGACTAACTGCTGTCTGATCTGTACGGTACTGACTAACTGCTCTCTGATCTGTACGGTACTGACTAACTGCTGTCTTATCTGCAAAGTGCTGTCTAACTGCTGCTTGGTGTGTAAAGTACTGACTTAACAGCGTCTCGATCTCTTTCTTCTTTCGTTGCTACACTACTACCGCATTGTAGTTTGTTTTCATGGTTTCCTGTATTTATCTTGAACATCTCAGATGGTTTGTGTGATAGATTTATATCTGAACTATAATTACAACCGAATTACTCTCTGTTCTGTAAAACTACTGACTTACTACCTACCGTCTGGTCTGTGAAGTACGGTCTAACTGCTTTGTGGTCTGTAATGTACTGTACCCTATTGGCTGGTCTTTGAAGTAATGTGCCTTACTGGCTGGTCATTGAAGTACTGTACCATACTGGCTGGTCTGTAATGTATTGTACCCTACTGGCTGGTCATTGAAGTACTGTACCCTAATGGCTAGTCTGTGATGTACTGTACCCTACTAGACGGCCTGTGAAGTACTGTACTCTACTGGCTGGTCTGTGAAGTAATGTAACCTACTGGATGGTCTGAGAATTACTACCCTACTGGCTTGTCATTGAAGTACCTGGTCATTGAAGTACAGACAAACTACTGGCTTGTCATTGAAGTATCTTGTCATTGAAGTACAGACTAACTACTGTCTGGTCTATGAAAAACGTACTTACCAGATATACAGTCGTAAATGATGGCCATGTAGTCTGTGTATGACTTGTAACGACACGGATCCCGAGTATGAATTCTCTGCACCTCTAGGTCGCAGCTCATATAGCCTGAACATTTTGTGTTAAGAGGAGGGTACATGCTGTCATCATCTAGTTGACAGTCGGTATTGCTGGTACGACAACAGTCACTTGTGTTAACCTTCACTATGACATCGCTGGAATGTATTATGTATTAAAGTTGTATACATTATTCAATATACTTTTAGATTCATTATACTAATATTCAATATAATTGAGGGCGTCTGAAGCATAGAAGTAGTGAGCTCGATCCTTACCCAAGAGTACCTGGTTCAAATCCCGACGCGTGTATTTTGGAAGAAAATTTTTCCGGAAAAATAGACATCACCGTTCAGAAAGCAATGGCAAACTACTGAATGTATTAGTGGGGCCTAGAAAATCAACAGCTGGTTTACTGAGGTTGATGGCAACATCCTGTCAAGGATATGCCACTAATATTCAATAAACTCTTATAATTAAACATTACTTTCTGTGGATATCAACCGGTCCTGTATATCAGAATGGAATCAGAAAAAAGACAGTGTACAACCCATCTCATAGAGTTAACGTTTGTCTACATTTGCTGCATTGATGTTAAACAGGACAAATTGCAGTTAAGAATCATGACAGCATCGCGGTCGTTGATATGTAGAATGAATGCATGAGTACGTACCAATGTTCACCAAGCGTAGTTCCGTGGTAGTCATCATCGAGTAGCTGCTATTGAGTTCACCATCTAATGATTGGCTTAAACAATTTATCAAACACAGATCAAGATTAAAAAAGTGTAAGACTCTACAAAAGATAGACAGTTTTATATTCCTCTATCTAATCGAAGAAATTGCATAAACAAAAATTATTTCACTTCCAAGTCGCCGATGATGAAGCAGATAACATGCAGCTCTAGTGACAATGTACCGTTGACATTTTGGGATTCGAGGCAAGCTTTGACCACAAATTCTCGATGTAAGCATAGTTATATTACAGAAAACTATGATCCTATACATGGAGATCGAAATTCTTGATGTAAGCATAGTTATATTACAGAAAACTATGATTCTATACATGGAGATCTAAATTCTTGATGTAAGCATAGTTATATTACAGAAAACTATGATCCTTTACATGGAGATCTAAATTCTTGATGTAAGCATAGTTAAACTACAGAAAACCATGATCCTATACATGGAGATCTAAATTCTTGATGTAAGCATAGTTAAACTACAGAAAACCATGATCCTATACATGAGATCGAAATTTTGATGTAAGCATAGTTAACAAGAAAACCATGATCCTATACATGGATCTAAATTCTTGATGTAAGCATAGTTAAACTACAGAAACCATGATCCTACATGGAGATCTAAATTCTTGATGTAAGCATAGTTAGACTACAGAAAACCATGATCCTATACATGGAGATCTAAATTCTTGATGTAAGCATAGTTAGACTACAGAAAACCATGATCCTATACATGGAGATCTAAATTCTTGATGTAAGCATAGTTAAACTACAGAAAACCATGATCCTATACATGGAGATCTAAATTCTTGATGTAAGCATAGTTAAACTACAGAAAACCATGATCCTATACATGGAGATCTAAATTCTTGATGTAAGCATAGTTAGACTACAGAAAACCATGATCCTATACATAGATATCTAAACTACAAGTAGCTCTGAAGTCGGAGTATGTTTCTCCTGAATGGATAGAGACTTTAGTGATTAGGAAAAGAAGCCTTCACCCAAAATCAATCTGAATCATCATATTTGGCCGCATGATTGCACTCGAATTCATTGCGGGCAAACCATTGAAAAAAATCACAAAATCACAAGAAATTTATTTTTTCTTGAGAAAAAATTATTTGGCTTGCAACTTTAACGTATTCTTCTTCTTCAGCGATCTATCCCAGGCAAACAAAATCCTGGACTTTCTCTGTCTATGCCAGGCGAACAAAATCCTGGACTTTCTCTATGATTTCATTTTGTAATACAATTGAGTTCTGGAGTTTATGATTATTTCTCATTTCTTTCGTTTTTACTCTATGTATTTTAAGTCTTATTGTTTGAGCTGTTCTGGGAAGTATATCTAATTTCCTTTGAGAATCCTCGTATCTGCTGGCCAAAAGAATAATATCTTCGGAATAATCCAAATCTTCCAAAACTGAGGTAAATGTCCATCGAATGTCTCTGTTATTATCCTTTATGGTTTCTCTATCAACCAATCCATGGTAAGGTTAAACAGGAATGGTGAAAGAATACATCCCTGTCTTGAACTCCTGTATTGACCTCAAAACACATTGTCAGCTGGTTATTGCATACTACTTGACACTGAAAGTCTGTATATAATGCTTTAATTACACTGACCATCTTTATTGGTATTCCATAATGATGGAGTATCTTCCATAGCAATTCCCTGTGCAGGCTATCAAATGCTTTTTTAAAGTCAACAGAAACCATGAGATGAAATTATTCCATTCATTGATTTGTACAATTATCTGTCACAGTGTAAAAATGTGGTCTATGCATGATTTATATATATTCATCTTGCACCGTTACGTTACATAGGGCCTGCAAGTATTTTCTCCATACCGCTCTGTCCTGGGCAACTCGCTCAATCTCTTCCATGGAATTGAGTCCGATATATTTTGTCTCTGAGCAAAGTTCGTTTCAGGGTTTTCCTAAAGCATCATCTCTTTCTTGAACCCTTTGAGTCCCACTTCAATGCCTGTTTTGTTATTCTTTGATCATTTCTTCTCAAGGTATGCCCAACATATCTCAATCTACTCTTTCTTATAACAGTTATTACTAGTAAATTGTATTTACAGCATTTTCATTACTTTTAAAAGTCAAATGTTGGATTATTTGCCGGTTGCTTGAGAGTACCGGTTACTTGAGTTTCGATAAACTGAATCTCTGTTGCATCGTCTTTGACTAGCGATCAAAGCAATAAACCATCATTTGTTCCCCCTCCATTAACATAAACCAGTTCACTTCAAACTCCCCTTCATTAACATAAACCAGTTCACTTCAAACTCCCTTTCATTAACATAAACCAGTTCACTTCAAACTCCCCTTCATTAACATAAACCAGTTCACTTCAAACTCCCCTCCATTAACATAAACCAGTTCACTTCGAACTCCCCTCTCCTCTATTAACATAAACCAGTTCACTGCAAACTTCCCTTTATTAACATAAACCAGTTCACTGCAAACTTCCCTTTATTAACATAAACCAGTTCACTGCAAACTTCCCTTCATTAATATAAACCAGTTCACTGCAAACTTTCCTTCATTAACATAAACCAGTTCACTGCAAACTTTCCTTCATTAACATAAACCAGTTCACTGCAAACTTCCCTCCATTAACGTAAACCAGTTCACTGCAAACTTCCCTTTATTAACATAAACCAGTTCACTGCAAACTTTCCTTCATTAACATAAACCAGTTCACTGCAAACTTTCCTTCATTAACATAAACCAGTTCACTGCAAACTTCCCTTTATTAACATAAACCAGTTCACTGCAAACTTTCCTTCATTAACATAAACCAGTTCACTGCAAACTTCCCTTTATTAGCATAAACCAGTTCACTGCAAACTTCACTTTATTAACATAAACCAGTTCACTGCAAACTTCCCTTTATTAGCATAAACCAGTTCACTGCAAACTTTCCTTCATTAACATAAACCAGTTCACTGCAAACTTCCCTTTATTAACATAGACCAGTTCACTTCGAACTTCCCTTTATTAACATAAACCAGTTCACTGCAAACTTCCCTTTATTAGCATAAACCAGTTCACTGCAAACTTCCCTTTATTAACATAAACCAGTTCACTTCGAACTTCCCTTTATTAACATAAACCAGTTCACTGCAAACTTCCCTTTATTAACATAAACCAGTTCACTGCAAACTTCCCTTTATTAGCATAAACCAGTTCACTGCAAACTTCCCTTTATTAACATAAACCAGTTCACTGCAAACTTCCCTTTATTAACATAAACCAGTTCACTGCAAACTTCCCTTTATTAGCATAAACCAGTTCACTGCAAACTTCCCTTTATTAACATAAACCAGTTCACTGCAAACTTCCCTTCATTAATATAAACCAGTTCACTGCAAACTTTCCTTCATTAACATAAACCAGTTCACTGCAAACTTCCCTCCATTAACGTAAACCAGTTCACTGCAAACTTCCCTTTATTAACATAAACCAGTTCACTGCAAACTTCCCTTTATTAACATAAACCAGTTCACTTCAAACTCCCCTCTATTGACATAAACCACTTCACTGCGAACTAAATTTGCAATCATTAATGTATGTGATGACTGAATGAAATATTATACTCACTTGTCTACAAGATCGTATTCACTTCTGTATTTGGGAGTGTCTGGCCGACAGTCCCAACCTTTTTTGACGCCATAGAAGACTCGTTTAATAGCAATTTTGTGCTGCTGTGGACATGACAGATGAATCTCTTGACCTGTGCAGCCACTGGCGTGAATGTTGGAAGTGGCACTTGTGGTATCTGCTGATAAAGAAACATACGCCAGTCAGTAATGAACATACGATACATGAGAAGCATAATGTTTATTTAATATCTATGTAAAACACATCATGAAATTCAGTTTCAGTTTCAGTTTGGAATATCTTCAATGCACTCCGGACATGTCCATAGGTGCTCCGATCTCCTTCGCAATATCTCATTCAGCGTCCAGTGACTGACCGTACCAGTTCTATTTTGATTGATGAGCCTACTCGTATACCTGTTGTACCGTTCTTTTCTTGCCACACAAATCTTCAAACCCAGTTCTCGCAATCTAGTAGTTGACGTGGATTGGTTTAGATGAAGGTCTTCTCTGCGGCCACGCTCTATGAGGGCGTTCACGATGTCAGCTCTGTCCATTGGCTGGCCGTCTGATATAGCGGCAGAGCCAGCCAGCCTGTCTGCTCTCTCATTGCCAACGACACCCATGTGCCCCTGAATAAAGACAAGTGTAATTCTGCAAATTGTTGACGCCTTCAGTGATTCAGTCCATTGCCTGCGCACCGAACCGGCCTCCACCTTTCGGATCATACTCAATGAGTCACTCAAAATGCACGCATGAGTGTAGTTTTGTGACTCTAGCCAGAGTAGTGCATTGGTCACCGCCAGTACCTCCATTGTCATGCTGCTTGTTGTCATACTGAATGCACCACTGGCTTCCTTGACCATTCTGCCACATGAGCTTGCAGAGAAGGCCCATGCAGACTTTTCGTGACGAACTACCATGAAAATGTTTTTGTCAAGTAGTAGCATGCTCCTTGCGGAACTTCACTTTCATCACAGCCTGTCTGAAACACTCTCTGTTTCGAACAAGTTTTCCCGCCTCTTTAAGCGTCATGTTCAATTTTTTTTGGATATCCTGCTGTTACCTTCGTCTTGGTCATCCCCTGCCTCGAACTCCAGGAACCATACCTTCCATTACCGTTGTCTCCAGACCACTGTGACGTTTAACGTGGCCAAAATATTTCACCTTCCGGGACATGATGTTATTTATGAGCCAATGCTCCTTGATATTCAGGTCTTGTAGGGATGTCTTTGTTTTTTCTCATCTCTGTCCAGGATGTTCTAAAAACTTTACTGTAACACCTTGTTTCTAAAATGTTAGAGTTGAGCAAAACTACAAACTGTTTGATCTGTGTACAAATAGGTGGACATATTAAACCAGAATAGAGAACACATAGTAAAGTTTTACTTTCAAGATTATCAAAAGTTTGAAACAGATAATTTTAACTCTTAAAAAAGACGACCAGATTCATTGTACTGAATAAAAAACAAAACAAAGATTTTGTGCACTTCTTCCTCTTCTTCTTTTGTCGTCACACTGTTACCAGGATGTTGCACAGTCTCGTGGATTTTCGTTTTTGTATCTTACACTGCTCAAGTGGTTTCGGTGATAGTTATTGTTGCTTTTTTCACAGGATTCTGCTAAGCAATCTGTCTATCGTTTTCGTGGTCTTCCTCTCTCCTTCTGTCCTGATGTTCTGTTGTAGAAGATTTTGTATACAGTGGAGCTTGGTTGCATCCTTATTAAGTAGCCGAACCCCTCCATTCTTTGTTTCTGAATATAATTCAAGCAAGGAACACTGTCATCCGTGCACCGGCAGAGCAGCATGCCAACACTTCATTAATTGTTTCTGAATATAATTCAAGCAAGGAACACTGTCATCCGTGCACCAACAGAGCAGCATGCCAACACTTCATTAATTGTTTCTGAATATAATTCAAGCAAGGAACACTATCATCCGTTCACCGGTAGAGCAGCATGTCAACTCAAAATTACCATTAATAATGAAGACGTTTAAAACTTTACAAATTTGGAATATCTTGACTTCGTAAGTAACAGCAACGAAGAGCGTAGAAAGAGATTTCAGATTGTGTTTAGTATGAAGAAACTATGGCATCAAACAAATAAATAAATAAAAGTGAAACTTTTAGAACATGCACTTTTGCTGTGACAACATCATCATCAAATAGCGTGTCGCGCGCAGAACATTACCACACCAACAGTCCTCCGGAATTTCTCTCTCGCATAGGCCATACGTCCCGCCTCTGCACCCGCCTCAAACCATCAGTTACATCGTGAATCCATCTTCTCCGTGGTCTTCCTCTTCTTCTCTTTGCCGGAATTCCTCCTTCCATGATGGTCATCTGCATTCCTTCGTATCTTTTTTCATGTCCAAAATATCTCAATTTGCTGTTTCTTATTTGTAGCATCAGCCAGTTTTCTTTGACTATAATTTATTTCTGACAACATATGATGTGAATTATGGACATACCACAAATATTAAAGAAGAAATTCGAAACATTGAACACAAAATCATAAACAACAATCTTTACAACCCCCTGGACAGATTATATATGATTGGTTATTGGGTATTGGTTACTGACGTCATTACACTCCGGGCAGACCCATAGGTGCTCAGTCTCCCCAACAGATATCGAAGAGTATGCATACTGATGGTTCCCGTGGCTCGCTGATTAAACACACCTCTCACTCTGCCTCTCAGGCATCCAGTTCGACTTGAACAACGGTAACTCCAAACTGCCTAAATCACTTGATCGATTCAACATCTATTTTATTGTCCTCATCCAACAGACAGTCGCGAAGAGACCGAAGACTATCCCCTTATCCATCTTCAACTCCCCAACAATCGATGCTGTTGATCAAGCCTGTCCGCTCTCTCATTACCGTAAACACCTGCATGCCCAGGACAGTATATTCACTTAAGCCTCTGGAGGTTAGAAACTTCTATAGACGACATCCACTCTTTATATGATGAGATGAATATGGATATATGATATGAGATATCAGATGCGACAATATAAAGACATCGTACAGGACGTGAGAAATATTTACTTATAAACAATATCAGGTTCCCAAACACTGAGATATTTTGCTCACATTAATCGTCACAGCGGCTGGAAACGTGCAGCAATAAATACAAAAACAATGGTCACAACAAGAACAATAATAGAAGCAAAAATGTGCGCACATCTATAACAGCAACTTAATAGCTAATGTTTGTGTGCGTGCGCGCGCGCACATGTGTGTGTGTGGTGTGTGTTAGAGAGAAAGGGAGATAGTGTTCGAGACGAAAAGTCGTCGACTACTCCTACAACTAATCCTTTTTTTCTCAGTGAAACATTGGGGTTTCAAATCTTGACCTCTTCTGTACACTATTCTGAGACGCCATCTTCAATTCTATCCAAGAGACTCCATTCACTTTGACATCATCTTTCACATTTCTTCACCATATATATATATATACTTCCCGATCATCTCCTCTATGCTGGCAAGTTTCGCTAATTCTAAGGGGCAGAGCACATATTGCCGCACCGTGAGTATAAAAACATAGAGTATGATCAGTTTCACAGTTCTGCTCACTTTAAGGACAAAAATTATCAAGGAACTAACTTTTCACCTACTTATCCAGATATGAACTGAATTTACCTCCCATGTACCATATTCTTAAATCTCATACCCGTATTACTTATCAGATATCTTCGTCAACGTACGTATTAAGTTGTCTTGTTTTCATCTCTAGAGGGTCATGTGATGAGATAGCCAGGTTCAAAAATATAGGTTGACGGCGTGTCTCTTATGGAGGTTAGACATCAGATAGCAACAAGTGCAGGTTTTGTTCAAGAAATAAGTAATGACAGCAGGTTTGTCAAAGATGGGGATGTAGGAATGGAGTTTTTTTTCGAAGGGGCAAGTAGGGGTTGGAGGTTTGTCCAAGATGGGGAAGTAGGGGTTGGAGGTTTGTCCAAGATGAGGATGTAGGGATTGGAGGTTTGTCCAAGATGGGAAAATAGGAATTGGAAGTTTGTCCAAGATGGGGTAGTAGGGATTGAAGGTTTGTCCAAGATGGGGATTAGGGATTGGAGGTTTGTCCAAGATTGGGAAGTAGGGATTGAAGGTTTGTCCAAGATTGGAAGTAGGGATTGGAGGTTTGTTCAAGATGGGGAGTAAGGAGTTGGAGGTTTGTCAAGATGGGGAAGTAGGGATTGGAGATTTGTCCAAGATGGGGAGTAGGAATTGAAGGTTTGTCCAAGATGGGGAAGTAGATATTGGATGTGTGTCCAAACGAGGCAAGAAATTATCTAAAATATGTCCAAGAAGGGGAAGCAAGGATCAGATGTTTGCCCAAGAGGGAGAGGATTGCAGTTTTTGTCCAATAGAAGGAAGTACTAATCAGATGTTTGTCCAAGAAGGGAAGGTAGGTATTGCAGGTTTGTCCAAAAAGGAAAATGAAGGAATTTTAAATGTTTCAAATGAGGAACAAGGGATTTAAGGTTTAGGAGGACGCCTAGAGGAGACCATGAAACGAACTTTGCTGAAAGGCAGAAATATCGACATTAATTCCATTGAAGAGATTGAGCGAGTTGCCCAGGACAGAGCAGTAGGGAGACATCATTTGCACACCTATGTAACGTATAACGGTTATTATTATATAATTGGCCCGTGTATTGCCTGGACTTGCAGGAGGAGCAAAGAATAGAAACACTGCGACGTCTGAGGTAGGGGCCTGAGGAAACTACAGTAAATAAAAAACATTGCAAAAAGCGGCTAGACTGGCCTACTTGTAATAGCATAACTGGTACAACGTAAATCGCTCTTAGGCTCAGATCACATACAAATCAAAAAGTATGGTTTAATTAACAAGTGGTCGATATAGAATGATTGAAGAAAAAGAAGAAAGAATTTAATATATATTATTGCAAAAATGTTCACTTTCTTCCAAATTACATTGATAATCAACATTTGTTGCTACGGAGTTCATGTACTGCACAGATAAGGATAATATAAACTGAAACAAACTCAATCTATACAAACCAAGAACACAACGCTATACAAACCAAGAACACAACGCTATAAAAACACGACAAGAGTAAACCATGCTTTACAAGATCTATAATCAGACAGAGCGATTCATTGTCTCAGTAAGACAGTGAGATGTTGTTAAGCAAATGAGTTTAAGATTCTTAGTTTCTTCACGTCTTTTCTGGATCACAGACCAGACATGTGCAATGTAAACATGCGCTAGACCATGTCGGATTGTCAGGTCTGGCAAGGAACAGGTGTACCTCGTATATCTCCATGTTAATCACTAAGTGATCGGGAATGACTCTGAATAGATGTCTGGTGTATCTTGAGCAAGAAACTATCGAATAGATGTCTGGTGTATCTTGAGCAAGAAACTATCGAATAGATGTCTGGTGTATCTTGAGCAAGAAACTATCGAATACATGTCTGGTGTATCTTGAGCAAGAAACTATCGAATAGATGTCTGGTGTATCTTGAGCAAAAAACTATCGAATAGATGTCTGGTGTATCTTGAGCAAGGAACTATCGAATAGATGTCTGGTGTATCTTGAGCAAGAAACTATCGAATAGATGTTTGGTGTATCTTGAGCAAGAAACTGTCGTTACTGCCTGTAGTACCACTTTTTAGGGCGGTGTAGGACAAGTAGGACGTGAGTTTGAGGAATTTAACTCTTAGTGGACCAGGGAAAAAGCCATGTTTTTACAAGCCATTTGTTTTTAGAAAAAAAAACGCAATTTAGTGTGGCTCCTGGTAAAAGGCATCCCAACCCAAAGCCCCATAGTGTAGTATTTGGTCTACAAAGAGTTAATGTCCGCATGGCTATTGCAGTCGCCGCGAAACTGTTCAGGTTAGGATTTTTCATTTATGCCCACAACAGAAAAATAAATCCTTGGTCTTACTGTGAATTGAACACGGGTCAAGAAAATGTGAATGAAAATTGAAAATGTTCCCTAGCTTTTGAAGACAAGTAAGGTTTTAAAATGTTTTAAAGCTGATGAATTGACTGCATTGCACCAGGTTTTACCCCATATAGCTCGGTTAATTTCCTCAGAAATGGCAAGCCATCTGCTGAGAGTATTGCACAAAGCACGATCTCCTTAGCTCCTGCAGCAATTCTCGGGATTTCTGGAAAAAAATGCACTCGGGAACAGAACGGTGCGGTCTGGATTCCAACCTACGACCTTTGACTAGCAAGGCTAGGGCGTAGCCCTTCATCCACAGAAAAACCCCTAATAGAAAACCCCGTATATAGACTAGTACGGTGGCAAGTAGAAACCCTGGGCGACCCAGCTTCATATCTTACTTCTAGTAACCTTTTCAGAACTCAGGGGATGAAGTGAATTCACTTCACATTTCAGAACTCAGGGGATGAAGTGACTTCACATGTCTATCTCCTAGTGTGCAGGAGGTAAAACGGTCAATTCCTTTCCTCACGCGTGGAGCGTTGAGTGTGGGATTGAACCTATACCCCTTTTGTGTTCGAGTCGATAGGCAAACGTTTGTGCATTACGCTAATCCGTCCCACAATGACTCAGGTTAGGTGTAGAACATGGAGATGGGTCGAGTATACCCTGCGGAAGACACAGTTGAGTGTAACTAGACAGGCACTTGTGAGTGGAACCCGCAGAGAAAACGAAATGGGGAAGTCTTTAACTGGCCTGGAGACGGAGTCTTCTTGAGGAACTGCATAATTCTGGATTATTATGGAAATCTTTAAAGAAAATATCTAGAGACCGGGAAAAGTGACGAACAACTGTTGAGACCCTATGCTTCACGTGTAGCGGAGAGAAATAAGTCAAGTCTTAATGTGAAGTGCCTGCACTTTAACATTTCTAGTTCCAAAATATATAAGATCTCTCTTTCTTACTCTCTAGTACGTGACATCCCTGGCCTTTTGTGGGTTAAAAAGGCATGAGAGATAGAGATGCCCTAAGCACACCCTAGTTTCCACAGTCTCCGCTTATGTTTACGTCTTTAAGCCAACACCACGCAAGGGCATATATTGCCTTATTTGCACCAACTCATTTCCTGTGCACGTAACCTTGTCCACACTGTGTGAATCTTCTTTGGGCATTACCTCTGCAAGAATCGATCTATTTATGTCTTGAATGATAGCAATCACGACCTTTCCTGTACAGAAAGTTGTCTTGTTTAATAGGTGATTGCGGATGCGACACATTGGCTGTCACTTACCGAAGTCGTAACTCGCTTAACTCGACGTTGAACGCTGCTCTTATCGACAGCGCAACGTCCATACACAACATGCGTGTTTGTGAATATTCACCACTAATACCAAGAATTTAATATTGATATAAGGGAAGACTGCAGTAAAACTATGCAGTAATGGCGAAACACGTAAAAACAAAGAATTGTAGTTTTACAAAATACAAAAACAATGACAATACACAGCAGCGTTTCGACCAAAAGGGCTTTATCAAGCAAAGAATACAACATAAGTGAAGAAATGTACTTCTTACACGGTACACTACATATAGAATCAGACAAGAAATTGCTAACGGCCCTAAAATGAAAATCTGTGAGAATTTAATAACAACTTATTGCTTCTAGTTTTTGTTATGTCCACACACCGTGTTGCTAGACTACTGTAGAGGCACTAACTATCAGACGACTGTGTCATTCTGCATATGTACGATGGAAATATCCATGTTTGTATTAACCATTTCCCCGGGGTCACTGTGGCTAAGTGGTTAAGCCATTCGGCTTTGTGTTCCGAAGCTAGTGAGTTCGAATCTGGGCCACGCCGTTATTTTTACAAGTGCATTTTCTCCAGATATCCCTAGGATTGTTGCCGAAGTTACGGTATTCATACTTTATGCTATAATACTTTCAGAAAAATACCACGGGAAAAGAATTTGATTCCTAACTTGCCCGCCGTGGAGTTTGCACCAGGTACGCTTGCGTTGTGATCAAGCTTACTACCGCTTAAGCTACAGATTCCTACGTAGTGGCATCGATTACCTTTAGTGGTTCCATTAACGACGTATTTTCTATGTAATCATATGTAGCTAAAACATTCATTTTACTGTCTCTGTTGTCTGTCAGAATTCGTTATGTTATCTATAAATTATCTTTACATATTTTCAGAATTTTGTTGCATCTAAAATGTGATTTGTCATAAAATAAATGCGTACATGCAAGCAACATGAGAATAGGAAGGAAATTCTATGTCTAGACATGGGCGTGGGATGAGAGGGTGGTAGAGTCGGATGAGACGGATCTCTCTATTTGTCTATATATATGTCTATCTGTATGTGAGTCTGTTTGCCTGGCAGCCTTCCGGTCTGTCTATTTGCATGCCGGTAGTTATGTCTGTCTGCTGGTCTGTCTCTATTTCTGCCTGTCTGTCTCTCTGTTCATCTGCTTAAATATCTACACTACATACGTATGTACCGCACAAATTATCCAAACATCACTCATAAGAAACTGTATAATTCATGATCGCCTTCACGATCCAGGTACAGAACTATCAAATATCTTACATATCACGGACCTATTACTATTACACGAACAAGTGATGATCTCTCGCGTGATACTTTGATTTGATTTGCTTTAAATGAACTAATGAGATTCACGTGGTACATGATGTTAATGACAGACAAGTGGCCATGTAAGAACATGTAGGAATATTGACATAATAATAACAGATAAGACTGAGATATAGTAGATTGTGACTATACTGTTTTGATCTACACCTGGAGGGCTAGACAAGACTAAATCGACATTCACTTAACAAGTGTTACGAAATTATTCTCGCTCTAGTACAGTGGTTCTCATAGGGTGTGCCCAGACACACCAGTGTGCCAGGTGATATTCCTAGGTGCGCCCTAGGAAATCTCAGATCAGGGGTCGGCAACGCAGTGCAAGCGGGCACCGGGGTAAAAAATCGCCAAGACACACCAGGCCCATGCTTCGCAGATAGAAATTAAATGATGAATAAAGGTGCGTAGCATTTTCCAATTATTTCTGTATTTCTTTACTTTTTTTATTTTATTTATTCAGTTTTTGTGTATAGTGCGTCTACAATATTGTGTAGGAATTCAAGTGTACCACCATTTCAAACAAGGTTGTGAACCACTGCGCTAGTGAAACAAGACAGGTTCACGTCTTGCTGACAACATTTCCAGAGATACCATTCATTCAAAAGTTATTATTGTCTAAATTGTATTTGTTTGAAGACTGTCTGTTTCGATTGAAGCTGTTACATTTATGAAGTCTGTATTTAAATGTGACAATATCTGTTCAATAAGTGAGTTGGTACGAAATGTACAGAATTATGTGAGATAAGACGATTCTGAGGGTACAAATTATCTCAGATGATTCAGTAACATTTTCTATGAGATGATTTAGTACAATTTATGTGAGATCAGCTGGCATGGACTGTACATAGTTTGTGTAGTCAGTTGGTACACATTTGTGTGATAAGTCGGTACAAGTTTGTGTAGTCAGTTGGTACAAAGTTTGTGTGGTAAGTTGGTACAAAGTTTGTATGATAAGTTGGTACAAAGTTTGTATGATAAGTTGGTACAAAGTTTGTGTGATAAGTTGGTACAAAGTTTGTGTGATAAGTTGGTACAAAGTTTGTATGATAAGTTTGTACAAAGTTTGTATGATAAGTTGGTACAAAGTTTGTGTGATAAGTTGGTACAAAGTTTGTATAATAAGTTGGTACAAAGTTTGTGTGATAAGTTGGTACAAAGTTTGTATGATAAGTTTGTACTAAAGTTTAAGTGTATATAATTTTGTGTACAAAGTTTGTAGTATAAGTTGGTCAAGTTTGTATAATGTAAGTTCGTACAAAGTTTGTTGTGTAAGTGGTAAAAGTTACAGGTCTCCTTCTTCTTTTGTCGTCACACTTACCGGTTGTTGTCAGTGTCGTCACACTGTTCCAGGTTGTTGTTCAGTGTCGTCACACTGTTACCGGTTGTTGTCAGTGTCGTCCACTGTACCGGGTGTTGTGCAGTGTCGTCACACTGTTACCGGGTTGTTGTCCAGTGTCGTCACACTGTTACCGGGTGTTGTGCGTGTCGTCACACTGTTACCGGGTTGTTGTCCAGTGTCGTCCCACTGTTACCGGTTGTTGTCCAATGTCGTCACTGTTGCGGGTGTTGTGCGAGGTCTCATGCACTTTACCGGTTTTTGGGGTCCGTGTCGTCATGTTCCCGTTGTTGTCCAGTGTCGTGTTTCTGTTTTGTCTGCTCTGTTTTGGTGGCTTGGGTGATTGTTATTTTGCTCTTAACAGATCGCTACGTCAACCATCTTTTTCATGTCTTCCTCTCAAGCGTCTTTCCTGATTTTCCCTGTTGTAAGGACTCTTATATGTAGGATTAGAAGACATTTCATTAAGTGGCAAACCACTTCATTCTGTTTCTCATGAAATTTAAAAGACACTCAAAAACAAGAAGGAAAGTGGTTTGGACATGTAAAGAAGGATCAATTGTCAGATAGTGTACAAAGTTATATGTGATAAAGGTATATAAGAAGGACAAGTTAGTCAGATTAACAAGAGCTAGAAGGACAAGTCAGATCTGAAAAAAAGACAAGTTGTCAGACTTGATGAAGCAAGAAGGAAGGACAAGTTGTCAGATTTGATGTAACAAGAAGGACAAGTTGTCAGACTGACGTAACAAGAAGGACAAGTTGTCAGACTGACGTAACAAGAAGGACAAGTTGTCAGACTAGATGTAACAAGAAGGACAAGTTGTCAGACTTGATGTAACAAGAAGGACAAGTTGTCAGACTTTATGTAACAAGGACAAGTTGTCAGACTTGATGTAACAAGAAGGACAAGTTGTCAGACTGACGTAACAAAAAGGGAAAACAAGTTGTCAGATTATGTAACAAGAAGGACAAGTTGTCAGACTTGATGTAACAAGAAGGACAAGTTGTCAGACTGACGTAACAAGAAGGACAAGTTGTCAGACTTGATGTAACAAGAAGGACAAGTTGTCAGACTGACGTAACAAGAAGGACAAGTTGTCAGACTGACGTAACAAGAAGGACAAGTTGTCAGACTTGATGTAACAAGAAGGACAAGTTGTCAGACTTGATGTAACAAGAAGGACAAGTTGTCAGACTTGATGTAACAAGAAGGACAAGTTGTCAGACTGACGTAACAAGAAGGACAAGTTGTCAGACTTGATGTAACAAGAAGGACAAGTTGTCAGACTTGATGTAACAAGAAGGACAAGTTGTCAGACTGACGTAACAAGAAGGACAAGTTGTCAGACTGACGTAACAAGAAGGACAAGTTGTCAGACTTGATGTAACAAGAAGGAAAACGTTGTCAGACTTGATGTAACAAGAAGGACAAGTTGTCAGACTTGATGTAACAAGAAGGACAAGTTGTCAGACTTGACGTAACAAGAAGGACAAGTTGTCAGACTTGATGTAACAAGAAGGACAAGTTGTCAGACTGATGTAACAAAAGGACAAGTTGATCAGACTTGATGTAACAAGAAGGAAAGTTGTCAGACTTGACGTACAAAAGGCAAGTTGTCAGCTTATGTAACTAAAGGACAATTGTCGATGCGTAACAGAAGACAATTTCGACTTATGTACAAAAAGGTACAAAGTTGTCGACGGGAAACAAGAAGGAAGTTGTCAGATTGACGTACCAAAAGGACAAGTTGTCAGACAGAGATAATTGACAGTAGAGATTTAATGATAAGAGGAAGTGGATTGTTTCAAGACATTGACTTTCACAGAAAGTATCAGGATTGCTTCACAGAGTTACCTCAAGTTTCAGGAAACACAAGAATTAATTTATCCAAAAGGCCTCTTCAGAAAGTATATCAGACATGTAGGCCGGCTTTGATTTACATGACTCCCGACAAGTTCTTCTTCGAATTACCCTCAGTTTCGGAATTCAATTTATGAACTATTCATTTCCATCTCTCCAAATCGCCATCTGTCTTTTTCTATCATTCTTTCTCTTCACTCTTTCTATTTCCTTTTCTTCTTTCTCTTCTTCTTCTTCTTTCTTCTGTCTTCTTTCCTTCCTTTCTCTTCATCTTTTTCCCTGTCTTCTCTTCTTTCTTTTCTTACTCTTCTTCTCTCTTCTTATCTTTTTCTTCTCTATCTTCTTCTTCTTACTTCTTTTCTCTCTTACTCTCCTTATCTTCTCTTCTCTTCTATCTTCTTCACTTCTTCTTTCTTATCTTCTTCTTATTTCTATCTTTCTTCTTTTTCTTCTATCTTCTTCTTCTTATCTTCTTCCTTACTTCTTCTTTTATCTCTTCTTCTTATCTTCTTCTTCTTTCTTCTTCTTTTTTTATCTTCTTTTTCTTCTTTTTCTTCTTCTTCTTATCTTCTTCTTCTCTTCTTCTTCTTCTTATCTTTTCTTCTTATCTTCTTTCTCTCTTCTTATCTTCTTCTTCTATCTTCTTCTTCTTCTTCTTCTCTTCTTCTTCTTTATCTTCTTCTTCTTATCTTCTTCTTCTTATCTTCTTCTTCTTATCTTCTTCTTCTTATCTTCTTCTTCTTATCTTCTTTATCTTCTTCTTCTTATCTTCTTCTTCTTTATCTTCTTCTTCTTCTTATCTTCTTCTTCTTATCTTCTTCTTCTTATCTTCTTCTTCTTATCTTCTTCTTCTTCTATCTTCTTCTTCTTATCTTCTTCTTCTTATCTTCTTCTTCTTATCTTCTTCTTTTTATCTTCTTCTTCTTCTTATCTTCTTCTTCTTATCTTCTTCTTCTTCTATCTTCTTCTTCTTATCTTCTTCTTCTTATCTTCTTCTTCTAATCTTCTTCTTCTTATCTTCTTCTTCTTCTTATCTTCTTCTTCTTCTATCTTCTTCTTCTTCTATCTTCTTCTTCTTTATCTTCTTCTTCTTCTTATCTTCTTCTTCTTCTTATATTCTTCTTCTTCTTATCTTCTTCTTCTTCTTATCTTCTTCTTCTTATCTTCTTCTTCTTATCTTCTTCTTCTTCTTATCTTCTTCTTATCTTCTTCTTTTTATCTTCTTCTTCTTATCTTCTTCTTCTTATCTTCTTCTTCTTCTTATCTTCTTCTTCTTCTTATCTTCTTCTTCTTATCTTCTTCTTCTTCTATCTTCTTTCTTTTTTATCTTCTTCTTCTTCTTATCTTCTTCTTCTTCTTATCTTCTTCTTCTTCTTCTTCTTCTTCTTCTTCTTATCTTCTTCTTCTTATCTTCTTCTTTTTATCTTCTTCTTCTTCTTATCTTCTTCTTCTTATCTTCTTCTTCTTCTTATCTTCTTCTTCTTATCTTCTTCTTTTTATCTTCTTCTTCTTCTTATCTTCTTCTTCTTATCTTTTCTTCTTTCTTTTATCTTCTTCTTCTTATCTTCTTCTTCTTCTTATCTTCTTCTTCTTCTTTTCTTCTTCTTCTTATCTTCTTCTTCTTCTTATCTTCTTCTTTTTATCTTCTTCTTCTTCTTATCTTCTTCTTCTTCTTATCTTCTTCTTATCTTCTTCTTATCTTCTTCTTCTTATCTTCTTCTTCTTATCTTCTTCTTATCTTCTTCTTCTTTATCTTCTCTTCTATCTTCTTTTTTTCTTCTTCTTCTTATCTTCTTCTTCTTATCTTCTTCTTCTTCTTCTTCTTCTTATCTTCTTCTTCTTCTTCTTCTTATCTTCTTCTTCTTATCTTCTTCTTCTTCTTATCTTCTTCTTCTTATCTTCTTCTTCTTCTTTTCTTCTTCTTCTTATCTTCTTCTTCTTATCTTCTTCTTCTTTTTATCTTCTTCTTCTTATCTTCTTCTTCTTATCTTCTTCTTCTTATCTTCTTCTTCTTATCTTCTTCTTCTTATCTTCTTCTTCTTATCTTTTTCTTCTTATCTTCTTCTTCTTATCTTCTTCTTCTTCTTATCTTCTTCTTCTTCTTATCTTCTTCTTCTTATCTTCTTCTTCTTATCTTCTTTTTATCTTCTTCTTCTTATCTTCTTTCTTCTTCTTATCTTCTTCTTCTTATCTTCTTCTTCTTTTTATCTTCTTCTTCTTTCTTACTTCTTCTCTTCTTTTCTTCTTATCTTCTTCTTCTTATCTTCTTCTTCTTATCTTCTTCTTCTTCTATTCTTCTTCTTCTTATCTTCTTCTTCTTATCTTCTTCTTCTTATCTTCTTCTTCTTATCTTCTTCTTCTTCTTCTTCTTCTTCTTCTTCTTCTTCTTTCTTCTTCTTCTTATTCTTCTTCTTCTTCTTCTTCTTCTTCTTTTTCTTCTTCTTCTATTTCTTCTTCTTCTTCTTCTTCTTCTTATTCTTCTTCTTCTTTTTATCTTCTTCTTCTTATCTTCTTCTTTTTATCTTCTTCTTCTTCTTATCTTCTTCTTCTTCTTATCTTCTTCTTCTTTTTATCTTCTTCTTTTTATCTTCTTCTTCTTATCTTCTTCTTCTTATCTTCTTCTTCTTATCTTCTTCTTCTTCTTATCTTCTTCTTTTTCTTATCTTCTTCTTTTTATCTTCTTCTTCTTCTTATCTTCTTCTTCTTTTTATCTTCTTCTTCTTATCTTCTTCTTTTTATCTTCTTCTTCTTCTTATCTTCTTCTTCTTCTTATCTTCTTCTTCTTCTTATCTTCTTCTTTTTATCTTCTTCTTCTTCTTATCTTCTTCTTCTTCTTCTTCTTATCTTCTTCTTCTTCTTCTTCTTCTTATCTTCTTCTTCTTCTTATCTTCTTCTTCTTCTTATCTTCTTCTTCTTCTTATCTTCTTCTTCGTATCTTCTTCTTCTTATCTTCTTCTTCTTATCATCTTCTTCATCTTTCTTCTTCTTCTTATCTTCTTCTTCTTCTTATCTTCTTCTTCTTATCTTCTTCTTCTTATCTTCTTCTTCTTATCTTCTTCTTCTAATCTTCTTCTTCTTATCTTCTTCTTCTTCTTATCTTCTTCTTCTATCTTCTTCTTCTTCTTATCTTCTTCTTTTATCTTCTCTTCTTCTTATCTTCTTCTTCTTCTTATCTTCTTCTTCTTCTCTTCTTCTTCTTTTTATCTTCTTCTTCTTATCTTCTTCTTTTTATCTTCTTCTTCTTCTTATCTTCTTCTTCTTCTTCTTATCTTCTTCTTCTTATCTTCTTCTTTTTATCTTCTTCTTCTTCTTATCTTCTTCTTCTTCTTCTTCTTATCTTCTTCTTCTTATCTTCTTCTTCTTCTTATTCTTCTTCTTCTCTTATCTTCTGCTTCTTCATTTCTTCTTCTTTTTATCTTCTTTTCTTATCTTCTTCTTTTATCTTCTTCTTCTTCTTATCTTCTTCTTCTTTTTATCTTCTTCTTCTTATCTGCTTTTTCTTCTTCTTCTTATCTTCTTCTTCTTATCTTCTCTTCTTCTTATCTTCTTCTTATTCTCTTCTTTTATCTGCTTCTTCTTCTTCTTCTTATCTTCTTCTTCTTATCTTCTTCTTCTTATATTTTTCTTCTTCTTATCTTCTTCTTCTTCTTATCTTCTTCTTCTTATCTTCTTCTTCTTATTCTTCTTCTTTATCTTCTTCTTATCTTCTTCTTCTTCTTATCTTCTTCTTATCTTCTTCTTCTTTTTATCCTCTTATTCTTATCTTCTTCTTTTTATCTTCTTCTTTTTATCTTCTTCTTCTTATCTTCTTCCTCTTCTTCTTCTTTCTCTTCTTTTTCTTCTGCCTCTTTCTCTTTTTGTCGTCCTTTTCTTTTTCTTCTTCATCTCTTTTTCTGCAGCTTCTCAAACTTTGGAGGTTCATTGCAGCAAAGATTACCCACCTACATTCATCTCCGTTCTTATCCTCCTCCTCTCCTCTCCCCCAATTGTTGATTCCTAGTATTTATATATCTACATCAGTGTTACCACCTCTCCTTCGCTTTCTTGTTCTGCCTAGTTCAGCCTAGTCTCTTCTTTTCTGTCTCCTACAGTTTATAAACTTCAGGCAACATTGACTGAGTTTGAAATAGTACTAGAAGTTTCTTTCCCGGCCGTGTACTGCCTGGGCTCTCTAGGGGAGCAGAGATTAGTAATACTGTGACATGCCTTCATGTCGTAAGAGGCGACTGAGGTAGGGCCTAGGGAAGCTACACTAGTAAATAAAAAGCATCGCAGAAATCGAATGTGCTGGCCTACTTGTAGGCGCATAACTGGCACAGCGTACAATCGCTCTTAAGCTCGGATTATATACAAATCACAAAGTCGTTAACAAGTGGTCGATATGGAGCGTTCGAAGAAGAAGATCTTACTTTCTGGCCATGACCAGGAGGTCACATACAGTGTATATCGTCAGGAGAAACAATGAGGTCACATACAGTGTATATCGCCAGGAGAAACAATGAGGTCACATACAGTGTATATCGCCAGGAGAAACAATGAGGTCACATACAGTGTATATCGCCAGGAGAAACAATGAGGTCACATACAGTGTATATCGTCATGAGAAACAATGAAGTCACATACAGTGTATATCGCCAGGAGAGGACAATGAGGTCACATACAGTGTATATCGTCATGAGAAACAATGAGGTCACATACAGTGTATATCGTAATGAGAAACAATGAGGTCACATACAATGTATATCATCAGGAGAAACAATGGGGTCACATACAGTGTATATCGTCATGAGAAACAATGAGGTCACATACAGTGTATATCGCCAGGAGAAACAATGAGGTCACATACAGTGTATATCGCCAGGAGAAACAATGAGGTCACATACAATGTATATCGTCATGATAAACAATGAGGTCACATACAGTGTATATCGTCAAGAGAAACAATGAGGTCACATACAGTGTATATCGCCAGGAGAAACAATGAGGTCACATACAGTGTATATCGCCAGGAGAAACAATGAGGTCACATACAGTGTATATCGCCAGGAGAAACAATGAGGTCACATACAGTGTATATCGCCAGGAGAAACAATGAGGTCACATACAGTGTATATCGTCATGAGAAACAATGAAGTCACATACAGTGTATATCGCCAGGAGAGGACAATGAGGTCACATACAGTGTATATCGTCATGAGAAACAATGAGGTCACATACAGTGTATATCGTAATGAGAAACAATGAGGTCACATACAATGTATATCATCAGGAGAAACAATGGGGTCACATACAGTGTATATCGTCATGAGAAACAATGAGGTCACATACAGTGTATATCGCCAGGAGAAACAATGAGGTCACATACAGTGTATATCGCCAGGAGAAACAATGAGGTCACATACAATGTATATCGTCATGATAAACAATGAGGTCACATACAGTGTATATCGTCAAGAGAAACAATGAGGTCACATACAGTGTATATCGCCAGGAGAAACAATGAGGTCACATACAGTGTATATCGCCAGGAGAAACAATGAGGTCACATACAGTGTATATCGTCATGAGAAACAATGAAGTCATATACAGTGTATATCGCCAGGAGAGGACAATGAGGTCACATACAGTGTATATCGTCATGAGAAACAATGAGGTCACATACAGTGTATATCGTCATGAGAAACAATGAGGTCACATACAGTGTATATCGTCATGAGAAACAATGAGGTCACATACAGTGTATATCGCCAGGAGAAACAATGAGGTCACATACAGTGTATATCGCCAGGAGAAACAATGAGGTCACATACAGTGTATATCGTCATGAGAAACAATGAGGTCACATACAGTGTGTATCGTCATGAGAAACAATGAGGTCACATACAGTGTATATCGTCATGAGAAACAATGAGGTCACATACAATGTATATCATCAGGAGAAACAATGGGGTCACATACAGTGTATATCGTCATGAGAAACAATGAGGTCACATACAGTGTATATCGCCAGGAGAAACAATGAGGTCACATACAGTGTATATCGCCAGGAGAAACAATGAGGTCACATACAATGTATATCGTCATGAGAAACAATGAGGTCACATACAGTGTATATCGCCAGGAGAAACAATGAGGTCACATACAGTGTATATCGCCAGGAGAAACAATGAGGTCACATACAGTGTATATCGTCAGGAGAAACAATGAGGTCACATACAGTGTATATCGTCATGAGAAACAATGAGGTCACATACAGTGTATATCGTCATGAGAAACAATGAGGTCACATACAGTGTATATGGTCATGAGAAACAATGAGGTCACATACAGTGTATATCGCCAGGAGAAACAATGAGGTCACATACAGTGTATATCGTCATGAGAAACAATGAGGTCACATACAGTGTATATCGTCATGAGAAACAATGAGGTCACATACAGTGTATATCGCCAGGAGAGGACAATGAGGTCACATACAGTGTATATCGCCAGGAGAAACAATGAGGTCACATACAGTGTATATCGTCATGAGAAACAATGAGGTCACATACAATGTATATCATCAGGAGAAACAATGGGGTCACATACAGTGTATATCGTCATAAGGCGACGAACATGGGGTAAAGATTAGATACAGGACAGACGGTAACCTATTCAATCTTCGGAGGTTAAAATCCTCCACCAGGTAAAAGAATCAACTATCTCCAACCTGTTGTTTGCTGATGACTGTGCCCTCGCTACCAACTCTGAGGAAGAAATGCAGACTTACATGGACAAGTTCTCAATGGCCTGTGATAGGTTTGGCCTCACCATTAACACCAAAAACAGAGGTCATGTTCCAGCCCGCCCCTAGAGAACAGTATTACGATCCAGTCATCAACATTAAACACCAGCGTCTCCAGTCAACGGACAACTTTGCTTATCTTGGCAGCCTCCTATCCAGATCGGCAAACATAGATTCTGAGGTCCACAATAGGATATCCAAAACCAGTGCTGCGTTCGGAAGGTTACGTGTCACTGTGTGGGAACGGAAGGGGATAAGCATAGTCACAAAGCTGAAAGTTTACCAGGCCATAGTGCTAACAACGCTGCTGTACGCAAGCGAGACATGGACAGTGTATAGCAGACACGCAAGAAAATTAAACCATTTTCACACAAGCTGTCTACGCAGAATACTAAAAATAAACTGGCAGGACAAAATTCCAGACAGCGAAGTCCCCACAAGAGCAAAGATCCCAAGCGTCAACACCCTGTTGCAGAAGGCCCAACTGAGATGGGTCGGTCACGTTGCTCGAATGCCTGATAAACGCATCCCAAAACAGTTGATGTATGGCGAGCTTGAAGGGGGCAGACGTTTAGCAGGTGGACAGAAAACGCTTTAAAGACACTCTTAAAGTGTCTCTGAAATGCTTCGATATAGACAATACGTGCTGGGAATCCTTGCGCAAGATCGCCAAATGTGGCGCTGTAACAACAAAGAGGAACCCGAATAGCTGAGAATCATCGTATTGTTGAGTCACAGAGAAACGAGCAGCGCGAAAAGACAGAGCACACAACACGCACATGTCTAACCTGATCATGTATGCCCCACCTGTGGTCGGGGATTCTGTTCTAGGATTGGACTCTACAGTCACCTCCGCACACACCAGAGAGGTGCAACAGTACACGTCTGAGATTGTTGTCATCATCGCTTGCGATGGACGGCTATTATAATATCGTCATGAGAAACAATGAGGTCACATACAGTGTATATCGCCAGGAGAAACAATGAGGTCACATACAGTGTATATCGTCATGAGAAACAATGAGGTCACATACAGTGTATATCGCCAGGAGAAACAATGAGGTCACATACAATGTATATCGTCATGAGAAACAATGAGGTCACATACAGTGTATATCGCAAGGAGAAACAATGAGGTCACATACAGTGTATATCGCCAGGAGAAACAATGAGGTCACATACAGTGTATATCGTCATGAGAAACAATGAGGTCACATACTGTGTATATCGTCATGAGAAACAATGAGGTCACATACAGTGTATATCGTCTGGGGAAACAATGAGGTCACATACAGTGTATATCGTCATGAGAAACAATGAGGTCACATACAGTGTATATCGCCAGGAGAAACAATGAGGTCACATACAGTGTATATCGTCATGAGAAACAATGAAGTCACATACAGTGTATATCGTCATGAGAAACAATGAGGTCACATACAGTGTATATCGCCAGGAGAGGACAATGAGGTCACATACAGTGTATATCGCCAGGAGAAACAATGAGGTCACATACAGTGTATATCGCCAGGAGAAACAATGAGGTCACATACAGTGTATATCGCCAGGAGAAACAATGAGGTCACATACAGTGTATATCGTCATGAGAAACAATGAGGTCACATACAGTGTATATCGCCAGGAGAAACAATGAGGTCACATACAGTGTATATTGCCAGGAGAAACAATGAGGTCACATACAGTGTATATCGCCAGGAGAAACAATGAGGTCACATACAGTGTATATCGTCATGAGAAACAATGAGGTCACATACAGTGTATATCGCCAGGAGAGGACAATGAGGTCACATACAGTGTATATCGCCAGGAGAAACAATGAGGTCACATACAGTGTATATCGCCAGGAGAAACAATGAGGTCACATACAGTGTATATCGTCATGAGAAACAATGAGGTAACATACAGTGTATATCGTCATGAGAAACAATGAGGTCACATACAGTGTATATCGCCAGGAGAAACAATGAGGTCACATACAGTGTATATCGTCATGAGAAACAATGAGGTCACATACAGTGTATATCGTCATGAGAAACAATGAGGTCACATACAGTGTATATCGTCATGAGAAACAATGAGGTCACATACAGTGTATATCGCCAGGAGAAACAATGAGGTCACATACAGTGTATATCGCCAGGAGAAACAATGAGGTCACATACAGTGTATATTGCCAGGAGAAACAATGAGGTCACATACAGTGCATATCGTCAAGAGAAACAATGAGGTCACATACAGTGTATATTGCCAGGAGAAACAATGAGGTCACATACAGTGTATATCGTCATGAGAAACAATGAGGTCACATACAGTGTATATCGTCATGAGAAACAATGAGGTCACATACAGTGTATATCGTCATGAGAAACAATGAGGTCACATACAGTGTATATCGTCATGAGAAACAATGAGGTCACATACAGTGTATATCGCCAGGAGAAACAATGAGGTCACATACAGTGTATATCGCCAGGAGAAACAATGAGGTCACATACAGTGTATATCGCCAGGAGAAACAATGAGGTCACATACAGTGTATATTGCCAGGAGAAACAATGAGGTCACATACAGTGTATATCGTCATGAGAAACAATGAGGTAACATACAGTGTATATCGTCATGAGAAACAATGAGGTCACATACAGTGTATATCGCCAGGAGAAACAATGAGGTCACATACAGTGTATATCGCCAGGAGAAACAATGAGGTCACATACAGTGTATATCGTCATGAGAAACAATGAGGTCACATACAGTGTGTATCGTCATGAGAAACAATGAGGTCACATACAGTGTATATCATCAGGAGAAACAATGGGGTCACATACAGTGTATATCGTCATGAGAAACAATGAGGTCACATACAGTGTATATCGCCAGGAGAAACAATGAGGTCACATACAGTGTATATCGTCATGAGAAACAATGAGGTAACATACAGTGTATATCGTCATGAGAAACAATGAGGTCACATACAGTGTATATCGCCAGGAGAAACAATGAGGTCACATACAGTGTATATCGCCAGGAGAAACAATGAGGTCACATACAGTGTATATCGTCAGGAGAAACAATGAGGTCACATACAGTGTTTATCGCCAGGAGAAACAATGAGGTCACATACAGTGTATATCGTCATGAGAAACAATGAGGTCACATACAGTGTATATCGTCAGGAGAAACAATGAGGTCACATAAAGTGTATATCGTCAGGAGAAACAATGAGGTCACATACAGTGTATATCGCAAGGAGAAACAATGAGGTCACATACAGTGTATATCGTCATGAGAAACAATGAGGTCACATACAGTGTCTATCGTCAGGAGAAACAATGAGGTCACATACAGTGTATATCGTCAGGAGAAACAATGAGGTCACATACAGTGTATATCGTCATGAGAAACAATGAGGTCACATACAGTGTATATCGTCAGGAGAAACAATGAGGTCACATACAGTGTATATCGTCAGGAGAAACAATGAGGTCACATACAGTGTATATCGTCATGAGAAACAATGAGGTCACATACAGTGTATATCGTCAGGAGAAACAATGAGGTCACATACAGTGTATATCGTCATGAGAAACAATGAGGTCACATACAGTGTATATCGCAAGGAGAAACAAGGAGTAATTTAGGATAGAACGACACCGAGACATATATTATTAATAAAAAAAAACCATATATTGAGAGGAAATGGCAGAGACATAGTGGGTGGTGGTGTAGTTGGAGGTGAGGAGAGGGAGCTCAGATGTTGCTGACAACTTACATTTTTCAGACATCAAGATTAACATTTTCAATAAAGATAAATTTGTGCCAACGACAGATTGAGTTAAAAAAAAAAGAAAGAAAGAGGGATACATTACGATCACTCTTGATTACATGCCAAGGAGGGTTTCCTATGTCGGTAGATGACTTACAAAATACGAGATAACGCTTGTATTAGAACTTCTATGTCGATAGATGACTTACAAAATACGAGATAACGCTTGTATTAGAACTGTCAACACAAACTAAATGTATTTTAGCACCTTCTTCTTCTTCTTCTTCTTCATCTTTCAACTACCAACCTAGGACAGATCTTCAACAAACTTCTTCCAGCTCTTCTTCTGTCCTGCCACCCCTTCCAATTCTTTCCATGTGTTACCTATCCTTTTAATATCAGTCTCCAGCTATCTACTCCAGGTATGTCTAGGCCTTCCCTACTCCTCTTTCCCTGCGGGTCCAAAACAGTGCCTGTCTTGCAATGCTTCCGGTCGGACTTCTCAATGTGTGCTCTATTCCCCGCCAGCGTCTCTTCCTTAGCTCTTTCTCTACCGGTATCTGCTTAGTTTTTTCTCTGAGTTCCCCATTTGTAATCTTATTTCCTCTCTATTCTACGTAAACATCCATTTATGAAGCTATGTAGTTTTCTGATGACCTCTTTTACAGTCTAGCTGTAACGAGCGTTTGAGAAAGACACTTCCCTGTGAGTCATTTTTTTAGAATGGCTCATTGGTTGTGTCCGTAAAAGCGCTCGTATTGCTAGGCTAGGCGATTTGTGTCGTAAGGACTAGGGTAAGTGGTTCGAGTCCCGTGTTTGTCTATTTATTTTTTCTGAAGCTCTTAATACCTGTTCCTTGTTTATTTGTTGATTAAATTGTCTAACCAATCTAGGTCAGCCCAGGTAACTTAGTCTAGGTCAGGTGAGTGCTTCTGACGTCTACCACTCGCCAAACTTCATTTACAGGTGAGTCTGTTACAGAGAAAGGAACTGACTTAATTAGTTCGTTACCCGAGTCAGTCATTGACCCTACAAATATATAAACAGTGCCAGAATGAAGTGCCAAATTCTTGATAGGTTCCAGAAGCTAATGCTTAGATAAATATCAGTAGTAGCGAACGTACGGGAGATTGATTCATGCGTTAATCAGTCTCATCGGAACCTTCAGCAGATGGAAGTCTGCTAAACTTCTAGTTAAAAGTCATTCTGTAAGCTTCTAATATGGATGAAATCGCTGTCGTTGTTGACAAAGTGTCACGGGAGGTAAACAATCTCTATCATCTGAAGCAATACATGTCACGGGGGCCTCCGGTAAACACTTGCATTTCTCTGTTATGCAAAGTCATTAGGTCGCAGACTAAATATAATCTAACTGGATCTACTGAAAGCACTGCAGAAAGAGGTGACCCGATTAACTTAACTTCACTTTCAGAGAGTCTAAAGCCGAAGGATTGAATCCATTGCTTCGAGTTTTATCTTATGGCTCAGCCCTCTGCAGAAATGACGGGCTACCTGCCGAGAGTATTGTATAAAGCACGATCTCCGTAAACCTAACAAAATACAAGCAATGATTGCATTTCTGTAAGAGATTTCTGTTTTAAAAACTCTCAGCATATATTTTTTCCTCTAAGTGTTTCTATTGTATTATATTATTGTATTTCAACATATTTCATGAACGTCTGTAGCTTAAACAGTAGTGAGCTCGATCACAACCCAACCTACCTGGTTCAAACGCCGCAGGCAGTTTGGAAACAAATTCGTTTCCGTGGGATTTTTACGAAAGGTAAAAATATACCTCACAGTTCAGAAAGCAATGGCAAACTATAATAATTCCTCTCGTACCGTTATACGTTACATAGGGCCTGCAAGTAATTTCTCCATACCGCTCTATCCTGGGCAACTCGTCCAATCTCTCCTGGAACTGAGACCGATATTTCCTGCCTCTCTCAGCAAAGTCCGTTTCAGGGTCTCCTTAGGTCGACCTCTCGTCTTGAACCCTTTGCATCCCACTTCAATGCCTGCTTTGATATTCGTTGATCATTTCTCCTCAAGGTGTGTCCAACATATCTCCATCTTCTCTTTCTTATAACAGTTGTCACTAGTGGTTGCTCAGACATGTCTCTGATTTCATCACTTCTCCTGAATTCGTTCCATTTTATATTCATTATTTTTCGCAGACATCTATTTTCAAATGCATTCAACTTGCTTTCTATATCTTTAGTCATTTTCCAACTCTCGCTGGCATATGTTAGGATTGATACAACATTTGAATTGAAAATTCGTAATTTAGTTTTAATACTATATAACTTGCAGTTCCATATTTTATTTAGACTTTTAAAAGCTGATGTTGCTTTGCCAATTCGTATCATAATTTATTTTTAACATTTCCTGTGCAATCAAAATTGCTACCCAAATAGGTGAACTGCTCTGTTATTTTATCATTTTAGATTTCAGTGTGATATCTGCATTACTTGCCATAGGTGTCTTCATTATATTTGTTTTTTCATAGCTTATCTGCAGTCCAACTTTTATGCTATAGATGACACGTTGTCTGAATGGCAAACTACTGAATGTATAATTTGTGCCTAGAGTATCAAAGGCTCGTTTACTGTGGTTGATGGCTACGTTCTGTAAGGAATATACTACAATTTTCATTTCATTTCAATGTTTGTACATTGAAAGGAGAAGTTTCTTTCTTCTTTAGTTCTTTGCATATGTGACAAAGAGTGTTTATCAACATAGTTCAGTACTCTTTTTGATCTGTGTGGTTTGCTAGTAGAACGGGATTACGTTGCGCACCGGTTCACTCCGTATTGTACTACTTACGCATCGAAAAGATTTCGATCTGGAGAGAAGTTTGAGAGCTGCGTCTTCACTGCGGCGCAGTTTAATCATTATAATAGCATCTAGACTTCCATGTGATTGACATGTACAGAGCACTTCAATCAGTTAGATATCGTCCATAGGTTTACGTGATTGACATGTGTGGCACAGTCTACGCTTTAATGTGAACAATATCTGCTTTCTTTGCACCACATAGACTTTCATTTTTATATTTACTTCGAAATGACTGAAACTGTTTGCCACAGAGCACGATCTTCGTAGTTCATCGAGTGTAATGTCACAAGGCATCAAGTCCCTTTAAATTACTACATTTAGAATTATACTGTAGCATGACATCAGAACTGATTGGTCATAAGGAGGCCGTCAGCTAACTCATGTCAACTTCACTGCAAGGAAACAAGTCCTAACGCTTGAAATTAAAAAAAAGAATGAAAACTTGTACTACCTTAGGGTTAGCTTCAGACAAACGCAAAGAACATACCAGTTGACATCACTCTTGTTACCAGCTAATGATGTTTCAGGAAACTTCCAATCTAAAAATCGTCTTTGGGTATGTAAACAACACAAACTGTGTACCACGTGATACAGGCCGGTTGCCTAGCAACTTGTGATAACAATGTATCTAAAATTAGATCATAAACTATTCGAACTGAGTTCGTCGCTGATAAAAAAAACAAACATGAATTTATAAAAGCACAATAGTTGAACGCTTGCAAATGAGCAAGTCCAACAGATTGACACATCACAAATTAGCAAGACTTAGCAGCTCGACATATAGAAGGGAAAATGGTTTATAAAATATTTCACGTTTACCAAATTAACGACATTTTCTTTGACAGTTGTACTGATTATTTAGGCAAGTTCCATCTTCAGAGTCCAATAATCAATTTTCTTGTAGATGAAGTTGTTCAAATATGAAACATTACTTCTTTATCGTACTTTAAGCGTCTTAATAATGTCGATAGTTGGAAATATAATTAACATGTGGACAATGTGTTGGGAATAAGATTTGACAGTTCACGCAATTTGTCGTCGTCAGGAGAGAACTAAAGGAGATTCATTGAAGAATCAGAGGGGGTGCAGGTACAGTTCAAATGAGAAATAAAGTTTATTCATAGAAGAATCAGAAATGCAGAAGTTGCAAATAAATAAAGTGTTAATAGAAGAATCAGATGGGTCAGGAAGTTCAAGATTCATAGAAGAATCAGAGGGGTGCAGGTACAGTTCAAATGATAAATAAGAGTGATTCATAGAAGAGTAAATGGTGATATTGTTCATATTAGAGCCAGACGGAATTAGTTAGGAATCAAAAGTGATGGTGATGCGGTTCATATGAGGATATGAGGTTATTCATAGAAGAACCAGAAGTGGTGGTGATATGTGTGAAGACTAGAGGTGATTCATAGAAGAACCAGAGGTGATGGTGATATGTGAGGACCAGAGTTGTCGCATAGAAGAACCAGAGGTGGTAGTGATATGTGTGAGGACCAGAGGTGTTCATAGAAGAACCAGATGTGGTGATGATCGTTTATACTCAGAAGGTGATTCATAGAAGATCACAGAAATGGTGGTGAAATTAGAGCAAAAGAGTTTGATGAAAAGATGGTGATAGTTTATATCAGAAGATAAAAGTGATTCATAGAAAATTAAATGGTAAATTGTGTTATGGTCAATGATGATAGAGATTGAAATGAAAAGTGATGGTGATGTGTTCATATGATGATCAGAGTTGAAATGAAAAGTGATGGTGATGTTGTTCATATGATGATCAGAGATTGACATGAAAAGTGATGGTGATGTGGTTCATATGATGATCAGAGATGATTCATAGAAGAACCAGAGGTCATGAGGATATGTGTCAGCCATTCATCAACTGTTTTGATACGCGTTTAGAAGGCATCCGCTCAGCGTGATCAATCTCACCTGATCTCACCTGCAACAGAATGTGAATACTTACAATTTTGTTTTTTTCGATATCGATATCGACTTCGATATCTAGAACTTTCTCCTGCAATTTGATAGTTGAGTAGTCTGCGGAGGCAACTTGCGTGGAAGTGGTTTGGTTTTCATGCTTTTCTGCTATAAGTTGTCCAGCTCTTACTGACTTACAACAGGACGGAGAGAGCACTATGACTCGGTACACTTTCAACTCTGTGGGGGTTACGTTTATCCTCTTCCTCTCCCACACAGTAACACTTGATCCCATTACCTCACATACTCATATTGTAACACTTGGTCCCATGACCTCACATACTCATATTGTAACACTTGGTCCCATGACCTCACATACTCATATTGTAACACTTGGTCCCATTACCTCACATACTCATATTGTAACACTCGGTCCCATTACCTCACATACTCATAATGTAACACTTGATCCCATTACCTCACATACTCATATTGTAACACTCGGTCGCATGACCTCACATACTCATATTGTAACACTTAGTCCCATGACCTCACATACTCATATTGTAACACTTGGTCCCATGACCTCACATACTCATATTGAAACACTTGGTCCCATTACCTCACATACTCATATTGTAACACTCGGTCCCATTACCTCACATACTCATATTGTAACACTTGGTCCCATGACCTCACATACTCATATTGTAACACTTGGTCCCATTACCTCACATACTCATATTGTAACACTTGGTCCCATGACCTCACATACTCATATTGTAACACTTGGTCCCATTACCTCACATACTCATATTGTAACACTCTGTCCTCTCAATTTGATAGTTGAGTATCTGCATGAACAACTTCTGGAAGTGGTTTGACTCCATACTTTTTGCTAAAGTTGTCCAGCTCCTACTAATTTAAAAACAGGTACGAGTACTCACATATACTCTGTACACTTTCCCAACTCTATGTAACATTGATCCCTTACCTCCACTCATAGTAACACTCGTCCATGACCTCACATACTCATATTGTAACACTGGTCCATGACCTCACATACTCATATTGTAACACTTGGTCCCATTACCTCACATACTCATATTGTAACACTAGGTCCCATTACCTCACATACTCATATTGTAACACTTGTCCCATTACCTCACATACTCATATTGTAACACTCAGTCGCATGACCTCACATACTCATATTGTAACACTCAGTCGCATGACCTCACATACTCATAATGTAACACTCGTCCCATTACCTCATACTATCTGTAACACTCGGTCGCATGACCTCACATACTCATATTGTAACACTCAGTCCATGACCTCACATACTCATATTGTAACACTTAGTCCCATGACCTCACATACTCATATTGTAACACTCGGTCCCATTACCTCACATACTCATATTGTATACTTGCCCATACCTCACATACTCATATGACCTCTCCCATACCTCACATACTCATATTGTAACACTCGGGCGCATGACCTCACATACTCATATTGTAACACTCGGTCGCATGACCTCACATACTCATATTGTAAACTGGTCCATGTACCTCACATACTCATATTGTAACACTCGGTCGCATGACCTCACATACTCATATTGCGAAAGACAAATCCACATACTTGTCTATCATTTCTCTTGCTATTCCATTATTCACAATTTCCTTGACTCATTGAAGCTTACACAGAATTATTGTAGCTCTTATTCACTTTACCTGTTCACTTGTATATTTTCAAAGCTCTCTCACCTGAGTATTGCCATATAGTTTTGTAATCTGTATATTGGTGGTGTATTGCTCTGTGACATGTATGTAACTAAACAATCTGTTTACCTGTATAGAACTATATCATTTGTTCATCGAAATATAGATATATTTCCAGTAAATGGTTCAGTCATTCGCCAACAACCACTGTGTGTGTGGGGGTTTTTTTCAGCACGTTCAGGAGGAAACAAAATATTAAAAGAGGCCAGTGGGGCCTACTCTAGCACAATTAGTTTGACAATGGAGGTTCGGGAGGTTACAGAAACGTTGACATCTCATAACTACTCTTGTGTTTTCATATCAGTGACTCCATGAGCATGATTCATAAAGACGAATCAGGAATGGTGAGACGAAACTGGGTGGAAGTACTGAATACAGAGGGTGATCAGAGATATCATCTTAATTTTTCTCACTGGATACGCAGGAGTTAGTGGATGAATAAGCTGATAGATTGGCTGGCTTGGCAACTATATCAGAGGGAGCTGCCATGGACCGAAATGACATTTTTAATGCATTGTTATCACCACCATGTCTTTCCGAACGTAAAAGTTTCATGGTTGTGAATCCCACTCGCTGACCAGATTGAGAGCGATGGGTGTCAAGATTGGTGCAGCCCCAAAAGAACGATATACCAATTATGCAAAGTAATTGATTAATCAACATCGAACCGGCGTGTGGGGCCGCCGGATGCTGCTGTATTTGTTCAGGCGGAAATCGGTGCACACATTGATGTGTCCGGAGTGATATAATTATAGTTCTCATACAACTGATAGACATATTCTTGCTTATACCTTTCCGCTTCACATGGAGCATACGAAATTCAACAGCTGTCCTCCACTGTTCACGGTCTCTAACCGTTTTCATTATGGTTTACCAGAATATTCTACATCCTACAGTTTCGCATGAAGACCACGTCTCCAGGTTTGAATAGGACGTGCTCTTTTCAATTTTTCTTTCGGGGTTCCACTCGTGCTTCTCTAGTGACAGACATCTGCTGTGTCTTTCACAGGGTATGTTCGATCCACCGCAATTTTCTAGACTTTTGACATAAGTCATCACGTGTTCGTGTTCTGTTATTTTCCGTAGTATAATGATATACTGGGTATACTCTGAGAAGAAATAGTCAAAGAATAAAAAAAGGCATTGAAGTGTTCTCTCTCTCTCTCTCTCTCTCTCTCGCGATCGTTATTTTACGTCCACTTTGATCATTCTCATTGTGATATATAAACAGCCAAACACCAAGAGCGGGTGTGATACGTTCACAATCTTCAGTACCATTTGAAGCTTTGGTGCTTATCCTTCGGTGATGTGTCCAATTTCAACCAGCGTTTACTGGGTTCCTCTCCTCAACCTTTGACTGTCCCCAGCCGACCTGCAAGGCAGCAGGTTGCTATTTTCTTTATGTAGTTACCCTTAGACGACCTACCCTCCCAGGTTGTTGAGCGTCATCTGTCCAGGTTACCAGTCTTTTTATGGACTACTTGGTTTGCCTGCCGTCCAGTTTTGTGTACGGTTTACTCGCTAGCCTTTGATATAACTAACTACAAGGCTAAACTCCAACCTAACTACAAGGCAGTAGTAGTTTCCTGTGAGGGGAAACGCGCACTGGATGCAAGCCTCTCCTGGGCTTTCTATCTAGTTTTTCTGCACATTTGGGTAGTCCGTTCACCCTTACGCTTGCTTTGGTGCCTGCCCACGGTGTCTATAAGTTCTCACCGTTCTCACATTCATTATGCTTCTAGGCTGTTCGGACATGGAGCTCAACTCGGGCCCCCATCTCAGCGCTCCGAGTTTCGCCCTATGTTGGCTTATGTGCAACTCAATTGGGGCCTCCATCTTAGGGCTCCGAGTTTAGCCCCATTGAGCCACGTCTCTTTTTGGATGCCCCTCCCATACTTTTATGTTCGTTTGTTCAGCCTTTTCCACCGGCGGGCGGGAGACTGTGGTAACCTCCCTGAAAGAACTGAGTCGGGTGATGCCTAACGGAACTGCCATCCATGGGACAACCGGGTAAGGTAATGTTGCAATCACAACTAACATCCCCGGAAGAACTGGGGTGGGTGATGATGGCGAGCGCAAAATCTCAGTTGCGTTGCTAGCGCCGATGGAAACGACCATTTACATTATTTGTGCTTGGCCCCAGTCCGGTGTTTACCGAGGCTAGGAAAAATGCGAAGTAGAAACTGCAAATTGCCACGTACCGACGCGCGCCTCGAAAAGGCTGAGAATGAAACCTACTCCGGAACAAACTCAAAATGGGCAGTACAGTAAGGCCGACAATGCAAAGATCTGACAGGCTGTCCGGATCTGAACATTGGCGAAGGCCGACACGTTACGCGGTGTTATATGATTAGACGCCACCCAATGACAAGCTTATAAGACCCGTGAAATATTTCTAATCCGGAACGACCTCACAGTCAGAAAAGGCATAACAGTAGTAACTCGCTGTTTGTCGTATATCACAAAGCCCAAATATGCGGCAAAGCTGATCGAAAAGGTGAAGATCCAGGTCGAAACAGTTGGCAGAAAGGATCGTACCTTAGGGCTAAGCTTCCTAGTAAATCAAAATCTGGCTGAAACTGGTAGGCGAGCCTAGTCACCATGGGCGCATAATCGTTCAACGTAGATGAAGCGTTCTTGTCAAATAACTAATTATATATCACAAAAAGAATGATAAAATTGACCGTGAAGAATGATCGAGAGAGAGAGAGAGAGAGAGAGAGAGAGAAGTTGTCACAGTTAAACACTTGCCAATTGAACGTCTGTATAGACGAAACAAGGCTATACATACATGTAGTATACTCATGGTAGTCCCCCTATCGTTCTATCTTACAAAGAGACTCATTTCTCCATAACGCTATGTCCTGGGCTACTCGCTCAATCTCTTCCGTGAAATTGAGTTCGATATTTTGTGCCTCTCTCAGCAAAGTTCGTTTCAGGTTTTCCCTAAGGCGTTCTCTTTCTTGAAGTCTTTGTCTCCCACTTCAGTGTCTGCTCTGCTTTGTTATTCTTTGATCATTGTTTCTCAAGATGTGTTTAACCAAATCAACTATCAACTTATGGGGCTAAGGACTTATGGAAAATCAAACCACAACCGATCACGTGACCTCGCATTCCAGCATTGTTGTATGTAGACAAATTCTTTTAAAAATCAACACAAAATGCTAAACCAAAATTATATTATGCAACAAGTTAAGTTTCACAAAAAGGAATATCAATATTATGAATATATTTCACCAATAAATAACCATAGATTCATAGAATTGAGTAAAATTGCAAAAAAGCTTACAGTGTTCTATCCAACATATATAAATACCAGCCCACTCCACCCTCCCTCACCCTTCAACTGAACCTAAGGCAGGGTTCCTCGTCAGTTGTCAGGCCTAGTTATTGAGAGTTTACTGGGGTTTAACCGCAGCCAACTCCAGCTTGGCCTGATAACTGACGGAAAAACCTGATACCTAGTTTAAGTTGGGGCTGGAATATATATATGTTTTATAGATACTGCAAGCTTTTTTTGCAATTTTACTCAATTCTGTGAGTCTATGGTGTTATTTATTGGTGACAAATATTCATGATATTGATATTCCTTATTGTTAAACTGTACTTGTTGCATAATATATCTTTGATTTAGCATTTTGTGTTGATTTTAAAATGAATTCGTCTATATACAACAATACTGGAATGCTAGGTCACGTGACCGGTTGGTTCTGATTTCCATAATTTTACCTTAGTCCGCAGGCCCATAAGTTTATAGTTGGCTCTGGTTTAACATATCTTCATCTTCTCCTTCTTATAACAGTTGTTACTAGTGGTTGACTAGACATTATTCTAATTTCATAACTTCTCCTGAATTCGTTCCATTTTATATTCATTAGTTTTTGCAAACAACTATTTACAAATGCATTCAACTTATTTCCTATATCATTAGTCATTTTCTAACTCTCTCTGGCATATGTTAGGATTAACACAACATTGGAATTGAATTCTAAATTTAGTTTTAAAACTATGTAACTTGCAGTTCCATATTTTATTTAGACTTTTAAAAGCTGTTGCTATTTTGATAATTCGTAGCATAATTTATGTTTTAACATTTCCTGTACAATCAAAATTGCATCATAAATAAGTAAATTGCTGTTATTTTTATCATAGTGAATTCCAAGATGTTTTCTGCATTACGTTCTATGAATGTCTTATTTATATTTGTATTTTCTTAGCCTATCTGTAGTCCAACTTTTATTTCCCATCTTTACCATCGTCGTATTCAAAGTTCAACACCCTAACCCCCATCTAAAAATCGGTTTCTCAAACAATCACTACCAGCGATCATCATTTCATTTCTGGTTACTTAATCCTCGCCACCCAACATCCACTTATTGTCGCCACAACATCGAAGGTGACTATTAAATCCATCACCACGACAGCAATTTTCATGCAACGTTAAACTCCAGAATTGACTGTTTTTCGCGTGACAGGTAATAATTTGTCTCTTTCCGCTTCCTCCCACGATCGTTACTTGAAAATCGAGCAGCGTGGTTTACTGTTGGAGACATGCTTACACATATTCCTTTGACATTTCTATACATTTTCAATTACATTGCTTACATTTCTATACATTTTCACTTACATTTCTATACATTTTCTGTGACATTGCTTACATTTCTATCCATTTTCTCTTGTGAGAGTCTCAATGGAGAAGTGATTAAGATGTTTGTATGTCGTTCTAAAGGTTGTGAGTTAGAACGGATAGGGTACAGGGGCAATTTTCGAGACACACACAGGATTGTTGCTCGTGCTTTGTGTTACACTCTCGGCAGGAGGAGGGCTATATCTGCTCACTGGGACGGGGAAACTCAGTACAATGAAGTCAATCCTTTGCCGTAATACCCTTTAGCCATCTCTGCTTACTATGCTTGGGGGGAAGCACGGAAACCTACACATCTGAGGCGGTCAGACAGGATCAGATCAGATCTAGAGATGGGTCAAAGCGCTTTGGGACAACGCCTTGCAAGGATTAGTGAGCTGGCACTAATCAAGATCCTACCCCATCTCCACCTGGTGATCCTGGTAACAGACATTAGTTCCTGTCTGGCTAAGCGGGTAGGGATCGATGGAAAGCTACTCTGATGTAGGTAGTGATGCTGACGCAGTCCCGTTGGATGAGATCCGCAATACAGACGAACGGAAATCCAGAGGGACTATTAATACACGTCTCTCCCGACCGATGGGAAATGCTGAACGGATAAACAAAAAGGGATGAGAGATACATCCAGAGAGGAGACGTGGGCCCGTGATGGGCGGAACTCGGTCCCGGAGGTGGGGAACCTGGTTGCTTTTCAAACTATATTTCTTATATTCATCTCTACAAGCTGTCTCTGCTTATATTTCTATACATCTCTACAAGCTGTCTCTGCTATATTTCTATACATCTCTCAAGGCTGTCTCTGCTTATATTTCTATACATCTCTACAAGCTGTCTCTGCTTATATTTCTATACATCTCTACAAGCTGTCTCTGCTTATATTTCTATACATCTTTACAAGCTGTCTCTGCTTATATTTCTATACACATCTCCTGCTATAGTATCCTGTCTCTGCTTATATTTCTATACATCTCTACAAGCTGTCTCTGCTTATATTTCTATACATCTCTACAAGCTGTCTCTGCTTATATTTCTATACATCTCTACAAGCTGTCTCTGCTTATATTTCTATACATCTCTACAAGGCTGTCTCTGCTTATATTTCTAATACATCTCTGACATAATAGCTGTCTCTGCTTATATTTCTATACATCTCTACAAGCTGTCTCTGCTTATATTTCTATACATCTCTACAAGGCTGTCTCTGCTTATATTTCTATACATCTCTACAAGGCTGTCTCTGCTTATATTTCTATACATCTCTACAAGCTGTCTCTCTTTATTCATCATTTACAAGCTGTTCTGTTATTTTCTACACACTCTGCTTATATTTCTATACATCTCTACTAGGCTGTCTCTGCTTATATTTCTATACATCTCTACAAGGCTGTCTCTGCTTATATTTCTATACATCTCTACAAGCTGTCTCTGCTTATATTTCTATACATCTCTACAAGTTCTGCTATATTCTACATCTAGCTGTCTTGCTTATATTTCTATACATCTCTACAAGGCTGTCTCTGCTTATATTTCTATACATCTCTACAAGCTGTCTCTGCTTATATTTCTATACATCTCTACAAGCTGTCTCTGCTTATATTTCTATACATCTCTACAAGGCTGTCTCTGCTTATATTTCTATACATCTCTACAAGGCTGTCTCTGCTTATATTTCTATACATCTCTACAAGGCTGTCTCTGCTTATATTTCTATACATCTCTACAAGGCTGTCTCTGCTTATATTTCTATACATCTCTACAAGCTGTCTCTGCTTATATTTCTATACATCTCTACAAGGCTGTCTCTGCTTATATTTCTTACATCTTACAAGGGTGTCTCTGCTTATATTTACATCTCTACAAACTCTCTATATTTACATCTAAGGCTGTCTCTGCTTATATTTCTATACATCTCTACAAGGCTGTCTCTGCTTATATTTCTATACATCTCTACAAGGCTGTCTCTGCTTATATTTCTATACACTTCATGCTCTATTTATACATCTAGGCTGTCTCTGCTTATATTTCTATACATCTCTACAAGCTGTCTCTGCTTATATTTCTATACATCTCTACAAGGCTGTCTCTGCTTATATTTCTATACATCTCTACAAGCTGTCTCTGATTATATTTCTATACATCTCTACAAGGCTGTCTCTGCTTATATTTCTATACATCTCTACAAGCTGTCTCTGCTTATATTTCTATACATCTCTACAAGCTGTCTCTGCTTATATTTCTATACATCTCTACAAGGCTGTCTCTGCTTATATTTCTATACATCTCTACAAGGCTGTCTCTGCTTATATTTCTATACATCTTACAAGGCTGTCTCTGCTTATATTTCTATACATCTCTACAAGGCTGTCTCTGCTTATATTTCTATACATCTCTACAAGGCTGTCTCTGCTTATATTTCTATACATCTCTACAAGGCTGTCTCTGCTTATATTTCTATACATCTCTACAAGCTGTCTCTGCTTATATTTCTATACATCTTTACAAGCTGTCTCTGCTTATATTTCTATACATCTCTACAAGGCTGTCTCTGCTTATATTTCTATACATCTCTACAAGCTGTCTCTGCTTATATTTCTATACATCTCTACAAGGCTGTCTCTGCTTATATTTCTATACATCTCTACAAGCTGTCTCTGCTTATATTTCTATACATCTCTACAAGGCTGTCTCTGCTTATATTTCTATACATCTCTACAAGGCTGTCTCTGCTTATATTTCTATACATCTCTACAAGGCTGTCTCTGCTTATATTTCTATACATCTCTACAAGGCTGTCTCTGCTTATATTTCTATACATCTCTACAAGGCTGTCTCTGCTTATATTTCTATACATCTCTACAAGGCTGTCTCTGCTTATATTTCTATACATCTCTACAAGCTGTCTCTGCTTATATTTCTATACATCTCTACAAGCTGTCTCTGCTTATATTTCTATACATCTCTACAAGGCTGTCTCTGCTTATATTTCTATACATCTCTACAAAGCTGTCTCTGCTTATATTTCTATACATCTCTACAAGGCTGTCTCTGCTTATATTTCTATACATCTCTACAAGCTGTCTCTGCTTATATTTCTATACATCTCTACAAGCTGTCTCTGCTTATATTTCTATACATCTCTAAAAAAGCTGTCTCTGCTTATATTTCTATACATCTCTACAAGGCTGTCTCTGCTTATATTTCTATACATCTCTACAAGCTGTCTCTGCTTATATTTCTATACATCTCTACAAGCTGTCTCTGCTTATATTTCTATACATCTCTACAAGGCTGTCTCTGCTTATATTTCTATACATCTCTACAAGCTGTCTCTGCTTATATTTCTATACATCTCTACAAAAGCTGTCTCTGCTTATATTTCTATACATCTCTACAAGCTGTCTCTGCTTATATTTCTATACATCTCTACAAGGCTGTCTCTGCTTATATTTCTATACATCTCTACAAGGCTGTCTCTGCTTATATTTCTATACATCTCTACAAGCTGTCTCTGCTTATATTTCTATACATCTCTACAAGCTGTCTCTGCTTTTATTTCTATACATCTCTACAAGCTGTCTCTGCTTATATTTCTATACATCTCTACAAGCTGTCTCTGCTTATATTTCTATACATCTCTACAAGCTGTCTCTGCTTATATTTCTATACATCTCTACAAGCTGTCTCTGCTTATATTTCTATACATCTCTACAAGCTGTCTCTGCTTATATTTCTATACATCTCTACAAGGCTGTCTCTGCTTATATTTCTATACATCTCTACAAGCTGTCTCTGCTTATATTTCTATACATCTCTACAAAGCTGTCTCTGCTTATATTTCTATACATCTCTACAAGGCTGTCTCTGCTTATATTTCTATACATCTCTACAAAGCTGTCTCTGCTTATATTTCTATACATCTCTACAAGCTGTCTCTGCTTATATTTCTATACATCTCTACAAAGCTGTCTCTGCTTATATTTCTATACATCTCTACAAGGCTGTCTCTGCTTATATTTCTATACATCTCTACAAGGCTGTCTCTGCTTATATTTCTATACATCTCTACAAGCTGTCTCTGCTTATATTTCTATACATCTCTACAAGCTGTCTCTGCTTATATTTCTATACATCTCTACAAGGCTGCTCTTTATATTTCTATACATCTCTCAAGCTGTCTCTGCTTATATTTCTATACATCTCTACAAGGCTGTCTCTGCTTATATTTCTATACATCTCTACAAGCTGTCTCTGCTTATATTTCTATACATCTCTACAAGCTGTCTCTGCTTATATTTCTATACATCTCTACAAGGCTGGCTCTGCTTATATTTCTATACATCTCTACAAGCTGTCTCTGCTTATATTTCTATACATCTCTACAAGGCTGTCTCTGCTTATATTTCTATACATCTCTACAAAAGCTGTCTCTGCTTATATTTCTATACATCTCTACAAGGCTGTCTCTGCTATATTTCTATACATCTCTACAAGGCTGTCTCTGCTTATATTTCTATACATCTCTACAAGCTGTCTCTGCTTATATTTCTATACATCTCTACAAAGCTGTCTCTGCTTATATTTCTATACATCTCTACAAGGCTGTCTCTGCTTATATTTCTATACATCTCTACAAAGGCTGGCTCTGCTTATATTTCTATACATCTCTACAAGCTGTCTCTGCTTATATTTCAATACATCTCTACAAGGCTGTCTCTGCTTATATTTCTATACATCTCTCAAGCTGTCTCTGCTTATATTTCTATACATCTCTACAAGGCTGTCTCTGCTTATATTTCTATACATCTCTACAAGCTGTCTCTGCTTATATTTCTATAAATCTCTACAAGGCTGTCTCTGCTTATATTTCTATACATCTCTACAAGCTGTCTCTGCTTATATTTCTATACATCTCTACAAAGGCTGTCTCTGCTTATATTTCTATACATCTCTACAAGCTGTCTCTGCTTATATTTCTATACATCTCTACAAGGCTGTCTCTGCTTATATTTCTATACATCTCTACAAAGGCTGTCTCTGTATATTTTATACATCTCTACAAGCTGTCTCTGGGTTATATTAATTAGATACATCTCTACAAAGGCTGTCTCTGTGGTGTAAAGGTTAAGGTTGATACATCTCTACAAAGGGTGTCTCTGTGGTGTAAAGGTTAAAGGTTAGATACATCTCTACAAAGGCTGTCTCTGTGGTGTAAAGGTTAAAGGTTAGATACATCTCTACAAAGCTGTCTCTGTGGTGTAAAGGTTAAAGGTTAGATACATCTCTACAAAGGCTGTCTCTGTGGTGTAAAGGTTAAAGGTTAGATACATCTCTACAAAGGCTGTCTCTGTGGTGTAAAGGTTAAAGGTTAGATACATCTCTACAAAGCTGTCTCTGTGGTGTAAAGGTTAGATACATCTCTACAAAGGCTGGTCTCTGTGGTGTAAAGGTTAAAGTTAGATACATCTCTACAAGGCTGCTCTGTGGTGTAAAGGTTAGATACATCTCTACAAGGCTGTCTCTGTGGTGTAAAGGTTAAAGGTATAGATACATCTCTACAAAAGCTGTCTCTGTGTGTAAAGGTTAGATACATCTCTACAAAGCTGTCTCTGTGGTGTAAAGGTTAGATACATCTCTTCAAAGAAGCTGTCTCTGTGGTGTAAAGGTTAGATACATCTCTACAAAGGCTGTCTCTGTGGTGTAAAGGTTAGATACATCTCTACAAAGGCTGTCTCTGTGGTGTAAAGGTTAGATACATCTCTACAAAGGCTGTCTCTGTGGTGTAAAGGTTAGATACATCTCTACAAAGGCTGTCTCTGTGGTGTAAAGGTTAGATACATCTCTACAAAGGGTGTCTCTGTGGTGTAAAGGTGTAGATACATCTCTACAAAGGCTGTCTCTGTGGTGTAAAGGTTAGATACATCTCTACAAAGGCTGTCTCTGTGGTGTAAAGGTTAGATACATCTCTACAAAGGCTGTCTCTGTGGTGTAAAGGTTAGATACATCTCTACAAAGGCTGTCTCTGTGGTGTAAAGTAGATACATCTAAAGCTGTCTCTGGTGGTTAGATACATCTCTACAAAGGCTGTCTCTGTGGTGTAAAGGTTAGATACATCTCTACAAAGGCTGTCTCTGTGGTGTAAAGTGTTAGATACATCTCTACAAGGCTGTCTCTGTGGTGTAAAGGTTAGATACATCTCTACAAAGGCTGTCTCTGTGGTGTAAAGGTTAGATACATCTCTACAAAGGCTGTCTCTGTGGTGTAAAGGTTAGATACATCTCTACAAAGCTGTCTCTGTGGTGTAAAGGTTAGATACATCTCTACAAAGGCTGTCTCTGTGGTGTAAAGGTTAGATACATCTCTACAAAAGCTGTCTCTGTGGTGTAAAGGTTAGATACATCTCTACAAAGGCTGTCTCTGTGGTGTAAAGGTTAGATACATCTCTACAAAGGCTGTCTCTGTGGTGTAAAGGTTAGATACATCTCTACAAAGGCTGTCTCTGTGGTGTAAAGGTTAGATACATCTCTACAAAGCTGTCTCTGTGGTGTAAAGGTTAGATACATCTCTACAAAGGCTGTCTCTGTGGTGTAAAGGTTAGATACATCTCTACAAAGCTGTCTCTGTGGTGTAAAGGTTAGATACATCTCTACAAAGGCTGTCTCTGTGGTGTAAAGGTTAGATACATCTCTACAAAGGCTGTCTCTGTGTGTAAAGGTTAAAGGTTAGATACATCTCTACAAAGGCTGTCTCTGTGGTGTAAGGTTAGATACATCTCTACAAAGCTGTCTCTGGTGTAAGGTTAAAGGTTAGATACATCTCTACAAAGGCTGTCTCTGTGGTGTAAGTAAGGTTAGATACATCTCTACAAAGGCTGTCTCTGTGGTGTAAAGGTTAAAGGTTAGATACATCTCTACAAAGCTGTCTCTGTGGTGTAAAGGTTAGATACATCTCTACAAAGCTGTCTCTGTGGTGTAAAGGTTAAAGGTTAGATACATCTCTACAAAGGCTGTCTCTGTGGTAGTTAAAGGTTAGATACATCTCTACAAAGGCTGTCTCTGTGGTGTAAAGGTTAAAGGTTAGATACATCTCTACAAAGCTGTCTCTGTGGTGTAAAGGTTAGATACATCTCAAAAGCATGTCTCTGTGTGAAGGTTAGATACATCTCTACAAAGCTGTCTCTGTGGTGTAAAGGTTAAAGGTTAGATACATCTCTACAAAGGCTGTCTCTGTGGTGTAAAGGTTAAAGGTTAGATACATCTCTACAAAGCTGTCTCTGTGGTGTAAAGGTTAAAGGTTAGATACATCTCTACAAAGACTGTCTCTGTGGTGTAAAGGTTAAAGGTTAGATACATCTCTACAAAGCTGTCTCTGTGGTGTAAAGGTTAAAGGTTAGATACATCTCTACAAAGACTGTCTCTGTGGTGTAAAGGTTAAAGGTTAGATACATCTCTACAAAGACTGTCTCTGTGGTGTAAAGGTTAAAGGTTAGATACATCTCTACAAAGACTGTCTCTGTGGTGTAAAGGTTAAAGGTTAGATACATCTCTACAAAAGCTGTCTCTGTGGTGTAAAGGTTAAAGGTTAGATACATCTCTACAAAGACTGTCTCTGTGGTGTAAAGGTTAAAGGTTAGATACATCTCTACAAAGCTGTCTCTGTGGTGTAAAGGTTAAAGGTTAGATACATCTCTACAAAGGCTGTCTCTGTGGTGTAAAGGTTAAAGGTTAGATACATCTCTACAAAGGCTGTCTCTGTGGTGTAAAGGTTAAAGGTTAGATACATCTCTACAAAGCTGTCTCTGTGGTGTAAAGGTTAAAGGTTAGATACATCTCTACAAAGCTGTCTCTGTGGTGTAAAGGTTAAAGGTTAGATACATCTCTACAAAGACTGTCTCTGTGGTGTAAAGGTTAAAGGTTAGATACATCTCTACAAAGCTGTCTCTGTGGTGTAAAGGTTAAAGGTTAGATACATCTCTACAAAGCTGTCTCTGTGGTGTAAAGGTTAGAAAACATCTCTACAAAGCTGTCTCTGTGGTGTAGTAAAGGTTAGATACATCTCTACAAAGCTGTCTCTGTGGTGTAAAGGTTAAAGGTTAGATACATCTCTACAAAGCTGTCTCTGTGGTGTAAAGGTTAGATACATCTCTACAAAGCTGTCTCTGTGGTGTAAAGGTTAGATACATCTCTACAAAGCTGTCTCTGTGGTGTAAAGGTTAGATACATCTCTACAAAAGCTGTCTCTGTGGTGTAAAGGTTAGATACATCTCTACAAAGGCTGTCTCTGTGGTGTAAAGGTTAGATACATCTCTACAAAGCTGTCTCTGTGGGTAAAGTTAGATAATCTCTACAAGGCGTTCTGTGGTCTTAAAGGTTAGATACATCTCACAAAGCTGTCTCTGTGGTGTAAAGGTTAGATACATCTTACAAAGCTGTCTCTGTGGTGACAGATAGATACATCTCTACAAAAGGCTTCTCGTGGTGTAAAGGAACATCTCAAAAGCTGTCTCGTGGATAGAAAAGTTGATAATCTCTACAAAGCTGTCTCTGTGGTGTAAGGTTAATAGCATCTACGTCTAGTCTCTAGTGGTAATAGAGACATCTCTGACAAAGCTTCTCTGTGGATGTAGGTAATATTCTACAAAGAGCTGACTCTGTGTGAAAGTTAGATACACTCTACACTAGTCTCTAGTGATGAAGTTAAACATCTTACAAAGTTCTGTAAGTAATACATTCTCAAGTGTCTCGAGTAGAAATCTCTGACAAAGTATCTCGTTGATCAAGTAGACTTCTAGCGTTTGGATGACCAGAAGTACATCTACGAATAGCTTCTCGTGGTGAAAAGGTTGAGATACATCTCTACAAGCTGTCTCGTGGATGAAGGCTAGAAATCCTACAAGGCTGTCTCTGTGTGAAGTTAGATAACTCTACAGTGTTGTGATGACAGAAGTTAACATCTCTACAATAGACTTCTCGTGGTATGACACATCTTACAAAAGTAGCTCTCGGGGATGAAAACGTACAAAATCTCGTTGAAATAGATACATCTACATAGACTTTCTCGTGGATGAAGAAAATCCTGACAATAGACTGTCTCGTGGTGAGTAGAACATCTGACAAAGAATGTCTCGTGGATGACCAGACAAATCCGTACTAGAACGTGAAGGTAATACAGTTCAAATAGACTGTCTCTGTAGGATGACACAGCACAAATCTCGTTGAAGTATGATACATCGAATAGACTTCTACGTGGATGACCAGAGAAATCCGTTTGACAATAGATACATCTTACATAGCTTCTCGTGTGATTGACCAGGGCAATCTCTGTGGTGAAATTAGATACATCGCTACATAGACTTCTCTGTGTATTGAACTCCTACAAATCCGTTGAAATAGATACATCTAAAGCTTCTCGTGGATTAGATACCTACAAACTCCTGTTGAAAGTTAATACATCGTACATAGGCTTCTCGTGGATGACCAAGACAAGTCCGTTGAAATAGATACATCGTCACATAGACTTCTACGTGGATTGACCTAGACAAACTCTGGGTTTCAATAATCTACAAAGCTTCTCGTGGATGACCTACAAAATCCGGTGTGAAATAGAATACGAATAGCTTCTGTGGATACCAGACAATCCACGTTGAATAATACATACAAAGACTTCTCGTGGTGATGACCTGACAAATTTTCCGGGTGAAAGGTAGATATCTAATAGACTTCTAAGGGATGATCCAGACAAAATCCGTTGAAATAGATACCAATAGCTTCTCGTGGATGACTCCCAGACAATCCTGTGTGAAATAGATACAATAGACTTCTAGGTGGATGACCAGACAAAATCCTGTTGACAAGTTATATACGAAAGACTGTCTCTGTGGTAAGGATGATACATGACAAAATCTCAGTTGAAATTTACGAATAGACTTCTCGTGGATGACAGAAAAATTTCCGTGTCTAATAGATACTAATAGACTTCTACGTGGATGACAGGAGAAATCCAAGCTGCCTGAAATAGATACACTATAGACTTCTCGTGGTGACAGAAAAATCCTTGACAATGATCGAATAGACTTCTACGTGGGATGACCAGACCAAAACTCCGTGTGAAATAGATATCGAATAGACTTCTACGTGGAGTGACCAGACAAAACTCCGTTGACAATATATACGAATAGACTTCTCGTGGATGACCAGACAAATCCAAGGTTGTACAATAGATACGAATAGACTTGTACGGTGATGACCAGACAATCCGTTGATAATAGATAACGAATAGACTTCTTCGTGGATGACCAGACAAAGATACCGTGACAATATTCGAATAGACTTAACGTGATGACCGACAAAATCCGTGTGACAATAGATACGAATAGACTTCTACGTGGATGACCAGCAAATCCGTTGACAATAATACGAATAGACTTCTACGTGGATGACAGACAAAATCATGAATATATACGAATAGACTTCTACGTGGATGACCAGACAAAATCCGGTGACAATATATACGAATAGACTTCTACGTGGATGACCAGACAAAATTCGTTGACAATATATACGAATAGACTTCTACGTGGATGACCAGACAATCCGTTGACAATAGATACGAATAGACTTCTACGTGGATGACCAGACAAAATCCTGTGGTGAACAATAGATACGAATAGACTTCTACGTGGATGACCAGACAAAATCTCGTTGAAACAATAATACGAATAGACTTCTACGTGGATGACCAGACAAAATCCGTTGACAATATATACGAATAGACTTCTACGTGGATGACCAGACAATAGATACGAATAGACTTCTACGTGGATGACCAGACAATGATATACGAATAGACTTCTACGTGGATGACCAGACAAAACTCTGTGACAATATAACGAATAGACTTCTACGTGATGACCAGACAAAATCCGTGTGACAATAGATACGAATAGACTTCTACGTGGATGACCAGACATAGATACGTAGATCTCGTGACATGACGACAATAGATACGAATAGACTTCTACGTGGATGACCAGACAAAATTCCGGTGACAATAGATACGAATAGACTTCTACGTGGATGACGACAGTACGAAAGACTTCCGTTGACGACAATAGATACGAATAGACTTCTACGTGGATGACACAGATACAAAGATCCGGGTGGACAATAGATACGAATAGACTTTACTGGATGACCAGACTAGATAATAGATCCTGGTCTGACAATAGATACGAATAGACTTCTACGTGGATGACCAGACAAAATCCGTTGACAATAGATACGAATAGACTTCTACGTGGATGACAACATAGTACAAAATTCCGGTCGACAATAGTATACGAATAGACTTCTACGTGGATGACCAGACAAAATTCGTTGACAATAGATACGAATAGACTTCTACGTGGATAGACCAGTACAAAATTCCGTGTGACAATAGATACGAATAGACTTCTACGTGGATGACCAGACAAAATCCGTTGACAATATATACGAATAGACTTCTACGTGGATGACCAGACAAAATCCGTTGACAATATATACGAATAGACTTCTACGTGGATGACCAGACAAATCGTTACAATAATACTGAAAGATTGCTACGATGATCGACAAATTTGACAATAATAAATACTCTACGTGGAACCAGCAAAATCCGACAATAGATAGATAGTCTACGTGATACCTAGACAAATCCGTTGCAATGATACATAGACTTACGTGGATGACAGACAAATTGTTGAACATAGATATGATGACTTTCTGGATGACCAGCAAAATCCTGACAGATAGAATAGCTTTACATGACCAGACAAAATCTTGACAATAGAAGGAATAGATTCACGTGGATGCCAGACAAATCCGTTCAATATACGAAAATTTCTGTGCATCGTCTGAAAGTATGTGAGTCTGCAACGATGACCAAGTACAGAAATCTATGTTGACAATAGATACAATAGACTTGTACTGTGATACAGGACATTCTGTGACATATGTACAATGACTCATACGTGATGCCTAGACAAACTGTTGCTGCCCTACGAAAGATTTCGTGATTGACCGACAAATACTGTACAGATGATCATAGATTCTACTGACTACGATTTCCTTGTGTAATCTCATCAGATGAGTACCATTTCTGCTACAATTGTGTAAATTTACTCAATGTAGTACCATTTGTGCTTTGTGTAAAATTCGTCAATGTGCTGAATTTCTGTCTTGTGTAAAATTCTGTCAGATAGTGGCTTCATGTTTGTGTAAAATTCGTCAGATATAGTAGTTCTGTGTAAAGGGAGACCATGGAAAATGAGTGCATGAAGTCACTTCACTCCATATTCACTCATACACTTTTACACCGATCTATCTGAATGTGCAAACATAACCTATAAGACAGCATATATAATGTGTTAACAACTACTTTTACAGCTCCCCCGAGTATGTGTTCCAAACATAACCTAACATATAAGACAGCATACCAGTGTTCAACATAACTAATATATGAAGCATACTGTAGTTCACAAAACATAACTAACAGACATGATACTAAACCATATATACCTACAACTACAAAAATCAACATTAATTACGTATGTTAGGAGGAAAACATGGAAAGCAAATGCAGTGACCTACCAGCTGGCACACTTACTACAATACCCAAAGAACAAGGTGGAAGTGACAAGACTCTCCTCTCCGAAAAGATCACATGTATTTTCCTACCAAGACTAAAAAGATCAAATGTATTTTCCTACCAAGACTGAAAAGATAAAATGTATTTTCCTACCAACACTTTGTTACCAGTGCCAGACTTGGTCTCTTACAGCAACACACCACAGAAAGCTCACCACCTGTGAAATGAAATGCTTGAGGAAGGTAGCAGAATTAACAGGAAAGATAAAGTACGAAACGAGGAGATGACGGAAGCAGACTGAGCATAACTTCATGCACCGAATACATTGAAAGACAACAAATGCATTAGTTTGGACATTTAATGAGAATGAAATACAACCAACCACCAATAACAGCACACAATACAAAAAGATCAGGTACTAGAGCCAAGGAAACACCAAGAAAAAGATGGATAGACAATATCAAGACCACACTAAATAAACACAATATAACACAACAAGGGCGATACATATGCCATTGAACGCAAATTAAAGCTTCTACCTCTACGCTAAATGACAAGAGTAGACAACCAGTTCCATCATCCACCTGGGGAAAGACAATAGACAATAGGAAAACATCAACAACAATAATATCTAACATACTAACAACACCTTCCACATACTGGTCGAATATATTTCACTTGAACAGAACAGCTGTCTTGTACTTAACTGTATAACACTCACTGAGCCACTTTAAGAAATTCTATTTCGATAAACCTGCAAGAAAATTATCATGTTTCTTGCCTTAGTTAAAACGTCTTGTGTACGTCTATTTTAATGTTATTGACTTCTATATAAAACATAAGAAAATACTTCAAGACAAAAAGTTTGAAAATCAGTAGGTCACCAGGCTCACTTAAGCATTGATGTCAAAGTTTTCAAAGTTAAGCAAGATTCAGTCTTCAAATAGATGGTAAGTTTCTTTATATAAGTTGTCAGATTTGACAAGCAAATCGAAATGATATGTCAGCAGGTGAAGACAGTGACATTCCAACTGACTAACCAGAATAGCAGTATGTAGATTAAAACTCGGGTATTTTATCTATCAATCAATTCAGTATATACAGTCTTGGCTTTGCAGGCTGGCTGTAATGTATCTCTGGCAAGCTCTGTGCCTTGCCTCTACACTTTGTCAGACTATTGACTGTCCACGTCCTGATGTTTACTTCTCAGTTGTCGACTTCTTCTTCAAGCGCTATATATCGACCACTTGTTTGTTAACAACTTTGTGTGTGTGATTTGTATATATCATTCAATCAAGTATTTGCAGTATTTGCTTGGAAGGCTGGATGTAACGGCTCTCCAGCTTCTTCTTCTTCCTCTTCTTCTTCTTCAAGCACTATATATCGACCACTTGTTTGTTAACAACTTTGTGTGTGTGATTTGTATATATCATTCAATGAAGTATTTGCAGTATTTGCTTGGAAGGCTGGATGTAACGGCTCTCCAGCTTCTTCTTCTTCCTCTTCTTCTTCTTCAAGCACTATATATCGACCACTTGTTTGTTAACAACTTTGTGTGTGTGATTTGTATATATCATTCAATCAAGTATTTGCAGTATTTGCTTGGAAGGCTGGATGTAACGGCTCTCCAGCTTCTTCTTCTTCCTCTTCTTCTTCTTCAAGCACTATATATCGACCACTTGTTTGTTAACAACTTTGTGTGTGTGATTTGTATATATCATTCAATCAAGTATTTGCAGTATTTGCTTGGAAGGCTGGATGTAACGGCTCTCCAGCTTCTTCTTCTTCCTCTTCTTCTTCTTCAAGCACTATATATCGACCACTTGTTTGTTAACAACTTTGTGTGTGTGATTTGTATATATCATTCAATCAAGTATTTGCAGTATTTCCTTGGAAGGCTGGATGTAACGGCTCTCCAGCTTCTTCTTCTTCCTCTTCTTCTTCTTCAAGCTCTATATATCGACCACTTGTTTGTTAACAACTTTGTGTGTGTGATTTGTATATATCATTCAATCAAGTATTTGCAGTATTTGCTTGGAAGGCTGGATGTAACGGCTCTCCAGCTTCTTCTTCTTCCTCTTCTTTTTCTTCAAGCACTATATATCGACCACTTGTTTGTTAACAACTTTGTGTGTGTGATTTGTATATATCATTCAATCAAGTATTTGCAGTATTTGCTTGGAAGGCTGGATGTAACGGCTCTCCAGCTTCTTCTTCTTCCTCTTCTTCTTCTTCAAGCACTATATATCGACCACTTGTTTGTTAACAACTTTGTGTGTGTGATTTGTATATATCATTCAATCACGTATTTGCAGTATTTCCTTGGAAGGCTGGATGTAACGGCTCTCCAGCTTCTTCTTCTTCTTCTTCGAACGCTCCACATCAACCACTTGTTACGTCCATGTGGTGCCGGGGCCAAGGAAGCAAAGAATAGTACCACTGCGGTCTACAAGGTATGTCGTAAGAGGCGACTGATGTAGGACCTAGGGAAGCTACACTAGTAAATAAAAGCATCGCAGAAATCGGATGTGCTGGCCTACTTGTATATGCATAACTGGCATAACATACAATCGCTCTTAGGCTCAGGTCTCATACAAATCACACAGAGTGGTTAACAAGTTGTCGGTATGGAGTTTTTTAAAGAAAAGAAGATAATTGTACGAGAACCCAGGAAAGAGATTTTCTTCACTTGAATCAAAACAGATGCAAGGAAATTGTCACGGTAATAGGCGGCTACAGACCCAAAAAAATCGAGCATTTCTCGCATGTTCAGTCAAGAAATTTATCATTCTCGTTACATCGGCGACGCAGACGTGGAGGCTTAGACATCCATTACACAATTTGGAAAAAAAGGTGATAGAAACAAAAATTAATTCACATAAATCAGTGGTAACAAATTAGCTGGATATGGAAATCACATTGTCTTATCTGTGATTTATATTTGAAGATTAAGATAAACACAAACTCACAAACAATAAAAGAAGGGTCTACACTAATCTCTAATTTCATATAGTTGTCGTGTCATGTGCCTGATGGGTGTATCATTTCTTTTCTTTATTTCTCTCTCTTTCTTTCTTTCTCTCATTCTTTCTTAAGTTCTTTCTTCTCTTTCTTCGTTCTTTCTTAAATTCTTTCTTTGTCTCTTTCCTTTCTTTCTTTCTCTCTCTTTCTGTCTTTCTTTCTCTTTTTCTTTCTTTCCATTGTTAGTTGACCAACACCTATGGACATAGCGGACAACAGAAATCCGCTGACCACAGGTTAAGTGACGTTGATCTTATTTAAATGAAACTAGAAACTTCATGTATACCCTTTGCTCAGTACTATCAACAGTCCATCTTTCAATTATAATGTCTTTTTCAAATCAATAATGTACATCTCTTTGATCTGCAGGAATCAATTTGTGTGTAACTTATGACTTCTAACTACTTTCTTGTTTGTAATTTACTGCATTGATCATCTTTTATCTAGCAATAAGAGCTTAATGAGATCTTCAAACAAGGACAAATAACAGCAATCACAAATGATTCTTGGAGCTCTGTTGAATATTTTCTTTGATGTTTTGTTTCATTAACCCTGTAACGTTCGGATACTAAGAAAATCTCATTTATAAATGAGATGGCTACATGACTTCGGAACTAGCCGTATTTGTGTGTTATTTATGCATTTAAATGCATATAATATATGTTACATAATGTAAAACATATGATATTACCATAATAAATTTTTTTAAATAATTTTTATTTTTAAGATGTCTAATCTCGTTGAATAAGGCATGCTTTTTGTTTTCTTCTTCTGTCTCCGCGCGCTATGAATTCATGCGTAGTCAGGGAGCATTTTATGGCGTATCTGACTGATTCCTGCCTGAAAGCCGACTAACCGTGTGTAAGGTGTCCCTAGCCATTCAGGCGAACCTTCTCCGACTTCAGTGGTAATAAGAGCATGCTTTTATTACACCGACATTTCCGAACGGCCACCATTTTGGATAATCTCTGCAGACGAGTTTTCACTTGCTCTTGTCAAAAATCACACATTTGCTTAATAAAATGGCATCTAGTGACTCAGATTACCGTACTAATTAAGACTATAAGTGTTAATTCTTTATAAGCTGCTTACTAGACCAGTTCTGCATAATTTTCTCTTATTTATTTATTATTTATTTATTGGTGTCTTCAAAATATGAAAATATTTAGAAGTTACAAATTTCCTAATTACTGCCTTATTTATTGTCCAAACAACTTCATGTTTGTATATATTGTGTAAATATGAAGGTACTAAGAGTGTATATTAATAGTTTTCATGATATATTTCATACTTATTTTTTCTTTCTTTGTGACAGTATAATTATTTGAAATTTGTTTTAAAATCTATTTTAGCATCACCAAAATTAGGTCACTGATATCACATATTACATGACACTGATATTAAATTTACATATCTTGATAGTACATTCAATTAGCTTTCTAACCATATATAACATGCCTATGTTCAATTCATGGAATTTATATGTCTTCTAGTAATAGAGCAGGCCTTCAAAAATAACAAAAAAACCCTTGATCATTATTTTAGAAAGACTAACCAAAGAAATTAAATTCTTGGGAAGGTCAGTGGTTTTAGAAAACGAAATTAAATGTTGTATAAAAAATACTAGAGAACTTTCTCATGCTTTCTGATAACATATACAATGTGCAACAGTAATAACACGTGATAGAAAGGAAAGTGAGAGTAGGAAGCGGCTTGTAGTGACTCTTCATCTCTCTCTCTCTCCATCTCTCTCTATCTCTCTCTCTCTCTCTCTCTCATGCCTTTCAAACCCTGATTGGAGCATATGTTCTCTACCAACTCATGTTAAATCTTAAGCTATCTTCTGCAACTCCCTCCAGCTCTTCTATATATTGTTAATCTCTGCCTCCAAATCTCTTCTTCATGTATTTCTAGGCTTCCCTCTCTTTTGCTTTTCATCTGGGTTTCAGGAAACACTCTTCTTCCTCAGATATTCCTCAGATTTCCATCTGGGTTTCAGGAAATCACTCTTCTTCCTCAGATATTCCCTCAGATTTTCATCTGGGTTTCAGGAAACACTCTTCTTTTATATTCCTCAGATTTTCATCTGGGTTTCAGGAAAACACTCTTCTTCCCTCAGATATTCCCTCAGATTTCCATCTGGGTTTCAGGAAAACACTCTTCTTCCTCAGATATTCCTCAGATTTTCATCTAGGTTTCAGGAAAACACTCTTCTTCCTCAGATATTCCTCAGATTTCCATCTGGGTTTCAGGAAAACACTCTTCTTCCCTCAGATATTCCCTCAGATTTTCATCTGGGTTTCAGGAAAACACTCTTCTTGTTATATTCCCTCAGATTTTCATCTGGGTTTCAGGAAAACACTCTTCTTCCTCAGATATTCCTCAGATTTTCATCTAGGTTTCAGGAAAACACTCTTCTTCCCTCAGATATTCCCTCAGATTTTCATCTGGGTTTCAGGAAAACACTCTTCTTCCTCAGATATTCCTCAGATTTTCATCTGGGTTTCAGGAAACACTCTTCTTCCTCAGATATTCCTCAGATTTTCATCTGGGTTTCAGGAAAACACTCTTCTTCCTCAGATATTCCTCAGATTTTCATCTAGGTTTCAGGAAAACACTCTTCTTCCTCAGATATTCCTCAGATTTTCATCTGGGTTTCAGGAAAACACTCTTCTTCCTCAGATATTCCTCAGATTTTCATCTGGGTTTCAGGAAAACACTCTTCTTCCTCAGATATTCCTCAGATTTTCATCTGGGTTTCAGGAAAACACTCTTCTTCCCTCAGATATTCCCTCAGATTTCCATCTGGGTTTCAGGAAAACACTCTTCTTCCTCAGATATTCCTCAGATTTTCATCTGGGTTTCAGGAAAACACTCTTCTTCCCTCAGATATTCCCTCAGATTTCCATCTGGGTTTCAGGAAAACACTCTTCTTCCTCAGATATTCCTCAGATTTCCATCTGGGTTTCAGGAAAACACTCTTCTTCCCTCAGATATTCCCTCAGATTTCCATCTGGGTTTCAGGAAACACTCTTCTTCCTCAGATATTCCTCAGATTTTCATCTGGGTTTCAGGAAAACACTCTTCTTCCTCAGATATTCCTCAGATTTCCATCTGGGTTTCAGGAAAACACTCTTCTTCCCTCAGATATTCCCTCAGATTTTCATCTGGGTTTCAGGAAAACACTCTTCTTCCTCAGATATTCCTCAGATTTTCATCTGGGTTTCAGGAAAACACTCTTCTTGTTATATTCCCTCAGATTTTCATCTGGGTTTCAGGAAAACACTCTTCTTGTTATATTCCCTCAGATTTTCATCTGGGTTTCAGGAAAACACTCTTCTTGTTATATTCTCTCAGATTTCCATCTGGGTTTCAGGAAAAAACTCTTCTTGTTATATTCCCTCAGATTTTCATCTGGGTTTCAGGAAAAGACTCTTCTTGTTATATTCCCTCAGATTTTCATCTGGGTTTCAGGAAAAGACTCTTCTTGTTATATTCCTCGATTTTCATCTGGGTTTCAGGAAAAACTCTTCTTGTTATATTCCTCAGATTTCCATCTGGGTTTCAGGAAAAACTCTTCTTGTTATATTCCCTCAGATTTCCATCTGGGTTTCAGGAAAAAAACTCTTCTTGTTATATTCCCTCAGATTTTCATCTGGGTTTCAGGAAAAGACTCTTCTTGTTATATTCCCTCAGATTTTCTCAAGGCATGTCATATCCAGCATATTTTTTTAACCTCTTGCTTTACTGTAATATGCTATGTTCTCTCCATCAGCTCCTCATTTGTGATTCTATCGTACAATGTGATTCCCTCTGTTTGGTTCAGATACCATTTGATGAATGTTTGCAATTTATGGGTTAATCTTGTAGTCGTTCTCCATGTTTCTGACACATACAGCAGTATTGTTTTAACATTGGTGTTAAATATAGTAATTTTGATATGACACCCAACCCCAGCCTTAAAATGGGAGCATAATTAGTCGAGCTAATCTAATACTTAATTCCAGCAGCTAGCAAATATAAACGTAATCATCCACAGATAGTTTTGTATCATCAAAAGAAACGGATGATTAAATTAAATCAGAACGTTACCAATACTAATATGAGACAGATCTCAAAATATGAGCAGATTAGAACAAGTTTTCATTCTGCATCTCAAAACAGGACACCATCGACCCCGCATAACATGTAAACAACATTCAAGATTGACCAATTTAACCATTTGTACATACATCTCAGACTGGTTATTGGTTATTGGTTACTAAACTGATGTCACTGCACTCCGGCAGACCCATAGGAGCTCAGTCTCCCCAACAGATATCGAAGAGTACGCATACTGATTGTTCCTGTCGCTCGCTGGAACATACTTCTCATTCCGTCCCTCAGGCCGAATCCAGTTCTACCCATACAACAAACTGCCAAGCACATACTTCAGAAATTTCTCGAATATGATATATCAAGTCAAACTCACTAACCATGTAAATCAACAATAGAAAGAAAACTACACGACACATCGGTGTTAGCTACAAAAGACAGTGAAGTCTATACAAGAAACAACATTGAATGTATATACACTATTTAAACGAACGAAATTTAAAAAAAAAACGATCCACATTTGTCATTTCTACAATGTTAAAGCAGTTCTACTGTATAAGTCCGAAACAAAGAGAACGATTAAAATAATAACGCATAAATTGCAAACATTCATCAATTGGTGTCTGCGCAGAATAGAGTGACTAAGATGGTATGATAGGGTCACAAATGAGGAACTTATGGAGAGAATAAGATAGAATAGAGGGACTAAGATAGTATGGTAGGGTTACAAATGAGGAACTTATGGAGTGAACAAAAACACTGGCGCTGGAGAGGACACAATTTGCGAAAACTTGAGGAAAATATAACAATAAGGGTCCTTTCCTGGAATCACAGGAAGGCAAAAGAAGGGAGGCCGAGAAATACATGGAGACGGGATTTGAAGGCAGATATCAACAATGTAATGAAGGGCTGGAGGCAGCTGCAGAATATAGCTAGAGATAGGAAGACGGCATGAGTTGGTTGAGGGCCTATGTCCCAATCCTGGTTAAAAATGCAGAGATAGAGAGAGTGTGCAGTTCTTGTTTGATTTAAATTTTTTAAAACCCAGACCAAATGAAGTTAATAATACTATAGGATACACCAAACATCAACGCTAAATGTAACAAAACCCAAAAAACTAGAATTGAAAATGAGACAATCGTCCCAAAACGTGGTGTAACAGGCAGTACCGACATGAGACAATCGTCCCAAAACGTGGTCAAATAGGCAGTACCGACATGAGACAATCGTCCCAAAACGTGGTCAAATAGGCAGTACCGACATGAGACAATCGTCCCAAAACGTGGTCAAATAGGCAGTACCGACATGAGACAATCGTCCCAAAACGTGGTATAACAGGCAGTACCGACATGAGACAATCGTCCCAAAACGCGGTCAAACAGGCAGTACCGACATGAAATAATCGTCCCAAAACGAGGTCAAATAGGCAGTACCGACATGAGACAATCGTCCCAAAACGCGGTCAATCAGACAGTACCGACATGAAACAATCGTCCCGAAACGCGGTCAAACAGGCAGTACCGACATGAGACAATCGTCCCAAGACGTGGTATAACAGGCAGTACGGACATGAGACAATCGTCCCAAAACGTGGTATAACAGGCAGTACCGACATTTATTTTATTATTTTTGTTGTGGCTACAACTCGAATGTACCTGTCGTACATACCGTTAGCGGCTTAATGGAGGCGCAACGTGATCACGTTCTCGCCACAATCTATACAAATAATAAAGAATGGTTAAATTTGTTGATAAGAACGAATACAAAGAAGAAGAATATTAATATTGATATCTCTGTCTCGCCTGTGTCTTGTTGGATTCGCAAGGGGATGCAAGAATAGTAACACTGCGACTTACGTAGCATGTCATAATAGACGACTATAAGGGGCCTCAGGAAAGATACCTTAAATAAAATCGTCGCAGAAAATCGAAATACTGACCTAATTGTAGGCGCATGACTAACACAGCGTACAATCACTCTTAGACTCAAATCACATAGAAATCACAAAGAGTGGTTTAACAAGTGGTCGACGTGAAGTGTTTAAAGAGGAAGAAAAAGATCTCTCTCTCTCTCTTGACTGCCTTACTTATTTTCCTATCTATTTCATCTATCCTCTTTATTCTATCTATCACAACCATGTGATCAGATGAACACTGGATGCAATCGATATCATTAATAAACTTCAAACACATTTCGGAATCGAACTCGTTTTACGCCCTGTGCTAGAACAGATACGTGTGTCCTTCACTGCCCCACATCTCTCCTGCACCTTCTCCCTTGAGCGCAGATGTTCTTTCTCTGAACTGTTACTGCTGCAGATTGTCTTGACAAGAGCAACAAGTTCTGAACCAGTGAATTAGCAACACTCACACACGCGTTACAGATTAAATCACGTATGTCAACCAGACGTGACTTTGTTGAGTGTTTATAAGCTAGAATAGAAGGTCATAGACAGAAAAACAACTAGTGCCTGGATGAGACTTATGTTCATAAGCTAGAATAGAAGGTCATAGACAGAAAAACAACTAGTGCCTGGATGAGACTTATGTTCATAAGCTAGAATAGGTCATAGACAGAAAAACAACTAGTGTCTGGATGAGACTTATGTTCTTAAGCTAGAATAGAAGGTCATAGACAGAAAAACAACTAGTGCCTGGATGAGACTTATGTTCATAAGCTAGAATAGAAGGTCATAGATAGAAAAACAACTAGTGTCTGGATGAGACTTATGTTCATAAGCTAGAATAGAAGGTCATAGACAGAAAAACAACTAGTGCCTGGATGAGACGTATGTTCATAAGCTAGAATAGAAGGTCATAGACAGAAAAACAACTAGTGCCTGGATGAGACTTATGTTCATAAGCTAGAATAGGTCATAGACAGAAAAACAACTAGTGTCTGGATGAGACTTATGTTCTTAAGCTAGAATAGAAGGTCATAGACAGAAAAACAACTAGTGCCTGGATGAGACTTATGTTCATAAGCTAGAATAGAAGGTCATAGACAGAAAAACAACTAGTGTCTGGATGAGACTTATGTTCATAAGCTAGAATAGAAGGTCATAGACAGAAAAACAACTAGTGCCTGGATGAGACGTATGTTCATAAGCTAGAATAGAAGGTCATAGACAGAAAAACAACTAGTGTCTGGACGAGACTTATGTTCATAAGCTAGAATAGAAGGTCATAGACAGAAAAACAACTAGTGCCTGGATGAGACTTATGTTCATAAGCTAGAATAGAAGGTCATAGACAGAAAAAGAACTAGTGCCTGGATGAGACTTATGTTCATAGTGAATAGAAGGTCATAGAAAACAACTAGTGCCTGGATGAGACTTATGTTCATTTAACATCTAGACTTATCTCATCATTATCATCATGATTATCTTCACCATCGTCACCAGTACTTGGATAAGACTTATATTCAATTGACAACTAGATTTGTCATCAGCATTATCATCATCATCATCATAACTAGTACTTGATGAGACTTATGTTCACTTGACATCAAGACACATCATCATCACTAGTACTTGATGAGACTTATGTTCAATTGACATCAAGACACATCAGCATCACTTGTATTTGATGAGACGTATGTTCAAGTGACATCAAGACACATCATCATCACTAGTACTTGATGAGACTTATGTCTGCAGAATCAAGACACATCATCATCATCATCCTCAACATCCATCATCATCATCACCAGTACTCAGATGAAACTGTGTTCAATTGACGCTTAGCATCATCATCATCATCACTACCATCAGTACTTGAGTGACTTATGTTCAAGGACACTCTAGACTAATCACCATCATAGGTACTTGGATGTGACTTATGTTCATAACACCAGACTAATCACCGTCATCAGTACTTCTTCTTCACACTTCGCCCTAGGAAGCTATAGGTCCGCAAACCATGCCTTCCAAGCCTGCCTATCAAGGCCATCTTTCCAGATCCTCGCACTCTCCCGTCCTCTTGCATTCCATCTCTAACTTCAGTCTCCAGGTGTTCTGGGTCTTCCTACTTCTATTGCCCTGGGGGTTCCATCGAGAGCATAGTCTCACGATGCTGTCAGGTTCCTCAGTGTGTGTCCTATCCATCTCCACCTTCTGCTCATTATCTCTTGTTCCACCTGCCAGTTGTCCTGCCCTATCCCACAGTTCTCTGTTTGTGGTCCTGTCGACCATCCTAGATGGAGATCTTAGCAGCATCTATATGAATGTCTGCAGCTTTTTGTGTTCACCTAGTTGTTCTCCATGCTCTGCTCCATACAGAAGGACAGACTTGACATTTGAGTTAAATATCATTATCTTAGTTCTATTCCTAATCATTCTTGAACTCCATATGTTCTTCAGAATGGCAAATGCTGATCTTGCCTTTTGTATTCTAACCTTAACACCTTCATCTGTGCCACCTTGAATGTTGACGACACTTCCCAGATATGTAAATGTGTCCACCTCTTTAGTGGTGATCCTCTCAATAAGATTGGGTCTCTGGAACCAGCATTTAATCTCATGATCTTTGTTTTCTCCCATGAATAGTCAGGCCTAGTTGCTGTGAGACTGTTTCTAGTTTTGTTATTTTCTCTTGCATCTGCTGATGGTTGTGAGAGAGGAGTGCTAGATCATCTGCAAAATCCAGATCCCCCAATTGACTCATCATGGTCCATTGTATTCCATTTCTTCCCCTGCAGTAGTTGATCTCATTATCCAGTCAATAGCCAGCAGGAAAAGGAAGGGCGATAAAAGGCACCCTGTCGCACACCAGTCTTTATTTCGAAGGCCTCTGTCAGTTTTCCTTCATTCAGTACTCTAGCCGTAGTCTCCTCATACATTTTCTTTATTAAATTGGTTAGCTTCTGGGGACGCCATAGTGTCGTAGAAGTTTCCAGAGTGTTTCCTTGTCTAGGCTATCGAATGCCTTTTCATAGTCCACAAAGTTTATGTAGAGGGATGAGTTCACTGATGCTTTGCTCCACTATGATACGTCGATATTTGATCTGTGCAGGATCTGTTTGCTAAATCCTGCTTGTTCATCCTAGTACTGCATCTGTAGTTTCGTTGAGTCTCTCTAGGATGATTTGACTTAGTATTTTGCCTGGTACAGACAGGAGCATTATTCCTCTATAGTTCGGGCATTCTTGGAGATCACCCTTTTAGGTAGTTTGACTATATAGCCCTCTCTCCAGTCTTTTGGTATTTCTTCCCTCTCCCAAATTTTCCCCAACAAGCCATGTAGCATGTCTGTTGAGATGTCAGCATTTGCTTTTATGGCCTCTGCAGGTATACCATCTGGGCCTGTAGCTTTACCATTTCGTAGTTGGAGAATGGCCTTCTTTATTTCCGCTTTGCTTGGCTTGCTACAGTCGATTGTTAGATCTTTTGCAGCTGGATCTATGTCCGGTTGGCCTAGGGAAACTGGCCTATTTAAAAGGTCTTTGAAATGTTCTGCCCACCTCTGCATCTGTTCTTGAGCATTGCCGAGTAATCTTCCAGCCTTGTCCTTAATTGGTTTATTTATTTGTTGGTATTTCCTATCAATTTCCTTGTGTTATCGTATACATCTTTCAGGTTACTCTTAGCTGCTGCCTCTTCTGCTTCTCTTGCCAGGTTATCTATATACTTTCTTTTATCTGCTTTACTCTCTTCACCTCCTGTTGGCTTTTGTGTATTTTTCTTGTGCTGCGGCCTTTGCTGATCTTGTTCTGCTATTACAGAGGTCAGCCTTTCTGCCTCTTCTCTCTGTTATCTTATCTAACGTTGACTCTGATAGCCATTCCTTGTGGTGGCATATCTTTTTCTCAGGGTAGTTTCACGTGCTAGTCAGGCTTTTAACTTTATGCCATGGTCTTCAATACTTCCTTCATCAACTTCTAGGGCCTCGAATTTGTTGGAAATCGTGACACTAAATATATCCTTTCCCTTCTGCTCCTTCAGATTTCCACATTGTATCTACCCTGTTACCATGCGTGGTCGTCATGAATCTCTTGAGTTTCATTCTACCTTTGCTATAACAAGGTGGTGATCAGAGGCCACATCTGCTCATCTATATACTTTTACGTCGTACAGTGACCTTCTGAACTTCCCTGTTATGCAGATGTGGTCGATTTGGTTTTCTGTCCTGTGGTCTGGTGATATCCATGTAGCTGTGTGGATTCTTTTGTGCTGAAAAGGCTACCTCCTATAACCAACTGGTTTGCTGCGCAAAGATCACAAACATCTCTCCATTTTCATTTATTTCCCCTAGTCCGTGTTTGCCTATGGTTTCCTCGAAGCCCCAGTTGTCTCTGCCTATCTTTGCATTAAAGTTTCCTAGCAAAATAGTAAGATCCTTACTTTTAAATTTGCCTAATACACCATGTAACTTGTTGTAAAACTCTTCTTTTATTTGTTCTTTGCTGTCATTTGTTGGGGCGTAGCATTGGACTATGTTCAGTTTAATTTTTGCATTGGAGGTTTTGAAAGTTGCCAGGATCATTCTTGGTCCTAACGACTCCCATTCAATTAATGCCTTTTGTGTTTGTTTGACCAACATCAATGCTACTCCCTCCATGTGTGGTGTGTCTTCCTCCTCTCCTTGTTTGACCAACATCAATGCTACTCCCTCCATGTGTGGTACGTCTTCCTCTTCTCCTTGTTTGATCAACATCAATGCTACTCCCTCCATGTGTGGTGCGTCTTCCTCCTCTCCTTGTTTGACCAACATCAATGCTACTCCCTCCATGTGTGGTGTGTCTTCCTCCTCTCCTTGTTTGATCAACATCAATGCTACTCCCTCCATGTGTGGTGCGTCTTCCTCCTCTCTTCCGGAGTACAGTAATGATTCCCCAGTTGTAAGTCTAGTGTGTCCTGCATTTGTCCATCTGGTTTCGCCCAGTCCCAGGATGGCCAGTCTATATCTCCTCATTTCCCGTGCCACCTGTGCTGTCTTCCCAGTTTCGAACATCGTGCGGACATTCTAGGTGCCAATCCTGAAGATCTTCCGGGTTGAAAGAAAGTGAGTCGACAGCCCGATTTTCTTTCGAATTTCACCGGGTTGCTTCATGAGTCCCTCTACTTGGGGTCCCTCTTCTTCCTCGGTTGGCGAGCTTTGAATTTTCTTGGTTGTGGTTTCTGTAGCTATCTGGTGTTTTTACGGTGTGGGGTAGCCAGCCCACGCACCTTCCTCAGTCACCTCTTACGACATGCATGGCAGGTGACAGTGGTTATATTCTTTACATCCCTAATTTGGGCCCCTGTAACCACTAGGGCAGTCATCAGTACTTGGATGAGACTTATGTTCAAGTGACACCTAGACTAATCACCATCATCAGTACTTGGATGAGACTTATGTTCAAGTGACACCCAGACTAATCTCCATCATCATCTAGCTTGTTTCTGTCGAATCGTGGCTCCCATAGCAGCAACTCCATACACCTTCCTGTCTTGAGTGAAGTGTCCAGTATCTACTAAAGTCAGGCTCAACTCGTTTATGACATCGTGCTCTCATCTTCTCCGCGGAGCATGGCATAATGCAAGGAGACATACGACGAGCTCTAAATGAGATATGTGATCGTTACTATCTTCTTCTTCTTCTTCGAACGTTGCATATTGATCACTTATTAACCATGTCGACTGGCGTAGATGATTATGAACCACTTATTAACCATGTCGACTGGCGTAGATGATTATGAACCACTTATTAACCATGTCGACTGGCGTAGATGATTATGAACCACTTATTAACCATGTCGACTGGCGTAGATGATTATGAACCACTTATTAACCATGTCGACTGGCGTAGATGATTATGAACCACTTATTAACCATGTCGACTGGCGTAGATGATTATGAACCACTTATTAACCATGTCGACTGGCGTAGATGATTATGAACCACTTATTAACCATGTCGACTGGCGTAGATGATTATGAACCACTTATTAACCATGTCGACTGGCGTAGATGATTATGAACCACTTATTAACCATGTCGACTGGCGTAGATGATTATGAACCACTTATTAACCATGTCGACTGGCGTAGATGATTATGAACCACTTATTAACCATGTCGACTGGCGTAGATGATTATGAACCACTTATTAACCATGTCGACTGGCGTAGATGATTATGAACCACTTATTAACCATGTCGACTGGCGTAGATGATTATGAACCACTTATTAACCATGTCGACTGGCGTAGATGATTATGAACCACTTATTAACCATGTCGACTGGCGTAGATGATTATGAACCACTTATTAACCATGTCGACTGGCGTAGATGATTATGAACCACTTATTACCCTGTCGACTGGCGTAGATGATTATGAACCACTTATTAACCATGTCGACTGGCGTAGATGATTATGAACCACTTATTAACCATGTCGACTGGCGTAGATGATTATGAACCATGTAACCAGTCGACTGGCGTAGATGATTATGAACCCTTATAACCATGTCGACTGGCGTAGATGATTATGAACCACTTATTAACCATGTCGACTGGCGTAGATGATTATGAACCACTTATTAACCATGTCGACTGGCGGATGATTAGAACCACTTATTAACCATGTCGACTGGCGTAGATGATATGAACCACTTATTAACCATGTCGACTGGCGTAGATGATTATGAACCCTTAACCATGTCGACTGGCGTGATGATTGAACCACTTATTAACCATGTCGACTGGCGTAGATGATTATGAACCTCTACAAATTCATGTCCTTGTTGTAAATACATCAATTAGGATTAATAATAAATTAGGATTTTGCTGACACTTATTGCCATGAAGTTTTCTCTCTCTGTCTTTCACTGTCTAGTCTTCCGTTAATTTTACTGGTTGTCACAATGTTTTCTAAGTCTTCCTTTCTTATAGACACCCCCAAAAATGATGATTGTTTGTTTCTTGTATTGATCATTTATTTTCCTGTGTGCCTGGATCTCTTTCAGCACAACAACATTAGTAATGTTAGCAATCTCGCCCGAGTGGTTACCGGGGCCCAAATTTAAGGTGGGAAGAATAGTACCACTGTTACCTGCTACGTCGTAAGAGGCGACTAAAGAGGTTTGGCTGAAATCGGATGCACATGTCCTAAACGTGTAGAAGTCTATGCGTTTAGGGGCCTACAAACCAATGTGCAACGTATATACGTTCTTGGCAAAGATCAAACATATCACAAGAGTGATTAAAGTTGGTCGTAAAGAATGAACGCAAAGAAGAAGAAGAAGAAGTTAGGAATTCATGCGATTCACAGAATGTTTATTTAAAATCACATCTTTGTGAATCCAATTTGCTATATGTTTTGATGGTCTATATGGATATAAGGAAAACTGCAGTAAAACTATGTAGCAATGGCGATATCGGAAAACTGCGTAAAACTATAGCATGGGATATCGGAAACTGCAGTAAAACTATAGCAATGGCGATATCGAAACTCATTAAACTATGTAGCAATGGCGATATCAGGAAAACTGCAGTAAAACTATGTAGCAATGGCGATATCAGGAAAACTGCGTAAACTAGCAATGCATATCGGAAAACTGCGAAACTATGTAGCAATGGCGAAACACTTAAATACAAAGTACTGTAGTTTTACCAAATACAAAAACAATAACAATACGTAGCAACGTTTCGACCAAAAGGCCTTTATCAAGCAAAGGATACATACACAAGAAATATAACAATCGGCTTTCTGTTTAGAAGTGGTTAAGACGTCTGCCTCTCGTTCTGAAAGTTGTGGGTACGAATCCAGACTGAGTCACATGTGCAATTTTTTTTCATGAGACCCAAAGATTATTGCTAGAGCTACCGAGTTCATGCTTGGTGTAACACTCTGGACATTTCCGCCGACAGGGACTGAGCCATATGGGGAAGCCCGGTGCAATGAAGTCAATCCTTCACCCGTAGACCCTTTTTTACGTTACATGTTTATATTGTTATTATTTATTATGTTAAGTTTATGTGATTCGTATCCATTTAAATCAGGTCTACACACAAAGAAACCTTATCAAACGAATAAGAATCCGACAATCAAGGTTCTTCAGGCATATAATGCGAAGGGAAGGTTTAGAACATTTGGTAACAACAGGTAAAATTCAGGGAATGAGAGATCGCGGAAGGCAGAGGGAAAAGATGCTGGATGGCCTTACATCATCGTTCGACACAAGATCGATGTCAGATCTAATTACATGCACCAAGCAGAGAGTTGTGGAGAGACATGATCGCCTACGTCAGCAGGCATGACACTTGACTGATTGATCCATACATCAGTATTGGGTCTGTGTTTCACTTCAGAACTCTCTTTCTACATTCAATAGACAACGATTTGCTGCATGCTTTACATTTTCTGGAATGCTGTTCTGACAAGACTTATTCTTCTTATTTCTGATTTATCTCTAACATTTGATGTTATCTATACTCTAGGTTATTTACATTGATAGTCTTATCTTAGCTTCGTTCCATTTACTTTGATGGAACATTTTTTACTGAGTCTGCCTTTTTGAGATTGTAATAGCTTCTGTCTTCTTGATATTCAGATTTAATGCGTTGTTGTTACGTTCTGTCACCAACATATTAATTAGTTCCTGTTGCTCTGCTTTATTTCTCGCTATTACGGTAGTGTCAGCGTATCTCATGTTATGCTTGATGCACACTGAACAATGTGTTATCGATATAAGGAAGAAAATGCAGAACAAAATGTAGCAATGAAGAAACACATAAAAACGAAGTACTGTAGTTTTACAAGGTAGAGTTTTACAAATTATACCGCGACGTTTCAACCAACAGGCCTTTATCAAGCAAATAATGCACTATAAGTGAAAAAATGTAAAACAATATAAACTGTACATCTATGATTACAAAAGGAAAAGAGGTCACAGCATCAACACCAGATGCCATATCTCCTAGCATTGATGATGAATCTCTACAAGTCTCTGCCCCAAGCGTTGGCTGTCAACTCAGTTGTTCACATATTTTCATCCCATGCTGTTAGACGACATGAAAGAGGTCTAATTCTTGAAACATTAGATGGCAAAATGTGTAGATAATAAGATGCTGTTGTTCATTTCTACTTGCAGTCATTTTTTTTTTTTTCCGATCCAGAAGCACTTGAGCTTTTCAGCTCTTCGGCTCGGTGCCATGGGCATCGTAACCCTTCGGTTCGGTGCCACGAACACCGTAAATCTGGGGAATCTGTGGCTTTTCTACCATCCCGCGGAATGAACCCGCACACACAGAGGGATAGTCACCCGTAGTCCAACGCGCTACGAACACGGGCCTACTTGCAGTCATAAAGTCACAGAACCAATAAATTCAATAAACTGCAGGATTTGCTTCGGGCCATCCATAGAAAATCATTTCTGAAAATGGTGCAGTCTCGAAAGACCATTTTATATTAATGTGTTTCCTGTAGAACCAGCGTTCATGCAGTGTTTTTTTAAAAAAAAGTCAGTTTCTAGACTTAGTTCAAAAGTTTGAAAGTCTGTCTCATCAATTGGAAAATTTCTGTACATAAGACTTGTTTGCCTCTTACCTCATTCTAAGACTCTAAGGAGAAGTCTGTGTTCTCTTCGTGTCATTTGGTATAAAAGTATCATTTTTTCTTACAAGTGGTAGGTGTCGACGATAGACCACCTTACCTGCGTAGCCATATATTGACATCAGGGTTCAGTCTATGGGCCATAAAGGGTATAGCTATGGTCAACATTGCCGTGTATCTACCGTGTATATAGCCAGCCATGGTGTGTGCATGCAGATGTGTCTGGCCTGTATGTTTGTATATAGCCAGCCATGGTGTGATGCAGATGTCTAGCCTGATGGTATGCAGATCTGGACGTCTGCCTATGTTGCAGTGCCAGACGCTCATATAACCTAATCAAATGTTTGGGATATCTATCTCCAATAACTCACTTTATTTATTACTCGACAAGTGCTCCAATAATTCTTTCATATCTATTTAATGCAATAGCCTCTATCGTGTCGGTACAGTTTCTTTTATTTTGAGGTAGCTCGTGCTAAAGGGTCAGGTGGGCGAGAAGTGCATTTAAGCTTATGTGTATGTATTTGTGTGTATGTATTTGTGTGTATGTATTTGTGTGTATGTATGTCTGTGATATGCCAAGTATTACTATGCAGAGAGCAGGTTTGTGGGCAATTAAATAGACGAACTGGTAAACGAACCAATAGACAGACAAGCAAACCGATGGGCCGGCAAACACATCATTGAACATGCAAGTAAACAGATGGACAGGCAAACGAATCGATGAACATGCACGCAGATCTATAAACAGGCAAGCGATCCGATAAAAAAAACAGGCGGTGAAATGGACAAATTTGCAAACATATAAACAAATTAACGACTTCATGATAGACTAGTTTACATACAAACAGATCAACATAAATATAAATGTGAACAGTAGACAGACTTAGGAACAAATAAACATGTTAACAAATAGACAGATAGACGAACACACAAAATATAGACGCAGGCAGGTAACGAAAATTAGAGAGACCATCCGCCGAATTACACATAGCCAGTATCAGACATTAATGACATTTCATTTTATACCACAAGATGATCATATGCCTACCTCCAGGGCATTAATTGTGTCTGGCATAGTCTGTGATCTTATCGCGCACAAACTAGACATATAAAGCTCACAAAAAGCGTGAAATCTGAAATTTTGCTCCCACGGATTGTACTTTGTACGTCTCTGACAATTACGTTTAAGTACCAACAGTTTAGTTTGTAAGAGAAAAGTATGGATGTCTGAGAAAAGTATGGATGTCTGAGAAAAGTATGGATGTCTGAGAAAAGTATGGATGTCTGAGAAAAGTATGGATGTCTGAGAAAAGTATGGATGTCTGAGAAAAGTATGGATGTCTGAGAAAAGTATGGATGTCTGAGAAAAGTATGGATGTCTGAGAAAGTATGGATGTCTGAGAAAAGTATGGATGTCTGAGAAAGTATGGATGTCTGAGAAAAGTATGGATGTCTGAGAAAAGTATGGATGTCTGAGAAAGGAAAGGATGTCCGAGTTGTGCCGAGGCTCACAAGGGGAGCAAAGACTAGTTACGCTGCGACCTGCAATGCATGTCGTAAGAGGCGATTGAGGTAGGGGTCAACTGTTTAGTTGTTAAAAAAGTGTCAATGTCTTAGAAAGGAAAAGGGGTCAAGGACGCAAGAAAACAACTGCGCTTCAGATTAGTCAGTTGGCACTAATCCCCTGCCCTCACCTCCACGTGGTGACCCTGGTAACAGACGGTAGTTCTGGTCTGGCTAAGAGGGCAGGTGCTGTGGGAGAGTTACTCTGGGGCAAGTAGAGATGCAAAGGTAGTCACGCTAGATGGGATCGCTTGCACACAGACGAGCGAACTCCCAGAGTGGCTAATAATGCACGTCTCTCCCGGCTGATGGGAAAAGCTGGAAGGATAAATGTGGAACCGTGTGGGGCGAAACTCGGAGCCCGCGCATGCTCTCTCTTGAGCCCTCTCTTTTGAGCCGATGAGTATGCTAGGAGTCGGATTGAACTGCACGTGGGTCCACATAGTCCGATCGAAAAGACGACGACTCGCACGGGACAAATTCGAGACGCGCATGCTTTCTCTTGAACCCTTTCTCTTGAGCCGATGAGTATGCTGGAAGCTGAGCTACACGCGGGTCCACACGGACGGCATAGGCAATTGTGAGCACGGTGGAAATTGACGGAAATAGTGATGTAGGCACCAGGGCAGAGCATGCACTCATGCGAGCGTTGCACGGCTGGGCTCTCAGGTGGCGAAACCCGTGACCCCATCACAGGGGTGGCGGACCGGGTTGAGTCACTGGCGGGAACAGCCAGACAAATGCGAGCACGATACGGAAGGCACGGAAAATGTGAGCACGGCGAGAACTGATAGTGACCAGGCACCAGGGCAGAACTAGACCGCACGCTGGCGATGCCATAGTGGGCCCCACCAAGGGGCAGGCGAGCATGGCATGGCACGGCATGCAAGAAACGCACGGCAAACGCGGCAGGCATGGCAAGCGCGGCAGGCACGAGGGTGTGCGTCCCACCCGAGTGTGCAGAACAACTGGAAATCCCAGCAGAGGTAAATCCAGTGAGCGTTTCCGCTCGCAGGGAACTTCTGCTGCCTTGTAGTTTGATTGGGGACAATCAAAGGCTAGCGGAGCAAACCGTACACAAAACTGGACGGGCGGCAAACCAAGGAGTCCACAAAACGACTGATTTGCTGGGCAGATGGCACTCATAAGCCCGGGAGGGCAGGCCGTCTAAGGGTCGCTGACCTAAAAGAAAATGGCAACCCGCTACCTTGTGGGTTTCGGCTGGGGACAGTCAAAGAATAATGGAAAGCGAACCCAGTAAACACTGGTTAAAACCGAACACACCACCGAAAGATAAGCACTTGAGCTCTAATTGGTACTTAAGGTTGTGCAGGTACATCCCGTTTTGATGTTTGGCTGTTTATATATCACAATAGAATGATAAAAACGGCTCAAGAACGATCGCGAGAGAAATAGAGAAAGAGAGAAAGAGATAGAGAGAGAAAGAGAGAGAGAGAGAAAGGAAAGGACGCCCAAGTGGTGCCTGGGTTCGCAAGGTGTGTAAAGAATTGTAACACTCCGACCGACAAGGCATGTCGTAAGAGACGACTGAGGTAGGGCCTAGGGAAACTACCTAGTAAATAAAAAGCGTCGCAGAAATGGAATGTGTTCGCCCACTTTTAGGCGCACATCTGGCACAATGTACAATCGCTCTAACGCTCAGATCACATACATATCACAAAGGGTGGTTTAATAAGTGGTCGATATGGAGCGTTCAAAGAAGTAGAAGATTAAGAAAAACAGGAAAGGTGACATACAAAGTGTTTCGGCCCTTCAAATATAGAGATGGTTGAATGTGTCACCGGTAGAGCACTTACACATTAACTCCGGCGATGACTAAACAAGTGTCTCCAAATTCAAAACTCATGATCATCATTAAGTAGCTTGTCACTTCCGGAACTTGGCTTCCATGACAGCAGTCCGGAAAAACTCTCTGTTCTGTGCAAGTTGACCGGCGTCATCAGCAGTCATTCTCAGATCGTTAATGACATCTTGCACCCATCGTCTTCTAGGTATTCCTCTGATTCTTCTTCCAGGCACCATTCATTCCCAAATTATCTTCTCTAAGCACTCATGTAGTTTGATGTATCCGAAATATTCAGAAACCACAGATATATATTTTTAGTTTGGCTACTTGTGATCTGGCGGAGAATTATTGATTTTCTATCTTTAGATATTATAATGTCCAATTATTATTGATTTGTCTAGACATTTTATCATGTAACAAAAATATTCTTTCTTTCTTCTTGTTTTTTTCTTTTCTCTAATCATGTTCTGTTTCACATCGACAAAATCAGAAGAGATTTCTAAAACGGTCTTATTTGGTCTTATGACATTATGTCTGTGTTCAGACATTATATTTTCTTTAATCAACTGTCAGCTATCCATTGTCTCTTGTCTTTCCCTCACGTGGATGAGGAATTGGCTGTCCACTATTGCCGTTTAGCTTAGGGGTGGGAGCTTTAATTTAATTGTTCCAGGACCAGATGAGTCGTCCTTGTTGAATTATATCCGTGTTATGTAGTGTTGTCTTGATATTGTCTATCTATATTATTCTTGGTCTTCCATTGGCTCTAGTACCTAATCTATTTTTATTGTATGCTGTTACTGGTGGTTGGTTGTATTCCATTCTCATTAAATGTCCAAACCACTGCATTTGTTGTCTTTCAATGTATTCGGTGCATGAAGTTATGCCCACTGTGCTTCTGATGTCCTCATTTCGTAGTCTATCTTTCCTAGTGACTCCCACTGCCTTCCTCACGCATTTCATTTCACACGTGGTGAGCTTTCTGTGGTGTGTTGCTGCCAGAGACCAAGTTTGGCACTGGTAATAAAGTATTGCTGTCAGAGAAAAAGTTTGGCACTGGTAACAAAGTGTTGCTGTCAGAGACCAAGTTTAACACTGGTAACAAAGTGTTGGTAGGAAAATACTTTTTATCATCTGTCTTTTCACTTCCATCTTGATCTATGGGTGTTGTAGTAATGGTGCCAGCTGGTAGATCACTGCATTTGCTTTTTGACATCTACTGTCAAACTCTGATATTTCTATACAAATTTATTTACCAGTCCAGTAAACTGTTATACATTTGTCGCCAGCAAACATGTGAATGTATTTATCAAACTGTTATACATTTGTCTCCAGCAAACATTTGAATGCATTTATGAAACTGCTATACATCTGTCGCCAGCAAACATTTGAATGTATTTATCAGTTGTGTGTAATCTAATTATCAGATCTTACATTATCCAATATAAATTGCATTTTTTCGTTGTAGTCAAATTTTCTATGTATCTAATCTTCTTTGTTTCAAATGTTCGTTTTGAGTGTATATATTCGTATTGTCAGATGTTTGATTCTACTACTATATTACTGATATCTCTAATTATGCAACGTATTTTGTCTATTTAATTTTATTGAGGACTAAGTTGATTCAATTGTTGGAATTTGCAATATGTGTAAATGAGAAGTAAGTTGATTCAATTGTTGGAATTTGCAATATGTGTAATTGAGAAGTCTTCTTCTTCTCTTCCACCATTTACTTCTTTATAGAAGTGTTGGGGGAGGAGGAGGGAGGGCGTAGTGATCTTGTGTGTGCTTGTTTTAAGGCACTTTGTAAGCTGATATTCAATTTCGTAAGGCTGTTCTCGCTCCATCTTTTGCGTGGTATTCCTCTTGCTTTGTACTCATTATCAGTTATATGAGGACTATCATCATAGCCCTCCAGACATGTCCATAGGTGCTCCGATCTCTGCCTCAGCAAATCCAGCAACCCAACACGCCAGTTCGATGTTGATTAATCAATCTCTTTGCATATTTAGTATGTCGTTCTTTTCGGCTGCACCAATATTGACACCCATCTCTTTCAATCTGGTCAGCGAGTGGGATTCACAGCCCTGAAACTCCTCTGTTCGGAAAGACTCTCTCAATGCGTGAAGAATGTCATTTCGATCCATGGTAGCTCCCTCTGATATTGTAGCCAAGCCAGCCAATCTATCAGCTCGTTCATTACCCCTAACTCCTGCGTGCCCAGGGATAAAAATGAAGGTGATTTCTCTGATCATTGTCTGTACCAGTACCTCCACCCAGTTGCGTCTCACCATTCCTGATTCGACTTTAGTAATCATGCTCATGGAGTCACTGAGTATCAAAACACGAGAGTAGTTGTGAGATGCCAACCAGTTCACCGCATCCGTAACCGCCCGAACCTCCATTGTCAAACTCATTATACTTTTTCTGTGTGGCTCTCTGTGGTAGGCGATACCAGGGCATTCTTGTCAGGTGTACAAACATTTAATCTGTTGTTCTTTTATGAATTGCATGAGCAGTAAGTTGATTACATTTTTGGAATTTGCCCTATGTGTTATTGAGGAGTACGTTGATTCAATTGTTGGAATTTGCTCTATGTGTTATTAAGAAGTATGTTGATTCAATTGTTGGAATTTGCGCTATGTGTTATTGAGAAGTATGTTGATTCAATTGTTGGAATTTGCTCTATGTGTTATTAAGAAGTATGTTGATTCAATTGTTGGAATTTGCAATGTGTGTTAAAAGTGAATAAGAAGTTCTAAGATCCCTGGTAGAGCACCGGAGCCAATAAAAAAAAACAACCAGTCGTTACTGCATTTAGTACCGCTATTTAGAGCGATGTAGGACAGGTGGCACGTGAGCGAGATATTTAATGACCGCATGACTAGTGTAGTCACCGCCAAGCTGTTTAGGTTAGGATTTTTTATTTTTGCCCACAACAGAACACAATCCTTGGCCTTACCGTGAATTGAACATGGGTCTCCGGAAGGATCCCATAATCCATTCGACCAGACGCTTCTACCGGAGCCAATGAATGCGGTCAATAAATATATATTAACCAAGTATTTAGACCCTCCCAAAAGAAATTAGTCCCAAACACAGAATTCAAGCTACAAATTTGTAGTTATCACTGCACACATTGCCTAGCTTTGCATTCGAGCGTTTTTTTTCAGTTAGCTCTCCAAAAAAGAACTTCGCATTGTCGTTTCTGTTAAACATTGTCAACTACACAACAGCTCTGAAAAAAACCCGTTCGTCTTCAGGCTAGGCAGAGCTTACCGAAAGAAATAAAGGTTTTTGGATCAAATTCTGTGTTTGCTATTTGGTTTTTTTTCCGGATTCCCAATATACTTGTTTACGATTGTGTTATTTTATGTTTATGTCATCAAGTTGTAATTAACAACAAACGATAGAACAACTGTTACTTTTCTTTCTGTGTCGAGGTAAAGAAAACACATGTTAAGAATTCGTGTTCTATCACCGTTTAAACCATAGATTCCCAAACTTTTTCAGCCCACCGCCCACTTTGCACAACATAAACTTTGCAACGCCCCTACACATTATAACAGTTTGCTAATGCCCTCCCACATATAAACATGTTCTATTTTCTCTTTGACATAGAAAATTGATATATATTTCTGTAATACATTGTCAATTTTCACATGATTATATGCATGAACCAAAAAATTGATGAAAAAAGGGATCGTGTAAGACGGGCATAAGGTGAATTTAAATGCAGAATTCAAATTTTAAATGATTATTCAATCGTAACATCACGAAAATAATTTATTTACAAATATTTTTTTTCAAATTACTTCTTTAAGGAGCCACAGACGTCTAATCGCCTTAACACCCCCAAATTCTTCTGAGCCTATCCCCCTAAAGCTTCAGCGCCCACTGGGGGGGCTACCCAACTTTGGGAAACGCTGGTTTAAACGGTGTAAGGACGAAGTTATAACTACATTGCAGCGGATTTTGCCACATAACGAGAGTGTCACAACACAACCTTCGTTGCTCTAGCAACAGTCCTAGAGATCTCTGGGGGGAAAATGCACGCGGGAACAGAATGGCGCAGTTCGGTTTGTACCCACAACCATTAGAATACAAAAATAAAAACACCTTAGACTCTTAGCCACAGAGTCCCAAACGTACAGTTTTTGTGTTGGGGAATAAGGTATTAGGCCCGTATTTCTCTTTGATCAACAGAACACAACTGGTCATGTGGTCAGTATCAAGCCGCCCACATTTACTTCAAGTAGTTCTCTGTTGGTATCGTCTGTGACTTAGAGGGTAGTGATTTCGTCTTTTAACACCGACGTTCTGAGTTCGAATCTCGCTGCGGACAGTTTGGGGGCAAATTGTTTCGCGTGGATTTTACAAAGCACCACCCGTTCAGAAAGCAATGACAAACTACTGAACGTAATAATGCCTAGAAAAATCACAAAGCGTTAAAAAGTTGGGGTTGATTCCTAAAGTCCTGTAAAGGATAAGCAATTAACTTAGTTCTCTGTTACTCAGTTTAAAAAAAACCCAATTCTGCTGATTTTTATACTGAGATTGTAGGATATAGTTGCAAACACAGGTCTGGGATAAGAACAAGGCATTAAACTATGATGCCCCAAGTCAGAGGGATAAAATGGCGGTGACTCGGGCATACCGTGCCGAAGACACATTCCAGTGTCACTAGACAATTACTTTAGTGGAACCCGCAAGAAAAACAGAATGGGGACTTCCTTAACAGACCTGGAGACGGAGTCTTCTTGAGGAACTGAAGAATGCTGAACTATCCTAGGAAGCATCAATAAAACTGCCAGAAACCCGGACAAGTCGAACAACTGTTGGGGCCCTATACTCCACGAGCAGCGGTTAAGAAAAAAAAGCAAGCAATTGAGGCTGGTTCAACCTGAGAGCCGTTCTCTTTCTCACTGCCTTTTAACCGGTTGGGGCATAGGCCCTCAACCAACTCATGCCAAGTCTTCCTATCTCTAGCTATCTCCTGCAGCTCCCCAGCTCTTCTTTATATTGCTTATCTCTCCTCCAAATCTCATCTCCTGTATTTCTCGTTTCCCCTTCTTTCGATGTCCCTGCGGTTCCAGGAAAGGATCCATCTTATTATATTCCCTCAGGTTTTCGCAAAGTGTTACCTATCCAGCGCCAGCTTCTTTTGTTAACCTCTTGGTTTACTGGAATCTGTCTTGTTCTCTCCATAAGTTCTTCATTTGTGACCCTATCATACCATCTTAGTCCCTCTATTCTGCGCAGACATCAATTGATGAATATTTGCAGTTTATGCGTTATTATTTTAGTTGTTCTCCATGTTTCTGACACATAGTAACGACAAAATTGTCAATTTCACTGCGGAATTTGATTTTGAACCTTAGCCTTGAATTCAAGTTCACTAACCGCTATGTTATCATACATCTTGAGCGCCAAGGTAAAGTGATAATACATTCTCAACATTTGTACAGATATGCAACATGAAACAGTAAATTGTACCTTTGGGAGATAAAAACAAAACAATTGCTAGGACAAGCTTCAAGTTGTTGATAATTATACAATCCATGTGCTAGATGTCCTGCTTACGTGAGTTACTGTAAGGGGTGACAGCGGTTAAACGAAGGTTCGATCTGTTTTCTAGATATTGCAAACAATCGCTTTTTTTCTTGCTATTATTTGAGTGTTAAAAATGTGTCTGTTTTCAGTGTTAGTACAGAAAGGTAAACTATACTTTTCAGTGTTAGTACAGAAAGGTAAACTATACTTTTCAGTGTTAGTACAGAAAAGTAAACTATACTTTCATGTTAGTACAGAAGGTCAACAATCTTTTCAGTGTATACAGAAAGGTAAACTATGCTTTTCAGTGTTAGTACAGAAAGGTAAACTATACTTTTCAGTGTTAGTACAGAAAGGTCAACAATACTTTTCAGTGTTAGTACAGAAAGGTAAACTATACTTTTCAGTGTTAGTACAGAAAGGTAAACTATACTTTTCAGTGTTAGTACAGAAAGGTAAACAATACTTTTCAGTGTTAGTACAGAAAGGTAAACTATACTTTTCAGTGTTAGTACAGAAAGGTAAACAATACTTTTCAGTGTTAGTACAGAAGGTAACTATACTTTCAGTGTTAGTACAGAAAGGTAAACAATACTTTTCAGTGTTAGTACAGAAAAGTAAACTATACTTTTCAGTGTTAGTACAGAAAGGTAAACAATACTTTTTCACCCTTGCTGAATTTTCTCACCCGCTATGAATTCAATGCGCAGTCAGGGCCCCTGGTTTAACGTTTCTAACTGAATTTTGCGCGAAGGCTTGCTTTCCTTTTTAATCACTGTCTCCCGCACTTTTTTTTAAATCCAGAAACACTTGTGCTTTCAGTTCTTCGACTCGGTGCCATGGACATCGTAACCCTTCGGTTCGGTGCCACGAATATCGTAAATCTGGAGAATCTGCTACTTTTCTGTGAGCCCGCGGAATTGAACCGCACTCACAGGAAGGCTTGTCACCCATCGTCCAACGCGCTGCGAACACGCTGGGCAGCCGGGCGTCCCCCACCAAACAGACCTGACTTTTTCTGACATCAGAGGTGGCAAGCTATATCTTCATTTGTTATAGATTGTTTCTTCTATGATAGTACAGGTAGACCAGATATCATATCAGAAGTGACAAGCTATATCTTCATTTGTTATAGATTGTTTCTTCTATGATAGTACAGGTAGACCAGATATCATATCAAGTGCAAGCTATATCTTCATTTGTTATAGATGTTTCTTCTATGATAGTACAGGTAGACAGATATCATATCGAAGTGAAAGCTATATCTTCATTTGTTATAGATTGTTTCTTCTATGATAGTACAGGTAGACTAGATATCATATCATACGTTCTTCATTGTTGTGTTCTTGATATAATAGACCTGACTTTTCTCACATCAGAGTGCAAGCTATATCTTCATTTGTTATAGATTGTTTCTTCTATGATAGTACAGGTAGACCAGATATCATATCAGAAGTGTCAAGCTATATCTTCATTCGTTATAGATTGTTTCTTCTATGATAGTACAGGTAGACTAGATATCATATCAGAAGTGACAAGCTATATCTTCATTTGTTATAGATTGTTTCTTCTATGATAGTACAGGTAGACCAGATATCATATTTCATATGCTTCAATTGCTTTCTTCATCTTATTTGATCTGCTTCTTCTTCTCTTCCTCTATGTGGGAGTCTCTGCTCTTCTTCTTCTCTTCCTCTATTTGAGAGTCTCTGCTCTTCTTCTTCTCTTCCTCTATTTGGGAGTCTCTGCTCTTCTTCTTCTCTTCCTCTATTTGGGAGTCTCTGCTCTTCTTCTTCTCTTCCTCTATTTGGGAGTCTCTGCTCTTCTTCTTCTCTTCCTCTATTTGGGAGTCTCTGCTCTTCTTCTTCTTCTCTTCCTCTATTTGGGAGTCTCTGCTCTTCTTCTTCTCTTCCTCTATTTGGGAGTCTCTGCTCTTCTTCTTCTCTTCCTCTATTTGGGAGTCTCTGCTCTTCTTCTTCTCTTCCTCTATTTGGGAGTCTCTGCTCTTCTTCTTCTCTTCCTCTATTTGGGAGTCTCTGCTCTTCTTCTTCTTCTCTTCCTCTATTTGGGAGTCTCTGCTCTTCTTCTTCTCTTCCTCTATTTGGGAGTCTCTGCTCTTCTTCTTCTCTTCCTCTATTTGGGAGTCTCTGCTCTTCTTCTTCTCTTCCTCTATTTGGGAGTCTCTGTTTCTTCTTCTTTCTTTTCTTCTTCTCTTCCTCTATTTGGGAGTCTCTGCCCCCTTCTCTTTGGGTCTGCTCTTCTTCTTTCTTCCTATTTGGGAGTCTCTGCTCTTCTTCTTCTCTTCCTCTATTTGAGAGTCTCTGCTCTTCTTCTTCTTCTCTTCCTCTATTTGGGAGTCTCTGCTCTTCTTCTTCTTCTCTTCCTCTATTTGAGAGTCTCTGCTCTTCTTCTTCTTCTCTTCCTCTATTTGGGAGTCTCTGTGGTGTTAAGGTTAGTTGCTTGTCTCTCATACCAAAGGTATCAGGTTCGCTTCTACGTTGAGCTATCTATATCTTCTTCTTCTTTGCGTTCGTTCTTTACGACCAATTGTAATCACTCTTTGTGATATGTTTGATCTTTGCCAAGAACGTGTATACGTTGCACATTGGTTTGGTAGGCCCCTAAACGCATAGATTTCTACACATTTAGAACACATGCATCCGATTTCGGCCAAACTTCCTTAGTCGCCTCTTACGACATGCGTGACAGGTAACAGTAGTTCTATTCTTTACATCACAAATTTGGGCCCCAGTAACCACTTGGTCGAGCTATCTATATATTTTCCAGAGATCCCTGATCGCAGAGCACGTGAGATGAAGTTCCAAGTCGAAACGGAGACGGACGATAAAACGTAGGTCCTGTATTCAATTTGAGCACGTAAAAGAACTATTGACATTTCAACATTGCGAAGAGTAGACTAGAAAGCCGTTGCCCTGGTAACATTATTATGAAAAAATTAAAAATAAAGATTTTACAAAAGTATCTTAACCATCTTCAAAATTACACCGGAGACCCTCACCGGTGCTACGGAGTTCGTGCACTGCAGCTGAGATCTTCCTGTGTAAGAAAGAGATCGGAGCACACATGGCTACTCACCAAATTGCAGTGATGATGATCTTATCAACCAATCAATCAATGAGTATCATAAAATGTGTCTGTTGTCAGTGTTAGTACATAAAGGCAAACTATCCTTTTTTCCCTGTGTTCACCGCTATTAAATCAGGCGTAGTCAGGGCGCCTGGTGTGGAGCTTCTATCTGAATTTTGGGCGAAGGCTTGTTTTCCTTTTTAATCAGTGTCCCCGCCATACAGGCACACTTTTATAGTTGTGTGGTCACTTCATATTTGGTTGCTATGTCGAAGCAATGTTTTTCAACCAGAGTTATCTTCATGTTGTTGGGTAAATGACATACAAGATGCTGAACTTATCACATGAACAAACGTGAGTATATATTTACAAATTGACACCATAGAATACAATAGACATATGACATTTTCAGAGATAGTTTTGTATAAAAAGTGACATTGTCACTAGTTGTCATGAGGTGATATTTAAAAGCAGGTGTATTTTCAAATGTGATGATATGTGTGATGTATAGATTAGAGATGGGAAGAAAATGTGAAGAGATATGTGATGTATAGATTAGAGATGTGGATGTGATGAGAGGTGTGGTGTATAGATTAGAGATGAGAAGAAAATGTGACGAGATGAGTGGCGTGTATATTGAGATGAGAGATAAAAGTAATATGACATTATACATTGAAAAACGCTACATTGTTGTTTAGTAGAAGCCGAACCATTTGGTAAAATACAGGGTGTTCAAGATAATTGCAGCCTGTGAATGGAGTCAATCTGGCATATATGTATGAAAATGAGAAGGTTCAGTTATGACGTAGTATAGGTCAAGGTTATGTGACGGTATGTAATTGTAGTGCGGGAAGGGGCGATGAACAAATGTGACGTAAAACGAGCTAGTCAGAACCGGTTTAAATAGTACATAAACATAACGCGATAGATTATCTGGCAACTTTCGATTTGTCAATGGGGCTGCTTTAATCTTGAACACCCTGTATATATAGGAAAAAAAGGATGCTGCTGACAACGGCCAACTTGCACAGAACAGAGATTTTTTCAGGACTGCTGTCATGGGAGCCAAATTCTGGAAGGGACAAAGCTACTTTGTGATGATGATGATAAAAAAGCTTCAACAAATTCCCTTGACGTGATCACAATAATCTTCTTCTGCACTCGACCGCTATGAATTCAAGCGTAGTCATGTGACTCAGTCCGGATTCAAACATACAACCTTCATAACAGCAGGCAAACGTCTTAACCACTTTGCCATAAACACACATGATCCCAAATAATGATTAACAAGTGGGTGTTCTAAGCTGAATTAAAAAAAGAGACGAACAATCCACAATAGTCGATGTAGACTTTAGGCTGCTATAGCCAGGACCTATTGATGTCACAAGCAGTAAAAATCCACTAGAGTCCATGTAGACTTAAGGCTTCAGTAGAAAGGGCTAATTCATGTTACATTTAATGATGAATCTACTAGAGTTCATGTAGACTTAATGCTTCAGTAGAAAGGGCTAAGTCACGTTACACTTAATGATGAATCCGCAAGAGTCCATGTAGACTTGAGACCACTATCAGTCAAACAATCATGTGCCATCACCGCACCGAAAGTCGACTGTAATGGTTCTTCAACACGTCCTATCCTTTTTCCTGCTGGTACAGTTGGACATTTAATGAGAATGGATTTCAACCAACCACCAATTACAGCATACAATAAAAAGAGATCAGGTACTAGAGTCAAGGGAAGACCAAGAAAAATATGGATATACAATATCAAGACCACACTAAATAAACACGGATATAGCACAACAAGGGCGACTCATCTGGCCATAGAACGCAAATTAAAGCTCCCACCCTTAATCTTAACGGCAACAGTAGACAACCAATTCTATCGTCCACCTGGGAAAATACAATAGACATTTGACAATTTGACAGACTACTGTCTAAACATTTCCTAAGGATTCACTTCCAAATGTATATTCTCTTCTTTCTCTTGCTATCCTGCCTTATACTTTCCTCCCATAATGATTTTCAACAGAGCATCGGTCTTTTAATATGAAAAAAAAGTACCTTAAATATTTCTCTGAGCTGTTTCTCCTTTCGTTCCTAGTTGTTGAAGTACTTGTTTATTCATTATTTTCTTATTCCAAGACACTCGACCTATTCGTCTATCATCACCACGTGCCGTTCCGGCTGGCGTAGGTGATCATGGATCTTCACAAATCTCTGGTGTTTGCTATCATCTTAGATGTTGACGCTCTTCCCTACTATGAAGTCAGGATATCCAAATTTGTCTCTCTCTGTCTTCTTCTGTCTCGTCTCCCCTCGATTTTACCTGTTGTCCCAATGTGTTCTAAGTCTTCCCTTCTCATTACATGTCCGAAAATAATGATTGTCTTTTTTTTATATTGATAATAAACTTTCTCGGTGTCTTGGTCTCTTTCAACACCTCCACAGTTGTCATTTTAGCATGCCATTCTTCTATATAATCACATTTTAGCATGCCATTCTTCTATATAATCACATTTTAGCATGCCATTCTTCTATATAATCACATTTTAGCATGCCATTCTTCTATATAATCACATTTTAGCATGCCATTCTTCTATATAATCACATTTTAGCATGCCATTCTTCTATATAATCACATTTTAGCATGCCATTCTTCTATATAATCACATTTTAGCATGCCATTCTTCTATATAATCACATTTTAGCATGCCATTCTTCTATATAATCACATTTTAGCATGCCATTCTTCTATATAATCACATTTTAGCATGCCATTCTTCTATATAATCACATTTTAGCATGCCATTCTTCTATATAATCACATTTTAGCATGCCATTCTTCTATATAATCACATTTTAGCATGCCATTCTTCTATATAATCACATTTTAGCATGCCATTCTTCTATATAATCACATTTTAGCATGCCATTCTTCTATATAATCACATTTTAGCATGCCATTCTTCTATATAATCACATTTTAGCATGCCATTCTTCTATATAATCACATTTTAGCATGCCATTCTTCTATATAATCACATTTTAGCATGCCATTCTTCTATATAATCACATTTTAGCATGCCATTCTTCTATATAATCACATTTTAGCATGCCATTCTTCTATATAATCACATTTTAGCATGCCATTCTTCTATATAATCACATTTTAGCATGCCATTCTTCTATATAATCACATTTTAGCATGCCATTCTTCTATATAATCACATTTTAGCATGCCATTCTTCTATATAATCACATTTTAGCATGCCATTCTTCTATATAATCACATTTTACAATATTCTCTCTCCATCTGCTATTTCCTTGCCCATGTTTCCGCTCCATACAACACTATTTTGTGTGTATTTAGTATTTGTTATCACATTTCTCACGTTGTTAAATAAGTTCTTAGTTACGGTTGCTATAGCAACGATCACTTCATATCACAAGCAATGATAAATATACATGTCCATAACAAGGAAACCGTTATAACAACTATCATGTTGCAGTAGTTATGGTGGTTCTTGTGAAGCATCAGTTGACTACAATTACAGATTCAAAGTTTGACCTGTTAGTTTTATTTATTTCTTTTATCCAATCCTGTTTTGCCTCAAAGTGTCATGAAAAAAAAAGATTTCTAGAACGGGCTCTGTTGTGGGCTTCATAAACAGCGTCTTTTGTTGCCTCTGTTATCTCTTAAGTCCACCTTTTGCGAGACTGACCTTGTGCTTTGTGCCCACTGTATTGGAGTAATATTGCTCTTTGAGGTACATTGTCTGTTGGTAACCTGTGATACATCAGCTTAAATGGATATTTTGTCTATTTGTCTATTGTCTTTGTATGTTTGCTTGGCTTGCTGTTCTGTGATTTTCATGGTCTCAGTCTTTTGTGTGTTGATTTTCATGTTGTATTTCCTGCATGCTGAATGAATTCAAATGATGTTGTAGCTGATCTTCGTCTTCATAAGTTAGACTTTGGTCATCTGTGAAAAGTTATTCATTGATTTGATTGTAGTTTACATTATCTATGTCTACAAGACTATCGATATTTTTAATCTTCTTTAATCTTCCATGTTCTGTAGTTTCGATTGTTCTTCTAACATACTTCGAATCTTGCTGTGCTCAAGTTAAGTTTAACTTGTTTAAAATGAATGCAAGTTCGGTTTGAAACATTTAACTTTGAAGAAATACTCACCAGGTATAATTATTAAATCTATCAGTCCTGAAACTATTTCTCATTACCATGACACGTTCTTCCAAATTTAAAACAAAATATATTATTGATGACTCTACAATATCCATCCACTGGTTGATGTTCTTTTCCTACCTGTTTCTTTCTTCTTAACAAAAATGATGGGGATTGCGTTAATGTGCTTTACAGAACATTAAGTGAACCTGAAATATTTTGAGGTCAAGAATCAAGAGGGTTAAAGACGTTGAACGAAACGTATATAGAAAATGCTGTTTAAAGTTTGGCTATCTCCCAATATTTCTTGGCGTCATCATCACGTATAATGTATTGTATAATAGTAATAATAATAATAATTCCTCTCGTACCGTTATACGCGACATAGGGCCTGCAAGCAATCTCTCCATACCGCTCTATTCTGGACAACTCGCTCAATCTCATCCATGGAACTGATGCCTCTCTCAGCAAAGTTTGTTTAAGGATCTCCCTATGTCGTCCTCCTTTTCGTGAACCCATTGCATCCCACTTCAATGCCTGCTTTGATATTCTTTATCATTTCTTCTCAAGGTGTGTCCATCATATCGCCATCTCCTCCTCCTTATAATAGTTGTTACTAATGGATAGTCAACGTATTGTAGAGTGTATCTTCTTCTTCTTCTTTCTGTTGTCATCATACTGTTGCCTGGTTGTTGCACAGTGTCGTGGGCATATGTGGTTGTCTTGCGATGCTCTAGCTGCTTGAGTGAAAGTTCTCTATTTCTTGATCTGTATAGATGGAGACTGCAGTAAAACTATGTAGAGTGGCTAAACACGTAATAACAAAGTACTGTAGTTTTACAAAATACAAAAACAATGACAATACACAGCAACGTTTCGACCAAAAGGCCTTTACCAAGAACACAATACAACAGAAGTGACGAATTTCACAGCGCATTACATAGACTATGACAAAGATATTACAAAGATAAAATTTAAACTACAGTACTTTGTTATTATGTATTTCTTTATCTCCAAATCCAAAGATATTCCAAGTCAATATACGCTGTTGTTTTGCTTATTGTTGAGTTCTCCTGTGTTCGCCCGCTTGTCTCATAGTGTTGACTTGTTCACAATGTTATATTAGATTGTTTTGCTTATTGTTGAGTTCTCCTGTGTTCGCCCGCTTGTCTCAAAGTGTTGACTTGTTCACAATGTTATATTAGATTGTTTTGCTTATTGTTGAGTTCTCCTGTGTTCGCCAGCTTGTCTCATAGTGTTGACTTGTTCACAATGTTATATTAGATTGTTTTGCTTATTGTTGAGTTCTCCTGTGTTCGCCCGCTTGTCTCATAGTGTTGACTTGTTCACAATGTTATATTAGATTGTTTTGCTTATTGTTGAGTTCTCCTGTGTTCGCCCGCTTGTCTCATAGTGTTGACTTGTTCACAATGTTATATTAGATTGTTTTGCTTATTGTTGAGTTCTCCTGTGTTCGCCCGCTTGTCTCATAGTGTTGACTTGTTCACAATGTTATATTAGATTGTTTTGCTTATTGTTGAGTTCTCCTGTGTTCGCCCGCTTGTCTCATAGTGTTGACTTGTTCACAATGCTATATTAGATTGTTTTGCTTATTGTTGAGTTCTCCTGTGTTCGTCCGCTTGTCTCATAGTGTTGACTTGTTCACAATGCTATATTAGATTGTTTTGCTTATTGTTGAGTTCTCCTGTGTTCGCCCGCTTGTCTCATAGTGTTGACTTGTTCACAATGTTATATTAGATTGTTTTGCTTATTGTTGAGTTCTCCTGTGTTCGCCCGCTTGTCTCATAGTGTTGACTTGTTCACAATGTTATATTAGATTGTTTTGCTTATTGTTGAGTTCTCCTGTGTTCGCCCGCTTGTCTCATAGTGTTGACTTGTTCACAATGTCTATAGTAGGCTGTTTTGGACCCTGGTGTTATCACGTTTTCTCGCTAATTTTCCCTACTAAATTATGAGCAATAGATTTTGTACAAACAAATTCTCTAGCGGTTTGCTAGACCTGTCGTAGATGCATCCTTGTTTGACCATTTGTTTGTTATTGAAACACAATAATATACAATAATAATAATACTAATATTAACACACAATTAGTGCACATTTAGAAGAAAACAAATGCTTTCTGTTCTGCAACAGCTTGATATTAAAGAGCTGGCTATTAAAGAACATCAAATCGAGTACAATTAAATATTTCGGACACATCAAACCAGGACCTTACGGTACATTTTCTCAATATGATGCAAGTCTTCGAAATGCCGCCCCTTAAATCTTTTTTCCTTTAAAATAACCTTCAATTGTAATTTTGATTTTGCTGCTTATGCCGCCCCTCTTCTCTCTGTATCATATCCCTGCACGACCATGCATCAAACGACATGAGTGCATAGAGAAGATCATTTGGAAGGCAATGGTGTCTGGAAGAAGAATAAGAGAAAGAACTAGAAAACGATGGGTGCAATAAGCTATTGACGATATGAAAATGACTGCTACTGGCGCCGGTTAACTTGCACAGAAGAGATAATTTTTCAGGACTGCTGTTATAAGAGAAAAGTTCCGGAAGGGACAAGCTACTTGATGATGAGTGCTCTTTTGAAGAGGACGAATCCTGTTCCCGTCATCATTTTGATGGATTGTATAGAAGATTATATAGTAGATTGTATAGAAGATTATATAGTAGATTGTATAGAAGATTATATAGTAGATTGAATAGAAGATTATATAGTAGATTGTATAGAAGATTATATAGTAGATTGCATAGAAGATTATATAGTAGATTGTATAGAAGATTATATAGTAGATTGTATAGAAGATTATATAGTAGATTGAATAGAAGATTATATAGTAGATTGTATAGAAGATTATATAGTAGATTGTATAGAAGATTATATAGTAGATTGTATAGAAGATTATATAGTAGATTGTATAGAAGATTATATAGTAGATTGCATAGAAGATTATATAGTAGATTGCATAGAAGATTATTTAGTAGATTGCATAGAAGATTATATAGTAGATTGTATAGAAGATTATATAGTAGATTGTATAGAAGATTATATAGTAGATTGTATAGAAGATTATATAGAAGATTGCATAGAAGATTATATAGTAGATTGTATAGAAGATTATATAGTAGATTGTATAGAAGATTATATAGTAGATTGTATAGAAGATTATATAGTAGATTGTATAGAAGATTATATAGTAGATTGTATAGAAGATTATATAGTAGATTGTATAGAAGATTATATAGTAGATTGTATAGAAGATTATATAGTAGATTGTATAGAAGATTATATAGTAGATTGCATAGAAGATTATATAGTAGATTGTATAGAAGATTATATAGTAGATTGTATAGAAGATTATATAGTAGATTGAATAGAAGATTATATAGTAGATTGTATAGAAGATTATATAGTAGATTGTATAGAAGATTATATAGTAGATTGTATAGAAGATTATATAGTAGATTGTATAGAAGATTATATAGTAGATTGCATAGAAGATTATATAGTAGATTGTATAGAAGATTATATAGTAGATTGCATAGAAGATTATATAGTAGATTGTATAGAAGATTATATAGTAGATTGTATAGAAGATTATATAGTAGATTGTATAGAAGATTATATAGTAGATTGTATAGAAGATTATATAGTAGATTGTATAGAAGATTATATAGTAGATTGTATAGAAGATTATATAGTAGATTGCATAGAAGATTATATAGTAGATTGTATAGAAGATTATATAGTAGATTGAATAGAAGATTATATAGTAGATTGTATAGAAGATTATATAGTAGATTGCATAGAAGATTATATAGTAGATTGTATAGAAGATTATATAGTAGATTGCATAGAAGATTATATAGTAGATTGTATAGAAGATTATATAGTAGATTGTATAGAAGATTATATAGTAGATTGTATAGAAGATTATATAGTAGATTGTATAGAAGATTATATAGTAGATTGCATAGAAGATTATATAGTAGATTGAATAGAAGATTATATAGTAGATTGTATAGAAGATTATATAGTAGATTGTATAGAAGATTATATAGTAGATTGTATAGAAGATTATATAGTAGATTGTATAGAAGATTATATAGTAGATTGTATAGAAGATTATATAGTAGATTGTATAGAAGATTATATAGTAGATTGTATAGAAGTATTTTATATAGTAGAAATTGTATAGAAAGATTATATAGTAGTTGTATAGAAGATTATAACGTAAGCAATTGCTAGAGATTTATAGTAGATTGTATAGAAGATGTATATAGTAGATTGATATTAATATAGTAGATTGTATTGAAATTATATAGTAGATTGCTATAGAAGATTATATGTAGTTATAGAAATTATATAGTAGATTGTATAGAAGATTTATAGTAGATTGTATAAACATATATAGTAGATTGTCACAAGTATAGTAGATTTTGTATAGTAGTAGATTTGATACAAGATTATATAGTAGATTGCTAGTAAGATCAGAATTAATGTTATAGGTAGTAATCTGTATGAAGATTTATGTAGAGTTGTATAGAAAGATTATATGAGTGTTGCTATGAAGATTATATAGTCAGAGGAAGATTATACTAGTAGATGCATAGAAGATTATATAGTAGATTGTATAGAAGATTATATAGTAGATTGTATAGAAGATTATATAGTAGATTGCATAGAAGATTATATAGTAGATTGTATAGAAGATTATATAGTAGATTGTATAGAAGATTATATAGTAGATTGAATAGAAGATTATATAGTAGATTGTATAGAAGATTATATAGTAGATTGTATAGAAGATTATATAGTAGATTGTATAGAAGATTATATAGTAGATTGTATAGAAGATTATATAGTAGATTGTATAGAAGATTATATAGTAGATTGTATAGAAGATTATATAGTAGATTGTATAGAAGATTATATAGTAGATTGTATAGAAGATTATATAGTAGTATTTGAAGATTATATAGTAGATTGTATGAAATTATATAGTAGATTGTATAGAAGATTATATAGTAGATTGTATAGAAGATTATATAGTAGATTGTATGAAGATTAATATGATTATAGAAGATTATAGTAATTGTATAAATTATATAGATTGTATAGAAGATTATATAGTAGATTGTATAGAAGATTATATAGTAGATTGTATGAAGATTATATGTAGATTGTATGAAGATTATATAGTAGATTGTATAGAGTTATAGTGATTGTATAGAAGATTATATAGTGATTGCATAGAAGATTATATAGTAGATTGCAGTTTAGTAGTGCATCACGTGATCATTTTTGTTGGTGGGGCCAGACACAAATTTTCGGAAAAATTATGGTTTGGGGTTGTTATGTTTTGATTTATAAAATAATAAATACACGTTACACATAATGTTTGGTGGGCCGGCCCAGTGGCCCTTAACGACGAACCGCAACTGGTAGATTGTATAGTAGATTGTATATTCAACTGTCAGTAGATTATATTGTCAACTATAGTAGATTGTATTGTCAACTATAGTAGATTATATTGTCAACTATAGTAGATTATATTGTCAACTATAGTAGATTGTATAGACAACGTATAGTAGATTGTATCATCAACGTATAGTAGATTTTGTCACCAACGTATAGTAGATTTTGTCACCAACGTATAGTAGATTTTGTCACCAACGTATAAAGGATTGTCTAGTCAACGATCAGAACCTTGCACAACACCCTGTTTGAAGTGTAGTAATTCATGTATTTGTAATGTTCGTGTGACGCTGGTGACCGAGTGTCTAGAAGAACATCGATCTATCAGCTATGATGACGCGTGTTCCTACTGAGGGCGGCCTATTTGAGTTATATGTCAGGAAGGCAACCAAAATCGCAACGTTTACACTACATGATGACAACCCGGACAAGCGGTCCTCAATCTAAAACTTCTACAGTGACTGTCGTTAAATCTCTAATCTCTATAACAGCTCTCTAGCGACTATCGTTAGTTCCATATAGATACTAGCTCTCTAGCGACTATCGTTAGTTCCATATATATACTAGCTCTCTAGCGACTATCGTTAGTTCCATATATATACTAGCTCTCTAGCGACTATCGTTAGTTCCATATCTATAATAACTCTCTAACGACTATCGTTAGTTCCATATATATACTAGCTCTCTAGCGACTATCGTTAGTTCCATATCTATAATAACTCTCTAGCGACTATCGTTAGTTCCATATATATACTAGCTCTCTAGTGACTATCGTTAGTTCCATATCTATAATAACTCTCTAGCGACTATCGTTAGGTCCATATCTATACTAGCTCTCTAGCGACTATCGTTAGTTCCATATATATACTAGCTCTCTAGCGACTATCGTTAGGTCCATATCTATAATGTACCATGCGTTTATTATCTAAGTGCACTAACCACTACACAATCCCCGGCTCTTACTTCATTCTTGTATCATGTGTTTATCATCTTCTTCTTCGTCTTCTTCTTCTTCTTCTTCAAACGTTCCATATCGACCACTTCTTAACACTCTGTGTGATTTGTATGTGATCTGAGCCTAAGAGCGATTTACTTTGTGCCATTTATGCGCCTACAAGTAGGCCAGAACATTCGAATTTTGTGACATTTTTTGTTTACTAGGGTAGCTTCCTAGGTCCCTACCTCAGTCGCCTCTTACGACATGCCTTGTAGGTCGTAGTGGTACTATTATTTGATTCCCTTGCGGGCGCAGCACCATTACACGTGCGGTTTATTATCTAAGTATTCTAGTCACTACACAATCCTTTTTTTAAAACTTCTTTCTGTAGCCATGTTTATTTTCTACTTGATGGGTTATATAACTTTTAGATTCAGACTGAATCTAAATCACAGAATGATGAAAGAAACTTCAGACTGAATCTAATCCACAGAATGATGAAAGAAACTTCAGACTGAATCTAATCCACAGAATGATGAAAGAAACTTCAGACTGAATCTAATCCACAGAATGATGAAAGAAACTTCAGACTGAATCTAATCCACAGAATGATGAAAGAAACTTCAGACTGAATCTAAACAACAGAATGATGAAAGAAACAGAGTTGATGTGAAGAAACAAATAAACTAATTCAACATATAATGAAATAATCATGGATGTGTATAATCACCCAGTCAAGTTAACTAGTTTTTCTGTTTTCTAACTTTTCTAAACTTAGAATATAAAATTAAAGTAAAAAACAGACATGATGACTTCTTGAAGATAGTTCTCGAACTTCCACCTGAACTCATTTAATAGAAATCGGGGCCTGCACTTTACTCTCTCACCCCCAGAGTGAGTGCAGGATTTCACAAGTACAAACTGTAAACAACTTATGTTAGGTAGAAGGCATTCGTTCAAATTCCAAGATGTCAGTTTAGATGAGTGTTTCTCAAAAGGTGTACACAGCCGCACCAGTGTGTCTAGATGCGACCTAGGAAATGTCAGATCAAAAGACGGTAAAGCGGGACCAGCGGGCACCAGAGTAAAACATGGCCAAGACACATCAGGCCTATGCTTTTCATAGGTAGACATTAAATGATGAATAAAAGAATGTAGCATTTTTCAATTATTTATGTATTTTTTGCTTATTGCATCTAATTTGTTTACGTTTTTGTGTATAGTGCGCCTACAATTTGTTTGTAAGACTTCAAGTGTGCCATGACGTCAAAAACTATGAGAACCACTGGTTTAGTGTGACGAAAAGATCTTTATATTATACATAGTTTAGATGCTGTTTTCTGGCCTGAGTAACGTTAATGAGGCTGATCATTTTCACTTAATGTCAAGTTGAGAACATGCATTAAACATCACTTCTTAAGCAAAGAAACAGTCACACCAAAAATGTTGATGTTAAATAATGAATCTGATGAGCAAGTAATGAAAGAACCGAAACGAGCTAGAACACTATGAATATAACAAAAATTACAAAAGTAAATAGCATGAGCTCCAAAGAACGTGAAATGCATGTAATTAAAATTGTAATTTCTGAAAAAGCAAGAAAATATGAATATTTAAACACAAACACACACACACACAATCATACCAATGATAGGTGTATTTTCACCCCCCAGTGATTTTCGGTGAAAGAAAATTACAGAAACATGCTTTAAATTATTAGTAAACTATGTGCAACCACTAGTAATATCTGTTATAAGAAGGAGAAGATGAAGATATGTTTGGCATACCGTAAGAAGAAATGATCAACAAAATAAAAAAGCATGCATTGAAGTGGAAGTCAAAGGGTTCAAGAAAGAGAGGAGGTCATAGGGAAACCCTGAAACAATCTTTGCTGAGAGAGGACAGAAATATCGAACTCAATTTTATGGAAGCGATTGAGCGAGTTGTCCAGTACTGAGCGGTATGGAGGGATACATTATTGAGAGAGTTGCCCAGTACTGAGCGGTATGGAGGGATACATTATTGAGAGAGTTGCCCAGTATTGAGCGGTATGGAGGGATACATTATTGAGAGAGTTGTCCAGTACTGAGCGGTATGGAGGGATACATTATTGAGAGAGTTGCCAGTACTGAGCAGGTATGGAGGGATACATTATTGAGAGAGTTGTCCAGTACTGAGCGGTATGGAGGGATACATTATTGAGAGAGTTGCCCAGTACTGAGCGGTATGGAGGGATACATTATTGAGAGAGTTGTCCAGTACTGAGCGGTATGGAGGGATACATTATTGAGAGAGTTGCCCAGTACAGGGCGGTATGGAGGGATACATTATTGAGAGAGTTGTCCAGTACGGCGGTATGGAGGGATACATTATTGAGAGAGTTGCCAGTACAGGGCGGTATGGAGGATACATTATTGAGAGAGTTGTCCAGTACTGAGCGGTATGGAGGGATACATTATTGAGAGAGTTGCACAGTACAGGCGGTATGGAGGGATACATTATTGAGAGAGTTGTCCAGTACTGAGCGGTATGGAGGGATACATTATTGAGAGAGTTGTCCAGTACTGAGCGGTATGGAGGGATACATTATTGAGAGAGTTGTCCAGTACTGAGCGGTATGGAGGGATACATTATTGAGAGAGTTGTCCAGTACTGAGCGGTATGGAGGGATACATTATTGAGAGAGTTGTCCAGTACTGAGCGGTATGGAGGGATACATTATTGAGAGAGTTGCCCAGTACTGAGCGGTATGGAGGGATACATTATTGAGAGAGTTGCCCAGTACTGAGCGGTATGGAGGGATACATTATTGAGAGAGTTGTCCAGTACTGAGCGGTATGGAGGGATACATTATTGAGAGAGTTGTCCAGTACTGAGCGGTATGGAGGGATACATTATTGAGAGAGTTGTCTAGTACTGAGCGGTATGGAGGGATACATTATTGAGCGAGTTGCCCAGTACAGAGCGGTATGGAGGGATACATTATTGAGAGAGTTGTCTAGTACTGAGCGGTATGGAGGGATACATTACTTGCAGGCCCTATGTAACGTATAACGGTACGAGAGAAATGTATATATATATTTGAAAATGAGTAATAAATGTCTGCACACTGTAGCAGGACGAGTCATATTTTGTAACCAAGAAACAATATAACAATTTTAGATTACTAATCAAACAGAAGATCGTCCACGTAAAAGGTGGATAACAGAGACAACGACAAACACTGTTTATGAAGCGCACACAAATCCTTGTTCTAGAACTCTCTTTTTACCCTGACGATGAGAGGCAGAACAGGATTATAGAGAACAAGAAGACATCACTAATCTGTACGTACATCTGCTGACTGAAATGTTTAGTTTGTAAATTAATAACGCTATCCACCAGGTATACACATCTGCTGACTGAAATGTTTAGTTTGTAAATTAATAACGCTATCCACCAGGTATACACATCTGCTTACTGAAATGTTTAGTTTGTAAATTAATAACGCTATCCACCAGGTATACACATCTGCTGACTGAAATGTTTAGTTTGTAAATTAATAACACTATCCACCAGGTATGCCTATAAGTGCACAGTACCAATAAACATATTGTGAAGGTGTAATTATTGTTTTACAACTTGTTTGTTAGCATCAATTCCAGACGACCTACTGAACATACCAAGATCAACTAATTCTTCTGAGTGTGTCAAGCAACACTACTAACATACCAAGACCCAATAATTCGTTTCATGAGTGTGTCAAGAGCAACGACCTACTGAACATACCAAGATCCAAATTAATTTGATTCATGACTGTGTCAAGAACGACGACTTAGTCAACAAAGCAAGATTTCAAAATCTTCTTCCTGCTATTGTCTAATCAATTTAGTCCAAGTCAATAACGCACTATTCTAATCTATTCTTCTGAGGACTGAAAGAACTTCCAAGGCCTTAGTCTGCAACGCATAATTACAAAATCTTCAGTTCCTGTTTACATCGGTGACCTAGTCAATAGCGAGAGATTATAACTACTTCATCTCATCATGATATCGATTATCGATGAACTATTCATCGACGCAGGGTTTCAAACTCTTCGTCTTTACATTATATAAACATCGACAGCTTAATCAACAACATATGATTCTAAACACCCCCTCCCCCGTCCCCCTACCCATCTAATGATCGTGTTACCATCAACGACATAGTCAACATTGCAATAATTATTATCCTGAAATATACTCAGTCAAGAACCATAATTAGAAATGCCCATTTTCTAGAACAGCTTTTCAACGATTTGATCACACTTCAGTCTTCAGATGTCAATGACATGAAATGCAAACAAATCTGCAGAGGCTCGATTCCATTTAATGTCGATAAAACTCAACTAACGGAGACATGAATACATGAATGCAAAAATCAAATTCCTACAGAGAACTAGACATAAAACCTGCCAGCTCAGAGAACTACACAGACCAGAAAACTAGACACAAGACTTGCCAGACCAGAGAGCTTGACTGAAGGCTTGCCAAATCAAGGAACTAGACAATAGACATGCCAAACTAGGGAAATAGATAGAAGGCTTATCGGAGCAGATAACTAGATAGAAGGCTTGCTAGACCAAAATACTGCTGTACACAAGACTTGCCAGACCAGAGAATAAGACAAAAATCTTGATAGATCAAGGAACTAGAAAGTAATTCCAGACCAGAGAACTAGACAGAAGGATTTCATACCTCAGAGTTAGTCATATGTTTTGTAAGACCAGAGAACTAGACATAAGGCTTTCAAACCAGTGCTAGAACACGAATTCTGCACGAAATGAGATACACGTAATCAGAGAAGAGAACACATTTCTACTCACACACACGACCGTATGAACACACACACACAATAAACAAACATAAGCAGTAGAAAAGAAGACAATCTATTCGTATACAAAACCAGACTAAATAGAATAAGAAAGAGAAATATATAAATATATATTAATAAAGAGAACAGAAGAAAAGTTTAACGAGAGAATTGTGTTTATGTGCCCGCCTGCCCAGCATGTTCGTAGCGTGTTGGACGACGGGTGAAAAGCCACCTGTATGTGTGGTTCAATCCCACGGGCTGGCAGGAAAGTCTCATGTTCTCCAGATTTACGGTGTTCGTGGCACCGAACCGAAGGGTTACGATGTCCATGGAACCGGGCCGAAGAACTGAAAGCTCAAGTGCTTCTAAATCGTGGGGAAAAAAATGTCAGTTGCCAAAAACAAATACTGGGAGAAACAAAAATTGTATAACCATAATTGTAAAATGTTCGATATTGTTAACAATTTAAACGCTATTGAGTAGGCCTAGTACATTTACAGCTTAAACCTCACTCAGTTGTATAATGTTAAGGTGAAATGAGCTAGTCACTTTGCACAGATGTCTACTAAACGCATTTTAAAATATCTAAAGTAGGGTGAACTTGATGGCATAGAATGACCACAGATAAGAAAAGAACACATTTTCAAAGACACACTTATATTGTCTCTAAAGTGCTTCCATATAGACACCAAGTACTGGTAATAATTTGCCCAAGATCGCCAAATGTTGCGCTGCTGCACCAAAATAAGAGAAATTTGCGTGGCTGTGAATAGTCTTACTGCTGAAGTGTAGTAACAATTAGTACTCGAAATGATAAACACGCAAAACCCACAAGTCCAAACTTGATTTGGTATGTCTTACCTGTAGATTTGTTCAGGGATTTGGTATGTCTTACCTGTAGATTTGTTCAGTGATTTGGTATGTCTTACCTGTAGATTTGTTCAGGGATTTGGTATGTCTTACCTGTAGATTTGTTCAGGGATTTGGTATGTCTTACCTGTAGATTTGTTCAGGGATTTGGTATGTCTTACCTGTAGATTTGTTCAGGGATTTGGTATGTCTTACCTGTAGATTTGTTCAGGGATTTGGTATGTCTTACCTGTAGATTTGTTCAGGGATTGCACTCTACAGCCACACATCAGCAGATGGCAAACAGCATAAAGGTGCAACAAGAAACGTATAAAGCTGTTATCTTTATTACTGCTTACGATGCACATCTGTTATTATTACTATTCCATTTAGATTTAAACAATACAATACAATACAATACAATACAATACAATACAATACAATACAATACAATACAATACAATACAATACAATACAATACAATACAATACAAAATACAATACAAACAATACATCATATACAATACTAGTCGTGGATCATGCACTTTACAGTTTCTACTTCTTTACTCTTCGAGCGTATTTAGGCATAGGTCAATTTCAATTTCAGCACGTGAAAGAACCCTAGGCAGTTCAAAATCGTGAAGATCAGGCTGGAAAGCCGCTGCCCGGGCAAAATTCATTAGAAAAGAAAATTAACAAAAATAAAAATATCTTCACCCTCTTCAAAATTGCATCGGGAACCCTCGCCGGTTCTACAGAGTTCGTGCACTGCAACTGAGATCTTCATGTGTAAGAGAGAGATCGGAGCACACATGGATACTCATTGAAGTGCAATGATGATAGTCCTATCAATCAATCAATGAATCAGTCAATAGGTCCGCTACTAAGGCCTTCCAAGTTCGCCTATCCAAGACCATAATTTCTAGATCTCTTGCGTTCCCGTCTCTCTCTCTCTTGCGTTCCCGATTTCTAGATCTCTCCACGTTCCAGTTTAGCTTTAAAAAAGGAAATACATATTGATTAAATCTCGGCTGTATGAATGCGTGATGACAAATCCGATTGCTGTGATATGTGACAGGGAATCAGACAATGCTGCATTCTGTCACCTTGCCTGTTCAACACATATGCTGAAAACATCACGAGGAATGTTGCAGAAGATAGCAAAAAAGAACAACACAAAACTTGTATAATCGAGGAAACAGAAATACCTGAACTAAGATATGCTGACGATACAGTATTACTAACAATATTGCAAAAAAGCAATTGAGAAATTATTAACGACAGTCCAAGAAAAAAACGAAATGCAAAATCTACACCTAAATGTGTCGAAAACAAAAATAATGACAGCTGATAAAACAAAACATGACAATGGAAGTTGTTATCAAGGGAGCGAAAATACAACAAAAAAGTGAGCAGTTTTGAATATCTTGGTTGGTTGTTAACAAGAGATGGGAATGGAATGATGGAAATCAAAAGAAGAACAAATCTAGCACTACAAAAAGGTAAACAACTAAAGAAAACGGTAAGAAATGGTACAGAAAATATCATGCTTATTCCCAGGTAACAATGTATAGCTCTGAAACATGGACATAAATCAAGGTAGTGGGAAAAAAACCTATATGTGCTTTTGAATATAAATGTTACTAAAGAGTCTTCCGTACATCATCGACAGAGAGGAGAATATATAGATCTATACCGAAAAGAATCAAATGAAAAGAAAATTGACTGATGCAACAAATATGAATGAGAAAAATGAGGTATTTTGAGAATCAAAAAAGAAATGAATGACGAGATGTCAATTATGTGAGGTCCCTCCTAATTATGTGTGACATCCTGGCAAAGAGCAGAAGAACAAAAACATGGAGAAGATGTGTTCAAGAGGTGATTGATGGTTTGGACATGACGGCAGTGAAAGCGGAACATCAGACCTGTCAGAGAAAGAAATTTCAAAGGACTACTGGAGTGGTAAATGTCTGCTCAGAACAAGATATTAAATGATGATAGCGTAATCCTGTCTCTACTTCTTCTTTCAACTCCCAGCGGATCACAGGTCTTGAACAAACTTCTTCCAGCTCTTTATCTTTCTTGCCATCCCTTCCAATTCTTTCCATGTTTTACCTATCCTTTCAAAGTTAGCCTCCAGCTCTCTTCTCTAGGTCTGTCTAAGCCTTCCCCTACTCCTCTTTCCTTGCGGGTTCCAAAACAGTACCTGTCTTGCAATGCCGGTTTCTCAATGTATGCCCTATCCATCGCCAGCGTCTTCCTTAGCTCTTTCTCCATTGGTATCTGTTTAGTTCTTTCTCGGAGTTCATGTTCGTACTCCTGTTTAGTTCTTTCTCGGAGTTCATGTTCGTACTCCTGTTTAGTTCTTTCTCTGAGTTCATGTTCGTACTCCTGTTTAGTTCTTTGTCGGAGTTCATGTTCGTACTCCTGTTTAGTTCTTTCTCGGAGTTCATGTTCGTACTCCTGTTTAGTTCTTTCTCGGAGTTCATGTTCGTACTCCTGTTTAGTTCTTTATCCGAGTTCCGAGTTCGTACTCCTGTTTAGTTCTTTCTCTGAGTTCATGTTCGTACTCCTGTTTAGTTCTTTCTCGGAGTTCATGTTCGTACTCCTGTTTAGTTCTTTATCCGAGTTCCGAGTTCGTACTCCTGTTTAGTTCTTTCTCTGAGTTCATGTTCGTACTCCTGTTTAGTTCTTTCTCTGAGTTCATGTTCGTACTCCTGTTTAGTTCTTTCTCGAGGTTCATGTTCGTACTCCTGTTTAGTTCTTTATCCGAGTTCCTCGTTCATCCCCTGTTTAGTTCTTTATCCGAGTTCCTCGTTCGTACTCCTGTTTAGTTCTTTCTCGGAGTTCATGTTCGTACTCCTGTTTAGTTCTTTCTCGGAGTTCATGTTCGTACTCCTGTTTAGTTCTTTCTCGGAGTTCATGTTCGTACTCCTGTTTAGTTCTTTCTCGGAGTTCATGTTCGTACTCCTGTTTAGTTCTTTCTCGGAGTTCATGTTCGTACTCCTGTTTAGTTCTTTCTCGGAGTTCATGTTCGTACTCCTGTTTAGTTCTTTCTCGGAGTTCATGTTCGTACTCCTGTTTAGTTCTTTCTCTGAGTTCATGTTCGTACTCCTGTTTAGGTTCTATTTATATGTTGTTAACTTGTTTCCCATCTAATTACCTTTCAAAACTCATACCGCATTTTCTTTCACTTGCTGAACAAATTCTCTCCAGATAAAGTTTTTAATTTCTTTTAATTGTTGTTTGTCGATGGAGATGTTACTTATGGGTCTCTCCCTTTGACCCTGTTTGCCAATTCGTGATATCTCTTTATGATTTCATGAGAGTATAAATTAAACTAAATGAAACAATTGTTTCCTCGTTAAACCTCTCACAGTTGCCAAAAGCAATCAAAGAGCATTGTACACTATAATCTTTCACCAGATATTATACTATCAGTGCCAAACTTGAACTTTAGCATCAAGCGATAGAAGAAAACTAATCACGACATAGATTAAGTGTCTACACAGAATGATGAGCGTATCAAGAATAAAACGGTTTGAGAATTAAGATATGAAAAACAAAGAGCGATAGACGCTGAAAAAAAAACAACGCAAAGAATGATAGTCGCTTGAACAAAAATAACGCAAAGTATGATAGTCACTGAAAAAACAACGCAAAGAATGATAGTCGCTTGAACAAAAATAACGCAAAGTATGATAGTCACTGAAAAGAAAAATGCAAAGATTGATAGTCGCTGATAAATAAAACATGAAGAACGATAGTCGCTGGGAACAAACTATACAAAGAATGATACATGCTGCTAACAAACCCTACAAAGAATGATAGTTGCTGAAAAAACAACATCGTGAAGAATGATAGACGATGGAAAAAAACAACACGAAGAATGATGAACGCTGGAAAACACGCCAAGAATGATAGTCGCTAAAGAAACCCACACATAATGATAGTCGCAGAAGAAGATCATGATACAACTGAGAGTCACAGAAGAAAACGTTGCGAAGATTGATAGTCGCAGGAGAAGATCATGATACAACTGAGAGTCACAGAAGAAAACGTTGCGAAGATTGATAGTCGCAGGAGAAGATCATGATACAACTGAGAGTCACAGAAGAAAACGTTGCGAAGATTGATAGTCGCAGGAGAAGATCATGATACAACTGAGAGTCACAGAAGAAAACGTTGCGAAGATGATAGTCGAAGGAGAAGACCATGATACAACTGAGAATCACAGAAGAAAACGTCGCGAAGAATGATAGTCGCAGGAGAAGATCATGATACAACTGAGAGTCACAGAAGAAAACGTTGCGAAGATGATAGTCGAAGGAAGACTCATGATACAACTGAGAATCACAGAAGAAAACGTCGCGAAGAATGATAGTCGAGAGAAGACCATGTTACAATTGAGAATCACAGAAGAAAACGTCGCAAAGAATGATAGTCGAAGGAGAAGACCATGTTACAACTGAGAATCACAGAAGAAAACGTCGCAAAGAATGATAGTCGAAGGAGAAGACCATGTTACAACTGAGAATCACAGAAGAAAACGTCGCAAAGAATGATAGTCGAAGGAAAGACCATGTACAACTGAGAATCACAGAAGAAAACGTCGCAAAGAATGATAGTCGAAGGAGAAGATCATGTTACAATTGAGAGTCACAGAAGAAAACTTCGCAAAGAATGATAGTCGAGGGAAGACATGTACAACTGAGAATCACAGAAGAAAACGTCGCGAAGAATGATAATCGAAGGAGAAGATCATGATACAACTGAGAGTCACAGAAGAAAACGTCGCAAAGAATGATAGTCGCACGAGAAGATCATGATACAACTGAGAGTCACAGAAGAAAACGTCGCAAAGAATGATAGTCGCACGAGAAGACCATGATACAACTGAGAGTCACAGAAGAAAACGTCGCAAAGAATGATAGTCGAAGGAGAAGACCATGATACAACTGAGAATCACAGAAGAATACGTCGCGAAGAATGATAGTCGAAGGAGAAGATCATGTTACAATTGAGAGTCACAGAAGAAAACGTCGCGAAGAATGATAGTCGAAGGAGAAGACCATGTTACAACTGAGAGTCACAGAAGAAAACGTCGCGAAGAATCAGTTCCAAAAGAAGTAAGCGAGAATAGTTAAGATAGTCACAAGTACATCTTGTAGGTTGAAAGTTCATCTTACAATAAAGGTAACCTACTCTCTATCTTTAAATGACTATTTTCTTACGAAGAAAAGAACAAGGGACATTACCTCCTTAGTTGAATCTACAAAACAATTTGGAAAACCCGGCCTAGACATTGCTATTGATTATTAATATTTGTGTTCACATGACGTTATTATGAGCTATTTAACTTTGATTTTGTCGAGTTGTGGTTCCTAAAACGTTTTTATAAAGATGTCCTATCGTCTGCTGTATTCAAGTAAAGTGGGAAGGACGTATTTGACAGACTTGTTCCCAAGTTATTGAAGAGTAGATAGACAGAAAGTGGAAACTACACATAGGAATATACAGAGAGCCAAATTGTGCTTCTTTTTCCTCTTCTCGAATTTTGTTTTGCCTCACAGTTTCAGGATAAGAATATCTAGAATAGGCTTTTATGCATTTCATAAATAGTGGTTTTTCGTCGTCTGTGTTATCTCTGAGGTTCACATTTTGTGTGGATGACCTTATGCTTTGTATCCATTGTATCGGAGTAACATTGCACTTTGAGGTGCACTGTCTGTTGGCAATCTGTTTATGTGGTTGAAACATTTAATATGTTGTTTCTTGATGAAGTTCAGTACTGATGTTGTACCCACTTTTTTCTTGATGTCTTCATTTCTAAGCCAGTCTCTTTCGGTATGAGTTGATATCGTCTATAGAAATTTCTAACCTCCAGAGTTTACATTGATCTACTGTCCTGTGCATGTCGATATATGCAGCAATGAGAGATTGGACAGGCTTTTATCAACAACATCGATTGTTAGGGAGTTGAAGATGGATAAGGGGATGTTCTTCGGTCTCTTCGCGACTGCCTGTTGGATAAAGACACTCAAATAGATGTTGAATCGAATAAGTGACTTAAGCAGTTTGGAGTAACGCTTTCTACGTGTAAAACTGGATGCATGAGGGGCAGAGCAAGGAGTGTGTTTTACCAGCAAGACAAGGTAACCATCAGTATACATACTCTTCGATATCTGATGGGGGAGACTGAGCACCTATGTGTCTGCCTGGAGTGCAATGACGTCAGCTCAGTAACCAATAAAAATAAATAAATAACTAAACATGCTACTTCATGATGATATTCAACAAAGTATTCAACAACGGGTGTTTCTGTGGCGTAGAGATTAGGTGCTCTTCTGTTGTTCCAAAGGTACCAGGTTCGCTCCGTCGTGGAGCAATCGGGATATTTTCCAAGAGATCCCTGGTGTAAGTGTAGGTGAGATCTAGTTCCAAGTCCTATCGGAGACAGACGTAAAACGTAAGTCCCGTATTCAATTTTGGCACGTAAAAGAACCATTGGCAGTTCAAAATCGAAAAGAGCACGCTGCAAAGTCGCTGCCGAGCAAAATTCATTAGAAAATATTTTATTTTTAAATTACTACATAACCCTTTAGCTGCTAAGGACGTATATATACGTTTTCCCATTCACTTCTAAAGACGCATTAACATGTCTGTTATTATCTCTCCTCTTTGGGCAAAAGACGTATTAACACGTTATACATTGCCACTGTCACTGCTATATGCGTACATTCACGTTTGTGACCTATAAACAAAGAGTAGCTAATTTTAGCTCAGTCTTCAGAAAGTATGTAGCAGCGAAAGGGATAAATATCTTCACTATCTTCCCAAATTTACATCTTGAACCTTCACCAGCGCTACGGATGTCGTGCTCTGCAGCTGAGATCTTCCTGTGTAAGAAATAGATCGGAGCACACATGGTTACTCACCGAAGTGCACTGATGATGGTCTATCAATCAATCAATCAATCAATCAATCAATCTATGAAGTGTCTCTCACTTCACATTTCTAGTATCAAACATACAGAAGGTAGGATGATCAATTCATTTCCTCACTTGCGCAACGTCTGGTGCCTTAAATGAACCCACAACCTTTCGTTTTCTCAATGTTCAATTTGTTAAGCTAAATCTTGAATCCGTCACATCTAATTAAGACATCAAACATAAAAATATACTCAAACATATTTCAGTTGACCTTTGATATAGATACCCAATTAATGTTATCTTAAGCAAACAGAGAGCAGACTCTATGCTATTTCAGTCAGATTTGACTGTGAAAGCGCAATGAATCTTTCCTCATTACGCCAACAGACTTGACATACTGCAGATTAGCTCTATCCAATGTAAAGACTGGAAAGGATTAATCTATAAGTCAAATATGTATGTTTGCGAAGATTGTAATTTCTTATGTTTATGTATGTAAATAATACGTATTGGTTATTAGTTATGAACTGACGTCATTGCACTCCGAGCAGACCCATAGGTGCCCAGTCTCCCCCAACATATGTTGAAGAGCATGCATACTGATGGTTCATGTGGCTCACTGGTTAAACACACTCCTCACTCTGTCCCTCGTGCATCCAGTTCTATTTGTACATCGGCTAACTTCAAACTGCTTAAATCGCTGGATCGATTCAACATCTATTTTAGTGTATCTAACAGGAAGTCACGAAGAGAAGAAAGACTATCCCCCTTATCCATCGTCAACTTCCCAACAATCGATGTTGGTGATGCAAGGCTGTTCCCTCTCTTAACAGTCGCGTGTTCATGACAGTAGATCCACGTAAGCATCTGGAGGTTTGAAATCTCAATAGACAATATCTTTTCATACCGCAACCTGCCATTTTGGAACTTCCAATCCACTGACTATGAGTCATACAAACAACAACGGAGTCCCATGTCTTTGAGGTGCACTGTCTGTTGGTAGTCTGCTTATGTAGCCGAACCATTTAATTTGTTGTTTCTTGATGAAGTTTAGTACTGATGTTGTACTCACTTTTTCCCCGATGTCTTCATTTCTAAACCTGTCTCTACTTGTTACTCCTAGCATTCTGCATATACACTTCATCTCTGTCGTCACTAGTTTTCTTCTATCATTTGATGTCAGCTCGTCCAGGTTTGACACTGGTAGCATAATGTGGAGAGAAAGATTGTGTTGAACATTGCTCCTTTTGTGTTCATGCTGACATGTTTGAATTTTAAAACCATTTGTCCTATCCTTTTCAGAACGGCTAGTCCATATTTAATGTTAGAGTAAAACTAGCCCCTGGCATAATACGATCATTGTTAATATATTGATGTCTAGTCAAAGCACAAGAGGTGTAGAAATGAGCAGAGAAAACATTCGGATCTTGCACAATGCTGTCGCAAGCAGACAATCGCTTTCTCATCATGTGAACAATGTGTGTTCTATTTATAGCAAAAAACAAAATGTAAGATTTGGAACAATCTAAATAGTTTACATTTCAAGAGACGTTTCAAGAGACGATCTGCAGTTTAACATATATATTTCAAATCTATTTCAAGAGACATTTCAAGAGACATTTCAAGACATTTCAGAGACGATATGCAGTCATATATATTTCAAATTCAATGTAATAAGGAAAAAATCAACTGTAAATGCAAAATTGATTTATTGATTTATTGATTTGACAGAACCATCATCATTTGAACTTTGGTGAGTAATCATATGTGCTCCTATCTCTTTCTTACACAGGAAGATCTCAGCAGCAATGCACGGACTCCGTAGCACCAGCGAGGATCCCCGATGTAATTTTGAAGATGTTGAATATATTTTGTAGAAATTTTATTTCTAAACTATTCTAATGAATTTTGCCTGGGCAGTGGCATTGCAGCCTGATCTTTTCGAATTTCAACTGTCAAGGGTTCTTTTAGGTACGCAAATTGAACGTACGTTTTATTGTCCGTCTCAAAAATGTAAAATGAGAACCAATAATATGATCAAAATATTTGTGTATATAGACTGCAACTACATTTTGTGTCGGACGGCTAACATCTCTATTAGTTGCAAATGTTACCTGCCATTTGTTCTTCGTTTCTGGCATGTTCTAGTTAAAACATGGTTGTTAGATAAATATATTGAAAACTAGGTTTCTCTATATATCTTCTCTAAATCGTTTGGTAGTAATTTCTCGTGCGTAAAAATGTGCGTAATTTAAAAAAAAAATGAAACTTAATTACTATGGGAAATCTTAAACTCCACGGGAATCACCCACGAAATATCATTAGCAGGTAAATATGTAAAGTTGTCTCAAACTGACTGCCAAGAACATGAATTGGATCTTGCGTCACTTTGAACTTTGAGAGCAACTCCTAGCCTATAACATTTGCAATAATTAATAAGTCTGATTGAAATAGATAAGACGCAAAATTATAGCGCAGATTTGAACAGATCTGTATTCTGGGAAAGGTATAACGATTACTCGATCTTAACGACAGAAAATTTGTGATTTTGCCTATTTTATTGTAACGATAAATTGATGTTTATATGCTTAGCAAGTCACAGAATTATAGTAAACTGTAACGATCACTTGATTTTTATATGCTTAGCATGTCACAGAATTATAGAAATTGTAACGATAACTTGATGTTTATATGCTTAGCATGTCACAGAATTATAGTAAACTGTAACGATAACTTGATGTTTGTATGCTTAGCATGTCACAGAATTATAGTAAACTGTAACGATAACTTGATGTTTATATGCTTAGCATGTCACAGAATTATAGTAAACTGTAACGATAACTTGATGTTTGTATGCTTAGCATGTCACAGAATTATAGTAAACTTTAACGATAACTTGATGTTTGTATGCTTAGCATGTCACAGAATTATAGTAAACTGTAACGATAACTTGATGTTTGTATGCTTAACATGTCACAGAATTATAGTAAACTGTAACGATAACTTGATGTGTGTATGCTTAGCATGTCACAGAATTATAGTAAACTTTAACGATCACTTGATTTTTATATGCTTAGCATGTCACAGAATTATAGAAATTGTAACGATAACTTGATGTTTATATGCTTAGCAAGTCACAGAATTATAGTAAACTGTAACGATAACTTGATGTTTGTATGCTTAGCATGTCACAGAATTATAGTAAACTGTAACGATAACTTGATGTTTGTATGCTTAGCATGTCACAGAATTATAGTAAACTGTAACGATAACTTGATGTTTGTATGCTTAACATGTCACAGAATTATAGTAAACTGTAACGATAACTTGATGTTTGTATGCTTAGCATATCACAGAATTATAGTAAACTGTAACGATAACTTGATGTTTGTATGCTTAGCATGTCACAGAATTACAGTAAACTGTAACGATAACTTGATGTTTGTATGCTTAGCATGTCACAGAATTATAGTAAACTGTAACGATAACTTGATGTTTGTATGCTTAGCATGTCACAGAATTATAGTAAACTGTAACGATAACTTGATGTTTGTATGCTTAGCATGTCACAGAATTATAGTAAACTGTAACGATAACTTGATGTTTGTATGCTTAGCATGTCACATAATTATAGTAAACTGTAACGATAACTTGATGTTTGTATGCTTAGCATGTCACAGAATTATAGTAAACTGTAACGATAACTTGATGTTTGTATGCTTAGCATGTCACAGAATTATAGTAAACTGTAACGATAACTTGATGTTTGTATGCTTAGCATGTCACAGAATTATAGTAAACTGTAACGATAACTTGATGTTTGTATGCTTAACATGTCACAGAATTATAGTAAACTGTAACGATAACTTGATGTTTGTATGCTTAGCATGTCACAGAATTATAGTAAACTGTAACGATAACTTGATGTTTGTATGCTTAACATGTCACATATGTAAACAAAATCACTTTTGAAAATAATCAATATTTACAAAGCAACAATTAAATAATAATTTTGTGCTCGAATGCGTCCACTTAATATTTTAACTTGTTAGCATCTTCTCTTTTTCTTATTTACAATTCTATTAGTTATAACAGAAGTAATATTTCTCTTTTCTTATTTGCAATTCTATTAGGTATACAAGAATTAATATAATCATCGTTTTTATTGTGTGTTGAAATATTTTTTTTTGGTGTGGACGGAGGAGGTGTAAAAGTGTGTTTAATAATTAACAATTGCAACTAGTCGTTGCTACCCATTTATATAATATTCAACACTATCTTGTGGCATGTCGATAAGCATAGACAGTCATGGTTCGCTATCTCACACGAAGACCTGAGCCATGGTTTCCCAGGAATTTGTTCAGAAGATAGTTTGTGAGTGATATTTGTCTTGGCAGGGCCAGTACAAAAGGTACAAGGCACCCACAAATCTTACTGACAGCAAAAACAACAGATGATCAACAGAATTTTCATACCCACTTTGTGTTAGCAGAGCCAAACATGGACAATGAGCAAAGCGCAGTCGCAAAAAATAACTACATGTGATAGGTGGTGCCTGCGAAAAGTTACCAGCAACACCAGAATGACAGAGTCACCAACATCAGCATAAGAAAGAAAGTTGGTAAAGAACCTTGCTTGAATTACGTTGAGGAACAAAGAATGAAATGTTCGGCCACTTAATAAGAATGCATCCAAACTGCACAGTATACACAGTCATCTACAACAGAACATCAGGAAAGAAGGCGGAGGAAGACCACAAAAAAATGATTAAATGGCAAAGCAGAATCCTGTCTAAGAGCAAAAATAACAATCACCCAAGCCACCAAAACAACGCAAGACAAAAACAGAAAACCCCGACACTGGGCAACATATCCGGTAGCAATGTGACGACAAAAGTAGAAGATTAGGAGTTGTCAGTACTGTCTAGTGAGATGAGAGTAGCCATTGTATCTTGAGAAATATTTTCTGCCTATCATCGAGAACTTGAAATCATAACCACAAAATATTTAAACTTTGAGTTTATTCTTATCTTGAAAGGCATTATATGCAACAATACATTGTCAATAGAATTAGAAATTGTGTCTGTGCTACAGGTAGCCAATACTGACATATAGAACGGGCCATGGACATCGGTAAACAGATAACAACATCTCTTGAGGTCACAGAGATGTGGTTTTACAGAATACTATTAAGAATACTATGGACTGCTAAATAGACTAATGTTGATGTATTTAAAGATGTAAATGTACATAGAAAAAAGTATTATCAAAATAAGAAATGTACAGTCATCATTTTTGGGGCATGTAATCTTTTTGTTCTTCTGTTTGCGCCTGCCATGAGATCACGCGAAGTCAGGATGTCTAGTAGTGCGGTTCTGACTGATTTTTTGGTGGAGTCTTGCTTTCCTTATCATCAGTGGCCCTCGCCATTCAGGCGAGCCTTCTCCAACTTCAGATGTGGACCATGTGATAAGAAAGTGAAGTTTAGAGGACATTGTAACAACCGTTAAAATTAATGAAAGTCGAGATCAAGAAATACAAAAATAGAAATTATGGGCAAACTGGCTTCAAGATAAAGTAGAGTCTCAACATCCGAATCAGTTCCAAGTATTCAGCACCAAAATCCGGTGGTTGTGTAGATGCATGATCGCCTACGTCAGTAGCCATGCCACATGTTGATGGTTTTCATTCATTTACATGTTATACACTGTATGACAGAAGCATCCGTGACATTTCTTCACAAGAGTCTACTCCAACCAGATTCGTTCAGATTATATCATGCAGAAATCACAGTTCTTAAACATCTTAAATACATGATTGCTCTACTTGAAGAATGAGAATTTCAAATTGTCGAACGGTTTTCTGAAATTGCTTTTCTTTGAGGTGAATGTTTACTAACTTATATATTGCACCTAGTTCTATTCTTGTCTGATCTAACCTTGACAGTTGTTTAAAGTTCTGTTTTTATCAATTCTAACCTTGGAAGTTCACTATACCTCTGTTTTTATCAGTTCTAGCCTTGACAGTTATTTATTGATATTTGTTGTCAATTCTTATCTTGACAGTTCTCTATAGTTCTGTTTTTGTCAATTCTAATCTTGACAGTTCTCTATAGCTGTTTTTGTTAATTTTAACATTCACAGTTCTCTATAGCTCTGTTTTTGTCAATTCAAACATTGACAGTTCTCTATAGCTCTGTTTTTGTCAATTCTAATCTTGACAATTCTCTATAGTTTTGTTTTTGTTAATTCTAATCTTGACAGTTCTATAGTTCTCTAGAGCTCTGTTTTGTCAATTCTAATCTTGACAATTCTCGATAGCTCTATTTTGTCAATTCTAATCTTGACATTCTCTTGAATTCTTTTTTTTATCAGTTCTAATTTAGATAGTTCTACCGTCGCTTATTTCCCGTCGCTTTTTCAGACCTTAGTGTTTTAAAACACTTCATTTTACATTTCCTAGTGTACAGGTGGTAAGAGATCAATTCCTTTCCTCACATGTGTAACACCTAGTGGGAGATTTAACCCACGACCCTCTTGTATCCGTGTCGATATGCGAACGGTTATTATGCAATACGCTATTTCGTATCACATCCCTGATACAGCTACTTGAACACATTGACTACTTTTGTTGATATGTCCTACGCTACCACATTCTTCGGTATGCCCTACGCTACCACATTCTTCGGTATGCCCTATGCTACCACATTCTTCGGTATGCCCTATGCTACCACATTCTTCGGTATGTCCTATGCTACCACATTCTTCGGTATGTCCTATGCTACCACATTCTTCGGTATGTCCTATGCTACCACATTCTTCGGTATGTCTTATGCTACCACATTCTTCGGTATGCCCTATGCTACCACATTCTTCGGTATGTCCTATGCTACCACATTCTTCGGTATGTATCCCTTCTGTATACCTACCACATTCTTCGGTATGCCCTATCTACCACATTCTTCCACATTGTCACTCTATACAGACTGTCAACGACTTGTCAACATTTAGAAATCCCGGGCGGGTGAGTATTATTCGCTGTATCAATCTCCAGTCATCCTTCTTATCCTTCGTAGATCTATTTTTAAGTTTATTTAGTAGTCGTTGCGCATATTTGTTTCCTTGAAAAAGCCCTACGGTCGAAACTTAAGATTGTCGCTAGTTTTATTATTTAATTATTCATTTCTCGCTTGCTTATGGGATACTAGATACACATGTCTTATTTTGTAATAACCATAGTTACTTACTTTTACCGCAGTCTCCCCACGGTTTTCTCCAGATCTGATCTCGTCCGTTCTGATTTGTATGTTTTTGTACATGACATAAAGCCCATGTATAATGCTGTATCAATTCCTTTCAACATTTTCTCTATGATATTTCTCACAGTAAAGATATGATCACGTCAGCTCCGTCCTTTCTAAATCCTGATCTTCGGATATAACTTTTACTACTCAATCTTTAACTTCTAGTCATCCTGTCGATGATATATTCTACTTCAATGTACCTCTTCAGGAACATATAACAGCATTATGTCCCTCTACATATTCTTGTCAATTCTGTACAGTTCGATTCATATCAGTGCTGTCTAGCTATATTCACATCACTTTCATTAAGTTCTGTTCTTGTCAGTAATGCATAGTTTTGTTCACGCCACTTATGTTCAATTCTCTCTCAGTTCTGTCTTTATTTTTCTAACATATTTCTAGTTCTAATAGATTGATTATTTGATAGCTCTATCATCATTGCACTTTAGTGAGTAATCATGTGTGTGCCGATCTCTTTCTTATACAGGAAGATTTCAGCTGCAGTGCAAAAGTTATGTAGCACCGGCTGAGGATCCCCAGTGTAATTTAGAAGATAGTGAATATATTTTGTATGAATTTTATTTTTTAAAGTAATTTTCTAATGAATTTTGCACCGGCATCGGAATTCCAGCCTTCTCTTCTCGATTATGAACTGCCAAGGGTTCTTTTACGTGGTCCACTTGAACATATGACCTAATTTTATGGTCCGTCTCCGATAGGACTAGGAACTCAATCTCACCTACACTGAGATCGAGGATCTCTGGAAAAATATCAAGATGGCTCCACGAGGGAACGAACTTGATACCTTTGGCACAAGAGACAAGCACCTAATCTCTATGCCACAGAGACACCACCTTCCCCATCCCAGTTCTAATAACCCCCACTTCTATCCATGAGCATCCCAGTTCTAATAACCCCCACTTCTATCCATGAGTATCCCTGTGTCGTGCAGATACAAATAACCCCACTTCTATGCATGAGCATCCCTGTGTCGTGCAGATACAAATAACCCCACTTCTATGCATGAGCATCCCTGTGTCGTGCAGATAGGGGGCTCGTTTCAAAGGTATCTCGATTCCTTTCTTGCGTGGAGCAATCGGAATATTTTTCCAGAGATCTTCGAATTCAAGGTAGGTGAGAACGTGTTCCTAGTCCGGTCGGAGACGGATGATAACACGTAGGTTCCCGTGTTGAGTACATAAAAGATTCCATCAGCAGTTGAACATCAATTATAGTATGTTGTTGGGACAAATAATCATTAAAATAATTGTGATCAAATAAATTCAAAATTGGCACTTTCTTCAAAATCACATCGGGGCCCTTGCTGGTGCTACGGAGTGTATGTTCTGCAGCTGAGATGTTCCTATGTTAAATCAGGATCGAGGCACATATTATTACTCAGCGAGTTGCTATGATAACCTATCAATTAATCATCCACCGTCTATCCATGCGTAATCTCAGGTCAATGCGGTATGCTCTCATTTAGGTAATATGGACGAGTTTCACATATTGGAACGAGTGCGAGAATTAAATTTGGAAATGCCAGACAAGTGTCGTCTTCGTTGTAGAGAGCGTAGGTATACAAATAAACTTCTCATGTGTACGGTGAGCAAATGAACTTTGGGATGGCTTTTGCAGCGGAGGACAGAGCGCGAATGGGAATGTCCATTGTGCCATGACGCTGATCGAATAGCATAACATAGATTAACTCAGGTCAATGTTGTACATTTCCATTCTTGCATTCTTGTCAATCTATTTAGCTCTACTTATGTCACTTCTGCCAAGTTCTATCCTAGTGAGTTTTGTCTAGTTCTATTCTTGTCAGTCTATTCAGCTCTACTTATGTCACTTCTGCCATGTTCTATCCTAGTGAGTTTTGTCTAGTTTTATTCTTGTCAGTCTATTCAGCTCTACTTATGTCACTTCTGCCAAGTTCTATCCTAGTGGGTTTTGTCTAGTTCTATTCTTGTCAATCTATTCAGCTCTACTTATGTCACTTCTGCCATGTTCTATCCTAGTGAGTTTTGTTTAGTTTTATTCTTGTCAGTCTATTCAGCTCATTATGTCACTTTGCCAAGTTCTATCCTAGTGAGTTTTGTCTAGTTTTATTCTTGTCAGTCTATTCAGCTCTACTTATGTCACTTTGACAAATTCTATCCTAGTGAGTTTTGTCTATTTATTCTTGTCAGTCTATTCAGCTCTACTTATGTCACTTCTGCCAAGTTCTATCCTAGTGAGTTTTGTTTAGTTTTATTCTTGTCAGTCTATTCAGCTCTACTTATGTCACTTCTGCCAAGTTCTATCCTAGTGAGTTTTGTCTAGTTTTATTCTTGTCAGTCTATTCAGCTCTACTTATGTCACTTCTGCCAAGTTCTATCCTAGTGGGTTTTGTCTAGTTCTATTCTTGTCAATCTATTCAGCTCTACTTATGTCACTTCTGCCATGTTCTATCCTAGTGAGTTTTGTCTAGTTTTATTCTTGTCAATCTATTCAGCTCTACTTATGTCACTTCTGCCTTGTTATATCCTAGTGAGTTTTGTCTAGTTTTATTCTTGTCAGTCTATTCAGCTCTACTTATGTCACTTCTGCCAAGTTCTATCCTAGTGAGTTTTGTCTAGTTTTATTCTTGTCAGTCTATTCAGCTCTACTTATGTCACTTCTGCCAAGTTCTATCCTAGTGAGTTTTGTCTAGTTTTATTCTTGTCAGTCTATTCAGCTCTACTTATGTCACTTCTGCCATGTTCTATCCTATTGAGTTTTGTCTAGTTTTATTCTTGTCAGTCTATTCAGCTCTACTTATGTCACTTCTGCCAAGTTCTATCCTAGTGAGTTTTGTCTAGTTCTATTCTTGTCAATCTATTCAGCTCTACTTATGTCACTTCTGCCATGTTCTATCCTAGTGAGTTTTGTCTAGTTTTATTCTTGTCAATCTATTTAGCTCTACTTATGTCACTTCTGCCTTGTTATATCCTAGTGAGTTTTGTCTAGTTCTATTCTTGTCAGTCTATTCAGCTCTACTTATGTCACTTCTGCCAAGTTCTATCCTAGTGGGTTTTGTCTAGTTCTATTCTTGTCAATCTATTCAGCTCTACTTATGTCACTTCTGCCAAGTTCTATCCTAGTGAGTTTTGTCTAGTTCTATTCTTGTCAATCTATTCAGCTCTACTTATGTCACTTCTGCCAAGTTCTATCCTAGTGAGTTTTGTCTAGTTATTCTTTCAGTCTATTCAGCTCACTTTGTACTCTCAAGTTCTATCCTAGTGAGTTTTGTCTAGTTCTATCCTAGTGAGTTTTGTCTAGTTCTATCCTAGTGAGTTTTGTCTAGTTCTATCCTAGTGAGTTTTGTCTAGTTCTATCTAGTGAGTTTTGTCAAGTTCTATCCTAGTGAGTTTTGTCTAGTTCTATCCTAGTGAGTTTTGTCTAGTTCTATCCTAGTGAGTTTTGTCAAGTTCTATCCTAGTGAGTTTTGTCAGTTCTATCTAGTGAGTTGCAAGTCTATCCTAGTGAGTTTTGTCTAGTTCTATCCTATTGAGTTTTGTCTAGTTTTATTCTTGTCAGTCTATTCTTCTTCTTCTTCGAACGCTCTATATCGACCACTTATTAACCACTTTTTGTAATTTGTATGTGATCTGAGCCTAACAGCGATTGTACGTTGTGCCAGTTATGCGCCTACAAGCAAACAACAAGCAAGTACCACTTAGAGAAAAGAAGAGCATCCTCAAATTATATTCATCACGCATGTCTTCTAAACATTAGTCGCAGTTATCAATAACAAAAGTAAAAATATCAGAATTTCAGAAAGATAAAAATAATTGATATTTTCTTCAAGATATCCAAAATGCGATGCTTTGGTGCAAACTGAAACTAAAACAATCATACCAGTCTGATCTATAGATCATTCTTCAGTACATGCTACACTTTCTCTATTCGTTTTTCCTAGCTTTCTTCGTTTATCTTTCTATTTTACCTTCACTACGATATCTGCAATAGTGCATCGTGATTTTATTATCTCACAGTTATATCCTCTTGAATTTTTATATTAGTTTTCCACGAGCGATGGCACAAAACCTTGATACAATCTTGCATCCGTTTACTCTTGTGATGTTTATTTCTTAACATATTTACTACAGCATTGAAAAACACACTTTGACAGGATAAAATGTTATTTCCTTTTTCACACTGCAGGTGTATGTGGAAATCAATCTTTAGTTTCTTTCCTCCCTTAAATCACAATTTGATGAATGACTTACAGTTGAATAGATAAATATAAATAAGTGTACGTTTTACAACAAACTAGAAGAATGCGACAAAATAAATCAAGAACCGGTAGCGGTCAAAATGCGTTTAGGTAATGTTAAACTAATTTTACATTGTAACAATTCACAGTCTGCAACACATGGTCAAACAAGACAGATACGTTGATGAAAACTGCGGAACTTGGTAGTTATTGTGTTAATCTCTACCTCATCCCAACAGAACATCATTAAGTAATACTAGATGTCCATGAACTAGGAATGTGAAATGATAGGCATGTCATAGCCTAAAGGTCTGAAAAGGCTGCGGGAAACTACAATTTTTATTATATCGGAGATTGGACTGGGAGTTCAAGAATGATCAGGAATAAAACTAAGATAATGATATTTAACTCAAATGTAAAGGCTGTCCTTCTATATGGAGCAGAGACATGGAGAACAACTAAGGGAACACCAACAAGTTGCAGACATTCATCAATAGATGCCTGCGCAGGATACTCCATCTGCGATGGTATGACATGACTACAAATATGGAACTCTGGGATAGAGCAGGACAACGACAGGTGGAACAAGAGATAAGGAGCAGACGGTGGCGATGGATAGGACACACACTGAGGAAACCCTCTAACAGCATCACAAGACAGGCTCTCCGATGAAATTCCCAGGACAATGGAGGTGGGGAAGACCCAGGAACACCTGGAGACGGGAGTTGGAGACGGAATGCAAGAAAATGGGAAGAGAGATCTAGAAAGGATGGCCTTGGCTGCGGACCTATGCTTCTCTAGGGGCAAATGGTGAAGAAGAAGAAGAAGATGAGTTTGGACTAAGATTGACAACCCAAATCTATAAATAGGAATTTGTTCTAAAAACTGTAATTAAATAAAGGCATGACGATAGAAACACATTTAGCAGTATGTTCCATACAGAACTGTAAGAACTAATAAACATGTTTGTTATAGGTTGCTGTTATATGCTTCACTTGAGAAAACAGGAGAAGAAGAAGTGTTATATGCTTCACTTGAGAAAACAGGAGAAGAAGAAGAAGTGTTATATGCTTCACTTGAGAAAACAGGAGAAGAAGAAGTGTTATATGCTTCACTTGAGAAAACAGGAGAAGAAGAAGAATGATAATGCTTCAAGAAAACAGGAAAAGAAGAGAAGTGTTATATGCTTCACTTGAAAACAGGAGAAGAAAGAAGTGTTATATGTCATTGAGCAACAGGAGAAGAAGAAGTGTTATATGCTTCATTTGAGAAACAGGAGCAAGAAGATGTAATGCCTTCGACTTGGAAAACAGGGAGAGAAGAAGAAGTGTTATATGCTCACTTGAGAACACAGGGAGAAGAAGAATGATAAATTTCAAATAATAACTTCTTCGGACATTTACCAACTAAGGACATTTCTTTTCTTCGAACGTCCCATATCGACCACTTGTTAACCACTATGTGTGATTTGTATGTGATCTGAGCCTACGAGCGATGCGTCCCAGATTGACCTCTTGTTAACCACTATGTGTGATTTGTATGTGATCTGAGCCTACGAGCGATGCGTCCCATATCGACCACTTGTTAACCACTATGTGTGATTTGTATGTGATCTGAGCCTACGAGCGATGCGTCCCATATCGACCACTTGTTAACCACTATGTGTGATTTGTATGTGATCTGAGCCTACGAGCGATGCATCCCAGATCGACCTCTTGTTAACCACTATGTGTGATTTGTATGTGATCTGAGCCTACGAGCGATGCATCCCAGATTGACCACTTGTTAACCACTATGTGTGATTTGTATGTGATCTGAGCCTACGAGCGATGCATCCCAGATTGACCACTTGTTAACCACTATGTGTGATTTGTATGTGATCTGAGCCTACGAGCGATGCGTCCCATATCGATCACTTGTTAACCACTATGTGTGATTTGTATGTGATCTGAGCCTACGAGCGATGCGTCCCATATCGATCACTTGTTAACCACTATGTGTGATTTATATGTGATCTGAGCCTATGAGCGATTGTACGTTGTGTCAGTTATGCACCTACAAGTAGGCAGCACATCCGATTTATACGCTGCTATTTATTTACTAGGATATCATCCCTAGGGCCTACATCAGTCGCCTCTTACGACATGCATTGTAGGTTGCAGTAGTACTAATCTTTGCTTCCCTTGCCGGCCACCACACCACACGGGAGAGTTTACATTTCAAATATGTGGACTACTAAGTGACATCCCAAAAGATCATTGTGAATAGCTAACCTTCAGACTATTTGTTGGCGACCAAACATAACTCTGCCAGTCAACACTGTAGACCTGTGTGGACACTTCATTAAATCACCAGAGGAGGGTGTATCACTATTAAGTGCTGATGTATTGGTCACTTGTGCGTGGAAACATCATTGAAACATCGGAAGAGGACGCATCACTATTAAACACTGATGTCTTGGTCACTTGTGTGTGGACACATCATTGACCCAACATGGTAGCTCTGTAAACTCAACAACCACTTTAAACAGATCATGATAGTATGAGCATATATTCAACTCCTTCCTTTCCCTCATAGATTTAACAGCACCTAGACGCTAGCCCATCAACCCAATGTATTGTATTGAAGAACTTTATTGTTTATGTACTTTTTATATACTCTCCGACCAAGAGCTACAATTGAATTGTTCTATCTTTATATGACAATAAGGTTCCTTTTCCTGCTCAGTGTCACAGCATCTAATGCAGGGCTCACTGTATTCATTCACCGCTACATGATATTCTTCTGGTCATGTCCAGTTCTACTGTATTCCAATCATATGTGCAAATATTCTTCTAATGTTGTCTTTATCTTCTTCAATGACCCAGTAGTGAGTGGGTTTTCTCTTCGGTTCAGTGTCCTGTAGACATAGTATTGAAGAACTATGTGTGAAAAAATAATGTTTATACTCACACAGAACAGAGCCAAAATTGGATTGCTATAGCGTTAGGAACGAATGGGATCTCTGCATTTCTCAATCAAACATAGACCAAAACACGGTTTATTGTGTTCATTCCCAGCCACAGGACTGCCTGCTAGTCATGTGGAGTTCTAATATACTCCAGGCATGTGTCACATGCTCATTTATTGTCAGAGAGTTGAAGATGAGTAAGGAGGATGTTATTCAGTCTCTTCACGACTGCCTGTTGGATGAAGACACTAAAATATATGTTGAATCGATCCAGCGATGTAAGGAGTTTGGAGTTACCCGTTGTACAAGTAGAACGTGATACCTGAGGGACAGAGTGAAGAGTGTGTTTAACCAGTGAGCCATGGGAACCATCAGTATGCATACCTTTTGACATCTGTTGAAGGAGACTGAACACCTATGGGTCTTCGCTGAGTTCAATGACGTCGATTCAATAACTAATAACCAGTAACCAGTAGTCACGTGTTCAATTCAGAAAACTCTGCAGAAACAAATCATTACAGCCATACTTGGCTTTGATGAAATATATTCAATAACAATAGTATCAATCATTTAGAAATATGTTGAAGACAGACACTTTGAGCAGAATACACCAAACACATTCCAGAAATGTGTTGAAGACAGACACTTTGAGCAGAATACACCAAACACATTCCAGAAATGTGTTGAAGACAGACACTTTGAGCAGAATACATCAAACACATTCCAGAAATATGTTGAAGACAGACACTTTGAGCAGAATACACCAAACACATTACAGAAATATGTTGAAGACAGACACTTTGAGCAGAATACATAAAACACATTCCAACACACACTTCACAAAATGCGATCTTAGAAATATAAGAACAAGTTGACAGAATTACCCACTGATTACAATAGGCTGTATCTATTCCCCAAACAAGCATTGCTGAAAGTTTTTGATTAAATATCTCACGAATATTATCATTAACAAAAATAAGATGATATCTTCCGCTTCGCTGCTCATATATAGAAGAACGTTTGTCTTGTATGGAGTCTATATATGCTAGCGCTAGTTATTTGATTGCTTTTTCTTTGATCTTGATTATCAAACGTTTTGTGTACTTTTATTGATCTGGTCTAACAGGCAAGTCTCCACTTGGAAATTGTTACGATGACAACATAAAATTAGGAGCAGAGATAATAATACAAAATATGGAGAACAATCAAAGAAGGATAAGTGATATGGAATTCGTCCATGTTTACGGGTGGTGCTAGGAACATTCCTAACTAAAACACAATACTGTTTGTAGTTGTGTCTAAGTATATGTCTGGGACAAATTTAGGGCAGATGAAATCAGATACATCTCTGGTCAACAGAAACAGTTAAATATTGACGTGTATTGTTGCTACTACAGTAAACAAACAGTCACGTCCATGTTATCCACAACAGTAAACAGTCACGTCCATGTTATCTACTACAGTAAACAGTCACGTCCATGTTATCTACTACAGTAAACAGTCACGTCCATGTTATCTACTACAGTAAACAGTCACGTCCATGTTATCTACTACAGTAAACAGTCACGTCCATGTTATCTACTACAGTAAACAGTCACGTCCATGTTATCTACTACAGTAAACAGTCACGTCCATGTTATCTACTACAGTAAACAGTCACGTCCATGTTATCTACTACAGTAAACAGTCACGTTCATGTTATCTACTACAGTAAACAGTCACGTCCATGTTATCTACTACAGTAAACAAACTGTCATCCTTCTCTAACGTTTATATTGAGCAGTAGCGACATATTTATCAATGTCTACTGCAGATCGTAGTTGACATATAAGACATTCACAATGACCTTAATCACTCGCTGTAAGGTCAATAATTCGCATAATGACATTTCTCTTAATTCCGTGTCACATAAGTGTCAATGACAGTAATAGAGCGGACAAACTGGCTGTAAGTTCAATAATCACATAAGTGTCAATGACAGTAATAGAGCGGACAAACTGGCTGGTTCTTTCACCATATAGGGGCAGTGCTGGGGAAAATTAGCCAATGGACAGAACTGACATTCTGAAAGTCCCCAAAGTGTGTGACCGCAAAGATGACTTTAATCTTAACCGATTCACGTCAACAGCTAGATTGCAGGAGATTGAATTGAAAATAGGTGTGGCCAGAAAAGAGTACAACAACAGGAGTATGAGTAGGCTCATCAATCAATCACTATAGAACTGCTACACGGTCAGTAGCTGGATGCTGTTGGAGATGTTACGAAAGAGTTTGGAACATCTTTGGACATGTCTGGACTGCAATGAAGATATTCCAAACTGACAGTGAAAGTATTCATAAATGATCCCCATTACTGCTAGTTTTCTGTCCTAGCGATGATATGCAATGTCAGCACACAATTTTACATTTGCCTTCCCAACGTTCTTTTCCAGGTTTCCCTTGGTCTGTCTCTTCTCCTCGTTACGTTTGTTTTCCATTAGAGAACTGTCTTTACTAATGAGCCAAGTTGCATTCTATACAATTGCCCATGCCATTTCCATCATTTTTCTCTGATCACATCTGCTTGTGATGTACAATAAGTTTTATTCTACAGTTTCTCATTTGTTACATTTTTTTCTGACCAAAATATTCCCGTGAATCGTCTGCCATTTATTTTGTAAAGGCCTACGCTTCCATTTCAACGTTGAACAATGTGTCATAACTTTTTATATGATAAAATTATTGGAATTATTCGTTAATTTTTATGTGATTTTTATTTTATTGACATTATTTTCAGGTTTATTATCCCACTAATTGTCCGTTTTTATATCTGGGAAATATGGTGTAATCCTCAACATGTTCACATCTTTATAGCTTCCATAATGTCTCCCAGATTAAGAAGGACATAACGTGTATAATTGTGAGAACATAAACATGCCAAATAAATATGTTAAAAATTATGTCTATTTTTCTATTAAACACAGTAACAAATATTAATAAATAGATTGTGTTCTCTAATTGGTTATTGGTTATTTGTTACAAAATAAATAAGCTAAATATGGGTATTATAAAGTGCTATTTGGAGTTTCTGTGGTTAAATGGTTAAGCCCTTGACTTGCGAGTCGAAGGTCATGGTTCAAATCCGGATCGAACCGAGTAAACGCATGCTGATCCGGACACATCGCCGAAGGATAAGTACCAGAGCTCCAATTGGTGTTGAAGATGTGACGTAAACCACACCAATGCTGAGGCTGCATGAATCAGATTTCCACATGAATAGAATTTATGAGGAGATCTGGTACATAGGTCTGAACGGTGATCGCGAGAGAAAGAAAGAATGCGGAACACGCCGTTCTGTTCACGAGTGCATCTTTTTCTAGAGACCCTGGAATTGTTCCCAGAACTACGGAGTTCGTGCTTGTGCAATACTCTCGGCAAGTGACGTGCCATTTTGGTGGAGAGAGGGCCGAGATATGTGAGGGTAAACCCAGTACAATCAAGTCAATCCTTCAGCTTGAAATTGCTCAATTTATTCGGTTTTTTTTGTGTGGTTCAAAAGCGTCGACAATGAACAAGTATTTGGAAAACAAAATTAATGATTTTGAGATGTTGTATTTCAAGGATATAAGAACAAAAACATAAAGAAGTTCTAGATAAACTAGCAATGAATGAAGAATTACTCGAAGGAATGAAAAATAAAATAAAATATGTTGAACACATACAGTGACATGACATTTATTACAATCTTATAAGATGGATTTCATCGATAGAAGGACAGCAAACTGCTACGTCATCGATAGAAGGACAACAAACTGCCATGTCATCGATCTAAAGACAACAAACTGCCATGTCATCGATAGAAGGACAGCAAACTGCAACGTTATCGATAGAAGGACAACAAACTGCCATGTCATCGATCTAAAGACAACAAACTGCCATGTCATCGATCTAAAGACAACAAACTGCCATGTCATCGATAGAAGGACAGCAAACTGCAACGTTATCGATAGAAGGACAACAAACTGCCATGTCATCGATCTAAAGACAACAAACTGCCATGTCATCGATCTAAAGACAACAAACTGCCATGTCATCGATAGAAGGACAGCAAACTGCAACGTTATCGATAGAAGGACAACAAACTGCCATGTCATCGATCTAAAGACAACAAACTGCCATGTCATCGATAGAAGGACAGCAAACTGCAACGTTATCGATAGAAGGACAACAAACTGCCATGTCATCGATCTAAAGACAACAAACTGCCATGTCATCGATAGAAGGACAGCAAACTGCCATGTCATCGATAGAAGGACAACAAACTGCCATGTCATCGATCTAAAGACAACAAACTGCAACGTTATCGATAGAAGGACAACAAACTGCAACGCTATCGATAGAAGGACAACAAACTGCCATGTCATCGATCTAAAGACAACAAACTGCCATGTCATCGATAGAAGGACAACAAACTGCAACGTTATCGATAGAAGGACAACAAACTGCCATGTCATCGATCTAAAGACAACAAACTGCCATGTCATCGATAGAAGGACAACAAACTGCAACGTTATCGATAGAAGGACAACAAACTGCAACGTTATCGATAGAAGGACAACAAACTGCCATGTCATAGATAGAAGGACAGCAAACTGCAACGTTATAGATAGAAGGACAACAAACTGCTACGTTATAGATAGAAGGACAACAAACTGCTACGTTATAGATAGAAGGACAGCAAACTGCCAGTAACCATATAGATAGGGAAGAGGGGATGTTGAAAGGGAAGGGTGTCGCTCTCCTGCTCAGCGTGTTCGTAGCGCGTTGGACGACGGGGGACAAGCCACCTGTGAGTGCAACTCAATTCCGCCGGCTGGCAGAAAAGCCACAGGTTCTCCAGATTTACGGTGCTCGTGGCACCGAACCGAAGGTTACGATGTCCATGACACCGAGCCGAAGAACTGAAAGCTCAAGTGCTTCTGGATCGAAAAAAGAAAGGAAGGGGTATGTGATCATTGCAGATTTGTAGAGTGAAACATAAAGTTATGAGACAATTATATTAGATGGAGAAAGTTGAAAGACGACGAGCAAGAGGAAGACCGTGATACAAGTAGGAAGGAAACATCAAGAGATTGATACATTACAGCTTTGCAGAGTGAAACATAAATGTAAGAGACATGTGATGTCTGAGATTTATTCCAGCAACCTTCCAGGCGGAAACGGTATCTGATAATGATGATGTTAATGAACTGACGTCATAGAACACCGGACAGACTTATAATTGTTCAGTTTCACTAGAGCTGATAAAGTGTATGCATTCCGATGGTTCTGGTGGTTCGATGGTTAAATACACTCTTCATTCTGCCCTCTTCATCCCATACATCCACTCATGCTTATCAATCAACCAAGTGACATGCCTGCCGGCGTAGGCTATCATGTCTCTCAATAACATCCTCTCCTTTGTGCAGGTAACAGTTCTGATGTCGATCTTTTGTCGAACCAAGATGCCATACCACCCAACAACATTCTCCCTCTGTCTCACACGATATCTCCTTCTCTGAGATTTGCCTGTTCTCACCAAATGTTCTAAACCTCCTCTTTATATTATATGCCCAAAGAACCGTGATTGTCTGATTCTTATTCTATTTATTTGATGTGTGCAGGCCTGATTTAAAACCTCATTATTTGTTTTCTTCGCTGTCCATGTAATTTTCAGCATTCTTCTGTAAAACCACATCTCTGTGGTTTCCAGTGATCTTAATGATTGTTTGTTCATTGTCAATGATTCACTGCCATACATAGGTTTTGGCTCAATATAGCACTGGAGTACTCGTGTCATTGGTAGTATAGTGGGGCTTTTATGTTTGTCCAACGTGTAATTCTAATCTCCTGGATAGATAGATCAATGTTAGTGTTTCCATGCACGAAGAGATCACAGAGAAACTGAAAGATGTCCTGCTTTTCCATCACCAACTACATAACAATCGATGCTGTTGACGCATTTCTGTCCACTCTCTCATTCCCGCATATACCCGCGTGTCCAGGACAGTCTTTAATTATCTCCTATACATTTTCATAGTCACTAGTTATCAATAGAATCATGTAATAAGCTACTTCATATACCCCTCATACTCCATTCATACCTGCCGCGAGATTTATTCAAGTTCATTCCCAACATATTCCAGACAACTACATACGTCGAACACCAATTCGAAAACCAGTCTCCGAACAATTTATCGACTTTTTTCATCTAGTTATAGAAATTAATTTCAGCCATTTTCAATAAGTCGATATCATTAGAAAGTCGCCATTTTGTCAACACTTAACTACACGACAGTGTTCGTTAGAAATTTAGAGTCGCCAAGTACAGCTGATGCTGGAAGTGAAGATTGCACTACATGTGGACACATACAAAAATCTTGTCCATTTGGATAATTACCACCGTCATAAATAGATCATAAAAATAGAGTTTAAAAATGAGTATCGATTAATGACGCTTTTATTCTGCAATTTTAGAATTCCTGATTTGTCCATTTACCCATTCCTATATATAGAGACATAGAAATGTTCTAGAATATTGTTTCAACTGGAGAACAACAATCTTAAATATCATATTTTTATCTCCTTATCCTCAATATTCCATTTGTTCTTCTTCTTTTGTATAAACATTATTTCTAATTCAGTTGTTTCATCTCTTCTCTAATTTCTCTTTCTACTTATCTTCTTCTGTTTCATCTTCTTCCCGAATTTTCTTTTGATCTAATTCGTTCTCCTTCTTTTCTTCTTCTAGCCTATTCATACATTTTATCTGTTTGAGCGATCTTAATCTTTCTAATGAGTTTTCCCCATGCAGCGGCTTTCCAGCCTGCTCTTCTCTCGATTTTGAACTGCCAAGGGATCTTTTACCTGCTCAATTTGAACACGGGACCTACGTTTTATCGTCTGTCTCTGATAGGACTAGAAACTTGATTTCACTTACACTGAGATCAGAGATCTCTGGAAAAATATATGGATGGCTCCACGAGTGGGCGAACCGTGTAAATTTGGAACAAGAGGAGGGCACCTAGCTTCTACGCTACATAGACACCTTCGTGATAAGGTAACTGACTTAGTGTGATTTCATAGTCATCAATGCAGCTTCATTGAGGTCATCATTAACCATTTATAGTTTTAATATAACTAGCTACTCATCAGAATAGTACTTCGTGATAAGGTAACTGACTTAGTGTGATTTCATAGTCATCAATCCAGCTTCATTGAGGTCATCATTAACCAGTTATAGTTTTAATATAACTAGCTACTCACTTTGATAACAATTGTTGTATATCTTCTTCTTCGAAAGCTCCATTTCAACCACATGTTAGCCAATCTGTGTGATTTGTATGTGACTTGAGCCTAAGAGTAACTGCACGTTGTGCAAGTTATGTGCCTATAAGTAGATCAGCACATCCGATTTATGCGATGCTTTTATTTACTAGGTAGCTTCCTAGGTCCCTACTTCAGTCGCCTCTTACAACTTGCCTTCTAGGTGGCAGTGGTACTATTCTTTGTTCCTTGGGCCTCGACAACACATGGGCGACTGTTGCATATAATATGAATAATTATCAGATACATCAACAGAACCGATTGTCGGGGAGTTTATAACGGATGACGTGAACATCCATTCACTGAGAATGATATCTGTGCTTCCAGTCATGCTATTTCCTTGGTCCCGGTAATCACTTCCATATTCATTAAACGTGGGGTCACAGTCGACCATGTAGTGCCAGGCCCCAACGGAAGCAACAAAATAGTACACTGCGACCTCTAAGGTATGTCGTAAGAAGCCGACTGAGGTGGACCTACGAAGCAACCTCTAGAAAATAAAAAGTATCGCAGAGATAGTGTGCTGACCTACTTGTAGGTGTATAACTGGCACAACGTACAGGCTCTCTTAGACTCAGATCACATACAAATCACACAGAGTGGTTAACAAGTGGTCGATATGGAGCGTTCGAAAGAGGAGAAGAAGAAGGGGTCACAGTATAAACCTTTCACCCTTTCCTATCAACCCTCCGACTGAACTATTCCAGCCCATTATAAATGAAACCTGTACTACCAACTTATCTAAAACTATTTATATTTAACAAATCTCACTATTTCTCAAAGAATATCCTCTTTAGGTCTCATTATATTTAACAAATTCCCAGATAATAAATCAATGAATAATAAACTGTTACCTCTTCATCTTCTTCTTCACCTTTCAACTCTAAACGGAGCATCTTCAACAAACCTCTTCCATCTCTTTCTCTCTCCTGCCATCCCTTCCACTTCTTTCCAAATTTAACTATCCTTTAATATCAATCATGCATGTTTACCTGCCAGGCATGTCATAAAAGTCGACTAAGGAAGGTTATGTTGTAGGGCTGGCTACCTTACCCCGTATAAAAATAAGTCAACAAATCTTCAACAAACACAAATAGTACAACACACTGCCATCTCTAATTTTCTGTAAATATCTTGCTCAGTTCCAAACAGGTCTTTTCCCTTTTTTTTCTTTCTTCAAACATGCATCAAATGATGTTTACATTTTTGTCTTTCATGTTTTCTTTAGTTATTACTTTTGTTGCAATAATTTCCAGATGTCTTCTTGTTTAGAACGACTTAATGGCAACTTGAAAACCCTAGAACGTAGATATATCTTATGACTTGTCTCATAGAGTGAGTTATGCCACCTGTCGAGAGTATTATACACAGCACCAACTCCGTAGTTCCGGCAAAATCCGAGGGGTCTTTGGAAAAAATGAATTCTTGAACAGAACGGTGAGGTTCGAATTCGAACCCACGAACTTCAGAACGCAAAGAAACAGCTTAACCATTTAGCCACAGAGATCCCTCGACAGAGACCAGCCTTCACCTACGAGTCAGATATAACGGTACCTATGTAGTAGGATACATTCCCATTCGTATTAGTGGTAATACTCTTCAATTTAATATATTATTTAAACAACTGTTGGTACTGTCTGTAGTACCACTTTTTGGGGCGGTGTAGGACAGGTAGGACGTAAGCCTGAAGTATTTGATGACCGCATGGCTAGTGCAGTCGCGACGAAGCTGTTCTAATTATGCCCCAAACAAAAAAACAATCATTTGCCTTACCATGGATTAAACATGGGTCTCCGGCATGGGAGCCACGTTCTAATCTATTTAGCCAGACGCTCTATTGCAAATATATTATAGTAGTATAAATATAATCCCTCAGAGCTAGCTCCAAATCAACACAGAGAAAGAACTGAATTGTATCGATACAGACGACAACCGTATTCATCTTTCAAGACAACTCGACGACCTGATGAGGTATATGTTTTCAAGTGACACACTACGTGAAACCTGCATGAAATAATTATCCTTTATTCAGAACTATACATGAAATCCTTTATTAGAAACTATACATCAAATCCTTTATTCGGTACTATACATCAAATCCTTTATTCGAAACTATACATCAAATCCTTTATTCAGAACTATACATCAAATCCTTTGGAATTCTAAACAAATAAATCACAATTCATGTGATCTACGAACGATCATCTTCATCTTGTCACTGTCCTTTTGAAGCCCCTGAATAAAGACTGTCCAAAATAATTCCATTCTTTGAATTTCAATCAATGTTCTTTTGACTCATAATCCAAATAAAATGAACATTTAATGACGGGTAAAATACTGAGAAGAACAGATCGTAGAAGGCAGAAGAAAAAGAAGAACCTGAGTGGTCTGACATCGTTGTTGGATAAAAGATCGGTGTCAGAACTAATAAACTGTACCATGGAGAGAAAGATTTCCTAGGCCGGCAGACATGGAATTTTATTGATTGATATCAGAAAAACATATATCTAATGACCACTGACCTTGTGTCGCGTAACGAGATTCTAATCTCCTATTTACGAGACAAATCTCTAGCAACAGATGGCCTTGTGTCATTGATATTCTGTTAAATCATTCATTCATTTGTACATGTCTTACTCTGATGCCATCAGTTCTACATTAAATATTCATATCGAGATTTAGCTTTGTCAGCGAATCCAGACATTATACATGATACTCTCTCTCTCTCTCTCTCTCTCTCTCTCTCTCTCTCGTGAGATCGTGTACATGATATGAGTAGTTGACCTTAAGTCTTCATTTGTCTTTTTTTATTTTCAATTTAAAATGAATATTATATTGAGAAAATTAGTGGTTCTCGGTGATGAGCGAACTGATATGATGATTTCACGAGAGTCAGCAGTATATTTTGCATATAACGATGCACATAGCATACAATGTACTTGCTCAAAGACCGTCCATTGGAAACACATTTCGATTTGCATGTACGACTTATGGTTTTTGTATGTAATAACTTTCTTTGAATAAATCAAAGAAATGTCTGGTCAACCACTAGTGGCACTGTTATATGAAGGAGAAGATGGAGATATGTTGGGCACATCTTGAGAAGAAATGATCACAGAATATCAAAGCAGGCTTATGGGACAAATCTCTTGAAACAAAGAAATGATCAACGGGGGAAAATAAAGCAAGATGGAATGTTGGACACACTTGAGAGAAATGATCACGAATATCAAAGCAGGCATTGAAGTGGGATGCAAAGGGTTCAAGAAAGAGAGACAACCTAAGGAGACACAAACGAACTTTGCTGAGAGAGGAAAGAAATATCGGTCTCAGTTCCATGGATGAAATTGAGCGAGTTGTCCAGGATAGAGCGGCATGGAGAAATTGCTTGCAGGCCCTATGTAACATATAACGGTACGAGAGGAATTACTATTATTATTATTATTAACAAGTAAGAGCTAACAATGTTGTTATATAACACATCCTCATCTGCATGTGAGATCTCTGGCACCGTATCTAGCACCTTCTTGGCGATTACAATTACAAACTTGATTGATAACTAATTAAGACATCTAACTACCTAATTATACACTAACTACATACAACTAAAAGGTCAAGTTACAATATATGTAAAACTTGATATTACTAATTAAGACATCTAACTACCATATACACACTACAACAGTAAAGTCAAGTTACAATATATAATAAAACTTGATATTACTAATTAAGACATCTAACTACCATATACACACTACAACAGTAAAGTCAAGTTACAATATATGATAAAACTTGATATTACTAATTAAGACATCTAACTACCATATACACACTACAACAGTAAAGTCAAGCTACAATATATGATAAAACTTGATATTACTAATTAAGACATCTAACTACCATATACACACTACAACAGTAAAGTCAAGCTACAATATATGATAAAACTTGATATTACTAATTAAGACATCTAACTACCATATACACACTACAACAGTAAAGTCAAGCTTACAATATATGTAAAACTTGATATTACTAATTAAGACATCTAACTGCCATATACACACTACAACAGCAAAGTCAAGTTACAATATATGGTAAAACTTGATATTACTAATTAAGACATCTAACTACCATATACACACTACAACAGTAAAGTCAAGCTACAATATATGGTAAAACTTGATATTACTAATTAAGACATCTAACTACCATATACACACTACAACAGCAAAGTCAAGTTACAATATATGGTAAAACTTGATATTACTAATTAAGACATCTAACTACCATATACACACTACAACAGCAAAGTCAAGTTACAATATATGGTAACATTCACTGCTTAAAATACGGGTCTAAAGGTGTAGGATTCCTCCATTGCATCGGGTTTCCCCATAAGACTCTGTCCCTGTCTTAAGAAATGGCAAGCCAAGTGCCGAGAGTAATGCAAAAAGCACGAGCTCCGTAGCTCCTGCAGCAATAAAAGTGATCTCATTAAAACATTGCAAATGGGATTCTGTCAGGGTTCGAACTAACAATCTTTCAGAACGACAACTGAAGACGGATAAGATTAATAAGGTTAATTTCTTACCACTGCCGATGAAGAAGATAAAATACAACTACTGTGTACAACCAAGTCCTTTTCTTGAGATGTGATCTTCGAATGCTGTCTACCCATTCCACGCACAGACTTCCAGATTCAATCATTTGAAGCATATTCATTGACTTCGAGGGGTAAATGATCGATAGACATTATAGACACCTTCAGCTCATCAGTACTACATACAACACAAATTATAGATAGCAATAAACTGAATAACAAGAGTCGAGACGACGCTGAATTATTAAAGATGAAGAAGAGGGTTAGGAGTCTCCTTATGACACTAGTAGTTCTAAGAAAAGTTTTTTTTTAAAAAAGATCTTGAGTTTTAAGTAATCACCATTCAGGGGCGGATCACACTTCGATCGCTCCCAATCAGTGAGAACGACGGGAATAGAATGATTATCTGATTGAGGTAACTATGAGACAATTCTTGATTAGTTAGTACAAATTAGATTTATGAAAGTAGTCACTAAATTCGTTACTATTTGAATGTCATAAACAAGGATAGGTAGACTGACATAGATAACAAGAAAAAAAAGAAACCCAGACATATATACAGACAAAGAGACACATAAATAGATAGTCAGATAGATAGGTAGACAGACGGACAAACAAATAGGCAAACAGTGACAAATGGACAGACAGACCATGCAGGCAGGTAGGCCTTTAGGCAGATAAGCAGATAGACAGATAGGTAGATAAGTAGATATATAGATAGATATGTAGATAGACAGACCGACAGCAGACAGCCAGACAGATAGATAGACAGACACATCTCTGATATATGTGTTTTGGAAGCAAGTGTGTGTGTTTTTTTCCATTACAACTAGCGTGCGTACATTCGGGACAATAGGCCCAAGTACATAGCAAACATCTACATAGGTTATCCATTAATACCGACACATTTCGTATTGAACCTAACTTGGCAAGGGCTGAAAGTTAAATACGATAATTTACTTTGTTAACAGAGATTAACAAATGTAACAGCTGTCCTTCTGTATGAAGCGGAGACATGGAGAATAACTAAAGGGAAACCAAAAGTTACAGACATTCATTAATAGTTACCTGCACAGGATACTCCATCTGCGTTGGTATGACAGGACCACAAACAAGTAACTGTGGGATAGAGCGAAACAATGGCAGGTGGAACAATGGCAGGTGGAACAATGGCAGGTGGAACAATGGCAGGTGGAACAATGGCAGGTGGAACAATGGCAGGTGGAACAATGGCAGGTGGAACAATGGCAGGTGGAACAATGGCAGGTTACAATGGCAGGTGGAACAATGGCAGGTGGAACAATGGCAGGTGGAACAATGGCAGGCGGAACAATGGCAGGCGAAACAATGGCAGGCGGAACAATGGCAGGCGGAACAATGGCAGGCGGAACAATGGCAGGCGGAACAATGGCAGGTGGAACAATGGCAGGTGGAACAATGGTAGGTGGAACAATGGCAGGCGGAACAATGGCAGGCGGAACAATGGCAGGTGGAACAATGGCAGGTGGAACAATGGCAGGTGGAACAATGGCAGGTGGAACAATGGCAGGTGGAACAATGGCAGGTGGAACAATGGCAGGTGGAACAATGGCAGACGGAACAATGGCAGGCGGAACAATGGCAGGCGGAACAATGGCAGGCGGAACAATGGCAGGCGGAACAATGGCAGGCGGAACAATGGCAGGCGGAACAATGGCAGGTGGAACAATGGCAGGCGGAACAATGGCAGGCGGAACAATGGCAGGTGGAACAATGGCAGATGGAACAATGGCAGGCGGAACAATGGCAGGTGGAACAATGGCAGGTGGAACAATGGCAGGCGGAACAATGGCAGGCGGAACAATGGCAGGCGGAACAATGGCAGGCGGAACAATGGCAGGCGGAACAATGGCAGGTGGAACAATGGCAGGTGGAACAATGGCAGGTGGAACAATGGCGGGTGGAACAATGGCAGGTGGAACAATGGCAGGTGGAACAATGGCAGGTGGAACAGAGACTAAGGGGTTGACGGTGGCGATGGATAGAACACACACTGAGGAAACCTCCTGACAGCGTCACAAAATTGGTTCTCCGATGGAACCCTCAGAGCAGTAAAGGTAAGGGAAGACCCAGGAACACCTGGAGACGGGAGTTGGAGACGGAATTCAGGAAAAAAAGGAGAGTGTGGAGAGATCTGGAAAGTATGGCCTTGGAAAGGCGGGCTTGAAGGCCTTGGTAGCGGACAGATGCCACCCTAGGGGCGAAGGTTGGAGAAGAAAAAGAACAGATCGTAATACATTAACTACAGTAATAAGAACACATTAACTACAGTAATAAGAACACATTAACTACAGTTTTGAAGAAAATAAATGACGCTGGTGGGGAACAAATATTTATTGACGTTTTTATTTGTTCAATTTTCAGGAATATGAACAAAATAAGATATAGTTAAACCGACACAATAATGTGAGGAAAATTGATGAATGACATTTACTTTTATAGAAAAATGAAAGTGCTGTTTTTACAGGCTAATAGAATTGGAAAAACAAAAATTAAAAGTGTTAACGATAAGATTGCATTAACGTTAATTTAGAGCTAATATAACATTTAAACAAAGTAAATCATGACGCAATATACGGGAAATAATAGAACAGGACAGATAAATGGGCGCAGTTTACGTCATTTGGTAGGTTGTGTATTACTAGTATCAATTAAAGGCGGCCGTGAAGATCTCAGCTTACATTCTCATACTGGTTGTGATTCTCCTGTCCAAAGGATTGACTTCATTGCACCGGGTTCCCCCATAAGGCTCCGTCCCTGTCGACAGAGACTGCCGATTGCATTGCCCGTAGCTCCGGCAAAAACTCTAGAAATCTCATTAAAAAATTGCAAATTTGTCTCGGTCCGGACTCGAATGCACAACTTTCAGTACGACAGGCAAACAACTTAACCACTTCGACATTGAGACCCCCACATTCTCCTGTATGATCTGTTAGTGGGCACGTTAAACGTCACAGTGGTTTGGAGAGAACGGTAATGTAAGGAATGGTTTCTGGAGTACAAGGCAGTGTACAAAGACGAAGGTGGCAGCAGGACATCAAAGAAACATTGAATATGACGCTAGAAGTGGAGAGAGAACTTGCCAGAGACAGAATTTTTCAGGCGGGCTGTGACAAAAGCGACGTTCCGCAAGGGACATGCTACTACTTGAGAATCTTAGGTGTTCTCGACAGCAATACTAGAACTTTTGCTAGAGATTACAACACTAACGAAATATATCACCCCCTTGCATAGACTAGTAGCACATAACTAACTTTAGTGTCTTTATCTATAAAAGTCTTAAGCCGGAAGATTGACTATCTTTAGCTTATTGCCTAGAACTAGCTTATTGCCTAGAACTAGCTTATTGCCTAGAACTAGCTTATTGCCTAGAACTAGCTTATTGCCTAGAACTAGCTTATTACCTAGAACTAGCTTATTGCCTAGAACTAACTTATTACCTAGAACTAGCTTATTGCCTAGAACTAGCTTATTGCCTAGAACTATAGTTCGTTCCAAAATTCGTGATCATCTTTACCGACCGATATAGAATCATCCACTAGACAGAAATTCTTGATTTTTATATTTTTAGATAGGTAACAGTGACGACGTTCCAAAAGTATTTTTGCCCACCCAAACCTTTAGTTCTGTAAGACTTGAATTATATGTTATTACTAATTTAACAGCGATGTTGATTTGGTATGATTTTAGAATGTTAACGGTACGAAAGTGAAGTATTGACGTCAAGATGCCAATGTGCGCTCCACGTGCAATTCAGCAGTAGTTAAAATCGGGAATCCCGTGAAATTAATCATTTCACACACTGTATGTGAAAGATTGTCATTGACGTGTCACAAACCATTTATTTGCATTACTTGAAGCGGAAGGTACTATTTTATTTTCAGTATTAGAAATGAGTTTGAAGTGTAAATTCACTACCATGCAGAATGTGACTGCACAACTGTATAGCTACTTCTGCAGAGAAGCCAGACGTGGTGGTTTATATCACAACTTACAAGACCCGAAGAGGAGAACACAACATGCTCTTAGTATAAGTAGAAGGTCATTTTGCCATTGGATAGAACAGGACTGTAGTGATGAACGTAAGGAACACAGAAAAGGCCAGAAACGGAAAACTGACGATTTCGATAAAGATGTTATTGTGAGAAAGATTCATAAAATGTTTAAGGTCAATGATGTGGTTACACTTCGTAAATTGAAATCACGTCTGCGAATTCAATGTGATATTGATATATCTAAAACCGCATTATGGAGAGTTGTTAGGTGCAGCGGTTTCACTTTTCGGAAATCTAGTACAGGTCGGAATATAGTTTGTGAGAAAATGCATCTGATAGCTGCACGATGCAAATATCTGCGGAGGATACGGAAGCGTAGGACGGAAGGTTACGATATTGTATATCTGGACGAATCGTGGGTAAATGCTCACCATACGTTGATAAAGAATGGCAATCACTAGACGGAACTAAGAAAAGGAAATTCCAAGCAGCAAGGGCAACGCATTGTGATAGGTCATGCAGGCAGCAAAGCAAATGGTCTTGTCAGTGGCGCAGAACTTCTTTTCCAAGCACTGTCTACAGATGGTAGGGACTACCACTCCGAAATGAACGGACTTATTTTCAGGGATTGGTTAGCGAACACACTTCTGCCTGCTCTGGATAGGCCGTCGTGTATTGTAATAGACAATGCCTCCTATCATAATTTAGTGGCGCATGCAGACAAAATTTCCACCTCATCAAGCACAAAACAAGACATCATGGCGTGGCTTGCAAAAGAAAATATATCGTTTTGTTGCAACAATTTCAAAACTGAGTTGTTGCAACTGGTGAGACAGACTAAGAAGTCAAAGATTTTTTTAATCGATAAAGTCATTGCTGAGCACGGCCACACTTCTCTTCGATTACCACCTTATCATTCACATCTCAATCCCATTGAACTTGTGTGGGCTGCAGTCAAAGGTCAAATTGCAGCAGTAAACAAGACTTTCAAACTTCGTTATATAAAAGTCCTAACACGTGATGCCCTCGCAAAATAGATATAGAATACTGGAACAAATGTGAAGAGCATGTGCTCCGAGAAGAAGAGGTATATTGGCAACGAGATGGTTTGCATTTTCTCCAGCCCGCAGCAGTAGTTAATCTCTTCGACTCTTCAGACTCCGAATCTAATAGCTAACATCCCATTTGCTTTCACTTTCACCAATTGCCTCACAATACCAGGGACTGGCAACAACTACCAAAGGTACGCCAATTTGATCGCCAAAGATAATATCAACATAAAAACACTCATGAAGAAAAAGCTAACCATGTCACATTGCTTTTTATAATATGTAATAGGGTTACGCCTTTGCAAACATTCGCCACCATTTTGTGTATTACTGTAAATTCGAAACTTTGATTATCAGTTTGTTGTGCTTATGAAAAATATAACAAAAACGTTTTTGCATCAACTAAGCTACCTACCAATTAGTTAAACATGTATTCGTAACGTCATGAGGTATATAAGACTGCATGCAAAAATTACTTGTATCCATCATATAGATTCTGTACAAATTAAACCTTAGTGTGATCACGAATTTTGAAACTAACTATAGCTTATTACATAGAACTAGAGCTAACCTATTACCTATTAGCTCCTAACCTAACCTATTATCTATTACCTAGAGCTAACTTATTACATACGGCTAGCTTATTACATAGAACTAGCTTATTACATGAAAAATGAAAATCGTGGCATATCCCAAAGGACGTAGCCATCAACCACAGTAAACAAGTCGTTGATTTTCTAGGCACCACTTATACGTTCAGTAGTTTGCCATTGCTTTCTGAACGGGTGGCGCCATCGTCCTTTGTTAAAATCAACGGAAACAATTTGCAAGCAAACTGTCCGCAGCGTGATTCTAACTCAGAACGTCGGGGTTAATAGACCGAGTCACTAACCCCTAGGCCACAGACGCCACAGACTTATTACATACAGCTAACTTATTACCTAGAACTAGCTTATTACCTAGAGCTAACTTATTACATAGAACTAGCTTATTACATAGAGCTAACTTATTACATAGAACTAGCTTATTATATGGAGCTAACTTATTACCTAGAGCTAACTTATTACCTAGAACTAACTTATTAACCATAACCAGCTATTACCTAGAACTAACTTATTACCTAGAACTAGCTTATTACCTAGAACTAGCTTATTACCTTGAACTAGCTTATTACCTAGAACTAACTTATTAACTAGAACCAACTATTACCTAGAACTAATTTATTACCTAGAACTAACTTATTATCTAGAACTAGCTTATTACCTAGAACTAGCTTATTACATATAATTAGCTTATTATCTAGAACTAGATTATTACATAGAACTAGCCTCACGCTTGAAGTAGCCAAGCAAATATTGAACTCTACGTGATTCACAGAAGAAAAATATTTAGCATTTACTCATATGACCGTTTATTCTTACGTTAAAGTTCAGTCCTTCTATTACGTCAGATTCTGATACGTTTGTATTTGGTCGTCCATTTGTGTTTCATTTTAATTTGTCACTCCTGTTTGTTCGTTTGCTTGATAAAGGCCTTGTTGGTCGAAACGTTGCTGTATTTTGTCATTGTTTTTGTAATTTGTAAAACTACAGTACTTTGTAATTACGTGTTTTGTCATTCTATTACAGATATCTAATTACAAGGTGACAAATCATAGGGAAAGTAATCAACTTACCATGCTCATAATACAGACCAGTTCAAATCAGTACTTTACTGTTACTATGATGAACTACTTCATTTGGGGGTATTAATTATTACACTTTCTGTAACATCTATAAACTATTGAACCTCGAGGTCAACGTTCGCGATCTCACTTAATTAACACAATGGAATACTCTGATATCTATTCAGCTGGATCGAAGGGCTGTTTCTTAATCGAATCATATACGTCTACTACAAAGCCAAATATTGGAACATCTTCAATGCGTAGATATCAATTCTATCCAGTTTTCCAAAAAGCTACTTCACTTCACTCCTGGTGGATCAATAGGCGCTTAGATTCGTTCAGTAAATGACGAATATTGCGATTACCATTAAACAAAAATAAAATCAACTTGTTTACAACTGAGATATTTTTGGAAAGACAACTCTAATCAAGTGCAGACTAGCAGAAAATAAAGGGCAGACAATCGGTCTGAAACGAAGTATGAACAACTAAAAGTGCAATCTATACTAAGATGGTATCACTAGTGAGGTTAAATGGATTTCTGGAAATAAAGATTGTGGAGAGTTATGTAATCGAGAATGAAATAACTGCTGCGATATTGTATTACAAGTATCTGTCATGTGTGCATATGGATGTGTTTTGTTGTAATACTTCGCAAGTTTTAATCGAACTTTCCTAAACGCATGCGTGTGTCTCTGACCGCTCACTGTTGTGTGAATGTGTGTGTGTTTACTTGGGTATTCAAAATACGTTCCACAATGTTCTTATATCTCTATCCGTATCTTCTTCATCTTCTTCATGATCTAGAGGGACTTGAGCTCTCGCCATTCGGCCCAATGCTATGTAGTGGTACCTGCATGTGTTTGTAAGTTGTTCTTTTGTTCAGTATAATGTGTTCCATTTATCTGGCCTTGAAGGAATGAGGATCTTCCTAACGTCATCTAGTGCTTGACACCTGAAGAGGTGGTGGTGAACGGTTTCATGGTGATGTGCACACATCTGGCACTCTAAAGTGTGTTGTGGTTGAATTCTGTTCATGTGATAATTAAGTGTTGTGTGTTGGGTTCGGAGTCTAAAAATGGTGCTCTGATCTCTTCTTTCAAGGTGGTTGATGTTGTCATTAAGGTTAGGGCTGGTCATATGTCTTTAAACGTCTCTTCCCGTGTCTCCCATAACCCATTTGTTCAGTCAATTTTTGTAATTTGTTGTCGTTAGGATTTGCTTTGCCATTCGGTGACATTCTATGCAATTCGGTGCCATTCGGCTTTTTATTCGGTGACATTCTATACAATTGGTGCCATTCGTGCATTTCATTCATTTCGGTGCATTCTATGCAATTGCAATTCGGTGCCATTCAGTGTCTTTGGTGCATTCTATGCAATTGGTGCCATTCAGTGTCATTTGGTGCATTCTATGCAATTTCGGTGCATCTTCAGTGCATCATTTGGTGCATTCTATGCAATTGGTGCATTCAGTGTCATTTGGTGCATTCTATGCAATTGGTGTCTTATATTCTGTAGTGTCTTGTTGTATTTCTGTTACATTCTATGCAATTTGTGTGTCATTCAGTGTCATTTTGTGCATTCTATGCAATTCAGTGTCATTTGGTGCATTCTATGCAATTCAGTGTCATTTGGTGCATTCTATGCAATTTGGTGCCATGTAGTTGAGTGTTCAATCTATCTGGCATTGGAGAAAGAAGCATTTTTCTGGCATCTTCGCGCTAGACATCTGAAGAAATTGTGGGCAATAAGTTTGTTGATGATACTTACATATCTGGTAAGTAGGACTGTACTGTGGTTAGTATTTCTGGTTACATATCTGGTAAGCAGGACTGTACTGTGGTTAGTATTTCTAGTTACATATCTGGTAAGCAGGACTGTACTATGGTTAGTATTTCTGGTTACATATCTTGTAAGCAGGACTGTACTGTGGTTTATAGTATTTCTGGTTACATATCTTGTAAGCAGGACTGTACTGTGGTATATAGTATTTCTGGTTACATATCTGGTAAGCAGGACTGTACTGTGGTTAGTATTTCTGGTTACATATCTGGTAAGCAGGACTGTACTGTGGTTAGTATTTCTAGTTACATATCTGGTAAGCAGGACTGTACTGTGGTTAGTATTTCTGGTTACATATCTTGTAAGCAGGACTGTACTGTGGTTTATAGTATTTCTGGTTACATATCTTGTAAGCAGGACTGTACTGTGGTATATAGTATTTCTGGTTACATATCTGGTAAGCAGGACTGTACTGTGGTTAGTATTTCTGGTTACATATCTGGTAAGCAGGACTGTGCTGTGGTTAGTATTTCTGGTTACATATCTTGTAAGCAGGACTGTACTGTGGTATATAGTATTTCTGGTTTTTCTAGTTTATTTGCTCAGTTTTAGAGGTAAGAAAACTAGGTGTTATCCATTTAAACAAAGACAAGAAGAAGAGTTAAAATGGTAACATGATATGAAATGAAAATACTCCTTAGTATTTGATCTACCATAAAGTATGACGGTGGGCGTCTGTAGCTTAAGCAAAAGTGAGTTCGATCCCGACCTAAGCGTACCTGGTTCAAACTCTGTGGCAGGCATTTTGGAAGAAAATTCGTTTTCGTGGAAAAGAATTGTAAAATAGATCTCACCGTTCAGAAAGCAATGGCAAACTACTGGATGTATAATTGGTGCCTAGAAAATAAAAGACTGGTTTACTGTGGTTGATGGCTAAGTCCTGTAAAGAATATGGCACGATTTTCATCTTCAAAGTATGAAGTGTCGGTCCCTTCACATTTCTACACCCAAGTATGTAGGAGGAAGGAGAGCCAATTTCCTCGCTTGCTGAAAGTTGGTTGCGGAATTAAACCCACGATAATTTTGATAATTTTGTTAATCAAATTCGATAACGGAAACGCTCTACACACAACGTGAATCGGCTCCCTCTCGTCATATACATGCTGGTTATTCACGTGAGGTCGTTGCCTGTTTGGTATTCCTTTCTTAAAAACATACCTGGTTCCGTTCTTTGTATATGCAAGGTGCGCAAACTACCTGAACAGATGCCAGTAGTTAGGCTAAGAAATGTGCCTTCGTTTTCTTAAAAGTAAATATGACATCAGTTTCTGCCTTTCCTACATATTCTATATCGACATCTTTCTTCTTTATCTTTTTTGAACCCCTATATCGATCACTGATTAAACCACTCTTTGTGATCTGTATGTAATTTGAACATAAGAGCGAATGTACGCTGTGACAGTTATGCGCTTATAAGTACTCACATCCGATTTCTACGATACTTTTTATTTACTAGAGTAGCTTCCCCAGACCCCTACCTCACTCACCTCCTACGACATGCATTGTAGGTCAGTGTTACTATTCTTTGCTCCCCTTGTGAGCCCTGGAAACACACGGGCGAAATGACATTTATATTAGGTTGCCGATAGCAAAGGTGATAACACGTGCAGCTAGTGACCTTGTGATGTGGACATTTCGGGTTCAATGCCAGCTTGGGAAAAATGTTTCGGTATGGGGTTGTACTAGATGAAACTCTGATCCTTTATTATAGGATCTAAATTACATGTACCTTTGAAGTCGGAGTAAATCTCGCCTGAGTGGCTAGGAACACCTGTAATAGAGAAAGTAAATCACACCTAACAATAAGTCAGAGACGCAATGGTAGGACCGATACCTTAGTCGAATACCGTCTGAAATAGCGAGCCGAATAAAAATACCCAAAGTTTACCTTCTTCCTTCTTTCTTTTGTCCTTCTTTGCTTTTGTTGACGTTAGGCGGAGCAGAGTTCGTGCTTTGTGCAATACACTCGACAGCTGGCATGTCATTTCTGTGCAGAGGAACCAAGCCATATGGGGTTAAAACCCGGTGAAATGAAATCAATCCTTCGTCTTGAAAACCCTTAAACCCAATAAGGTTTGACTGATGATCAGTTTTCCAGATAATGCACGCTCGGTCGCTTGATATACTGTGGTATTGTGGAGTTTTAAGATGTCTGTAACTCTATAAACCCATATTTTTTTGGTCTACCTCTTCCTCTTATTGATTCAATTTTCAGGTTGTGCGCTCTTGCAGCTGGTGTATTAGGGGCTCATTCTCACCAAATGGCTAAACCATTTCAGTCTATGTTTTCAATAAATCTAATAGCAGGTGATGTTCAGACTGTTATTCTAATTTCCTCATTTCTTATATGGTCTCTTCTTGTTTTATTTACTGCTTTCCTCAAGCATCTCATTTCACAGGTGGTAATTTTCCTGTCTTGTTCTTTTATCGGTGCCCATGTTTGGCACTGTTAGCAGAGTGTTGGTATGAAGATTGCATTTATTCTTTTAGTCTCTAATGTTTACCAAGTGCTGACAAATACTAATGTTTACTTAGAGTACGAGAATACCAATATGAGCAAACTACACAATCGGGTCGTCTATCACAGGTAATGATACCACATCACAGTTGTCATTGGCTATCGACACGAGAAAAAGTTATTTTTATTGACGTGCACAAAGATGACTGAAGACTCATGGAAAAGCCGTGAACATATCTGGCACACCATTTTTGCTGATGATGGACATCTCAGCTTACTGGCCTTTCCAATCTGTCATGTATCCCACCCCACAAACCTCCCCATAATTTTTCTTGCAGTAAATTTTTGTTTTCATTTTGACCCTTCCTAGAAAAATGTATATCAACGCTCATGCCACAAAGGTGGGTGAATCTACTCACCACTGTCACTGTTGCATACCTAATATTCAATAAATATATTTGGGCTTGGATTACCAAATAACTTGAACAAACATTGAATGTTATTTATGTCCACACAAAATAAATATTTATTTGTATCTAGAACGAAGTAAAATAAATATTGAACTTTTATTTCTCGTGACCTAGAATAAATATTTATAGACAAAACAGAAAATAAACGAACACAGGTCTACATCGGGTTAGGTTTCGTGTTATGAAGCAAACAGCGGCGTATAGCCAAGAATCACTTATTTTTCCAACAGCAGCACAGCAAAGCTAATTGCACGCTTGACGCTCGTATATTAAGTTATCAGTAGAGCCTGACATAACATTCATAGAATTAGAGAAACATTGAGGAAATGCTTAAATGTGTCTTTGATCATGAAGATGAAGGAATGCACGACGCCGCTGATGATAGAGAGATGATTGAGTTTTATGCAATGGTTTCCAATAATAAAATGAAAAGAATGTAAAAATTGATAACAAAGTGAAATGATTAGATGAAGTTTATGCAAAGGTTTCCAATAATAAAATGGAAAGAATGTAAAGTTAATGGTGGAGTTGGTAAGATGAGTTTATAGAAAAGGTTTCTAATAATAAAACGGAGGAAAGAATATAAAAGTTGATGATAGAGAGATGGTTAGAAGAATTATATGCAAAGTTTTATAATAATAAAACGGAGAAAAGAATGTAAAAGTTGATGATAGAGAGATGGTTAGAAGAATTATATGCAAAGTTTTATAATAATAAAACGGAGAAAAGAATGTAAAAGTTGATGATAGAGAGATGGTTAGAAGAATTATATGCAAAGTTTTATAATAATAAAACGGAGAAAAGAATGTAAAAGTTGATGATAGAGAGATGGTTAGAAGAATTATATGCAAAGTTTTATAATAATAAAACGGAGAAAAGAATGTAAAAGTTGATGATAGAGAGATGGTTAGAAGAATTATATGCAAAGTTTTATAATAATAAAACGGAGAAAAGAATGTAAAAGTTGATGATAGAGAGATGGTTAGAAGAATTATATGCAAAGTTTTATAATAATAAAACGGAGAAAAGAATGTAAATGTTGATGATAGAGAGATGGTTAGAAAAATTATATACAAAGTTTTATAATAATAAAACGGAGAAAAGAATGTAAAAGTTGATGATAGAGAGATGGTTAGAAAAATTATATACAAAGTTTTATAATAATAAAACGGAGAAAAGAATGTAAAAGTTGATGATAGAGAGATGGTTAGAAGAATTAAATGCAAAGTTTTATAATAATAAAACGGAGAAAAGAATGTAAAAGTTGATGATAGAGAGATGGTTAGAAGAATTAAATGCAAAGTTTTATAATAATAAAACGGAGAAAAGAATGTAAAAGTTGATGATAGAGAGATGGTTAGAAGAATTATATGCAAAGTTTTATAATAATAAAACGGAGAAAAGAATGTAAAAGTTGATGATAGAGAGATGGTTAGAAAAATTATATACAAAGTTTTATAATAATAAAACGGAGAAAAGAATGTAAAAGTTGATGATAGAGAGATGGTTAGAAGAATTATATGCAAAGTTTTATAATAATAAAACGGAGAAAAGAATGTAAAAGTTGATGATAGAGAGATGGTTAGAAGAATTAAATGCAAAGTTTTATAATAATAAAACGGAGAAAAGAATGTAAAAGTTGATGATAGAGAGATGGTTAGAAGAATTATATGCAAAGTTTTATAATAATAAAACGGAGAAAAGAATGTAAAAGTTGATGATAGAGAGATGGTTAGAAGAATTATATGCAAAGGTTTATAATAATAAAATGGAGAAAAGAATGTAAAAGTTGATGATAGAGAGATGGTTAGAAAAATTATATGCAAAGTTTTATAATAATAAAACGGAGAAAAGAATGTAAAAGTTGATGATAGAGAGATGGTTAGAAGAATTATATGCAAAGTTTTATAATAATAAAATGGAGAAAATAATGTAAAAGTTGATGATAGAGAGATGGTTAGAAGAATTATATGCAAAGTTTTTTAATAATAAAACGGAGAAAAGAATGTAAATGTTGATGATAGAGAGATGGTTAGAAGAATTATATGCAAAGTTTTATAATAATAAAACGGAGAAAAGAATATAAAAGTTGATGATAGAGAGATGGTTAGAAGAATTATATGCAAAGTTTTATAATAATAAAACGGAGAAAAGAATGTAAAAGTTGATGATAGAGAGATGGTTAGAAGAATTATATGCAAAGTTTTATAATAATAAAACGTAGAAAAGAATGTAAAAGTTGATGATAGAGAGATGGTTAGAAGAATTATATGCAAAGTTTTATAATAATAAAACGGAGAAAAGAATGTAAAAGTTGATGATAGAGAGATGGTTAGAAGAATTATATGCAAAGTTTTATAATAATAACATTGAAAGAATGTAATAGGTTGATGGTAGAGAGATGGTTAGAAGAATTCTATGCAAAGTTTTATAATAATAAAACGGGGAGAAAAGAATGTAAAAGTTGATGATAGAGAGATGGTTAGAAGAATTATATGCAAAGTTTTATAATAATAAAACGGAGAAAAGAATGTAAAAGTTGATGATAGAGAGATGGTTAGAAGAATTATATGCAAAGGTTTATAATAATAAAATGGAGAAAAGAATGTAAAAGTTGATGATAGAGAGATGGTTAGAAAAATTATATGCAAAGTTTTATAATAATAAAACGGAGAAAAGAATGTAAAAGTTGATGATAGAGAGATGGTTAGAAGAATTATATGCAAAGTTTTATAATAATAAAATGGAGAAAAGAATGTAAAAGTTGATGATAGAAAGATGGTTAGAAGAATTATATGCAAAGTTTTTTAATAATAAAACGGAGAAAAGAATGTAAATGTTGATGATAGAGAGATGGTTAGAAGAATTATATGCAAAGTTTTATAATAATAAAACGGAGAAAAGAATATAAAAGTTGATGATAGAGAGATGGTTAGAAGAATTATATGCAAAGTTTTATAATAATAAAACGGAGAAAAGAATGTAAAAGTTGATGATAGAGAGATGGTTAGAAGAATTATATGCAAAGTTTTATAATAATAAAACGTAGAAAAGAATGTAAAAGTTGATGATAGAGAGATGGTTAGAAGAATTATATGCAAAGTTTTATAATAATAAAACGGAGAAAAGAATGTAAAAGTTGATGATAGAGAGATGGTTAGAAGAATTATATGCAAAGTTTTATAATAATAACATTGAAAGAATGTAATAGGTTGATGGTAGAGAGATGGTTAGAAGAATTCTATGCAAAGTTTTATAATAATAAAACGGAGAAAAGAATATAAAAGTTGATGATAGAGAGATGGTTAGAAGAATTATATGCAAAGTTTTATAATAATAAAACGGAGAAAAGAATATAAAAGTTGATGATAGAGAGATGGTTAGAAGAATTATATGCAAAGTTTTATAATAATAAAACGGAGAAAAGAATGTAAAAGTTGATGATAGAGAGATGGTTAGAAGAATTATATGCAAAGTTTTATAATAATAAAATGGAGAAAAGAATGTAAAAGTTGATGATAGAGAGATGGTTAGAAGAATTATATGCAAAGTTTTATAATAATAAAACGGAGAAAAGAATGTAAAAGTTGATGATAGAGAGATGGTTAGAAGAATTATATGCAAAGTTTTATAATAATAAAACGGAGAAAAGAATATAAAAGTTGATGATAGAGAGATGGTTAGAAGAATTATATGCAAAGTTTTATAATAATAAAACGGAGAAAAGAATGTAAAAGTTGATGATAGAGAGATGGTTAGAAGAATTATATGCAAAGTTTTATAATAATAAAACGGAGAAAAGAATATAAAAGTTGATGATAGAGAGATGGTTAGATGAAGTTTATGCAAAGTTTTATAATAATAACATTGAAAGAATGTAATAGGTTGATGGTAGAGAGATGGTTAGAAGAATTCTATGCAAAGGTTTATAATAATAACATTGAAAGAATGTAATAGGTTGATGGTAGTTATCTAACGAACTGGTTTGTCTGTGGCGTAGAGATTAGGTGCTCGCATTCCGCTCCAAAGGTACTCGGTTTGCTCACTCGTGAAGTCATAGGGATATTTTTCCTGAGATTCCTAATTTCGGTGTAGGTGAAATCAAGTTTCTACTTCTTAGATATCGTGTTCTCTCTCTCTCTCTGTCTCCTCTGTCTCTCTGTGTCGTTCATTCTTCCGGCCAATTTATTATTCTTCCAGTGATATATAATTGATCCTTTGACAAGAACGCTTGATCTACGTTGACGATTATGCGCTCATGGTGACTAGGCCCGTCTACCTGATTTCAGCCAGCTGTTGATTTACTAGGGTAGATTGCCATAGGGAGCTATCCATTCTGCTGAATGTTTCGGAACGGATCTACGCCTTTTCAATAAGCTTTTGCCGTATATTTGGGCTTTGTGATCTACGCCAAACAGTGAGTTACTACTGTTATGTCCTTTCTGACTGTGAGGTCGTTCCGGATCAGGAACATTTCACGGGCACATAAGCTTGTGATGGGACGGTGTAATACTTGTATAACACACCGTGTAAAGTGTCGGCCTTCGCCAAATGCATTATCCGACTTACTTTACTGACCACTTTGAGTTTATTCCAGAGTAGGAACATTCTCAGCCTTCTCGAGGTGTGTGTCGGCACATGACAATTTGCAGTTTCTACCCTGCATTTTCCCTGGTACCGGAAAACATCGGACTAAGCATAAATAATATAGAGGGTCGTTTCAATTGACGCTAGCAACGCAACTGAGATTTTGCTCTCGCCAAACATCACCCGCCCCAGATTTTCCGGGGATATTAGTTGTAAATTCAACACTACCTTGCTCGGTTGTCCCCAAGAAGGGCAGTTCCGTTAGGCATCACCCGCCTCAGTCCTTCCGGGTATGTTAGTTGTTATTTCAACAGTACCTTGCACGGTTGTCCCAGGAGGACAGTTTCGTTAGGCACTAAAACGCAACTTTAGAATTTGCGCTCGACCAACCTTACCCAGTAAATGTATCTGCGCTAAGCCTTTGATACAAAGTCTTACCGCAATCTTTTCTTGTGTCGACACGATACGTTACAGCATTTTCAAAGACACTTGCCAAGACTTTTTTTCGAGCCTCGAGACTGCCTGGTCATACAGCTCAACTCGGACACAGGGCTCCAAATTTCGCCCCATGTAGGCCCACTTCTCTGCTTAGGGATGTACCTCTCATCCCTACATGTTCGTCTGTTCGCCTTTACCATCTGCCGGGAGGCTGATACTTGTGGTGCTACCGTTGTGTTCACATTCTCCGTGACACGAGATTGCCCTGACATGCAGCTTGACTTAGGCGCAGGACTCCAAGTTTCGCCTCATGTGGGCCCACTTCTCTACTATGGATGCACCTCTCATCCTCTCATCCCTTTAATTCGGTCATTTACTCCGGTGGGGAGGGGTTAGCATTCGTTCGCAGACGATTCGTACACTGCTGTCTCTTACTTTTTGGAAACTCGGGGACATTTTATCGTACATTCGGCCAGAAGATGTGTGCATTTTGTTCGTAATTTTGTGGACTTGCTTTTATTTTCCGTTCTTGCACTACTACCACTACCAGTAGCTCTCCTTTGATCCATGTGCCCACTTGATCAGACCGGAATCAGTCTGTTATCAGGGTCACCACGTGGAGGTGGGGCACAGGGTTTTGATTATTGCCGGATCACTAATCCTGGCACAGCCCCCATGCACCTTTGACCCCAGGTACCGTGTTCAAGTTGAGTATGTAAATGATCCTTTGATAGTTCAACATCTAAGAAGAAGTTAAGAAGTAGAAGAGTAAGCTAGAAACCCGCTGTCTGGACAACATCTAAGAAGAAGTTAAGAAGTAGAAGAGTAAGCTAGAAACCCGCTGTCTGGACAACATCTAAGAAATAGAAGGCAAGCTAGAAACCCGCTGTCTGGGCAACATCTAAGAACTAGAAGAGCAAGCTAGAAACCCGCTGTCTGGGCAACATCTAAGAACTAGAAGAGCAAGCTAGAAACCCGCTGTCTGGACAACATTTGTAAGAAGTTAAGAAGTAGAAGAGCAAGCTAGAAACTCACTGTCTGGACAACATTAGTTAGAAGTTAAGAAGTAGAAGAGCAAGCTAGAAACCCGCTGTCTGGGCAACATTAGTTAGAAGTTAAGAAGTAGAAGAGCAAGCTAGAAACCCGCTGTCTGGGCAACATTTGTTAGAAAGATAAAAATATAACATGAAAATGATGATGATTAATACAAGAATGAGACTATTTCAAAGGTTTACGTTGTGTAAGTCAGACAAGAATGAAACTATTTCAAAGGTTGACGTTGTGTAAGTCAGACAAGAATGAAACTATTTCAAAGGTTGACGTTGTGTAAGTCAGACAAGAATGAAACTATTTCAAAGGTTGACGTTGTGTAAGTCAGGCAAGAATGAAACTATTTCAAAGGTTGACGTTGTATAAGTCAGACAAGAATGAAACTATTTCAAAGGTTGACGTTGTATAAGTCAGACAAGAATGAAACTATTTCAAAGGTTGACGTTGTGTAAGTCAGACAAGAATGAAACTATTTCAAAGGTTGACGTTGTGTAAGTCAGACAACTATCTCAAAGGTTGATGTTGTGTAAGTCAGACAACTATCTCAAAGGTTGACGTTGTGTAAGTCAGGCAAGAATGAAACTATTTCAAAGGTTGACGTTGTATAAGTCAGACAAGAATGAAACTATTTCAAAGGTTGACGTTGTATAAGTCAGACAAGAATGAAACTATTTCAAAGGTTGACGTTGTGTAAGTCAGACAACTATCTCAAAGGTTGATGTTGTGTAAGTCAGACAACTATCTCAAAGGTTGACGTTGTGTAAGTCAGACAACTATCTCAAAGGTTGATGTTGTGTAAGTCAGACAAATATTCGATGACGTTGTATAAGTCAGACAAATATTCGATGACGTTGTATAAGTCAGACAAATATTCGATGACGTTGTATAAGTCAGACAAATATTCGATGATAATGTCGGAGTTATGAAATATATTCTTCTTCTTCTTCGAATGCTCCATATCAACAACTTGTTAAACCACTCTTTGTGATATGTATGTCATCTGAGACTAAGAACGATTGTACACTGTGCCAGTTATGTGCTTACAGTCACCAGCACATCCGATTTCTGCGACGCTTGTTATTTACTATGATCCCTACCTCAGTCGCCTCTGATATATCTTGTAGGTCACAGTATTAATGTTGTTTGTTCCCATTGAGAGCCTCGACAAGACGCAGGCGGATGTATAAGTTCACAAACTGAAATGTTCATGTAAAATATTTTTACATTTTTCCACTTGAATTCTAGTTTATTTCGACCCCCTTACTCCGTTCCCAAGCCCAAAACATTTCCAAGTGACATGCAATATTGTTTAGCATACCGAATGTGATTTGAAAAATCTGTAAACATAGGGACAATTGTGTTTTTTATAAAAGTGACATTTTAATTCTCTAGAATTGGTTTTACAGACAACTGGAAGGCTTGGATTATATTGATAATATTGTCTGGTTAAATAACAAACAAAAAGCGATATGCAAATTAATCAGACAACTGGAAGGCTTGGATTATGTTGAACATATTGTCTGGTTAAATAACAAACAAAAAGCGATATGCAAAGATAATTAAACAACGTATCATTCAATGCTGCACAAACATATACTAGCTATTGTCAGTGAGGACACTGCTTTGTTGTCAGTGAGGAGACTGTCTTGTTGTCAGTGAGGAGACTGTCTTGTTGTTAGTGAGGAGACTGTCAAGGATATGATGTGAACATCCAATGCTACCTAACATACACTTGCCTTGTTGTCAGTGAGGAGACTGTCTTGTTGTCAGTGAGGAGACTGTCTTGTTGTCAGTGAGAAGACTGTCTTGTTGTCAGTGAGGAGACTGTCTTGTTGTCAGTGAGGAGACTGTCTTGTTGTCAGTGAGGAGACAGTCACGAGATATGTGTGTGAACACAAATAAATAGCTTGCAAGAAGCCTACTGGTCTGAAGGCACCCAACCAGCCTTGAAAACGTATACTCTGAGGGTCTCTGTGGTTAAGTGGTTAAGTGGTTAAGTGGTTAAGTGGTTAAGTGGTAAGTGGTTAAGTGGTTAGTGGTTAAGTGGTTAAGTGGTTAAGTGGTTAAGTGGCTAAGTGGCTAAGTGGTTAAGTGGTTAAGTGGTTAAGTGGTTAAGTGGTTAAGTGGCTAAGTGGCTAAGTGGTTAAGTGGTTAAGTGGCTAAGTGGCTAAGTGGCTAAGTGGTTAAGTGGTTAAGTGGTTAAGTGGTTAAGTGGTTAAGTGGTTAAGTGGCTATGGCTATGGCTAGTGGCTAAGTGGCTAAGTGGCTAAGTGGCTAGTGGCATGGCTAAGTGGCTAAGTGGCTATGGCTAGAGTGGCTAGATGGCTAGTGGCTAAGTGGCTAGGGGCTATGGCTAATGGCTAAGTGGCTATGGCTAATGGCTAAGTGGCTAAGGGCTAAGTGGCTAAGTGGCTAAGTGGCTAAGTGGCTAAGTGGTTAAGTGGTTAAGTGGTTAAGTGGTTAAGTGGTTAAGTGGTTAAGTGGTTAAGTGGCTAAGTGGCTAAGTGGCTAAGTGGCTAAGTGGCTAAGTGGCTAAGTGGCTAAGTGGCTAAGTGGCTAAGTGGCTAAGTGGCTAAGTGGCTAAGTGGCTAAGTGGCTAAGTGGCTAAGTGGCTAAGTGGCTAAGTGGCTAAGTGGCTAAGTGGCTAAGTGGCTAAGTGGCTAAGTGGCTAAGTGGCTAAGTGGCTAAGTGGCTAAGTGGCTAAGTGGCTAAGTGGCTAAGTGGCTAAGTGGCTAAGTGGCTAAGTGGCTAAGTGGCTAAGTGGCTAAGTGGCTAAGTGGCTAAGTGGCTAAGTGGCTAAGTGGCTAAGTGGCTAAGTGGTTAAGTGGTTAAGTGGTTAAGTGGTTAAGTGGTTAAGTGGTTAAGCCCATGCCTTGCGAGTCGAAGTTCGTGGGCTCGAATCCGGACCGTGCCATTCTGTTCACGAGTGCAGTTCTTTTCTAGAAATTCATAGCATTGTCGCTGGAGCTACGGGGTTCGTGCTTTGTGCAATGCTCTCGACAGGTGGCATGCCATTTCTGCGGAGAGGGACCAAGACATATGGGGTAAAACCCGGTGCAATTAAGTTAATTCTTCGGCTTTAAAACCTTTCAAACTGTAAGGGGCAAATATCATACAGATCACAAAAAGTAGTGTAGAAAGTTGTTGATGTAGAATAAAGGAAAATAAGATCAAATTAGTGAATATCATTTCTATATCTATCTATGTCTGTTTATATATGGGCAAGATATCACTGTTTAATTCTAAGTTTCTCACTATTTAGCATATGATAAATTGTCACATTGTGACAGTGAGATAAATAGATAGAAGGGTAGATAGCTAGATAGATAGACAGACAGACAGACAAGACAGACAGACATACAGGCAGGTAGGTAGACAGACAGACAGATAGACAGTTAGATAGATAGATCTTGACAGAGGGACAATAATCTAGTCAGTTTAATATAACGGCACAGAGCAAAAACAGTATCATAACTCATAGCTAAAACAAGAAACAGAAAATTTGGACGAACATGATACAGTACGCCTTGTAAAGTAAGTACTGCACTTGATGATGATGATGATGATTAATAGTTTTTTTTCGATTTCTTGTCTATTTAGTATCAAAAATATGACAGAACTATCATCATAGATTACATCATGTGAAAACATTCGTCTCTGCTCTCAAATCAAAAGCAGATCTTTCTTTGTTAGCGTGTCAACATCAAATCCAACCAATTCTACAACAATATTGTTAGCTCACACTGCTTTGAAACAAGCCAGCATCCTGCTCTTCAGAACAGGATACAATCAATTTCTCAGCCATATTGTATAAAATTCATATTGATCCATATTTCATGACCGACCTCCTAAACTGCATAGTCAATAAATTGACAGTAACCAGTATTAGGCATCCAAAGTTTGTTTTATCAACACAGGTTGCTCTAAGCAAGTTTGTGTTGAATCCTGTGTTTGATCATTGTTTTTTCGAAGCTCTAATACTTGTTCATTGTTTATTTATTGATCATTTTCATTGACTTCAGTTCTTCCTCTAAGGTTCTTGTAACTCCTTATTATCTTCTAGACTGTATAGTATTTCATTGACTTCAGTGCTTCCTCTAAGGTTCTTGTAACTTCTTATTATCTTCTAGACTGCTTAGTATATTCGTACAAAATAACTGTTCTGAATAGGATATACTGAAGCAAGCTAAATGGACTGGTAACACAATATTTTAATTTGTTTAAATATACATACCTATTTGTGAACTAGAAAAAGAAATGACTTTTACACCAGGGAAATATTATAAACATATAAAATATATTTCAAGACAACAAAAGAAAAGAAAGTGCGGTGTCAAAAGTGTATCATTTTTAAAATGCATTTCAAGTTAGTGGTCTTTGTGGTGAGGAAGAAAGATACTCGCTTCTCACTCTAAAGATACTCGGTACATTCTCTCGTTGAGCGATCGAAATATTTGTCCTTAGATCCCTAATCTCAGTGTAGGGGAGATCGAATTCCTAATCCTGCCAGTGACGGACGATAAAACACTGAACCTATGTTCAAGTTGAGCATGTAAGAAAGAAGAAACCTACGCAGTTTTAAAAAAATCGGTAAGAGTTTACTTCGAATCCGCTGCCCAGACAAAATTATTTTAAAAAAATAAAATATAATTACAATAACAATTTAAATTATCTTCAAAATTACATAGGGAACTCTCGTCGATAATAAGGCTATCGTACACGCCGCTGAGATCTTCCTGTGTAAGAAAGAAATCGGAGCACACGTGATTTTTCACTGATGTGCCCCGAATCAAGCAGTTCAAGTATACTTTCAAGTAGTACCTTCTAAAGAATGATATATAATTCTTCTACCAAATAGTGTTAAGAGATTGTAACAGTTAATCATGTCTGTTAAAACAAAACACGCAGTCAATACCAGATCTTTTCTTTTACATACAAAATAAACTACATTTATGTCCAGTGACAAACCCAAATATAAACAACAAATTACCCAAAATAATGCAAACATTGACATCTTATACATTGTGAATATCTTGGATCAGTAATTGATAACAATTTATAAAGAAATCCAATGGAGAAGATGTATGGCAATTCAAAAATAAAATAAAATGAGAAACACATGGCATAACATAAGCAATGAAATACAAATAGAATTTGAGATGATTCACTTCTTATTATGTGACAATATATAGATGATATTCATGGAACATTACACAAGCTTTAAAAAATAATGGAATCTTTGGAAACTCAATTTTGTAGAAAACATTTCTTAGAATGTCTTGACAACGAAGATGGAAAAGACAAAAATTGCAAAGACTTCATCAAGAAACAATGGATCATAAACAACATCTTGTCTCGGAACAGAAATATTTTAGTTCAGTTAAACTTACGACGGTTTAGAGAAATATTTTAGTTCAGTTAAACTTACCACGGTTTAGAGAAATATTTTAGTTCAGTTAAACTTACCACGGTTTAGAGAAATATTTTAGTTCAGTTAAACTTACGACGGTTTAGAGAAATATTTTAGTTCAGTTAAACTTACCACGGTTTAGAGAAATATTTTAGTTCAGTTAAACAAACGTACGACGGTTTAGAGAAATATTTTAGTTCAGTTAAACAAACGTACGACGGTTTAGAAAAAAACAAAAATGAAAAACATGATTTCTGGAAGACGAGGTAGGGGACAACCAAGACAACAGAACGTTAAAGAAATCTAGAACATCGTGATAAAGGAAGCAGGAGTACTGGCTAGAAATCGAGTCTGATATGCAGACTCTGATGGGGGAAACCTCATCATATTGCGCAAATGATACAATATATGATTGATTTCAAGTAAGAGATCAACACTTTATCTGTTTCTCACTAGTGGACACATCTGTAGACACACGCAAGGTATCTATGTAAAGAAAAAAAGAGGAAGACCACGGAGAAGATAGACTCCTAATGTGAATTATGATTTGATCATTACGGCGTCAGACATGACGTCTGGCGGCACCAGAGACAGGACTTCTGGCGGCGTCAGAGACAGGACATCTGGCGGCGTCAGAGACATGAAATCTAGCGGCGTCAGAGAGAGGACATCTGGCAGCGTCAGAGACAGGACATCTGATGGCGTCAGAGACAGGGCATCTAGCGGCGTCAGAGACAGGACATCTGGCGGCGTCAGAGACATGACATCTGGCTATGAGAGAAACAAATACCAAAGATCTCTTAGGATATAACTGTTCTGCTCATGTCAAGCTATTACTGATGTTGATACTCAGAAATTCAATCAACATTTAATAATTTGTCAAATATAACAAGTTAAAACAGTTAAAATTGAGATAGACAGAATTATCACAATAGAATGATTGACAAAACGTCAAAATAATGTCTGTCTCTGATGGGAAATTATTGAAGTGTTCGCTAGTTGAAATAATGATGAAATCACAATATCAAAACAAGTGCAAATTGTGGGAAAAACTGTGACAGACATGACATACGCGAAATAACAAGGCAAGGGTGTGTAATGCTCTCATGTCAAATTCTAAAATACAATTTAAAACAAAATAAACGGATGCAAGAGCTACGTATGAATGGACGGTTAATAAACAATCTCTGATATGTGGCCCATCCGTGAGTTGCCGGGGCGCACAACGGTAGTGATGAATAGTAACACTGCAACCTACAAGGCATGTCGTAAGAGACGACTGAGGTAGGGGCCTAGGGAAGCTACCTAGTAAATAAAAAGCGTCGCAGAAATCAGATGTAGGAGCATAACTGGCCCAACGTACAGTCGCTCTTAGGGTCAGATAACATACACATCACAAATGGTGGTCTAACACATGGTCGATATGGAGCGTTCGAAGACGTAGACTACACAGTATTTCTTGTTGTGCTGAAGTAGAAGATAAGTAGACTACACAGTATTTCTTGCTGTGCTGAAGTAGAAGATACGTGAACTACACAGTATTTCTTACTGTGCTGAAGTAGAAGATACGTGGACTACACAATATTACTTGTTGTGCTGAAGTAGAAGATACGTGGACTACACAGTATTTCTTGCTGTGCTGAAGTAGAAGATACGTGGACTACACAGTATTTCTTGCTGTGCTGAAGTAGAAGATACGTGGACTACACAGTATTTATTGCTGTGCTGAAGTAGAAGATACGTAGACTACACAGTATTTCTTGCTGTGCTGAAGTAGAAGATACGTGGACTACACAGTATTTCTTGCTGTGCTGAAGTAGAAGATACGTGGACTACACAGTATTTCTTGCTGTGCTGAAGTAGAAGATACGTGGACTACACAGTATTTATTGCTGTGCTGAAGTAGAAGATATAATCTGCAATAGTTGAGTGAACAAACAAACTTCTTCTTGATCAACAATGGTTCATCAGTATTTTGACTCTTTTCCTTTGTCTGTTTGCTATTTTGTCTTTTGTCCATTGGCACGTAGTATTTATATTGTACAAAGTTGACTTGTGGCATGTAGTATTTATGTTGTACAAAGTTGACTTGTGGCATGTAGTATTTATGTTGTACAAAGTTGACTTGTGGCACGTAGTATTTATGTTGTACAAAGTTGACTTGTGGCACGTAGTATTTATGTTGTACAAAGTTGACTTGTGGCACGTAGTATTTATGTTGTACAAAGTTGACTTGTGGCACGTAGTATTTATGTTGTACTTATCGCTAATAAACTGTGATGTATGTACATTTTCAACCTACCCCGGACTGGAGTTGCAATTAGACCGTCTAGAACATAGATTCCCAACCTTTTTTGAATGAGCGCCCCTTTTTTCAGTAAATAATTCGCTACCGTCCCCCTTGGGTAAACTATCTACTATATAAATAAAATGGATGTTTGTCTGTTTGTTTGTTACCTATAGACTCGGAAACTACTGAACAGATTTAGCTGAAATTTACAGGATATGTTTGTTTTGATGTTGGGATGCTACCTGTCATAGTTTGAAATAGGTAGCGCTGAAACTTTTCGAAAAATCTAAAAAATCGAAAACACGCTAATTTCATCGAGAGTTTCTAAGTTTGTTTACAATTTGCTATGAACGTTTCCGGAAGTCTACAGTATGCACATTAATATATACACAAGATTCGATGACGTATGTTTTAAAACTATGGAAACCTCGATCTCTTTCATAGCATAAAATAATCGTTTCAATGCAATTTTACAAACAAGCTGAAGTTAAAATACGCAATCCAGGTTTGTTTCTTCATAGGATTTCTACTCATTTCGAATCATGATAAAAGAAATATCAACTGGGACGCGACATTAGTAGCAATGAAGCAGTATATCAACTGGAACGCGACATTAGTAGCAATGAAGCAGTATGTAAACTAGGACTCGACATAAGTAGCAATGAAGCAGTATATCAACTGGGACGCGACATTAGTAGCAATGAAGCAGTATGTCAACTGGGACGCGACATTAGTAGCAATGAAGCAGTATATCAACTGGGACGCAACATTAGTAGCAATGAAGCAGTATATCAACTGGGACTCGTCATTAGTAGCAATGAAGCAGTATATCAACTGGGACGCAACATTAGTAGCAATGAAGCAGTATATCAACTGGGACGCGTCATTAGTAGCAATGAAGCAGTATATCGACTGGGACGTAATTCAATTTTTGTTGGAGGCGTAGCAACGCGCGCAGGGTACAGCTAGTATTTTATATACTTAAATTGAAAAACAAGGACATATTTTTCAGTTATTTTATTAGATAATAATACCAATATTACTGTATTCCTCACAGTATCGTTGACCCAATTTATGTTATAATGTATTTATTGGAGCTGAACTAGATGTGATGAAACTAATTTTTCGATCTTTGGTGACATTTTTGTCATCAATAATTTTAAATCGCCGCTTTCCTCTATTGACAATCTGTTTCATTTCTTTGTAAATAGTTTGGTGACCATGCTAACTACTCTTTCATCTAAATATGATGATGGGAATACAATAAACAACTTCTTTCTGCAGCCCATTAGGGTTGATATAATATTGAAATTTAACTTTGTAGACACAATTCTTGATATTCATTTTTTAATTTTCCATTTCATCTCTTTATTTTTTGACAATTCTATCAACTCTTCCTCCAGAAATATTTCTGTTATTTGTACATTTGCTGTTTCTTCTTCCTCTGCGTGCACACTAGACTGGGATTTTGGATTCTCTAATCAAGGCATCTATCAGCCACGCCATATAGTTTTCTTGGACGTTGGTGTAAGTGGGCAACCTCTTTCTTCTCAGGTCTGCATACTGGGGGCAGTTCTGTAGGACGTGCTCTGTCGTCATATTCGTCAAACCACAGGGGCATAGGTCGTTTGTGCCTATCTTGAATCTAGTTCTGTTCTCATTCTGTTGTGACCCGTCCGGAGGCGAAGTAGGATAACATGTTCTCTTCTAGGCAGTTCGTAATATCTATCATGCTTGTTGTGTTTTGTGTGTTATTTTTCCCACATTGTTGTGTAGTTCCATCTAGCGATGGTTTCTGCTTCTTCCTAGATGACCAGGTTGTCATCTTGAGGCATCCCTGCTCCCTCTTTAGCCAGTCTGTCAGCATCTTCATTCCCATTGAGCTTGCAGTGTGAAGGTATCCACTGGATTACTTACTACACTCTCAGATTCATGGGCCAACTGAGCTACAGTTGACCTGAGATCATTTTGTTTCTTTCAGATTTTACTGCTGAGATAAGCACAATTTTTCCATGTATTTGTTTCATATGTTGTAGTGACATTTTTGCAGCTGCATTGAAGGCATCCAGCTCTGGAAGCCTGTATGACCAGGGAGGATAGGTATTTGGCTGGTTGTATGTGTCTTGGTTGAGCCAGTGTCAATATTGGGTCTGCGTGGGCAAGCTCTTTGGAGTTTGCCATGAAGCTAGTCCTTTTCAATCTACCCCTACCGTATCTGTTTATTTGGGGGAGCATTGGATGGTTAATCAGTCTCTTGCATTTTCTCCTCGTTGAAGTACTTTCATGTTCCGACTGTCTTCCAATGGTTGAAGTCCTATGGCCGTTTCCAGTATTTCTATTGGGGTAGACTTATGGTTTCAGTGATGATCAGTGCCTGACTTAACACTCGGCTTAGTTTTATGAAGTGTGTCTTAGAGATTATGACCCAGACTGATATGCCATATTTAACGTACTGGCCAAACTCTCCCAGAGTAAATCCTATTCGGAATGCTACAACCCGCACTCTTGTTGGTGCCTGCTTATTTGTTCACGATCCCCAGTCTCTTCTTTGCTTTTTCCCTAGATTTATCTGTGTTTTCCACGTCCACCTGCTGTCCATCATGATACCCATATATGTTGGACATTCGTCTATTGAGAGTAGGTGGTCATTGAACATGAGTTTGAGCATTTGTTTCTTCTTGGATAGGCTGAAGACTTTTCATTTATAAAGGACAGTCAAGACCTGGTCTATTTTTCTAGCCTTTAAATTACATCTTGCATCCTTGAGGTGGCTACTGCTACTGATTCTTCTCGTGCCCACAGTGCCAGATCATCAACGCAGATTGAACCATGCACTCTGTTGGTGATGTCTACCATAATCATTTATAAAAACTAGAAGTAGCGTGGGAGACAGAACCCCTCCTTAGGGAACAACTTGTTCTATGATTGCCTTCCTGCTATGTTTTTCCTGGTCCTATACTTCGGCTGTTCTATTTACCAGATAGTGACATATCCAGATATGCATGCGCCTTTTGATTCCGAGTTTGAGCAGTTTGATTTTCAGTTCCTCTCTCCAGACCCTGTCGAAATCCTTCTCGATGTCAACCCATACCGTTAGTGTTCTTTTCTTGAATTCCACTTTCGATCTCCCGTGCAATGTAAGTTACTTGGTCTTCTGTTGATCCATGCTGACTGAATCCACTCTGCTGTAGTAGTATCAATTGTTTTTGCTCCAGTTTCCACACGAGTCTTCTATTGAGAAGCCTCTCCATCATTTTTCCAACATACCTAAAGAGGCTAATTGGTCTACGATTACTTGGATCGAATCTGTCTTTTCCTTGTTTTAGATTGGGCACTGTGATGGCTTCTTTCCATTCACTGAGTATTTCTGCGACTTTCCAGCTCGCATTTAAAACTTTTAGCAGCTTTTTCTTGACTTTCTTGCCTAGGTTAATGAGCATCTCATTTGTGATGTCATCCTTTCCTGGTGACTTCTTAATGTTAAGACCCTGGAGTGCTTCTTCAACTCACCTCTGTCCTTGTTGAGACGTCTTGTCTCTTCAGCTCTGCCTTGCGGCTTTCTTAACTGCTCTCCTATATTTAGCCGAGGCTGCCTTGAGTGTTATGTTGCTGTCTATGCTCTGCTCAGTTTCTAATCTTTCTCTGGCCTGACTCATTTTCTCTTCAACATTTTGGACCTCTTCTGATCAATAAGATTTGTAGTCTCTTCTTGCACCTCTAGGAATTGATTGTCTTGCTGCCCTTAAAATGGATATGTTATTTCATATTCCTTATCTTTTTTGGTGTGTATTCATGGGGTCACAGTAGATGTCGCTGAGCTTCGCAAACTGTGTCCAGTCAACTCTTTTGTAGTTCCACTGGGTCATTACTTTTTGGACTTGGGTGAAATATCTAATCTTCAAGGAGAGCTTGACAGGTTTGTGGTCACTGTCTCCTAGCTGTTCCATGAAGGTTCGATTCAAGTTGTGGGCTATGCCGGTGGCAAAGACGAGGTCTGTGGGATATATGTTTCTGTCTTCTGGAGTAGAAGGTTGGTGGGTCATCGAGTCCATTTCTGAGCTGCAGGTTGTTATCTATTTCCACTGTTCTACCCCCTTTTTTTTACATTGGTGTCTTTGTATCCCCACCTTACTGAGTGACTGCTAAAATCTGCCACTACTAGAGAATTTGTATTGGTCAGTGTCATGGTTTCCAGCATAAGGGCTCTGTTAGTTCGAATCTGTTAGATGTCTACAAAGATGCTAATTCCTATGATTTCTGCTTTCCCATTTATGCTGACTTCTAACTGTTTCATGGTGTATTTGTTGCTCACGCGTATGAGCCCCCTCCTCCGTGTGGCCTTATCTGTATAACTGATAACCTCGAACAGAGAATATGTGTGGGGTTTTTGATGTGCGATTTCTGAATACATGCAAAGTCTATTTTTCACTGCTAGGGCCTGCTTTTTTGGTGCAAATGTCTTCGGCGTTCCAGCAGATTATGTTGAATCTTCTGAGTTTAGTGGATTTTGATCTGCAAGATTGTCCTGCCGCTCATTTGCACGGCAACTAAATTTGGGACAGTTTTTTCAAATATGAATTCAACTGGCTGTAGCGCCCAATCATTGCCATAGCACCATCGGCAGCAGTCAAAATATTATTCAGCGTAATTCTTTTTCTTAAAATGTTATTCCAAAACGTCAAATATAGATTTTCTTTATTGTCCGTTTCTAATTTACTTGCAAATAATAGTTTTTGACAAATGTTTTCATCTTTTATGAAGCGAATGTGCGCCAGAGGTAAAGACTCATTTGTTTGTAAAGAAGACGCATCAAGTTAAAAAAAAAACTTCAAAAGTAGTCGTCAAAACATCATTTCGACTATTCATCTCTACACTGTGTTATTTCTCAATGAGGCTTAAAAATAATTTCAGACCGCGGCGTATGCAGTACAGAACACAGAACCTCACTCACAGCTGGCAATATCACTTCTTCGCCAATAGTGTGCGGTTTTTCAGATTTAGCAATAAGTAAGGAAATGTTGCATGAAGAGGTAACCCATCATTTTCTTGTTGTGCTGCCGCTGAAACCATACCAGCCAAAGTTAAACGTCTCGAATGTTGATCTCTAAGCTTGAACGTAAGATACATTTTCATCTTTTCTGCCAGGATGTATTTTGCTCACATGTCCTTCTAATCGCGCTGGTTTCATAGCTTTATTTGAAAACATCTTGTAGAAAATTCAGACACATTGGTAATGTCTTGTTTTTGGGTGATTGAATGAAACCTATTTCAAATACTCGACATCATACTGTCTGGATCTTTTCTTTGATTCCGACATAACCTGGTACAATATGCAAAGATTCTATCTATTGCACTATTAATCGTAGCGTGTGGGCAGGACTCGCGTGACTTTGAATTTTCAGCTTAGGGGGCGGCGGATGGTCCTCAACGCCCCCAAAATTTTCTTTTCAACCCAGCGCCCCCTTCCAACTTCTCAGCGCCTCCCGGTGGGCGGTACCGCCCCGTTTTGAACCTATGGTCTAGAACTAGGGGACGTAAGAGCTCTCTGTTCTGCTCATTAATACTGCATACGATGTAGAAGCTTACTGTGCTCATTCCTCGCCTACAGATTATCTGCATGTCACACCGGGCACTTTGCAGAAGCAATGAATATAGATTAAAGATGAACATAAAAAAGAACAACTTTGATAGCAAGACCCACGCCGAGCACTTTGCAGAAGCAGTGAATATAGATTAAAGATGAACATAAAAAAGAACAACTTTGATAGCAAGACCAGGAAGAAGCTCAATTTAAAAAAAAAATACATTGAGAAAACAAATGCAAGAAATAACATTATGTATTACTTGGTGGACATAATATTTCCAGTGTGGAAGATGTGAAACTAGGATAAGAAAGAGAAATATTATTACACTCCTCTCATACAGTTAAAATTCACATAGGACATGCAAGTAAATTCTCTATATTGTTCTATCCTGACCAACTAGCTCAATCTCCTCTATGGAATTGAATCCAACATTTTTCGCCACTCTCAGTAAACTTCGTTTCAGGGTTTCCTAAAGGTGCCCTTTCTTTCTTGAATTCTTTGTCTCCCACTTTAATGTCTGCTTTGCAATTCTTTGATCATTTCTTCTCTGAGTATGCCCAACATAATTCCACCTTCTCCCTCTTATAGTAGTGGTGACTAGTGGTTGACCAGACATTTCTCTGATGTCATCACTTCTCTTGAATTAGTCCCATGTTAAATGAAGTCAAGAGGACTACAGAGCTGCATTCAGAAATGCAAACCAGACATTAACACTCAAAAATTAATAATTAAATTCAGTTACTTTGTATTCTGAATTCCTGTATACATAGAAATCTGGCAATTCCTGTGCCGTCGCTGGAGCCAAGCTGTATGGACATTGTCGTTCCTACGAATTTGTAAGTTGCATCGAAAGGGGCAAACTATTGCATCGAAAGGGGTAAACTGTTGCATAGAAAAGGGCAAACTGAAACTGGTGAATGGAAACTTGATGAAATTCAGTACTAATGCTGTACTCACTTTTTTCCAGATGCCTTCATTGTTGTCAGCCCGCCCAGGTTTTGCTCTGATAGCATTATATTGGGAGAAAGATTGTGTTTAACAATGCTTTTTTGTGTTCACTATGACATATTTGCATTTTAAGATTGGCACCATGTGTCCTATTATTTGATTTGCTTTATTGCATTATGCTTGATTTTGTTAGTTATTCTTCCGTTTGTTGGAAAAATGCTCCCTAGGTATGTAAAGTCTTCCGTTTGTTGGAGAAATGCTCCCTAGGTATGTTATTCTTCCGTTTGTAGGAAAAATGCTCCCTAGGTATGTTATTCTTCCGTTTGTAGGAAAAATGCTCCCTAGGTATGTAAAGTCTTCCGTTTGTTGGAGAAATGCTCCCTAGGTATGTAAAGTCTTTGACTTGTGGACCAGGAGCCACACTAAATGGCGTTTTAACTCTGTAATGGCTTGTGCCCTGGTCCCATATGAGTTAATGGGCGATTGTCGAGGGAGATATTGATAGTGTTTTCCTCTATAGCGAATGTCATTACTTCGATTTTGTCGATGTTTATTCTCAAATTGTATTCATTACATATTAACTGGAGTCTGTTAATCTTTTAAGGTTTAATCTACTAGGTCTAAGTGCGACAGGTTTACTTTATTGCACCGAAAGTCACCATATAGCTATGTCCCTATCATCATAAATGGCACGCCATCTGCAGAGAGTGTTGGACAAAGCACGGACTCCTCAGCTCCAGCACCGCTCTTAGGGATCTTATGAAAACAATGCGTATGTGACTCAGTCCAGATTTGAACACATAACCTTCAGAACGACATGCAAACGTGTTAACCACATCGCCATAGGGACCACTTCCTCCTGTCCAGTAAGTTGGCGATTCACTGCAGCTAATTTCCGTTGTGAAGATGAATTATTTTAAAACAATCAGTCAGTTAGGAATGGATCATGGAATGTTGTTAGCCTTTAGAATCTGATTCACTAAATGCATGAAAGGAAAAACGTTCACCGCACGCCTGGTCAATATTGGGATATCGTGATCACGCAACTATAGAAATGGGCGTGGTGAAGGTGGGGGTGTGTGTCTAAGCTAGTTATGGTTCTTCTCTCTGCATGAGTAGCCATGCTTGTTCAAGGGCAACAATATCAACACATACATATAACGTAGTGTTACAGAAATATATAGCACTAACAGACATTCTTATAAGCATAGGTATACATACACATATCTATCTATCCATTCATCCCTCCCTATCTCCATCCATCCATCAATATATATATATATATATATATATATATATATATCGAAAATCGTGGCATATCCTTTACAGGACGTAGCAATCAACCACAGTAAAAGTGTCGTTGATTTTCTAGGCACCACTTATATGTTCTGTACTTTGCCATTTTTATTTTTAAACAGTGAAGTATATTTTTAACCACGGTAACAAATTCGCTTCCAAACAGCCCGCCGCGAAGTTTGAACCAGGTACACGTGGGTTGTGATCGAGCTCACTATCACCGCTTAAGCTACAGACGCAAATTGGTGTCTATTCTGCTCCTTAATTTAGCTTACTTCTCGGTATGATACGAACTTGAAATTTGGCCAGCGGGTAGCTTCCGTAGAGAATATTGTCACCAGAGAGACATTGGTTTAGAGATATCCTGTCGGGACACGTGAATTTTCCCATAGCTTCCCATACATTACAAAGCCCAGCCATGGTGGTACTCAAGAACGCTTGCAAAGATAAATCACACTTTCCCCATCAGAAACAACTCATGGTCACATCCACACGTTGTTTTTTCAGGTAAATTTAACGATATAAGGGAAGACTGCAGTAAAACTATGTAGCAATGTCGAAACACGTAAACAATTAGAACACTATAGTTTGACAAAGTTCAAAAACAATAACAATATACAGCGACGTGGTGGAAAAGTCGCGATGCAGAATAGGCTGCAAGGAATTTATACCTCAGATTATCATTCTGACAATATGAGGTAAACATCGCCCTTTATTAGAGAATCCGGAATCCCAAGCAAGTTGGAACGCAGAAGAAGATTCTTTCTTACACTTGATATAAGCTTCAGAATAGGGATCAGGAAAGTTAAAAGTATGTACAAATAGGGAAAGACAGCAAAATTTGCAGAAGAAATTAAAAGCTACGGGATTTCGTTAATGCTTTCTAATACATCCGTGCGTTTTAGATAGGGAAATCATGTTTTTGTTGTCACACCTGTTGAGAGGTAACAGTAGACAACGATGCAGTGATTCATCATGTACCAGCTTGAACGATAGGTTAGTTCGCTTCTCGGCCTTTTGACTAAGATCAAAGTGTAGTATCTGTCCTTACAGCCCACTTGATCGAGGCCAAAGGGTGGAAGCTTTCACTTAAACGCCACATGACAAAATACTATACCTTGCAATACTCCGAGCGCTTTTGATCGAAGGATTTACAAACTTTTCACGTTCATTAGTCAAAACAAAACAAATAAAAAAAGTGAGTTTGCAGATTGTCAATTTTCGCAAGAGCGTCACACCTGACAGATCCCTTGTTCTCCACTAGAAGATAACTCAACATATGGATCAGAATGGTACTATTCTGGCAGCTAATATCATCTAACATCTATCATGATTTGCCGATACTGGATGATTTGAATCGTGCGTAAATTGGAATTCAATCATACCTTCAATATATCCTCTTTCATATTTGCATTGAGTGGATCGTACTCCTTCGAGTTCTATTAACTTTCTGTTGCCAACAAATTAACAAATTACGACAGCATAAACGTTCCACCAATAAATGGAAAACTTCAAAGCATTATTTTTTCGTGTGTTTTGTTTCGCCCAGTAAATCGACTTCTTGTTACTTGATGATCATTGAAGGTCGATTTTTCCACCAAAAAAATATAAAAATTAAAGGCATTGAAAAGAACAGGAACAAATTACTATTAGTCCGTTGTTCTTTTGATGTTGAATAGTTTTTTAAGCCGGCCTTTAGTGACTTAGCAGTACAAAGTTCAAGTTCAGGTAGTCTTAAGTTCAAACCTATGCTTTCTTTCCGCTTCAAGAATTCATGGGTAAGAATTGGAGAGTAAACCCCGAGGTTAAATCCGAAGCAGGAGTCCCTCGGGCACTGCTGCTCTTTATTCAGTTGCATTTGGCGCAGCCACCGTAAGACATGACAAGGGGTATTTATAGCTCATGCACTTGGCCCCAGGCAACATAAGATCAACTAGCTCAGACCATAATTCCTGCTTAATGGGGTCTGGTTTTTATAAGTGTTTGATAGAACACTGTAAGGTTTTCTGCAATTCTACACAATTCTGCCTATAATACTGATGTTATTGAGTGTTCAACTTCATTTCTAATATAATCTTGATTTAGTTTGTTGTGTTGTTTTTCATGTTCTTGAGTGTTCAACTTCATTTCTAATATAATCTTGATTTAGTGTTGTTTTTCATGTTCTTGAGTGTTCAACTTCATTTCTAATATAATCTTGATTTAGTGTTGTTTTTCATGTTCTTGAGTGTTCAACTTCATTTCTAATATAATCTTGATTTAGTGTTGTTTTTCATGTTCTTGAGTGTTCAACTTCATTTCTAATATAATCTTGATTTAGTGTTGTTTTTCATGTTCTTGAGTGTTCAACTTCATTTCTAATATAATCTTGATTTAGTGTTGTTTTTCATGTTCTTGAGTGTTCAACTTCATTTCTAATATAATCTTGATTCAGTGTTGTTTTTCATGTTCTTGAGTGTTCAACTTCATTTCTAATATAATCTTGATTTAGTGTTGTTTTTCATGTTCTTGAGTGTTCAACTTCATTTCTAATATAATCTTGATTTAGTGTTGTTTTTCATGTTCTTGAGTGTTCAACTTCATTTCTAATATAATCTTGATTTAGTGTTGTTTTTCATGTTCTTGAGTGTTCAACTTCATTTCTAATATAATCTTGATTTAGTGTTGTTTTTCATGTTCTTGAGTGTTCAACTTCATTTCTAATATAATCTTGATTTAGTGTTGTTTTTCATGTTCTTGAGTGTTCAACTTCATTTCTAATATAATCTTGATTTAGTGTTGTTTTTCATGTTCTTGAGTGTTCAACTTCATTTCTAATATAATCTTGATTTAGTGTTGTTTTTCATGTTCTTGAGTGTTCAACTTCATTTCTAATATAATCTTGATTTAGTGTTGTTTTTCATGTTCTTGAGTGTTCAACTTCATTTCTAATATAATCTTGATTTAGTGTTGTTTTTCATGTTCTTGAGTGTTCAACTTCATTTCTAATATAATCTTGATTTAGTGTTGTTTTTCATGTTCTTGAGTGTTCAACTTCATTTCTAATATAATCTTGATTTAGTGTTGTTTTTCATGTTCTTGAGTGTTCAACTTCATTTCTAATATAATCTTGATTTAGTGTTGTTTTTCATGTTCTTGAGTGTTCAACTTCATTTCTAATATAATCTTGATTCAGTGTTGTTTTTCATGTTCTTGAGTGTTCAACTTCATTTCTAATATAATCTTGATTTAGTGTTGTTTTTCATGTTCTTGAGTGTTCAACTTCATTTCTAATATAATCTTGATTTAGTGTTGTTTTTCATGTTCTTGAGTGTTCAACTTCATTTCTAATATAATCTTGATTTAGTGTTGTTTTTCATGTTCTTGAGTGTTCAACTTCATTTCTAATATAATCTTGATTTAGTGTTGTTTTTCATGTTCTTGAGTGTTCAACTTCATTTCTAATATAATCTTGATTTAGTGTTGTTTTTCATGTTCTTGAGTGTTCAACTTCATTTCTAATATAATCTTGATTTAGTGTTGTTTTTCATGTTCTTGAGTGTTCAACTTCATTTCTAATATAATCTTGATTTAGTGTTGTTTTTCATGTTCTTGAGTGTTCAACTTCATTTCTAATATAATCTTGATTTAGTGTTGTTTTTCATGTTCTTGAGTGTTCAACTTCATTTCTAATATAATCTTGATTTAGTGTTGTTTTTCATGTTCTTGAGTGTTCAACTTCATTTCTAATATAATCTTGATTCAGTGTTGTTTTTCATGTTCTTGAGTGTTCAACTTCATTTCTAATATAATCTTGATTTAGTGTTGTTTTTCATGTTCTTGAGTGTTCAACTTCATTTCTAATATAATCTTGATTCAGTGTTGTTTTTCATGTTCTTGAGTGTTCAACTTCATTTCTAATATAATCTTGATTTAGTGTTGTTTTTCATGTTCTTGAGTGTTCAACTTCATTTCTAATATAATCTTGATTTAGTGTTGTTTTTCATGTTCTTGAGTGTTCAACTTCATTTCTAATATAATCTTGATTTAGTGTTGTTTTTCATGTTCTTGAGTGTTCAACTTCATTTCTAATATAATCTTGATTTAGTGTTGTTTTTCATGTTCTTGAGTGTTCAACTTCATTTCTAATATAATCTTGATTTAGTGTTGTTTTTCATGTTCTTGAGTGTTCAACTTCATTTCTAATATAATCTTGATTTAGTGTTGTTTTTCATGTTCTTGAGTGTTCAACTTCATTTCTAATATAATCTTGATTTAGTGTTGTTTTTCATGTTCTTGAGTGTTCAACTTCATTTCTAATATAATCTTGATTCAGTGTTGTTTTTCATGTTCTTGAGTGTTCAACTTCATTTCTAATATAATCTTGATTTAGTGTTGTTTTTCATGTTCTTGAGTGTTCAACTTCATTTCTAATATAATCTTGATTTAGTGTTGTTTTTCATGTTCTTGAGTGTTCAACTTCATTTCTAATATAATCTTGATTTAGTGTTGTTTTTCATGTTCTTGAGTGTTCAACTTCATTTCTAATATAATCTTGATTTAGTGTTGTTTTTCATGTTCTTGAGTGTTCAACTTCATTTCTAATATAATCTTGATTTAGTGTTGTTTTTCATGTTCTTGAGTGTTCAACTTCATTTCTAATATAATCTTGATTTAGTGTTGTTTTTCATGTTCTTGAGTGTTCAACTTCATTTCTAATATAATCTTGATTTAGTGTTGTTTTTCATGTTCTTGAGTGTTCAACTTCATTTCTAATATAATCTTGATTTAGTGTTGTTTTTCATGTTCTTGAGTGTTCAACTTCATTTCTAATATAATCTTGATTCAGTGTTGTTTTTCATGTTCTTGAGTGTTCAACTTCATTTCTAATATAATCTTGATTCAGTGTTGTTTTTCATGTTCTTGAGTGTTCAACTTCATTTCTAATATAATCTTGATTTAGTGTTGTTTTTCATGTTCTTGAGTGTTCAACTTCATTTCTAATATAATCTTGATTTAGTGTTGTTTTTCATGTTCTTGAGTGTTCAACTTCATTTCTAATATAATCTTGATTTAGTGTTGTTTTTCATGTTCTTGAGTGTTCAACTTCATTTCTAATATAATCTTGATTTAGTGTTGTTTTTCATGTTCTTGAGTGTTCAACTTCATTTCTAATATAATCTTGATTTAGTGTTGTTTTTCATGTTCTTGAGTGTTCAACTTCATTTCTAATATAATCTTGATTTAGTGTTGTTTTTCATGTTCTTGAGTGTTCAACTTCATTTCTAATATAACCTTGATTTAGTGTTGTTTTTCATGTTCTTGAGTGTTCAACTTCATTTCTAATATAATCTTGATTTAGTGTTGTTTTTCATGTTCTTGAGTGTTCAACTTCATTTCTAATATAATCTTGATTTAGTGTTGTTTTTCATGTTCTTGAGTGTTCAACTTCATTTCTAATATAATCTTGATTTAGTGTTGTTTTTCATGTTCTTGAGTGTTCAACTTCATTTCTAATATAATCTTGATTTAGTGTTGTTTTTCATGTTCTTGAGTGTTCAACTTCATTTCTAATATAATCTTGATTTAGTGTTGTTTTTCATGTTCTTGAGTGTTCAACTTCATTTCTAATATAATCTTGATTTAGTGTTGTTTTTCATGTTCTTGAGTGTTCAACTTCATTTCTAATATAATCTTGATTTAGTGTTGTTTTTCATGTTCTTGAGTGTTCAACTTCATTTCTAATATAATCTTGATTTAGTGTTGTTTTTCATGTTCTTGAGTGTTCAACTTCATTTCTAATATAATCTTGATTTAGTGTTGTTTTTCATGTTCTTGAGTGTTCAACTTCATTTCTAATATAATCTTGATTCAGTGTTGTTTTTCATGTTCTTGAGTGTTCAACTTCATTTCTAATATAATCTTGATTTAGTGTTGTTTTTCATGTTCTTGAGTGTTCAACTTCATTTCTAATATAATCTTGATTTAGTGTTGTTTTTCATGTTCTTGAGTGTTCAACTTCATTTCTAATATAATCTTGATTTAGTGTTGTTTTTCATGTTCTTGAGTGTTCAACTTCATTTCTAATATAATCTTGATTTAGTGTTGTTTTTCATGTTCTTGAGTGTTCAACTTCATTTCTAATATAATCTTGATTTAGTGTTGTTTTTCATGTTCTTGAGTGTTCAACTTCATTTCTAATATAATCTTGATTTAGTGTTGTTTTTCATGTTCTTGAGTGTTCAACTTCATTTCTAATATAATCTTGATTTAGCTTGTTGTATTGTTTTTCAAATGAATTTCTCTTTATTTAACAATACTGAAATATGAGGTAGCGACGGTTGTGGTCTGATTTCTGAGAATGTTTACCTGAGCCCGCCGGACGTATGTTATCGTAGGCCACGCTCATGCAGTACTAGCTGTTTCAACCTTTCTGTTTCTATGGATTATCAGCAGCGTAAAGAACTGCTCATGCTCATTCTGCATGGGTAACAGCAGTTCTTGATATAAATATGTCCATATTAGTGATTTCAAGATGTTCTAAACCTTACTTAAGGTGAACAAATGTTTTAAGAGTTCAAGAAAACACAACGTGACCAGTATAGTAAATAAATATACATTCATCACCATCAGGTGCCGTGCCGGCTGGCGTAGGATATCACGGATCTCCACAATTCTCTATCTTTGGTGTTTGCTATCCAATTCAGATGTAGACACTCTACTGTGCCATGAAGTCAGGCTATCCACAATTTTCTCTCTCTGTCTTCCTCTGTCTTGTCTACCCTCGATTTAACCAGTTGTTATACTGTGTTCTAAACCTCCCCTCCTCATCATATATCCGAAAAATGATGACTGCCTCTTTCTTATGTTGATAATAAGTTTTCTCTGCGTCTTGATCTCATTCAGCACCTCAACATTAGTCATTTTAGCAGGCCATGGGATTCTCATCATTCTTCTATAAAATCACATTTCTGTGGCCCTCAGAGAGTTTACGATCTGTGTGTTCATTGTCGATGACTCGCATCCGTATATCAGTATTGGTTCTATGTAGCACTGAATAACTCGTATTCTGATCGGGATTGACAAGGACTTGTTGCAGATAATGTCTCATTTTCTCATTTTCAGGAATGATGTTTTCGCTTGTCCTATTCTGCTCTTTATTTCTGATCGGCATCTGTCATCTGATGTTACCAGGACTCCGAGGTATTTAAATTGCTGCACTTGTCTTAGCTCAGTCCCATTTACTGTGATGGTGCATTTTGGCAAAGTCTACTTTTTTAATATGATCATAACTTCTGTCTTTTTAATATTCAAACTGAGTCCTTTGTTCTTACTTTCTGTCACAACCTTATCAACTAATTTATGTAGCTCTATTTCATTTCTTGCTATTAGGACAGTATCATCAGATATCTCAGGTTATTTATGGTATGTCCTCCTACAGCTATTCCAGGAATATCCTTGAAAGACCTAAAAATGTTGTCACAATACAGTGAGAACAGGTCTGATGATAATATGCATCTTTGTCTAACACCTTTTTTAGATCTTCTGGAAAGTTCCAATCTTGTTATCTATTCTTATAGTTGCTGTTTGCTGCCAATATATGTTCTGAATGATTCTTAGATCTTTGCTGTCGATGTTTAAGTTCTCAAACATTTTAGAAAGTTGTTGATGGTTTACTTTGTCGAATGCCTTAATGTAGTCTATAAAGCACAAGTATAGATCTGCTTTTACTTCTATTAATCTTTCTATTAGTGTTCTTAGGATATACATAGCGTTGTTAGTGCCCTTGCCTTCATTAATCACTGATTTCTGGTCGTATTCTGCTTCTCATCATTCTCATTATTATCCTCAGTAGCTTCTTTGTCATATGGCTCATAAAACTGATAGTGCGGTGATCTTCACATTCCACTGCTCTTGATTTCCTCGGCAAAGCAATAAATATGGACTTTAGTAGATCTTTTGGAATACAACCGCTGTCATATATGTCGTTTGAAAACTTTGTTATCATTTTCGTTCCTAGATTTCCCAGAGCCTGAATTTCTTCTGTTGTTATGTTATCTGGACCTGGAGACTTTCCCTCTCAATGTGTTTTATGGCATCTTCAACTTCAGCTGCAAGTATTGGTGGTCCCTTGCATGTGTCTGGTATATTTAGTTCTTCTCTGTCATCATCGTAGAGTTCCCCAATATATTCCGTCCACCTTTCCATTATGTTTTCTTCCCCATTAATATCGTACCTTCTTTGGATTTTAGACATCCAGTTCGCGTGTGTGACTTTCTCCCTGTGATGTTATTTATTTTTTTTGTGTAAAGATTTTGTGTCTTTTTTATGCTGTTTGTCAATTTCGCTGCATCTCAGATTGAGCCAGTTCTCTTTCTCTGCTCTGCACCTGTCTTTGATCTCCTTATTTAGTCTGTCATATTCTTATGCATTTGCTTGCTGTTTCTTCTTGCATCCATTAACTGTAATATTTCCTCCGTCATCCATTTCTTCCTTACATTGTGTTTTATTTTTTGTATGATTTCAGATGATGTTTGGCATATTGACTCCTTTAGCATTTCCCACTGTTCATCAAAGATTTGTATTTTTGCTATTACGTTGTACCTATTCTGCACTATCATGTTGTACCTCTCTCTCATATCTTCATCTGTTCGAAGTAGAGCTAAATCTAATTTGATGTTTTGTGGAGCCTTCTTTATTCTTTTCAATTTTATTCTAAATTGTCCGATTACTGTGGTACATCATCGCTGTTGTTATCTGCTCCTGGTCTTGTTTTAACGGATAGCAAACTGTTCCTAAATCTTGTCAGGATTAGAATGTGATCGATTTTCAAATATACATTAGACACATTATTTAAGGAATATCTAAATAACAAAGTTTTCAAACGTTATTGGTTATTGATTACTAAACTGACGTCATTGCACTCCGGGCAAACCATAGGTGCTCAGTCTCCCCCAACAGATATCGAAGAGCATGCATACTGATCGTTCCCATGGCTCGCTCATTAAACACACTCCTCACTCGTCCCTTCAGGCATCCAGTTCTATTTGTACAACGGGTAATTCCAAACTGCTTAAAATCGCATGATCAATTCAACATCTATGTTAGTGTCCTCATTCAACAGACAGTCGCAAAGAGACCGAAGATCATCCCCCTTATCCATCTTCAACTCCCCAATAATATATGCTGTTGATGCAAGCCTTTCCGCCCTCTCATTACCGAAAACACCCTCATGCCAGGACATAGATCCACGTAAGCCTCGGGAGGTTAGAAACTTCTATAGCCGACATCCACTCAGTTAGTTTCTGGCTGCCTCCATTGTTTCTTGCAAGTAATACGATGTCATCATCATTTATACGGTTAGTAGTGTTATTATTTTTCTATGTGGTGTCTTTATGTCGTAGAGGTTAGGGTGGTGTCTTTATGTCGTAGAGGTTAGATGCTCGCCTCTAGTGCCAAAGATACCCGGTTCGCTCCCTCGTGGAGGTATCTGAATATTTTTCCAGAGATCCCTGATCTCAGTGTAGGTGAGATCGAGTTCCTAGTCCTCTCGGAGATAGATGATAAAACGTAGGTACCGTGTTCAGTTTGAGCGCGCAAAGGATATCTTGGCAGTTCAAAATCGAGAAGAACAGGCTGGAAAGCCGCTGCCCGGGAAAAATTCGTTAGGGGAATTTTAAAATAAAATTCCTACAAAATATCTTCACCATCTTCTAAATTACACTGGGACGCCCATCGGTGCTACGGCGTTCATGCACTGTCGCAGAGATCATTCTGTGCAAGAAAGGGATCGGAACACATATGCTAACTCTCCGAAGTGTAATGATGTCCCTATCAATCAATCAATCTGTTTTCTATGTACAGCAAGAATTTCATCCTGGATTCTCTCTCTATCGCTCTCTGTCTCTCTCTCTCTCTCTCTCTCTCTCTCTTTCTAGCTTGTGATATCTCTGGCGCTTAGGGTAGCAACAAATACAAACAATGCTTCTCTATTATTTGACCATCCTATATATTGCGTTCCAGCTGTGATTCATTTCTTTCAGTTCCTGTTCTACTGGGTTTTTTTCCCAGATCGTTTTTGGTTTTCCACGTTTTTGCTTACCCTCTGATGTCCATCTCAGTGCAGTCTTCCTGACAGAGTTAGTCTTCCTGACAGAGTTAGTCTTCCTGATAGAGTTAGTCTTCCTGACAGAGTTAGTCTCCATGCGTATTATATGTCCGATCGATCTCAGTGCAGTCTTACTGACAGAGTTAGTCTCCATGCGTATTATATGTCCGATCGATCTCAAGCATTTCTTTTGGATGAAGATGCTCAAATTATTGATACTGTGAAAGCAGTTCATTGTTAGAAAACAAATATTTGACCAGACCACACGTCCATATACTATTTCATCATGAACTTAATGATCAATGTCATATTGTTCCTGGGCACGCAGGAGTTAGGGGCAATGAACAACCTGAGATTGACTGGCTTAGTTACAATATCAGAGGGAGCTGCAATTGACCGAAATAATATTCTTAACGCATTGAGAGAGTCTTTCCGAACAGAGGAGTTTCAGGACTGTGAATCCCACTCGCTGACCAGATTGAGAGAGATGGGTGTCAATATTAGGCAGCCGTAAAGAACGACATACTAAATATGCAAAGAGATTGATTAATCAACATCGAACTGGCGTGTTGGGCGAAGGACGCTGCTGGATTTGTGAGGCGGAGATCAGAGCACCTATGGACATGTCCGGAGTGCTATGATGATAGTCCTCATATAACTGATAACAACATATTTCTGAGCTATGTAATCAAAAGTAGTTATTCATCTGTTAGATTCTCAACAAGGAATTCAATCAAATCTGCAAGTCTGTATTAGCTAGCACATTGATCAGACACATTAGAACAAGGTGGTTTTCTGCGCCTCAGAACAGGATACAGTCACTTCGTAGCCCAATTAGACCAAGTATACAACAGTCAACATTGCAAATTCAGTCTTGCGCACAATTTAACAGAAATCCTAAACTGCAAAGCGTATACGTGTTTCCGGTGTTCCAAATTTAATAAGTGCTCACACAGACGCACGCACACCAATACCAATGCACATCACGCACAGGCATACACTGTTAAACAACTCGTGCGTATCACATACACACACACACGCACATCACTGACACTCGCGCGAGCGTAATTCATGCACACGTGTACTCAAGGCAACACATAATGATACACATCATGTACTCACGCCTATCACACCGATACGTACTTACATACATTGTACACACATGCACTTAACAACAGCACTTATCACATCAACATGAACTCTATTTGTTTACAAGAGTAAAAATGAAAGTGCATACATGCACTGATAGAGTGTTTCAAAACTAAACCCAAATACTCAACTTTCAACCCCACTGTTTAATAAAATAAGACAAAGTTACATAAATAGAGACATAGAAAGGTTCCAACTGCTCCATAAGATCCTTCTTCTTGGTTTGAAGTATCGTCTAAGAACGGCTTCCTCTGGAGACCTGAGTTCAATTCACGGTAAGGACAAGGTTTTTTTTTCTGTTGTAGATTACTCTGATGTGGTCAACGACAAAAGTTTTAACACCAAGCATGAAGAGAAAACTATCTTATTAATGGAAGCTATCGATTTTAAAGGACGGGCATGTTTCTTGAATATGCTCAGTCTCCACTGTTGGGACTTGAATTTGTGGAAATGATATAATTTCGTAGATCTATCGAAACTAATGAAATTAGAGATATGCGGTTGGAGATAAGAAAAATAAAGTCAAAACATGGGACAGAGTAGGACAGATTAGTTATGAAGCTTGACTCAGCTCGGAGTAGTGTAAAGGTGATTGATGAGGAAACTAAAATAGAACGACATGCACGATCAGCGAAAAAGGACAGTAAAGTTTTAACAGATTTTAAAAGTGTTGAATATTACAATGAGATTGTAACTAAATTCCCGAATGAAGAACGGGTACATCTGCTAGTTGTCTATATATTCAATGTTGTGTCTCGTAAAATTTCTCTTTTAAAAAAAAAAATGTTAATGTTTTTTTAGTTACAACTCATACAGAGGTCCGTGCAGTTTTCGTTCTAATCTGTTTTACTAGGCCAGTGAGTTTGCCGTTGTATTTCATACTTGGCGAAGTCTTGAAGTATGTATTCTGCATGCTCGTTTCCCGACATAAGTAATAGAGAACAGAAGAGACAGACAAAGAAATTCATAAAATGAAAGTACTTGTATATATCAAAAAGTCTCTCGTTGAAGTTCGAACGAGATTTCATAGAGACTTGCATAGAGATTTTACAAATATTTTTAAGCAAACTCATCATCATCATCCTCATCCCTTGCCAGCTGGCGAGACGATCATAGACCTCCACAAATTTCTGTCACTGGTGTTTGCTATCATCTCAGATGTTGACGCTCTACTGTGCCACGAAATCAGGTTATCCGAAATGGTCTATCTCTGTCTTCCTCTGTCTCGTCTCCCTCGATTTACTGTTTGTCACAATGTGTTCTAAATTTCCTTCATCATCTCATGTCTGGAAATGATGATACTGTTTTCTTATATTGATGATAAGCTTTCTCTGTCTCGGCTTCTCATTCAACACCTCAACATTAGATATGTTAGCAGTCCAGGAGATTCTTATCACTCTTTTGTAAAACCACATCTCTGTGGCCCTCATATATTTTACGATCTGTGTGTTCATGATTTGCATCCGTATGTCAGTATTAGTTTTATGTGGCGCTGAATTTAATCAAAATATGAACGATAAATAGATCAACTGCAACAACTCTGAGTCCAATTATTTGGTCTTTGAGATGAATACCACATTTCATAAGCTGCTAAAGTAACTAATGTTGATATGATCAATGAACTGAACGCACAGAGAAAGCTCACTATCTGAAGGACGTTAGGAATTTATTGTCTTCTTCTATAGGTTATGTGCCTTTAAGTAGGAAGAAATTCACCCTTTTATCCTTTGCTGATAAGGCATTTTGGTCGAAACGTTGCTGTGTATCGTATTTTTGTATATTAAAATTACAGTACTTTGTTTTTACGTGTTTCGCCATTGCTACATAGTTTTACTGCAGTCTTCCTATATCGCCATTGCTACATAGTTTTACTGCAGTCTTCCTTATAGCGCCATTGCTGCATGTTTTACTGCGTCTTCCTTATAGCGATAATTAAGATTAATAGAGATAACGTCATGATTATTCACGGATGTCGCGAGAGAATGAGGATTAGAACACAGAGGGCTAACTGACAAAATAACTGGACGACGATACAGACAAATACAAAGCGAGATATATATTCCTTACATCGCAACTTTAGCGCATGGATAAAAAAAACAACAACATCTGAACTGATTGTCAATTCTCAGGACAGATGTTAATGAAGATATATGATCGCCTACGCCAGGCGTTAAGGTAGATGATGATAATATAATTTATATATATATATGTATGTAACCATCATATAACTTGTCATGAGCAGAACTATTGTACCCTAATAGTGCTTAGGATTTTCTATCTTTTATAGGCCAAATATCCCAAGACAATATCCCAACAGTCATGCTAAAATCATCAGTTACATCTAGCCAATTCATCCTCAAGCATATCCCTCAACAGTCTTGCTAGAATGCATCAGTTACATATAGGCTTCAAATATCCAAGACAATATCCCAACAGTCATTTCTCAAATCATCAGTTATCTACTGGCTCAAAACCCAGGACAATATCCCAACAGTCATGCTAAAATCATCAGTTAGATATAGGCCAAATATCCCAAGACAATATCCCAACAGTCATGCTAAAATCATCAGTTACATATAGGCCAAATATCCCAAGACAATATCCCAACAGTCATGCTAAAATCATCAGTTACATATAGGCCAAATATCCCAAGACAATATCCCAACAGCCATGCTAAAATCATCAGTTACATATAGGCCAAATATCCCAAGACAATATCCCAACAGTCATGCTAAAATCATCAGTTACATATAGGCCAAATATCCCAAGACAATATCCCAACAGTCATGCTAAAATCATCAGTTACATATAGGCCAAATATCCCAAGACAATATCCCAACAGTCATGCTAAAATCATCAGTTACATATAGGCCAAATATCCCAAGACTGAACAGTCATGCGTAAAAATCATCAGTTACATATAGGCCAAATATCCCAAGACTGTAACAGTCATGCTAAAATCATCAGTTACATATAGGCCAAATATCCCAAGACTGTAACAGTCATGCTAAAATCATCAGTTACATATAGGCCAAATATCCCAAGACAATATCCCAACAGTCATGCTAAAATCATCAGTTACATATAGGCCAAATATCCCAAGACAATATCCCAACAGTCATGCTAAAATCATCAGTTACATATAGGCCAAATATGCCAAGACTGTAACAGTCATGCTAAAATCATCAGTTACATCCTGAAATCATCTTCTTCGTGGTCTTCCTCTTCTCCTCTTTGCCGGAATGCCTCTTTCCATAATGGCTTCTCCAATCTTCTGTGTCTCTTTATATGTCCACAATACTTCAATTTTCTCTTTCTTATCTTTATTATCAGTCAGTTATCTCCTTCTTCAACGAACCCCAGGAATTATGCATTTTCACTCTATTTCCTATAGTGTCATGGGAGTACCTTCCTTAAAACCAGCCAACAGCTCCAGGCGTGTAGTGCTATGTTTAGTGCTCGGAAACTTCTACTCGGTAGGGTTCATGCCTGTTATATAAATATATATATAAATTTATACAAACTTAGATTTGTAAACTTCACTGTCTTTCATAGTGTAGCTCACACAGACTTGTGGAAGGAACGCACCAAATATTATTTTACGATTTAGACAAACGTACGCCCTACTCATTGCGCTAATTTACATTCTTTGACCCAACATTCCACAAGTAAGAAAATGTGTTCACCCTCTAATGTATGTGTCACTAGAAATAATGTGAAGTTATGGGCACATCATACACTGCTATCTGCAGATAGAACATGACGTTTTGATTTTATTCAGTCATATTGTATGCATATACATATACACACATATATATATGCACACCCATATATTCGATATCTTCTTCTTGTCCCGATTGACACATACAACTTTCACAAGAGACTTTCACTGTTGCCGTTCTGCTGCGTTTCTACCAAACCTTCTCCCACGTCAAGCCACACTCCTTCAACTCTCCCTCCATAGTTATTCTCCATGTTTCCTTTGGACGTCCATGCCTTTTCATCTGCTGTCCATCTGAGAGCTGTCTTAGCCAATGCCCCTACTGGCATACGACATACAGGTTCAATTCACCTTCATCTTTTTAATGACGGTCCGAAATTGCACAGTTCGTTTTTTTTCAAAAGCTCCTCATTTGTTATGATAGCACAATATATAATATATATATATATATATATATATATATATAAATATATAATAAAAGTATATAAATATTACTTATAGAAAAGAAGTGTAACACGAAGTAACGAACAGAGTACATACCCCATAGTGCCATGTTGCTCAGGAACATCAAACCGTGCACACAGGTCACGAGGTCGAAACGTCGTGTCCAGAGCATGGTCAACAACTCTTGATGTAGATATATGTCCAAATAATTTGCGTACACTTCCTGGTGTGTAAATATTTGTGTATCTTTCGTAACACTCTGTCAACAGTTCCTGAAGTAGTTATCTGTTCACACAATCTGTCAAACGTTCCTGAAGTAGGTATCTGTTCACATAATCTGTCAGCAATTCCTGTTGAACATATCTGTTCAAACTATCTGTTTGAACAGTTTAACTCTAATGTTGTTGGTTACAACATTAGTACTGAACTTCATCAAGAAACATCAAATGAAACGATTCGGCTGCATAAATAGATTACCAACAGACAGTGCACCTCAAAGAGCTATGTTACTCCGACACAATCGAGACAAAGCAAAAGGCCGTTCACACAAAAGGGGGACTTCAGAGATGATAATGACAGGGACAAGCACTGTTTATAAGTGAAACAATAGCCTGTTGTATAAATTGTTATTATCCTGTCAATGTGAGGTAACACAGGATTAGAGACAAGAAAAAAAGAATACAATCTGTCAACAATTATTGATGTACATAGACGTTAACACTATATGTTCCCAACTTCGATGTGCATATCTGTACAAACAATCTGTCAACAATTATTGATGTACATAGACGTTAACACTATATGTTCCCAACTTCGATGTGCATATCTGTACAAACAATCTGTCAACAACTCTGTATGTGAATATCTGAACAGTTTGTTAACATTTCCTGATGTTGATATATTTCTTAGCGATATATCAACGACTTCTATTCATTAAATAAGTCCTCTGCTTGACGATCTAATCGTATATCTGTCTCATAAACAAAAGTCAGTATACGTGCTTTCATCAAACTTTCTGAAACTGAAATCTTGGGTCTTTCTCATTCAGACATCGACTTTATTAACTCTGCAGTATCCTTAAGTTCAAGGCTCTGAATTTTGTCAAATTTGTCCACAACTCACTTTCAGACTTACACATCAATAACTCTTGACATATTTAGCAATTATTGCTGGGCTTCAAATATTACGTTCAATCTTCTAATGTTGGAGGTAAGAAAGCGATCTTGTTCTACTTCCTTCACTTGTGTTTGCTGGACAAGTTTGCAAAGTATGTCCTGCTGTTACAGATCTGCTATTACAAATACACAGACATGTGTTAATTCTTCTAACTATGCCATAGATGATGTCTCACTTGTTGCTGTGCTATATTTGTAGTCCGAAAATAATGATATGTTGAAGACTGTAGGGCTTATGATAAGCACCGTGGTTCATGTGATCTGTTTGGCCACACTTGCAGAACTCTGCCATTCTGGAACTCACTGTCTTGTTGTAGTTATTTCAGAAGACGTTGGTAACAAGTTGTGTGATTGAATTGTCGTTGTATCTTGTTTGTCCACTTTGTAAACCTATATTACTTTTGTTTTTAACTTGTTTCACCCTAGACTAACAGAACTTTGTCAAGCTACAAGTCACTGTATTGTTTCACTTATTTTAGTTTTGTCAGAACAAACTGATAAAATAAACAATTTCAAGACTATAAAGACCAGTAGAAAGTCGTTAGTTTGGGTCTCATTATCTTGTTTCAATTATTTCAGTACATGCTCATACGATTATTAAATTCAAGATTTTATAGACTAGTAAAACATTGTGAATATTCCTTCAGTTATTTCAGAACAGGTTGGTTATATATTCAAAGTCAAGACATTTTTATCTTTTAGAAATTCGTTAAGCAACAACTTACTGTTTTGTTCCAGTTATTGAAGTTATATTCAAAACAAACTGATAAGATAAAAGTAAGACTTTAGAGACTACACTAACAAAACTTTACAAATATAAATTTCATTGCCTTCTTTCAGTTCAAAACCATCAATAAATACACCTCTTTAGGCTATCTTATGTTCAAATCATGTTCTGGCTTTTGGTCAATTTCACACATTTTTAAAGTTCAGACGAACCTCTACATTCTAATAACACAGAAAATAAGATACTTACCTACTTTGTCCTATCATCTTGTTGACAGTGTCTTCTAATCATACAGGTAGCAACGTAATTAATCGTGGTTGACCTGAGAAACCAACCTGGTTTATTTATAAAATTGAGCCCCGAACACTTATCCTACAAAGTAAATGCACTAACCCCTAGGCTATCCAAGTTCTAATGTACGTATATTAAGTGTTAAGATTGAGTCATGATTTCCTAGACTAACAAAACTTTACAAATATAAATTTGATTGCCTTCTTTCAGTTACTTAAAAACCATCTAATAAAATAATACATCTCTTTCTTACAATGCCTATCTTATAGTTATTAATGGCGAGAAGTCATGTTTGTGATTTCCCAATTTCAACAACATTTTTAAAAAGTTCAAGACGAACGTTCTTAGCTATTTGCTAAATTTAACACAGAAAATAAGAAAACTTCTACGTGTCCACTATCATCTTGTTGACAGATGTCTTCTAATCATACAGGCGAGCACACGTAATTAATCCATCTGAAGAAAGCTGGTCTGTGTATAACGAGTTTTTAAATAATATTTACTGACATTATATTCTCAAATATCGCTCTGACGGTTACATGGTAAGTCTTGGTTGTGATTTCTTTCTATGTATGCTAATGTTGTGACCAGATATGGATTTTCTTCTACAATGGTATTAAATGTGACTCTGATGACGTGTAACCTGCAGGCTATTATGACTTGTGAAAAACATACAAATAAATATTTTATTAAAATGTACCTTTGTGAAAAATATAGATAACAAACAACAATTTATTTGATAAATATAGAATAATCTATGACAAATATTGTGATAAAATATAGAATGACATAACAACAAGTTATTGTGATAATAATATAGAATGAACATGTACAACATATATGTGTAAATATAGAATGAACAGTTAAACAATGTTAGTTGTGATAAAATTAGAATGAACATGTACATAATTGATTGTGATAAATATAGAATGAACATGTACAACAATGATGTGATGTGATAAATATAGAATGAACATTACAACAATGTGTGATAAAATATAGTAACATTACAATATATTGTGATAAAATATAGAATGAACATATCAACAATTTTGTGATAAAATATGAATGAAAATACATACAAATATTATTGTGATAAAATATAGAATGAACATGTACAACAATATTATTGTGATAAAATATAGAATGAACATATACAACAATGTTATTGTGATAAAATATAGAATGAACATGTACAACAATGGGATGTATGTATTTAAACAATATACACAAGTTTCTTTGTGCGTGTATGTGGCGAAGTGGTTAAGACGTTTGCCGGTCGTTCTGAAGGTTGTGTGGGTTTGAATCCGGACCGAGTCATATTAACAATTTCTTATTACAATCTCTAGGATTATTTCTAGAGCTACGGAGTTCGGACCCTGTGCAACACTCTCATCAGATGAAGTTCTACTTCTGCTGAGAGGGATATAGCCATATGGGTTAAAATCAGGTACAATTGTAGTGGATAGCCAGTTCCCCCTCCCAGGTGGCAGCTGAGGAACAGACAGTTAGCCAGATAGTTAGTGTAGTATAATTAGATATTATATAGTTGAGACTATGTGTTGCACTCTCTAAGTAGAAGTGCAACACATAACTTCGAGACAATGACGTTTTTGTGTAGTTAGGGAGTGACGATTTGAGTAACTGTTGCTAGTTAGTAAACAAACAGAGGACAATTGACAAAACCCTTGGACAAGACCAGACGTGTTTCGTATGTCCAGATGTGATACCATAAATAAATATGCATCGAAGTCAATCATAACAGTGTTCGAGTTATTGAATACTACACAATGTAACACCATCATCCATCTTGGTATATATAGTCGTCATCAGGAGTAGCTATCATCACTCTGTCGATACTGAACATACGCTAACAATGATACTATAGTCCGTTCAACTTGTCATGCCCACAGATACAAATTTGTATCTTTGTAACCATTGATGAAATAACTGAAAACTTGCATGTAACTACACATGTTCCACATCTTCTAAAATATTTTTGCCATTAAACAATCATACCATCTATAAGTTTCCTTCTTTGTGCTATATATTTAACGCCTTTGTTGGCATGGTTGAAGAAAACTCATGTTTACAGCAATTTAATACATTTATGACAAAAATAGCAACATTCAGGGCGAAATTCACGGTTTTTTGAAAAGTTCTTGCTTTTTTCGACACCATAACGACTCAGGCGTCAACTTGGTAAAGAATTGACGTCATTAGTGCGAGACGGACATTTAGTTAAAGGCGTATATCGAAATTAGTGTGAAGTTATTTTGTAATATTGTTGACTTCTATATTGTTGACAGTCATTGATTTAACATACATAATGAGTTTGAAGTGCAAATTTATTACAATGCAAAAAGTGTCATTAATATTATACGCGCATTTCGACATTAGTTACGAAAAAACAATAATACAACTATTGTACATTTCTTGTTTATTTCATGCACCATTACAGTATCAACATTGGCCCCCATGTATGAGCTGGGATATAATACGCCTTTGAATGAGACTTGACATCAAATGTCATATGTGTGCGTTTACTGTAAAAACTAAAATGCTGTATCAGACTTGCCAAATATGCCGCCAACATCAAAGGAAACCGTTATATTACAAAATCCAGGTTTCCTATGTAGCATTTCTTCCATCAGAAATTTGCGTCGGTATAATTCTAAGATTGTGTGCAAAGTTTCGCTACTGTGGAATATATGGTTTTGCTACAGTTTGCATTGGACTGTGGGCATGAGTTGTTGAACGGACTATAATACTTCCACAAACGGCTTGGTAGGGTCCCGTAACACATGAAGTCATTCCTTTGTCTTCAGACCCTTCCAGTTATTTATTATTGCAACTATGAAGTTTATTGTAACTTAAATCTAGTTCAAACTAATTGTGTGCACATTTTCGTTACTTAAACTCTAGTTAATATTAATTTTAAACTAATGCAAGTTAAACTCTTATTCCTATTTTTTAAACTCAATTTTTTATGCTTGAACTAAATACTAGTTTAATCCTGTCGAAAAATGGAAGAAAACATCAGCATAACACAATCTGGGTTTAGACGGAATAGATGTCAACGTCACCATATATTTAACATGAGAACAATTATAGAAAAGTCTACAGAGTATATGTAGATCTATATTCATGCTTTATTTCAGGGCGGCTCTAATTAAGTGCCAGTGGGGCCCGCCCCAGCAAAACTTTGAGTAAGCTGCACTTAATAATTTTATAAATTATTTGTTCATATTATTACTTTCAACGTGATACTGATTAGCTTTGAAAGTTGATATATAACGCTAAAACATCACACAGTCTGAAATCTGAAATTAAGCATTTTTTCGCCCTAATTAGTATATGCCCCTGGTCATTAAGAGCCAGTAAGGTCCGGACCCCCCAAACCAAAAATGCGTAACGTGTACTTATTATTTTATAAATTATTTCTTCATAAATATTACTTTTAACTTTGCACTGATTAGCTTTGAAAGTTGAATATATAACACTAAAATATAAATATTATTTCATAATAATATAACAAGCATAATAATATATAAAATATCATTAAAAATTAATATATACAGTCTGAATACAGTCACACATATCGCAGCGCATTATTTTTTGGTAGTTCATTTTAAATGTGCCTATCTACGATGTAACATTGCGACTTTGACCTTTGACGTCTACCTGCAATGATAATTGTCAAAACAATTAAATCATTTTCATTCATCCGGTAGCTAAATGTATTCTTACGCGTCAACGCATTTCCCGATTAAATAATCCTTTTAATTATGGATTGGATCACGAATTATATATAAAAATAGTATACATTTATAGAGATTATAGAAAATAATAGAAATAAGTTACTAATCATCATAGAATAGTTAAAACTTATCGCTCATTCCATCAATATACATTTGTCAACGACAATGTGCTTTCACTTTCGTTTACACAGCTGACAAGTTTGCAAAGAGAGATTATATATTACAAAATCAACCAACATGTACATAGTCGTGCTGGCGGAATAGATAAGTACGTGTAGTCTGTAATGCGGCTGATGCGAGTTCAAATTTACACAGGCACTATTTTTTAAAATAATCTTCTCTAGGCACTAATGTCGTTTGATGGTGCCGGAATATTGAATTGTCTTTGATTTTATATGATTTTATGCCAACGTTTTGGGTGTGGGGCTTGGACATTTGATGAAGCAGTGAAAATCATATGTGTACTTTTGAATATGGGTGTTGTAGAGGAGTCCTCCATGTGTCATGGACAGAGAGGAGAGCAAGTAAATCTATGCAGAAGGAACTCAGGGTCAGAGAAAACTGGCCGATGCTACAGATAGGAAAGAGAGAATTGAGATATTTTGGACATATGGAGAGACATAAGGGGCTGGAGAGGACCGTTGCGAAGGGAGACATGCCGGCAGGGAGTGGAGAAAGACCACGGAGAAAATGGATTCAGGATGTAACTAATGGTTTGAACGTGATAGCTGCAGAGGCAGGACATCTGGCCTATGAGGAAGAGAAGTTCCGGATTACTGTTGGGGTGGCAAAGTTCTGTTCATGACAAGCTATTTGATGATGATGATGATGATGAATAACAAACTCTCTTTAAAATCAAGCTGTTGCAAAACAAAAGCATTTATTCTTTTCTCGAAAGGGGGAATAACTTTCCGGAATAGGCAAATAATAGTAAATAGTCCAAAAACAATGATTTTTTCGAAAATTTTGTCTGGGTCCTTCAAGAAAAATGACCACGAGCCGCCACTGCTTTTTCTAAGTATTTTTAAGAATTATTCAACATGTTACTCAAATGCATTTGATTGTGTAGAGCATCCAGAATTGTGGAAAATAATGGGGAAGAGATGTCCATTACATTTAATACAGATCATAAGACAACTTTATAGTGATCAAATGCCGGCTGTAAGAACACGCCATGATACATCAGATTGGTTTGACATAAGGCAGTGAGTCAGATAATGCTGCATTCTGTCGCCTTGTCTGTTTAACATATATGCAGAAAACATCATGAGGAATGTTACATAAGATAGCAGGAAAGAACAATGTTATCCTTTTATAATAGGAGAAAGAGCTAATGATGATACAGTGTTACTGTCAACATCACAAAAAGGGATTGACAGATTATTAGGGAAAGTGTAAGAGAAAATCGAAAACCAAAATCTACATCCCTATGTGACAATAACAAAACTAATGACAACGGTTAAAACAAACATCACAAAATATATTTTTATCAACGGAGAGAAAGTAGAAAATGTGAACAGTTTTGAATATTTTAGTTCACTGCTAACTAAAGGTGGAAATGGGATGACGGAAATTAAAAGAAGAACAGCATAAACGTACCAAAAACAATTTAAAAACTAAACACAATATGAAATTGAGCAGATAAGAAAACAAAGACCAGAACACTAAGACCAAGCATATTCCCAGTGCTAACGTATGGTTGTGAAGCATGGATATTTAACAAGGCAGAGGAAAAACATATATGTACGTTTTAATGTAAGTGTTACAGAATAATCCTCTGTATACCATGGACAGAGAAGAGAACAAATAGATCTATCCAGAAAGAACTCAAAATTTACAAAAAACTGGCTGAGGATACATATAAAAATGATAAAATTGAAGTATTTTGGACATATACATGTAGACAAAAAAAAAGGTTTTAGAAGACCATCATGAAAGGAGGCACCCCATAAAGAGAAGAAGAGGAAGACCACGGAGAAGATGGATTCATGATGCAAACGGATGGTTTGAACATGACAGCTGCAGAGGTGGAACATCGGGCCTATGAAAGATACAATTTCAGAGGGCTGTTAGGATGGCAACGTTCTGTTCCAGATACGCTATGTAATAATAATGATGAATGGTGTTCAATTTACTTCAATTCTAGCCAATACCATTTTTATAATGTGGTGCAGATACGTAGTAATAATAATGATGAATGGTGGTTCAATTCACTTCAATTCTAGCCAATACCATTTTTATAATGTTGGATGGCAGATACGCTATGTGATATGATGATAAATGCTGTTAAATTTACTTCAATTCTAGCCAATACCATTTTCATAATGTTGGATGGCAGATACGATGTTAGTAATAATAGTTATACAGTTTAATATTACTTAAAATCTAGAACATTACTGAAATATCATATGATTACCCAAACTTCAGATATTCGTTATTGTATAGCCTTTATTTATTGCTAATCTCATGGACTGCTAAAATGACGATGAAGTGTTAAATGAAACCAAGACACAGAGAAAGCTTATTATCAATATAAGAAAGAGGCAATCATCATTTTTCGGATTAGAACACATTGGGACAACAGGTAAAATCGAGGGGAGACGAAACAGAGGAAGGCAGAGATAGAAAAGTTGGGACAGCCTGACTTCATGGCACGGAACAGCTTCAACATCGGAGATGCTAGCAAACACCAGAGACAGAGAATTATGGAGATTTATGATCGCCTACACCAGCCGGGATGGTACATGATGATGATGACCCTTTATTTTTTGTAACGGACTAGCGTAATGTGTAGTCATTTGCTTATCGACTCGGACTTAATTAAGATGGATGTAGGTTAAATCCCACACTCGACGCTACACACGTGAGGAAAGGAATGGACCCTCCTACGTTCTGCATACAATAGTCTAAAAATGTGAAGTAACAGGCATTTAATACCCTAAGATCTATAAAGAGAAATTGTATTTTATTTATAACCTTGAAAATTATTATTGAAACTCTACTAACACTACTCAAATGTTGTTTGAGTTTAACTATAATTACCACTGTTGAAATTCGTATTTAATTTAAATGACCTTTGTCAAGATTAGAATCAATGCTGCTGTAACATTGATAAGTGTGGGAATAAGTGTCTATAATTTATCTCAAATAGCCGTAGCCAACACAACAACAATATATACTTAAGTAGTACAAAGCTTGACTCAAGTACACATCATCATAATCATCATCATCAAGTGCTGTTCCAACTGGTGTAGGCAATCATGGATCTCCACAAATCTCTGTCTTTGATGTTTGCTATCCACTCAGATGTTGACGCTCTACCGTGCCATGAAGTCAGGCTATCCAAAATTTTCTCTCCTGTCTCGTCTACCCTCGATTTTACCGATTGTCACAATGTGCTCTAATCACATGCCCGAAAAATGATAACTGCCTATTTCTTATATTTATGATAAGCTTTCTCTGTGTCTTATCCTCATTCAACACCTCAATATTAGTCATTTTAGCAGACCATGGGATTCTCATCATTATTCAGTGAAACCACATCCCATTGGTCCTCAGAGATTTTTCGATGTGTGCGTTCATTGTCCATGACTCGCATCCGTATGTCAGTATTGGTTCTATGTAGCACTGCATAACTCGCATCCGTATGTCAGTATTGGTTCTATGTAGCACTGCATAATCGCATCCGTATGTCAGTATTGGTTCTATGTAGCACTGCATAACTCGCATTCTGATCTCAAGTTAAACATGATATGTATAAATAATCTCACATGATAAGAAGAGATATGTTATCTGTCCTCATGTGATCGATACTTCATGTGATCGATATTTCATGTGATCGATACTTCATGTGATCGATACTTTTAAACAATACTGACATAACTATGAACCATTTTTTTCCCTGCGAATTGAAGAATAACTAACGAATTCCAAAATAGAAGCAATAAAACAAATTAAATCATAGGATAAATGGCCTCAATTTTGAAATGCAAACAGGTCACCATGAATACTAAAAGAGCATTATACAACAAAAACTTCCTGCCAACATTATGCTAGAAGTGCCAAACCAGGACGCTGACATCAAATGTTAGAATAGAACTAGTTACGACAGAAATGAAGTTTCTACGCAGATTGATGGGAGTATCAAGAAGCGATCGGTTTAGAAATGAAGACATCAGAAAAAAAAGTGGGTGCAGCAACATCGTTACTGAACTTTACCAAGAAACAATAAATTAAATGGTTTTTAACCATATAAGCAGATTACCAACAGACAGTGCGCCTCAAAGAGCAATGCTACTCCGCTACAGTGGATACCAAACAAAATGCCCTCCACACAAAAGGTGGACCTAAGAAATAACAGAGGCTGAAAAACACTATTTATGAAGCGAAACAATCCATCTCTAGAAATATCTTCTTATATTGAGGCTGAGACAAAAACAGGATAAGAAAAACGAAGAAGAAGAAGACTGACAATTATGCAACAATCCAGACATTGAGACATCATATTTGTCTCAGGTCATACTTGGGTAAATGACAATGAGAGAGCAGATGCTATGGCGAGCAATGCTACGATCGAAAATGTGCTTTTGTGTCTCTTACACAAGCGATGTCATCAATGCTCTAAGACAAAAAAAGGAAACCACTGAGAAATTGAACGAAGAAGATGAAGGGTATTCTCTATCTTGGCTGTGCAAACAATGCATACCGATAGGTGCGACACAACGGGAAACACATGCGAGAAACTCCAGTAGATACATCAATCAGAACAGAAAAGTAGTTGTTAGTTTAAACACACAGACAGACATGATCAGAAGGTGTTCAGAGAAATTATGAACATGTCCGATGTGCAATGAAGATGACCCTCAAATGGACAATGAACTATTACACAAATACAGGTGAAGTAATTGCAACATTTGTTAATTGTCCTCATATTTCGTCGATATTTGATATACTTGTCAACAATAAATAGATAAAGTAAGTCACACACGTGTTAACTTCACTCACCTGCTCGATAATTATAGCTTCGCAGTGCTTGCTTATTATTCTCTGCTGCTCGTGAAACATATGGTCTCAACAGTTTTCTTACACTGTCTCCAGGCTCTGTCCGTTTTCTTTAAAGCTTTCAGGATAATCAAATGGCGAAACACGTAACAACAAAGTACAGTAGTTCTACAAAATACCAAAACAATGACAATATGGCTGTGTATTGTTATTGTTTTTGTATTTTGTAAAACTACGTACTTTGTGTTTACGTGTTTCGCAAATGCTAGATAGTTTTACTGCAATTTTTCCTTATACAGGATAATCTAGCATTCTTCAGTTGTTCCCCAAGAAGACTCCGTCTCCAGGTCTGTTTAGGTCGCCCTTTTCTGTTTCCCTAGAGGACTCCACTCAAGTGATTAACTATTGACACTCGAGTTTGTCTGCCGTAGGATATGCCAGACACACCATTATTTCTTTACCTCACCTGGGTCATCATTGATTCCTGTCTTGTCTTTATTCCCCGGTTTGTGTTTGCCACTTTATCATATCATGTCAGTTTGAGAATTCCCTGTGACATTTGTTGATAAAGGTACAAATTACTAGAACACAAATATCTGATAATGAACTAGAGAAATCAACATAGTGGGCGTACAAGACAACCAGGTACTGAGACAGATAACAGCACTAATGATACATGAACTGAGACAGATAACAGCACTAATGATACATGAACTGAGACAGATAACAGCACTAATGATACATGAACTGAGACAGATAACAGCACTAATGATACATAAACTGAGACAGATAACAGCACTAATGATACATGAACTGAGACAGATAACGCACTAATGATCATGAACTGACAGATAACAACTAATGATACATGAACTGAGACAGATAACAGCACTATGATACATGAACTGAGACGATAACAGCACTAATGATACATGAACTGAGACAGATAACAGCACTAATGATACATGAACTGAGACAGATAACAGCACTAATGATACATGAACTGAGACAGATAACAGCACTAATGATACATGAACTGAGACAGATAACAGCACTAATGATACATGAACTGAGACAGATAACAGCACTAATGATACATGAACTGAGACAGATAACAGCACTAATGATACATGAAAAGATATATGTCATTATAAACATAAATCTCATCAGAACTATTTGTGACCAACTTGTCAATGTCAAACATGATCGCTTACATCAACTAATGAGAGAAAAATCAAAACAACAGAGATGATATTATAGAATTGCTGTAGAAGTCACAATGAGAGATCAATTAGAAATACACAAATTTCAATACAATTTACGAATGAAACCACTCATTCAATTTCCCACAAAAAACCCAGATTAAATGATTTGATCACCTGATTTTAATTTCTAGATATAGTCTACCACAGAGAGACACACTCAAATAATAGAATGAAAACCTAGCAAGAAAAAAGCCACGCAAAAGATGGAGCGACGGCATCAATAATAACTTCAGAGAATTTGATACCAACTTACTAAAATCATTAGACAATTCGGACAGAATCTGCGTAAATTCCCATTCCCCCTCCACTCCCTCCCCAACACATAACTGAGGTACGATGTAGGAATAGAAGAAAAATAGGTAGAAACAAACGATAAATTGATTCAGATAATAGTTATCTTTATCTCTTCCATGTTGTTTAGTAACTTTTATTTACAAGTCAATATTAAACACACTATAGATGAAATGATTGATTGATTGATTGATTGATTGATAGCACCATCATCATTGCATTTTAGTTAGTAACCAAGTGTGCTCCGAAATATTTCTTACACAAGAAGATCTCAGCTACAGTGCACGAACTCCGTAGCACAGGCGAGGGTTCTCGATGTAGTTGTAAAGATTGTAAAGATATTTTTGTAGGAATTTTAATTTTAATCATATCTAATGAATTTTGCCCGAGCAGCTGCTTTGCAGCCTGCTCATCTCGATATTGAGCTGCTCAGGGTTCTTTTAAGTGCTCAAATTGAACAGGGACCTAGATTTTATCGTCCATCTCCGATATGACTAGGAACTCAATCTCACCTACACTGAGATCAGAGATCTCTGGAAAGATATCTAGATGGCTCTACGAGGGAGCGAACCTGGTACCTTTGACATGAGAGATGAGCTCCTAACCACTACGCTACAATGTTATAGAAGAGCTGCAGAAATCACAATGAAAGATACAATTAATACTTGACAAATTTGGAAGAAGACTACGAATGAAAGTAATCATTCAATTTCCAAAATAACAACAGCTTAAATAGTTTAGTCACCTGAGTAATGCCTATTTTTTTGTTACTCGTAGAAGTAGTCTACCACAGAGAGACACACTGAAATAATATCATGAAAATCTAACAAGAAAATGATCACACAAAAGATGTAGCGACGGCAGCAATAATAACTCCAGAGAATTTGATACCAACTTACACAGTTCGTTAGACAATTCGGACAGAATATCTTTAAATTTCCCGACAACACATTACTGAGGTACGATGTAGGAATACAAGAAGAAGAGGTAGAAACCACCGACAAAGTGATTCAGATAATAGTTACCTTCTCTTGCATATAGTTTAGTTAGTTCTATTTATTTACCAAAAAAACAGAGGTCATGTTCCAGCCCGCCCTAGAGAACAGTATTACGATCCAGTCATCAACATTAAACACCAGCGTCTCCAGTCAACGGACAACTTTGCTTATCTTGGCAGCCTCCTATCCAGATCGGCAAACATAGATTCTGAGGTCCACAATAGGATATCCAAAGCCAGTGCTGCGTTCGGAAGGTTACGTGTCACTGTGTGGGAACGGAAGGGATAAGCATAGTCACAAAGCTGAAAGTTTACCAGGCCATAGTGCTAACCACGCTGCTGTACGCAAGCGAGACATGGACAGTGTATAACAGACACGCAAGAAAATTAAACCATTTCCACACAAGCTGTCTACGGAGAATACTAAAAATAAACTGGCAGGACAAAATTCCAGACAGCGAAGTCCTCACAAGAGCAACGATCCCAAGCGTCAACACCCTGTTGCAGAAGGCCCAACTGAGATGGGTCGGTCACGTTGCTCGAATGCCTGATAAACGCATCCCAAAACAGTTGATGTATGGCGAGCTTGAAGGGGGCAGACGTTTAGCTGGTGGACAGAAAAACGCTTTAAAGACACTCTTAAAGTGTCTCTGAAATGCTTCGATATAGACAATACGTGCTGGGAATCCTTGCGCAAGATCGCCAAATGTGGCGCTGTAACAAAAAAAGAGGAACCCGAATAGCTGAGAATCATCGTATTGTTGAGTCACAGAGAAAACGAGCAGCGCGAAAAGACAGAGCACACAACACGCACATGTCTAACCTTGATCATGTATGCCCCACCTGTGGTCAGGGGATTCTGTTCTAGGATTGGACTCTACAGTCACCTCCGCACACACCAGAGAGGTGCAACAGTACACGTCTGAGATTGTTGTCATCATCGCTTGCGATGGACGCTATTATTCTATTTACTAGTCAACATCAAACAAACTATAGATGAAATAAGTCAGGCATGTCGTACCTTCATTTATCTGTTCTTTTACACTTTTATCTCCCCAACACATCGGTAAAGTAGGTTAGAAATGTCTTACCTTCTCTCACCTGAATAACAATTCTTCTCAGATTTAGTGACCACAAAACATATAATAAAATGTAATATTTCAGACTTGATTACCTTTTCTCACCTTATTAATAATAATAAGTAGCAATCACCGTTAACAAACAAAAGATAATAAATAAAACGTATCCATTGGTTCTTGCTGCTCGAAACTAAACAAAGATTTATCAAAAATAATTTTGCTATGAATTGCTGTTCACAAACATTTCAACTTTACTGTGAAGTTTCACAATAGCTTTTATGTGTGTATTTACCCCCTGGCAGGGTGCCTCTACACTCATCCGGTGGATGAGAGAGCGCTCGAACCAAAACTAGGAACTGTGAATTGCCTCACGCGTACAATATCCTGGCTGATCGATGCGTAGCACATCAGTGGCAAATGCGCTGGGAAATCACACATTCTGCTTGATTTCCTACAGGAAAGAATGAACTATTTAATAGTTGAACATACGCTTAGCTCTCATGAGAAATAGGCTTACATGTGGGGAGCAAACGAAGAATCAGGATTCCTGCTTCTATCAGGCTGCCCTGTGATTGCCAATAGTTTGTCTGCGATTTATGTATTCAACGGGAATGTAGTTCTTGTGCATGTTTACGGTAGACATTGTCAGAGATGAAAACACAGGCAGATAAGTAGATAGACAGACAAACAGATAAGACAGACCGGCCGGCTGAAGGACGAACGGACGAACGGACAGCTGGACAGATAGAAAGTTAAAGAGATTAGTGTTATGCAGTAAACAAATAAGATTGATAGACTGATAGGAACATCATTATTGCACTTCGGTGAGTAACCATGTGTGCTCCGATATCTTTCTTACACAGTAAGATCTCAGCTTCAGTGCACGAACTCCATAGCTTCGGCGAGGGTCCCCGATGTAATTTTGAAGATGGTGAACATATTTTGTGTTTGAATTTTCTTGTTAAGCTTTTCTAATGAATTGGGGTGCCCGGGCAGCGGCTTTCCAGCCTGTTCTTCTCGATTTTTAACTGCCAAGGATTCTTTTATGTGCTCACATTGAACACGGGACATACGTATTATCATCCTTATCTGACAGGACTGGGAACTCGATTTCACCTACACTGAGATCAGGATCTCTGTAAAATGTGAAGCAACAAGTGATGTTGTGTTGTTTGTTTTGTGTTTTGTGCGTCTAGAAGTTTGCACTTTGTTCTCTGTGCCAGGTAAAAAACGTACTTTCTGGTTCCTTTTCATTCTCTCCTGTCTTTTCGTTGAATATGGTACGTTTTCATAACTTTTAATTCCAAAACGGACATCTTCCCCTAATGTAGTAGTAGATGAGATGTTACAAGCTTCGCAGACCTTAACTCTGTAGAGAATTTAAACCTGAAACGTTTGTATTTGGTCGTCCATTTGTTTTTTTAAATTTGTCACTCCTGTTGTTCGTTTGCTTGATAAAGACCTAGTTGGTAGAAACGTTGCTGTATTTTATCATTGTTTTTGTAATTTGTAAACCTACAGTACTTTGTGATTACGTGTTTTGTCAATCAAATAGTTTTACTGCAGTCTCATCTATTTTGTGAATATAGAGAATTTAATAAATAGTTATTCAAAATATAAATAGTTTTCTGTAGTCTACATGATCCCTGATCTCAGTGTAGGTGAGATCAAGATGCTTGTCCTATCGGAGACTGACGATAAAACGTAGGTCCCGTTGAGCATGTAAACTAACCATTGTTAGTTTAAACTTGAGAAGTGCAGGCTGGAAAGCCGTTGCCATGGCAAAATTCATTAGAAAGATTTGGAAAATAACATTCCTACACAATATTTTCACTATTTTCGAAATTGACATCGGGGACCCTCGCCGCTGCTACTGAGTACGTGTGTTAGTTGAGATCTTCTTATGTAAGAAAAAAGATCGGAGCACACATGGTTACTCACTGAAGTGCAATGATGATGTTTCTATCAATCAATCAATCAAGTCTACCAGATCGTCAACATTGTCATAAAAACCTTCATGATCGTTACAACTTGCACAAAAAACGAGAACGATATAAAAGCAAAACAAGATAACAAATGTCTGTGATCTCTTGCTAAGGTGTTCTGTCTAAGGTTGTCATATAGCGGCTGATCCCTGACATCAACCAAATGAAGGTTGGAATCATTCTGATATACAGGAAATTGAAGAATAATCCTGATATAAGAGAAATTGAAGGGCAAATGATTATACAAGACCATGTAGAGCATTCCGAATATAAGAGAAGATGAAGATTAATTTTGATTTATGAGAAACTGAATATTATTTACATAGATATAAGAAAAGGATTGAAGAAGAAATCTGATTTAAGAGAAACTGACTATAAATCCTGATATAAGAGAAACTGAATATTAATTTGATTAAGAGAAACTGATTAACCTGATATAAGAGAAACTGAATATTAATCCTGATATAAGAGAAACTGAATATTAATCCTGATATAAGAGAAACTGAATATTAATTCTGATATAAGAGAAACTGAATATTAATTTTATATAAAAACTGAATATTTTTGATATAAGAGAAACTGAATATTAATTCTGATATAAGAGAAACTGAATATTAATTCTGATATAAGAGAAACTGAATAATTAATTCTGATATAAGAGAAACTGAATATTAATTCTGATATAAGAGAAACTGAATATTAATTCTGATATAAGAGAAACTGAAATATCTATATTCTGAATATTAAGATATATGCAATAAGAAAACCTAAAATGCTGAAATGTCTTTTTCACATTAAAAGTCATAGTGAATTGAAGAGAACGGCAATGAAGGACATGGTTCCTGAACGACAATGCAGAGACAACAAAGATGAGAGTGGCAACAGGATATGAAAGAAACCTTCAACATGACACGGTGAAGGAGCAGGTATACATTTGTAGGTACAGATAAATTTTATTCAGGCTGCTTGTGACGACAGTAAAGTTATGTACATGACATACAACACGATGATAAATAAATCTAACAGGATTACATCCTTCTTACTGTATATCAGACAAAACTACATAACATATTGTGAATTACCTAGGAACATATGTGCTGTGAAATAGTTTTCCTTTTGTCATAGCGTTGTTCTCACACATTCTATATTTGGTTAACAAACATGTGACCTAATCTTGAATTGATCAACTTAAAGTATAAGTTATAGGTCGTGACCTTACAGTTTTCGAATTTATGAAAAGACAATTTGTGTGATAACGACTACCAAGATAAATAACACAGCATGTTATCCTCAGTTCCATGGATGAGATTGAGCGAGTTGCCCAGGATAGAGCGGTATGGAGAAATTACTTGCAGGCCCTATGTAACGTATAACGGTACGAGAGGAATTATTATTATTATTATGTTAACTGTATAATGACAATTTGGACCGGTCCAAATTATGAGTACAGACTGTATAACAGCTAGATCTATCCAGAAAGAACTCAAAATCAAAGAAAACTGGCTATTGCTACAAATAAGAAAGAGAAAGCTGAGATGCTCTGGACAATAAAAAGACACGATGGGCTGGAGAGGGCCATTATGGAAGAAGACATACCGACAAAGAGAAGAAAAGGAAGACCACGGAGAAGATGGTTTCAGGATGTAACTGATGGTTTGAATATAATAATATTAACAGTAATAATAAAACTAATAATTACAATAAAGTAATATTAACTGTAAAATTCTTTTTCTTTGAACGCTGGTGGAGTTTTCTTTTAAAGCTGGTGGAGTTTTCTTTTAAAGTTGGTGGAGTTTTCTTTTAAAGTTGGTGGAGCTTTCTTTTAAAGTTGGTGGAGTTTTCTTTTAAAGTTGGTGGAGTTTTCTTTAAAGTTGGTTGGAGCTTCTTTTAAAGTTGGTGGAGTTTCTTTTAAAGTTGGTGGAGTTTTCTTTTTAAAGTTGGTGGAGTTTTCTTTTAAAGCTGGTGGAGCTTTCTTTTAAAGTTGGTGGAGTTTTCTTTTAAAGCTGGTGGAGTTTTCTTTTAAAGTTGGTGGAGTTTTCTTTTAAAGTTGGTGGAGTTTTCTTTTAAAGTTGGTGGAGTTTTCTTTTAAAGTTGGTGGAGCTGTCTTTTAAAGTTGGTGGTGATTTATCACAGGGCACCAGGACTACCCCATTTACATTGCTGCATTGTGGTATTTTTGGGGATTCGTGTATTTGAACCTTATTTATCTTTGACAAAAGGCTCGTGGGTTGAGGGTACTGTCCAGACGTAGACGGCTGCTATTTACATTCCATTTGCCCTCTATAATAACAAATGTAACTATGAGAAGCTTTCTTTATTATAAGGAAATGACTTTACAGTTGATCGAACTAAAGTGTAAGAGACACGGAATTACAATTTAACACATTGTTTACCAAATACCGCAACCGGTGTCGTTTTTCTGCCCGTTTGGGGCGCTTGTTCTGGATTGCGTCCTGATTGGTTTAATTTTCAAACTAGAATCAAATTTACCAAATAATTTATGTAAACATATGTTTGTGTGTGGTGTGTGTGTCTATGTATGTATTGCATGTATGATTGTGTGTATGTCTGGCTGTATGTATGAACTCGTATGTGTGTATGTATGTATGTATGTATGTATGTATGTATGTATGTATGTATGTATGTATGTATGTATGTATGTATGTATGTATGTATGTATGTATGTATGTATGTATGTATGTATGTATGTATGTATGTATGTAGTGCCTGCACGCCAGCGTATGCGTATGTGTGCATGTGAATATGTGCGTATGTATGTATGTACGTAGCATGTATGTTCGTGTATGTGCGTCGTGCATGTGTATGTGTGTGTATATGTATGTATGTCTATATTTCGCATGTACATAAAGTAATACACTTTCATATGTTATCTATGTAGCTTACTCGCTCACCCCCTCACGTTCTGTCACTCCTACACTCCCTCTTTCACCATCTCCCACACCCAGTTTTTCTCACACTTGTATCCTGACCCAGCAACTAACAACTTTTTTTCCCCTACTCGTTTGAACTTTTTTTCTCCTCTCGTCTTCTCTGTCTCTGTCCGTCTCTCTCTTTCCCTCACTTTCCAACTCTTTTTTCCTTTTTATTTCAATCCTAGCACATTGAATTATTTTGTCATGTCTGTATCCCATAGTTTCTCTCTTTGATTATACATGCCTTTACCTGAGCAGATTTCTCTTTCTTTCTCTCTCTCTCTCTCTCTCTCTCTCTCTTTATTTCTTTCTCTCTCTCTCTCTCTCTCTCTCTTTCTCTTTCTCTCTCTCTCTCTCTTTCTGTCTCTCTCTCTCTCTTTCTTTCTCTCTCTCTCTTTCTTTCTCTCTCTCTCTCTCTCTCTCTTTCTCTCTCTCATCTTGTTCACTATATATATATGTACACTCTTGTTAGTTGATTATGTAGGGGATTCAAGACTATTTCTTCTTCTTCTTCTTCTTCGAACGTCACATATCGATCACTTCTTAAATCACTCTGTGTGATTTGTATGGGATCTGAGCCTAAGAACGATTTACGCTGTGCCAGTTATGCGCCTATACGTAGGCCAGCACATCGGATTTCTGCGCTGCTTTTTATTTACTAGGATAGCAACCCTAGGGCCTACATCAGTCGCCTCTTACGACATGCATTGTAGGTTGCAGGGGTACTATTCTTTGCTTCCCTCGCGGGGCTCGGCACCACAAGGGCGAAAGGCTCTTGAAGCCGGGGTACGCAACTTTCAACCTTAGGGGAACCTAGTTTTGGTTATATCAGAGCGAGTAGGCCAAGTTTCTTCTTTTTCTTCTTCTAATGTCGTCACACTGTTACCCGGTTGTTGCACACTGCTACCTGGTTTGTTGCACACTGTTGCCTGGTTGTTGCACACTGCTACCTGGTTTGTTGCACACTGTTACCTGGTTGTTGCACACTGTTACCTGGTTGTTGCACACTGTTACCTGGTTGTTGCACACTGTTACCTGGTTGTTGCACACTGTTACCCGGTTGTTGCACACTGCTACCCGGTTGTTGCACACTGCTACCCGGTTGTTGCACACTGTTACCTGGTTGTTGCACACTGCTACCCGGTTGTTGCACACTGTTACCTGGTTGTTGCACACTGCTACCCGGTTGTTGCACAGTGCCATGGTTTTTCTGCCTTGTGCTGTTCTAGTGACTTGGGTCATTGCTATTTTTGCTATTTGACATAATTCTGCTATGCCATCTAACCATCGTTTTCGTAGTCTTCCTCTCGCCTTCTTTCCTGATATTTTCTTGTAGAAGAAGAATCTGTATACCGTGGAGTTTGTGTGCATTCTTATTAAGTGGCCAAACCACTTTATTATTTATTTCTAAATGTAATTCAAGCAAGGTTCTGTGCCAACTTTCTTTCTTATGCTGATGTTGGTGACTCTTGTCTTTTATGGTGTTGTTGGTAACTTTCCGTTGGTTACTTTTTGTGACAGCGCTTTGCTCATTGTCCATGTTTAGCTCTGGTAATACAAAATAGGTATACAAATCATGATGATCAAAGCTGTTTAAAATGCTGTTGAATAGGCCAACAAACATGAAGAAAAAAGAATTAACTCCATTCGGAGAATTCAAGATGTATACCTTGACATCTGCGTCCTTTCTATTTCTTACTTACTTAATCCCGTCATGCCTAGTGACACATGGGGCTTCAGAAAGGACGTTCCATGCTCTCCTGTCCCGTGCAACCTTCAGCGCAGAGCCCCACGTCAGAGATGCGGTTTCCAGTTCCTCTTCAATCATGCGCCTCCATGTTGTCCGTGGTCTGCCTTTCTTTCTCTTTCCTTCTGGTGTCTAAGTGAGGGCCACCCCTGCAGGCATTTCTTGTCTCATTCTCATAACATGTCCGAGCCATCTCCATCTTCTCCCTTTGAGTATGTCATTCATTGCCTCTTGTCTTGTATCTTGGAGTAATTGGTTATTGGATATTTTTATTGGCCAAAAGATTCCCAAGATTCTGCGAAGACAAGAGTGGTGGAAAACTGACAGCCTGTTAGTATCTCCTTTGGTCATCCTCCAACACTCCGATCCGTAGAGCAAAACTGGCAAAACAATGCTTTTATAGAGTCCAAGCTTTGTGGTCCTATTGTAGACTTTGGACTTCCATACTGGTTTCATTCTGGCAAAAGCGGTTCTGGCCTTACTTAGACGTGATTTTATATCTTCCTCTGTGCCACCATCCAGTGTCAGCACGCCACCAAGACATGCGAACTGCTCAACACCCTCCAGTGCCCCACTTTCCAACATCACTGGTTGCCGGATTTCACTGCCCGTCACAATTCCCGCTTTTCCCGTGTCTGCCCCGAGGCCCACTGTCCTGCCGTGCCGTGAAGTATTGTACCTTTCTCCCGTATATGTTCATATTTGTGTGACACCAGGGCTATATCATCCGCAAAGTCCAGATCCTCAAGCATATCGAAAGGGGTCCATCCCATTCCTCTTGGCGCCCGTTGTTCTATGGCATCTCTTAGCACCCAGTCAATTGTAATACCAAACAAAAAGAGAGACACCACGCATCCCTGTCCCACACCAGACTTTACTGGGAATGTTTTGTTGGTCCTTTCTATTATCCTGCACCATTTACAATAAATTCCTGTTTTTATGTTTTGTTTTAAGATGTTATCTCTTTTTCCCTCACTCTCTCTCTCTCTTTCGCTTCGCCACTCTGTAACTCTTTCTCTCTCTCCCTCTCGCTCTTCTCTATTTCTCTATGTATGTCGCACGCCCACATTTTTCGCTCTCTTTATCCATAATTCTCTGGTATCACCTCTATTTTATTTTTAATTATCTATCTATCTATCTATCTGTCTATCTACTTCTCTACACAACTATGTCTCCCATTTATGTCTCCATCTCTCTACGACTGTTTTTCCCTTCTATATTGCTCTATCTCTCGACAATTCTCTCCGTCTATGTCTCTCCATCTCTCTATAGCTTTCTATTTCTCTTTACTCCTCTTCTTCTCATTCTCCCTTCCTCTATATACTTTTCTCTACAATCCTCTCTCTCTCTGCGTACGTCTCTCCACCTCTCTATAACTTTTTATTACTTTATGTCAATACATCTATCAATAACTATTTATCAGTCTCTCTCTCTCTCTCTCTATTTATATATCTAATCTTGAAGCAAATTCTGTTCTCTCATTTCTTTCTCGTTAACGTTTGCCTCATCCCATACGCAACTGCAATTTTTACCACACTCTCGCTCTCGCTCTCTCTCTCTCTCTGTAACTCTATCTCCTCTGTCTCTCTCTTGTCAGACAAATGTCCTGTTTGATCACATGATGACGGCTTCCGCTGCTTTGTGTTGATATTCTCCACATCTTATCCCTCCATCTTCTGTACTTGTTTTCCAAGAAAAAGATCTCCCTACCCGAAATCCGAAATCTCGATCAATCAATCATTCTTCGGTTTCAATGTGACGCCCTAGCTAATCAAGCGAGACATGTCTTCCACTTGACGTGCCGGCTCTGAGATCAGATGATCATTAGGGGGTATTTCAGCACGCGCAGCATGCATTCCCAGATGCTAGGGAGGAAGACAGGAGTAGTGAAGAATTTTGTTTGTTTTTGTTTAACAATAATTTAGAAAATATTATTACCAAATAAATAGAAATAAATCTCGTGTAAAAGGAGGAGGGGTGTGGGGATGTCCTGATGATGAAGAAATGTTAGCTATTTTTCCAGCGTTCCGATTTTCGTGTCTTCAAATCTGAACCGCGTAGTTCGTTTCACTAGAGCATTTTGTCAGGTGATTCCTAAAATTCTTTGCCACAGCTAAAGTTTGTTCTTTTTGCACTACTTTCGGCTGGTAACGAGCGAGCCATTGTTGTGTAGAGGAATCAAGCCATATTGGAAAACTCAGTTTAATGAAGGCAATCTTCAAACATTTTAAATAGAGATCAAGAGATTTGTAATGCAAGAGATTGGTAAAAAATAACTTGTCATGGTGCGGGATGCATAAATCAAGTACCTTGTAATGTTGATTAAGAAGAGGTTTAAATACGAAGGATTTACTTTAATGTTTCCGCACAAGGTTAGACCCCACCCCTCCCTCTCTGTAGAAATTGCACTTCACATGTAGCAAGTAGGAACAAATCATGAGCTCTGTAACTGTAGCAGCGACCTAGATATCTCCGGTAATATTGTACTAGTGAACCGAACGGCGTGATCGGTAGTCAAACCAGGACTGTGCGGTATATTTTCTCAGTATGATGCAAGTCTTCAAAATGCCGCCCTTAAATATTTTTCATTAAAATAACCATAAACTGTGCTTTTTCTGCTTATGTCAGCCCCTGACGGTGCTGATTGATGCGGCCGCCTCTGAGTATCATAGCAAAGCACAGTCCTGAGTCAAACCTACGATCTTCAGAACGTAAGACACACAGTTTGGCCACGGAGACACCTCCTTCTCTTTTAATGTTGTTATTCTCTCATTCAAGATGGGCAGAATATGTAACGGCTCTAGTTGATGATCAGAGAAGCACTAAACTCAGCATACAGAGCAATGACGGCACAAAAATACTAAATTCAGAGGTTGAAAGAGCAATTGAAACAATGAAACGAGGAAAGGCTACAGGATTAGACAATATTACTGTGAAAATGATAACCTCCTTAGAAGATTTTGGTATTTCCACCATTACAGATTTGTGCAATGATATATATAACACAGGATATATACCAAGAGACTTGAAGACATCAGTATTCATACCACTACCCAAAAAGTCTAAAGCGCAGGAGTGCACAGACTATAGGACAATTAGCCTGATGAGCCACATAACAAAAATACTACTCAAGATCATACATGAAAGAATTAAAAACAAGATAGACATAGAAGTAGGGGAAGAACAGTTTGGCTTTAGAAAGAACAGAGGAACAAGAGAGGCAATACTTTGTATAAGACTACTCGCTGACAAGTATATAGAAGTACAAAAAAGTATCTACTTGTGTTTCAATGACTATAGCAAAGCTTTTGACAGAGTCCAACATGAAAATCTAATCATATGTCTACAAGAAATAGGCCTAGATGGGGATGATATCAGACTAATAAGTAACATATACTGGGAACAGACAGCAATAATAAAATATGAAAATATCTATTCTCCATACATAAACATAAAGAGAGGAGTGAGACAATGATGCATTCTGTCACCAAGCCTATTTAACATCTACACAGAGAAAATCTTCAAACAACTAGAGGGAATGCCAGGACTCAAGATAAATGGAAAAATAATAAACAACTTAAGATATGCAGATGACACAGTATTGGTAGCAGAAAGTGAATAAGAATTACAAGAACTAGTGGACCAATTGGACAGAACTAGCAAGGAATATGGATTAGACATTAACATACAGAAAACAAAAACTATGGTAATCAACAAGGAAATGGAAAACCTAAAATGAATATAAAAATACATGGACAAATACTACATCAAGTAAAAAGTCCTTATATCTTGGTCAGATGATAACAGATGATGGCAGATGTATAACAGAAATTAAAAATAGAATAGGAATGGCCAAGGATAATTTCAATAGTATGAGGAAGTTACTGTCATCCAAACAAATTACAAACAGGCTAAAAATTAGAATGATCAAATGCTATATATATCCTATATTAATGTATGGCTCGGAAACATGGACAATGAACAAGCAGTTAGATTTTAGAAGACAGAATTGATGCATTTGAGATGTAGATATATAGAAGAATAGGCAGAGTTTCATGGACAGAAAAACAGACAAATAAAACTAGTTTTAGGAAAACTAAACATAAAGAAACCATTATTAAGAGAAATAAAATTCAGACAAATACAACATTTTGGGCACATAAAAAGACATGACACCATGATAAAACATTTACTAGAGGTGAAAGTTGAGGGGCGAAGAGCAAGAGGAAGACCGAGAGATAAGTGGGAGGAAACTTTAAGAAATGAACAGGTTATAGTCTGGCAGAGTGCAACACCAAGGTAAAAGACAGAGAATGCTGGAGATTGATTGCGCCAACCTTTGATGTGGAGACGGCACCTAATTATGATGATTCTCTCACTATCATCATCTTTAATGTTTTTTCTAGCACTGTTATTGCTAACAAAGGGTCTAAAGCCGAAGGATTGACTTCATTGCCCCGGGTTTTAACCCCATATGGTTCAGCTCATCTCCGCAGACATGGACCCATTCTTGATCGTAGCATTCGCTCTCTCATGACCCTTCACCCCAGAATGACCTGGGACACAGATGAAAGTAAGTGTCTGGGTTGTTAAATAATTTTGTATTAATTACATTCACTGCCTTCGTACATAACCGACATTAATCTTGTGTATCATGTCAATAGAGTCTTTGAGCATGCAATGACGTAGGAATGTTTGTGTCTGTAGCCACTCCATGGATTTTGTAACCGCCATGATCTCGAGAGTCATGCTGTTGAAGTAATAAACAAAGATACGATAAACAATAAGACTACAAGAGTCTTGGTAGGAACAACACCAGTGCTAGATCATAGTAAGAAATAGATAACTAAATTATTCTGTCATGAAACATGATTACAGTCCTACAGTACATGAAACACGACTACAGCCCTACAGTACATGAAACATGATTACAGCCCTACAGTACATGAAACATGATTACAGCCCTACAGTACATGAAACACGACTACAGCCCTACAGTACATGAAACATGATTACAGCCCTACAGTACATGAAACATGATTACAGCCCTACAGTACATGAAACACGACTACAGCCCTACAGTACATGAAACATGATTACAGCCCTACAGTACATGAAACACGACTACAGCCCTACAGTACATGAAACATGATTACAGCCCTACAGTACATGAAACACGACTACGACCCTACAGTACATGAAACATGATTACAGCCCTACAGTACATGAAACACGACTACGGCCCTACAGTACATGAAACATGATTACAGCCCTACAGTACATGAAACACAATTACAGCCCTAGTTACAGCCCCACCAGAGTTGTTAGAAACAAGCTGTGGAATTGTCTAAGAAAATATGGAATCAACAAACATCTCATCAAGGTCTGCAAGAGTTTATACATTTCAACAAAAGGGAAAAACAGTCGTAGAGAGATGGAGAGACATAGACGGAGAGAATTGTCGTGACTCTTTGCCATTCTCGCAGCTCTTACGCCTTCGTCGCCTTTGTAGTGAGGACGATGATTTTCTTGAGAGAGCTCGCGAGATGCTTGATTTCTTTCGTAGGCGCCTATACCCGGAGAGGGTGCTTGTCTCGGCTATGCATCGAGTTCAGAAAATCACTCGCCAGCAGGCCCTTACCAGTCAGCATAGGACTACTAACTCTGACAGAGTAAAACTTATCTTAACTTACCACCCCCATAGTTCCCTGGTGAAAAATGTTTTATTCCGTCATCTGTCTCTCCTTAGATCAGATCCTGAGACCCGTTCTGTCTTCCCCAACTATCCTTTGGTGTCTTACAGACGGGACAGAAGTCTTAAGGATATGTTGGTACACAGTCGCCTTAAGTCCAATATCCAGACTCATTTTGGCACTGTCCAGTGTGGTCGTCGGCGTTGCAACACGTGTGCTTATGTGATACAGACGCGTACTGTATCTTTTCCTTTAGGCATGTTTCTTATTGACGATGGGTTCACATGCGAGTCCCGTAATCTTATCTATGCCATTATCTGTAAGCGGTGTAACAAGGCTTATATCGGCGAGACAGGCAAGAGGCTCAGTGACCGATTCGCCCAACACTTACCGATTCGCCCAACACTTACGCGACATACGCCAATGCTCTGTGACCCCTGTAGCCACCCATTTCAATGATACTGGCCATTTAGGTGCTCACGATGTCCAGGTCACAGCCATCCGATCATGTTCCTCGGATGATCGCAGTCGATTTGCTCTGGAGAATCGGTTGATTTCTTTGTATGGTACCTTGCGACCACGCGGGCTCAACGTATTACATTCTTATGCTTCTTAGTACTTTCTCTTCCCATGCTTTGTAATCTATATGGGTATATGTTGCATGTATTCAAGTTATATATTTACTAGATGTTTCATTGTTTCTTTTCCTTTCTATTTCTAGTTTTTATGTGTGTTTTTGTGTTACATTTATTTCGTTATTTGTTTTTATTCCAGATTTTCCTTAGATACGTTTGTATTTGGTCGTCCGTTTGTGTTTCATTTTAATTTGTCATTCCTGTTTGTTCGTTTGCTTTTTAAAGGCCTTGTTGGTCGAAACGTTGCTGTATTTTGTCATTGTTTTTGTAATTTGTAAAACTACAGTACTTTGTAATTACGTGTTTTGCCAATCAAATAGTTTTACTGCAGTTCCATATATATATACTGAGGTGTGACAATAAGAGACAAAATTAGAAATGAAGAAATCAGAAGCAGATTGGATGTGAAACCAGTCATGCAATTCATAAAAGAACAACAGATTAAATGGTTTGGACACCTGACAAGAATGCCCTGGTATCGCCTACCACAGAGAGCCACATAGTAAAAGTATAATGAGTACAAAGCAAGAGGAAGACCACGCAAAAGATGGAACGACGGCATCAAGAACAGCCTTATGAAAATGAATATCTGTTTAACAAGCACACACAAAACCACTACACCTCCTCCCCCCCCAACACTTCTATACAGAAGTAAATGGTGGAAGAGAAGAAGTACATCAAAGTGAGCACTTCTATTCAGATACAATGGTTTCAATGTCAAAACCACTACGCCCCCAACACTTCTACACAGAAGTAAATAGTGGAAGAGAAGAAGAAGAAGTAGTACACCAAAGTGAGCACTTCTATTCAGATACAATGGTTTCAATGTCAAAAGTGCCAAATAAAACGATGGACCACAGAAATATCAGAGGTACGTAGGAAATATCATATGCGAGGCGCAATCGAAGACGCTTGCCAGAACTTTTCGCATACTCTGAACGCTGGAAGGCACAATATGAATGGAGGAACGATTTTAAAAGTATAGTAATTAGGCATCAGACGACAAGATAAAATACCAGATACAGTCAAACTGGAAACTGTGAGTTTCTTTATATTCTACACAATCTTGACGTCGACCGTAAAACTGGAAACTGTGGGTTTCTTTACATTTTACACAATCTTGACGTCGACCGTAAAACTGGAAACTGTGGGTTTCTTTACATTTTACACAATCTTGACGTCGACCGTAAAACTGGAAACTGTGGGTTTCTTTATATTCTACACAATCTTGACGTCGACCGTAAAACTGGAAACTGTGGGTTTCTTTATATTCTACACAATCTTGACGTCGACCGTGAAACTGGAAAGTGTGAGTTTCTTTATATTCTACACAATCTTCATGTCGACCGTAAAACTGGAAAGTGTGAGTTTCTTTATATTCTACACAATCTTGACATCGACCGTAAAACTGGAAAGTGTGAGTTTCTTTATGTTCTACACAATCTTGACGTCGACAGTAAAACTGGAAAGTGTGAGTTTCTTTATATTCTACACAATCTTGACGTCGACTGTAAAACTGGAAAGTGTGAGTTTCTTTATATTCTACACAATCTTCATGTCGACCGTAAAACTGGAAACTGTGGTTTTCTTTATATTCTACACAATCTTCATGTCGACCGTAAAACTGGAAAGTGTGAGTTTCTTTATATTCTACACAATCTTGACGTCGACCGTAAAACTGGAAAGTGTGAGTTTCTTTACATTCTACACAATCTTGCTGTCGTCACTGATTTGGCGGACAGGTCATGTAGTTCACATGCCAGATCATTGGTTGCCAAGCTAAACCACAGCCAACTCTAACTGGGCCTGATAACTTACGGAGAAACCCATGACCTAGTTTAAGTTGGGGCTGGAATACATATATATGTTTGATAGAAGACTGCAAGCTTGTTTGCAATTTTACTCAATTCTGTGAGTCTACGGTTATTTATTGGTGAAAAATATTCATATTATTGATATTCCTTATTCTTAAACTTAACTTGTTGCATAATATAACTTCGATTTAGCATTTTGTAATGATTTTAAAATGAATTCGTCTATATACACCAATACTGGAATGCGAGGTCACGTGGCGTAGGTGTGGTCTGATTTCCCACAATTATTACCTGAGTCCTCAGACCCATAAGTTTATAGTTGGCTCTGGCTAAACTCATATTTAGGAAACATCATAAAATATACCCCCAATTAGACCATTACATTGTAGTGGCGGGGAGCTTGCGTACCTCAATGACCCTTAGAGCTATGCCGGTAGGGTTACCCAAGCCGGACAGGTCAAAGGAGAGAGGTCAGACTAAATGTGACCTCCTGGTCCTCCAGGTTGGGGTTGTGTGATGGGCTAACTATCCATCCACTAAAAAAAGAAAGTAGTTACAGAAACCAAAAACAAATTGTTCAAAACTAACTTGAGTCTCGGAAGGACTAGGGTTCCATGCTTAAGCACTTGAGTGGACCCGCAGGAAAACGAAAAGAGGACGCTTTAAGCAGACCTGGAGACGAAGTCTTCTTGAGGAACCGAAGAGTGCTTAACTATTCTGGGAGACCATACAGAAAACAGGCCGGAGACCGAGAAAAGTAGTGAACAACTGTTGAGACCCAATGCTCCACGAGGAGCGGAGAGGACTCAAATCATAAAATGTAGACTCGTCGACGTTGGCAAAAAGAAACGTTTTATAGATGCGCTCAAGACATCAGTAAAAATATTGATATAAACTATGACAAGTAGAACAATGTTAAACAAGACTGGATGACCTGGCATACATTATTCGACTCTATTCAATACTTTCTGTAACATTAGGGAATGTACCAGCAAAACAAGGGAGACAAGAAAGAAATGTATTAAAACATTCAAAAATGTCTAACATTTATCTGCCCACACTGCTCAAGACTTTTCCAAGCCTGCATCAGAGTCATTAGTGATCTGCGCATCCATAGAGCGATGCCATCACAGTTATATTTATTGAATGAGCGAAGTGTTCCTCATCACTCGTGTATGATGTACGAACAAGAAAAATAGAGATATTGTAGTGTTTTGTCAACATATGTTTTCGGCGTATTCTCAGACTGAAATGGTAAGGGATCGTGAGAGAGAGCGTGACTGAAATGGTAAGGGATCGTGAGAGAGAGAGAGAGACTGAGATGGTAAGGGATCGTGAGAGAGAGAGAGACTGAGATGGTAAGGGATCGTGATAGAGAGAGAGAGAGAGACTGAAATGGTAAGGGATCGTGTGAGAGAGTGAGAGACTGAGACTGAAATGGTAAGGGATCATGAGAGAGAGAGAGAGAGAGAGAGAGAGAGACTGAGATGGTATCACATAGTTATAAAGAAATGCCCATAGATAAGAACAAGAAAGGAAATCATGATGACCCAAGTTTAGTTTAGTTTAATCGTCGGATCATCATCACTGCTCGTCGAGTCAATTTGTCCATACGTGCTCCGATAACCCCCTCAGTTTGTCTCTCAGCGTCTAGCGACTCCGGTTCTATGTTGGTTTACTATTCTCCTTTGGCTACCAGCATAGTGTTCTTGTCTAGCTACACCACACTTGATTTGGAATTCTAGAAGTCTTGTTAGTGTTTTAATTTCGCCACTATATATTATCACCACACGCCGATAACAAACAATGAGGAAAATTCCAGCACAGATGCACGAAACTGCGTAGCACCGGCGAAGATCATCAATGAATGGACTGCCTATTCACTTTACATAACTGTCTGCATCAGAGGGACGAAATTAACCATCCCCCTTATACAAAATATTACTATCGCACAAAAGCAATACTTTGACAATTGCCAATTTGAACGGTGGTCAATTTGACCCAGCTTGAGTAGAGAAAATGGCTATGGGTCGGGCATAGCCTGCTGAAGACACAAGTTGATTAACAAAAGCTAACGGAAAAAAAACTAATTAAATACAATGTGAATGGACGAAGATGGATTAGGTATGTATGTTGTATGCCAGTAACGGTATTCATGTCTGTTGTATGCCAGTAGAGTCATTCACGTCTGTTGTATGCCAGTAGGGGTATTCATGTCTGTTGTATGCCAGTAGGGTCATTCACGTCTGTTGTATGCCAGTAGGGTATTCATGTCTGCTGTATGCCAGTAGGGTCATTCACGTCTGTTGTATGCCAGTAGGGGTATTCATGTCTGTTGTATGCCAGTAGAGTCATTCACGTCTGTTGTATGCCAGTAGGGGTATTCATGTCTGTTGTATGCCAGTAGGGTCATTCACGTCTGTTGTATGCCAGTAGTGGTATTCATGTCTGCTGTATGCCAGTAGGGTCATTCACGTCTGTTGTATGCCAGTAGGGGTATTCATGTCTGTTGTATGCCAGTAGGGTCATTCCCGTCTGTTGTATGCCAGTAGGGTCATTCACGTCTGTTGTATGCCTGTAGGGTCATTCACGTCTGTTGTATGCCAGTAGGGTCATTCACGTCTGTTGTATGCCAGTAGGGTCATTCACGTCTGTTGTATGCCAGTAGGGTCATTCACGTCTGTTGTATGCCAGTAGGGTCATTCACGTCTGTTGTATGCCAGTCGAGGTATTCATGAATGTTTTATGCCAGTAGGGTCATTCACGTCTGTTGTATGCCAGTAGGGTCATTCACGTCTGTTGTATGCCAGTAGGGTCATTCACGTCTGTTGTATGCCAGTAGAGGTATTCATGTATGTTGTATGCCAGTAGAGGTATTCATGTATGGTGTATGCCAGTAGAGGTATTCATGTATGTTGTATGCCAGTAGAGGTATTCATGAATGTTGTATGCCAGTAGAGGTATTCATGTATGTTGTATGCCAGTAGAGGTATTCATGTCTGTTGTATGCCAGTAGGGTCATTCAAGTCTGTTGTATGCCAGTAGAGGTATTCATGTCTGTTGTATGCCAATAGAGGTATTCATGTATGTTGTATGCCAGTAGAGGTATTCATGTCTGGTGTATGCCAGTAGGGTCATTCACATCTGTTGTATGCCAGTAGAGGTATTCATGTATGTTGTATGCCAGTAGAGGTATTCATGTATGTTGTATGCCAGTAGAGGTATTCATGTCTGTTGTATGCCAGTAGAGGTATTCATGTATGTTGTATGCCAGTAGAGGTATTCATGTCTGTTGTATGCCAGTAGGGTCATTCACGTCTGTTGTATGCCAGTAGAGATATTCATGTCTGTTGTATGCCAGTAGGGATATTCATGTCTGGTGTATGCCAGTAGAGGTATTCATGTATGTTGTATGCCAGTAGAGGTATTCATGTCTGTTGTATGCCAGTAGGGATATTCATTTATGTTGTATGCCAGTAGGGGTATTCATGTCTGTTGTATGCCAGTCGCGGTATTCATGAATGTTGTATGCCAGTAGGGTTATTCATGTCTGATGTATGCCAGTAGGGGTAAGCATGTCTGTTGTATGCCAGTAGGGTTATTCATGAATGGTGTATGCCAGTAGGGGTATTCATGTCTGTTGTATGCCAGTAGGGTTATTCATGAATGCTGAATGCCAGTAGGGATATTCATGTCTGTTGTATGCTAGTAGGGGTATTCATGATATGTTGTATGGCCAGTAGAGGTATTCATGAATGTTGTATGCCAGTAGGAGTATTCATGTCTGTTGTATGTCAGTCGAGGTATTCATGAATGGTGTATGCCAGTAGGGGTATTAAAGTATGTTGTATGCCAGTAGGGGTATTCACTAGGAGAACTTTCCGTCGATGAGCGGATGGAAAAATAATGTTTGAACGTCAAAAATAAAAATAAACAATATAGAGAAGTGTGGCAATAAAGTGTGAAAGAGAGTTGAAAGATTATGGATTGTCGCGAAGAAACAATTAATATAAAAGTGACAGAAGCAGCAATGGAAGTACACAAAAGGGACAGAAGCAGAAATGTAAGTATAAAGAAGAGCCAGAAGCAGCAATGGAAGTATAAAAAGGGGTAGATGCAGCAATGGAAGTATAAAAATGGGACAAATCAGCAATCGAAGTATAAAAAAGGGACAGAAGCAGCAATCGAAGTTTTAAAAAGGGACAGAAGCAGCAATGGAAGTATAAAAAAGGGGCAGATGTAGCAATGGAAGTATAAAGAAGAGCCAGAAACAGCAATGGAAGTATAAAGAAGAGCCAGAAGCAGCAATGAAAGTATCAAAAAGGAACAGAAGCAGCAATGGAAGTATAAAAAAAATGAACAGAAGCAGCAATTGAAATAAAAAAAGAGACAGAAGCAGCAATGGAAGTAAAAAAAAGAGGCAGATGCAGCAATGGAAGTATCAAGAAGGGCATATGCAGCAATGGAAGTATAAAAAGTGTGGCAAAGCAGCAATGGAAGTATAAAAAAGGGGCAGAAGCCGGAATGAAAGTATAACGAAGGGACAGAAGCAGCACTGGAAGTATAAAAAAAGAGACAGAAGCAGCAATGGCAGTATAAAGAAGGGCATATGCAGCAATGGAATATAAAAAAGGGACAGAAGCAGAAATGGATGTATAAAAAAGGGACAGAAGCAGGAATGGAAGTATAAAGAAGGGACAGAAGCAGGAATGGAAGTATAAAGAAGAGATAGAAGCAGCAATGAAAGTTTCTTGTGGAAACCGTATGCGTTCCACATAACACGAAGAAGATATAGATAAGATAGCATATGAATGGACGCACAGATGATGTGCATTGACAAATAGATATTTGTGTGACAGTAGTAACAGATTGAAATAGTAAGTAGTGGGAAGAAGCAATAAAGCACGGAAAGCAAACATTAACTAGCATGTAGGCAATATCAAAGTGTACATTATACCAACAAATTATATGTATTCCAAAATAATATAATTATATATATGGAAATGTCAACACCTAAATCGGGTGCTACCTGTGAACTGTCAAGTATGTCTTGCAAATAACGACAGATACAAAAATCGATAGTGGAAGCTGTGACTTATTTAGATGAGAAATAAATTCTCTCGTTCAGGTCGTTTTATTTGATTATTTTACAGTTATTTACTTTTATGCTCAATTTCAACATGTTAGTTTTTCGTTTTCTTGTCGTTTCATTCTGCGACTCAACTTCCGACTCAAGAAAGAATAAAAATTAAAATTTCTGCAATATATCTTCACCATCTTCAAAATTACATCGGTGACGCTCTCGGTTGATACGGATCTGCAGCTGAGATCTTCCTGTGTAAAAAAAAGAGATGTGAGCACACATGGCTACTCACCGAAGTGCAATGATGATATTCCTATCGAGATGTGAGCAGACATGGCTACTCACCGAAGTGCAATGATGATATTCCTATCGAGATGTGAGCACACATGGCTACTCACCGAAGTGCAATGATGATATTCCTATCGAGATGTGAGCACACATGGCTACTCACCGAAGTGCAATGATGATATTCCTATCGAGATGTGAGCACACATGGCTACTCACCGAAGTGCAATGATGATATTCCTATCGAGATGTGAGCACACATGGCTACTCACCGAAGTGCAATGATGATATTCCTATCGAGATGTGAGCACACATGGCTACTCACCGAAGTGCAATGATGATATTCCTATCGAGATGTGAGCACACATGGCTACTCACCGAAGTGCAATGATGATATTCCTATCGAGATGTGAGCACACATGGCTACTCACCGAAGTGCAATGATGATATTCCTATCGAGATGTGAGCACACATGGCTACTCACCGAAGTGCAATGATGATATTCCTATCGAGATGTGAGCACACATGGCTACTCACCGAAGTGCAATGATGATATTCCTATCGAGATGTGAGCACACATGGCTACTCACCGAAGTGCAATGATGATATTCCTATCGAGATGTGAGCACACATGGCTACTCACCGAAGTGCAATGATGATATTCCTATCGAGATGTGAGCACACATGGCTACTCACCGAAGTGCAATGATGATATTCCTATCGAGATGTGAGCACACATGGCTACTCACCGAAGTGCAATGATGATATTCCTATCAAGCAATCAATTATAATCATATTAGAGAGGCAATACTGATCTATTTTATTCAACTTATAAACAATGTATGTAGGTATATACGAACTTTAGATAACAGATTGGAATTATAATATATACGAGTAGGTATATACGAACTTTAGATAATAGATTGGAATTATACTATATATGAGTAGGTATATACGAACTTTAGATAACATATTGGAATTATACCATATACGAGTAGGTATATACGAACTTTAGATAATAGATTGGAATTATACTATATACGAGTAGGTATATACGAACTTTAGATAACAGATTGGAATTATACTATATACGAGTAGGTATATACGTACTTTAAACAAAACATTCCCAGTAAAATCTGGTGTAAGACAGGGATGCGTAATGTCCTCTCTTTTGTTTAGTATTACAATTGACTGGGTGCTAAAAATGCCATAAAACAACAAGCACCAAGAGGAATAAGATGGACCCCTTTCGATATGCTTGAGGATCTGGACTTTGCAGATGATATAGCCCTGGTGTTACACAAATATGAACATATACAAGAGAAAAGTACAATACTTCACAGCACGGCAAAGACAGTAGGCCTCAAAACAAACACAGGAAAAACAAAAATTGTGACAAACAGTGAAATCCAACAACCAGTAATGTTAGAAAATGAAACACTGGAAAGGGTGGAGCAGTTCACATTCTTGGTAGCGCACTGACACTAAATGGTGGCACAGAGGAAGATATAAAATCATGTCTAAGTAAGGCCAGAACCGCTTTTGCCAGAATGAAACCAGTATGGAAGTCCAAAATCTACAATAGGACCACAAAGCTTAAACTCTATAAAAGCATTGTTTTGCCAGTTTTGCTCTACGGATCGGAGTGTTGGAGGATGACCAAAGGAGATACTAGCAGGCTGTAAGTTTTTAACCACTCTTGTCTTCGCAGAATCTTGGGAATTTTTTGGCCAGTAAAAATATCCAATAACCAATTACTCCAAGATACAAGACAAGAGGCAATGAATGTCATACTCAAAAAGAGAAGATAGAAATGGCTCGGACATGTTATGAGAATGAGACAAGAAATGCCTGCAAGGGTAGCCCTCACTTGGACACCAGAAGGAAAGAGAAAGAAAGGCAGACCACGGACAACATGGAGGCGCATGATGGAAGAGGAACTGGACAACGCATCTCTGACGTGGGGCTCTGCGCTGAAGGTTGCACGGACAGGAGAGCATGGAAAGTCCTTTCTGAAGCCCCATGTGTCACTAGGCATGACGGGATTAAGTAAAGTAAGTAATATACGAACTTTAGATAACAGATTGGACATATACTATATACGAGTAGGTATATACGAACTTTAGATGACAGATTGGACATATACTATATACGAGTAGGTATATACGAACTTTAGATAACAGATTGGACATATACTATATACGAGTAGGTATATACGAACTTTAGATGACAGATTGGAATTATACTATATACGAGTAGGTATATACGAACTTTATATGACAGATTGGACATATACTATATACGAGTAGGTATATACGAACTTTAGATAACAGATTGGACATATACTATATACGAGTAGGTATATACGAACTTTAGATGACAGATTGGAATTATACTATATACGAGTAGGTATATACGAACTTTAGATAACAGATTGGAATTATACCATATACGAGTAGGTATATACGAACTTTAGATAACAGATTGGACATATACTATATACGAGTAGGTATATACGAACTTTAGATAACAGATTGGAATTATACCATATACGAGTAGGTATATACGAACTTTAGATAACAGATTGGAATTATACCATATACGAGTAGGTATATACGAACTTTAGATAACAGATTGGAATTATACCATATACGAGTAGGTATATACGAACTTTAGATAACAGATTGGAATTATACTATATACGAGTAGGTATATACGAACTTTAGATGACAGATTGGAATTATACCATATACGAGTAGGTATATACGAACTTTAGATAACAGATTGGAATTATACCATATACGAGTAGGTATATACGAACTTTAGATAACAGATTGGAATTATACTATATACGAGTAGGTATGTATGTTTAAATTACTATTCTCTATTATCTTTCCCCAGGTTGATGATAGAATTGGTTGTCCACTCTTGCTGTTAAGCGTAGGGGTGGAAGCTTTAATTGGTTGTCCACTCTTGCTGTTAAGCGTAGGGGTGGAAGCTTTAATTTCCCTTCCAGGACCAGATGAGTCTCCCGTGTTGTGTTATTTCCGTGTTATTTAGTGTGGTCTTGATATTGTCTATCCCAGCGTTTCCCAAAGTGGGCGGTACCCCCCCCCCAGTGGGCGCTGAAGCGTTATAGGGTGGCGATAGGGAGGTCAGAAGAATTGGGGGAGTGTTCAGGAGATTATGGGTCGGTTGCTCCTTAAAGAAGAAATTAATAATAAATATTTTAATATAAATTATTGGTGAGTTTGCGATTGAATAATAATTGAAAATTTGAATTCTGCATTTAAATTCATCTTATGCCCGTCTTACACGATCCATTTTTTCATCAATTTTCTATTTCATGCATATAATCATTTGAAAATTGACCATGTATGACAGAAATATATATCAATTTTCTATATCAAAGAAAAAATGGAGCATTTATACATGTGGAAAGGAGGGTGGGGGCGTTGGCGAACTGTTATAATGCGGAGGGGCGTTACAAAGTTTATGTTGTGTAAAGTGGGCGGTGGAGGGCGGCGTTACAAAGTTTATGTTGTGTAAAGTGGGCGGTGGGCCGAAAAAGTTTGGGAATCTATGGTCTATCTATCTCTTTCTTGGTCTTCCCTTGGCTCTAATACTTGATATATTTTATACATTCTGGCTCTAATACTTGATATATTTTATACATTCTCTTATTGGTGGTTGGCTGTATTCCATTCTCAAATGGTTTAAAGGGTTTTAAAGTCGAAGGGTTTTTAAGCCGAAGGATTAACTTCATTGCACCGGGTTTTACCCCATACGGCTCGGTCCTCTCCGCAGAAATGTCAAGTCACCTGCCGAGAGTGTTGCACAAAGCACGAACTCTGTCAAACCACTTCATGTGTTGACGTTCAATGTATTCGATGAATGAAATTATGCCAACACTGCTTCTAATGTCCTCATTTCGTAGTCTTATCTATAGAAGTAAAGTAAGATGGGACAATTTACTTTCTTTACTTTCAGCTACTTCAATATTGAGTTACTTCTGTGGCAAACACTGTGTACTTAATACACGTTACTTAACACTCATTACTTAACACTCGTTACTTAGTGATTGTTGGCTATTTGTAATCTAATATATATATCTAAGATAAAGATCAATGGAATTGTATGTCTGTCCCAATTGTTTGAAGATCCTGTACATCCTGGACATCCTGTACGCTTGAAATTTGGCAAGAGGGTAGCTTTCAAAGATAGGAAGAGGTAAAATTATAAAACTGAACTTTTTTTTCTTTCTATAACCATATTCCAACTCAATGCACGTGGGCATCAATGATATAAATCGCCGAAAATGTATATCAATGTTTTCTCGATCCGCAGGTCACGTGAAACGCAGAGGTCATGGTGTTATATTCCGGTGACGTCTTACGCACATCAGGCACACGAATACTAACATATGTAATAGTATTTCACAATCTCTATTTTGTAGACGAATGCATAAGATGCTCGACTGCTATCCTGAAGACAACATGTTCAATTGACGCTCGGACAATTTATTTTAATTTTATTTTCTTTAAACACACCGATAAGTTAATAATCTGAAAAAATGTAATTTGCCAATCGTTTTTTTTTTCAACTTTCACGGGAATTCAATTGTATCAGGTTTTCCTGTCAATCCGATTGAGGGACAGTTTATGTGGGCTAGAAAGATCAGCAGAAAAGGATAATAAATTAACTTTAAAAGTGATGAAATATTACAACTAGATTAAAACTAAATTCAACTTTCACGGGAACGGGAATTCTGTTGTATCAGGTTTTACTGGCAATCGAATTGAGGGACATTGTAATCTTATGTAACAAGAGTAATTCAATTATAAATTAATTATAAAATAATATATCATGTAATATCTTGTGAATGTTAGAAGAATGAAAAATGTATAAAATAGTGATAATTATAAAGACATAAAAATACAAAAAAAAATTTTCAGACGCTAACTTCTTTAGTCGTCCCACTGTTACTGGGTTGTTGCCCAGTGTCGTGGTTTTCTGTTTTTGTTATGCGCTGTTCTGGTGGCTTGGGTGATTGTTATTTTTACTCTTTCACAGGATTCTGCTATGCCATCTAACCATCTTTTCGTGGTCTTCCTCTCGCCTTCTTTCCTGATGTTCTGTTGTAGAAGAATTTGCATACTGTGGAGTTTGGATACATTCTTATTAAGTAGCCAAACCACTTCATTCTTTGTTTCTCAATGTAATTCAAGCAGGTTTTGTGCCAACTTTCTTTCTTATGCTGATGTTGGCGATTCTGTCGTTTCTGGTGTTGTTGGTAACTTTTCGCAGCAACGCATTTCACATGTAGTTATTTTTGCGACTGCGCTTTGTTCATTGTCCATGTTTGACTCTGGTAACACAAAGTAGATAGGAAAACTAAATGAAGATGCTAACTAAAGTTTAAAAAAAAATTATTTAATGTAATTTGGTTTTTGGAAGCTTTATATGCCTGCTTTGCAGTCAGACTTTGTAGTCAGACTTTGCAGTCAGACTTTGTAGTCAGACATAAGTCATTTATATAATACTGTCGCGTTAGGAGTAACCAATACTAATCGTCCACTTGATCAATTAGTAATGATTATTGACTGCATAATGAATGTTTGCAATGTAGCGGTTAGTTTGAAAATATTAGCAACCACATATATAAGTACTAAATATGTTGTAGTCATTCCCCAGAATGTATAAATTCTAGAATATGACCATTGTAATAGATTTTCAATTCTTCTTCTCTTCCAAAATTTACTTCTTTATAGAAGTGTTGGGGTGAAACGTAGTGATCTTGTGTGTGCTTGTTTTAAGGCATTTTTGTAAGCTGATATTCATGTTAGTAAGGCTGTTCTTGATGCGTCGCTCTATCTTTTGCGTGGTCTTCCTCTTGCTTTGTACTCATTACACTTTTTCTGTGTGGCTCTCTGGGGTAGACGATACCAGGGCATTCTTGTCAGGTATCCAAATCATTTAATCTGTTGTTCTTTTATGAATTACATGACTGGTTTCACATCCAATCTTCTTCTGATTTCTTCATTTCTATTTTTGTCTCTTATTATAGATTTTCAATATAACGATATTAATTGATCATGTCTAATGTTATAGTTTCTCAATATAACAATATATAAAATGTATATAGCAAATGTTATAGTTTCTCAATATAACAATATATTAAATGTATATGGTCAATGTAATTGCAAGAAAACGCTATCGTTATGAAAAGATAATATCAATAAAAGAATATATAATCATATATAATAATAGCTCAGGGAATATCTGTAGTGTGCAGGTAAGGTGCTCGCCACTCGTTCTAAATGTACATGATTTGTCTACACGTCAAGGGATCAAGACATTTTTTCAGAGACCCATGATTTCAATGTAGGTGAGATCAAGTTACTAGTCCCATCGGAGACAAACGATAAAACGTTGATATCTCTCGTAGATCAAAATGAGCTCGTAAAAAACATCAAGCAGATAAAAAAAATCGATAATGAGTAGGCTATAAAGCATTTACCCGTGCAAAATATATTCACAAATTCAAATAAAATTCCTATACAAATTTTCAATATCTTCAAAATTATATTTTGAACCCTCGTCAATGCTACGGAGTTTGTGTACTACCGCTGAGATCTTCCAGTATAAGACAAATATCAGTCCCCATAGTTATCCCCTGATGTGTATGCAATGATGATGGTCCTATCAATCAATCAATTAATCAATATTTATTGATTGATTGATCTAGCAGACATACATTTATTGATTGGTTGACAAGCAATCATCCACACATGGAAAGTTTCTAGCAAGAATTCTCAAACACGTTCTGCTACTTTATAAAGTGATGTATTCATCTAACATGTTATTTGTGTATCTCTCAAGTTTCCTTTCCAGTTATATCGTTTTCTTCATCTTGCCCACTTACCAACAATCAGTTATGCCGTTTTCTTCATCTTGCCCACTTACCAACAATCAGTTATGCCGTTTTCTTCATCTTGCCCACTTACCAACAACCAGTTATGCCGTTTTCTTCATCTTGCCCACTTACCAACAATCAGTTATGCCGTTTTCTTCATCTTGCCCACTTACCAACAATCAGTTATGCCGTTTTCTTCATCTTGCCCCTACCAACAATCAGTTATATCGTTTTCTTCATCTTGCCCACTTACCAACAACCAGTTATGCCGTTTTCTTCATCTTGCCCACTTACCAACAATCAGTTATATCGTTTTCTTCATCTTGCCCACATCTTACCAACAATTTCTAACTTTTATGATCTTCAGTAGAATTTCGTTTCTCTTTATTTGTTTGAGTAACACATTTTGTTTTTTACTGCGCTTTTTTCTGAATTTGGAGAGCATTCTGGGGATGCTATAAGGCAGGAAAATTAAGCCGACACTATCACCACGCATTGGGAAATAATGTGTTTTATGTTCTACCCAACAGACACAAATGTTGACCTACCGTGGTTTAAACACGGACTTGGGTACCATATACCTACTGGGAAGCAAAGGTTGTTGTCGTGATGTTGACCGTACCGTGGGTTTAAACACGGGACTTGGGTACCATATACCTACTGGGAAGCAAAGGTTGTTGTCGTGATGTTGACCGTACCGTGGGTTTAAACACGGGACTTGGGTACCATATACCTACTGGGAAGCAAAGGTTGTTGTCGTGATGTTGACCGTACCGTGGGTTTAAACACGGGACTTGGGTACCATATACCTACTGGGAAGCAAAGGTTGTTGTCGTGATGTTGACCGTACCGTGGGTTTAAACACGGGACTTGGGTACCATATACCTACTGGGAAGCAAAGGTTGTCGTCGTGATGTTGACCGTATAACAAATTGTGTGCCTACGAAAAATACAGACCTAACACCATATTCTCCGATAAACTTCTTTTCGTTTCTTTTATCCTGTTTTGTCTCACAGTGTCCGGATAAGAGATTTACAAAACGGGCTTTTGTGTGCGCTTCATAGACAGTGTCTTTCGCCGTCTCTGTTATCTCTGATCCGATATATTTCATGGTATGAAGACGGGTCCTTTACTTACATTATTCACATGCAAGTAGACTGACTGTAATTATAAATAGTAAAACTAATGATAGACAAGTCTTTTTGTCTCAGTGAATCAGACACATATACACAAAATAACGTAGAAGACAATCGCGTAGATATATTAGAACTGCAAGCATGCTAAATTTGAATGCTTTAAAAAAAAAAACAATGAATGGAAATGCTATGCTTTTTATGAATACAAAGAATACAAATATTATGTCCGCCGACACAGCAAGATGTCAACACAAAATTACCATAGATAATGAAGAAGACATTGAAAACGTTACAAGTATGTAATATATTGGCTCCGTAAATGACAACAATATATACTGGCATGGAAGAGTTGCCCAGGACAGTGTGGTATGGAGAAATTACTTATGTGCCCTATGTAACATATAACGTAAGAGATAAATATATATATACAGTATGTGTGTGTGTGAGTGTCTTATATCTGTTTGATTGGCAATTCAGACATATGTACACGTGGACAGGCACATCGGGCTTCAGAACACATGCTTCAAGGCTCCACCGAATCTGATATACTGAGACAAACTCACTGGCCTAACGAAACAACACTCGAAAAAAAATGACACAGACTTCTGTGTGAGTTACAAATGACACAGACTTCTGTGTGAGATACAAAATGACACAGACTTCTGTGTGAGATACAAAATGACACAGACTTCTGTGTGAGCTACAAAACGACACAGACTTCTGTGTGAGATACAAAATGACACGGACTTCTGTGTGAGATACAAAATGACACGGACTTCTGTGTGAGATACAAAATGACACAGACTTCTGTGTGAGATACAAAATGACACAGACTTCTGTGTGAGATACAAAATGACACAGACTTCTGTGTGAGATACAAAAGATAGTGAAGTTTATACAAGAGACTGTTCGTGTGGAGCCTGGGCACACAAGGGAAGCAAAGAATAGTACCACAGCAGCATACAATGCATATCGTAAGAGGCGACTGATGTAGGATCTAGGAAGCTACCTAGTCAATAAAAGCATCTCAGAAATCGGATGTGCTGACCTACTTATAGGTGCATAACTAGCACAACGTACAATCGCTCTTAGGCTCAGATCACATACAAGTCACACAGAGTGGTTAACAAGTAGTTGATATGGAGCGTTCGAAGAAGAAGAAGAAGATACAAGAGACAATATTAAATAATTATAGAGATACGTCTGTAATGTATTTGTTCCACTAATGTTGTATGTAATTTTATTCAACAAATCTGTGATATACATCATTCCTCTGAAAGATACAAACTTGTTCTTTGGATAATATCAAATGTATCGGATCATTAAGAAGGGATTTCATATGGGTTTTCACTTGCAACATTCTCGTAAATGTCATCTTCAACAGCAGATACAGATGGAGATGTTGAAGAACCAATGTCCGTAGTAGAGTCTGGATGTTTAGTTGGAGATAACTCTAGTTTGTACGAATTATCTGGGGAAACAAAGAAAATAAAAACACAAATATTATAGATTAATCACAAAAATAAAGAAATTAATCTTTACACTAAGAATGTTTAATCGTATCAAATGAAAAGTTTGCATTGGTTTGGTAGGGCCCTTAAACAAAATAGACTTGGGCTACATGTTTACATGACATCTACATTTTACAAGAGTTTCAGCCAAGTACCTCCTTGCGTTTGTTCTTACCTAATTATCGGTGTTACTTACGAAAGTATAGGCATTTGAGGTACCATAGACTGCATGTAACATGATCGATTTACCAACCCTTGGTTCTTGACATGATCTGTCCTTACACCCCAAATTTGGCCCGGTAACCACTCGAACGGCTGTAAGTTTATGATGTGGTAGAACTTCTTTGATGTTGACTATCCATACGTCTTTTAACATTCCTAGCACTCTCAGGTCATATATTTTACTGTTTTACATGCACAATTTGATTCGTTTCATTCTCATAAAATGAACATCATCATCATCAAGTAGCTTGTCCCTTCCGGAACTTGGCTCCCATGGCAGCAGTCTTGAAAAACTATTTGTTCTGTGCAAGTTGACCGGTGTCAGCAGCAGTCACTCTCAGATCGCCAATGACATCTTGCACCCTTTGTCTTCTAGGTCTTCCTCTCATTCTTCTTCCAGGCACCATTCCCTCCATAATTATCTTCTCTAGGCACTCATGTCGTTTGTTGTGTCAGAATTATTTAATTTTCCTTAATATAAAATGAAAACGCTATTTTATTTAATGTTTTTCTACATATGTATGGTTATATAGATAGATATATATGGTTATATAGATAGATAGATATGAATATGTATGGTTATATAGATAGATATATATGAATATTTTAGATGAGCTTCTTCTTCCTCTTCTACAATCAGTTTCCATTGCGCAGAGGACTAAAAAGCGAGATGAATTGCCTCCATGAATACAGTTGTCAGGAGTAGGCCATCAGGTATGCCCCACAATTTCTCGTTCAAATTTGTCTCAATGGGCAATGTTTGATATTTTAAGTCACGCCCGAGTGGTTACCGGGGCCCAAATTTGGGTGTAAAGAATGGAACCACTGTTACCTGCCACGCATGTCGTAATAGGCGGCTAAGGAGGTTTGGCTGAAATCGGATGCATGTGTCCGCCAGGAAATGCTAACCCGAAACAAATGCTTGCAGAAAACGGATGCACCAGGACGTAAGGTGCATAACATGGTGATACGACCCCTCACAATAAGGAATGGGATAACGGATTCTACAGCCGCCAATCTGCCTCGGAGATTTATCCATGCATTAAGAATGTCAGACCTACCATCACGAGGGTGGCCAAAACTTAACTGCGGAAAGAGGTCGGCACAAACGGGAAGCAGAAATCATAGGAATTATATCCAACAGAACTTAACCCAGTATGCAGACTTGAGAAGAAAGAGGTGGCCCACTTACACTAGCGTCCAAGACAAACTGTATGCCGTGGCTGATAATCTGAGGCAGACGGCTGCCTTTATTAGAGAATCCAAAATCCCAATCTAGTGAGAACGCAGAAGAAGATATCTTAAGTCATTGAAAAAGGTGTACATTTGTAGAATGCGTTTGTTGTCGGGAATACTTTTGGTATGTGCCTTGGTCAGGTTGAGTAACTTAAATGTTGTGGAGATTAGCTTGTATTATGTGACTTGGTCAGGTTGAGTAACTTAAATGTTGTGGAGATTAGCTTGTATTATGTGACTTGGTCAGGTTGAGTAACTTAAATGTTGTGGAGATTAGCTTGTATTATGTGACTTGGTCAGGTTGAGTAACTTAAATGTTGTGGAGATTAGCTTGTATTATGTGACTTGGTCAGGTTGAGTAACTTAAATGTTGTGGAGATTAGCTTGTATTATGTGACTTGGTCAGGTTGAGTAACTTAAATGTTGTAGAGATGAGCTTGTATTATGTGACTTGGTCAGGTTGAGTAACTTAAATGTTGTAGAGATGAGCTTGTATTATGTGACTTGGTCAGGTTGAGTAACTTAAATGTTGTGGAGATTAGCTTGTATTATGTGCCTTGGTCAGGTTGAGTAACTTAAATGTTGTGGAGATTAGCTTGTATTATGTGACTTGGTCAGGTTGAGTAACTTAAATGTTGTGGAGATTAGCTTGTATTATGTGACTTGGTCAGGTTGAGTAACTTAAATGTTGTGGAGATTAGCTTGTATTATGTGACTTGGTCAGGTTGAGTAACTTAAATGTTGTGGAGATTAGCTTGTATTATGTGACTTGGTTAGGTTGAGTAACTTAAATGTTGTGGAGATTAGCTTGTATTATGTGACTTGGTCAGGTTGAGCAACTTAAATGTTGTGGAGATTAGCTTGTATTATGTGACTTGGTCAGGTTGAGCAACTTAAATGTTGTGGAGATTAGCTTGTATTATGTGACTTGGTCAGGTTGAGTAACTTAAATGTTGTGGAGATTAGCTTGTATTATGTGACTTGGTCAGGTTGAGTAATTTAAATGTTGTAGAGATTAGCTTGTATTATGTGACTTGGTCAGGTTGAGTAATTTAAATGTTGTAGAGATGAGCTTGTATTATGTGACTTGGTCAGTTTGAGCAACTTAAATGTTGTGGAGATTAGCTTGTATTATGTGACTTGGTCAGTTTGAGCAACTTAAATGTTGTGGAGATGAGCTTGTATTATGTGACTTGGTCAGTTTGAGCAACTTAAATGTTGTGGAGATTAGCTTGTAATATGTGACTTGTGACTTGGTCAGTTTGAGCAACTTAAATGTTGTGGACATTAGATTGTAATCCACAGTATCCTGTGCCGAGTCTAAAAATGGAGGTTTGCTGGTTTCTGTCTAACTTCAGGATTGCGACTTGTGAATAACAGCTGCCTGACTACATTATCACTAGCGTTTCCTATTAATAAATGTCTTTTGCTTCCTCATGGAGATTCGGTGCTGGAATTATTATATTTTCAGGTACTATCTTTATCAGTCTATCAGCTGCCTCAGTACCACGATATCGCAGTGTGCTGACATCCATTCAGTAATACTTTGTTGTTTCAGACAAGTGATAATGAACAGATGGCGACAATACTTTAGTGAACTTCTCAACCTACAACAAGAGGACCAACCGAACACTCAAGAACACACAGTAAATGTAACTTCAGAAGTAGAACCAAGCATAACGCTATCAGAGATCAGAAATGCTGTAAATATGGCCCCACCTAATAAAACACCAGGCCCAGACAATATCCCGGCCGACCTAATCAAAGCAACTAAAGAGGTAGGAATCAGCTGGCTCCATAGACTATTCAACCAAGTCTGGATCACACAAGAAACACCAGAAGATTGGAGGAATGCTACAATTGTTCCCATCTGGAAGAAGAAAGGTAGCAAGAGGGACTGTACAAAGTATAGAGGCATAGCGCTACTGGCCACACTGGGAAAATATTCTGCAAAATACTTGAGAAAAGGCTCCGCCACATCATCGAGCCACAGCTTAATGACTCCCAAATGGGATTCAGGAAGAACAAAAGCTGTACAGACGCAATATTCGCCCTCAGACAGTTAGTAGAAAGGACTATCGAATCCGACAAACATTTACACGTTGCATTTGTAGATCAGGACAAAGAGTTCGACTCCGTAGATAGGCACAAGTTGTGGAAAATACTAACAACCTATGGGGTTAATGAACACCTAATCAACCTTTGCAAGAACATTTATACGGACAGCCAATGTACGATTAGAACAAATACAGAATTATCAGAAAAGTTTCACGTAGGGTCAGGAGTAAGACAAGGTTGCGTACTATCCCCGCTGCTATTCGTCACGTACATTGACCACATTTGTAAAATAGCTAACACCAGCGAAGGAAACAACCTCGGAGAACTCTTAAATGAATTTCTTTTGCAGACGATCAGGCAATCATATCAACAACAGAAGAACAGCTACAACAACACATCAACAGACTCCAGTTAGCATGTAACGAATACAACATGAGAATTAACATCGACAAAACAGAAGTAATGACATTCGCCAGAGAGGAAAACACTACCAACATCTCCATCGATAATCACCTACTAAATCAAGTAAAAGATTTCACATAGCTGTTGAGCATTTTTTCAGCAAATGGAAGAATAACTAATGAAATTCAACACAGATGCAACAAAGCAAATCAAATGATAGGGCAAATGGCGCAAATTTTAAGATGCAAACACGTCACCATGAACACAAAAGAGCAATGTTCAACACAATCTTTCTCCCCACATTATGTTACCAGTGCCAAACCTGGACGCTGACAACAAACGATAGAAGAAAACTAGTCACAACAGAGATGAAGTGTCTACGCAGAATGCTGGGTGTAACAAGAAGAGACCGGTTGAGAAATGAAGACATCAGGAAAAAGTGGATACAACATCAGTACTAGACTTCATCAAGAAACAACAAATTAAATGGTTCGGTCACGTAAGCAGATTACCATCAGACAGTGCACCACAAAGAGCAATGCTGCTCCGATACAATGGGTACAAAGCAAAAGGCCGGCCACGCAAAAGATGGACCTCAGAGATAACAGAGGCGACGAAAGAGACTATCTACGAAGCGCATACTAGGGCCCGTTTTAGAAATCTCTTCCTGACCTGACGCTGTGAGGCATACATGACTCGAGAAAGAAAGAAGATATAGATGCAGTTTGTCAGGATGTTTTAGAAATCGTAAACATATTCACGTTTTGAAAGTTAGAATATCACCAAATATATCTGGTAAAGAAAGTCTGTATTCATAGACGTACCTCAGCGTGTCAATAGAGAATTTGTCAACAGCACTCAATATGTAAATTAGTTTGTATCTTTTCTTCTTCTTCTTCTTCTTCTTCGAACGCTCCATATCGACCACTTGTTAACCACTCTTTGTGATTTGTATGTGATCTGAGCTTAAAAGCGATTGCACGTTGTGCCAGTTATGTGCCTACAAGTAGGCCAGAACATCCGATTTCTGCGATGCTTTTTATTTACTAGGGTAGTTTCCTAGGTCCTACATCAGTCGCCTCTTACGACATGCCTTGTATGTCGCAGTGATATTATTCTTTACTTTCCTTAGGGACCCCGGCACTACACGGGGCGAACTTTGCATTTTTGATATATCTCTATAACTTTTTTTGATATATCTCTATATCATTTTTTGTTGTCCTTCTCTGCTTTTTGCCGTTAGACGTCGCAGGTTTAATTGATGATCGGTTTTCGAGATAGTGCGTGCTCGGTCTTTTGATATGCTGTGATATTTTGTATTGTTATTGTTTTGTATTTTGTAAAACTACAGTACTTTGTTTTTACATGTTTGGCCTGTGATATTGTGTAATTGTAAGATGTCTGTAACTTCATCAATCTTCACCTTTATAACTGTTTGATATATCATTTACAAAGCTTCTCCTGTGAGATTGCCACTGTATGATATATTGCTAACAAAACTTATATAGGGATATTGCACCTGTTTGAGATATCATTTACAACATGAATTCTGTGTGATAGAAACTGTATGAGGTATAATTTACAACTTATTCTGTGAGATTGCAACTGTATCAGATATTATTTACAACATAAATTCTGTGTGATAGAAACTGTATCAGGTATAATTTACAACACTTACTTGTGCTGTACTTTAATAAATGTATGAAAGAACATCTACAACACTTACTTTGACTCGCATTTCTGATATCTACAGGAGTTGCTGCTGTTGATGTGTTATGTATTATGTTATCAAATTTGCTCTCGCCATCTTTCTTCTTGATACAATACTTGACGACACATATGATAATAACTATGACAATAAACACACCAAGGAGGCATATGACAGCAATAAATGCATACAGCCAAGGTGACTGGGATTCTGAAATTAGATACATATTGTGAAGGCTGAGTTTAATCATCAAATCTACCACTTGATTTATTTAACAAAAATGTAACTAAAGTAGTAGCAATAGAAATGAAACATAAACTCAATATATAAATACAAGGGACACAGATTAATCTCAATATCACCAGTCCGTGTCGTGCCCAATGAAACTCAGTATATAAATACAAGGGACACAGTTTAATCTCAATATCACCAGTCCGTGTCGTGCCCAATGAAACTCAGTATATAAATACAAGAGACACAGTTTAATCTCAATATCACCAGTCCGTGTCGTGCCCAATGAAACTCAGTATATAAATACAAGAGACACAGGTTAATCTCAATATCACCAGTCCGTGTTGTGCCCAATGAAACGCAGTATATAAATACAAGGGACACAGATTAATCTCAATATCACCAGACCGTGTCGTGCCCAATGAAACTCAGTATATAAATACAAGGGACACAGATTAATCTCAATATCACCAGTCCGTGTTGTGCCCAATGACACATAAGGCCAGGTAGTAGCATGTTCCTTGTGGAACGTCGCATTCATTACAGCCCGCCTGAAAAGCTGTGTCTCTTGCAAGTTCTGCGGAATCTTCTAGAGACATGCTCACGGTTTCTTTGATGTCCTGCTATCACTTTCGTCTTGGTCATCCCCTGTTTCGTATTCCAGGAACCATATCTTCCATTACCTTTCTTTCTATATTTACATTACATAAGGCAGTTACATGTACATGTCTACTCAATTCGATATTATGACTTTTTTCCTACCTCAAACTTAGTCCAAGAGACAGGTTGTCGGGGTTGGGATCTCCTGTAGGCTTTCCCTCTCTCCTTCATCATTGACAGTTGTTCCGTCCCCTACCTCTATGGCCTCCAGATTGTTAGTAGTAATTTGGTTCGTTTCCTTTTCTGTCTCTGTTTGCTTGTTGTTTTGTAGTGTGAGGTTCCGGCCACACACAACAGGTAAATATTGCTTCAACGAAATACATTACAGCTACCACCTCTCAGCACTCATAGCATCTTGCCATCTACAACAAGTTTACAATTACAACATTTTGCCATCTACAACAAGTTTACAATTACAATATCTTGACAGTTACAACGTATAATGGCATTGCAACATTTTGGAATTTAAAATTTGATTACACTTGCAACATATCTACACATTATTAATACTTGCAACATATTCTAATTGCAACATATTTTACTTTATCATCTTGTCTCTTACATCATCTTGTCTCTTACATCATCTTGTCTCTTACATCATCTTGTCTCTTACATCATCTTGTCTCTTACATCATATTGTCTCTTACATCATCTTGTCTCTTACATCATCTTGTCTCTTACATCATCTTGTCTCTTATATCATCTTGTCTCTTACATCGTCTTGCCATTTACATCATATTAAAACTTACGTTATATTGACACATCATCTTGACACTCACATAATCTTGACATTTACATCAAGTTTACACTTACATTATCTTGATACCTACATTATTTTGATGCTTACATTATCTTGACAATTTTAACATTTTGAAGACGAATACAATGAAAAAAGTATACAATCACAAGAATAACAAAACACATCAACTACATCAGTACCTTCAGAAACTAACTCAAGAATCTCAAATTGAAAGTCTGTACTCTTGTTAAAATCAGTTGTGATTGTAAAGACATATGCCTGGGCTAGACAGATTCCCTCTGGGAATGAATAAATTGATAATACTAAGTGAAGGAGTCAGTGCTTGATACTTGATCACATACTTGTCCTGACTGACATTAGTGAGTGAAGAACCCTGCTGCTGTGCCCGTAAATCAAAGTGAGTAGGTGCTGGGTACCCAGAAACTTCTAGTGTTACCATGACATCAGTATTAATGTCAAAGTAAAATTTCCTGTCCTTGTTGGCGGGTAAGTGTGATTTGATTGCAATCGGACCTGAAAAAACAGGTTTGTGATGTTAAAATGACATTCACACAAGAGGTTCACTATATAGTCCGTTCAACCTGTCTTGCCCGCAGATAAAAATGTGTATCTTTGTAACCATTTGATTAAATAACTTGAAAACTTGCATGTGAACTACACATGTTCCCTACGCAACAAAATATTTTTTGCCATTCAAATAATCATACTATCTTGAAGTTGCCTTCTTTGTGCTATATAGTTAACGCCTCCATTGACATAGTTGAAGAAAACTCATGTTTACAGCCATTTAATACATTGATGACAAAAATAGCAATATTACAAAATCCAGGTTTCCTGTAGCAATTTTTTCCATCAGACATTTGCGTGGGTATAATTCTAAGGGTGGTTGCAAAGTTTCGCTACTGTAGAATCGATTGTTTTGCTACAATTGGCACTGGACTGTGGGCATGAGTTGTTGAACGGACTATAGAATATAGTTATATTACTTTAACGTTAGCTGTTGGGCAATGTTTATATTCATTTTGTAGTCATCTCACCTTAACTGGAGTATGGATACCTACTGTAACAATGTAAACATAAACTTTTATGTGATGAAAATGATGGTATCATTAACAAATATAGTTAACTTTTATTAACATTCATGGAACGGAGAGAGTTAAACTATGACTAGTCTATGTAAGTGTTTGCTAAGTCTGCAGTCTCACGTAATTCTCTCTCTCTCTCTTTGCCTTTTTATCCCGGATTGGGGCATAGGCCCTCAACCAACTCATGCCAAGTCTTCCTATCTCTAGCTATCTCCTGCAGCTCCCTCCAGCTCTTCTTTATATTGTTGATCTCCGCCTCCAAATCTCGTCTCCATGTATTTCTCGGCATCCCCTTCTTTCGCTGTCCCTGCGGGTTCCAGGCAAGGACCCTTCTTGTTATATTCCCTCCGGTTTTCGCAGTGTGTGTCCCATCCAGCTCCAGCGTCTTTTTTTAACCTGCTCGTTCACAGGTCACGTAATTAGGAGAAATTTAATGCCCTTGTCTTTTCGACTGGATTCTTTCTTAGATTTGCCCTAGACATGCCCAAAGTGACGTATTTAGGAGTGAAAATCATGACGTATCCTTTACAGGACGTATCCATCAATGACAGTAAACGAGTCGTTGATTTTCTAGGCACCACTTATACGTTCAGTAGTTTGCCATTGCTTTCAGGTGAGGTCTATTTTTACCTTTAGTAAAAATCCCACGGAAACTAATTTGCTTCCAAATTGCCTGCCGCGGAGTTTGAACCAGGTACGTGTGGGTTGTGATCGGGCTCACTACCGCTTACGCTACAGACGCCCACAAGAGTACACATAAAGAAAAAGTGACACGATTATAGAAAAATAATTTCACTTACATATGACAGAGACATTGACCCGATACTGAAGTTCCATTGGGGTCGTCCCAAACCTACTGACACCTTTACATGTGTAGCTACCTGAGTCCTGACACTGTGCATCCTTCAAAGTATATTTTATCCGTCTGGAGTTTGAGATATTTTCTTGCTCTCTACCTGTTACAGGACCACTAATCACAGCAGTGGCGCTAGGATTGCCGTACACTGAACACTCAAAGTTTATGTTGGTGCCTTCTTCGACAATAACCGACGTTAGACTGTTGACAGTAAACTTGACAACTTCTGAAAAGAGAAACATTGTTATTAATTGATATCTGAACGTCAATATATATAATTCTTCAGCTATCTTCTTCTTCCTCTTCAGCGATCTCCGGTCATGTGCTTAGTTTCTGTGGACCACAAACTGTGCAGTCCGCTTTAGGTCTGTCAAGTTTCCCAAAAGCTTAGTTTTTAGGTCAACTGAGTGTGGCCACATGTTGCTTCTCAGTTCACACAAGAGAGGATAGTCTTGCAGGACATGTTCTAGTGTCTGTTTAGCATGTTAACACTGGCGGAGAGCTGTTTGACATATTCTTGGTCTAAGTGTTTGTTGAGTCTACAGTGTCCGGTGCGTAGACCAAATATAATGAACTGGTCTGTTTCTCTTGGGTCTTTGAGGAAGTATTTTCCATAATCATATCCAGTGTTTGTCTTCCAGTCTACTGCAGATTTTCTCATAATCATATCCAGTGTTTGTCTTCCAGTCTACTGCAGATTTTTCTCATAATCATATCCAGGTGTTTAGTCCTTTCTCCAGTCTACTGCAGATTTTCTCTGTATGAGGATTCTGTCTTCCAGTCTACTGCAGATTTTCTCATAATCATATCCAGTGTTTGTCTTCAGGCTACTGCAGATTTTCTCATAATAATATCCAGTGTTTGTCTTCCAGTATACTGCAGATTTTCTCATAATAATATCCAGTGTTTGTCTTCCAGTCTACTGCAGATTTTCTCTGTATGAGGATTCTGTCTTCCAGTCTACTGCAGATTTTCTCATAATCATATCCAGTGTTTGTCTTTCAGTCTACTGCAGATTTTCTCATAATAATATCCAGTGTTTGTCTTCCAGTATACTGCAGATTTTCTCATAATAATATCCAGTGTTTGTCTTCCAGTCTACTGCAGATTTTCTCATAATAATATCCAGTGTTTGTCTTCCAGTCTACTGCAGATTTTCACATAATAATATCCAGTGTTTGTCTTCCAGTCTACTGCAGATTTTCTCATAATAATATCCAGTGTTTGTCTTCCAGTCTACTGCAGATTTTCTCATAATAATATCCAGTATTTGTCTTCCAGTCTACTGCAGATTTTCTCATAATCATATCCAGTGTTTGTCTTCCAGTCTAATGTAGATTTTCTCAGTCGCCAAGTGTGCGGGCGTGTTAACTGTTTGCTCTTGAACTTTAAAAAAAAAATTAATTAATCTGTGTAAATTCTAAACGGAGTACATATATATTTATATCATTATTCGGTTGTGTATAAGCAGTGAAAGAACTCAAGGTGTAATTGTGTTACTATCATCATCAATTATATTCTACTACAGTGTAAATAGAAAATAAGATCGTGTTTCTAGTCGACACCAGTTATCGATAAAATTTTCAATTAACGCCAAGCGCTGAAAACTACCACGCGATTCCACCCCACAAAAGAAACACTTCACGCATCACCAGGAAGGTCAAGGAAGGTCAAGGTCACGTACGGAACCTGTTAAAAGCGTCAGTGTGTTGTCTGCAAAGGTTCCTGTTATGTGCTGATGAAAATACCAGCACACCTTGGGACAAGAGAATTGTCCAGTAATTTTTCGGACAGACACATGCCAGGACAGGTCTATCCTACCGCCATCGCGCCGCTTCTGGAAATGTAAACTTACACACAGCAGGGCGGCCGGAACAATAGTTGTAACGTGACTACAACACACAACTCTTGCCTGTAGTTTAGCTGTAACATGCACAGCGACTACAACGGTTACATCGCCTATTCGGTGGTCACACCAGGTGAGAGAAACCGATGGGTCTAGCAGCATCGGTAATCTAGGCACTGTCTGCCTGTGCATGCAAAGACTGGATCCGGCTGACTTCGCGGATGAGGCCACTAGTTGGCTCAACGGTTAGAAAGGCGGATCACAGCAGAGCGGTGTGGACCGCATAGAGCACGGCGAGGCACTTTAGAAAGCCCTGGTCATCCACTGCATCTGGCACTATCTCCAGTCGTCTTGACTTGTCTTGCCCTGGATACAGATAGTCCTGGACGAGAGAGTGAGGTTGACGAATAGCGCAACTTTTCCTCACTATAATCCAAATACAGCGCAAGCTACAGTTTCAGACAACTACATTAAAGACACTCTTAAAGTGTCTCTGAAATGCTTCGATATAGACAATACGTGCTGGGAATCCTTGCGCAAGATCGCCAAATGTGGCGCTGTAACAACAAAAGAGGAACCCGAATAGCTGAGAATCATCGTATTGTTGAGTCACAGAGAAAACGAGCAGCGCGAAAAGACAGAGCACACAACACGCACATGTCTAACCTTGATCATGTATGCCCCACCTGTGGTCGGGGATTATGTTCTAGGATTGTACTCTACAGTCACCTCCGCACACACTAGAGAGGTGCAACAGTACACGTCTGAGATTGTTGTCATCATCGCTCGCGATGGACGGCTATTATAGATTTTCTCATAATCATACCCAGTGTTTGTCTTCCAGTATACTGCAGATTTTCTCATTATAATATCCAGTGTGTGTCTTCCAGTCTACTGCAGATTTTCTCATAATCATATCCAGTGTTTGTCTTCCAGTCTAATGTAGATTTTCTCATAATCATACCCAGTGTTTGTCTTGCAGTCTACTGCAGATTTTCTCATAATCATATCCAGTGTTTGTCTTCCAGTCTACTGTAGATTTTCTCGTAATCATATCCAGTGTTTGTCTTCCAATCTACTGCAGATTTTCTCTGTATGAGGATTTTGTCTTCCAGTCTATTGCAGATTTTCTATGTATGATGATTTTGACCTCCTACAAAGACAGGGGTTGGTAAATTTACTCTTCGGCACTGCGCTCCTTAGCCAAAACACCAGCACTCTCAATGACACAGCGAGATATAATCCCCTGCAAGTGAAGTTCTGCCTTTTCTGAAAGCTGATCAATTTCTCTTTTTAGATTGTGTACTGTTCTGCAGCCATCTATGACTGTCTCCACTATGATGTGCTACTATAAAGTCAGGTGTTAGGTTCCTAAACTCTTAACAGCAATGCGTCTGAGCAAATTCAACTTCCTTCTTTGTTGCGTGAACGGGCTTAATTCCAAAGTTGGCGTCGAACATTTTCAGACTCGTAACGGCTCTCAGGTCGACCCAGTCTAAACTGGGTACCAGGAAAGGCACACTGAAGTCAAGACAGCTGGCGTGATGTTGCCCAGATTCCCCATCGTGTGCCGACATTCAATGAAACATACGGGCATAACAATGTGTTACCTAATATACATTGGGGTTTGAAAAGGGGTTCTTTTCCTATTTTACATTCTATGTTCAAATTGTATGTTCTGTTTTACATTCTATGTTCAAATAGTATGTTCTGTTGAACAATATCCGGCTACGATCTGAATTAATCTTCAAGCTCAAAAATTAAAGTACCAATTTACGAGAACGATATTTAGATCTCAACCCGTATACGTAAGGAGAAGAGATTCAGTAAAGTAATCGTTGCACTTCTATGTCGTTTATAAATCCAAAACAACACTAAATTACCGACTATAAATCTAGCGGAATAGCAGTTGCACTACGCTATGTCGACTATAAATGAGCCACACCTAACCGCTACACTTGTATATGTCGAGTACAAATGTAGCCACACTCCTTCAACTCTCTCTTCACCGTTCTTCTCCATGTTTTAGTTGCTTGACTGACCTCGCTCCCTTCACCCGTTGTAACAATGGTATCTGATTGATCTCGCTCCTTCACCCGTTGACGTGGGAGTCGGTTGGTAGAAAGGCAGCAGAATGGCAACAGTGGAAGTCTCTTGTGGAAGCCTTCTGTGTTAATCGGGACACGAAGAGGATATAGATAGAAGCCACCCAATGTAAAACAGATTCCAAAATCTAAAAATGGGGCAGTTGAAAAGAAGCAGTTTTATTGATTAGGCCAAAAGACTGCATAGACAAACTTCAGACTTACCATCAGTTGGTGTTCCCTAAAGTCTGTGCCAGAGCAAACCCCTTGGAGAGAGGAGACTGGGCTAGAAGTATGTATCCAGACAGAAGTCAAGGATTAGGTAACATCATGGCCTTATATCAAGATAGCCAGAGTACAGTAAGAACTACAGAAGGAATGACCGACTGGTTCTCCATTACATCAGGTGTTAGACAAGGTTGTGTCCTTTCACCACTACTCTTTATCGCATATATGGATAAAATAACTCAAGAGTCGAATTCAGATAATGATGAAATAAATGAACTGCTTTTTGCAGATGATCAGTGCCTGATACATCAAAATGAACAAGATCTACAACATCATATTGACACTTTGAACAATAATTGTGTGAAACATGACATGAAAATCAACAACACTAAAACAGAAATAATGAATATGGGAAGAAAACATAATAATCTAGACATCCATGTCAATGGCACTAAAATAAACCAAGTGAAAGAATTCAAATACTTAGGAAGCATATTCACAGAAGACGGAAAACTAGATAGAGAGATAGAGGCTAGAGTACAAAAAGCAAATGCTGTAACCTACCAGCTAGCCCCATTGTTAAGGCACCCAAAAATTTCACAGGCAGCTAAGAAACAAATGATCAACAGCATTTTTATACCTACTTTGTGTTACCAGAGCCAAACATGGACATTGAGCAAAGGCAGTCACAAAAAATAACTACATGTGAAATGCGTTGCCTGAGAAAAGTTACCAACAACACAAGAAAAGACAGAATCACCAACATCAGCATAAGAAAGAAAGTTGGCACAAAACCGTGCTTGAATTATATAGATAAACAAAGAATGAAGTGGTTTGGCCACTTAATAAGAATGCATCCAAACTCCACAGTATACAGAGTCTTCTACAACAGAACATCGGGAAAGAAGGCAAGAGGAAGACCACGGAAAAGATGGTTAGATGGCGTGGCAGCATCCTGTGAAAGAGCAAAGATAACAATCACACAAGCCACCAGAACAGCGCAAGACAAAAACAGAAAACCACGACACTGGGCAACAACCCGGTAGCAGTGTGACGACAAAAGAAGAAGAAGAAGAAGTCAAGGAATACTTGACAAGGATGAACATAACAGCACACAACATAAGACCGCCACTCTCAGTTTCCTTGATGAAGAATACCCACAAGACATCTGGGTCCTTGTGTACACAGATGGGACAGCAGAAAATGAAGTAAAGAATGGACGAGCAAGACTGTACATAGAATACCCAACGGCGTTAGAGATGCGATTAAAGTACCAACGGAGAAATTCTGTCACAACTATAATACAGAAATTCAGGCAATCAAGGTGGCAAGTGAGAAACTGTTGAATACCAGATTTAATCCACAACCTGTTGAATTTTTGACAGATGCAAAATCAGTACTCCAAGCACTTCAGTCCAGAACAATTACAGGTCTACAGACCCTACTGTCTAAACTGTCCAAGCAGTGCAGGGTCGTCTTGCAGTGGATACCCTCTCACTGTGGAATACCAGGAAATGAAACAGCAGACCGTTTGGCCAAGGAAGGTGCCGCAAGAGAGCAACCGGATGTGCCAGTTAAGTATCACTAAAAAAAGGATGATTAAATCAATGAGAAAGCCACAAATACCAACTCAAAATGACTAACATGAACAGATTAGAACAAGTTGTCATTTTGCGCCTTAGAACAGGACACAATCGACTCCGCAGCCACATGTATAAAAAATTCAAGATTTGCAATTCAGACATGTGTACAAGTGGACAGGCACATCAGACTGCAGAGCACATGCTTCAAGACTGTCCCGAATATGATAGGTTGAGACAAACTCACTGGCCTAACGAAACAACACTCGACAGAAAACTACAAGGACCTCTGTGTGAGCTACAAAAGAAAATGAAGTTTATGCAAGAGACAACATTGAATATCTTGATCATAGGTTCCAAACGGGGGCGTACCGTCCACAGGGGGCGCTGAGAAGTTGGATGGGGGCGCTGAGTTGAAAAGTAAATTATGGGGGCGTTGAGGACCATCCGACGCCCCCTTAAGCTGAAAATTCAAAGTGACGCATGTTCGTTTCATAAAAGATGAAAACATTTGTCAAGAACTATTATTTACAAGAACATTAGAAACGGACAATAAAGAAAAATATATATTTGACGTATTGGAATACCATTTTTAAGAAAAAGAATTCCGCTGAATAATATCTTGTCTGCTGCCGATGGTGCTCTGGCAATGGTTGGACGCTACAGCTAGTTGATTTCATATTTGAAAAACTGTCCCAAATGTAGTCGCCGTGCATTGTGTGATTCACTGACAACGTTTTGTCACAAAAAATCTTAGTAATTGTCTTCATCGCTCACTACAGTATGTAATTACATCAGTTAACATGACCAGAAGAAAATACACTCGATGAAAGATTATTTAGAAAGCTTTGTGATGAAAACGACGAAGACTTCAATAGTTTGCTAGTGCACACAGGATTTCTGTGACTGTCAACAGGTATCTCTCTAAAATGATGCTAGGAACTCTTTGAATCAATTACAAAGTTTTTTGGAAAACAAAAATGATTCTTTTAGATAGATTTTATTGAGACGTTATAGCAATATTGCTTATTTGACAGATTTGTACAACAAATTTAATGAAACGAGCGTACATCTGTAAGTAAATGATTCTAATTTGATCAAAGCAAAAGCAATTATTTCTGCGTTGGTGTCAAAACTTGCGTTGTATTAACATTTGACAAATTTATCAGTTTTCAAATCTTTCTTCAATGGAAACAACTGATGTCGATATTCTGATTTATAACCAGCATTTGGAAGCACGAAAAGAAGATTTTACAATAAGTTTTCAGAATTTTTTCAATATGACCACTCCAGATTTTATCATAGAACATTCTTCAATATTACAAATGCCTTCCGATTTTCAAAACGGTGGCTAACTGTTGTGTCTAGTGACGGAGCTCGTAAAATTAAGAAATTCTCTTCTGATTCTGTACCGTGGTTTAAAAGTATTCGCATGAAACGCACATATTCTATAGTTAATGCAGTATTACTATGTTTTTATACTTTTTTCCCATTCGGGACACGATGCAGACGGGTAGAATCTGCTCCCTTGCAGGACGGTTGAGTAGCAATCAACGACTAAGCAATGCTAACCCAAAACAAATGTTTGCAGAACCAGATGCACCAGGCCGTACAATGTTGCAATGACCCCTCAAAATGAGGAATGGGATAACGGATTCTGTGGTTGCCGCTCTGCCCCCGAGACTTAGCCACAGAGAAAGAATATTGGACCAACCATCACGAGGGCCAAAAATAACTGCTGGTGATCACGCTGTCACTGGTGCTAAAGCAAAGGAGCGGCAGGAAAATCTTGCAGATCAAACTATACCAGACTCAGGAGATTCAACATAATCCAATGGAACATCGAGGACATTTACACCAAAAGCAAGCCTAGCAGTGAAAAATAGACCTTGCATGTATTCAGGAAACACACATCAAACCCCCACACAGATTCTCTGTCCGAGGTTATCAGTTATACAGATAAGGCCACGCGGAGGAGGAGGGTCAGTCTCATACGCCTGAGCAACAGATACACCATAAAACAGATAGAAGTCAGTACAAATTGGGAAGCAGAAATCATAGAAATTGACATCTTTGTAGACAACTAACAGATTCGAACTAACAGATCCATTATGCTGGATCCATGACAGTGACCAATGCAAACTGTCTAGTAGTGGGAGATTTGAAGTCACCCAGAAAGGTGAGGATACCAAGACACCAGTGTAAAAAAAGGGGTGGTGGGGTAGAACAGTGGGAAATAGATAACAACCTGCAGCTCAGGAATGGATTCGATGACCGACCAACCATCTTCTCAAGAATAATAGAAAAATATATCCGCCAGACCTCGTCTTTGCCACCGGTGACATAGCCCAGAACTTGGATCCAACCTTCATGGAACAACTAGAAGACAGTGACCACAAACCTGTCAAGTGTTCCTTGAACCTTAGATATTTCACCCAACTCCAAAAACCAATGCCCAGTGAAACTATAAAATAGCTGACTGGGCACATTTTCGAGCTCAGCGACATCTACGGTGAACCCATAAATACACAAAAAAAGATAGATAAGAATATGACAGAGCTACTCGCCCGTCTGCTCAGCGTGTTCGTAGCGAATTGGACTACGGTGACTATCCCTCTGTGTGTGCGGTTCAATTCCGCGGGATGGCAGAAAATGCCATTGGGACATTGTGGACACGAGAAAAATTAATAACAGTAGCCACCTCAAGGATGCAATATGTAATTAAATAACTAGAAAAATAGATCAGGTCTTGACTGCCATTTATAAATGAAACGGAAATAAATTTCACAGTCTTCAGCTTATCCAATAAGAAACAAATTCTCAAACTCAAGTTCTTTGACCATCTACTCTCAATGGACGAAGGTCCAACATATATGGGAATCATCATGGACAGCAGAGGGGGGTGGAAAACACAGATAGGCAAATCTGGGGAAAAAGCAAAGAAGAGAATGGGGATCGTGAACAAATTAGCAGGCACCAACAGGGTGGAGGCTATAGCATTCTGAAAGGCTTTACACTTGGAGAGTTTGACCAGTACTTAAGTATGGCATAGCAGTTTGGGTCATAATCTCCAATACACACTTCATAAAGCTACGCCGAGTGTTAAGCCAATCTCACGGATCCTCACTGAAACCATAAGTCTACCCACATAGAAGTTCTAAAAACGGCCCTAGAACTTCAGCCAATGGAAGACAGACGGTACTACAACGATGAGAAAAATGCAAGAGACTGATGAACCATCCAATGTACCCCAAAATAAACAGCTACAGTAGGGGCAGATTGAAAAGGAGTAGCTGCATGGCAAATTCCAAAGAGCTTGCCAACGCAAACCCAATATTGGCACTGGCTCAACCAAGACACATACAACCAGCCAAAACCTCTCCTCCCTGGTCATACAGGCTCCCAGAGCTGGATGTCCTTAATGCAGCTGCAAAAATGGCACTACAACATATGAAACAAATACATGGACAAATTGTGCTTTTTGTCTGCTATCTCATCTCAGCAGTGAAATCTGAAAGGAACATAGAACTAAGTGATCTCATGTCAACCGTAGCCCAGTTGACCCATGATTCTGAGAGTGTAGTAATCCAAAGAGATCTCAAGAAGATTGGCAATAGCAATCAAGAAGTTAAACACAATGAAGAACTTGTGGCAAAGCACCAGCAAAATATTAAAATTAAAAATATTGAGAGCATGCATTTTCCCAGTGGCTACTTATGGGTGTGAATCATGGACTATTACACAAAAATTAAGAACGAGAATTCAGTCCTTCGAAACTAAATGCTACAGAAAGATCCTACGAATACCAAGGACAGAAAAGAGAAAGAACACTGATGTCCTGAAAGAACTGAATGTTAAAGACAATTGCCTGATAAACAACATACTATACAGAACAATTACATACTTTGGTCACATCAAGCGTCACGATGGCCTGGAAAGAACAATACTAGAGTGCAGGTTTCCAGGACGCAGTGACAGACCAAGAAGAAGATGGCTACAAGATATTAAAGAAACCATAAATATGACCATCGACGAAGTGGGTGAACTGGCAAGAGACAGAGTGAATTTCAGATGTGCTGCAAAGAGAGCAACGTCCTATAAAGGATACTCACCTTGATGATGAGTAGTCCAGTGGATACCCTCACACTGCAAGCTCAATAGGGATGAAGATGCTGACACTGACAGACTGGCTAAAGAGGGATCAGGGATGCCTCAAGATGACAGAATGGTCATCTAGGAAGAAGCAAAAACCATCGCCAGAGGGCACTACAAAACAATGTGGGGAAAATAACACACAAAACACAACAAGTATGATGGATATTACGAACTGCCTAGAAGAGACCACATTCATCATACTTCGCCTCCGGACGGGTAACAACAAAATGAGAGCAGAACTAGATTCAAGATATGCACAGATGACATGTGCCCTGTGGTTTGCGAATATGACGGCACAGCACGCCCTACAGAACTGCCCCCAGTATGCAGACATGAGAAGAAAGAGGTGGCCCACTTACACCAGCATCCAAGAAAACTGTATGGCGTGGATGATAGGGGTCTTTAATAGAGAATTCGAAATCCAAGTCTAGTGAGATCGCAGAAGAAGAAGAAGAAAATGTACAAATAACAGAATTATTACTGGAGGACGAGTTATACAGGGTGTTCAAGATAAAAGTAGCCCAATTGACTAATAAAAGCCTGTAAATTGGGCTACTTTTAAGTTGAACACCTATAGAATGTCAACACATGAAGAGTTGAAATGGAAAATTGAATAATGGATATCAAGAATTGTGGCTACAAAGTTAAATTCCAATATTATATCTACCATAATGGGCTGCAGAAAGAAGTTGTTTATTGTATTCCCATCTTCCTATTTAGCTGAAAGAAGAGTTAGCATTGTCACAGAGAAACGAAACAGATTGTCAATAGAGAAATGCGGCAATTTAAGATTATTGATGTCAAAAATGTCACCAAACATCGACAAATTAGTTTCATCACATCAAGCTTAGCTGTAATTAATACATTATAACATAATTTTGTCAATGATACTGAGAGCAATAAACCAAGATTGGATTATTGGATTAATAAAATAACTAAAAATGTGTCCTTGTTTTTCAATTTATGGTATGTACAATATAGTTTACCCAGGGCGCTAGCAATTATTCACTGAAAAGGGCGTTTATTCACTGAAAAGGGGCGTTTATTCACTGAAAAAGGGGGCGTTTATTCACTGAAAAGGGGGCGTTTATTCAAAAAGGTTGTGAACATATGATCTAGATAATATTTCAAGTGAACGAAAGGAAGGAAGTATCACTTCTGAATTCGTTCCATTTTATGTTCATTAATTTTTGCAGACATCTATTTTCAAATGTATTCGACTTGCATTCTAAATCTTTGGCCATGTGCGCCAATAGCATTATCTAAATTGTAAGAAATTATACTTACTGGGTAATACTTCTGTTCCGTTCGTAAATTGAGCGTCAATAACATTATATAATTTGTAAGAAACTATACTTACTGGGTAATACTTCTGTTCCGTTCGTGAATTGAGTGTCAATGTCATAAGTAAAAAAGATATACACGTTTGCGTCTGGATTTAGGTCACTGTAGATATCAGTGATGTTCAACACACATGTCCAGGAGTCGCCGCTCCTGACAACATCACCGTCTACTCCAGTGTTCAAAGTGTTAATCTAGATGAAACACGTAAAAGAAAAGTACTGTAGTTTTACAATATACAAAAGCAATATACAACGACGTTTCGAGCAAAAAGTCTTTATCAAGAAAAGGATACAAAAGACACAAAGAGGCTCATGACTTTCTATATGGGGTCAAAGGCGCATGGTGGCAACATGTGAGAGGGTTAGTGAAGGGGCGCTAATCAAGACCCTTGCCCCTACCTCCACGTGGTGACCCTGGTAACAGACTTTGGTTCCAGTCTGGCTAAGGGTCAGGGATCGGGAGAACTACTGGGAGAACTACTGGTAGTAGTAGCAGTGCAAGTACGGAAAATAAAAACAGGTCCACGAATACGAACAAAATGCGCGCATCTCCTGGCCGATGTCCGTAGAAACAAAGCCCAAGTGTGGCAGAAAAGTACGAATACAGCAGAGTACGAGGCGTCAGCGAACGAATGCAATCTCCCCCGGAGTAAAAAATGACCGCATCAGGATTAAAGGGATGAGAGGTGTATCCAACGAAGAGACGTGGACCCACGTGCGGCGGAACATCGGAGCCAGTATAACTCTAGCTTTCTTTCTCTCTCTCTCTCTCTCTCGTCCCCATAGTGCCCGATATGCCGGACCCCGGCTTGAGGTTGCACGTGGCCCACATTGGGCGAAACTCGGGGCTCTGAGGAGGCATTGAGAAGGTGTGGACGGTGAGAAGAAAACAAAAACAGAGACAAAAGAAACAGCAGGCGTTAGGAAGGAAACCCAACTCCCCGGAGTAATGGGTTGCAAGCAAATTGTGATCTGTGGGATAAAAATAAATAAGAACGATGAGTAACGAACCAAAAGTCTCGGTTGAGTCGAAAGACAGGGCAGACACGCAAGGTGCTCTTGACACGGCGATGGGAAGGCGTGGAAAATGTAAGGGTGAGCGGACCACCCAGACGAGCAGGTGAAAACTGGAAAGCACAGCAATGGCTTGAACCCAGTAAGCAACAAAGGTCTTGATAATTGTTTCTGGAACACAATGTAACTCATCGTGTCGATACATGGGAAGATTGCTGTAAACTCCGTACACGAGACCAAGCGCAGAGAAATCTATTGGGTAAAATCGGCCGAGCGCAAATTCTAAAGTTGCGTTTTAGTGCCTAACGAAACTGCCCTCCTTGGGACAACCGGGCAAGGTACTGTTGCATTTACAGCTAACAACCTCGGAAGAAGTGAGGTGGGTGATATTGACGAGCGCAAAATTTCAGTTACCTGAAACTACCTTTTAGAATATCTGTGCGCAGTCTCAGTTTAACGTTTCCCGAGGACAGGAAAATGCAGTGTAAACACTTACAAGTTGCCAAGCACCGACACGCGCCCACGAAACGGTAGAGAATACTCCTACTCAGTATAAACTCACCGTGGATAGAAAAGTAAAGCCGCTAATGCAAAGGCTTGACATAAACATTGACTAAGAGCATTACTTTTTGGACGCCGATCACTCTTCACAGAATGAGATGACGTCCAAGCACCATGGCTCAGATCAGAGTTGATCGTAAAGGCGTAGACCTGGACCCAAAAATACGGCAGAATGGATCGTAGCCTGGGGCGAGCTACCCTAGTAAATAAACAGCTGGTTGAAACCGAACACACCACCGAATGATAAGCATTTGATCTCCAATTGTTACTGAAGGTTGTGCACGTACATCCGTTCTTTGTGTTAGGCTATATATCACATTAGAATGATAAAAATGACTTTAAAAACGATCGTGAGAAGAAAAAAAGAAAATGAATTTATATACGCCAGACATAACATATACATTCAGACAATAAATCCCTAACGGCCCTAAACTGAAACCATTTGACTAAAAATGAAAAACGAAATAAATGTGAAAAAAACTAGAAATGAAAAAATAAGAGAAAACAATAATAATCAAATATGTACATAGCATATATACATTTAACATATACACATGTATTATAGAGCATGAGAAGAGACAGTATTAAGAAGCATAGGAATGTAGTGTGTTGAATCCATGAGGTAGCAAGGTACTATATAAAGAAATAAACTGATTTCCTAGAGCAACTTGTCTCCGATCATCAGAGGAAAATAGGCGTTTTCATACATTACGTAAATGTTGGCCGAAATGTTCACAACTTTTTTGTCAGTTTCGCCTATATATGCCTTGTCACAACGTTTACATATGATGGCGTAGATTACGTTGCGAGACTCACATGTAAAACCATCCTAAATAACAAAAGTGGTTTTAGGAAAAGATACACTATGAGTCTATATCACATAAGAACATTTATAGAATCGCCAAAAGCCACACTGAACGGTGCCAAAATGGCCCTGGACATTGAATTTAAGGTGACTGTGTAAAAACATATGCTTAAGATTCCTGTTTTGCCTGTAAGCCCTCAGAGAACATTTTTGAAAGACTGAACGTATCTCTGGATCACATTTGAGAATAGAAATATGAAGGAATAAACCATTTTTTCCCATAGAACAATGTTGGTGGAAAGTGAAGATAAGTTTAACACTCTCAGAGTTGGTAGTTCTATGCTGGTTGGTTATTGCATTCTGGCGAGAAATTTACTAAACCAGAGAGTTAATTTTAATTAAGTGTTATTTCATACTCGTGAACTGCCACATTCACGAGCTTCTAATTTCGAGTAGAAAGAATACATTCACATACACCCACAAATCCATCATTCACATACATCCACAAATCCATCGTTCACATACAAACACAAATCCATCATTCACATACATTCACAAATCCATCATTCACATACATCCACAAATCCATCATTCACATACATCCACAAATCCATCATTCACATACATCCACAAATCCATCATTCACATACATTCACAAATCCATCATTCACATACACCCACAAATCCATCATTCACATACACACACAAATCCATCATTCACATACATTCACAAATCCATCATTCACATACATCCACAAATCCATCATTCACATACATCCACAAATCCATCATTCACATACACCCACAAATCCATCATTCACATACACCCACAAATCCATCATTCACATACATCCACAAATCCATCATTCACATACATCCACAAATCCATCATTCACATACATCCACAAATCCATCATTCACATACAAACACAAATCCATCATTCACATACATCCACAAATCCATCATTCACGTACAAACACAAATCCATCATTCACATACACCCACAAATCCATCCTTCACATACATCCACAAATCCATCATTCACATACATCCACAAATCCATCATTCACATACACCCACAAATCCATCATTCACATACAAACACAAATCCATCATTCACATACATCTACAAATCCATCATTCACATACATCCACAAATCTATCATTCACATACACCCACAAATCCATCATTCACATACACCCATAAATCCATCATTCACATACACTCACAAATCCATCATTCACATACATCCACAAATCCATCATTGACATACAGAAAAGACAGAACACACAACACCCACTTATCTAACCTTGGTCATGTTGCCCCACCTGTGGTAGAAATTGTGTTATACGATTAGACACTACAGTTGCCTCCGCACACACCAGAGAGGTGCCGCAGCACACGTCTGAGACTGTTGTCATCAAAGCTTGCGATGGATGGCTATTATTATTAGTATTTGTTTGGTATGTGCATGCTTGCGTGCATCGTTACTTAAGTATAATGGGGAACTTAAAGACTTACCATCCTAAGATCACATCTTGAAGTTATCAGCGTCTGGAAGGAAGTTAACTGACAAACAACTGTCACAAGTGTTCCGAATGAGTTACTCCTGGTAATGACAGGTAGATCACACACCGTATCTGAAACATCTAACACGACACCAAAACACAATATGTGACAGCATGTTTGAAGAAAGTGATAAGGAACATGTTGTGAAAATTAATAACGTAAAATCAAATACTAGACTCCCTTACTCTACGAATACTAAAACCACATTTGTATGCAGTTTTTGAAGAATAAATGTGAAAGACGAAGGCAGCTTAGAAAAACAAAATCTGCTATAACTTTTCTAAGTTCAGCAGCAGAGAAAATGTGCTAATACAATAAAATGTGCAGAATTGAAATATTTGTTACAAAAAACCCACTTGCTGTATGGGAATCAAAAACATGCACATAAAACATTAAATATATACAGTGAGTAAAAAAATATTAAAAATGAAAAAAATCTTATCAGGGAAGATGCAAACTCACCGGCTTTACAATGGTCTGAAGCTAAAACAAACAAAACTACAGCAGGTCTTTGGAAAATTCTACACAACATATTCAAGTATCATCCTCTTCTGTTTAAAGAAACTGGTAATGTCATCATCATCATCATCAGGTGCCGTGTCGGCTGGCGTAGGCGATCATTGATCTCCACAAATCTCTGTCGTTGGTGTTTGCTATCAACTCAGATGTTGACGCTCTACCGTGCCATGAAGTCAGGCTATCCAAAATTTTCTGTCTTCCCTGTCTTGTCTACCCTCGATTTTACCGGTTGCCACAATGTGTTCTAAACCTCCCTTCCTCATCACATGCCCGAAAAATGATGACTGCCTCTTTCTTATATTGATGATAAGCTTTCTCGATGTCTTGATCTCATTCAGCACCTCAACATTAGTCATTTTAGCAGTACATGGGATTCTCATCATTCTTCTATAAAACCACATTTCTGTGTCCCTCAGAGATTTTTCGATCTGTGTGTTCATTGTCCATGACTCGCATCCGTATGTCAGTATTGGTTCTATGTAGCTCTGAATAACTCACATTCTGATCGGGATTGACAAGGACTTGTTGCAGATAATGCTTCTCATCTTCAGGAATGATGTTTTAGCTTGTCCTATTCTGCTCTTTATTTCTGATCGGCATCTGCCATCCGAGGTATTTAAATTGCTGCACTTTTCTTAGGTCAGTCCCATTTAATGGTAATGTAATCGTTTGAAATATCTCATGATAAAATTTGGTTCATCTGTCTAGGCGGGAATCGCGAGAGAGTAACCGTTTGAAATATCTGGCTCCCATTTTGACAAAAACCCCATATGCAACTATTTATAATTATTTATATAACTACAACTAGAAATATACAACTATTTACATTTCTACAACATGTGCTAATAATTAGGTAAGTACATCACTCTTTCTGTTATGCATCATCATTGGTCTCTCTGTCTCAGGAGACAATAGGTTTTGCTTTACGTAGTTTGTTTTGCGCTGAATCACAACATCTCTTGTCTCTGTAATGGCCAATTCTGGAGTGGCAATCCTTTTCAACAGTTGTTACAGGTGAAAATGAAAACTTTAGCTGATACATAGGATATTCTCCCAGCAATTTGCGCCCTTCTTTTCCTCCATATGTCAAGGTGTTTTTCTTTTGAGTACTCCCCCTCACTGCCGCTCGCTATGCTTGTCTGTCTTTGACCCTCCGTTCCCAATTTCTGTGTCTATGCTGCATGAAAAAAGCGGCGAACGGACTAATCTGCTATTATAATTTCCCTAGGGGAGAAAGGGAACTTCAGAGAAAGAGAACTTCAGAGAAAGGGAACTTCAGAGAAAGGGAACTTCAGAGAAAGGGAACTTCAGAGAAAGGGAACTTCAGAGAAAGGGAACTTCAGAGAAAGGGAGTGTAAATGATTTAAGTAATAGTGGTGTATCTACAACACTAGTCAGACTGCAAGAATTCCAAGTTAAATGTGGTGTAGCTAGACAAGAACACTATACCGGTAGCCAAAGAAGAATAGTAAACCAACAAAGAACCGGTGTCATTAGTCGCCACACGCTGAGAGACGTACTGAGGAGGAGATCAGAGCACTTATGAACTAATTGGTTCGACGTGCAGTGATGATGATCCGACAACTAAAACTAAAACTAAAACTATTCATTTTTAACCTAATTCAGACGTTGTTACTTCACTAATCCAGCTATCAATATCCAGAAATACAACAGACTTACATGTGACAGGAATAGTGAAGGACCAGTTTCTACTACATGGGTCTTGAAAACTGATGTCCATTACGTCATCAAAATGTGTATTCCAAAAAGACACATTGAAGAATTCGTAAGGATTGTCTGTTTCCTCGTCAGTTGAGTCCGTACTGAAACGCCATGTGGTATTACTAGTACGCCCACCGTTTCTAATGAGATAGTCTATAGACGCCTGATATAATTTCTCTGTGAACGTGTATTTTGAGATATCCTGAACATAATATATGTTACGATACTCTAGAGTCATTGTCGAGTATGGGTAGCCTGTGAAGTAGGAGAATAATCAAGAAATAAAACCAAAAAATCGTAAATAAACATCAAACAAACTGTATTTATAAAACAGAAACAAACTTGATAAGACTGAAGACAATATTTCGCCCATCTGAAAGGTAAAAGCCGAAATGGCAAAGTGGTTAGTGCACTTGCTTCTAAAGTCGTTGCCCGGGTTCAATTCCATAGTAGAAGAAAAACCTATATCCAACCAGTCGACCAAGCGTCAATTGAAAAGTACTGAGAAGTAAAGATGACAGGTATGATGTTCACCACATCACTCATACTGTGGCAATAGTCAACGAATATGCGGGTCTAACTCTGGATATCCCAATATATCTCATGGAAAGAAAGAAAAAGGTTACCATAACCCAGGGCCGTGCGGTATATTTTCTCAGTATGATGTAAGTCTTCGAAATGCCGCCCCTAAAATGTTTTTTCTTTAAAAATAGTCTTCGATTGCGATTTTTTTTTAAAACTACCAAAAATGTAGGAATACTATTTTTATTTTGAAAATATAAACTAATTCAAAATAATGATATCAACCGTTACCAAAAAAATAACAGTAGTCTGTCAGATCAAAAGTCTTTCGACGAGCGCTCGCCATCGGTGCATCTGCAGCAGAAACCGAAATCAAATGGCATCGAAAGCGCTTAGGCAGATGTGTGCAATAAAGCATAAATCTTATACATCAATATAGGAATAACATAGACCAATATAGAAAAGCGTTGTGTAAAGATTTTAAATTATTGAATGGTTCAAATTGTATTTTGATGTTGCTGCTTATTCCGCTCCTTTTCCGTTCTGCCTGATGTGGCCGCCTCTCTGTATCATAGCACAGCATGGTCCTACCTTAACCTAACTTACAAGTAGACAATATACAGATATTTATTCAATACTGTTCTATAGTTTACTCATTTCTCGTTCTCACTGGCTCCAGTGTATCACTTCCAGTTCTTAGAATACTTTATTCACCAGATGATCTCTGTGGCATGGAGCTAAGGCGCTCACCTCTCGTCCAGAAGGTTCGTTCCCCGCCTGAAGCGATTGGATATTTTTCCAAAGATTCCTGATTTCAGTGTATAGGAGATCAAATTCAGAGTCCAATCGGAAACGGACGATAAAATCTTTGGTCTAGTGATCAGGTTTGAGCACCTAAAAGCCTTCTTGGCTTTTAAAAAATCGATAATAGTAAGCTTCAAATCTTCTGAACTGGCCACATTCATTTTTAAAAATTGATTTTTTTTTTCTAAAAATATATTTGTTCTTCTAAATTACATAGGATAACCTCGCCGATGCTACGGAAGCCCGTGTACTGCCGGTGAGATATTCATGTGTAAGAAAGAGATCAGATCACACATAATTATTCACCGAAGTGTGATGATGATGATCCTATAAATAAATCAATTAATCAAGCAACTAATTTATTCACTTTTATACAGATGGATAGGCAATGAGGCAACCATGATTGGTAGAACGGCAGTTTTTATTAAGCACCCAGATGCCACTATTGTGTGTCTGACGACCACCACTGGACAAATATGTTCCAGCTACAAAACGGAAATCTCTGCCCTCCTGATGGCGGCACAGCACACCAATAAGCTGCAAGCACCTGCAGACAAGATGGTCTGTCTTACAGACTCCCTGACATCTATAAAAACCCTGGAGGCTACATCCGCTGACAGCACAGTACAGAACCTTGAAAGAGAAATTGAATAGCTGTCAAAAAAGACAGAAATTCACCTGTAGTAGATACTATCTTGCATTTCAGGCAATAATAGCGCTGACGTCTTGTCTAAGGAAGGCAGTGCAAAAGAACAAATCTACCAACAACTATCGTTTTAAAATATCAGAACCTTCATAAAGAACATTTCTTTAGTAAACTAGAAAACAAACACTGGATATGCTTATGAACAAAACATTTCTTAAAATAATCAGCTAGAACAAACAAGGCCATTATATTTTGCCTAGGTACCGGACACTGCAGACTCAACAGACAATTACATTGATTAGGAATAGTAAAACAGCACTCTGCCAGTGTCAACAGACGGAACAGACACCGGAGCATGTCCTGCAAGACTGTCCTCTCCTGGATGAGCCGAGCAGCAACATGTGGCCACTCCCAGTCGACCAGAAAACTAATCTTTGGGGAAACCATACAGGCCTAAAACTGACAGCCCAGTGTGTAGTCCACAGTGGATTAAATGCATAATCAGAGATCGTTGACGACGAAGAATTGCTTGACTCCACCAAACTACAGTATACTTTTGCCATATTTCTCGACATTAGTGTGGTTTTTTTTAATGACGGCATAAACAATTACAACTACTATGCCAAATGGTTTCATTGGATAATGAATACAGACAATCTTTGTCACCTCTTCATCTATCTACATGGGCATTTGTCTTCCTGTAAATTTATCTAAAAAAGAAATTTTTCTACCTGGACATTTATCTGCAAGAAAACTGATCTACTTGGATATTTATCTACAAGAATATTTCTTTACTTGGTCATTTATCTACAAGAATATTGATCTACTTGGACATTTATCTACAAGAATATTTCTTTACTTGGTCATTTATCTACAAGAATATTGATCTACTTGGACATTTATCTACAAGAATATTGATCTACTTTGATATTTATCTATAAGAATATTGCTTTACGTAGACATTTATCTACAAGAATATTGATCTACTTGGACATTTATCTACAAGAATATTGATCTACTTTGACATTTATCTATAAGAATATTGATCTACTTGGACATTTATCTACAAGAATATTGATCTACTTGGACATTTATTTACAAGAATATTGATCTACTTAGACATTTATCTACAAGAATATTGATCTACTTGGACATTTATCTACAAGAATATTGATCTACTTGGACATTTATCTACAAGAATATTGATCTACTTTGACATTTATCTACAAGAATATTGATCTACTTGGACATTTATCTACAAGAATATTGATCTACTTAGACATTAATCTACAAGAATATTGATCTACTTAGACATTTATTTACAAGAATATTGATCTACTTAGACATTTATTTACAAGAATATTGATCTACTTAGACATTTATTTACAAGAATATTGATCTAATTAAACATGTATCTACCTGCGACATCTACATATATTGGAGAACTATTAAAAGATATTGAAGATCCGACCCAGCTGCAAAGCATATCTTGCCAAGTTAAAACAGCTGTAATATTGAAGATCAGGTGATAATAACTGTTGTCTTGACTATCGCAGTAACCACACAAGCCTGGTCTGAAACCTTGACATCCATCATGAGTTATATTTATCTGACAAATTATCTTCCCCTGGAACAAACAGACGAAGAATTGGTTATTAATTATTGGTTATTGATTACTAAAATGACGTCATTGCATTTCGGGCATATCCATAGGTGCTCAGTCTCCCCAAACAGATATCTAAGAGTATGCATTCGAATGGCTCATGTGGATCGCTAGTTAAATACTCCTTACTCTTACCCCTCAAGCATACACTTCTATGTGTACAACTGATAACTCCAAACTGCTTAAGTCGATGGATCGATTCAACATCTATTTTAGTGTCTTCATCCAACAGATAGTCGCGAAGAGACCGAAGAACATCCTCCGTATCCATCTTCAGCTCCCCAACAGTACAGAAGAGAAATATGTACATGCATGTATATTTGTGTGGTAATGTGCGTATATGTGTGTGCGTTTATACGTGTCTTAATTTGTAGGTTGGGTGTCTTCGTGGGTGTGTTTATACGTGTCTTAATTTGTAGGTTGGGTGTCTTCGTGTGTTTATACGTGTCTTAATTTGTAGGTTGGGTGTCTTCGTGGGTGTGTTTATACGTGTCTTAATTTGTAGATTGGGTGTCTTCGTGGGTGTGTTTATACGTGTCTTAATTTGTAGGTTGGGTGTCTTCGTGGGTGTGTTTATACGTATCTTAATTTGTAGATTGGGTGTCTTCGTGGGTGTGTTTATACGTGTCTTAATTTGTAGGTTGGGTGTCTTCGTGGGTGTGTTTATACGTGTCTTAATTTGTAGGTTGGGTGTCTTCGTGGGTGTGTTTATACGTGTCTTAATTTGTAGGTTGGGTGTCTTCGTGGGTGTGTTTATACGTATCTTAATTTGTAGGTTGGGTGTCTTCGTGGGTGTGTTTATACGTGTCTTAATTTGTAGGTGGGTGCCCTCGTGGTGTTATATGTGTCTTAATTTGTAGGTTGGTGTCTTCGTGGTGTGTTTATATGTGTCTTAATTTGTGGTTGGTCTTGTGGTTAAGTTTGTGTCTTGCGTTCTGAAGGTCATGGGTACGAATCCAAATCTCGCCGTTCTGTTCACGAATGCATTTTTCCAGAGACCCCTAGATATGTTACCGGAGCAACGGATATAGTTATTTATGTAATACTCTGGGCAGGTGTGGTGCTATTTCTACTGACATAGCCCTGAGCCATATGGGGAAAAATCAGTGTAATGAGGTCAATCATTCTTTGTTCTTTATACCATTTAGTTTGTTCTTTTCTGAGATTGGTTCTTTGTTCTTTATACTATTTAACTTGTTCTTTTCTTAGATTGGTTCTTTGTTCTTTATACTATTTAACTTGTTCTTTTCTTAGATTGGTTCTTTGTTCTTTATACTATTTAACTTGTTCTTTTCTTAGATTGGTTTTTTGTTCTTTATACTATTTAACTTGTTCTTTTCTGAGATTAGGGAAAACCCTCCATGTGTTGTCGGGGCTCACAAAGCGAAGTGTTTTTTCTGTCCACCAGCTGAACGTCTGCCCCCTTCAAGTTCGCCACACTTCAACTGTTTTGGGAAGTGTTTATCACGCATCTGAGCAACGTGACCGGTCCATCTCACTTGGACCTTCTGTAACAGTGTGTTGACGGTTGGGATATTTGCTCTTGGTAAAATCTTCGTTATCTGGAATTTTGTCCTGACAGTTTATTTTTTTAGTATTCTGCGCAGTGGTTTAGGCTTCTTGCGTGTCTGCAATACACTGTCCATGTCTCGGTTGCGTACAGCAGCGTGGCTAACACTATTGTCTTGTGAACTTTCAGCTTTGTGGCTACGCGTATCCCCTTCCGCTGCCACACAGTGACACGTAGCCGTCCGAACGCAGCACTGGCTTTGGATGTCCTATTGTTGACCTCAGAGTCTATGTTTGCCGATCTGGTTAGGATACTGCCAAGACAGGTAAAGTTGTCTGCTGGAAAGAGACATTGGTGTTTAATGGTGATGACTGGATCGTAGTATTCAACTGGTAATGTAGAGCCAAGTAATGTCAGATGAGACAATGTAGAGTTTGGTAATGTAGAGTATGTTAGTGTAGAGTCTGTTAATGTAGAGTCAGGTAATATCAGATGAGGTAGTGCAGAGTCAGGTAATGTCAAATCAGGCAGCTCAGTCAGGTAATATCACATCAGGCAGCGCAGTCAGATAATATCAGATCAGGTAGCGCAGTCAGGTAATATCAGATCAGGTAGCGCATTCAGGTCATATCAGATCAGGTAGGCAGAGTCAGGTCATATCAGATCAGGTAGTGGTAGTCAGGTAATATCAGATGAGGTAGTGCAGTCAGGTAATATCAGATCAGGTAGTGTAGTCAGGTAATATCAGATCAGGTAGTGCAGAGTCAGGTAATATCAGATCAGGTAGTGTAGTCAGGTAATATCAGATCAGGTAGTGTAGATTCAACAAACGACAGATCAGATAATGTTCATTTTTCTTGTGAAGATCATCGTCATCGCACATCAGACATGTTTATAATTGTTCCGATCTTCTCCCAAGCATGTATTTCATGTACTTCAGTTCTATGCTGGTTGATATATTTTAATGGGGTTTATCGCATGGTCTTCTCATTTTGCCACACCTATCGTTGTGTAAAACTTGTGCAACCAAGATAGAGAATACCCTTTATCTTCGTCGTTGAAATCTTCAGAGCGTGTGTTTTCTCTTTGAGCGTTAATGATGTCGTTTTAGTCAATAGAAGACCCATTATTGATCACAGCATTGCTCTCCAGTACATCCACTCTCTCATTGCTCTCCAGTACATCCACTCTCTCATTGCTCTCCAGTACATCCACTCTCTCATTGCTCTCCAGTACATCCACTCTCTCATTGCTCTCCAGTACATCCACTCTCTCATTGTTCGCCAGTACATCCACTCTCTCATTGCTCTCCAGTACACCCACTCTCTCATTGCTCTCCAGTACATCCACTCTCTCATTGCCCTCCAACCTATAAATATATGGGAAAAGATGAGGTCTGTCTGATTGTCCGTTTTATTAGATACATCCACTGCCTTCGTACATACCAGTCTTGATCTCGACTCTCTCATGATTGCTGCATCATGAATGGTAAATGCCATCTTAAACCCTGGTGTTTCGTCACCTCCATGACCTCTATAATAATGTAACCCGTCTGTGTCAGGCCCTCAATTAGCAAGAATATAGTACTGCAAACCCTACAATACATGACATAAGAAGGTACTGAGGTAGGGGTCTATGGAAGCTACCCTAGTAAATAAAAAACGTAGTGAAATCGAATGTGCTGGCCTACTTGTAGGTGCATAACTGATCTAGCGTACAATCTCTCTTAGACTCAGATCACATACAAATCACAAATAGTGGTTTAACAAGTGGTCGATTTGGAGCGTCTGAAGAAGAAGAATGTAAAACCAGGTAATAATAGATTACATAATACAACATCAGTAATAAGATTACAATACAACATCAGTTAATGCCATGTCTGGAGAATTCTACCCACCTTATCAAAATCTAGCAAATTTATTTCATCTAAAGGCCACACATTCGGGTCTGTTTGAGAAGCATCGAGAAGAGCAGTTAGGACAATTTGCTCGCCTTCAATGACTACATTACCATCAGTACAGTTGGTTCTTGTCAGTGAGTTGTTAAACGGATGTAGATCAATCCTCTGCCCCGTCACGCCTGAAAAAAGACTATTCATAATTTTAATAATAGCACGTTTCTCACCTAATCAATTAACTCATACTAATACTTTTTTTCTCTCCAAAACGGGTAAGAAAGGTTTGAAGGCTGATGACTGACTTCATTGTATTAGGTTTCCCAAAAGGTTTTTCCTCGAGGCAGAAATGACAAGTTCCATGCTCAGAGTATTACATAAAACACAAACTCCGTAGCTTCAGCAACAGTCCTAGGTATCATCGAAAGAAATGCATGCGTGAACCAAACGACGCGGTCCGGATTTGAACCTACGACCTTAAGATAGCAAGACAAACGGCTTGAACACGAGTGTTTTTGTCTATCCATACATATCTAAACTTGGAAACAAAATGGAGGATCACATAATGTTGACCACATCACCCATAGTGTGCCGAAGATCAACGAAAAATACAGGTCTAACACCTTATTCAATAATATACCTTGAGGTAGAAAAAGCGTTTCTTTTTTCCCTATACATATCAACAATAACGTTGTTATTTCTACCCATCTGTGCCTCTAATGATGTCTGCTCTATAGGCAGGTACATCTCATATCGTATGTCTATCAATATTTAGTACTAAAAAATCCAATGAAAATGAAAAAGCCAATACATCTCACCTTCATGGTCATATCAGATCGGGTAAAGTAAGCTCATAAATAGCTACAGAAACTTGTAAGAAAGGACGCCATACCGGTAAACCGACCAGCCAGGTGTTGTGCGGTGCACCTAGTGCATCAATGACGGTTGCTGATGAAAGCCGCTCTGCGGAAGTCAGCAACCCGACTCGTACATTACTTGGCTCAAAAACACACACTAAAATTGGATTTCGGAATGTGAGAACGATGGCCACGGCTACAAAATCAGCCCAAATTGCAAAAGAAATGAAGAGATACGAGCTGGACATACTGGGGTTAAGTGAGGTGAGATGGCCTGGAACAGATAGAAGAGTAGTTAGTGGATTGACCTTCATATATTCAGGAAGAGAAGATGGTAAGCATTTTGAAGGAGTGGGTATAATGATGACACCTAGAGTAGCAAAGAGCATGTTAGAATGGGAACCCATCTCGAGTCGGATAATTAGAGCCGCTTCAGTACCAGGCATGTCAATATGACAATACTGCAGTGGTATGCACCAACAAATGAGGCTGACGATGATAAGAAAGACACATTTTATGAGCAACTACAAGATCAAATTAACAAGACCCAAAAACATGACCTGTTAGTAGTAATGGGGACTTTAATGCCAAGGTTGGAAGTGATAATGTAGGGGTAGAGAGAGCTATAGGAAAACAAGGAATAAACACAATGAATGAGAATGGAGAAAGACTGGCGGAGTTATGTATGCTGTCAAACTTAGTAATTGGAGGTACCATCTTTGCACATAAGGAAATTCATAAACTTACTTGGCACTCACCAGATGGAGTGACCAGGAATCAGGTTGACCATATGTGCATAATACACAATTTAGAACATCATTGCTGGATGTCCGTGCATACAGGGGGGCAGATGTAGGAAGTGATCATAATTTATGCATAGGTAAATTGAAACTGAAATTGAAAATTCACCATACTAAAAAAGAATAACTGCGAATAGACAGTCAAAGACTACAAAATAATCAGGTAAAAGAGAAATATCAGCTCGAACTTAAGAATAGGTTCGAGTTACTCAATGGTGAAAATGAACAGAACATTGAAGACAAATGGACTAAGATAAAGGACACACTATTGGGGGCAGCAAATAGTAGCGCAGGATTAAAGACGAAAGACAGAAAACCCTGGATAAGCGATGACACCTGGAAATGTATTCAAGAAAGAAGAAAGATGAAACTAGCAATATTTAATACTAAGGATGCAACAGATGAAATCCAAGCTAAAGAGGAATATAGACTAAAAGACAAGGAAGTGAAAAGAGCAGCTCGAAGAGATAAAAGAGCATATGTCAATCGACTGGCTGAAGAAGGGGAAAAGGCAGCTAAGACTGGAAACAGTAAAATGCTATACAACACACTAAAACAACTTACTGGAACATTTGTTTCAAAGGGTGGCCCAATCAAGAGCAAAGATGGTAAAGTTCAACACAGAAACCGAGCAGAAGAAAAGATGGGCAGAACATTTTGAAGAAATATTAAATAGACCTGATCCACCAGTACTACTCAAGTTTGACGAAGAGGCAAGAAACAGCTCCTACCAATTAACGAAGAAATGATAAGTGTAGCTGAGGTCAAGGAGGCAATCAATTCCTTGATAAACAATAAGGCAGCGGGTGATGACAACATTACTGCAGAAATGCTCAAAGCGGCTGATGATACAACTATTAGCCAGGTGCAAGAACTATTTAATAAAGTATGGGAAGAAGAAACTGTCCCAGATCAATGGAAGAAGGAAATAATTGTTAAGATCCCCAAAAAGTGATCTCAAAGATTGCAACAACTGGAGAGGGATCACCCTATTATCAGTAATGACCAAGACTTTCTGCAAAATCATTCTTAATAGAATCAAAGGAGCAGTGGATACAACTCTGAGAGAAGAACAAGCTGGTTTTAGACCTGGGAGAAGCTGCTTAGACCAAATAATTATCCTACGACTAATTTTGGAGGAACATATTGAGAAGCAACAACCACTCATACTAAATTTCATCGATTTTAAAAAGCCTTTGATAGTCTACACAGAATCTCTCTGTGGAATATTCTGAGATGCTATGGAATACCAGACAAAATAATAAACATTATTAAGAGCCTCTATGATGGTTCACAGTGTGCAGTTCGCACTGATGGTGGACACAGCGACTGGTTTATAGTTGAAACCGGAGTAAAGCAAGGCTGTATATCTCCGCTATTGTTTAGAGTGGCCATTGGCTGGGTGATGCGAAAATGTTGCAGGGGCGAAACTGGCATCGATTGGGTAGAAAATAGTCAACTAGAAGATTTGGATTTTGCAGATGATATTGCCTTGTTAAGTAGAAACAACCAAGATATGCAAAGAAAAACAGATAACTTGTCATCTATAGCATCAAAAGTTGGACTGCAGATAAGCTATGAAAAACAAATATAATGAAGACAATATATGGCAAGTAATGCAGATATCACACTGGAATCTAAAATGATAACAATTACAGAGCAGTTCACCTATTTGGGTAGCAATTTTGATTGCACAGGAAATGTTAAAAATAAATTATGATACGAATTGGCAAAGCAACATCAGCTTTTAAAAGTCTAAATAAAATATGGAACTGCAAGTTATATAGTATTAAAAATAAATTACGAATTTTCAATTCAAATGTTGTATCAATCCTAACATATGCCAGCGAGAGTTGGAAAATGACTAAAGATATAGAAAGCAAGTTGAATACATTTGAAAATAGATGTCTGCGAAAAATAATGAATATAAAATGGAACGAATTCAGGAAAGTGATGAAATCAGAGACATGTCTGGTCAACCACTAGTGACAACTGTTATAAGAAAGAGAAGATGGAGATATGTTGGGCACACCTTGAGGAGAAATGATCAAAGAATATCAAAGCAAGCATTGAAGTGGGATGCAAAGGGTTCAAGAAAGAGAGGTCGACCTAAGGAGACCCTGAAGCGAACTTTGCTGAGAGAGGCAGGAAATATCGGTCTCAGTTCCATGGAGGAGATTGAGCGAGTTGCCCAGGATAGAGCGGTATGGAGAAATTACTTGCAGGCCCTATGTAACGTATAACGGTACGAGAGGAATTATTATTATTATTATTATTAAAGTAAGCTCATCAATCAACATCGAACTGGTACGGGCAGTCACTGGACGCTGTTGGAGATCATTATAGTGGTTTTTTTTCGTCACAGACTAGTCTCCATATGTATTACAAGTTCAATCCATATCCTGTGTCTCTTTTGGAAGACGGTTCTTATATTCTCTTGTAGACATTGTGCAAGCATTTCTTGGTTAGAGATAGTATTTGGCTAGAACACACGTAAGATATTTCTCAGGCAATTTAACGTTTATTCCGTCTACATGTAAATCTATTAACGTTTGTTTTGTCTACATAAACCAACTTTTTGCTTTTCCTTTAACGTTTATAATATCGGTATATTTATAAGAAAGAGGCAGTCATCATTTTTCGGGCATGGGATGAGAAGGGGAGGTTTAGAACACATTGTGACAACCGGTAAAATCGAGGATAGACGAGACATAGAGAGAAAATTGCGGACAGCCTGACTTCATGGCACGGTAGAGCGTCATCATCTGAGTTGATAGCAAACACCAACGACAGAGATTTGTTGAGATCCATGATCGCCTACGCCAGCCGGCACGGAACCTGATGATGATGATGATGATATTTATAAGAAAAGTAAAAGCGCTTAGAGTAATGACAGCTGTTGATTTTAAACAAAGGTTGTTGTTTTTAGTATAACAGAGACTGGTGTTCTAGAAGATTGGCAGTAGACTGGACATCTCAACAGTCTACAGACTGGACATCCCAACAGTCTACAGACTGGACATCCCAACAGTCTACAGACTGGACATCCCAACAGTCTACAGACTGGACATCCCAACAGTCTACAGAGTACAACAGTCTACAGAGTACAACAGTCTACAGAGTACAACAGTCTACAGAGTACAACAGTAAGAGATCACTTCTCCTTCTCTAACCATGCTTGCATCAAAGCCGGGATAAAGACATTGCTAGAACTGGCTTTATGTTCGCTTCATAAACTGTGTTTTTCGTCTCCTCTCTTATCTCTAAGTCCACCTTTTACGTAGATGGTCATTTTGATTTGTATCCACTTTATCGGAGTAAAAGAGATTGAAGATATTTCAGCGTGCATCAGTGAGCATTATGCATAGATGCATCTACTGTCTGATAAAACAAGATTGCCATGTGAAGAGCGGAAAATGGAATTGGCTGTCAGAGAAGATAAGAGTCTCACGCAGAGGAAGCACTTTAAAGACAGCTCATACTGGACTTGGCAGTCAGAGGAGTCTCACGCAGAGACAGCTCATCTTCACTGCATCTCAATCTTGAAAATCATTCTGAATTGCTGGGTGAAGTACTATTTATTATTGTATCGTAAATCCCTGGCAACGAGACTGCGGATATATTGGAAATAAAGCAGTGGTAGGCTACCACAGACAGACACCAGTATAACATATGAGGAAGCAAACGTACGGATAAAAAGGGCCTACAAGAACAAATGGGTGAGACATCACCCAGGTCATGAAAAGGATGATGTTTGCCACCAAGTCAGTAGAGAAGAATAGATTGTCATTTTTCGTCCACGACAAGAGCACAATAGGCTGAGGTACTATTGTTGAACAAGTACAAAATATGCCTTTCTGACATATGCATATGTGGCACCAGCAAGCTAACAGAGACGCATGTACTGCAAGAATGTCCAACATACAGTGAACAGCAAGAAAACACATAGCCAATTCCCATACAGTCCAAGACAAGCTATATGGTGATGTACATGGACTCCGGTTGACCACTAACTACTTTAAAAGTATACACATCGATGTTTGAAAACGCTGGAGAAGAAGGAAAAGAAGAAGAAGCTGGGTGAAAAACTATTATTATTATTTTATCGTATATCGATATATAAATAACACAAATACAGCTGTATAGAACACCTCACCTGATCTGAAGGTCTGCAGAAAAAGGTATCCGACACACAACAAGCAGACGAACATTCTCCAGACAGCAACTTTATTCTACTGACAATCTTTGACTACTGTCGGTTGCATCAGATTAAAATTGGATCCACTAATAATATTTATGAAATGAGCCACAGTTAATATTTACACTTTTTCTCAGTAATTTATGTTACAAAAATGATATTTATAATATAAAGAACATTTCTTCAATCTATCGTCGAACGAAACGGTTTTAGAAACAAAAATATCTTAAATTATACAACCACATAAATGAAACACTGTATGATAACGGATTTGATAACATGAAGTGAATCAGTGATCATTAATAATGACTTTATTTCATTGCAGATAGTGGAGTCTGTGCCACGACAGTCACGCTCTGCTAGCTGCGCACGAATAGGAGCAATGGCAATGGATCCGGAGTACAATATTTAACTAACGAAGTTGGTTAGTTGCGCGCTGTGTTTAAATATTCACAATATATATATATATATATGAGACTGTAGTAAAACTATTTGATTGGCAAAACACGTAATCACAAAGTACTGTAGTTTTACAAATTACAAAGACAATGACAAAATACAGCAACGTTTCAACCAACAAGGCCTTTATCAAGCAAACGAACAACAGAGTGACAAATTTAAAAAACAAATGGACGACTAAATACAAATGTTTCTAATGAAAATCTGGGAATAAAAACGAATATCGAAATAAATGTAACACATAAAAACTAGAAATAGAAAGGAAGAGAAACAATGAAAAATCTAGTAAATATATAACTTGAATACATGCAACATATGCCCATATGGATTACAAGGCATGGGAAGAGAAAGTACTAAGAAGCATAGGAATGTAATACGTTGAGCCCACGTGGTTGCAAGGTACCATACAAAGAAATCAACTGATTCTCCAGAGCAATCGACTGCGATCATCCGAGGAACATGATCGGATGGCTGTGATCTGGACGTCGTGAGCTCCTAAATGGCCAGTATCATTGAAATGGGTGGCTACATGGGCCATAGAGCATTGGCGTATGTCGCGCAAGTGTTGGGAGAATCGGTCACTGAGCCTCTTGCCTGTCTCGCTGATATAAGCCTTGTTGCACCGCTTACAGATAATGGCATAGATAAGATTACGGGACTCGCATGTGCAACCATCGTCAATAACAAACGTGGCTAAAGGAAAATATACAGTACGCGTCTGTATCACATAAGCACACGTGTTGCAACGCCGACGCCACACTGGACATGTGTGCCGCGCTCTAATCCCCTCGGTCAGACGCTCCTCAATTGTATGAACAAATAGCATAAAATGAATCTTGATTGTTTATATTTCATGGTTGGAAACGTTATGTGACTTTTCGTAAAAATGAAACTGTCAGAACGGCTTGTCGTGTGGCTTAACGCATTGTAAGATTTAACATAATAACCAACGTGATTATAATAATAGATGCCCATCGCAAAGCGATGATGACAACAGCTTCAGACGCGTGCTGCTGCACCTGTATGGTGTATGCCGAGGTGGCTGTAGAGTCCAATCCTAGAACACCATCCCCTATCACAGCATACATGATCAAGGTTAGACATGTTGGCGTTGTGTGTTTTGCCTTTTCGCGTATCTAGGTTTTTTTGTGTGTTTGCCTCAACGTCACAACGGTTCTCAGCTATGCGAGTTCCTCTTGTGTTACTACAACGCCACATTTGACGATCTTGTGCAATGGATTCCCAGAACGTGGTGTCTATATCGATGCATTTCAGAGACACTTTAAGAGTGTTTTTAAAGCGTTTTTGTTTGTCCACTAACTGAACGTCTACCCCCTTCAGGTTCAACATGTTTATAATATATCCATGACTACCACAATGTTTGCTAATTTAGTATGCTAACAACTGGTCAATAACACCATTATTAAAACTACATAAATGTGTTGCCTATAGTCAGTGACCCAGAACAGGATATTATAATACGCACCAGGACTAGAAAATAAGTCACCAAACATTTCAAACATTAAGACTTGGGAATTCAGCTTATGTTAAACTTCCTGGTTGTTTAATATTCTGAGCTTTTGTGCTGTTGGTATAGAATGTGCATTGATACTAAACATGACGTGATATAGTTATATTGAAGAATATAATATTAATAGCTAAAATAACTTGTTATATTCAACAAGGTAGAAGAGAGGCGGTTGGTTATCAATGCGAAATGAAAGTCAAAGGATTGGAAAATCTGATTCTCCGAAAAGTGTTAATTCTTATTTTACATGTTTGTTGGCATACACGCTATGATATAACCAAATCAATGTTCGTCCTTAGGTTGAAAGTTTGTGCCTCGGCTTAAAGAGGCTTTAATCTCTAATATAACAAAATAAACAAAGGCTTGGAGCGATGATGGTGAAGGTGAATATATATATATGTATATATGTGTGTGTGTGTCTGTGCGTGCGTGCGTGTGTATGTGTGTATGTATGTATGTATGTATGTATATAAGTGTCACTATATGTATGTATGTTTACATGTAAATGTATGAACATATTTACAGATTATCTTATAATACGAAACATGTAAGCAATATTGAGAGAGATGAGTGTCGATATTTGTACAGACAGAAAAGTATAGCATTCCAATTAAACAAATAATAATTAATCAACACTGAACGGGCATGTTGAATCGCTGGGCACAGTTGGATTTGTTGGATGCGGGAATCGGAGCAACTATGAACATGTCTTGAGTGCTATGATGATAGTCCTCACATAACTGATAGCCTAGGGAAGCTACCCTAGTAAATAAAAAGCGTCGCAGAAATGGGATGTGTTTGCCTACTTATTTTCTTTCTTTTTTCTGTTCTCCAATCTTGTTTTGTCTCACAGCGTCAGGATAAGAAGAGATTTCTAAAACGAGCCCTTGTGTGCGATGCATAAATAGTGACTTCCGTCACCTCTGTTATCTCTGAGGCCCATCTTTTGCGTGGCCGGCTTTTTATTTTGTATCCATTGTATCTGAGCAACATCGCTCTTTGAGGTGCATTGTCTGTTGGTAATCTGTTTATGGGGCCGAACCATTTAATTTGTTGTTTCTTGATGAAGTCTAGTACTGATGTTGTACCCACTTTTATCCTGATGTCTTCATTTCTCAACCGGTCTCTTTCTGTTACCCCCAGCATTCTACGTAGACAATTCATCTCTGTTGTGACTAGTTTTCTTCTATCATTTGATGTCAGCACCCAGGTTTGGCACTGGTCGCATAATGTGGGAAGAAAGATTATGTTGAACATTGCTCTTTTTGCCTACTTGTAGGCGCATAACTCGCACAACGTACAATCGCTCTTAGACTCAGATCACATACAAATCATAAAGAGTGGTTAACAAGTAGTCGATGTAGAGCGTTCGAAGAAGAAGAAGAAGATATAACTGATGTTAGCACTGCTAAACGGAGAGGGACATTTGTGCAGCTACACTTCAGATATATTTAATAGCTCAGTTGCAGGTGGGGGAGAGAGAGAGGGGCGGGGAATACATAACTTAAAAATAAAAATAAAATGTAAGATATATTGTTGTTGCCGAGCAGAGCAAGACTTACATGTTAATAATTGTCACACTGCTTCCTGTTTGTTACCCAGTATCGTAATTTTCTGTTACTGTCTTGCACTGCACTAGTGGCTTTTGTGATAGTTAAGTTTTGCTTTTTTGACAGGATTAAGACAGAGATGAAGTGTATATGCAGAATGCTGGGGGTAACAAGAAGAGACCGGTTGAGAAATGAAGACATCAGGGAAAAGAAAATAGGTACAATATCAGTAATAAACTTCATCAAGAAACAACAAATTCAATGGTTGTGCCACATAAGAAAATTACCAACAGCCTCAAAGACCATTGCTACTCCGATACAGTGCATTAGTGAGTACAGCAGTGGAAACATAGCATGCTAGCAAAACGCCGTTCTCGCAAATGGTGGACTTCATAGATAACAGAGGCGCAGTAATATACTGTTAATAAATAATAACAATGTGTTCGAAGCGCAGACAAACGTTCGTTCTAGAAATCTCTTCTTATCCTGACTCTGTCATGTCCAACATGATTAGAAAAAAAGAAGAAGAAAGTGTACAAACTCTCCAACTACATTTGTATACACAGTGTGTTTAAAATCAAATATTTTTCAGGACGTCCTTCGTGGCATAGTCTGTTATCTATTTTATGTTCATACTATACTAATTTTATATATATATAGACCTACTTGTAATATGAAACTGTACTTAACTAAAAGCTTGATTCTAGGAATTCAATTTCTGAATTCTACAGAAACGTTTACATAAACAACAACACGTGGCTTTTTGTTATTAATTTGTCAAGCAAAGCATGTTGAGTTTAAATAACTACAACTTATACAAAAACATAAAAATGATATTTTTATACAGAAAAACAATAATTTCAAATATAAACAGTTTCGAATATCTCTGTTGACTGTTCATTATCATTAGGGGCTTTGCCAGCTGGCGTAGACGATCAGAACCTCCACAAATCTCGGTCTTTGGTGTTTGCTATCATCTCATATGCTGACGCTCTTCCGTACCATGGAGTCAGGCTATCCAAAATTGTCTCTCTCTGTCTTCCTCTTTCTCGTCTACCCTCGATTTTACCGGTTGTTACAATGTGTTATAAACCTCCCGTCCTCATTACATGTCGGAAAAATGATGACTATCTCTTTCTTATATTGATGATACTCTTACTCTGTGTCTTGATTGATTCATTCATTGCACTTGGATGAGTAACCATGTGTGCTCCGATCTCTTTCTTACGCAGGAAGATCTCAGCTGCATTGCACGAAGTCCGTAGCACCGGCGAGTGTACTCGATGCAATTTTGAAGATGGTGATGATTTTTTTAGGAATTTTATTTTTAATCTTTTATTTTTTTTAATGAATTTGTCCCATTTCTCTGTGTCTTGACCGCATTCAACATTTCCATATTAGTCATTTTAGCAGTCCATGGGATTCTCATCATTCTTCTGTAAAACCACATCTCTGTGGCCCTCAGAGATTTTTCGATCTGTTGTTTATTGTCCATGACTCGCATCCGTATGTCAGTATTGGTTCTATGTAGCACTGAATAACTCTCATTCTGATCTTAACTGACAATGACTTGACAATGATGTTGACTGTTACCAATAGATGTAAAAGGAATTAAGGAATTAATTCAAATAAGAACAAATATAGCCTTGAGAATACTTTAGCAACTAAAAACGAAATGAAATGTAACGGATATGACAACAAAGAACAAAATAATAAGACCATACATATTCCCAGTTGTGAGCCATGAATATGTAATTAAGCAGAGAATAAGCATATATCTACTTCTGAATGTAAATATTACAGAAGAGTCCATAAAATATCATGGACAGATAGGAGAAATAATAGATACATCCAGGCGGAGATCAGACTTAAAGGAAACTAGTTGGTGCTATAAACAAAAATAAGAACAACAAAAGTATTTTTGACACATTAAAAAGACATGAAGAGCGCGTTATAAACATTCACCATGTCAACGTACCATGCCCATAATAAACGCCAGTCCAACTCAATCCTACACGGTTGCCAAACTGACTACTTGCATGTTGGAGCAGTAATTACTAGAGTCTTTTTTCTTATACTCTAGGACACTGCAGTCAAAGTTCACGGCGACGTAAGATCTAGTCATGCTCGTGAAATATTAAATTGAAGACTACGTCATATGTTTACTCGTTAAATATACTTCGTGCGTGAATAAAGGGAAATGCAACACGTCCTTTGCTATTAAGTTTCAGTTGTTTGTTACACTATTAATTGGATACACGAGGAATTGATTTCGAACCAGTTCATGGAAGATATGTGACGTAGTTTTGTTTTGAATATATTGATATAATTGCCACGATACTTTAACTACGACAAGACAGCAACAGAGGGAGAACATTTATTACAAAAAAAAGTATGCATTCAGCGCAAGTGTGAAATCTGTGTTGCTGTATGGCTCGGAGACGTGGTGAGTCCCCAAGCTAATTACAAATAAGATTCAGACCTTTGTCAACGGATTCTTAGACTTAGATGGTATGGCAGAGTTTGCTAACACAGACCTGTGGATAAGAACCGGACAGGAACCCATGATGACCCAAGTCAAGAGGAGAAAATGGCGATAGGTCGGGCGTACACAGTTAAGTGTCACTAGACGAGCACTTGAGTAGAACTCGTAAGGAAAACAAAAATAGGAGCCCTGAACTAACCTGGAGACGAAGTCTTCTTTAGGAACTGAAGAGTGCTCAACTATCATGGGAGACCATAAAACAGCCAGAGACCGGGACAAGTGGCAAACAACTGTTGAGGTCCTATGCTCCACGAGGAGCGGGCAGGAATAAGTAAGTACGTATGTAATCCTTATGATTTAAAAGCTGCTTGCTTCTATTGATCTGCAAATGAATCGTCTTTCTTGTGACATGAACATTCATGATCTCTCAAAAGAAATACCTTAACCACATCAAATGGTCGTTTTTTTTTATTATTGTGTTTTAGTCGTTCCGCTGTTGTTGTTTTATATATATATATATTTAAATTTGTCTATCTTCAATACATGAAAGAATAAGATTAGTAATCAATCAAGTGCCATGCCTGCCGGCGTAGGCGATCATGTCTCTCCACAACTCTCTTTACTTGGTGCATGTAATCAGTTCTGACGTCAATATTTTGTCGAACCATGATGTCAGGCCATCCAACATCTTCTCCTCCGTAAAACCTTCTCTTCGCATTATATGCCCGAAGAACCTTGATTGTCGGATTCTTATTCTTTTGATAAGGTTTCTTTGTGTGCAGGCCTAATTTAAAACATCCACGTTTGTTTTCTCTGCTGTCCATGGAATTTTCAACATTCTTCTGTAAAACCACATCTCTGTGGCTTCCAATGATCGTATTGATTGTTTTGTTCAGTGTCCATGATTTGCTGCCATACATAAGTATTGGTTCAATATAGCATTGGAGTTCTCGTTTTCGCAATGTCATTGGTAGTGAGTTCACGCATAGTGTGTTCTTTATTTTCATAAAAGCTGCTTTCGTTTGAGCTATTCTACTCCTAATCTCTATTGTACATCTTCAATCTGATGTTAGGAATATTCCTAGATACTTGAATCGATGAACTTGTTTCAGTTTTGTATTATTTATTTTGGTATTACATGTTGGTGTTTCTTGTTTCTTGGAGACAACCATAACCTCTGTTTTCTTTATATTCATGCTTAATCCTTTCTTTTCACTTTCTCTCACTAGTATGTCTATCAAGTCTTGCAGATCTTGTTCATTTGTAGCCATGAGAATTGTGTCATCAGCGTATCTTAGGTTGTTTATATTTTGTCCACCGACTATTATTCCTGTCTTTTCTTCTATAGATCTCATGATGTTTTCGCTGTATAAGTTGAATAGGTCTGGTGAGAGTACGCACCCTTGCCGTACTCCTAACTGTATCGCCTGATAGATTCCAATCTTACTCTCTAGTCTAATGGCTGCGCTTTGTTGCCAGTACAAATTCTTGATCAGTCTAAGATCTTTACCATCAATATTTATACTTTCTAACATGCTGATTATTTCTCCATGTTTTACTTTATCGAAAGCTTTTGAGTAGTCTATGAAACATAGGTATAAGTCCAACTTCATTTCTATTGATCTTTCCATTATTGTTCTTATTGTATATATTGCGTTGTTTGTTCCCTGCGTTCAACAAAGCCAATTGTTCTTCCTTAACTTCTGGTCTTATTTTGTTTCGTACCCTTCTCATAATAATGCTGAAAAGTAGTTTTGTTACGTGACTCATGAGGCTGATTGTACGGTGTTCTTCGCATTCTATCGTTCCTGCTTTCTTTGGTAGTGCTATAAAATGGATTGTCGTAAATCTTTGGGTACATATCCGGTGTTGTAGATGTTATTGAATAATTTTGTTAAAACACCTACGCCCATGGTAATATCAGACTTAAATACTGAAATAGTCTGAAAGACATTAACATGAGATACAAAATATACTATGACGATGGACATGTTTTCATAATGAGAAAAGAACCTTTGCCTTGTGTTACGTAGGTCGCGGGTCCGAATCCGAACCGTTCTGTTCATGAGTTCATTTTTTTCCCAGAGAATCCTAGGAATATTGTCGCAGCTACAGAGTTTGTGCTTTGTGCAATACTCTAGACAGGTGGCGTACCATTTTATTTTTCGGAGAGGGACCGAGCCATATGGAATCCAACGCAATGAAGTCAATTCTTTGGATTTAGATCCCATTTTGACATGAGAAAAGAAAGCTGGACAAGACATGCAATGCAGTTCACATCACAGGGACATGAGAAAAGAAAGCTGGACAAGACATGCAATGCAGTTGACATCACAGGGACATGAGAAAATAAAGCTGGACGAGACATGCAATGCAGTTGACATCACAGGGACATAAGAAAATAAAGCTGGACAAGACATGCAATGCAGTTGACATCACAGGGACATGAGAAAAGAAAGCTGGACGAGACATGCAATGCAATTGACAACACAGGGACATGAGAAAAGAAAGCTCGACGAGACATGCAATGCAGTTGACATCACAGGGACATGAGAAAGGAAAGCTGGAAACGACATGCAATGCAGTTGACATCACAGGACAGAGAAAGAAAGCTGGACGAAACATGCAATGCAGTTGACATCACAGGGACATGAGGAAAAGAGATGTGAACTTTTTTAAGAAGGACTTTTTAAAAATACATAGGATTATATTTGTGTTAGAGAGACAAACAGAAGATGAAATTGAGCGGAAATGTTCTCTTATATGTTCTTTGGAGCGAGGTAGACTGTGGATTATGATGATATTATCAATTCCAAGAGCTAAAGTTTTCAACGTGACACCTTATTCAAACAAATGACGTATTATCAGAAATAAACAACAATTAAGGCTACATGACATTGATATTTGTGTTTATTGTTTTTATTCAAAACAAAACCAGATTGAAACACAAAAACATGGATTGGATAAAACACAGATAATTTATATAAAAATAAATAATGATTCATATGGTTATAACTAACACCAATCTAGATTTCGTTGATTATACAAAACTCAAACATCATAATTTAATGATACAGTTTTACGTTGCCGTGGGGGAGGGGGACCGTAATGAGCTAAGAATAGTAACACTACGACCTACAAGGCGTGTCATAAAATGCGGCTAACGGGGAATGGGGTGGGGAGTTGACGTAGGGTTGGCTACCCTATCCAGTAGAAAATGTTATCCACTAAATTCAACCAACAATGAACAAGTCATACTTGGCATGAGTTGGTTGAGGGCCTATGTCACAAAGAAAGGAGGTTGAAAAGGCATGAGAGTGAGAGAGTGGTGCACATGCGTTTTACGATATCTTCATCATCATCTTCTTCTTCAATAATCTAGCTGTATATGGACTTTATTCTGTTGGTTCGGTGCCATATAGCTTTTTTTGTGTGTGTTTGTAAGTTACTGCTTTGTTCCATAAAATGTATCCACTTCTGTTGTTCTTGTTGCTATCATCGCTTGCGATGGACGATATTATTGCAATGTTTTCCATGTATCTGTCCTTGAAGAAAGAAGAATCGTCTTGACATCATCTAACCGTTAGTATCGCAAGAGGTAGTGAACAATAGTTTCATGATAATGGGATCCACATTTGGCCTTCTTTTAGTTTGTTAGGACCAAGGAAGTTGCAACGTGATTTCAGATTTAAAAAATTGGTAAAGGACAGAGGCAATGTTGGTTATTGAGATCATTTTATTTGCAATTAGTTAGATAAGAAAAAACCCCATCTTTATGGTTTTAATACAGTATTATTTCAATGTGGATACAGACAAAAGTAAGATATATATCAGTGTATGTAACATTCGAATTTTATATATATATTTGATGTGACGTAAGGTTGATTTGGATAGATGGAAATTATGACAAACGTTGGCAATAATCTATTTCAATGTGCATCGATATGAGCCGGCTAACGAAAACTGGAGCATACCTTGTCACAAAAAGCGAGTAGTTGGGGAAACTGGAGCATACCTTGTCAGTATAAAGCTCAAAAAGCGGGTAGTTGTGAAACTTGGCACATACCTTGTCAGTATAAAGCTCAAAAAGCGGGTAGTTGTGGAATTTTCTGAAACAAGTCAATCGTTTTCGAGCGCAGGTTAGCCAATAGTGGTGTCAGCGTCAGTCACTATTGTAGCTGATCGTTACTTTCGCAACTAAAACTCGTTACTTAGCAATCATTACTTTATGATAGCGACTGTGAGAATCTAATCCCCACAGCATCAAGTACAAGTTAGAGACGTTACAATATTCTAACAACAACAATCATAAAACAGTAATTGCTAATTAACATGTTTTTGTTGTGAATAAATGTTGAAGAATAATTCTGCACATTATCATTTCAAATACGATAGAAAATGAACTTTTAAAGCCAACAAACTGTGCATCATTGGAAACCCTCATTAGAAGAAGAACTGTAGGTAGATTGGTCTTGTATGTCGTATGATAGTAGTGACATTGACTAGGATATCTCTCTGATTGAAAGCGGATGGGGCGAAAAAGACATGGACATCTTAAGAAAACATGGAGAAAAAATGTGGAAAGAGATTGTGACCTGGCGTAGGAAACAAGAGGTAAACAGGTCGCAGAACGACAGCAGTAGAAATCTCTTGTGAAAGTCATATGTGTCAACAGGATAGGAAGAGACAATATATATGTACTATAATCTACTTGTAGACAACTAGCATAAAATTAATTTGAGTAAATCCACACCTTGATACGTTGAGGTACGGCTGTTGCCGTCAAACAATCAAAGTAAAAATAATCGATATATTTCTGACAAGATATTTGTTTTAATACTATGATAGCAACAACTGAATTTAAACACAAGACCAATGTGGTTTTCCATAAGTCCTTCACAGATGATAAAGTTGACCAAATAATTACAGTGCACTGCGGATTATTTTTATTAGCTGGTGCACAATATGACTTTCCTTACGATATGACTTTCCTTACTATATGACTTTCCTTACTATATGACTTTCCTTACTATATGACTTTCCTTACTATATGACTTTCCTTACTATATGACTTTCCTTACTATATGACTTTCCTTACTATATGACTTTCCTTACTATATGACTTTCCTTACTATATGACTTTCCTTACTATATGACTTTCCTTACTATATGACTTTCCTTACTATATGACTTTCCTTACTATATGACTTTCCTTACTATATGACTTTCCTTACTATATGACTTTCCTTACTATATGACTTTCCTTACTATATGACTTTCCTTACTATATGACTTTCCTTACTATATGACTTTCCTTACTATATGACTTTCCTTACTATATGACTTTCCTTACTATATGACTTTCCTTACTATATGACTTTCCTTACTATATGACTTTCCTTACTATATGACTTTCCTTACTATATGACTTTCCTTACTATATGACTTTCCTTACTATATGACTTTCCTTACTATATGACTTTCCTTACTATATGACTTTCCTTACTATATGACTTTCCTTACTATATGACTTTCCTTACTATATGACTTTCCTTACTATATGACTTTCCTTACTATATGACTTTCCTTACTATATGACTTTCCTTACTATATGACTTTCCTTACTATATGACTTTCCTTACTATATGACTTTCCTTACTATATGACTTTCCTTACTATATGACTTTCCTTACTATATGACTTTCCTTACTATATGACTTTCCTTACTATATGACTTTCCTTACTATATGACTTTCCTTACTATATGACTTTCCTTACTATATGACTTTCCTTACTATATGACTCTTCTTACTATATGACTTTCCTTACTATATGACTTTCCTTACTATATGACTTTCCTTACTATATGACTTTCCTTACTATATGACTTTCCTTACTATATGACTTTCCTTACTATATGACTCTTCTTACTATATGACTTTCCTTACTATATGACTTTCCTTACTATATGACTTTCCTTACTATATGACTCTCCTTACTATATGACTTTCCTTACTATATGACTTTCCTTACTATATGACTCTACCCTTCCTTACTATATGACTTTCCTTACTATATGACTTTCCTTACTATATGACTTCCTTACTATATGACTTTCCTTACTATATGACTTTCCTTACTATATGACTTTCCTTACTATATGACTTTCCTTACTATATGACTTTCCTTACTATATGACTTTCCTTACTATATGACTTTCCTTACTATATGACTTTCCTTACTATATGACTTTCCTTACTATATGACTTTCCTTACTATATGACTTTCCTACTATATGACTTTCCTTACTATATGACTCTCCTTACTATATGACTTCCTTACTATAGACTTACGAATCTTTTTGCTCAAGTATACGTATGACTGTAATCCTTACATATGTTTCTTAATATTTGAATTAGTTCTAGTATAAGTACTTTACTTCCCTATATACACATATTTATAAGTGTAATTATTATAATATTTCTGTACTAATGAAATTTCCTTAAAAAGATTGTGTACATATAATATCTCTCAACTAAATTATGAATTTTACTATAAAATCTATAAACAATATTACCTCAAGCTATATGATTTTCGTAATCTCTAGAGTGTGCTGTTCCTTGAAAACAATACTAGTTTTTTGTTTTTTTTGGAAGGGGTTTCTGAAGCAAAGCGAATAACATTAATAGCTAATTAACGAATACTTTCAAAGAACACTAGTAGTGACTACATGTACATTTAGTCTAAAAAGAACGAGTACTCGAAATGTACTGATAAGTAGCTGCTTAATTAATATTTGCAAATGGTCTATTAGTGTGAATGTAACGATTAATAACTATATAACGAGATATTTGACTAGCACAGTGCATTCAAAATGCACGATTTTACGCTATATTAGCAAGGTACGGGTTATTCGAAACTACTAGAAATTTCATCTTTCTTCCTGGTATGACAGATATAATTGGGGAAAAAACATCAAGGTGGGAACATGCAGTAGAGTTTTAAGTGTGCCATCAGTGCAAGTACAGTGGGAAACCAATATTCGTCCCCGCCAGTATTCGTCTTTTCGATATTCGTCCTGTTTTTCGTCAAAATTTGTTTTCGATATTCGTCCGAAAGTCAATATTCGTCCTACCTCCGGAAGCCGGCAGAAAGCAGCTGATCGCCATTTTGTGTCGGTTGTTTGGCTGAAGCGCTTGTTTGAAAGTGCACGCAATAAAACTCTTGTTATTTTTTAATCTTTTGCAGTTTTTGCAATTTATTATTACAAAAATTTAGTGACCATGGGACGTAAGAAGTGTAGTGACGATAATGGTGGTAAAAAAAAAGAAAAGCAGTGCGAAGTACCATTGATTTAAAAAAAAAAATTATTGCTAAGTTTGAAGCTGGAACACTTGTCGCCGATTTAGTAAAGGAATTTGAAATGCGAGAACTACCATTGCTAGCATAATAAAAAAAAAAGGATGCTATTAAATCAGCTGAAGTCGCACAAGGTGTAACAATTCTTGCTTCTAATAGATCGCCAATCATTGAGGACATGGAAAAGTTGTTATTAGTTTGGATAACTGAAAAAACAAAGGGCTGGTGATAGTGTTTCAGAAGCTATAATTTGCGAAAAGGCGAGGTCACTTTATCAAGATTTACAGAATGAAAGGCCTAGGACATTAACATTCGCTGATGCTGCCGAATTGAAGGCAAGTAGTGGCTGGTTCCGCAATTTTAAATCCCGCACAGGCATTCATAGTGTAGTTAGACATGGCGAGGCTGCAAGTTCGAATGCAGAAGGAGCTAAACAGTTTGTGATCGATTTTAAAACTTCAGATGCTGAAGAATATGTCCCTCAGCAAGTTTTCAATTGCGACGAAACAGGTTGTTTTAAGAAGATGCCAAGACGCACCTCATTACAAGAGAGGAAAGTTCAATGCCGGGCCATAAGCCTATGAAAGACAGGTTAACCCTTATGCTCTGTGGCAATGCTAGTGGTGATTGCAAAATTAAACCCTTGCTCTTATACAATTCTGAAAATCCGAGAGTCTTTAAGCAAAACAATATCATTAAAAGTAGATTAAATGTCATGTGGCGATCAAATGTGAAAATTTATTTTGTTATAGAATAGATACGCAATATTCGAGGCCGGGAACGAATTAATCCATTTTTAGTTAATTTCTATGGGAAAAAATTGTTCGATATTCGTCTTTTTCGATATTCATCATCCCATCGGGAACGGATTAATGACGAATATTGGAGTTCCACTGTACAACATTTTGCCAACCTTCCATGAAGAGCCAGTACATGTTGGTAATCTAGTAGTGATAAAGTAACGAATGCTTTTATCTAGGTACTCTTAGGGACTATCTGATCCAAGCAGAAATATGTATTCGAGTTACAAATAGTTACTATTCGCCCATAACTATTAGCTATTGTCTTCTTCATAATGTTCCTTGCAGAATGTCGCATTCATCATAGACTGACAGATAACTCTCCAGCATTCTCAGTTGTCATGTTGAAGGTTTGTTTCCACTTGTCTTGTTGCCACTGCCATTTTGGTCGTTTCTTGTTTTCCAGGAACAATGCTTTTCCTCATTGCTCCAACAAAACCGCTCATCATCAAGGTGCGTGTCCTTTATAGGTCGTTCCTCTCTTTGCAGCGCATCTGAAAACTCTGTCTCTAGCCAGTTCACCTACTTCGCCGATGGTCATATTTATGGTTTCTTGTAGTAATCTTCTTCTTGGTCTGCCTTTGCGTCCTGAGACCCTGCCCTAAAATACTGTTCTCTCCATGCTATCGTGGCGCTTGATGTGGCCAAAGTATCAAATTTTTCTGTATAGTATATTGTTTAGCAGCCAATTGTCTTTAAAATTCAGTTGATAACAAAATTACTAGGATGTTTAATTTACTCAAAATATTTCAGTTTCTAATACACGAGAACATTTATGAGTCAATGTTCCTCAATATTCAAGTCTTTCGAGATTTTTATATGCTTCCTCTTTTTTGTCCATGACGTTACACGATTTTTTCTGCAGCCCTTTATTTATGAATGCGTTTGCCGTGATCCATAATTGGCTTCCACAAGTTGTCACAATTGTAAAACTACTTCCTGAACTGTTTACAATTTGAGGAATGTCAGTAGTTGTTGATATTCTTTTCAGTTACTTTGAAGTATTGAAGTTATCCATTACTTTTACATCAAACATTCGTTACTTGTAAGTTACGTAGTATCAATTACATAGTATTAGTTACTTAGTAATACTGGCTATTTACTGTGTGTCTGCTACGGTTTGATAAGCATACTTGTGTTTACTGTCGTCGAAGAGTTCGTAGTAAAGGTAATATTCTTCCAGATAATTCTGAAATAATTAACTATCCGTTACTCGAATATTACTTACTGATCCTCTTAGAAAAGTCATTAAGGAACCTATTTTCATACCATGAGCTATATTGAAGAATGTGTGGAGATGTCAATTTTTCTTTGACCAACGGCACACAATGGGTTATGTAATCAACATCAAGTCTCCAGTTTTTACTTCCTAATGTTTCTGTTGTTGGGACAGTGATTGGGCCGACCTGAGAACTGCACGGTCATACAAACAATACACCCACTATGGAATTTGATCATGTGACTACACAGATGAGAAAGCACTGCGCTAACGAAACTCTCAACCCTAGATAGTATAGTAATACATCATCTCCGGTTTATATATTTATATATCTTTCCGGCATCATTTATTTCTCATTAACATCTGAACGTGTATTCTCTTGCAAGCTAGTATCTTTACTTACGCTTCTACAGGGTGTTCAAGATAAAAGTAGACTATCAATGGAGTTATTCTGGCATATATTTATGAAAAGGAGAAGGTTCAGTTATGATGTAGTAAAGGTCAAGGTTGTGTAATGGTGTGTAATTGTTGTGCGGAAGGGGCGACGAACAAATGTGACGTAGGACGAGCTAGTCAGAACCGGTTTAAATAGTGAATAGAGACCACGTAAAACGTAACTGGCAACTTTTGATTTGTGAATGGGGCTACTTTTATCTTGAACACCATGCAGTAGCTTGTATTATTGTTTGTAATTACTAGGTCATATCTAACGATTGTATGCTAGAGTTCTTAGCCAGTGTTCTTTTTCTAATACTCGTTTTGTCAATATGGCATTTTTTCTGATTTTAACGCATGTTCTTAGCTAAATCTTATGTTCTTAACTAGATCTATGTTCTTAACTAAACATCATGTTCTTAACTAAACATCATGTTCTTAACTAAACATTATGCTCTTAACTAAACATCATGTTCTTAACTAAACATCATGTTCTTAACTAACTCTCATGTTCTTAACTAAACATCATGTTCTTAACTAGATCTCTGTTCTTAACTAACTCTCATGTTCTTAACTAAACATCATGTTCTTAACTAAACATCATGTTCTTAACTAGATCTCATGTTCTTAACTAAACATCATGTTCTTAACGAAACATCATGTTCTTAACTAAACATCATGCTCTTAACTAAACATCATGTTCTTAACTAAACATCATGTTCTTAACTAAACATCATGTTCTTAACTAACTCTTATGTTCTTAACTAAACATCATGTTCTTAACTAAACATCATGTTCTTAACTAAACATCATGTTCTTAACTAAACATCATGTTCTTAACTAAACATCATGTTCTTATTTAGATTTCATTTTCTTAACTAATCATCATATTCTTAACTAAATCTCATGTTCTTAACTAAATCTCATGTTCTTAACTAAATCTCATGTTCTTAACTAAATCTCATGTTCTTTACTAAATCTCATGTTCTTAACTAAATCTCATGTTCTTTACTAAATCTCATGCTCTTTACTAAATCGCATGTTCTTTACTAAATCTCATGCTCTTTACTAAATCGCATGTTCTTTACTAAATCCCATGTTCTTTACTAAATCTCATATTTTTTACTAAATCTCATGTTCTTTACTAAATCTCATATTCTTTACTAAATCTCATGTTCTTTACTAAATCCCATGTTCTTTACTAAATCTCATATTCTTTACTAAATCTCATGTTCTTTACTAAATCTCATTCTTTACTAAACTCATGTTCTTACTAAATCTCATATGTCTTTATAATCTCATTTCTTTACTAAATCTCATGTTCTTTACTAAATCTATTTCTTTACTAAATCTCATGTCTTAACTAAATCTCATGTTCTTTACTAAATCTCATGCTCTTTACTAAATCTCATATTCTTTACTAAATCTCATGTTCTTTACTAAATCTCATGTTCTTTACTAAACTCACTATTCTTTTACTAAATCTCATGTTCTTTACTAAATCTCATATTCTTTACTAAATCTCATGTTCTTTACTAAATCTCATGTTCTTTACTAAATCTCATGTTCTTTACTAAATCTCATGTTTTTTACTAAATCTCATGTTCTTTACTAAATCTCATGTTCTTTACTAAATCTCATGTTCTTTACTAAATCTCATGCTCTTTACTGAATCTCATGCTCTTTACTAAACTCTATGTCGTTATCTATATCTCTTTTTAAACTAGATCCCATGTACTTAATTATATCTCTTATTTTTTAACTAGATCCCATGTACTTAATTATATCTTTTATTTTTTAACTAGATCCCATGTACTTAATTATATCTCTTATTTTTTAACTAGATCCCATGTTCTTATATTAACTATTTCTTTTAACTAGATCCCATGTTCTTAATTAGAACTATTGATCTTAACCCTTTCACTCCACAAATTATTTGACACCCAGACGCATTTATACTACAATGTACACTGAATTAGTCGGTATACTGACTTTGCGTCGTTTTAAAAACACCATGAGCCGGTATATCGGCTGATATGGGGAAGGGTTAACTAGATATCGAGTTCTTAACTTTAACTATTTCTTTTAACTAAATCGCATGTTCTTAACTTAGCTAGATTCCATGTTTTAACTAGATCTATTGTCCTTATCTATATCGCATATATCCTAACATAATCCGATGTTCTAAACTATAGCTCATGTTCTCAACTACATCCCATATTTGTAATTAGAATACATGTTTTATTATAACTCATATTCTTAACTATGCTCTTTCCTATAACATATTATTAACAGAACGACAACAGTGGACCTCTTTTGTGGAAGCCGTATGTGTCCATCGGGACACGAAAGGGATATAGATCGATAGATATTATATCATGTTTTCAACTATATCACATATTCTTAAAAATAATTTATGTTCTTAACTATACCTTATTTTCTTAACTTTATCACATTTTCTTATCTAGAACTCATAATCTTCACTGTAACACCATTTATTATCTAGAACTCATAATCTTCACTGTAACATCATTTATTATCTAGAACTCATAATCTTGACTGCAGTACCATTTATTATCTAGAGCTCATAATTTTTACTGTAACACCATTTATTATCTAGAACTCATAATTTTTACTGTAACACCATTTATTATCTAGAACTCATAATCTTTACTGTAACACCATTTATTATCTAGAACTCATAATCTTGACTGCAGTACCATTTATTATCTAGAACATATTGTTTAAAGTATCTGGCTGCTACATTCCAGTCTAATGTCAGTGTTCTTTTCCTTCATTATTCTTCTAGATTCAAGGATTGATGAGAGTCAATGCCGAATTCTAGAAAATCTTCTCGCAGCGGAAAATGTGCTCCGTCGCCAAGGCTTGTGAACACTGGAAAACACCAGAGAAACTTATCGCGACCAAAAATCTGTAGTAGATTGTCACACAGACCGACATCAAATGCTTTTAGGTCGGGTGATCTGCCAAGTAACTCTACAGGGCGTGTGTTTTCTAATGTTGTAATGTTTCTAGAAGCCAACCAACAGTGCAGCTTGAGTAGCGGGGCTATGGCTATGCCTGTCATAACCAGAACACCGAACATAACAATAATCTGGATGCCGTTTCCATTACCAACCACAAAATCTCCATTGTAAATGTCTTTGAAAATGACAATCACGAATCTCATAGACGTGGCTGTTATATAGATTGAACATATCAGGATGTAGATGGCGAACAGGAGGAAGAACTTATAGTTGTGATAGCCCACACAGTTGTTGATCCATGGGCAGTGGTGGTCCATCTTGAGGACACATACTCCACATCTTGAGCAGTGGTGACATCGATCTGGTTTTATGACCTTGCATTGCTGGCAGTAAACGAGGAGACCTGGCATGAGACACGCGCTGACAGTCAACGAGGAGACCTAGTACAAGACAGGACTCACAATTTCTTTCAACAAAACGCAGTGTCAAACAGAAAACAAACAACATTAGAAATATAAATGGAAACGTAAATGACAAAAGGATTGTAATGACTTAACATGTGACCAAAATTAACATAAGGAGCTGACATAATAACGTATAAGAAATAAAATCAGCAGCAATAAGACATTATCAATGACAATAAAAGAACGACATCAGCCGAAGTAAAGGCTGAAATGCAGGAAGAAAGATGTTTGTGCATTCATTAGTTATTATCAACTAAGTTAACCATTCTTTGTGATCTGTGTGGTTTGCACCGAGATCGTGTGTACGTTGCGTCCCCGTTATGCTCACACGGCATGTAGGACATGCACATTATAATGTTGGCCAATGTGTATGCATATCATTCAGTAGAACACACATGTGTACAGGCGGGTAACTGTAGGATCTTATCAACAGAAAAACTCCACTATAAAGTACCACTTCTGGAGTTATACTGCAGCGGGATATCAGATATGAATGGTCATAGGAAGAACTGACTCATGTCAGACGACAGATGTGACACTGACGACAACAAAGGCTCAAGATACAACATGACCTACAAGACGCGTTCTGTACCTGATTGTATCCAGCAGAGTTTGGAGTCGGCTAGTACCTCTTAGAAAGAGCGAAAAGTGGAAATTAGTAGTCTGTCGATTACCTGTAGAATTCACAAGTCAACCCCCTTTCCAGTTGTATAGACCGGGACACGTTGACCATGTTGTTGAAGAAGATGGCTAGAGTGATGTACTCACCTAGGTATTTTTTTTTTATTTTGTCCATGTCTTAAAGAAGTAAACCCGAATAAAAAACGTTCGGAACCGGATATATTGGTCTACGGTTCTGTAGGCACCGAACTGGCACAATGAACTCACGCTATAAGGTGTAAATCACATACAGACCACAAAGAGTGGTTTAATTTAGAGCTAATAAAGACGAACAGAAAGGAGAAGCAACACCAATAACACAGCAGGTTGCATCAGCTAGATGAGTGAAAAATTAATTGATTGATTGATTGATTGACTGAAACGATCATCATCATTACCCATCGGTGAATAAACATGGATTCTTCGGTTACTTACTCACACATCTAAGCGACACTGCACAAACTCTGTAACACCGGCATGGTAACACTGGCATGGTAACACTGGCATGGTAACACTGGCATGGTAACACTGGCATGGTAACACTGGCATGGTAACACCGGCATGGTAACACCGTCATGGTAACACCGGCATGATAACACCGGCATGGTAACACTGGCATGGGTCACCGATGTTATTTTGAAGATGATGAACCAATTTTGTCGAAATTTAAAAAATCTTTTTAAGAAATGTTGACATCGAAAGATGAACGCAGAAAGAAGATATCGACGACAGTAATAATTGAAATCTGCTTTTAAAAAAGAAATTTGACATCAACGATAGCAAGAGGTTATGTTTGCAACAACTAAAGTTGACATCATCGAAAGTAAAATAGAGAAACTGTTGAACAACAATCTTGATTCACAATATATATCATTTTTGGCAGATGCAAAATCTTCAGTCTATAGAGTACTTCAGTCTATAGAGTACCAGGTTTACATATGCTACTGTCTGAACTGTGCAACCAGCGCAAGGTCATCTTGCAGTTGATGCCGTCTCACTATGGAATAACGGGAAATGAGACAGCAGATCGACTGGCAAAGGAAGATGCTACAAGAGAGCAACCGGCTGTTTCGGTTATCTATCATAAAAATAAAAGGATGATTAAATCAATCAAAAAAGCCACCAAAACGAATACAGAACGAATATCAAAATAAGATCAGATTAGAACAAGTTGTCATTCCGTGCCTCAGAACATGACACATTCGACTCTGTAGTCACACTTATATCAAAATAAGAGCAGATTAGAACAAGTTGTCATTCCGTGCCTAGAACATGAACATCGACTCGAGCACATATATCAATAGACAGATTAGACAGTTGTCATTCGCCTCGAACGACATCTGACTTGTAGTCCACTTCAAATTCAAGATTCAATTCAATATGGGGCTGTACATGTGGACAGGCATCACAGACTACTGCAGAGCACATACTTCAAGACTGTCCCGAATATGATACACTGAGACAAACGCATATGCCTAGGGAAACAACACTGGGATCTCTGTGTAAGCTACAAAAGACAGTGAAGTTTATGAAAGAGATAACATGTGATATACATGGGCAACAGTTCAAGTGAACGAAAGGGAATGAAAGAACAACTAACACTAAAAGAGACCAAAGTAACTAACATCTAACAAAGTCTAGCGAGCGAACTTATAACACTAATATCCACTGATTTCTGGCAGAGATAAATACAAACATATAACACATACAAAGACTAATGAGATGGAATGCAAGAAAATGGGGAAGGAGTGGAGAGATCTGGAAAAGATGGCCTTGAATAGGCGGGCTTGGAAGGCCTTAGTTGCAGACCATGCTTCCTAGGACGAATAGGCGGGCTTGGAAGGCCTTAGTTGCAGACCTATGCTTCCCTAGGGACGAAGGTGAAGAAGAAGAAAGACTCATGAATTAATTTCAACAAATGACGAACTAATTGGTATAACTAATAACTAACAACAACTGACGAACTAACTGGTATAACTAATAACTAACAACAACTGACGAACTAATTGGTATAACTAATAACTAACAACAACTGACGAACTAACTGGTATAACTAATAACTAACAACAACTGACGAACTAATTGGTATAACTAACAACAACTGACGAACTAATTGGTATAACTAACAACAACTGACGAACTAATTGGTATAACTAATAACTAACAACAAATGACGAACTAATTGGTATAACTAATAACTAACAACAACTGACGAACTAATTGGTATAACTAATAACTAACAACAAATGACGAACTAACAGGTATAACTAACAACAACTGACGAACTAACTGGTATAACTAATAACTAACAACAACTGACGAACTAACAGGTATAACTAATAACTAACAACAACTGACGAACTAACAGGTATAACTAATAACTAACAACAACTGACGAACTAATTGGTATAACTAATAACTAACAACAACTGACGAACTAACAGGTATAACTAATAACTAACAACAACTGACGAACTAATTGGTATAACTAATAACTAACAACAACTGACGAACTAACAGGTATAACTAATAACTAACAACAACTGACGAACTAATTGGTATAACTAATAACTAACAACAACTGACGAACTAACAGGTATAACTAACAACAACTGACGAACTAATTGGTATAACTAATAACTAACAACAACTGACGAACTAACAGGTATAACTAATAACTAACAACAACTGACGAACTAATTGGTATAACTAATAACTAACAACAACTGACGAACTAACTGGTATAACTAATAACTAACAACAACTGACGAACTAACTGGTATAACTAATAACTAACAACAACTGACGAACTAACTGGTATAACTAATAACTAACAACAACTGACGAACTAACTGGTATAACTAACAACGGCTGCAAAACTGTGACAAGTAACAGAAGCTACAAAACTGTGACAAGTAACAGAAGCTACAAAACTGTGACAAGTAACAGAAGCTACAAAACTGTGACAAGTAACAAAAGCTACAAAACTGTGACAAGTAACAGAAGCTACAAAACTGTGACAAGTAACAAAAGCTACAAAACTGTGACAAGTAACAGAAGCTACAAAACTGTGACAAGTAACAAAAGCTACAAAACTGTGACAAGTAACAAAAGCTACAAAACTGTGACAAGTAACAAAAGCTACAAAACTGTGAAAAGTAGCAGAAGCTACAACACTGTGACAAGTAACAAAAGCTACAAAACTGTGACAAGTAACAAAAGCTACAAAACTGTGAAAAGTAGCAGAAGCTACAACACTGTGACAAGTAACAAAAGTTGCAAAACTGTGAAAAGTAGCAGAAGCTACAAAACTGTGAAAAGTAACAAAAGCTACAACACTGTGACAAGTAACAAAAGCTACAAAACTGTGACAAGTAACAAAAGCTACAACACTGTGACAAGTAACAAAAGCTACAAAACTGTGAAAAGTAACAAAAGCTACAACACTGTGACAAGTAACAAAAGCTACAAAACTGTGACAAGTAACAAAAGCTACAAAACTGTGAAAAGTAACAAAAGCTACAACACTGTGACAAGTAACAGAAGCTACAAAACTGTGACAAGTAACAAAAGCTACAACACTGTGACAAGTAACAAAAGCTACAAAACTGTGACAAGTAACAAAAGCTACAAAACTGTGAAAAGTAACAAAAGCTACAAAACTGTGAAAAGTAACAAAAGCTACAAAACTGTGACAAGTAACAAAAGCTACAAAACTGTGAAAAGTAACAAAAGCTACAAAACTGTGACAAGTAACAAAAGCTACAACACTGTGACAAGTAACAAAAGCTACAAAACTGTGAAAAGTAACAAAAGCTACAAAACTGTGACAAGTAACAAAAGCTACAACACTGTGACAAGTAACAAAAGCTACAAAACTGTGAAAAGTAACAAAAGCTACAACACTGTGACAAGTAACAAAAGCTACAAAACTGTGAAAAGTAACAAAAGCTACAAAACTGTGACAAGTAACAAAAGCTACAACACTGTGACAAGTAACAAAAGCTACAAAACGGATAAAAGTATCATTAAATATTGAACTAATTTCGGGAATAACAAATACTATCAAGCTTAGACAACTAACACAGACAGAAAAACTGTCATAACTAACAAAGACTATACAACTATCTGCTTCAACTGATATCGAAATAGGGGGAAGACTGCAGTAAAAGTTGGTAAATAGTGAAACACGTACAAACAAAGTACTATAGTTTTACAAAAACAGAAACAGTGACGATAAACAGCAACGTTTCGACCAACAATGGCCTTTATCAAGCAAACGAACAAACAGGAGTGACAAATTAAAATGAAACACAAATGAACGACCAAATACAAACGTATCTAAGGAAAAGCTGGAATAAAAACGAATAACGAAATAAATGTAACACAAAAAAACACATAAAAACTAGAAATAGAACGGAAAAGAAACAATGAAACATCTAGTAAATATATAACTTGAATACATGCAACATATACCATATAGATTACAAAGCATAGGAAGAGAAAGTACTAAGAAGCATAAGAATGTAATACGTTGAGCCGCGTGGTCGCAAGGTACCATACAAAGAAATCAACCGATTCTCCAGAGCAAATCGACTACGATCATCAGAGGAACATGATCGGATGGCTGTGACCTGGACATCGCAAGCTCCTGAATGACCAGTATCATTGAAATGGGTAGCTACAGGGTCACAGAGCATTGGCGTATATCGCGCAAGTGTTGGGCGAATCGGTCACTGAGTCTCCTGCCGGTTTCCCAATATAGGCCTTGTTGCACCGCTTGCAGATAATGGCATAGATAATATTACGGACTCGCACGTGAAACTGTCTTCAACAACGAACGTGGCTTTTGGAAAGACACCGTGCGGGTCTGTATGACATAAGCACAAGTGTTGCAGCGCCGACGGCCACACTGGATGGTGCCAAAATGACTCTGGATGTTAGGCTTGAGGCGACTGTGAACTAACATATCCTTAAGGCTTCTGTCCGTCTGTACGCCACCAAAGGATAGTGTTGGAAGATTGAACGTGTATCAGGATCAGACTGAAGAATGGAGAGATGACGGAATAAGACTTTCTTCACAAGGGAACTATGAGGTTGGAAAGTTAAGACAAGTTTCACCCTGTCAGAATTGGAAGTTCTATGCTGGTTAGAGAGGACCTCCTGGCGAGAAATTTGCTGAACGCGCCGCATAGCAGAAGCAAGCACCTTATCCGGGTATAGCGCTTACGAAAGAAATCCAGCATCTCGTGAGCTCTATCGAGGAAATCGTCGTCCTCGCTACAGAGGCGACGAAGGCGCAAGATTTGAGAGAATGGTAAAGAATCACGACAAGCCTGGGAATGGGAAGAGGTATAAAGAAGAAAACTATGTGCATCAGTAGGCTTGTAGTAAACTGATGTAGTGATGGTGGATAAGCTGATAGTGATAGTGATGTCAAGAAAGTTGACACAAGAGGTAGAGATGTGTGATGTAAACGGCTCTCCTTCGTCTTGCAGAACTAGTACTAACTCTCAACTCCTTTCAGTTCAATGACCAGTTCTTTGAGCAGATCAGTGGGGTCGCCATGGGTACTAAAATGGGACCCAGTTATGCTTGTCTATTCATGGGTCATCTTGAGCACCTAGTATGGAATTCCTATGATGGCCTTCTTCCGTCTGTGTATCATAGATACATTGATGATTGTATTGGCATTACCGATATGCCTGAAGCCGATTTGTCACGCTTCATTAATTTCATTAATGTCTTCAATCCGGCTATTCGGTTTACATCACACATCTCTACCTCTTGTGTCAACTTTCTTGACATCACTATCACTATCAGCCTATCCACCATCACTACATCAGTTTACTACAAGCCTACTGATGCACATAGTTTTCTTCTTTATACCTCTTCCCATTCACAGGCTTGTCGTGATTCTTTACCATTCTCTCAACTCTTGCGCCTTCGTCGCCTCTGTAGCGAGGACGACGATTTTCTCGATAGAGCTCACGAAATGCTGGATTTCTTTCGTAAGCGCTTATACCCGGATAAGGTGCTTGCTTCTGCTTTGCGGCGCGTTCAACAAATTTCTCGCCAGGAGGCTCTCTCTAACCAGCATAGAACTTCAATTCTGACAGGGTGAAACTTGTCTTAACTTTCCACCCTCATAGTTCCTTGTGAAGAAAGTCTTATTCCGTCACCTCTCCATTCTTCAGTCTGATCCTGAGACACGTTCAATCTTCCAACACTATCCTTTGATGGCGTACAGACGGGACAGAAGCCTTAAGGATATGTTGGTTCACAGTCGCCTCAAGCCTAATATCCAGAGTCATTTTGGCACCATCCAGTGTGGCCGTCGGCGCTGCAACACTTGTGCTTATGTCATACAGACCGGCACGGTGTCTTTTCCAAAAGCCACGTTCGTTGTTGAAGATAGTTTCACATGCGAGTCCTGTAATATTATCTATGCCATTATCTGCAAGCGGTGCAACAAGGCCTATATTGGGGAAACCGGCAGGAGACTCAGTGACCGATTCGCCCAACACTTGCGCGATATACGCCAATGCTCTGTGATCCCTGTAGCTACCCATTTCAATGATACTGGTCATTCAGGAGCTTGCGATGTCCAGGTCACAACCATCCGATCATGTTCCTCTGATGATCGTAGTCGATTTGCTCTGGAGAATCGGTTGATTTCTTTGTATGGTACCTTGCGACCACGCGGGCTCAACGTATTACATTCTTATGCTTCTTAGTACTTTCTCTTCCTATGCTTTGTACTCTATATGGGTATATGTTGCATGTATTCAAGTTATATATTTACTAGATGTTTCATTGTTTCTTTTCCTTTCTATTTCTAGTTTTTATGTGTGTTTTTGTGTTACATTTATTTCGTTATTCGTTTTTATTCCCGATTTTCCTTAGATACGTTTGTATTTGGTCGTTCATTTGTGTTTCATTTTAATTTGTCACTCCTGTTTGTTCGTTTGCTTGATAAAGCCCTTGTTGGTCGAAACGTTGCTGTTTATCGTCACTGTTTCTGTTTTGTAAAACTAAGTACTTTTGTTTGAAGTGTTTCTATGCTTCAACTGATGATTGATAGGACCATCATCATTGCACTTCGATGAGTAACATGTGCGCTCCGATCTTCCCCCACACGGAAAAGATTTCACTGCAGTCCGAATTTCCAGCACGGGTGGGGATCCCGGGTTTAAGTTTGAAGATATTTTTGTAGAATTTTATTTTAAAAATCTTTCTAATGAATTTTGCAGGCAGCGGCTCCAGCTCGCTTTTTATAATTGAACTGAAAGGGTTCTTGTATGTGCTCAAATTGAACACAGGATTAGTCTTATCGTCCATCTCCGATAGGCCCAGGAACTCGATCCACCTACACTGAGACAAGGATCTCACAACTAGTATAGGGTGTGGATCTAACAGCTACATTTAACACAGACTGGAAAACAAACAGCTACACTAACATAGACTGCAGATATAACAGTAAAACTAACATAGACGGCAGATATAACAGCAAAAACCAACATAGACTGCAGATCTAATAGTTGCAACATATGGACTGCACATATAACAGCTAAAACTAAAAAAGACTGCAGATATAACAGTTAAAACTAACATAGACGGCAGATATAACAGTTAAAACTAACATAGACGCAGACCAACACCCACAAAAACATAGACTACATAAAAACTCCCAGATCTAGCAAAGAATATTGCTACATTGAAGGAGAAACAGTTGCGCCAGAAGTTTGCATCTAGTTCGTACAAACTGTAGAAGAGACATACATGATTTAGCAGTGAACATGCCCTACCTGTCCCATTGATGTTTGTGTAGTCTTAATCCAGCTTCACCCTCAGCTTCTCCATCTCCCCCCGCTTCCTGTATCCACAAACACTTGGTTTAGTTTACCATTTCCGTTCATATAAAAAAACTGTTTTAGTGGTGCCCTTTCAGTAGTGAAGATGGTTTTTGAGCTGAGACCACAACCCCAGACCCATCAGAATGTGATAGAAGACGAGCAATAGAACTTTCCCCGATTAGATACTCTTGATGTGAACAAACAATCACTACCAATACACATAATATGTCCAAGCGATAACCATATATTCTGCAACGACTGGCAGCCATCGGCAAAGTCCCACACGATTTATATAGCATTTGTAGATGACACAGCACATTTTGTTGCACTTCAATGAGTGCATGTCAGTGTTGTCGATACATTGAGTAGATTCTTAGTCTGTTGGACTTTGGGAAACAACATCCGTATTACGTTGACGGAAGTCTATTTCGTCAATCAAAATGGCGACACTTTTATAAATAATCTCTTTCCCTGAGGAAAATTGCAGAATAATATAAGACGCTGGTTTTGAGAAGTAATTTTGCTTTGTTTTGTTATTTGTTATCACTATTTTTGTAGTTATTTATTGTGGTTACTGAACCGAGGTCATTGCACCGAGCAGACACATATGTGCTCATTTCTCCCAACGGCAACTGGTGTTGCAGGGTATGATACTGAGGGTTTCTGTGACTGCTGGTTAAACAACACCTTACTCTGCCCCTTCAGGCACCCCGTTCTACTTGTACAACGGACAACTTCAAACTTTTAAATCGCTGGATCGATTCAACATCTATTTTAGTATCTTCATCCAACCGGCAATCGTGAAGAAACAAAAGGGGAACCCTCACCCCTCCTCCTGCCCTTATCCATCTTCATTTCCCTCGACAACCAATGATGGTGGAAGATCACTGTTCCCAGCAGAAAAAAAAGATTGTTGGGCCAAGTAAGTATATGGGTGTGTAGATTACTTTTGGGAGTCCGATACTGCCAGAAAATCTTTTAGTGTTGGTAGAGCATGTTTGCAACTGTTGAGCATTGGATTGCTTTTTCTTGCATGCTTCTGTTTGCGGAGGGTACAGGAAAACTACTTTCAGATAAGGATGGAGAATGAGGATGTTGATGCTGCCTCCATCGGCTGTCTAGGGTTCCATTTTCTATGGCCATTGTTGTATCGACCCCAGTCGAGGCTTTGGGAAAGGGCCAAATGGGGGATGAGTGTATAAGTGGATACGTTTACCCTAGGTTACCAACCTCCAGAGACTTGGGGGAATCTACTGCCTGAGCATGCAGGTGTTAGCGGCAATTCCCAAAAGTGGACAGATTGTATCAATAGCACTGATCGCTGGAGAGTTGAGGATAGATAGATAGATAGATAGATAGATAGATAGATAGATAGATAGATAGATGATAGTAGATAGATAGATAGATAGATAGATAGATAGATAGATAGAGGGTAGATAGATAGATAGATAAAGATAGATAGATAGATAGATATATAGATAGATAGATAGATAGATAGATAGATAGATGATAGATAGATAGATAGATAGATAGATATATAGATAGATAGATAGATAAATAGATAGATAGATTAGATAGATAGATAGATAGATAGATAGATAGATAGATAGATAGATAGATAGATAGATAGATAAAAGATAGATAGATAGATAGATAGATAGATAGATGAAAAAGGGTAGATAGATAGATAGATAGATAGATAAGATAGAAGGGTAGATAGATAGGATAGATAGATAGATGATAGATAGGATAGATAGATAGAAGATAGATAGATAGATAGATAGATAGATAGATAGATAGATAGATAGATAGATAGATAGATAGAAGATAGATAGATAGATAGATAGATAGATAGATAGATAGATAGATAGATAGATAGATAGATAGATAGATAGATAGATAGTAGATAGATAGATAGTAGATAGATAGATAGATAGATAGATAGATAGATAGATAGAAGATAGATAGATAGAAAGATAGAAGATAGAAGATAGATAGATAATAGAAGATAATAGACAAAGAAGAAGATGACAGATAGAAGAAATAGATAGATAGATAGATAGATAGATGATAGATAGATAGATAAGGGTAGGATGATAGATAGATAGATAGAAGATAGATAGATAGATAGAAGATAGATAGATAGATAGATAGATAGATAGATAGATAGATAGATAGATAGATAGATAGATAGATAGATAGATGATAGATAGATAGATAGATAGATAGATAGATAGATAAGATAGAAGGGTAGAAAAGATAGGGTAGATAGATAGATAGAAGATAGATAGATGATAGATAGATAGATAGATAGATAGATAGATAGGAAGAAGATAAGATAGAAGATAGATAGATAGATAGATAGATAGATAGATAGATAGATAGATAGATAGATAGATAGATGATGGATAGATAGATAGATGAAGGATGATGATAGAGATGGAGGATAGAGATGAAGATAGATAGAGATGTGAAGATGATAGATATAGATAGATAACAGACAGATAGTGAAGATGGATAATGTAGTGAAGTAGAGATGGAAAGAAAAGGGGAAAAAGAAAAAGAAGGAGGAAAAAAAGGAAAGAAAAGGAAAATGGGGAAAAAGGTAAAGGGAAAAAAGTAAAGATAGATAGATAGATGTAGATAGAAGATAGATAGATAGATAGAGGATAGAAGATAGATAAGAAAAAGATAGATAGATTAAAAATAAAAGTTTGATGATAGATAGATAGATAGATAAAAAATAGATAGATAGATAGATAGATAGATGATAGATAGATAGATGGGATAGATATAATAGATAGATAGATAGAGGGATGGATGGATGAGGGATGGATGGATGGATCGATGGATGGAGGGATGGATGGATGGAGGGATGGATGAATGATAGGGAGGTGTTCTTCGATCTCTTGGTGATCGCCGTTAGATGACACCACTAAAATTAACATTGAAACAATCCAGCGATTTCAGAAATTTGGAATGACATGTTGTATAAGTAGAATTGGATTTATGATGGGCAGAGTTAGCAATGTATTCAACCAGCAAGCCAAGGGCACTATCAGTATGCATACCCTTCGACATTCTGGGGAAGACTGAGAGCTCATGGTCTGCCTTGAGTGCTATGACATCGCTTTAGTAATCAGTAACTCCTCTGTTATGTTGCTGCATCTCTGGATGTCACAAAAATCATCTCACTGTGGTAAACTAGCGTACACCAAGTTGTTCAGACTTGTGTAAACCTGTTTTTATCCTCACCGTGGAAACTAGCGTCACACGGTTCAGACTTGTGTAAACCTGTTTTTATCTCACTGTGGTAAACTATCGTACACCAAGTTGTTCAGACTTGTGTAAACCTGTTTTTCCCCCACTACTGTCCACTAATCCAGCAGATAATTGTTTTAGACATTTCAATGCCTAATTAGAAACAAAACATTAGAAACAGTTGAGAAGTTATTAATTTATCAGGGGGCGATATTATTGCAATTGAGGTGCAGGTGTTTTCTATTTTAATTGACAGTATCCATGGTAAACTTCTCATAGTTTGTTGAATTTTAGTTTACTTCTTGTCCGTGGATGAAATAGTCACTGACGACTCAAACTATGAATGAAAATCGTGGCATATCCTTTACTGTAGCCATCAACCACAGTAATCGAGTCATTGATTTTTCTAGGCACCAACTATACGTTCAGTAGTTTGCCATTGCTTTCTGAACGGTGAGGTCTATTTTATCTTTCGTACATGTAAAATTCCACGGAAGAATTGCACAAACTGCGTGCCGCGGTTTGCCCCAGGTAGCTGGTTGTATCGAGCCACTATTGCTTAAAGCTACATATGCCCACACTCAAACCATGCTAGATTCAAAACTTGCTCAGTCTAGATATCGTATTAATGTTGGTTGGTGGCCTAGTCATAATAATAGAAAATATGTTTCTATCGATATCGTTTTCATGTTATAGTTGATATTTATAGCGAAACACGTACAGAGAAGTAATTAGTTTTAGACAGTGTACAAACAATATACATGGCGTTACTTTGGTATATAGTTTTACTGTAGTCTTTTTTGTATTGATAATAAAAGATCACAATTTCAGGTAGCAATGAGAAGTCTCAATTATCATCTGGGTGCCTGTCGGCTGGCTAGGTGATCATGGATCTCCACAAATCTCTGTCTTTGGTGTTTGCTATCATCTCAGATGTTGACGCTCTTCCGTGCCATGAAGCCGGCTATCCAAAACGTTCTTTCTCTGTCTTCTTCTGCCACGTCTACCCTCGATTTTACGGGTTGTCACAATGTGTTCTAAATCTCCCCTCCTCACCACATGTCCACAAATTTATGACTGCCTCTTTCTTATACTGATGATAAGCTTTCTTTGGGTCTTGATCTCATTCAACACCTCCACATTAGTCATTTTAGCAGTCCATGGGAGTCTCATCATTCTTCTGTAGAACCACATCTCTGTGTCTTGATCTCATTCAACACCTCCACATTAGTCATTTTAGCAGTCCATGGGAGTCTCATCATTCTTCTGTAGAACCACATCTCTGTGTCTTGATCTCATTCAACCCCTCCTCATTAGTCATTTTAGCAGTCCATGGAGTCTCATCATTCTTCTGTAGAACCACATCTCTGTGTCTTGATCTCATTCAACACCTCCACATTAGTCATTTTAGCAGTCCATGGGATTCTCATCATTCTTCTGTAGAACCACATCTCTGTGTCTTGATCTCATTCAACACCTCACATTAGTCATTTTAGCAGTCCATGGGATTCTCATCATTCTTCTGTAGAACCACATCTCTGTGTCTTGATCTCATTCAACACCTCCACATTAGTCATTTTAGCAGTCCAGGGGATTCTATCATTCTTCTGAGAACCACATCTCTGTGTCTTGATCTCATTCAACACCTCACATTAGTCATTTTAGCAGTCCATGGGATTCTCATCATTCTTCTGTAGAACCACATCTCTGTGTCTTGATCTCATTCAACACCTCCACATTAGTCATTTTAGCAGTCCATGGAAGTCTCATCATTCTTCTGTAGAACCACATCTCTGTGTCTTGATCTCATTCAACACCTCCACATTAGTCATTTTAGCAGTCCATGGGAGTCTCATCATTCTTCTGTAGAACCACATCTCTGTGTCTTGATCTCATTCAACACCTCCACATTAGTCATTTTAGCAGTCCAGGGGAGTCTCATCATTCTTCTGAGAACCACATCTCTGTGTCTTGATCTCATTCAACCCCTTCCACATTAGTCATTTTAGCAGTCCATGGGAGTCTCATCATTCTTCTGTAGAACCACATCTCTGTGTCTTGATCTCATTCAACACCTCCACATTAGTCATTTTAGCAGTCCATGAGTCTCACATTCTTCTGTAGAACCACATCTCTGTGTCTTGATCTCATTCAACCCCTCCCACATTAGTCATTTTAGCAGTCCATGGATTCTCATCATTCTTCTGTAAAACCACATCTCTGTGTCTTGATCTCATTCAACACCTATACATTAGTCATTTTAGCAGTCCATGGGATTCTCATCATTCTTCTGTAGAACCACATCTCTGTGTCTTGATCTCATTCAACACCTCCACATTAGTCATTTTAGCAGTCCATGGGTCTCATCATTTTCTGTAGAACCACATCTCTGTGTCTTGATCTCATTCAACACCTCACATTAGTCATTTTAGCAGTCCATGGGAGTCTCATCATTCTTCTGTAGAACCACATCTCTGTGTCTTGATCTCATTCAACACCTCCACATTAGTCATTTTAGCAGTCCATGGGAGTCTCATCATTCTTCTGTAGAACTACATCCTGTGTCTTGATCTCATTCAACACCTCCACATTAGTCATTTTAGCAGTCCATGGATTCTCATCATTCTTCTGTAAAACTACATCTCTGTGTCTTGATCTCATTCAACACCTCCACATTAGTCATTTTAGCAGTCCATGGGAGTCTCATCATTCTTCTGTAGAACCACATCTCTGTGTCTTGATCTCATTCAACACCTCCACATTAGTCATTTTAGCAGTCCATGGGATTCTCATCATTCTTCTGTAGAACCACATCTCTGTGTCTTGATCTCATTCAACACCTCCACATTAGTCATTTTAGCAGTCCATGGGAGTCTCATCATTCTTCTGTAGAACCACATCTCTGTGTCTTGATCTCATTCAACACCTCCACATTAGTCATTTTAGCAGTCCATGGGAGTCTCATCATTCTTCTGCAGAACCACATCTCTGTGGCCCTCAAACCCAATACTATAATGAAAGCTCACACAAAGTGAGGTCACACTGAGAGGTCACAATGATAAAATATAATAAGACACTAAACTTGTGTAATGAAAGCTTGTGACAGTTCTCTATATTATGTCTTCAAATAAAACAAAACCATAGATATACAATCTTACTTCTGTTTATTAATGTCCTCTAGACAACAACAGTAAACAAAATATGTTAACAATGACTCTATCATCACTCAAGCATACGCTCTTCTTAATAATAATGTTTCTGATCTTCATTCTTTGTTTCTCCTCTGCGCCTGGTATGTCTTTCAGTGCTAGGGAATGCAAAGATTTCTGACAAGTTCCTTGAATGCACCCCTTATAAGGTAGCTCCTACCACCTTTGATATTTCTACAGACCATTTTTGTGTTCACATCCTTTGATCTTGACACAGTTGTATCTTCTGAATAGTGCTTGTTGTGGGTACTGGTGTGTAGTTATTGTGTTTTTTTAGTTTTAGTCGTCGGATCACCATCACTGCACGTTGAACAAATTAGTCCATAAGTGCTCCGATCTTTCCCTCAGTATGTCCCTCATGTGTGGCTACTAACGACACTGGTTCTTTGTTGGTTTCATTCTTCTTTGTCTGCCAGCATAGGTTTTGTCGAGCTACGCCACACCTAACTTTGAGTTCTTGCAGTCTGGTTAGTGTTGTAGATTCACCGCAATTACGTGAATCATGTACACGTCCCCTCTCCCTTAAGGAATTTATAATATCAGCCTGGTCCATTGCTCGTCGCTTTGGACAGCAGCCATACCTGCAAGCCTATCCGCACGTTCATTCCCTTACACCTGCATGCCCTGACAAAATAAAACTGATCTTGTCAGTTAGACCTCCCCAGCAATTCTATCCAATGTCTCCTAGCCCATCCTGTTTCATCCTTCCTGAGCATACCATTGAGTCACTGAGAAAACATGCATGGATAAAATTCTGTGATTCTAGCCAAATCATCGCTTTGTAACCGCCATGATTTCCATAGTGAGACTGCTTGTAGTCACGGCAAAACCACCACTGTCTTCCTTCAAAACATCACCTCCGACCTGAGCAGTGAAAGCCCACGAGCTCCGCACATGTCGAATCACCGAACTATCCGTATAAATGATTACATCATTTTTATTGTGTTACATGGACAAACAATTTAGTTTCTTGTTTCATAATATAATCTAGCACTGATGTTCTTTCATAATATGATCTAGTACTGATGTTGTTTCATAATATGATCTAGCAGATGTTGTTTCATAATATGATCTAGCACTGATGTTGTTTCATAATATAATCTAGCACTGATGTTGTTTCATAATATGATCTAGCACTGATGTTGTTTCATAATATGATCTAGCACTGATGTTCTTTCATAATATGATCTAGTACTGATGTTGTTTCATAATATTATCTAGCACTGATGTTCTTTCTGCACATGATCTAGCACTGATGTTGTTTCATAATATAATCTAGCACTGATGTTGTTTCATAATATGATCTAGATCTAGCACTGATGTTGTTTCATAATATGATCTAGATCTAGCACTGATGTTGTTTCATAATATGATCTAGATCTAGCACTGATGTTGTTTCATAATATGATCTAGATCTAGCACTGATGTTGTTTCTATCATGTTTCTATCAGTCCCATTTTGTTTATCTGCCATCTTCTTGTTACTTCCACTACTTTCTACATTGATTACTTCATCTCGATTATTGTATATGATTTCTTGATCAAATTAATATTGCATAATCCCAAAAACTTTTACATGAGATTACATATGTAACAATATTATAATATATATTTGTAATGGAATGTATGCTAAAACAACAAAAGCTGATGCATCGAAAGAGGTACAGATAAGACTTATTATCAACTTAAGAAAGAGATGGGCATCATTTTTCAGGGAAAGTGAAGAGAAACTGGGGCTTTGACAGCCTAAAATTAATCAGAGATGAGACAGAGGTAGACAGATAGAGAAAATCTTGCTTCATGACATGGAAGAGTGTCAACATCCGAGCTGAAAGTCAGAATCAAGGACAGACATTTTTATAGAACCACGATCGCATAAGCCAGCAGGCATGAACATGATGATGAGGATGAATGGAATGGTACAAAATATAATCAACAGCATGAGAAAAATATTAACATTCGAACAAATAAAAAAACCTTGCAAAAAAAAAGTATTACCTGTATCAAGCAAATATCCTCTTGCACATTCTTATTTGATTATATAGAAGTAGAGGTAACAAGTGTGCTGACTTTCTTGCAAACAATGTCCCAACTCAAGTGGGCAGAAGTATGGACAGAGTCAATGTCATCAATGCGAAACGCTCTCATCTATGTGATATGGGCAAGTCTCAGATATTGGAGTGAGTGTGAGAATTAGGAATTAAGTTTGGACATGACAGACAGTGTCATCTTCATGGTAGAGAGAAGATATACTAATCAACTTCTCATGGGTACAGTGATACTAATCAACTTCTCATGGGTACGGTGAGAAAATGGACTTTAGGATGGCAGCTGCAGCGGAGGACAGAGCATGCATGGGAATATCCAATGTGCCATGACATTGATCGCATAACATAACATAATAGAAGTAGAGGGCAACATCAAAATTCTCCTACACATCTGCAATTACCCATAATAGCCGTCCATCGCAAGCGATGATGACAACAATCTCAGACGTGTACTGTTGCACCTCTCTGGTGTGTGCGGAGGTGACTGTAGAGTCCAATCCTAGAACAGAATCCCGACCACAGGTGGGGCATACATGATCAAGGTTAGACATGTGCGTGTTGTGTGCTCTGTCTTTTCGCTGCTCGTTTTCTCTGTGACTCAACAATACGATGATTCTCAGCTATTCGGGTTCCTCTTGTTGTTACAGCGCCACATTTGGCGATCTTGCGCAAGGGATTCCCAGCACGTATTGTCTATATCGAAGCATTTCAGAGACACTTTAAGAGTGTCTTTAAAGCGTTTTTCTGTCCACCAGCTAAACGTCTGCCCCTTCAAGCTCGCCATACATCAACTGTTTTGGGATGCGTTATCAGGCATTCGAGCAACGTGACCGACCCATCTCAGTTGGGCCTTCTGCAACAGGGTGTTGACGCTTGGGATCTTTGCTCTTGTGAGGACTTCACTGTCTGGAATTTTGTCCTGCCAGTTTATTTTTAGTATTCTGCGTAGACAGCTTGTGTGGAAATGGTTTAATTTTCTTCCGTGTCTGCTATACACTGTCCATGTCTCGCTTGCGTACAGCAGCGTGGTTAGCACTATGGCCTGGTAAACTTTCAGCTTTGTGACTATGCTTATCCCCTTCCGTTCCACACAGTGACACGTAACCTTCGAAGCAGCACTGGCTTTGGATATCCTATTGTGGACCTCAGAATCTATGTTTGCCGATCTGGATAGGAGGCTGCCAAGATAAGCAAAGTTGTCCGTTGACTGGAGACGCTGGTGTTTAATGTTGATGACTGGATCGTAATACTGTTCTCTAGGAGATCTTTTAATTACCCATAGAGATCTTTTAGCAATCTATCATCTTTCACATGTGCTCCAGCCATGAGGATGATACTTGCATGAAAAGCATCGATTACTAGGGAGTTGAAGATAAGGATAAGTGGATGTTCTTTTATCTCTTTGTGATCTACTGTTGGATGAGGACACTGAAATTGACTTTAAATCAATCTAGCAATTTAGGGAGTTAGGAATTACTCATTGTACTAGTAGTGCTGGATGCTTGAGAGCAGTGTGTTTCATTGGCGAGCCACAAAAACTATCAGTATGTATACCCTTCGACCTTCGTTGGGGGAGACTGAGCACCTATGGGTCTGCCCGGAGTGCTGTGATGTCAATTCAGTAATCAATAAGTACCCCAACCATCTCAGACCGAGATAAAGCAAACTATCAACATACATACTTTTTTTTTCCTGAAAAATATCATTGCTGGTGTTCTCTATCTTGTCAACTAGTGCCAAGAAGTCTTCA